>CM077563.1:21295230-22628640 GCA_039657345.1 Stephania japonica
GAAATAAGGAAAAGACTTGAGAATACTTCCAAGGTGTAAGAGGTTTTCAGGCAAATAATAAGAAGCTGCTTTTTTATTTTCATCAATTTAGTTTCAGAAATGTCATAAACTGTTTATGGTTTTTCTTGAATAAGTATGTGTGAACAACTTAGGAAAAGCTTACAGTTTTGATCCAGTATAAAGTTGTGTTAATGCATAACTTGTATTTATACTCTAGCAGTTAACTTACATGAAGGCCTTGTTTGGTTCGGGGGGAAGTTGAAGGAAGTGAGATAACTTCAGGGAAGTTCCAACTTGCCTTGTTTGGTTGGATATTTTCAAAAAACTTCTCTAGAAGTTTGACCCCTAACTTCCCCTACATAGGGGAAGATAACTCACTTAGAGGGGGAACACTTCTACCCTCATTTAATGCTCTCTCTCTACCTTTATTCCCTACAATTTCTCTCTCAAAAATAATTTAAAGGGCATTTATGTCAATTACATTATTTTGTTGTTTTTAAAATGTGAAACTTCCCAGGAAGTTCAAAGTTGAACCAAACGTGAAAAGTGCAACTTCCTTAATGGTTAACTTACCAGGAAATTAAACTTCCCTGGAAGTTAGTAAAATGAACCAAACAAGGCTGAAATGTCTACTTCTATCCACTAATATAAATCTAATGCTTTTGTGTATTCATTTCTTGATACAGTTTATACTGATCTATTCTTGATGCAAAAAGAGAAAAGAAAAAAAAATATATGAAATACTGCATTTTATAGCATTGCAATATTGTGATTTCTGCAATTTCAGCTGGATTAGAATAATCAATTTCTTAGTTTTTACCCCAAAGGCAGCAATTGTGGTTTAGGCATAAAAAAGGTTGCAAAAGTCATCGAGTGTGATTGGGTAGTTGGCTAGTCTGACAATAAATGAAGAGACATTTAATATGTAAAATAATAAACTATCAGAAGTATGGCTCAAGAACTTGATTGATTTGCAATTTTATTTTATTTTTCCTGATAAGAGAGAAACCATCAACTTGCCTCCGTTAAGGCTCGAATCCCCAACCTACTCTAGTGACCCCATACCTGACCAGTGAGCTATCCACTTGGTTGGTGATTTGAGATTAATTCTATGAGTAAGTACAAATGCCCCCACTAGAAACTCGACTCAATAGAGACTAAAGAAAGTCGACGCGGTTGGGGTTGACCAGAGCTAACTTGGGACGCATTGATTAGGAGGAATTTAAATGATTTGGACTTTGGAAAGCTCATCATCAATTGCACTAAATTGAGCACAAGGGAAGAGTTTGAACCATGTAGGAGGAATTTAAATGGTCTGTTGTTGTTGTTTGGGCTTGAGTTGAGGTTGCCCTAAGGAAAAAAAATAACTCGACACATTTGAAATTAAGTAAATTTGATGGTATAGGGGTATATTTAAGATAACTTAGGCGCTTGCTCCATGTAGCCTACTCGAAATAAGTTGGGATTGAAGCTTTGTTGTTATTCTGGTTGGGCTTCCTTTGAGGTAGGGTTTTTCTTTTCTCTACTCTACAAGTATGTATGGGATGTTTGACAAAGAAAATGGGAAGGAAAAATGAATGTACATAGGATTACCAATGAAAGTGAATAAATCCTTACAAGTCTCGAGGAGTTATTGTCTTCGCTAGTTTTATTGTTTTAATGATCTCTAAAAAAGTGAAAAAGTAGAAAAGAAATAAAAAATAAGTATAAATATCTCTGAAAAGAAAGTGAATAAATCCTTCAAGTGAATGAAGGTTTGGAGAAAAAAAAAAAAAAAAAAAAAAAACCCGAACCATTCTATGACATATCACCAGACTCACCACTAAGATAGCGATTCTACTTGTCAAAACTGAAATAACTATTTTTTTCTTAGGTTAACTCTCAGAAACAACACAAACTTTTAATTTTGTCTATTATAGCACAAACTTTCGACTTCCTTGCAATTGTAGCACAAGTGGCAATTTTGAGAATAGAGGCACTACTTGGCAATTTCTACCAACCGCGTTCAACCAACCTAACTAGTCGAGCCAACCCAAACTCAACAACTTGAAAGGCAAAAAAAAGGAATTCCCAAAAAATCCATGCTCGCACATGGGCTGGTCGACTCAATTGGTAAAGATGGCTATGATCCATGCTTGATGCGTCTTTTGGAAAGCGATTCCTAGATTAAAGCATGCCCACAACAGATCATTCAACCACCTTGCTAGATGGGTAATGATTTGGAATTTCTGTTCATCTGAGTTAGTGATTTTTTATAGCACAGCATTATTAAATATTTCTACACTGACAAGATTGTTCCCTTAAAATCTCAGGTTTCTTCTTAAATTAGTTCTTTTTAACATTGGTCAAAAAGGATGTTACTTTGTGAACAGAGTCAATTCTCTTCCGTGGAACCTGAATCATGCACTCCTTTGTTAGTCATTCAAGCAGAATAAAGCATTATGTTTGCTTTCTCTAATGCATTATTACCATCCTTATTGAGTTGTAATTCTTGGAACCTCTTCTCATGTTCACGATAAGGCTGTTTTAGTGAAGCCAACATCAATTCAAGCTTACCTACCCCGCTATTGGTTGTCATGACCAACCAATTTCACGCATTTAAAGTGAACTAGTCTCTGTACTAATACTAAATAAACCATAGTTAGCCCTTTTGACTTTAAATAAACTCTACCATCCTGAAAATGCACCTAAAGTTCCTTGTCTAGTGGTAGGTGGTCAATATGTGGAAATTATTGTCTCAAAATGATCTTGCATGAGAAAATTTTGCTCTGCTGTTGGAAGCAAGGGTTTGTAATTTGAGATGTATGGTAGACTTCTAAATATTTATAGACAGAAAAATGAGGTTACTCGTATAATAGCATAATATTCATTTTAAGCTATGCTAAGTCCACTGGTAGTATGATGAGAACCCTAGTCGTAACCGATCTTGGTTCCAAACCTTTTTTGGAGAATACAAAGCTATGTTTTCAGGTCAAAGGTGATATAACATGGTATGAGAGCCTTAGTCTATATCAGATCTTGTGCTTAAACAACATTATGAACATTTGCTATGCCATTTTTATGTTCGATGTTACGCATTCTTGTGTTGCTTTCTTCTAGCAACGCATGTAAGAGGATTCTGTGCATGAGGAAGGACGTTGAGCTAGCTTGATACTTGTTTTTGGGCCCACGGCAGATTCCATTGATAATCTAAAATTTCATTGGCTCACAAGTCAACCCATCAGTTCAACATTTTTTGTTTGGAGAATTTTGTAGTACTCAGCTTGTGTATATTAGAGCTTCTGAGTTGTAACTTTAGATTTGTGAAGGCAAGATTTGTGCTTCAAATGAATGTAATTGTTGCAGATATTTAATGCTGAATGTTGAATTTTTCTTCTTTAGTTTTCCAACAACAGTATTTATATCCTAAAGTGCTGATGCAGTTGTCTTGGTTGTTCTTTACAGGGTTCCACTCTAATCTTGCAATTTTCTTTGTCATAGTACTTGCGAACTGTTAACTCCACCTATGTAACTGTGGGGAAAAAAAAAAAAAAAACTCCACCTATGAAGAACATTGGAGCTTCTTTATGCTCCACATAATTGGTCTGAGGTCCAGATAAAAGGAGGAGAATTGTGATAGGTTGACTATTGGCGTAAAACATTTTTCACTCTCTATGAACAAATGAAGCGTTTGATCCATGTAGCCAACCCCAACTACTTTGGGATCTAGGCTTTGTTTGTTGTTGTATAGTACTTGCTAACTGTTGTTGCCAAATTGTGAATGTTTAGTTTATCTGAATTTTCTCTAGTTTGGACTTCGTGACCATAATCAACATCCTTATTACTTGCACATCCCTCAAGCATAATTAATGATTATATTATTGTCATCTGTCTTTTGTACTTATCTTCTTTTGGTCTTTTATTGAATAGAGCACCACCACCGACATCCCCATGGCCATGCTCATGATTCTACTGTGTCTAGTGTCAGTATAGTTTCTGAAGGAGTCCTTGATCTTGATGAGGTAATCATTTGTCATAATTTTCTTGATTAAACATTCTGATTTAGCGCCTTTTTTTTTCCTTTTTTTCTTTTCTGATGGGAGCTTTAGTAAATGTACAAGAAAAAGCAAATCCATCAGTCAGCATTCAGCAATCTTTTGAAATGGCTGTTCTTCTCCTAAGTAAGCTTTGCCACTTGTCCATGCCCTTTAAAGTTCTGCATATTGGTTTGCAATCACGTTCAAACAGTGAAGTGTCATTTCACCCCTAGATTAGGCATCTTCTGATGACCTTAGATTAGGCTATGGTATTACATTGTCTCGAGATGAATAGTCGCTCTAAGCGTCTCTAACTGACATAACAGATCTTTAAAGAACAAGGCCTTTTCCCCATATCGTGATTAATTCCATGAAACACATCCTCAGTAGTCTTCCTTTGATCTATCATCTATCTGAGGTTATTATTTTGCATGGGGTAATCTATTGTGTTTTATGCTATGCTTAATACTAGGGTTTATTCACCTAGTTGAGGTCATGCTTTATATTTGGCGGACTTTTAGTCAACTAATGAAGCTGGTTTGTCTGATAGGACAGTGATTTTTTGATATACTTTTGCTACAAGATGGTTGGAGTCCTTTGGACACACTTCATTATCTGTGCACAAATCTCAAAGCATCTATTAAAAAATGCCAACAACTACGTAGAAAAAGTTGGTCACCCATACATTTTCCTTCCGTGGTAGCCAGGGTAACTGAAGAAGCAATACACATACTACAGTATACATGTTTTGTTAGGAAGCATTAGCAATGTTTGACTCGATTTCAAGGAAGAAGCACCTTCTTTCCTTTATATAACTAGTATTTTATATTCTATTTTATTTCTCAGTCCAATAAATATTCACGAATTTGTGGAATCAATGTGAACCATCATAAACATTTATTTTGGTGTCAACGATCTTATTACTGCTGCAGTTGCCGCTCATTCATCAATGTCTTCTCCTGCCAGTGATGTCTAAAATCTTCTCTTGCATTTTTAGGTTGATGATTGGCTCGAGCGATTAGTTGACGAGAAGGGAGATGATTTGTATCGGATGAAGGGAATTTTGTCCATAAATGGATCAAATGAGCGATACATTTTCCAGGTTCATATATATGTGCTTACTGGTTTTTGTTGTTTTTTTTTTTTTTTTACTGAATATAGCAGGCAAATCATGATATATACAACAACAACAACATAGCCTCAATCCCAAATTAATTGATGTCGGCTACATGGATCAAACTCTTCCATTGTGCTCGATTTTGTGCAATTGATGGTGAGCATTCCAAACCATGATATATGATCTTTTGAAAATTGAAATAAACAGGCAAGTAAACAGTAAAACGCTTATCTTTCAAATGGCCTCTTAATTAATTGATATTTTATGAATCACGATAAGATGGCTTTCTCTGATAATTGTCCACTTTCATTCTTTTTTTTTTTTTAAGCCTTGTCCACTTACATTCTGAGTGTGCATGCATGTGTTGCTTGATTCGGTTTATTGTGCAATTCTTTTTTTCCCCCTTTGAAACTGACGTGAATATTGTCTTTATTCTGTACATAGGGGGTTAAGTCCATGTTGGACGGCAGTACGGGAAAGCCATGGGGATCTGATGAAAAGAGGCTAAACAAGCTTGTTTTCATAGGAAGAAATTTGGATGAAGATGTCTTGAAGAAAGGCTTCAAGGGTTGTTTGGTGTGAACTCTTTAAAGTTAAGTTAAAGTGTTCATGAGCATCTGAGATCCTCTAGGGTTGAATATAGCATGTACTTTATGAGGGATGAGAAGCGAAAAGTATACAGTTTGCACTACTGATCAAGGATTATGACGCAGTAGTAAACGTCGATGAGCGTCGCAATACATTTGGTTTTCAGGACGACTCCAGCAGTTGGACAAGAGGAAAATGCCGGGGACTTCGCACTTGGTGATTTAAACTTCTGATTTGCCTTTGGGAGCTTCAAACGAATTCTTTCCTCTTAGCATTTCTGTTTTTTTTTTTTTTTTTTTTTTTTTTTTTTGGGTAAACTAATTTCTGTTTTTAGATGTATTCCAAGTCTACCAATGGTTAATTTTGTGTGGGGATTGGATATATGGAGGGTAGATTGGATAATTCGTTTCTCATTGGTCAATGACAGGAATGGGCATTCATTAATTGTGATTTGTTGTAGAGATAAATGAGGCGCAACATGGTCATTTTGTTCATGTTTGAAGTGAGGTGCCATTAGGAGACACGTGATTGGTTTAGCTTCATATGAGTAATGCCCATTTTACCCACCCTTAGCTTATGATTTTGAAAAGGGTCAGGCTATTCCGACCCCATATTTTGCCTCTTTTACCTCATTTTTAAATTTTTACTTTGTTTACTCCAACTTTTATTTAATTTATGTCAATTTTTTTCAAAATTCTAACAATACCTTTACTCACCCCATACGGTCATTACCCCATCACCCTCAACCCAACACCTTTTATTCATCTATATTTTTCGGTTTTAGTCATTGTAGAGCACTTGTACTAGATCACTAAGTGTTGTAGGAACGTTTTTTCGTTGAATAAGGATGGATGTGGTTGTGATGTATAGGGGTGGGCACGGGTCGGGTTTGGGTCGACCCGACCCGATACCCGATGACCCGACTCTTGTCGGGTCGTTGGAAAACAGACCCGTAACCCGACCCGACAGGTAGTAGACCCGATTTAAACCCGACCCGTTTAGAGTCGGGTCGTCGGGTCGGGTCGTCGAGTGACCCGGTTTCACACATACTTATTCAAGAAAAACCATAAACAGTTTATGACATTTCTGAAACTAAATTGATGAACAACTTAGGAAAAGCTTACAGTTTTGATCCAGTATAAAGTTGTGTTAATGCATAACTTGTATTTATACTCTAGCAATTAACTTACATGAAGGCCTTGTTTGGTGCGGGGGGAAGTTGAAGGAAGTGAGATAACTCCAGGGAAGTTCCAACTTGCCTTGTTTGGTTGGATATTTTCAAAAAACTTATCTAGAAGTTTGACCCCTAACTTCCCATAGGGGAAGATAACTCACTTAGAGGAGAGGGGGGGGGGGATGAGTTATCTTCCTTAGTAGGAATGAACACTTCTACCCTCATTTAATGCTCTCTCTATACCTTTATTCCCTACAATTTCTCTCTCAAAAATAATGTAAAGGGCATTTATGTCAATTACATTATTTTGTTGTTTTTAAAATGTGAAACTTCCCAGGAAGTTCAAAGTTTAACCAAACGTGAAAAGTGCAACTTCCTTAATGGTTAACTTACCAGGAAATTAAACTTCCCTGGAAGTTAGTAAAATAAACCAAACAAGTCTGAAATGTCTACTTCTATCCACTAATATAAATCTAATGCTTTTGTGTATTCATTTCTTGATACAGTTTATACTGATCTATTCTTGATGCAAAAAGAGAAAAGAAAAAAAAAAAAAAAATGAAATACTGCATTTTATAGCATTGCAATATTGTGATTTCTGCAATTTCAGCTGGATTAGAATAATCAATTTCTTAGTTTTTACCCCAAAGGCAGCAATTGTGGTTTAGGCGTAAAAAAGGTTGCAAAAGTCATCGAGTGTGATTGGGTAGTTGGCTAGTCTGACAATAAATGAAGAGACATTTAATATGTAAAATAATAAACTATCAGAAGTATGGCTCAAGAACTTGATTGATTTGCAATTTTATTTTATTTTTCCTGATAAGAGAGAAACCATCAACTTGCCTCCGTTAAGGCTCGAATCCCCAACCTACTCTAGTGACCCCATACCTGACCAGTGAGCTATCCACTTGGTTGGTGATTTGAGATTAATTCTATTAGTAAGTACAAATGCCCCCACTAGAAACTCGACTCAATAGAAACTAAAGAAAGTCGATGCGGTAGGGGTTGACCGAAGCTAACTTGGGACGCATTGATTAGGAGGAATTTAAATGGTTTGGACTTTGGAAAGCTCATCATCAATTGCACTAAATTGAGCACAAGGGAAGAGTTTGAACCATGTAGGAGGAATTTAAATGGTTTGTTGTTGTTGTTTGGGCTTGAGTTGAGGTTGCCCTAAGGAAAAAAAATAACTCGACACATTTGAAATTAAGTAAATTTGATGGTATAGGGGTATATTTAAGATAACTTAGGCGCTTGCTCCATGTAGCCTACTCGAAATAAGTTGGGATTGAAGCTTTGTTGTTATTCTGGTTGGGCTTCCTTTGAGGTAGGGTTTTTCTTTTCTCTACTCTACAAGTATGTATGGGATGTTTGACAAAGAAAATGGGAAGGAAAAATGAATGTACATAGGATTACCAATGAAAGTGAATAAATCCTTACAAGTCTCGAGGAGTTATTGTCTTCGCTAGTTTTATTGTTTTAATGATCTCTAAAAAAGTGAAAAAGTAGAAAAGAAATAAAAAAATAAATATAAATATCTCTGAAAAGAAAGTGAATAAATCCTTCAAGTGAATGAAGGTTTGGAGAAAAAAAAAAAAAAAAAAAAAAAAAAAACCGAACCATTCTATGACATATCACCAGACTCACCACTAAGATAGCGATTCTACTTGTCAAAACTGAAATAACTATTTTTTTCTTAGGTTAACTCTCAGAAACAACACAAACTTTTAATTTTGTCTATTATAGCACAAACTTTCGACTTCCTTGCAATTGTAGCACAAGTGGCAATTTTGAGAATAGAGGCACTACTTGGCAATTTCTACCAACCGCGTTCAACCAACCTAACTAGTCGAACCAACCCAAACTCAACAACTTGAAAGGCAAAAAAAAAAGGAATTCCCAAAAAATCCATGCTCGCACATGGGCTGGTCGACTCAATTGGTAAAGATGGCTATGATCCATGCTTGATGCGTCTTTTGGAAAGCGATTCCTAGATTAAAGCATGCCCACAACAGATCATTCAACCACCTTGCTAGATGGGTAATGATTTGGAATTTCTGTTCATCTGAGTTAGTGATTTTTTATAGCACAGCATTATTAAATATTTCTACACTGGCAAGATTGTTCCCTTAACAAATCTCAGGTTTCTTCTTAAATTAGTTCTTTTTAACATTGGTCAAAAAGGATGTTACTTTGTGAACAGAGTCAATTCTCTTCCGTGGAACCTGAATCATGCACTCCTTTGTTAGTCATTCAAGCAGAATAAAGCATTATGTTTGCTTTCTCTAATGCATTATTACCATCCTTATTGAGTTGTAATTCTTGGAACCTCTTCTCATGTTCACGATAAGGCTGTTTTAGTGAAGCCAACATCAATTCAAGCTTACCTACCCCGCTATTGGTTGTCATGACCAACCAATTTCACGCATTTAAAGTGAACTAGTCTCTGTACTAATACTAAATAAACCATAGTTAGCCCTTTTGACTTTAAATAAACTCTACCATCCTGAAAATGCACCTAAAGTTCCTTGTCTAGTGGTAGGTGGTCAATATGTGGAAATTATTGTCTCAAAATGATCTTGCATGAGAAAATTTTGCTCTGCTGTTGGAAGCAAGGGTTTACTCGTATAATAGCATAATATTCATTTTAAGCTATGCTAAGTTCACTGGTAGTATGATGAGAACCCTAGTCGTAACCGATCTTGATTCCAAACCTTTTTTGGAGAATACAAAGCTATGTTTTCAGGTCAAAGGTGATATAACATGGTGTGAGAGCCTTAGTCTATATCAGATCTTGTGCTTAAACCACATTATGAACATTTGCTATGCCATTTTTATGTTCGATGTTATGCAGTCTTGTGTTGCTTTCTTCTAGCAACGCATGTAAGATGATTTTGTGCATGAGGAAGGACGTTGAGCTAGCTTGATACTTGTTTTTGGGCCCACGGCAGATTCCATTGATAATCTAAAATTTCATTGGCTCACAAGTCAACCCATCAGTTCAACATTTTTTGTTTGGAGAATTTCATAGTACTCAGCTTGTGTATATTAGAGCTTCTGAGTTGTAACTTTAGATTTGTGAAGGCAAGATTTGTGCTTCAAATGAATGTCATTGTTGCAGATATTTAATGCTGAATGTTGAATTTTTCTTGTTTAGTTTTCCAACTACAGTATTTATATCCTCAGTGGTGATGCAGTTGTCTTAGTTGTTCTTTACAGGGTTCCACTCTAATCTTGCAATTTTCTTTGTCATAGTACTTGCTAACTGTTAACTCCACCTATGTAACTGTGGGGGAAAAAAAAAACTCCACCTATGAAGAACATAGGAGCTTCTTTATGCTCCACATAATTAGTCTGAGGTCCAGATAAAGGAGGAGAATTGCGATAGGTTGACTATTGGCGTAAAACATTTTTCACTCTCTAGAACAAATGAAGCATTTGATCCATGTAGCCACCCAACAACTTTGGGATCTAGGCTTTGTTTGTTGTTGTATAGTACTTGCTAACTGTTGTTACCAAATTGTGAATGTTTAGTTTATCTGAATTTTCTCTAGTTTGGACTTCGTGACCATAATCAACATCCTTATTACTTGCACATCCCTCAAGCATAATTAATGATTATATTATTGTCATCTGTCTTTTGTACTTATCTTCTTTTGGTCTTTTATTGAATAGAGCACCACCACCGACATCCCCATGGCCATGCTCATGATTCTACTGTGTCTAGTGTCAGTATAGTTTCTGAAGGAGTCCTTGATCTTGATGAGGTAATCATTTGTCATAATTTTCTTGATTAAACATTCTGATTTAGCGCTTTTTTTTCTTCCTTTTTTTCTTTTCTGATGGGAGCTTTAGTAAATGTACAAGAAAAAGCAAATCCATCAGTCAGCATTCAGCATTCTTTTGAAATGGCTGTTCTTCTCCTAAGTAAGCTTTGCCACTTGTCCATGCCCTTTAAAGTTCTGCATATTGGTTTGCAATCACGTTCAAACAGTGAAGTGTCATTTCACCCCTAGATTAGGCATCTTCTGATGACCTTAGATTAGGCTATGGTATTACATTGTCTCGAGATGAATAGTCGCTCTAAGCGTCTCTAACTGACATAACAGATCTTTAAAGAACAAGGCCTTTTCCCCATATCGTGATTAATTCCATGAAACACATCCTCAGTAGTCTTCCTTTGATCTATCATCTATCTGAGGTTATTATTTTGCATGGGGTAATCTATTGTGTTTTATGCTATGCTTAATACTAGGGTTTATTCACCTAGTTGAGGTCATGCTTTATATTTGGCGGACTTTTAGTCAACTAATGAAGCTGGTTTGTCTGATAGGACAGTGATTTTTTGATATACTTTTGCTACAAGATGGTTGGAGTCCTTTGGACACACTTCATTATCTGTGCACAAATCTCAAAGCATCTATTAAAAAATGCCAACAACTACGTAGAAAAAGTTGGTCACCCATACATTTTCCTTCCGTGGTAGCCAGGGTAACTGAAGAAGCAATACACATACTACAGTATACATGTTTTGTTAGGAAGCATTAGCAATGTTTGACTCGATTTCAAGGAAGAAGCACCTTCTTTCCTTTATATAACTAGTATTTTATATTCTATTTTATTTCTCAGTCCAATAAATATTCACGAATTTGTGGAATCAATTTGAACCATTATAAACATTTATTTTGGTGTCAACGATCTTATCACTGCTGCAGCTGCCGCTCATTCATCAATGTCTTCTCCTGCCAGTGATGTCTAAAATCTTCTCTCTTGCATTTTTAGGTTGATGATTGGCTCGAGCGATTAGTTGATGAGAAGGGAGATGATTTGTATCGGATGAAGGGAATTTTGTCCATAAATGGATCAAATGAGCGATACATTTTCCAGGTTCATATATATGTGCTTTTTTTCTTTCTTTTTTTTTCTACTGAATATAGCAGGCAAATCATGATATATACAACAACAACAACATAGCCTCAATCCCAAAATAATTGAGGTCGGCTACATGGATCAAACTCTTTCATTATACTCGATTTTGTGCAATTGATGGTGAGCATTCCAAACCATGATATATTATCTTTTGAAAATTGAAATAAACAGGCAAGTAAACAGTAAAACGCTTATCTTTCAAATGGCCTCTTAATTAATTGATATTTTATGAATCATGATAAGATGGCTTTCTCTGATAATTGTCCACTTTCATTCTTTTTTTTTTTTAAGCCTTGTCCACTTACATTCTGAGTGTGCATGCATGTGTTGCTTGATTCGGTTTATTGTGCAATTTTTTTTCCCCCTTTGAAACTGACGTGAATATTGTCTTTATTCTGTACATAGGGGGTTAAGTCCATGTTGGACGGCAGTACGGGAAAGCCATGGGGATCTGATGAAAAGAGGCTAAACAAGCTTGTTTTCATAGGAAGAAATTTGGATGAAGATGTCTTGAAGAAAGGCTTCAAGGGTTGTTTGGTGTGAACTCTTTAAAGTTAAGTTAAAGTGTTCATGAGCATCTGAGATCCTCTAGGGTTGAATATAGCATGTACTTTATGAGGGATGAGAAGCGAAAAGTATACAGTTTGCACTACTGATCAAGGATTATGACGCAGCACTAAACGTCGATGAGCGTCGCAATACATTTGGTTTTCAGGACGACTCCAGCAGTTGGACAAGAGGAAAATGCCGGGGACTTGCACTTGGTGATTTAAACTTCTGATTTGCCTTTGGGAGCTTCAAACGAATTCTTTCCTCTTCGCATTTTTTTTTTTGTTTTTTTTTTTTTTTTTTTTTTTTTTTTGGGTAAACTAATTTCTGTTTGTTTAGATGTATTCCAAGTCTACCAATGGTTAATTTTTTGTGTGTGGATTGGATATATGGAGGGTAGATTGGATAATTCGTTTCTCATTGGTCAATGACAGGAATGGGCATTCATTAATTGGGATTTGTTGTAGAGATAAATGAGGCGCAACATGGTCATTTTGTTCATGTTTGAAGTGAGGTGTCATTAGGAGACACGTGATTGGTTTAGTTTCATATGAGTAATGCCCATTTTACCCACCCTTAGCCTATGATTTTCAAAAGGGTCAAGCTATTCAGATCTCACATTTTATCTCGTTTTTAAATTTTTACTTCGTTTACCCCAACTTTTACTTAATTTATTTCAATTTTTTTTTCAAAATTTCAACAATACCCTTACTCATCCCATACAGTTATACCCTATCACCTCAACCCAACACCCCTTAATCATTTATATTTTTTGGTTTTAGTCATTGTAGAGCACTTGTACTAGATCACTAAGTGTTGTAGGAACGTTTTTTCGTTGAATAAGGATGGATGTGGTTGTGATGTATCTTAGAAACGAAAAAGTGTAGCTCACAAAATTCGGTTGCATAGGGCTGACACCTATAAAGAGGTGTTGGCTGACTCTGACAACAACCTTTAAAGGGGTAACGATCGGATTTGACTAACACCTCTAAATAGGTGTCGATTGAATCCGATTGAGATTGTGATGGAAACTCAGTTTTAATGGGTGACGGAGGAATCTAACCGAAACCTGTTAGGCTGATACCTCTTAAGAGATGTCGATCCTTTGCGTCCGACACCTCTTAAGACTTGTCGACCCTGTGCTTCCGAACACGGCAGACAACAAGAACGAACAATTTTTTTTTCAAAACTCCTAAAAAACACATGAAAATGACAAAAAAAATAGTGAGTTTTGCGCATAATCGCTTTATATTTTTTATTTCATCAAATTTTTGTAGTCAAAATGTAAGATTCAAGCTACAAATTGAAGCCCTAAACCCAACAACAAACCACAAATAATATCAACTTAAAAAGGAAAAAAATCCTCAAAAAACTACAAAATCAACACTAAACGACGACATTGAATTAATGGGGTTCTGCTCAAATTTCGTCGGATTTGGATTGGTGGTAAGAGTGTTGTTGGAGAAAGTGGTGACTGGGGTATGCGTGAGTAAAAACCCTTTATATGGAGGGTAATTGGGTCATTTCACAAGAGTGGGGTAAAGAGAGTAAAAAGTGAGGTCCGAATAGTCGAGCCCTTTTCAAAAATAAAGAAAACGTATGACTATATTTTAAAATTCAGCTAAAAGCTAACTTACTCCCTCCAACTTTGCACACCTAACCAAACAATATATCTAATTTTGTTGGTGATGAAGATTTAGATTACAAGAGGAACGATAGTGGTTTGTGTTTGGTCTGCCTGCCCATATTTAAGTGGGACCATCCTTAATATTATCCTCAATTTAATCACCACCTTCAATAAATAGGTGGTTGCAAGTGGGGTAGGTTTGGACGGTAAGTAGAGATTAAAATTACTATCCACGCAGGGTGTGGGGTGTGAATTTATTCCCACAAATTCTCCAAGAGATAACTTTGTAGCTCCAACTCCCACGCCTCATTAATTTTGTAAAAATTACAATTTTGATCTTCATTCCTTGGTCGTTTTGCTACTTAACTATTTTCTAAATTTTTTTTGGAGAAATTATTTTTCTCAAATTGAAGAATTAATTTAATTTTGTTTGTGATAGTATTATGCTTATTGAGTTACAAATTATTATATTTAATTAAATATATAAGATTTCTAAAATTAGTATGATAAATATAATTTAAAGATGTTCGAAATGTAATTTTATATATCTTTATGACACAATATATGCAGTAGGATTGGTATAATGGTCAAAATAGGTTTCATAGTTAGAGATCTTGAGTTCCATTATATACGTTTTTTAAAAAAGGTATATGATATTTTTAGTAAAAACTTTAAAAAATGGAGGATTTTATGCGAGGAGAGGGGCGGGAGGTAGAGAATTCTCGCTTGGCGAGAACAATCTCTATCCTTGCCTTGCTCCACATGGTGGGGCATGATTTCACCCCGCGCCCCACGCCCCACATGGAACAAATAGTAGGGAACCCTTGCTCCATGGGGGCGCGAGTCGTGGGGAACGGAGATTCTCCACCCCACTTACAACCCTAAGTGTGGGGTTTTACCAAGGCTTGAGTACTCTTCGAGAAGAGATCAACACTTAATTGATGTGAGACATATTTCGGTCTACACATTTCCACAAGTTTGATGAGAAACCAAATATTTTGATTCTAACATAAATCTAACCGATGCCTCCACTATTGATTTGTAAATTGTATAATATATTCATATAATATACTTCCTCCATTAAAAAATATAAGTAATTTGACTAAAAACATACATATTATGGATAACTTTAATTGTTGGTTTAAATTATATTTTATCCATTGACAAGAAACGGTCCAGCTATGTGCAAACCACATTTTACTATGGGCAAACCATAAGATATAGGCACCCCCACGTATTGATGAGAGCACCCCATAAAAGACATTTACTTACCAAAATTCCCTTGCCCTTGTGTACCCCAAATTGAATTTTTTCTTAACACCGAGGGCGAAGAAGAAGAATGCAAGCCCTAATTCGATCTTCGTGTCACCCCACGGTTGTGTTTCGCCTTCACATCAACTCGGTTGATCTTCGCTCTCACGTTAGGTCTTGCTTCTTTCAGACGATAGTCAAAGGGACGTGAAATCGATCTTCACATCACACCCAAGTTTAACTCAATTTGTAAGGTAAGATTTTTGTTTATTTGTTTAAATTTGTACTGCTATGAGCAATTTTGGTGGTTATGTATGTGTTTGTAAGTGTTTTTGATCGAGTATGATGGTCGATTTATGCGTTGTTGATGGTCGATGTTCGATCAATGACACATGATCGATTTAAAATGCACCATTCGGTTTAAGGTGACCGAACAATGCATGTTCAATCGGTATATGCTGACCAAACAAAATAGTAGTGTTCAAAACTTGGTCGATGAATTGAATGTTCTTGTTTTTTATTTTTTTTTTTTTTTATTTTTCTAATTTTGTCGAGCAATTTGTTGTTGTTGTGTATGTGTTGAGCTGGAGAGCTCAAACCACATCTTATAGAAAATCGAAGGAGTTTGGAAGGGCTATGGGGGATAGTCCAAAGGTTGGTGATTTACATGACGAGGCATGGGCAACACAGACCCCGGATGTGGTAGGCCGGAAATTGTCAATTATCAAGAGACATGCAACTTGGATCGTATACGTCCAATAAAAAAATATGTGTTCCGTCATATAACACCAACATATCGATGTTCATCTCGGTGTGTCCAATTGAATTATCAATTATAAAAATATTTATTTTGGGAAATTGAAAGACAAGTATATTTGGATCGTATATGTTCAATAAAAAAAATGTGCTCCATCATATTACACCGACATGTTGATGTTTCAATCAACATCAACAAACCGAGCAAAAACCATTTGTTTGGCCATGCCATGGCCAAACTAGAGGAATTCTTGGTTTGAACAAAAAAAAAAACTACAAGTGTTTGGTTTGAACAAGAAAAAAAAATACAAAAATTGAATGAAAATTCAAGAAATACCTCTCCATCTTGCACATCCGTATCTCCGACATGTCCATCCTCCATTTTTATGGTAAATAGTCACCAAACAACGCAAACAAACAATACCTTAGCAAGACAAAAAAAATTGTTCAAACCCTATAAAATGCATTCAAAACAATGGAAAAACATGTTTTTTCAGCAAGAAACATGAAGAAATCAACTCTTACCATGGTAATGGGCTCTAAAATCGTAAGTTCGCGTTGGCGGTTGTCAGAGGGGTTCGTCGGAGTCGAACGTGGCTTTGTGTGGGGTGCACAACATGAGAAGGAATGACATTTTTGAAAGTAAAGTGAAAAAAAAGTGGTTTGCCTTTAGTAAAAAGTGGTTTGCACTTAATCGGGTCGAACAAAAAAACAAGCGCTTTAGTTTAACAAAAAAAAGTGTCAATAATTAGTTAAATGAAGGATAAAATAGGTATAAAATGCTTAAATGCTCTCTCGAATTCGCTAAACAACATTTTTTTTGTAAAAATTTCAAAAAATGACTTATATTTTGAGAGTGAAATTTTAGTAAAATGACTTATATTTTTTAATGGAGGGAGTATTAAGTTAAGAAGCTTATTGATGAAATGGTCTAGAAAAAAAAATGTAACCTATCTGAAAAAAAGAAATTAAATAAATAAAAAATTGTCACAGTAACTCTTCACAAGTACATCTCAACTCAAGCCAATGCTCTCTCTAATCTCCTTTGCCCCTCATTCACTCTCCTCTTTCGTTTCAGACAGCCCCAAAAAAAGTCACAGTAACCATATATTACTAACTATAGATGACCATTGGATTATGCATCGTAAATTGTGATCGGACTCTGATGTGTAACTTTTGCCCTGCCCAAGACTTGGAGCTTGGAAGTGATAAGGAACCCACTACTACTCTTCAAACACTGCATCGCCTTCTCCTTCTCCTTCTTCTGTAAACCCATCTATGGTACTCCACACCATTTCCTCAGATTGAACTGAAAATGATGCTGTGTTTGGCAGGTAACAACAGTGCTTAATCCATCCATTGTTTGAATTATAGTGGGGGAAGAAGGTCACAACATATATTTAATTAGCAACTGCCCCTTTTTTCCTCTTTTGCAGAGACAACAACTCTTTTATCTCATCCACATTGGAATTCCCCTTTTCGCCAAAGCAAATTTTCAACCATTTGTTATTCATGCCACCCCTTTAATAATAATAATAATAGTAATAATAGCCTTAAAAGGTAACGTTAGTTTTCTCTTCTGCATTCCCATTTTCATTGCTAATTGCGTTCTGGGGTTTTTTGTTATCATTTATTTATTTATTTATGCATGTTTGATTTGGTTGTGAGGAAAGCAGTTCATGTGTGGATGGTAAGGGTGAATTGAAGAGGAGATGCATCCTTTTCTTTTTGGTACAAACAGGAGTGCTCGCGACGCCTCCTGCTTTTGGAAGTACAAACAGTAAGAAGTTGTATGATGAAAGGCGCTTGCTTGAACAGAACAAGCGGATTCAAAAAGCAAACAATACGCCGGAGGACTTCCCGAATTTCGTTAGGCAAGGTATGGGACTAGTTTCTTTTTTTCCATTGCATGTGGAGTGAGTTTGAGAGTTAATTGTTCAAGGCAATGTGATCTCTACTGCCCACAATGCATGTATAGTTTATGTCATGTGATGAAAATACGAGTAGGGTCTCAGTGCAAGTGATTTTTTCATTTTAATAAAAAAATTTTGAGTTCGAAGCTTCTCTAAATTAGTTCTTACCGTTTCGATAAGACATTAGTAGGAATAAGCATTCCACTTCCTTTAAGGTGCTCTACATTAGTTCTTATTACTTTCATTAATTTCAGGGATCATTTTTAAAATGCAATCATACAATCCATTTTTTCACTTTTGCTTCAACTTAAACGGTAGGACTATAATGAAGGTAGGGATTAAGTAATAATCCGCAACATGAAAGTTGAAGCTTCCATCTTTCATCAATAATGTTCCAGCTTAGTCGATAGGTATAGACACAACAGATTAAAAACAAAATGTTAAAACTATAACTTTAACAAACAAACAAAAAAAATGTCTAGGAAAACTTATTAGTGAACGTGTCAAATTTACTTTTTTTTTTTAAGGGTAAATAGGCAGAATAATCCCAAACTTTCAAGTTTTTCTCAAAATAATCCCAAACTTTCAATTTTCTCTAAATAATCCTAAACTTTGCTTTGATCTCAATTTTATCCCATCTACTTTTTTACTTTGTTTTTCTTTGATTTCTCCATAGTTTGTTATAAATTTTAAAATTCGAAATGAGCCTTTTTTCTTTTATTAATTTGACACTCTCCCTCAATCAACAACTTTATTAATTTAATGTGACACCTCACACCAAATTAAACTAAAAAAAAAGTAGGTGGCATAAAATTGAGACCAAAAGTAAAGTTTGGGATTATTTTGAGAAAATTGAAAGTTTGGTTTATTTTGAGGAAAACTTGAAAGTTTGGGATTATTCTGCTTATTTACCCTTTTTTTAATATAATTAAAATCAGTTTGTACTTGTTCCTTAGCCCCAATCTACGCTTCATGTATGAAACCGAGCCATATAAAAAAAAACTCATGATTTATTTCTTGTTATTTCGTAATCTGCAACTTCTTGTCTCCTTCATTTGTGACTTTGCTCAAAAGTACTCGGACGCTTCGGTCCAGATAATTTGGTCCCACTCCATAGACTTGAGCTTAGGAGAGGTAGAGTAGATTTGTTGGACCATATACTCTGCATGTCAACTCATGAAATAATTCCTTTAGCCCATGATCAATATCACCCCTGTGAAGGTACAAATTAATGTCAAACTCCTTAAGAGACTCCTTGGAGCAGTTTTTCAGAAGCACTCCATTGTAGGCTATCCATCAACCCACAGGCGAGTGGACTTTCAAATTCCAATTAGGCGAAGAATGAAATCCTCCAACTTATCTCTGATAATCCAAATCCTTTTGAGCACCCACCTTGAACTTCCGTAGGAAGCTGAACAAGACCATACAGAAGCACCTTCGGTGAACAAAACTTTGCCTCTTTTTGAGTTAGTGACCCATGGCACAATTGATCCGTAATATTTTGATATATCTTATCGCTAGGCATAGATATTAATGATGAGGTCAGGAGATAAACTGTTAAGACCTATGCAAGTTATGCAGTCCTTGTCTGACTTAATTATCTCAACTGTTACAATTTCATCACATGAAAATCTTGGATTCAATATAGGTTTTTGCATGTAGGGGCCTATGCATGTTGGGATTCTAATGTTGATCAATGACATTCTATGATGGCTCGTTCCATTCTCTTAACTCTACACATTCTTAGCAATGTTCTCCTCAGCTCGACTCCTGGCTAGGTACAAATCCTTTGTGACCAATCATATGAGATTCAACTAACCAAAGAAATACCAAAGCCTTCGCACAAAACTTTAAAGCAATCTCTAAGTTATTATATTTTAAAAGCCCCTTCAGCTATAACAGTTTCTAATAGTCGTTCTGAACTTTCTATTTCTTTTTTAAATATAAATATTATATTAAAATAAAATTTAGTTTATGGAAACCATGCTTTATCTTCTTGAAGCTTATAGAATCTTAACTAGAGAAATTAGTTAATGAAATTAAACCCAGCTGTACATTTTCTTTCTAGTTTTAGTTCTTCAAGTTCAATTAAGGAATATTTCTTCCTGTGTAAGAAGTTGAAATTATATTTGGATAATTCAGGATTTCAAGTTCAGGTAGTGACATCTGGCGATTATGTAAGGTGTGATTCTGGGCTTATATATCTGGATATTAGAGTTGGTAATGGAGAACAACCAAAGGATGGACAGCAGGTATAATGATAGATCAACGAATGCTTGTTTGCCTCCCAATCCTTGCTTCTCTATAATCACATAAACAGAAAAGACTGTGTTGTATTCATGCCTAGAGCTGCTGATATTGCTGTTTAATGCATGAGAATCGACGTTTTTATGAAATCGTATTGCTCCTCTTGCTAATTTTGTTATCTTGAATCTTGACACAAGCTGGCTATTTGCTTAAATTATTAAAGAATATCTGAAGAGCAATAGCAAAACATGGCTTTTCAAGTGTATATATATATAGAGTACTATTACCATGGGAAGCATAAAAATAACATGCCATGGATACACTATTTACAACCATTGGATTTTAATCCAACACATTAATCGATGCGTCATAAATGTACAAAGCATTTAATGCACAACACATTTTTAGTGGTTCCCATGGCATGGTTATATATTTGGGTTCCATTGTAGAATTTCCCATATATATATATATAACCTGAAACCATTATTCTTGCCCCATTTAGTTATTTGGAACTTGTGAAAACACGAGTTTTGGGTAGATGATACCGGGTTTATCAACGAACATTTCACTTACGATAGTTTCTCCTACGGATCATGTGAGAGAACAATCATGGTTTTCTCTTCCCATGAGTGAAAATGTGAAAATGCGTATGCCTCAAGATACACGTCCTGTAGTTATGATCGTCTTTAATCAAATTGATGTGCCATGCAATCATATTGATTTTGTTATTGATATCTAAACTGCTTCAATACCTTGCAACTGTTATCATCCTATTGCCAATTTCCTTAGGTGTAGAAATGAAAGATTCTCTTTAATGTCTTGAGTATCTAATGTGTTGTATCTATGACCAACTTGAATGAGTTATTTATAAACATATATCTATCTTATCTTTGAGTCCTGCTTTCAGTAACCCAAAGAATTCAGTTTCTTCTTAGACACAAATAATTGTGTGTTACAAAAAGGAAATATTATCCGCTAAATAATATCCAAATTGAAGCTTTCATGATAATGACTCTCCTTGTATGAAGCTTTTGAAACCATACTGAGGGAGGAGGAAATAAAATATGCATGCTTATCTACAAAAGGTATCATCATCAACAAAATGAGTCCCTAAATTGAGTTCTTGATGCCAGGTGACCTTTCACTATGTTGGCTATAATGAATCAGGTCGTCGGATTGATAGCACCTACTTGCAGGGGTCCCCAGCTAAGATTCGGATGGGCACCAAGGCATTGGTTCCAGGTGAGAAATTTATGAAGGTGAAAAGTTATTCATATTTGCATGGTTAGCATTTGATGTTTAGTGAATAAAATGGAACTGTAAGATGATTTAGGATTTGAGGAAGGGATTCGAGACATGAAGCCTGGTGGAAAAAGAAGAATAATCATTCCTCCAGAACTTGGACCACCAGTGAGTTTCACAGTTTCTTTCTTAATTAGTGCAATTTATTTTTTTTCCCAACTGATGAGACTCTTATAATATTTTCTGGTCCACAAGAAGTCTAAGTCGAACTAAGAACATAACATCAAATTGGCTCCTTAGAATTAAGGCTCTAGATCTGGTACTCGTACTTTCCACTTGGAAGGCACCTTGTGCAAAAGTTTATTGTGTTCCTTTCTCATCCATTATCGCTCTTGTATAGTCTAACAGATTGTCCAGTTACTATGCTGCCAATATTCAGAAATGCTTCTTGTTTACTGAAAAAAATAAAAAATAAAAGCCTAAGATGAAAATGCTTTTATTTTTTATCAGATCTTTCTCAAAAAACCTAAGACTTTAAAAATTCTTTAGTCTCATATTTTAGACTGTGGAACTCTATAATCAGCTTAATTTATTTTCGTATGCATTAACAGAATTATTTTCTTTTGAAGTGATGTACTTAATGAATCGAATGAAAGCTAAAAGTAAAAGATAAAATTTATGGCAATTTGACCACCTAAACAAGTAAATTCAGAAGGACAAGGACAACCAATTTTTTCTGTGTGTGGCATCACCCTGTACAAATCTTACATTGATCATACTGACTTTTATAGGTGGGTCCATCAACATTCTTCAGCTCGAAACAATTCGAGGTTTTTGATGTGGAACTGCTCTCCATCCAAGACTGTCAGAGGAGGACAATAGGTTTTTACTCGGATGTGGTGTGCAATTGAGCTTTGCCATTAGCTTCTCTTGTTGGGTTTTTGTTTCTTACTTTCTTCTCACATTTTTTGGAAAAGAATTCATGCTGTTGGATGCCAAATGTGTAGTTTCAGTGTTGATCATACAAAATTGCCATCTTTCGAGCATGATTCGGAAAGATTGTCGGTGTAATTTGTTAATATTCTCAACAGGCTCCATTATTTCTGTTTTATTTGCATATGGTATCAAAGAAATATTCTCATTAAAATTACCCTAGGCCTTACATAAAAATACATTCTATGGTTGTAGAATTTCATTTACAAGAGGAAGAATCAGGAAAAGATAGTTGTATATAAACTGCTCTATAAATATATAATATGTATAGAACTGAATTTGGTCATGAATCTGCCCAATATTTTTCATGTGATGATGAAAATGCTCAATCAACAAGGTCACCCTTGTGTATTTTATGTCACAAATGGTTTGAATGCTCTTTCAATGTTAGATGTTCCTCCAGTTATATAAAACACTGGATTCGAGGTGCATCAGCACATCTCGACACATTGTCCTTAACCAGATTGCTGTACCGGTCAAAAAAAAAAAAAAAAAAAAGGGAGAAAGGAGAGAAAAAACAGCAAGATCCTATTGAATGCCTTTTTTAAATAGAAACCCAGAGTTATAGGGGCGAAGAAAGTCAGTTTGGGCAATTTCAGCCCATTGCGGGTCCTGCAAAAGGTCGGTTAAACCTACTAATTTAATTGATGGTTGCCCCGAAATCCTTAATAACAACTACAACAACAAAATAGAAGTACTTAAACTAAAAATCTATTTTAATTTGATCTTTGGAGTCTTTGATTAATATGTGAAATGAGAAGAACAAGGCCAGAGTTGATACAATTACGTGGGCGTAGAGCTTCGAATCATATGCTGTCGACTCGATCTCTTAATGGATTCGATCCTCTGCAGCCTTATTTGCTCCCTAAACTTTGCTATGAATTCTGCAGCCTTCTTGTCAACCTCATTTCCATCATCTTCCTCACTTTCTTCCCTTGCACTACTATTGTTAGCAGCGGTTGCAGCTTCAACGTGAACGTCCGAGCTTCCTTCCAAACTTCTTTGACGATGGTCTTCTTCGGCTTCGCTGCTATCGGAATCAGTATCCTCTTCGCTGTACTCATCATCATAAACCACATTTACTTTCTCAACAATTTGTTTCTTCTCCCTCACTCTTTCTTCAATCTCATCTCCAGCAATTGTTCGGACTGATTTAGTCTGGACAGTTGGGTATTCAACATTGGTTTTTGATTTCGCTTCGGATTTTAGAGGATCCAGCCTCAGCTTTCCATTGCTTGTCGTGGGAACATCTTCAATGGTGTTAGTACTCATGCTCGTCAGGGCCTCGACGGTCTTATTCTGAGACGACGAAACCATGTTGATGGATGAAGATTTTGGAATAACAGGGTGCGGCGGTGGTGGTGGAGGAGGAGGAGGGGGAGGATGAGACTTATGGAGCTTCTTCCCTCCAAATTCTTCCACTTTCTTGGTTTGCATTTGCGGCCGAGGAGGTGGAGGTGGTGGTGGTGGCGGTGGTGGTGAGAGAGAGAAATTCTTCTGTGAAGAATGCGAAGTAGAATTGGCTCGAGATGACCAGGTAGCAGCACGTCGAATCCACTGCTCATGCGTCGGATCGATATTGGATTCCCTGACGAAGGAAAGAGGACAAGGAGTAGTGCCATTTTCAATGACTTCCTTCCTGTCCATCTTTGCAGACCTTGATCTCCAAGGAATTGGTGAAGGAAGGACAACATTTTCATTCAAATTCTCATTTAAACAAACACAATCCAAACTTCCAACATCTTCATTATTATTCCCAATAATTGCAGCTTCTTTACCTGATAGAGAGTTCTTGAGAGGAGTCGAAGCAGACCTGCAAAGATAACTCGAAGATGCATTCCTTGTTGCTGCATTATCCGACTTGATAGACCGCAAGCTCCGAACAGGCAAAACCGGGTGTTGTTTATTGCCAGCGTTGCTGAAATGGTGCTTCTTCTGCTGGTCCCCATCGACACCATTCCTGTCTAAAACAATTGATGTAGGTGCATCATCGTCGCGAAAGTATTGAGACCTATTCCAAGTCTCCATCTTGTTGCTGTCTTCAGGATCAGATGATGATGAGCTTTCCGGTTCATCTTCGAAGGACGAGACTTGAAGAATTCTAGACAAGTAGGAGGATGTAGCAAAACTTTGATCAGTTTGCATTGGATGATTGTCCTTTTCGGCTTCAACAACGATCTTTCGACTAAATAAGCCGTAGGAGACGGCGATGCCGACGAAGAGTAGATGCAGGAGTTCCCAACTTCTAGTGAATAAGGGTTGGTCGATGAACTTAGGGGTTTGAGATGGGATAAATGGAAGAAGAACAAGGACTCCAACAACAAGAGACTTGTAGAAGATATGAGAGTGAAAAAAATTGCTATATTTTGGTTTGTTATCTGCTTGGAATATTGGTGGAGAAAGTAGGCTTTGAGGTGGGAATTGTGGAGGTTGGAAATAAGGTGAGTCAGAGGCTGCCATTTGAAGGAACTCAGAGAATCAGCTTCACAGCTTCACAGCTTCACAGCTTCAAATATGGTGAATATGAAAAAGAAAACACAAGCCAAAGCAAGGAACAGCTTAGAGAGGGGGGAGAGAGTTTGAGAAATGCGAGGATGGAGCATTTTTTAAGGTTGGCATAGGTTCTCTTTCTTTCCTTTTCAGACTGAAATGACCTAAATACCCTTGAGGGCATGCATTTTTCTTTTGAATGAATGTATTTCTCATCAAACACATAACTGAGGGGATGATACAGATGTAAAGGTGAGCAACCAAAAAAGAGGTTCAATTTAGTTATCAATAGCAGTAAAAATAAGTTACTGTAAGCATTAGTGTTGTTGAAACTCAATGTCCCTCAAACTTGAACTTAAAATATAAGGCAAACAAAAATCATGTAGAAAGGTCTCCAATTCAATCCTAAAATATTACGAAAAAAAAAAATCCGAAGAAGGTTGAAAAAAAATAAACAATAGCCTCGAATATTTACGAACATAGGGAGCACTAGAAAAAAAAAAACTCTTAAAAAAAGTTAGCTTAGGTTTCAAGCTCAACAATTTTGTGGATCCACTAGGAAATAGAGTAAAAGCGAGGGCCAAAGAAAGGTAGATTGCTATGGTAGTTGGGATTTTGCTTTTGGGGTTCCTACGCTTTGTGTTTGTGGGATCCATGTGGAAAGCGAGTTGAGCTGATTTCATGCTTTTCCCAAGAAAATATTTTAGAGTCCCGCTTCCCAAGAAATATGTTAGAGCCGGGCTATGTGCACTCCGATATCCTATCAGGGCACCTCATTGATTAGGACACCCCAACAATTTATCAGGGCACCCTGAGATTTTTACCTAAATACTCTTTCGTTTGAAGCATGAGCACTCTACCACCAAATCGAACAAAACCCTTTATCTCTCCCTCCTATCACGCCATAAAGGCCTCAATATACCAAAATTCTCTCATTTTTTTGCTCGTTTAATGTAGATTTGTTGTTTTTAGGGTCGGGTGAGTGTTTAACTTCAATCCCGTAGTATTCGGTCACACAGAGTCATGATTTGTCTTTTGGTCTAGGACGTTCATTGCCAATACAATTGTGTAAGTGTCGACTAATATCAACCAACACCTAAGTGAGAAGGACTCCAAGACCACGTGGTTGTGTATCACTGAGACTATTAGTTTGGTCCTTGTGACCTGCTATCGAGACAATAAGCTATGTCTCGGTTACTTCCAACCGAGTGTAATAAAAAACTACGTTTGAGATTAGACTTGGTTGGCAGTAACCAACACATTTTGGTAGTTATCGGTTATAGGTTACCGAGACACTACAACATGTCTTGGTCTTGTGTGACCGATAAATTCTCGTCCGTGGTTCACATTCGAAAATGAAAAAAAACCTACAAAAAACCATGAAAACTAACCTTGTCGTGTGCGACTTACCTCCCACTCATTTTCTTCAACCATTAGACTCTAAAAATGCTTAAAACTCACCGAATCTCCGATCGGCAACGGATCAACAAACGCAATCGACAAGGTTGGTGCACACTATTTGATCAACAAATGCGATCTCTGACCGGCAACGAATTGACTTGACTTGATACAAAAATTGGGTTTTCGAGAGTGAGGTGCCTTAAGAGGGCATTTGAATGGGCATGTGAATCGTTAGGTTAGAAGGGCATTTTTGTTAATTAATTATAAAATTAATTTTAATTAAAATGGTAGGTGCCTGAGAGGATGTTGGGGTGCACATAGCGAGCTCATATTTTATACAATCTTCTTCTCTTTCGAGAATGAATGCTAAGATGCTCTTGAGGACTACGCAAGCTCTCTTATGGATAGTATTAATTGGAAGAACAAAAATGAAAAGCTATATGGTATATAGTATAAAGCAAAAGTCTACAAAGAACACACATGACTTTGTTAGCGTTTCTCTGCCGTCCTAAGATTCTCTCTCACATTACCCCAAAAAACAAACAAGATAATAACCAATTTTAATTCAATCTTCACAACTGTTAAAGGTTAAAACCTTGCACGAATTTTCTGGCTTGGATTGAGAATTTATCGAGTGCACTAGAGTGGCATCTTTCATCGTCAATTTCATATTAAAAGTTGAGATACTGGGTAGTTGCCAGACCATCACTTTTTTTCTGCAAATTCTTGGTTTGAATGCACCAAAACTTTTTTGAATATTTCAAAATATAGTAGGTTCTGGAAATGTCGAGTTTCAAATTGATGAGTCCCATGTTGAATTCAGTATTGGCAGCTATAATGAAAACAATATTTGATTCGGACTAAACCCTAAAACTCTAGCCCATTTCGATTCTCCGGTGTGTCAAGCTTCGATGGGCCACTGGTCAAACTACCATGGATATACCATGAATGGAGACAACATTGCCTCCTTGGGGGATTAGTCGGGCGAAGCTCGAACACCTCCTAGGGTCATCAAAAAAAAAAAAGAAAATGATTCGGATTTGATAGACAACATAAATATTCCATTGTTGAAAATTCATTTAGTCCAATAATGAATACAAATATACATAAAGTTAGAAAAGATAGATAAAAACAATGTTTCTAAGGGATTTCTCATTTTCAACTTCATTTCATATTTTTCCAACAGGTAAAAAAGAAAAAAAGTTGATACGTACTATTTGTGAAGGTCGAACATACTCTGCCGGGTAATTGCTGTTGTTATATATCAGGTTATCGAGCGTTTATTGTTCTCATTTATCGGCACTTGCTCAAGCTTGACCTGCACACTCTAGCATCCCGTCTAAAACATTCAGAGGCACTCTAGGAGCCTGTTTCCAGCAGCCAGCTTTTGGAGCAGATGCTAATGTTATTTTTTTTTTCGTCGGAGAGATGCCAATGTTTAATTAAGCGAACGGCAATATTCCAACTGGCTTTCCTCAGTAACATTGATAACGAGGCACAGTTCCATCCGATGCGTATTCCAAGCCTACCTCTCTTCACAGTGATTTGTATTGTTCAATCAAGCGGGAGGCATGGAGGCGCGATTCAGGGACCACAGTGCACCCAAGGCTTTGAAGATATGCAATCTGTATTTAGCCCAAACAACAAATAGGAGCACCAACCAATCATCAATGGAAGTCACATTTATAAACAAAAAATTACACAATAAATAAATTTATCTAAAACTTAATGGGGCTAAGTTGGGTAGTCTCGAAATGCAACAACAATATAATAGTACTTTCGTTATTTAATTTCCATACTTCTACTTTCGTTACTTATCTTGAGTAAATATAGGAGAAGTCTTGCATTAGGTCACAAAGCTAAATGTTACCTTGGTCTACTAATAATAAATGTTGACTCTTCACATTTTGCTATACCTCGTATAAGAAAGGTCGACCAATTAAAGTTGAGAAATGATACTGAAATTATACTGTAGCCCATGCATTTCTACGCCATACCTCTGCGATTAATGCTTCTTACTTTTCATTTCTGATTATACAGAACTTGCATTTGTTAAGAGTCATGCAAGACATGTATAAAGACGCTTACTGTATACAGATGTAGATAAAAATCTCTTTTTATGTAGACTACAAAACATACTAACAAAGTTACGATTTTTTCAAATATTAGCTAGCAGCCTAGAATTGAAGACCAAAAAGAAAAACAACTCGTTTGCCTATAGACACGGCTTCAGAAAGCTAGCTCATCTTGGGAGGGATATCATTATGTTTTAAAAATATAAAAAAGGTAGTTTTCCGCTATACATGCAGTTAACAAAACAAACATGGCCCACGAAGAATCTTGGTCTACCTTAATAAGAGAACCTGAATAAAGAGTACCGAGAGGGGGAAGACTATTTCTCATGCAAGTGGCGCTAATTGTGATCTCGAGACATTGCATAAGCAGAAAATTTCAACTATCAGACAAAATTAACAACTATTTAAAAATATTCTGCATATCATACTTACGATCTTCCAATGTTAACCAATGACAAGCTATATAACATGAGTTACCTGTTTTAATGTAGCAGCAGATGAACCCATAGCATTCTCAATCCTCAGTCTCTTAAAGTGCTCCTTAAAAGGACAAGACAAGATAAACAACCAAAAAACTAATGTTACAAGCAAAAAAAAAGTCACCACCGAATAAAGCCCCAACTTACAAAATATGTGAAAAGAATATTAAGTACAATACATGATTGCCATTGAGCAAAGACCTTTCAAATAAATAATATGCTACCACATATTTCATGAAATATGATCAACAAAACCGCTTGACCAATGAACGGTAGAGACAATCATCTCAAGTACAAAAATAACATCAAATCTGCCATATCCTCTTATCAATTCAGCTCACCAATTTTCTGGATACAAACAAGTAAAGGATATCCACCAAACTTTTTAAAGAGGACGTGCTCGTGGCTTCAAACATTTGCAGACGGTACAGTCTTAATAGGCAAAACAAGAGATGGAGTGAACAAGAGGTTGGAACTTTGGAAGAAAATTTTATAGTTTAAAGGTTTTAAGTTGAGGTAGGATGAAGACCAGGTATATGCACTGTGAATTGATGTATGGTAGAGCTCATGGAGTTGTTTAATTAGAAGAAATAAAGTTCCAAAGGTGAACCGTTTTAGATAGTTAAAGTTTATCATACAAAAGGATGGAGATATTAAAGATGTTACATGTACAATTCAAACTAAATGAAGCGGAGGAGTGCAACATATGTGACATTTAATTCAAATATTCCTGTTCAACTAAAAGAAAAATGTAAGACAACAATTTTGGTAGAGAATATTAGGAGATAAAGAAACAATGCATTTACAAAATGAGCTATGGATAAGGATGCTTAGGTGGACATGTAGAAAGACTTCAAATGATACGGAAATCCAAAAAACAAAAGTAGTAGTAACCATTGAAAAATATAAAACTGGGTGGTCATGGTGGTTTGGGCACATTCAATGACGACTTGCAAATGCTTTTGTCAGAAAACTAATTGTGCTGGAAATTAATAAAATTCAAAGGTATAGAGATAAACCTAGGATTCCTTACGAGGGATTAATTGAAGAAGATGTGTATGTATACCGAAACAGGTCATTTACTGCATTAAAATGTAGATAAATTAAACCCATTTTCTATCTAAGCTATTAACCTGCTAACTACAAAGGACCTCTCCGCCCAACCAAACATAGCTTTTTCAAAAATGTCCATTATGAACAGCTAGCTAAAGTCACATATACACCTCTGTCTTGGAGATAAATTGAAAACTCAAACTTAAAGTCAAGAGTTCAAAATTCTACTGAACATTAAGGTCAGATTAAATGGAACAGCTTTTAGAATCATTTGAATGTAGGGGTGTGCAAACCGCGGTTTGGAGGTGGACAACCCTCAAACCACACCAAATCAAGATTTTCACAGTTTGCCAGTTTTGCAGACCATCACCAAACTACGACCAGACCAACTGCGGTTTGCTCAGTTTGGTTTTGTGGTTTTCCTGCAACACATTTTCAACAAGAAATTTTTTTGCCACACGTGCCTATCCACTAAAAAATCTTGCCATATATTCCACTCAAAAAGGAAATCATTCTAAGTTCATGTCCATGCATTTCCATCCACCAAAAATACAATAAAGCACACAAACTTAATCAAAATTCTTAAAATGCCCTGACAACTGGTTCGGTTTGGTGTACCGCGGTTTTTCAAATGAAAACCACCACCAAACCGAGGGTCGCGGTTCTCAAAATTTTCAAACCACCCCCAGACAAGTTTTAAGAAACCAAACTAGATCAAGGCGGTTTGGGCGGTTTTACGGAACCATTGCACACCCCTATTTGAAAGTGTAAGTGAGGGACATGGGGAACTCTTTTAGGGCTAAATGACACTAAGTGTTATTCCTTAGAAAAATAAATAATAATTTTGGCCACATATCTAATGTTGCCACCAATTTAACAATGAATGAAGTTCTTACTAGAGTAGAATAGATAACACAAATTCTCATTGACAAATCCATCACGTGCACTTCAATGCTTTCATGCCCAAAGTTTTATCATGTTTTCTACAATTTTGTTGGGACTTTTTGCACTTTCAAGGAAGCGCATGTGAATTTCAAAGTGCTTTCCATAAAATAAATGTTTTATGTTTGTATGTGGAAGACCTTAAAATATATATAGTTTCAAAATCAAAATGACAGAGGCTTGGGGGGCATAACTATACTATTGGTGTGAGTCCAAGTTAGTTATAAGGGTAGTTGATTAAGTTTGAATTTGTAGTACAAATAGAAGTGGCAAGGTAGAGAAAGACATCTTGTTGTCTTTATTGTAATTTGGGAACTCTTATGAATTTGGTCTAAGAGAGTATTGTGACTTTTCTCTGTGTTTTCTAGTTCTTGTTGTTGTTTTCGTTTGTCGATTAAGCAATAAGATTTCATGATTCTATCAATGGTATTAGATCAATTGACTTTTGGTGAAGAAACAGAGCAGCTCAAATGGAGCCGAACAAGTTTTCCACAATTGAGACACCGATTGGGAATATCATGGATCAATTGGATAAACTTAGATCTGATGCGAGGGCTAAATTCAGAGGCTTTGCTCAAAGGATTGACAAACTCTTCTTTCAAAATCATGGGATTATGTCAACCTAAGATACCTGGACTCAGCTGTTTTGTGTCTCGTGTCCGTGTCGGCGCGACTCGACACGGACACGAAATATGGGTCGGATCCTCGCAATCAACAATGGACTCGCGAGCCTCATCGTTTCCAAATCTTGCGTAGAGAGAGAGAGGAGAGTGAACACCACATCAACGAAAAGAGAGAATGAGAGATAGAGTGAGAGAGAGAGAGAAAATCGATGAACTTATCTCTTTTGTAAATTGGATCTGGATATTTGAATCTTCATCTCTCCTCCTCTCTCCTCTCTCCAATACATATTTCTCTCTAGAATTTCTTGAGTTGCATTTATACAAAGTGTCAATCTAGAGTCTAGATTGATTTTACTTCCTGGACAAACACAAACACTATACACAACTTGTGCACACAAGATATTTTAAGGAGTTGTTTGGTTTTGACTTTAAAAACAGTTTTTTCATTTAATCTTTTTTAAAGAAAAAACTGTTTCCCTAATTTAAATTTTGTTTTTTTGATAAAGACTAAGAAAACATATAGTTTTAAATTTGGACACATTTAGTCGAGTCCCTGAATCTCTTAAATCAGATAATAGCCAAGTCCGACCTCTAGACACATACCCACACGCGACACCCGTCCATGTCCGGGTAACTTAGATGTCAACTGGCACTAGCGAGCGGTAAATCGGAGAGTTGAATGGCATAAAAGCACCAGATCCTCCAAATCTGGTGGCATCCCAGTTGATTCGGATCGATGATCTAGATTCAATGGCAACTGCGGTGTTTTCGATGGTCGGTGATCCAGATCTAGTGACGAAATAGTCGTTCGACTTAAGATCTTAGGTGCCATCAAAGATCCAAAGGGAGGAGTTCCAGATTGGAGCATTTAGTACAAAAAAGTGTCAAAACCGCCAAATCTAAGGTTGTTTATGGAGTTTCTAACCACTCAACTACAATTTAATATTGGTAAACCCTTTTTTTTCTTTTGTCAATCCATTCCTAGGGGATACGACCACATTTGATTCTGCCTTGGTGATCAGTGACGAGTTCTTGTTCGCAAAGCTAAGTGCACTCTCCATGACAAGTGGATGTCACTTCGATGCCCTAGTTTGGCCTATTTCGCCCCACAGCGACCTTCTTTGCTGATGGAAGTTCCCAGAGTTGATGGTTTTCATAGAACACAAATCTGGTCGTGGTCATGAAAGGTTTGTCTGTTGATGCCTTAGATCCACCTACGTGCCCACCACCAAAATTCTTTGTAGCACTACTAGTCTTTGATGATTGTGCCTGCTACATTCATCGACTCAAGGTTCATCAGGTTCCCTCTACTTCATTCTTGGAGTTTGATGGATTCGAACAAGTCGACTTGACTGCTTACTACAGATCTAGATCTAAAGGAGCTCGCAGTACGTATCGAGAAATGGGCACGTCTTGTCAGTGTTTTTCTTGCACGATAAGCTACCTTGTAAGCACATCAATTTTGGGACGCTCGATGGTCCTCAGTTTTTGCAGATTTCCTCTCATTTTAAGTGGCAAGCTCTATGTCTTTCACAACTCATCCTCTGGTCTCATTTATGTCTTCTTCTTGCGGCATTTCTATTCGTGATCGCACCTTCCCATTTTCCCTTGCATTGACGAACTTGCAATGGAGAGATGGCGAATTTGAGTTAGGGGTTTTCCAAGGGTTCTCCCTATCATTCACATTCCCAGTGCAAGTAATCCAACTCTTCTGGTTAGGTACATTCTTGTGGGTTCAGTGAGTGCTAGATTTAAGATTCATGTTGGTGCCGAATTTGGGTTAATAATATCATGTGATATCACCTTTCTTTGCTCTTGCCACTCTTTGAGAAGGTGCTCTTCTGCACATCGGCTAGCAGTGCCAGAATTGAGTTGTCCACGCTTATTTTGTTTCTGCCTTTTCCCTTCTGGGTACAACTCATGAGCATCTTTGGTACATCACGCCTCTCTGTGACTAAGGGTTTAGTTTCATTACTTCTTACTTTGATGGTACATTTTCTTACACGGCTCATTCCTATGACGCTCACAATTATTCATGTGGTCATCACAATGGAGATAGTTGTCTCTGATCCTACATTTGTTCTTCCTCTTCATTCTTGGGCATTCACTGATCACTTGCATATATTCACTACTACAATGGATTCTATCAAATATATGTCAAGAGTTATTGGGTTGGTCCCATGGGGTCTTCTTCTCACCACCAACTTTGCGATGACAACCCTGTTGTGGTCTATATCTCAAGGAGTTTTTCATGTTGCCTTCAAAGGGATTGATGAAATGTTTGCTAAGTTTAGCATTGCAATTATTCATTCTACAAAGTTTTTTCCTCTCATTTTCCTTGGACCTGATGGGGTTATGGAAGGAGTACATCATACCTAATATGGTGATAAGCAAATTTGGGTGGATGCAACTTGTTTTTTAGTTGGATTGAGTGTGGGTATATGAGTGGAGATCTTGCTCTTTCCAATAGCACTAATGGGGGTACACATCACGCTCTATTCGATCTTCAATACATGGGGCTAATTGGTTAGGGCAGCATGTGGATCTCTCTTTGACATTTAGGCTAGTTAGTCTGCTATTCATTACTGCTAATGATATGGTCCAAGGGGATTGGGGATTGGTTTGCAGAGTTCAAACAACTGAGTTTAGTTTGGTCATGCTTCTTCAATTTTGGACCAATGCAATTAACAATATGGCTTGGTTGAGCATTGGGTTGATGAGTGGTTCATGTTGTTATTTGGTGCAAGGTTCATTGGATCTTGGCTTATTCATTTTCTCGAGGGTTTGTTCATGCTTCTGCCACAACGAGGTGTTCAATTATCTTATGTCACCTTGAAGACAAGGTGCATTTTTAAAAGGGGGATTAATGATAGAGGCTATAGGGACCACAACTATACTATTGGTGTGTATCCAAGTTAGTTACAAGGGTAGTTGATTAAGTTTGAATTTGTAGTATAAATAGAGGTGGTAAGGAAGAGAAAGGCATCTTGTTGTCTTGATTGTAATTTGGGAACTCTAACGAGTTTGGGCTTAGAGAGTCTTCTGACTTTTCTCTGGGTTTTATGGTTCTTGTTGTTGTTTATGTTTGTCGATTGAGCAATAAGATTTCGGGATTCTATCACAAACTAATTGTTAAAGATAAAAGAAGTAGAAAAGAATAATCTCACTTTAACTGATTAAAAAGAAAGACAAAGACATTAATGCTTATGCCAAGGTCCTTTAGAGTCTTTCCTTTCAACTAGTCGATGTGACATTATTCTTTTCTTTTTCTGTATACAGCATTAATGTATATGCCACATTAAGGCAAGTCAGTTACAAGACACTCAGATGACATGAGTCAAAGAGTGTAGTGAAAGTTGTGTTGTATAATTGTATTTCATTCCATGTATATGAGATTGATATAATGTCTTGCATTATAAAGAGAAGTTTTATTCCTTAGAAGTATTTTCAAACAAAAATTGATATTGGCTACATCTTTATATATATAACTAAGTATTTGAAAATTAAATAAAAGGCTTTTCACTAAATTTGCAAATTACATCATTTTTCGCCCAACTTTGAGATGAGACTCCAAATTTCTTCGGCAACTGATTCATAATATTGTTATTTTATCTATAAATAATTCAAAAAACTTACAAGATTTTCCATAACTTGTTTAGAAAAGCAATTTCTTACCTAATTCCGGTTTGCTCATAAATTATATGAGATGACTCTAAACTTTTTTTGTTTCACATTCATCTACTAAAATCATAAATTTTATTGCTTTTTCAAGGATTCATCCACAACCAAATACCTCAAGAAAATGAGCAGCATATTTCTAAAATGACAGAAAATACAGTAAACAATCCCATACATGGATCAAATACCTGTTTTTCACTCATTAAATGGGCACGCTTCTCCATTGGAATTTTCTCCCACCTTATAACCTGTAAAGGAAAACGAAACTGCTATTAAAAACAACACTGTCAATCAACATGCCAAAGAATAATTATTAATCAAACATAATTTAATTAAAGAAGAACAATCTCCTAAAAAGTTTTGTATGCTAATTCAGCATGTCAAGGAATAATTAACATGGTAATAATAGAACACATTAAAAAATGCACCTTCGTTTGGGCTAATTCATCATTTATGTGCACAACAACCAAACTATTATCATGTGTTTATTGCCACACGTGAGAAAATAGTTCTATAAAATACTATGTTCCTTGAATAGTTACTCAAAAAGCTTAAGGAATAATGTTTTATCTATTAAATATATCAACTGTAAAGAGAAACCTTGAATTTTTAACCAAACCTTCTTAAGTGATTTTTTTTTTTTTTGAGAACAACCACCTTAAAGGACTATGTTAAATATAATTAAATACAAAAGTAGGTTTTCAACTCAAAATCCCTACAAACAAATCGTGATCTTAAATTGAGCACAACTAACTACGATTCATGAAGTAAACATTGACTACTAAGTTCTAATACCACTTGTTACATCATCCTAAATGATCATTCAATCAAAAACATTCATTTGTCATCCAAATAGAAGTCTAACATCGAAAGAATACATTAATCCATGGAATCAATAATTATTTTGAGGCCGGAGATCTAACTTCCAACCTTGAGATGAGAGCCACTTTAAGTGATTTGGGGTCTGTAACGTCTATTTATAGGGAATTTACATTTGTATTCTTAGTCTTTCTAATTTCACCAATCAGAAAATCAGAAACTACCTTTCGACAAAAACATGTTAAGGATATAAGTCGCAGTCTTGTGTCAATTGCCCCAAAGTTCTTGCAGAAAGGTAGGATGCCTATCCATACTGCTTTCTATGTTGTTAGGCACCTCGCTTTAGCCAATAACTAAACAAGGCCATTCTTAGGAGGTGAGCTTGACATGGTGCAGTGCAGGAGAATGTCATTTTTCTCTTTAAACTCATGAAACAAGCCTGAATAACATTCATCGGAACTATTTATCTAGAAGACTACTTACCATAACAACACTTCTAATTCGTTTGCTAAGTTGTTTCTAAATTTTAGTTGCATAACTTGGAGCACATCCAAGGACTCTGGATTTCTCAAATGACATTCATATAGAGTATGTTGGAATAAGTGATTTGCACTTAGGCTTTACCCGAGATTTTGATGTCAACAAACAATATGAGATGATACTAATGAGATTGTTGAGTGTTTTAGTACATCAGACTCATTTAGACTTGTGAAATTTACAAAGGATTTCGAGAATTGAATGTTCAAGTTAACCAACCAGTTCATGACCAAGAGTACATGCAAACAAGAACTGAATGAAGCCAAGGATTAAGAAACATTAGTTTGAGTCAAGTAATCGAATGTAAGGTATATGGCTTATCATTTCACAAGTCAATGCGTTAAGATCATGCATCTCATAAAAACACAGCTTTTAAGTCCCAACATTTATGAATTCTGGGATTTTCACTTTTGCAAGTTAGAAAATTATTTGAATCATGAAAACATGTTTTAAGTGTACTTCAATCATGTCTAAGGTTTCTAAACTTGTTTACAGTAAATCGTTGTCGGTTTAGAGAGTTTTTGGAACTTAGAAAGAATATTTACAAAAAAGCCCCTCAAAGTTCATGAATTCCAGTATTTTCTTTTATGCGAGGTAGAAAATTGTTCGAATTAGGAAAATATATTTTTAAGTGAGTTTAAACATGTCTTAGGTGTCTAAACATGTTTAGGGTGAATTTAGATGGTTTTTTGGAGCATAGAGAAAAATATTAACAAAGAAGCCCCCTTAAAGTTCAAGATTTCCGAATTCTCATTTTCGTATGTTAGAAAATCGTTCATATTATGAAAATAGGTTTTGAAGTATGTTTTAAATATCTTTCGAGTGTTCAAACTTGTTTGGGGTTCATTGTTGTTGGTTTGAAGGTGTTCTGGGCAAGTCCAAAAGGCACACCTAAGTGCACTTAGAAGGAGTCAACAAGCTACCTGGTCGTGGTGCAACTTTTTGAAGCTTGCAAATCCGATTCGTCCACTTGAATTTTGATCAGATCTTGATCATAGATTTTTGGTAGTGGTCATCAAAGGTAAAAAGTGGACTATAAAAGCACCTCAAGAAAAGCATTAGAACACAAGAGAGCATGCTTTAACATTCTCAAACACGCTTTGTACCCTAATTTCCATCTTTCAATGACTTGAGCTTAAATTTAATTCTCTACACGTGGAATGGAGTTGGCTAGCAAATCAAAAGTCAAATAAGTCTGAAATTCATGTGTCAAGCTCAATAAAGGTATACCCTAGTTACACCAATATCTGAGGCCCCAGATATTGGTTGCACTAGTTGCTCATAAATAGAGGCCATTGTCCCAAGGTCACAAAACCAAACCCATCCTAGAGTGTATATAATGATACTTCAATGTTAGATAACACAATTTGAAGAATTAACGAGCATCTAGAACATGTTCTAAGCTAGAAGATAAACCACAAACTTCAAATCAATCATAAATAGCTATGGATTCAGGTAAGTTTTTGCTTTTAGTTCAACGATTTTTGATGATTCGACAAGAATGCTCTTCATTGAATGATTGTTGAAAATCTAGAAAATCTTTATGTACAGCTATAGATTCTATGTATATCCCTTGATTTCTACTCTATTTTCGGATAGAATAGTTTTCCCTCAATGTATTTTAGGATAGAATAAATTAGCTCCTGATTTTTTGGGAGATTACAGATTTCATGGAATCGAAAAAAGTAAAACTCCATTTGTATAAATATTGTACAGACTAGAGCTAAATATGATTAACCAATTCAATTTTCCTCAGAGCCGAAGGTTCAAAAAGGACCTATTGAGAAAAGCCCCTTGGATCATGTGAATTTCGGTCCAAGGTGGAGTGTTGAAGATGTGTGGATCGAAATTAGTCCCACATCGATTAAATAAATAAAACTTCATAATGAAGTATAAAATTGATTAACTTCTCTTAATTAGTACCGAGGACTTTTGGAGTAAAACTTCACACCTATGAGTTAAAGGTGTTTAAGTTGGGGACAATACCGGTATTGGTGGAGATCCATACACTCGCGAAGAAGTGCTGTTGGTGGAGATCCATACACTCGCGAAGAAGTGCTGTTGGTGGAGATCCATACACTCGCAAAGAAGTGCTGTGGGTAGGTCGCTTGCAGATGTTGTGCCCACGAGTGAGAAATTAACATGGTGAGTCTTGTTGAGTGCCTTTTTTTTTCAAGTTCTTATTGCCTAGTGCAATTTCCAGCCTTCATTGCTGATTTTTCTTAGGCCTTCATTGCCAAATTTCTCTGTGTTCTTCGTGAATCCTCCGACATGTCTGAAATATCGGAGATCAACTCCAATACCAAATCAGAAGAGACTTCAAAGGATTTGCAGAATATCCAGGCAGCCTACAGACTCGATGGGAAAAATTATTTGAAGTGGTCACAAGTTGCTCAAACTTTTCTCAAAGGAAAAGGCAAAATCAGCCTGCTTGGAACTGGACCAAAATAGGGAGATTCTAAATTCGCTGCTTGGGATGAAGAGGATTCTATGGTCATGACATGGCTGTGGAACTCCATGTTATCTGAAATAAGCGATAGTTGCATGTTCCTACCAACAACGAAAGATATATGGACTGTTGTTCGACAGACTTACTCAAAGGCAGGAGATGTAGCCCTAACCTATGAGATCAAGACGAAGATCTCAACCACAAAACAAGGCAACCTTTCTGTCACTCAATATGCCAATCGTTTGCAAAGCCTATGGCAGGAAATGGACCAATATCAGTGCGTTCAGATGTTATGTAGTGAAGATGCAACCACCTTGAAAAGCTTTATCGAAAAGGATAGAATTTATGACTTCCTTGCAGGTCTTAATGTGGAATTTGATCAGGTCAGAATCCAAATATTGGGGAAGGAAAGATGGTATCTTTGAACAAGACAATATCATTGATCCGGCTGAACAGGACAGGCGAGAAGTTATGTTGGAGCCTAAAACATTAGAAAGCTCAGCAACGATTTCTACAAAGTCAAACAATAAGGAAGCAAAGACAGGTAATGGGCATACAGAGTCAAATAAAGACAGTACAGTGCACTTATTGCAAAAAACCATGCCATACGCGAGAGGACTGCTTCAAACTTCATGGGAAGGAACAAGTCCTTAGCCGTAAAGGAGGAAAAGCCCATTTGGCTGATGGAGAAGACCAAACCCAAGAAATATTCAAGAAAGAAGAAATCGAAAAGCTAAGAATTCTTCTCAACTCTCTTGAAAAGTCCTCTAGTTCATGTTCAGATGCTCAATCAGGTAAGTGCCTCAACTCTTATGCTTTAAGTGCCTTCTATAAGCTCTTGAGTCATCGACTCAGGAGCTACTCACCATATGACTCACAGCCCAATCAGATTTAGCGCAACAACCCATGTCCTGGAAATAGAAAAATTACTGTTGCAGGCCAAGGGACAATAAATCTACCAAATTCTTTATCTCTAAATAATGTGCTGCATGTCTCAAAATTGTCCTCCAATCTCATATCAATCCATCAAATTACCAAAGATCTAAACTGTAAAGTAACTTTCTATTCTACTCACTGTGTTTTTCAGGATTTGATAATGGGGAGGACAATTGGACTTGCTAAGGTGAATGATCGGCTTTATTACCTTGAGGATATGAGTGGCAATGAGAAGAAAAATAATCAGTTATCCCTCACCTGCTCCCCAAGTACCCTATCTCCTAATAAATATGAAATTTGGCTTCATCATTTCCGTCTTGGCCATCCATCTTTTATTTTACTTAAAAGCGTGTTTCCTTCACTTTTTAAGAATGAGGATGTTAGTAGTTTTTATTCTGATACATGTGAAATTGCTAAAGATCATTTCCATTAAGTAATACAAGTTCTACTAGATCTTTCTCTTTAATACATTTTGATATTTGGGGGCCTTGTAGAGTTTCTAGTATTTCTCGAGCAAAATGTATGTCACATTCATTGACGATAGTACTAGAACTACGTGGTTATTTCTTATGAAAGAAAAATCAGAAGTAAGCAGTATTTTTCTAATGTTTCATAAAATGACTTGTGCACAATTTGGAAGTTTGATTTAAAAAGTAAGATCTGATAATGCAAGAGACTATTGTAATCATAGTCTCTCATCTTTTTTTCAAAAAGAGGGTATAATACATGAGTCATCTTGGGTAGACACGCCCCAACAAAATGGGATTGCTTAACGAAAAAATAGGCATTTACTTAATGTGACTCGAACAATCTTGTTTCGACACAAAGTCCCAAAAACCTTTTGGGGGGAAGCTGTTTTAACTGCTGCACATTTGATAAATAGAGTACCTTCCAAAGTGTGAAATAATCAAAGTCCCATTGCTGTTCTTTCTAGTTTTTACCCTGATTTTAATATCTCTTGCAAATTGTCATCTAAAGTGTTTGGTTGTGTTGCTTTTGTACATATTCATGCTCACCAAAGAGGGAAACTTGATCCAAGAGCTTTAAAATGTATTTTTGTGGGATACTCATGTTGGGAAATGTGCCCTAGGTCAATCCATTAACAGTCTTTATAAATACATTTTAGTTAATAAAATAGAGGATTTCATTTGCTGTTTTTTTATAATTGATTTGCATGTTTACATTATAATAAGATCCATGGGTATTTACAGAAATATCCTAAATGTCCCTAGTTGATTATTATACTGGGAACTATAATGAATTAAGACTAGTGTGAGTCTTGATTGATGATCATACGATGATCATACGTATAGGAATACAAATCAAGATCATGAGTACTTGTTAGGGAACAAAGTACTAGACCGACCCGCTATGAGAACATCACATGGATTAAGTCATAGTTGTTTCTCATGATAGGTATATTTTTCAGTCCTCTGACTTGAGATTACCAGAGACTTCAACATTAGGAATACAGTGATTTGACGCAATCAAACGTTGTCTTTAACCGGACGATTATAAAGGTTGTGATTGGTTACTGTGTTAATAATGTGGTGAAGTTGTGTAATCGAGATAGAATTTGTCCCTCTCATATAAAGAGAGATATCCAGTGGATCCCTCAATGTGTTAGACTGTTAAAAGGCCTAGTCTAAGTGAATTGATATTGATCAATGTCACTTAGATGTTTTCAGTCTACCTAGAAATCGAGACTAGTACGATTGAACATGTTGGATGACAATTCCGTGCCTTATGTTTGATCAAAAGGATATCGTGTGACAAAAAGATGTTATATACACTATTGATTAGGTTGTATCGATTTGATATTCGTACAACTTGGGTAGTCATAATGTCTTGCTAGAGGCCGCTTATGACTTGTATACCAAAATATGTTTTGGAACACTGCCAATGTTGTATGAGCCTATTGGGTCGCACACTAAGAATGGTTTTGCGAGATTTTAAGATGGTTCAGAAAAACGAATTTTATATGATAAAATTCATGACAGAAACGTCCTTGTAGTGTATTACACTTATACTTCTTTAAGTAGGGGTATATGTGTAATTTACTTAACCGTCTATATACAAGGGTTGTATAAATAGACACTTTGAGTTAAAATACAAGGACAAGAAAGATTAAAAGGCCAAAACTCTATTTTCGTTTTAAGAAACAACTTAGAGTTTTTGGTATGCTCTGGATCGTTTTGGAGAGAAACAAAAAGGTTTGGTAATCTCTCGAAGCTAGCACTTCAAATCTTGGCCGTCGTTCGTGTGTGGACTGCTGATAGAGGGCGTTCGTCGTTAGCAGCGCCTTAAAGATCGATTAATCTTCTGAAAGGTACATTGTGATTGAGGTATGATTAAGTTTTCATAGTTTAAACATGTTTTAATGGAATTAGATTCGGATCCTGTTGGGGTTTTTCTCAAAATTGTTTTGAAAATTCCGCTGCGCATGAACCCCAAAAGCCAACAACTCAAACACAAAGAAAGAATACAAGTGTCATCATCCACCTTCTAAAAAAATTTTACCTCCATGGATGTCACATTTGTTGAAAATGAACCTTACTCTCAAAGTAATAATCCTTATTTCCAGGGGGAGAGTTCTTGGGAAGATAAAGAATTCCTCCTTGATTTTCAAAGTCCTACACCAAACTCGAAGTCTTTCAAATCTGACCATACACCTACTTCCAAAGGAAAACATGCTAGCAGTGAGTGAACCTGAACCTTAATGTTGAGTTTGAAGTTGAACATGCTAGTAACGAAATTGAACTTGATCTTGGAGCTGAGGGGAAAACTGGACTGAATCCTACTACGCCACTCAAGGTCTACTCAAGGAAGAAAGTTCATATTTCTGAAACTATGCAAATCCAAGAATCTGAACCACAATCAGGTACTGAAAATTATGTTCCTTTGTGTGTTCAATCTGAATCTGCACCTTGTGAATTAATGATTACAATCTGCCTATTGCTGTCCGAAAAGGAACACGAGAATTCCTCCTTGATTTTCAAAGTCCTACACCAAACTCTAAGTCTTTCAAATCTGACCATACACCTACTTCCAAAGGAAAACATGCTAGCAGTGAGTGAACCTGAACCTTAATGTTGAGTTTGGAGTTGAACATGCTAGTAACGAAATTGAACTTGATCTTGGAGCTGAGGGGAAAACTGGACTGAATCCTACTACGCCACTCAAGGTCTACTCAAGGAAGAAAGTTCATATTTCTGAAACTATGCAAATCCAAGAATCTGAACCACAATCAGGTACTGAAAATTATGTTCCTTTGTGTGTTCAATCTGAATCTGCACCTTGTGAATTTAATGATTAAGATCTGCCTATTGCTGTCCGAAAAGGAACACGAGAATGCACTAAGCATCCAATCTCAAATTTTGTGTCTTTCCATACTCTCTCCACAGCATAAAACTTTTCTTACCACCATCAACTCCATTTCAATCCCACAAACACTAGAAGAAGCACTTAGAAATAAGAACTGGTTACGAGCTATGAAAGAGAAGATGAATGCCCTATAGAAAAATAAGAGCTGATGGTTCATTAGAAAGGCATAAAGCTCGGTTGGTTGCAAAAGGATACACACAAACATATGGGGTAGATTACCAAGAGACCTTTGCACCCGTAGCAAAATGAATATTGTGCATGTTCTTTTGTCTTTAGCTACTAACTTTGGTTAGTGTTTACAGCAATTTTATGTTAAGAATGTGTTCTTGCATAGGGATTTAGAAGAAGAGGTGTACATGGAACCTCCATTAGGTTTCAATGAAGGTTTTTTTGAAAAGAAAGTGTGCAGGTCAAAGAAAGCCCTATATGGATTAAAACAATCACCAAAAGCTTGGTTTGGAAGATTTACTAAAGTGATGCTAGCAATGCAATACAAACAAAGTCAAGGAGATCATACCTGGTTCATAAGACATTCAAAGGGAGGAGTTACAGCTCTACTTGTATATGTAGATGACATCATCATCACCGGGAATGATCAAATTGAAAGAGAAACACTCAAAAAGTGCTTAGCAAAGGAGCTTGAAATTAAAGAACTAGGGAGGCTGAAGTATTTTTTAGGCATTGAGGTGGCATCCTAGAGTGAAGGCTTCTTTGTTTCCCAACAAAAATGTCTTAGACTTGCTTAAAGAAACAAGCAATCTTGGATGCAAGGCAGCAAGCACACCCATTGAGCCTAACTTGAATTTGAGTGAAGAGAAGAATGATAGCACAGTAGATAAGGGAAGATATCAACAGCTGGTTGGGAAACTAATATACTTGTCCCATCCACAGCATTTTAAGTAAGTGCAGTAAGCCAATTTATGCATGACCCAAGGGAGAAACACTTGCAGGCTGTCAACAGAATTCTGTCCTATCTCAAAGGGACACCGGGTAGAGGAGGCATATACTGATGCTGATTAAGCAGGTTTTGTTCTAGATTGCAGATCGACTTCAGGATATTGTACATTCCTTGGTGGGAACCTAGTGACATGGAGAAGCAAGAAGCAATCGGTTGCTGCAAGATCCAGTGCTGAAGCAGAATTTAGAGGGGCTCATGAGTTTGTGAATTGCTATGGCTAAAAATTATACTTGATAACCTTTGTTCAATTTTATAATATAAGGCCCAATCCAAAGTGAGGAGAGTGTGGTGACTAATTTTATATATGGGCCATAAGTGTGAAAGTGGGGTTCATTCCAAAATGCCAAGGCAAGATGGAGTGTCCACTCCATACTTATAAGCCTTATTTTTCTTTCTAAGTAGTCGATGTGGGACTTACCCAACATCTCCTACACTCCCCCTTAAGTCCAACTCGGACTTCACCGTAGTATATCAATCAACCATTTTTGTTGGATGTCTCCAAGGCCTTCAGCTCTGATACCAAGCCAACCATCGGCTCTGATACCATGTTCAATTTTTTTATAACATAGGGCCTAGTTGCACTTGAGGGGGAGTGTTGGAATATATAAATCCCACTTCGGAAATATAATAAGAGTTGGTGTGGTATATAAGTGGTGTAGATTGGATCCTAACACAAGCCAATTGGTTTTGTGCAAGATGGGCTCCAATCTACACCACTTATATATCACACCAACTCTTATTATATTTCCGATGTGGGATTTATATATTCCAACAAACTTAAACTCAAGTGGGAAGGACCTATGAAACTCTAGTGCGACAACAAGTCTGCCATCAACATTGCACACAATGCAGTGCAACATGATCGCACAAAGCAAATTAAAGTAGACAGACATTTTATTAAAGAAAAGCTGGACATCGGCGTGATTTGCACTCCATATATAGCATCAAATAATCAACTGGCGGATGTCTTAACTAAGGGACTGCCAACTTCCAACTTTGAAAACATTACATGCAAGATGGGAATGGAAAATATCTATTCACCATCTTGAGGGAGAGTGTTGAAAATCTAGAAAATCCTTTTATGTACAGCTATAGATTCTATGTATATCCCTTGATTTTTACTCTATTTTAGAATAGAATAATTTTCCCTCAATGTATTTTAGGATAGAATAAATTAGCTCCTGATGTTTTGGGTGATTACAGATTTGTGGAATTGACAAAAGTCAAACTCCATTTGTATAAATATTGTACAGCCTAGAGCTAAATATGACTAAACAATTCAATTTTCCATTTTTCAATAATCATTTCCAAAGATCTATCAAGTGGTATCAGAACCTCTAAATGTTGTAACATTTGAAATCTGGTATGTATTAGATGCACGAATCAATTATTTATGATTAGGTCTTCTTAAATTTGTATTCATGATTAGTTTTTATATGATAATGACTTGAAAACCAATGGTTTGTCTTTGATTAGATATGAAATAATAAATTTCCATGAGGTTTAAAGATTTTCCTTTATGGTTGAGTTATTTCAAGAATAAAGCTTTCATTTCTTGAGCTTTAAAAAAAAAAAAAAATGTTGAAATCAAAACAGTAACGTTTCAAAGGAATGTAGGTGTAGGTTTAAGGATAGTCTGCACTCTGCAGTATCACCACCATGAAGCCAAAACATTAACAAGTCATTGCCCACACTAGAATGGAAAGCTACAGAGTGACCTGATTTGTTAGAACTCTGGAATTATTAGCTTATCTTCAATCTATATTTGTTTGCAACAAGGGCCTTGATATCCCAATTTTTAGAATTTCCGAACTTTCAAATTTTTCTTAAATATATATAGTTCAGAAAATAAGAATTTCACTATGAATATTGATGATATAGTAATTGTAAGTCACTCAGAAATATATGGCATGCACATGTGGAAATCCACAAAAATACCTTTCATTCTTCTCTATTCCAGCTCAACTTTTACCTTATCATTCAAGTGTTCAGTTTAACAAAACTAACCATTAATTTAGAAGACCTGTCATAGGTTATCTCCAAAATTCAACAATACCTTAACATCTACCGCACTCATACTTCTTAGGCTAAACCACTAATCCTCAAATTGAAATCCATGATGTTGGGAAGGGAAAGCATGTTCATCTCTTAGAATGGGTTCGTAAGACACCTAATCTTCCATCAAGTTTGGTCAAGGTTGGTAAGACATCAATTCTTCCATAAACGATGCCCAATTCCCATGCAAAAACCGTTTCAAGCATATCTCCTCAAGAACAAATCAAACTCAAATGGACCTCCAAAAAAAGGAAGATTCAATAAAACATCCTTAAAATTTGGTCAATACAAATAAACATTGTTTACTTGTCTACTTGTGTTCCAATTTTCTAAAATGCCCTATCATGTGTACCTACTTCTCACTTATTCCAATCGTTAATTATTAGGAGAAAATAGCATCATTCAACTCACATATTCAGCGTACTGGAAAGCTTCATTGCCCTGTAAGCAAGATTTTAGTGCCTGCAAGACATCCTGGAAAATCATGTAAAACATATAAGTTGACTGCAATACTAAAACAAAAAAGTAATGTAACTTCAAAAGTATGGTAATGCGATATTTGTAGTTAAAGTTGTAATTGGCATAAACAGGTCTCCTTATTTTGACCCATTTTAAGCGTTAGACCTGAAACGTAAAAGTATTTCATTACTGTACAAGAAAATAGATATATTCAATTAAATCTATATCTTGATACAATAGAGGCTAACTTTAATCCAGTAGAAGATGGTATGGTGGAAATAATCATGTTTCTTTCAACCATTTTAGGCCATCCAATCACCATCAATGCTAATCTTAGTCCACTGATTTCAGTAAAATGATAAATAAAATCAAAATAGTTTCTCAATCCAAAGATAATATTGAAGAACCAAGAAAGGGATTTAAATTCCATTAGGGCCAAATTGGCTAAAATATCCTAACCTTTCACAACTTTTGTTATTATATCCTAATCTTTTTCAATTTGTTATTATATCCTAGCCTTTATGGCTTGTTTGTCACTTTTGAACTCCAAATTTGATGAGGTGGCACCAAAATAATGATTGTATTAATTATGGGTAATGAGGTGGCTTTTTAAATTCATTATTTGGGTGCCACCTCATCAAATTTGGAGTTGAAAAGTGATTTAGGATACAAATCAAACAATCCATAAAGATTAGGATATAATAACAACTTTTTACAGGTTAGGGCATATAATAACAGAAGTTGTGAATTGTTAGGATATTTTAACAAATTTAATCTTTCCTTAAATCAATCCTAATTCTTGAGTCTTGATTATATACATACTATCATGGGAACCGTAAAAATACTCATGCCACGGGAACACCATTTACAACCATTAGATTTTAATCCAACACATTAATCTATGAGTCATAAATGCACAACACTTTTTCGGGGGGGGGGGAGGGGTTCCTATGGCATGGGTATATATTTGGGCTCCATTGTAGAATTTCCCTATACTTTAACAATGAATATTTTCACCACAAGAGAACATAAGAAAGAAATATAAAAACAAACCTTGTGCTTATTTGTCTTGATTCTCAATCGCTCATCAATCACAAATCCAATCTGTCAAAATTTTAACAAAAATATAAAAAACAACCTATAGCCACTATTTCAACAATTTTTCAGATCTTAATTGCAATACCATGTTCTTGTGTATTTTTTGGGATTTCCACATGGGAATATGGCATAAAAATTGTCTAAAGTAATCAAAACTTCCTCACACTATAAGATTTTTTTTTTGGGTGAAGCATTATAAGATCTTTTTTATAAACCAAACTACGAATCAGACATAAATGCAAATTTACAAAATTTCCATCATAGGTAAGCAAAATAAAATATTTGCAAACTTGAAAGAAATCTTGACTTTTTTTTTCGTTACTTTGTTAATTTGCATGAAAACACAACACAAAAAGATTTAATTTTTTCGGAAGATGCTTCCAAAGAATGAGAACATATAAAATAAATGCTAGACAAGCAATCCATCTCATATGAGAAATCAATTCTAAATCATCATTAAATGGAGGAAGAATCAACGAAAAAATTTAACAAAAACCTCAAGAACTCAACTTTAAAGGAATTAATATCAAATATAAACAAGTGAAAAAGAGCGTGTAATCTCATAAGGTATGTGCTATCAACTCAAAAAGCAGAAAGCTTCAATCCCAAATTACTTGGGGACGTCTACATAGACCAAAATTTTCCATTGCGCTCGATTTAGTGCACTTAATAGAGTACTTTCCAAATCCTTTTGAGTCCTTAATAAATGCGTCCAAGTTAGCTTAGGTCTACCCATATATCGTCAAATTTCTTTAGTTTCTATCGAATTGGGTTTTCTAACTGGGGCATTTGCAGGCCATCTATGGAGGTGTCTGAACCACCACAATCACCCTTCCCTAATTTTTGCATCAATTGGTGCTACTCCTACTTTCCTTTTAGTTTTCAGTATTTTTTTTTTCCTTTGGATTTTAGTACTTCTTATTCTGTTTACGAGTTCTACCATACATCCACCTAACATCCTCATTTCCGCTACATTCATTTAATGTATATGTTGGTATTTTTGCCGCCTAACATTCACTTCCAAGTTACCTGCCCATTGAATGCAATTACATACAAACGTAGCCTGCAACCTACTACCTTCAATAGATAGGAAACTATTCGACTTATATTACTATGTAAAATGTAAAGAATAAATAATAATTTTAGTTCACCCAACCAGTAAAAACCATGGGAGAATCAACAAATCTCCCTGCCCTCCTATATTCTAAAAGGCATAAACTGCAACATTCATCTAAACAATGTGCGACTTTTAGCTGTTTACATAATATCTACGCAATTGATTCAACTTAAAACATCTGCCAAACAATATCCTTCTTCAAATCTACAAATGACACCCATTTAGCTCCCGCCTCCCTCTCTACCTACCCAAACAACCCTTGTGGTTTTGAAACTCTAAGCTAGTACTCTCTATATCTTTAAAAACCGTACAAGTTTTATCCATTCAAATATACCAAGCTATGGTCATCATTGTGCAAAGTCTTACATGAATGGTTTTGCTTGTGAGCATAACCTCATTTTGAAAAAAAAAAAAAAAAAAAAAACAAATGCGGTGGGGAATTGATGCGTGGCATTTCATAAGAGAGTTTAAGTAGTAATTTTTTGGTAATTCGGATCAATCATAAGCGAGTTTATACTAATCTAGGGTGTTTTATGTGTTTGTTAGGTCCAAAAGGCAATAAAAATTTATGGCAAGTCATTTTGTAAGATTGAGGAACGAAGGGGAGTCGGAGTGCGAAGAGGGAGTAAAATCACATTTTATCAACACCAGGCACTGAACCCGGCGCTGCAACGCCAGACATCAGCCTAAGCGCCATGAGATAGAGGTCAACACAACTAGGCACTGAATCCGATGTAGCAACACCAAGAGCCCACCTTAGGCCAGTGGGCAGTGAGCAAACCAACTAGGCATTGAACCCCCACGTTGCAACGCCTAACCTGGCGCCTCAACGCCCGCCTAGGCGCCCACCTCAATGCCCAGTGCCCAGTTGCCAGTTCCCGGGCACTGAACCTAGCATTGTAGCGCCCACTTCAACACCACTTGCAGAAACCCAAAAATGAACGGAAAAATTAGGGGTTTTGAGTTACTTTTTGGACCATTCTACCCCCAAAGTATGTATAGAAGTTAGAGATTAGGTTTTAAACAACTTTTGGTTTGGAGAACACTTGGAGAGGCTTGGAGAATTGGATTCAAACTTGGATTTCTTCTCAACTCTTAGGTTTGATTTCATGATTTCTTTTGCTTATACCATGTTTTGTGTTGTATTGAATCAATTTATGGGGTAATTTCCTTTGCTCTAGTGGTCTATAGACCACCGAGTTGGATTCCTTTTGATTTCAATGTAAATTTGTTGGTTCTTTCGATGCAATGTGTTGATTTGTGTGTTCTTGTGTGCAATGTTATGCTTTCCTTGATCAAGTAGGTGTAGAACATAGGGTTTGAAAGTCACCATGACCATTGAGGCTTTTGGACCCAAATTTGGGGAAACACAACCCTAGAACATGTGGTACGTCAACTGATGACCATTGACTAGGGAGGCTTTAGAATTTGGCGTCTAACACAATGCTTTCACTTACGCTACTTACGCTGACTGGCGGAGTCTAAGTGAGGCACTAGAATCTCCATCACTGAGACCTAGGGATGGAGTGAAATTTAGGAAATCCGTCTATCATCACATGAATTGGGAGGCTTTCAAATGAAATTGGATTAAAAGGATACAACTTAGGTGACATAGATACCCTAGGACGTTCTCTCCATCGCTTAAGACCAACTTAAATTCCTCGCAATTAGTTTTAGTTCGTGTTAGTTCAATTTTCATTTCAAATCAACAAAACCATTACCCTAACTTTATGTCTTGATTATACTTAGAATTAGCAATACACCGTTCTTGTGGTTCGATATCCCGGTACAAATACTAGTTTGTGCCACTATAACTTGCGTCAAGCCTTATACTTGAGGCTCAAGCCAGGAATGTGGTTGCCTAATTTTGTTCACGGAAAACTCTCCCCATCTTAATGTCCTCCACAAACCAACAATGGAATAGTAGATGTTTTAGGCTCTCATCATCCTTCCACCAGTTAGATAAAATATACCACTATGGACAATTCTTTTGCAATTGAAATGGCCAGATGGAGTAAGCTTCGATATCTATTTATCCTCTCTATTTGGGTTTATCATGATTGCTTGTTGGGCATTTAAAAGATGGCTAATCTCAGTGGTTTCCCTAGACAATAGGTTCCTATTTAAGTGAAAGACCCACTTTGCTTGCTAAAATGATGGGCAGAGGTAAGTGTGATGGAGTTTGAGGTGAGAAAATAACTAATAGGTCTATAATGAGCAGTATAAATCATATAGAAGCTAGGTATCTCAAGGCTAATGTGGTGTCTCGAAAACAGACATCCTCAAAAGATATAACATCGGAGTCATTTCCCACTTGTAAGTTGTAACTTAACATGATTAGAGAAGACATGAAAAGAGCAAAACACAAACTTCCATGGCCAAGCCAAGTGGAAGAAGTCATCCCTTCCATCCAACGATCCTACCACTATACATATTTGTCGGCCAGCTTGTTCCACAGAGCATCAGACTATTTTGGTAGTGGCCATCCATAACCATTTGTGAACAAGCATCCTTGTTTTACTGGTGACCGTCAACAGTTTCTAACCCACTTTTCACAATCAGTTTCTGAACCTACTTCCACCTCACAAGATGTGAAACCCTTCCCTATTCCCTTCCTACACGAAGTCACAAAATTTTTTCAAAGTATGAATTCAAGCATTTTTAAAAGAAAATTGTTATTTTCTTTAGAGAGCTCCTATCAATTTCTTTTCTTGTCTTTATGCATTCCAACTCTAATTTATGCAAAGAGCTTTCAGTACAAAGTGTTCAGAAATTTCCAAGAGTCAAAAGACAAACATAAGAGGCCTTTGAAGAAAAGTATATTCTTTTTTCATGGAGACTTATATATTGAGACATTGTTTTGTGCATAAATCTACAAACAGTCCTTTTATAAATTTTGCAGCTTTTACACGAAGCTGTAAAGTGAAAGTAAGCAAAACTTCATGATTCAAGGACAATCAGTTTTCCTTCTCGTCACCTGTAAAGTGTTTTGAAGTAAATTAAATGAAGATGCTTCCACGACTATCATTTTTACAAGAACCCCGACTAGAAGGATTGTTTTTAGGAGCCAAGATGGATTTAGAAAAAGAAAAAGACCATATTGAATAAAAGGTGATTGGTAATCCAAACATAAATAGGATTGCATTATTAAACAGACATAGATGGAACTTCCTTTTATGTAACTATTGACAATTGTAAAACATTCAGAAGTGTATAAAAAAGGCAAGAAATAACTAAATACCTTGTCAAGCAACCGTTTTGGGTTTTCAAATGCTTTCTTCTTTGCCCATTGATGGAATAACTGAGAAACAATTGATCGGTCTTCCAAACTAAAACTACAAAAAGAAATTGTAATTGGTACAATTTTTTTGCTAGGAGATCTTAAAGAAAAGAATGTCAGATAAACACCTTTTAAGAAAATTATTTCCATTACATGCTTCAACCATTATTAAAGTTTCATTCGAAATACCATCGCCAATTGAAGTACTAGAATCTTCATTTCTTGTGACTTCAAGTCTAATGAGTTCAGACTTTGGTGCACCATCGATTAATTGTTCTGTTGGCTCTGAAAGATTTGTAGGATTCCTCCCCAAATCTATCCAAGGTAAATCAGCCTACAATAATCGACAAATAACCAATTAAACACAACATAAAAAATGAGAATAAGAAAAATGATTAGTAAGGAACAAGAAAGGAAAATTAATAAACTATGATGTGCGTCGTTATGTCTAATATAAAATTAGGATCAAATACAAACTAGTGGTGCATAAGGAGGCAGATGCTGTCTAGTGCACCAGCAAACAAGATCATTTTTTTTTTTTTTCAAAAATGAACACTATAACAGAGAACGCATAAAATCATTCAATCTATAACGCTGAAATTCCACATGAAACAGTCCTAAATTCAACCTATTTACTGCTTGTAGCCATCAGTTGTTTTTAGCTATGCTGATCAGCAACATTACTCCAACTAAAATGCAATTACTTGGAAACTTTCTTCTTTTCGTTAACTTTGATAGCCATCAGTTGTTTTTAGCTATGCTGATCAGCAACATTACTCCAAGTAAAATGCAATTACTTAGAGACTTTCTTCTTTTCGTTAACTTTGAAGAGCTGATGCTTATCAAACAGACCCATTTCCAAACTTCCATTTAAATACTTGACAACTCTATTGACTGCATCAAAGCGTTCTCGCCCTAGTGAGAAGGACTGGAGTGGAGCCAGGAATTTTGGCTCCCATGGGCTAGACCATAATAGAGTTCTTTAGAAGATTAAATTTTTCACATGCAGGCAGCCAAGAAAGAACATAAAAAAGATGCCTTTTTTTTAAATCATGATTAAATTTGCTATAGGCGTTAACGACTTCCAATAGCTATACAGTGTACCAGAATTGAAAATACTTTAGCTGACTACAACAAGAATTAGTTGATTGCTAGCAAAAAAAGTAACTCTTTGTTATAAATTTTCTACATTCATGCCATGTAGTAAGAAAGTTTTCTTTTTTCTATCCAAGGATCTTGTAGATTAGTAGTGAATCTAGTGATAGAAAGTAGTTATTTTTGCAATGTGCTTGGTGGCCACGATGAACGAAAAAAAAAAATTTTCTAGAGGTGTGAGACACGAATGGATAGTCATCATTCATGATCGAACTACAATCGAGCTAAGGCACTATCAAACCACACCATCCCCTACACCTAAACAGCCTCCAAAACACTTACTTTGTTTCATTTTCTATAATAATTCAATGAATTTTAACAAAAGTACACCAATATTGATATATTTTGCTTTGTCAAATTAAAAGAGTGAACTAAAAGTAAAAATAAATAAATAAATAAAAATAACATGACAAAGAAATTTTTTACCTCAACAATAAAAGAGACTTATCAAACAAATCGTTAAGATCAAAATACTTTAAATCGAAAAACTATTTAGCTAAAGAAAAAGAATGATTCAACTATTGAAAAAATGAATTATTGTTTGATCTTTCTTTTTGTTTATTTTGATTAAATGAACACACAATTTTTTTTTAGATTTTTTTATGTCATTCATACTTTTGGGGACTCAAGTAGACTAAGCCTTGTAATTTTGTTTTTTCTATTGTGGCTAAGCATGCAATTATAGGAGTATTTATGGCATTTTGCCCACGTTTACAAAAAAAACTTAAAAATCTCCACCACGCCCTAGTATTGCATATTATATGGGCCAGATTTATTTTTCTATTTTTTTTGGGTTGGCCATGTAGTGACTCGTTACCTTAACTAGGTGATTAGCGTCAATCTAAATCCTAATTAACCCGAGTTCGGCTTGTGGTCAAGCTCAGCTTGTCTTGGTTAGTGTGTTGTGCGTTGGTGTGATTGCAGTGTGTTTGTTTGAAGTGGAAATTAATTAATGGAACTATAGGCTATTAATGTAAATGAATATAAAACCTATAGTTGGAAAATAAATAAATAATAAATCGTTGGTGCGCCTAATGATGCGTGTGAGTCGTGGGTGTCTCGTGTGAGACATGGAAGTAGTGTGCACGCCCCCAGTGTGCTCATTGGCCTACGTGGCGAATTTATAGGCGCCAAAATAGATAGGTGTGTATACATATATATCTAAATATAAAACCTATAGTTTGTAATCAAATAAATTGAACCATTTGCGCGTCGAGATTCGTGAGAATGTAGTAATCTACGTCACCTTAGCGACTCGTGTCATTTTAAGAATTTATTCATTACATCAGCCTTGAGATCGTGCAATTCAAATCTCGAGGAAGATCAATATACATAAGTGAAGCAAATTCATGCTTATCTTCATTGTTTGATCGACTTGAAAGGGAGAGGTGCTTAGGTGTGATGCTAGAGAGATTAAGAGATGAGGAAGGAATTAAACATGCCAGCTAAAGATCATCACAGCTAATCTAAGGTGTTATTGGTGAGTTTACATCAAATTCATCTCTTTCCTTGTAAGTTGAATGAATTGGATGATAAATTCTTGTTAATTGTTGTTGTGGTTGGTTGTGGATGGTGTAAGACCTCTTTTGAAGCCCTCCTAAGTTTTTGGGAGGTGTTGGAATGAATTTGTGATTGAATAGGGTTGCCCTGTTCAAAAAAATCGGTCGCTCCATGGTGGAGCGTGTTCCTTGTTGCAGAGAAGCGCGCTCCCTCATCAAACGAGGATGAACCCAATAGGTTGATCGCACTCCACCAAAGCAGAAAACGCACTCCTACAAACAACAATTTTGTTGGTTTCTTCACGAGTTTACTCCGGGGTTTAGGGACTAGTCTAGGGTCTAAACTTAGTTAATAGAATAAAAATTGATAACAATTGGTTTATTTTAGGTTCTTGATCAATGGAGAAGGATTTGAGGTATTCTGAATAGATCGGGAAAAATTAAGAAACTCAACAATTGTAACTGGGACTCATTTATTTTATCAATTGTGCTACATTATTTAGTATATCTAGCTCACGTTATGAAAATGTTCGGAAATGAACTTGACTAGGCCGATCCAAACTACAGGAAACAGAAAGGTTAGCCTGAAATAAGTTCCGCCCTTCATCCCTAGTGTTGTTAACTACCTCAATTGTTCACTATCCATTTAGAGTACGAAACGTGACCACAGATGAGTATACTTAGGTCATGTTTGGTTAAGGGTGGAGTTAACTCCCTAGAGATAACTAGCAAGGGAGTTGGAACTAATCTTGTTTGGTACCCAACTTCCCTGCAAACTATCTCCAAACTCACACCTAAGGGTGAGAGATATCTCTGTTGGGTTTCGGGGATCAAGCGCAACGGAATTTTTTGAAACCTTTTAAAAATATCCTCGAACCAAGAACCTATCGATTCCATTAAACTGATATATCAAGAAAGAAAAATAATACCTTAACAAGCACAACTCCATGTCTACCTTGTTTAGTGTTGATCGATTCCTTCAAGACGCTGCCAAAGACGAACGTCCTCTATCAGAAATCCATACACGAACGGATGATCACGATCCGGAGTGCTACCGCTAAAAATTCTAGAAAAAGAAAATTCTCATATAACTCTCTAGAAAAATCTCTCTAGAAAAGTCTCTCTCATAATACAACTATGACCCTAATGTCTTATTTATAGTTCAATAGGTCGAGTTGTAAAAGAGCTCCATCTCATAGTCATACCCTAAATAGAGTCTTAGATAAAGTCCAACTCTAAAAAGGATAGAGTCATAGATAGTCTATAATTACTAATCCAATGAGAGCTGTAATTTATCTAAAACTCAAATAAAAATTAAAGTTATACTTTAATTCCAATTAGAGTCCTATTCAAAATATGATTCACTAAGAGACTAAATTTCTAGTCACACTAGAAATGTAGGAGAGTTTTAAATCCTAGTCAAACTAGAACACTTAATGAGAATCTTCAAAATGAATTTTATCAAATAAAATTCATCAACCTAGATAATATTAAATCGCGCAAGTTCGTTCTTTGTGTGTAACCCAATAGGTTCATACAACATTGGCAGTGAACCAAAACCCTCTTCGGCACACAAGTCATAAGCGGCCTCTAGCAAGATATTATGACTACCCAAGTTGCATGAAGATCAATAAATCGATACAACCTAATAGACAGTGTATATCATATCCTTTTATCACGCAATATCTTTTTGATTGAACTTAAAACATGGAATATCACCCTTATAGTTTCAATCCACTAGTCTCGATCTTCGAGTAGACTGAAATTGTCAAGTGACATTGATCCAATCAATTCACTAGACATGGCCATTTATCAGTCCAATATATCGAGGGGCCCAATAGATATCTATCTCTAAAAGAGAGGGACAAATCCTATCTTGATCACACAACTTCTACACATTAGTCAGACAATGACCAATCACAATCTTTATAATCATCCTGTTAAAGACAACAATTAATTGTGTCAAATCATTGTGCTCCTAATGTTGGAGTCTCTGATGATCTCAAGTCGAAGGACTAAATGATATAACTATCATGAGAATCACTTATGACATTGACCATGTAGCATTCTCATAGCGGGTTGGTCCAATATTTGTTCCTAACAAATACTCATGATCTTGGTCCGTATCCGTACACGCATAATCATCATATGACTATCAATCAAGACGCATACTAGTCTTAATTTATTATTGTTCCCACAATAATAACTGACTAGGGACATTTAGAATAATACTATAATTATTCATAAATACTATTATAAAAGAAACATGCATCTAGTTATAATAGTTAAACAATATTTACAGAATTGGCCTAGGGCACATTTCCCAACAATCTCCCCCACCCCTCACCCCCTAGGGGAGTTATCTCCAAGGAGTTTGTGGACACAATTACCACTCATTAATTACATTTTTATTACCCACATCCATCTCTCTTGTTTGAAGGGTATTTATGTTAATTCATATATTTTATTGTTTAAGAATTTACAACTTCATTACAAGTTTAAAGTTGAACCAAACATGAAAATATGATCTTTTACTATGAGTTAACTCCGCTCGCACTTTAAGTTAGAAAAAACAAACCAAACGAGGCCTTAATGGAGCTACACAAATGATCGTTGTGAAGGTTGCCTAAATGATAGACTTGTGTGGAAGAGAGTAGCAGACTTTCATGATCTTTGTTAACTTTTAAAATAAAGTTTATAAGTCACAGTACATGTGTGACAGACCAAATGACTTGCATCTTCCTATATATTGTTTATATGATTTTTGATGCACTGTTTAGCAATTTTTTGGATCACACTGTTATTCATTTTCCTTTGGCTATTAGTAGATAGTTGATAGTTAAATGAGTATCATTTACTGAACAAGTTGGCGCGCTCATTCCCCAATTAACATTTGAAGTTTAAAGATAGGTGTTTCGACTAAGGATAACAAAGAAAAACTAGGAGTCTTGATCTTCTCTTTGATGTGATGATTTCATTTTTATATCAATGAAAATTGTACTGGACTACTGTTTGTGATAAACAGGGTTGGGGCTATTTTGATACCGAAGGGATTTTTGGTTTTGTATATCTTTTGATGTTATGAAAAAGTTTTAATTTCTGCTGCGTTTTAATTTATTATTCGATTATCAAGATATGCAGGTTGTATTTATCAGGTCTTGGAAAGAGGCTTCTGACTCTAGTTAAGTCTGGTTGGTGATCAAGGCTTAATTATGGTTTCCGACAGGCTATCACCCTAAATTAGGATAGGGGATGCTACAGGCTAGCTTATTTAAATTTTTTTCAAATGGGCCAAAATTAAATACATAACATATGTTGTAACGCCCCATAATTTTAATACCTGTAATTAGCCTAATTAGGTATATTAAAGATCCTAATCGTGGTCGAATGACGCCAATTAGTTGAGTAAGCACCGAGTATTATAAAATATATGTTATTGTTGTGTTTAATTCAACTTTTGGTCTGTAATATAGCCTATCGTTATGTTTAATTCAACTTGATACGCGATTAAGTTTGGTTCAACAATTTGCAGGAGAACAAGGAGCAAATTAGTCATTGTCCCTTAAGACTTCAAGTGAAGAGGCTAAGACCCTAGGATGGGCCTAGGGATGACCAAAAGATGAATTGGAAGACCAATGTTAAAAGGCTTTAAGAGAAAGAGAGAGGAGAGAGATTTGGGGCTAGGGAATAAAAAATCGATGTGGATCTCAGCGTCTCGAATTTGACCAAGGCCTTCGAGTTGTGTTGAGGCTTTTATCACTTTTCCCTAAATTTCTTTCAAAAACCTTGAATTAGTTAAATTTTGAGATTTAAACCCCTATACTTGTGATTTCAATTCCATTGTTGATGTGAAAGACTCTTTTCGTCGTTGTCAATAGATTTGGGGACCCCTCATGGTTGGATTCAATGAATGGGAGTCGAAAGGGGGAGAACCCCCCACAAAAAATGGGTTTCGTGCTTGCGCCCTAGTTGGTGCCCTACACAAAGTCACAAACCATGCAGAGTGCCAACCAAGGGGCCATGCAAGACATGGCCTTGCCATGTGGTGCCCAGTTCAGGGCAGTTGGTCAGGCTGTCACCTAAGTTACCAAATACAGTTTTGAGATGATTTTTGAATTTTGATTCTTCTGGTTCTAGTCGACTTCTGAGCTACCTAGTGCACCTTGTTTAGGGTCTAATCAATCGTATTATACCTAAGTTTAATGTAGATACTCAAGGAGAGTTGTTCTACGTATCCAAACAAGGATTCAGAACTAGAGTCGTTGCGTTTCGAGGTAAGTGGAGCTTGCCCTATTTATCACATATGCCAAGGCAAATAGTATATTTAGGTCTCATGTAGCCTATGAACTGAGAATGGAGAAATGCGCCATGGTAAGATAGTTGGACCTTCCCAAGTGGTTTAAGATAGAAATCAGGTTCAATTACACTCAAATCTTTGTAACGAAGGTGCTTGAGTCCTTCTCAAGGGGTGATGGATAGAAATTAGGGTCTCAATGCACTATATTGGAGTGTTTGGATCCTTCCCAAATGGGGTAAGATAGTAATCGCGATGAAAATCACCAGAATTAAATGAGGTGGTTTTCAATAGAACCACTCAAGGTTAAGATAACCCACAAGGACAACACAAGTGCAAATATGAGTGTCGCGTGGGATTATTTTTTGCATGAGTGGGTAATTGATCACGAGGGTGAGTGGGATGTCCACGGAGTGTGTGCGTTTGACAAATGATTTGCATTTATTTCCATATCATGCTTATTGAACCTTGTTTACATATTTCCTTGCTAAACCTTGAATTTTAGCTATTCCATCCATAAACCATGTAATATTGGATATGTGATCGCCTGATGGGTAGGTGGAACCTCCACCGAACTAAACTTGTTATTTCGCTAACCCCACTATTAGCACTTCATGTACCTTGATGCCAACTTAAGACAAAGGCAAAGATAGGGCCTAGGCACTCGTAGTGTGGCCTCCCTTCTTTTGATGAGAGCCTTAAAGGTATTACATTTATCTTTTGTAACTAAATATTGTCTAACACAGGGATTACGAGTAGCTTGGTAAAGAACTTGCATATATATGTGGATGTATGAACCCTATCTCCCCTTTTTGGATATTATTGCACATGTTGTAATGAATTTAGCTTGTGAATCCTCGACGATACCGATATTGTCCCTAACTTAACCACCTTCAAATCATAGGTGTAGGGTTTTACTCCAAAAGGCCTCAGTATTAATTGAGGGGAAATCCAAACTTATGTACTTCTTTATGAGTCATGTTGAACCGATGACCGATGTGGGACTAACTTTCGGTCCACACATCAACAATAATAATAGCTTCTTTTCTTGTAAAAAATAATCAGCCATTAATAGTTCATCAATTGCTTAAACTTAACTCATAGATAAAGTATACAAGGAAACTGACTTGGTAAACTAAATCAGTGAACTATGAAAATTCAATTTACATTACCAAACAAGCATTCAAATATAAAGATTTTACAGTTGGACAATCAAGTTTTAAGGAAAAAGAAACAAGTGAAGAAAATATCATGAGACCCCAGACATTTTCCTTGTAAACAAATCAACAACAACATAACCTAAATCCCAAATTAGTTGGGGTTGTGTAAATGGATCAAACTCTTCCACTGTACTTCCTTGTAACAAATATTACCACAATAACAACTAAGCTGCAATGTTTTGATTATTTTGGTCAAACAATTAAAGAGATCAATAGATCGAATATGAAGTGCGAGAACACTTTAATTTACAAATGACAACAACAACATAGCCTCAGTCCCAAATTAATTGAGGCTACACAGATCAAACTCTTCCATTGTGGTGCGTTTTAGCAAACTATGTTGAAGAGGAAAATAATTTGACTGAAGAGGCCCAAGAAGATTTCTTATGGTGTGTTTTATCTAACTTTTTTTTAGAGAAGCTTTTTATCAAACTTAGTTAATGGTTTTAAATTATATTCGAAAAGAAAACTTGTGGAAGTTACAACCGCATCATACATGCAATATTTTGAAAACTTTCTTGTTTCTCGAAACAAAAAAGAACAAAAGTTCTTCGACAATTTGACTATATGTTCATATTTTGCTTCGACATTCAAGAGTGGGTGGAAGCTTTTGACAAGTTTGCAACCAACTTAACGTAGAAATTACTACTTACACTGATGTTAGGGCTAACCACATTATTGTGGTGTTAGTGAATAATGACCCACTCAGTTTAGGACAAATTTGTCTATCCATGAATATGAAAACATTTTTATTTATCTAAAAAAATCTTGTTTTCCCACAAGTTCTTGCGATTAATATATAACAAAACCACTTCATTATAAAGTTTAAAGAAAGAAACCCTTAAATCTTATAAATAGAACATAAAAGAGAAGACAAGATCCTTATTCAACACACCTGAACATCTAGGAGATGAGATGGAATTTCTTTCAGAAAGCTTGAAGGTTGAAGCAGCTGCAAAAGCATGTTTTTACTTTAAAAATAAGTTTATTATACAATGAAGTAGAATTAAAAAATGATTGCAATGCGAACCTAAGCGGTTGCCTAGACACTGTGGGGCAAAACCGCATAGGCGCTTCGAATTAAATCAAATAAAATCCAGACCTGCCAATTTGCATCCATAGTAACATACAAAATAAAAAGCTTTTTCCGTGCACGAGTCATTGCCACATAAAAGAGTCGGCGCTCCTCCTTGAAATTAAAATTGGCACTTCACGAAATTAAAAAGCATAATCTGAAAAACACAAAATAAAATAATTTACAAATGAATTATAGCTTACCTCCAGAGTGGTCCCACCCTCTTTTACAAGCCCATTAAATTCATGGGATAAAGGGATCTCAGATTCATTTGCCTATATCAAGCAAATAAGAATACATTGTGAAATATTATAAGATTTATAACGATAAACTTCAAAATCTATTCACAAAAAAGTGAAAAACAAAATCACGCGTTCCAAATGATTTTTCCAGGCTAAGCAGCCCATTAATATAGAACTGAGGATTTGAACGAAATGAACATAATTCTGGTAGATGAAAACTAAAGAAGAATATTCTACAAAAGCATAGATATGCAAGCACCTTAGATAGGGCGAACTTGGACAAAGCACAGGTTAGCATACATTGGTCTGAACATATATGAAATATATATATATATATCCAAGAGGGGTTGAAAGTGTGTACCTTGACAATGAAAACAACATCCCATTCCAAACCTTTTGACTAGATGTAGGAGAAAACAGCAAAGATAGAAAAATGGATCAGCTACATCCATAATATACAAATAGAATTATGTAAGATTAAGCAAAAGAGCTAATCAATATTGTGAAGAATTTAGAAAGGGGAACCTGATGAATTGTGGTTAAAGTAACAGAATCTTTATTATCCTTCCTCCTGGAACGAAAATTCTCAGACTCTCTCGTCGTTACATAGTCAACATAGGCCTTGAGTGTACTAGTACATCCTTTAATATCATCTACAGAATTGCCTTCTGATTCTGGAACGTTCAAGTATGTTGATAAGAATTCAGCAACGTCATCCAAAAGGTATTGAAGGATCTGCAGAATCATCAACCTAATGTCACTCTTAGTCACTTTTGATATCATGGAATGCTCTTGTATGCACGTAATAGGACAACATACCGCTAGTTTTAACTATTAGCAAACTAAATCAAGATACCTTAGAATCCTTGGCTAGGTAAGTGGTATCCTTGTCATCCTAACAAATTATATTCCAAGAAACCCAAAGAATAATCATTGAGGATAAAATCATAATTACATCCAAAATCTGACCTAAAATGGTAAATTTATAGTTGCAGAGGTGAGAAATAAAATCTAAAAACTTTTAGGGAAATTTTAAGAAATTTCTATGATCATTATGAATTTATCCATGAGAAGGTATAACGTATAGAAATACGAGTGAGTAAACTAAATGAAGAAGAAAGATTATGCTTTATGGAGTTTAGCAATATGTGAACTATTAAGAATCAGATTTAGACTTCAAGATCTTAGAAAACCTGTTGGTTTACTAATTTTAGACACAAATTTGAAAATCTTGGAATCCAATCAAAAGCATGATACTAATTGCATCAAGATTTTAACTAACCAACCACATAATCTAATTACGATAAAGACCTTAGATGATAGGGTATTGCATAAGGTTGCTTTTATAAGATTAAAAAAACACCATTTAATTATTAGGTTTTATGAGCAAAAAACAAGGGTGCAACCATACGTGAAGAGTTTCAAAAGTTACGCAAATTAAAAGGTAACTTTTCGAGTCCTTCTAAGGTTATATTTAGGTTTTTAAGAAAAATAAGTTGTTCCTAATGATAAAATGCTTCAATTCAAATACACAAGTTAGCCATCATAAATCGCTATAAATACACCAAAAAATTCGGGCTAATAAGGAAAATCAGTTCTATTGCCCTCTCGTGAAGGCCTCCAATAAAGCTTAAGTTTCAGAGTGCTAAAATGACTTTCGAGTGCTTTTGGAGGCTTCAAACCATGTCTAAATAAATTGTTGCAATTGCTTTCAAGGGAATATAGTTAAAATCTGGATTGTATATCTAGATTGTATATAATTATATATGCACACATCTGTGGAATACTTTGCACGTGAACCTCCAAAAAGTTTTAATGATGTTTTGTGTCTTTTGTATCAATTAAAGCATAAACATATCTGTTAAGAATAGTCCCACATTGGGTATTCAACTGAGTATTGAGAGGATTATAAGTTGGGATGTGGGACTACTCCTAACAATGTTTTCCTTGATTTTCTGGTTTTCCAAGTAACTTCATATGTTATTCTTTTCATTGCATCTTGTTCATCTTTTGGCTAATCTTTGTGATAAAAATCTTGGAGAATTCGTTATGTTTGTCACAACACGCAGCCTACCTCGCCAATGGGCTACAAGGTGCGTCGTTTAATGGAGCCAATCATAGTGTTACCAACAACAATTGATGTTAGGGATAGTAGTTATCTTCTAGTATGTGTACACAAAAGTTCTTTTTTTTTGTTAACCAACTTGGCGAAAGCTCATGTCCCTTTAATCCAACAAGATTTTTTTTGTTAACCTCCTGGTTCGGAACTCCTTTCAACTCCTATAGTGTCAGCTCCAGATGTCAAATATACTTTGGACACCAAATAGCCTACAAGAATCTGCTTTGTCCTTTGAAAGATATTTTGCCAAAACAGCTTCTATTCCAGTCATCCGCCAGATTAGAGAAGCGAGAAACTACTTCATCAGTTGGCACTCTAGCATTCCAATTGGCTTTAACAAACTCCGACCACTGGTGGTAAGTTTCCCACGCAATAAATCGAAATATTATCCTATTGCTCCCACCAATTGTTAGACAGTTGATATCTACAAGAAGCGGGCAACGATCTAAACAAACTTTCGGCAAATGAGTTACCATGACTAGGTGGAAGGAGTCGGTCCAATCCTTACTCAAAAGCATGATCAAGCCTCTCATAGATAAGGCCTCACAACAAGGTATAGGCTGGCCCTAACACTTTAGGTTCAACAAGCCCTACATTAGCAACCCAGTTATAGCATATTTCTTGCAGAATTGAGGAGGGCGGGAGCCCCCTTTTATATCCCCAGCTTGGAGGAAGGAATTGAAGTCTCCAGCAACTAGCCACGAAACTCTAGTCTCCATCTAGCTCCTTTAGAGCTTCCCAAAGATTCCTACGAGTGGTGAGGTTAGGACTCCCATAAATGCAGTGAGAAGAAATGAGGAAGAGTTGGCAACTTGCACTTTTAAATGTACATACTGTCAATGGTTTTGGAGGACAAAAACACTGACATCCTACTTTCAAAGCAAACAAATCCCCTCAGAGAACCCACTGGCCCCTGTAGCTCTATACGATGGGATTTTTTGGAAGCTCGGCTTCTTTATAACTTTATCAGCTTGCGAGCCACTAATTCTTCTTTCCACAAGAACCAAAACCTTCAATTTATGAATAAAACACGAAGATCTCAACAACTTATGAAAACCTCTACTTGTTGCCCCTTGATAATTCCATAATAGTATCGGAATCAACATAAAGTAACTAAGACGAGGGCGGTGATACCAAAATGGAAAATAATATCAATCAGGCTGAGATGGGCCCAGAGCCTCTCCTGCCTCTGCCTGTTTTTACAACTACCAAGAGAGTCCACCTATCAACGAGAGCGGTCACAGTTGAGTTCTTCTTTCCCTTCATGATGTGCTTGAGTTTCAAGTCGCTCTTCAGGTGTATAGCCTTTGATTGGTCAGGTGGCCTACCTCCTCCATTGGGTTGCTTCGTTGCCCCCCCCCCGGGGTGACCACTATTGTATGCAACTCATGATACAAGCATCTCTCCACCACCATCTCACTTATGTCCTCCATGGTTAAGGTGACCAATTCTTTTCTTCAATGACTATTTGTGTTTCAACAAATGAGTTACTGGGCTGGGAGTCTTGGGCTCTTATGGTGGCTTTGTTTGGACGTTCTGTGGTTTTTTTTTGTAACAAAGGGCCTATCCCGACTTTTTTTATTGGTGGGACTAGATGTCGGCCCACTGGGCACAGTAGTTTTCTTCCTGCTCTACCCAAGCGACGCAGGCTGCCTCTTCAAGTGGGACCTACCTTCATCATTTTGTTTAGGATTGGCAAAAAAAAGGGTCCGGACGAGAAGGGGTCCAAACACCTCCCCCTAAATAACGACTAAAAACAGTGTCTGAACCCGTCGTTTTTAAAATGGACACCCCTTTTTGTCAAGACTTGTATTTTTGTAAAACATACACAACCCATTTTTGTCGGAATTTGTTTTTAAATATTGTTAAATAATTTTTTTCTCAACTATATTAAAAAACAACACAACTACATATCACCTTACATTCAAATACAAAAAAAAAGGACATAACATAACAATTTTCCCACAGTTAGTAGTCCATTCAAGTGACCTACAAAAGACAACGTGACTGACCTGTGAAAGTCCTTGAGCACATCAGATTCTTTCTTGTTCCACACATTTGAGAAAGCATGCCACAAAGACTTATGAAGCTTTCTATTGTCCCTAAGAGTTGTAACATCACCTAATTCTGTTGGTGAGGCAGTAAGTGAAGTCGAGGCCGTGAGGGTGAGAAGGAGAGGTAAGAATGTGAAAGGTGAGGCCATGAGGATGAGAGTAGACTAAACAGTTTAGGATTTTGTTAGTTTATTTACATAGAATATGTGAAATTACAAGGATACCCCTACGAATTAATCGCTAGTTTTGAAAATATTATCCGGACCCGAACCCATATTTTAAAACAGTAATAGAAAACTGTCCTGACTCGTAATTTTAAAAAAAATAAAAAAATTATGTCTGAAACCATTTAAAATGGGTCTGGGCAAACATGTTCAGACAACTTTTCTAGCCCTAATTTTGTTCCTGCTATGGATCTTCACCCCCGCTAGCCAGTAAATTGTATCTATTACGTTGATGCCGAGCTATTTTGGCCCTACTGAACACATTGTCTTAAGGTAGGGGGTAGGTTTGACACATTTTGGTCTCCTAGCCATGTGAATCTAGGATCCCATTCAATCGACCAAGACAGAGATCCTCGACGACACTCCCTACTATGTGGCAAAGGATGCCTACTCTACATCTCTGTCGCTTCCCCTTCTCTAGTTCAAAGGGCACTACTCACTCACATGCCCATATTTCACACACCTATGGCAAACAAAGGGTAGGTTTTCATACTCAATGAGTTAGAGACGCAGCCCATCCACCACGGTACCACCATTAAGGACTTTCAAAGGCTTTGTCAAATCTAGGACGACGACCATTCTAGAAAACTGTCCCATTTGCCTGAACTAGGTATTGCAGTCCATTTTGATGAACTCCCCTACTGTCTCCACTAAACTCATAGAATATTCTTATGGCAATACTTGAACGAGAGACTCGGGAGATGTATCCAAGCTACTACTGTCGAGAGATTCTCCTCGTGGGGATTGAAGTGGGAGGACCATGGTTGCACCACTAGGTAATTCCCCATGACTGTCCAAGGGCTTTCAAGCAAAGCGTCTAAGTAGTCCTTTTGAGGTTGAAACAGATCATAAAGAATCTGCTCTCAACATCAGTGATTTTCATCCCCCCATTTGTCTCCAGAAGCTGAGAAGTCTACTCAAAAACGTTTTGTATCTAATGAACCTTCCTAGAAGCTTCACCAACATAATCTACTACAGTGATTGCTCCATTAAATCCTTTACAGTGTTAATAAAATTCACATGGTCTAAGTCACTACTATCGATCTATGCACGTCCTCGGGTAGAACTTCAATCTCGTCCAGTTGGGGCCTAAGCACTGACTCGTTTTCTATGCTAATTAAGTATCTTTGAAAGAGAGGCTCAACCCTGCATCTCCCCTTGAATTACCACCTATATCCTTGCGATTCCAAACTTTCTTCTTAGATCTATTCTCATCTTCTGAGAGCTCTAGTGGCAAAGGTTTCTTGAGCATACAAAAAATTGTCTTAGTTGTTTGCATTTTTGTTTCAAAGTAACGCTAGATGTTGCTTCTTTTAGTATGTATTGTATTGAGCAACTCTTAAGCTTAAAAAAGGCATCAACAACTATTGAACACATCAATTTAAGCACCTTGGAACAATCTATCATTACAAATTTCTCTTCAACGTTAAAACTCAAATTAAATGAAATTTTATAAATAATCGTCAAAATATAATTAGGTTTTGATATATATTGGTGGGTGGGGGTAGGTTACTTTTTCATATTTTAGAATTATACTCTTAAAACTGATGTCAAGATTTCTAAGATTTTTAGTAGCAAACAAACAAAGTCTTTTTTCAGTGTAAAATTTGGCCAACAACATCAATTAATATGCTAAAAAAAGGAAACGTTGTTTTGATGAAGAGGTACATCAAACAGACCTCAAGAAGTACGCAAGACTGCATCATAAATATTACAACATATTGTGTTACAATTTGGTTTACGAGAAGTTTCATTTTAAAGACTCATATTTGATTTTAGTTTTAGATGTTTTGATTACAAAATTATACTCTTAAAACTGATGTCAAGATTTCTAAGATTTTTAGTAGCAAACAAACAAAGTCTTTTTCAGCGTAAAATTTGGCCAAAAACATCAATTAATATGCTAAAAAACGGAAAGGTTGGTTTGATGAAGAGGTACATCAAACATACCTCAAGAAGTACGCAAGACAGCGTCCTAAATATTACTACATATTATGTTACAATTTGGTTTACGGGAAGTTTCATTTTAGAGACTCATATTTGATTTTAGTTTTAGATGTTTTGATGCCAAAATTATACTCTTAAAACTGATGTCAAGATTTCTAAGATTTTTAGTAGCAAACAAACAAAGTCTTTTTTCAGTATAAAATTTGGCCAACAACAATTAATATGCTAAAAAATGGAAAGGTTGTTTTGATGAAGAGGTACATCAAACAGACCTCAAGAAGTATGCAAGACTGCGACATAAATATTACTACATATTATTTTACAATTTCGTTTACGGGAAGTTTCATTTTAGAGACTCATAATCATATTGTTCAAACTTATTTTATTAAGTATTCAAAATATCCACCGATATTCAGAATTGAGGCTATGTCGTTGCTACATTTAAAATAACTGAAGTCAACTTTAAAATGCTAATAACACATAGCACTAATAAAAAAATGTATACTTCTAGTCTGTGTTTCTTGTAGTTTAATTAAGCAATATCAAATCCACACAAAAAATGGATGCTTCAAGATTTAGTTTTAGATGTTTTGATGCCAAAATTATACTCTTAAAACTGATGTCAAGATTTCTAAGATTTTTAGTAGCAAACAAACAAAGTCTTTTTTCAGTATAAAATTTGGCCAAGAGCATCAATTAATATGCTAAAAAAAGGAAATGTTGTTTGGATGAAGAGGTACATCAAACAGACCTCAAGAAGTACGCAAGACTGCGTCATAAATATTACAACATAGTGTTACAATTTGGTTTACGGGAAGTTTCGTTTTAGAGACTCATATTTGATTTTAGTTTTAGATGTTTTGATGCCAAAATTATACACTCTTAAAACTGATGTCAACATTTCTAAGATTTTTAGTAGCAAACAAACAAAGTCTTTTTTCAGTATAAAATTTGGCCAACAGCATCAATTAATATGCTAAAAAATGGAAAGGTTGTTTTGATGAAAAGGTACATCAAACAGACCTCAAGAAGTACGCAAGACTGCATCATAAATATTACTATGTATTATGTTACAATTTGGTTTACGGGAAGTTTCATTTTAGAGACTCATATTTGATTTTAGTTTTAGATGTTTTGATGCCAAAATTATACTCTTAAAACTGATGTCAAGATTTCTAAGATTTTTAGTACCAAACAAACAAAGTCTTTTTCAGTGTAAAATTTGGCCAACAGCATCAATTAATATGCTAAAAAAAGGAAAGGTTGTTTTGATGAAGAGGTACGTCAAACAGACATCAAGAAGTACACAAGACTACGTCATAAATATTACTACATATTATGTTACAATTAGGTTTACGGTAAGTTTAATTTTAGAGACTCGTATCATTCTGTTCAAACTATTTTATTAAGTATTCAAAATATCCACCGATATTCGGGAATGAGGCTATGTTGTTGCTACATTTAAAATAACTGAAGTCAACTTTAAAACGCTAATAACTTTATAACACTGATAAAAAAAAAAAAAAAATGTATACTTCCAGTCTTTGTTTCTTGTAATTTAATTAAACAATATCAAATCCACAAAAAAAATGGATGCTTCAAGATTTATAATCTTTATAGAGCTCTCCAGTGCTATGATTTCATGATAAATAATTTTCAAAATGGCTTTCTAGTTACACTATCAATGTCACACTAAGTCACCAAATAAACAAAAAAAAAGCAAGAACTTGGGTCCATTGGAGTAAGGTACATGGAAAAAAAAGAGTTTGAAATCACACAATTAGAACTTTTCTTTGGACAAAAATCTACCGAAAACAAGTGAAAGCACAACTCCAAAATTGGCTCTCAAATAGTTGAATAAAATAGGAAAATAGAGTAAATAAACTTTGAAGGGCTTGCGATATTTCATTTTTTACCATTTATTTTGCAGCCTAATTAAAGGCACCTGCCACACTCTTCATTACTTTCGACTAATGCAGTTATTAAGAAAGAAGCATCAGTTTAACAAAAAAAGATCTTTATTTGTTTCATTGATTGCCTAATAAGGAATCCTGTAATAACTGACTATGTGCCCAGAATGGTTTGGGATTCAATTGCTTGCAAGATATTATGGTTAGTGTACCAATTGTGCATTTTAGGCTTGAAACCAACATATCGAATATGGATGCCATTTTTCCTGTCATTTACTCTCAAATCAACAATAACTCGCCAAAAGATGCAATCTATGATGCAAAATAGAATGCTAAAGATGGAACTTGAGAACACTAAACATAGCTGAAGGATTAAGAACAAAACGTGTAACTATAACTATTATTAACTCATCTGGACTCAAAACTCATTCTGAGGGTGATGATAAATCAAAATTTAGAATTAAACCTATACTTCAATTGATATAAAAATGCCAAAGCCATCTACACTCTTAATAACAGGAAAATATTGTACCAAAATATTATGAATAACCAGTTGGAGTAAACATACAGATCGAAAGTCTGATTCTTCATTCAAATATTTTCCACCATCAACATCTAGGATAGCTCGTTGCTCAAGAAGATATTTCTACAAAACAAGAGATGATCAAGACCTTATATGTAACAAGAAAGCAACTGCATAGAACAATTTAAACAAACAAATCCTTATCATATAAACTCACTAACAAATGCAATACCAGAAATGGAATATCACTGTCACAAGGACATAAAAAACTTTATAGCTTATTACAATACAGACGCCAATCTCTAATAGCCATAAAATATGTCATCGCAGAGTAGCGAGGGCAATAGATTTGCGCACAATGAAATAATATGATCATAGGCAATGATGTACAGATAAAATTAGGAAATGTATTTGTAGTAAAAATTAGATTTTTAATATATCTTCCTCTTAGAAAGTGTCATAATTGACTTCACTTTCCAATTATATTTGAAGTCTTCTAGGAATCATGTTTTCCATGGATGCAAGTATCAGCAATAGAGCTTAGCAACAATCATAACAAAATAAAAATAGTGCTCTATAAGCCTAAGTCAATTGATAAAGGGCCATACTTAGGCCCATGTCTCTCCTTACTTTTCATCGGCTTGCACTCGTCTCCTCTTCCTACACATGAAATGCTTGTTGCACTCAAAACAGGGCAAACTTACGGAGTACAACTAACAGAACGGCACCTAAGTGCAAAACAAGAGACAACTAGGAGACCGTGTCTCTTCAACAAGGCCAGGTAACTTTCAAAACGTGCCTTCTTCCCTTTATAACCCAGTTACCAAAAAACAGCTGTAACGACCCTAAAATTATAACTCGTGCCACGTGTCACCACAGAACTCTGACGAGGACTCATGATGACGTGGCGTACTTGGTCAACCCTCGAAAGTCAACACCGAGGTATATTAGTTTTGTCTGATTGTATGTATTATTATGCTTATACTAAATTGCAAGACTAAGTCATAAATTTATAGAAATTACGAGTGATCTCATCTCGAGAAACGTGCGGCACGCCTGATGCATGCATCAACATGTATTTCGACGGGCATAAGCGAGTGGGACATTAGACTAATCAAACTTGGATTATTTACAAAAATGTGTAACATAGTTCCCTAAGTCCTTGATTTAAATCAAAAGCATTGATAATATAGCCTAAGTTGGAAATCTTGAACAAAAGGACACATATATAACACCCAAATTTGTTAGAAACAATGGTTAATCCTAGGGATATGTATGAGTGTATGGATTAGTGACAATCCATGGATGGAGTGAAAACACACCCTAGATCATCCTAGAGACACCCAAAATGAGAACTAGAGGGGACATAAAACACAACTATAAATATGGACACTTAGGCAATTTTTTGTCAAGAATTCACTCCAGTACTAAAAATTGAGAGCAAGAGAGAGGAGAAAACCCTCATTGAGGCCGGAGAGATCAAATTGAAGTACAAGGTTTGGGAATTCAGCAAATCAAAGCTAGGAAATTAAAGCTCCATAAAGAAACAAGCCTAGTTGTGAGTTCTTCCACTTCCTTTTCAATTTGAATGGTTGGGATTCTTGTTACAAATAAATTATGGGGTTTTAGTGATAAGATCTTGTCCATTTACTGATTTTTCAATGATTTTCCAACAATGAGTCTTCTATGTCATGCATGCTTAGATCTCTATATTGATGATGAAATTCAATGAAATTATTGTAGTTGTTGTTATTGTTGGTGTATGTTGAGGAGGATGCCCCTATATGGGAGGTTCCAGGCTATGGAGGAGGCCTTAATGGGAATTGGGAATGAAAACCCCAATTCCCGAGTCCAGAATGGATAGCGCACTATCCAGCTCGATAGCGCGCTACCCAGGGTCTGGACAGCTTCCTGCTGCCATGTTTTCTCGATTTTCTCAAGGCTTTCCCGATCTCGGATTTGATTCAAACTTTTCAGATTTTATTTTTAAACTATAACGAGGTTGTCCGGTGATTTTCTCGCCATTCCAACTTGTTTAGTGTGGTTTTCCAATTATGTTTTGAATCATGGTTTTAAAATAAAACATAAAGGAATGATTTTCAACTTCGGTGATTCCGAGGGTCAAAACGACCTCGGAACCCAACCAAAATTTACAGAGCAATGCTCTGTATGATTAATTGTCCCGTGATTTTCATATCATTTCGGGTTTCCTAGCACGTGTTTCCAAGTGTGTTTTAGTTTAGCAAAGTTATATTTCCAAACAAGTCCATATTGGTCTGATTTTGGTGAATGGACTCCCAACCATTGCTTTGACTTCTAAATGAGTTTAATAACTGGTTTACACCTATGAGCACCGGAATAGAGACTCGAGACCTTTCAGGGTCGATTCTGGGCGTGTTTAAGCTCGCATTAACTATATGAAAGTTAAGCAATAAGACTAAAAATACCATAAATAACTAGAAAAACATATAAAGGGGTTGAAATACTAATAATGATTACAAACCAACTAAATGAACTCTAACACACTTAGAACTGATCCAAATGGATACCACGGACATATCAGACTAGCTTGGTTGTCGAGGATTAGTTTGGGGAGCGTGTTGGAGCCGCGAGAGAGCGTTATAGCATGATCCGAGGTAAGTAAAACCAGATAGGGAATGTACATTAATTCAAAATACTTCATACTCTTTATGGTTATAGTATTGTTTCCTTCCTTGGAATTCCCACTCCTATATGAGTGTCCAAGGGCCAAACAAGTCAAGAAAGTGTCTCCGGGGTATGGTTGTCGATTCGTCACCGGGGCCATGACTAGATTGTTGGTCGGAATGAGATGTGTTGTATCCGGGGCGTCATTGATATCCCTCATTCGTGATGGTCTACGCTCAGCAGGCATTGTCACGTCCTATGACCCGAGTCTGCCTGGCAATGTCGCGTCCCATGACCCGAGTCTGCCTGGCGTTGCCGCGACTCTATAACCCCGACCCTGTGGCACCCGCATCGGTGGTCTAGGACTACTTGGGCGCCTCTCTTTTGCTTCCTTTTTGGCACTCATTTCTCGTTGTACCTTCGCCTTACAGTCTCACTATCATGCACTTATTTACTGCTTTATTTTCATTCCGCATGATCTTTAGACTACTTTATTTATTTTAAAATACTGTTTAGATCTTACTGGCTTTTACTTACTGGGCTCGTCATTCTCATGTTGATGACTGAGTGCAGATCCACAGTCAAACAATGGCAAGGCGTCGGTACTAGGCGATCTACTTTGAGGACATCGGAGATGCCCTCCCTTGCTCACTTTTGAATGGTTCTCTATTATTGTATGAGTTATATATATGATGTTTTGTCACACTTGGAATATTTTGGGGTTGTGAGACATACTGACACATGTATATTGTTTCCATTTACATTCTCATCACTTGATATACATGTTATATGTATATATATATATATATGCAGGGTTCCACACTATAGGTTGTCCTGACTTTATTTACTGAGTTATTTATTTGTTAACTTATTTCTGCTAAATTTGTAAAAATTGACAAATCTTATATAACTCGACATATAATTGTTAAATGACTTAAAATAATGGAAAAGAAGGCTAACTAGGCATGCGTTGACTTCGCAAAGACTGACTTGGGGGTCCGCATAGGCTTAGGCCGGGCGGGGCCCAGTTTGTGGGGAACTGGGACCGTCACAACAAAAGATATCTCACATGATCTCTCTAAATAGTTACTACCCCCATTTTTGACAAACTATGACAACACGACACCTCAACTCTTAGGGCATTCTTTAAAAAAATAGTCTCAAAGTGGCATAACAGGTAACTCCACATCTGTAGTACAACTTTCTTTGCACACAAGTTTGTGCTTCACATGTTCTCCACCTTATGGGTTTCGGTCAGCCCCCATTGGGCTTCTCTTTTTCTTTCTTTAGTAATTCATTGTGATTGGGGGCCAACCAGACCTCTAAACTCGATGTCAGTTAATGACTTGCCAGGTCTTCCATTTCTAACTGACAAAGGTACTATAATACATTTTTTTCTAACAAAATCTTTAAACAACCATTGCATTGGATCATGGCAGCAATTTCACAATGTCATTGGTCTAAAGAATTAAAAGACAAACCTGGGGTAACATGTTCGCCACTGATGTTACAACAGATGAAATTGACCGTTCCTACAGCAACCAAGTGAAGATAATGATTAGATGTAAAAATTCCAAAAATAATGTAAAAAGTAATGACTTAAAAAATAGATCCAGATATGGATACTTTTATATTTTCAAGTTGTCGAGTGTAAGGCAGGAACCTACACATATTCAAGAAGTTTTCAGAAAATAAAAAAGAAAATATCAATTGCAAATGAATAAAAGAAGCAAAGTTTGTAAAATATTAGCTATTCTTATATGCATTGAGAATTTAAGTGACATTTCTAACTATATCCACTTATTAATTTGATCCAACTTTTACACATTATTGATAACTAAAATGCATCCATATAAGACATCACACTATATGGATTTCAGATATTTAATTCATAAATAAATGCCGATATACAGTTGCCAAAATATTTACAAATACAATGATGCTACAAATAAAGGTAAAGTTAACATGGAAATTACGTTACAAGTCGCTAAGTTCAAACTTTTGACATAAGCCATCGTAGGCTTTCTCGCTTTGAGCCGTGCACCTCAAGAAGTTATTAAAACAATGATTTTGCTTTCGCTAGATCTTTGAAAGGATAAGAGATTGCAGAACATTTCCCATTTTGTTGTTCATGTGCACTTCTTCTATTGAGTTGAAACATGAAAACCATCTTCTTTAGTGTGGTGTCGAAATCATCAAAAAGGAAAGATGCAGAAAGACAATGTGATGACTAATATCCATCAAACGTGATTGGTTAAAATTTTTAAAAAGGCATCGATACTACCAAAAAATGACATTAAATATTTGTTAATCCAAATGTTTTGCAGGATTCAAAGTTGCTTTGAATAAAAAAAAAAAGTTGCGTTGAAAGTGATGAGAAAAATCCCAATATTTGTTTGATATAATCGACTTTGCAACCAGTGCAAAAAGTTCACATTCTATGGTTTTTGAAGTGTCTATTGTGTGAATGCAAGAGTGCTGTGAAGGCTTCCACCATTAAAAGGTAATAAATCTTTACCATGTAAGCAAAGAATCGTGGGTACAATTAACAGCACATTTTTGGGACTTCGAAATACAATGATTTTCCAATGAAATTAAACAGCTCTGGCCTGAAAACTTTCATAAAACAAACTCTGAACGGAGAGTTTTAGTTAGAGAATCATTTCTCAACAAAGGGAAGGAAGTCATCCAAACATAAGTGAAGCAACAGTTTTGAGCTCCTATCTTCAAGTGATAAAAGAAATATATGTATATGATCAACTAATCAGACAAGCCCTACAACCATTAAGTTCCGTCACTATATAAATTATTCCATAAACAAAATGAAATAATATATTTAGTTACTCAGAAGTGATAATCAATACGAGGAAAAGAAAGGTTCTATTCTGTAGATAAGAAATGTAACTTAAACAAAGTGGAGCAGTTTTTCAGCATCAAAATACCAAAAACCAAGTACTTCCATGGGTTCTATGGCAAATAAGTTCTTCAAACCAATCATGAGTCACAAGAAAAATTAATCTTACTCTCTGAACAAGTTTTGATATCATGTCTAGAGAAAGTAACACCTTGCGTCCTTGGGTAAGTTGACTCCTGAAGTCCATGGCAGAAGCAAAACAGTAAATCAATCGATCAAAGTGCATAAACCTTAAAGGAAAAAGAGAGAATCAACATTGTTAAAATAAACAACAATAAACATATCGATCAAAACTCACATCTTAAAAGTAAGACATGCATAAACCTTAAAGGAAAAAAAGAGAATCAACATTCTTAAAATAAACAACAATACACATATCGATCAAAACTCACATTTTAAAAGTAAGACATGGTCCATTTTATATCAATGTTTAATATAATAAATTAATAATAGATGTATGATGTGGATTAGTTGATGTGGTTGGTGTCGGATACCACATGGGAAACCAAAAAATAAAATAAAAAAGATGCTAATAACATTTGAACTTTAAGTACCATAATCATTCAACAAATTTAGGTTCAAATTGACAGGTATCTATAGTATATTATCAAGTGGTTCGCTATTCATTTAGTAATATGAAACCTTTGAAATTGCCAAAGCTCTTTACTGAGATGTACGAGGCATCACTTGCTAAAATGCAACGTTGGGGGAGGTCCCGAGTTCGATTCATGTTCTTTTTTGTTAAGGCAAGTTCAACTCATGTTGGAGTCATGTTGTTAACACAAAAAATATGAAACCTTTGAAATTAAATATTTCATTTGCTTTCAATTATAATTTTCTCACTTTCCTTCCTTCGTTACAACTTCCTACAAACGCGTATGGCAGCATAAAGCATCACTGGGTTCAGTTATTCCATACGAATGAAGAGATGAAATGATGACGTGCACAAAATTAAAGAAAGTTGGATTTAAATGGGAGAGTACATCTGACGACTACATGATAATCGTATCCCATTACGCAGAATCCAAAAAATTTAAATAGCAAGCATAACAAGTATGCTCAATGGAACTAAATGTTGAGCAGCAAATAGACAACATGGTAGTAAAATAAAGATAACCAAAACATATGGCAAAACAAAACATTAAATCTATGAGCAAGAAATATAGATAAACCTAACAAATGTCGTCCCGCTTCTTTCAATTTATAGTCCTTATTACCAAGCCATCTTTTCAGTTAGAACGGCAAAAATTTTCCCTGGCCATTCCTCATTTATGGTTGACATCTTTCATCCATCTTTTCCCATAGAATGTCTCTCATTCAGTCATCAACGTTATAATAAATTTTTTTAATATAGTCTAAAGAGGAGCACAAAATACACAGGAATAGCTTAAAGCACAAATTGATGAGTAAGGCTTCCCCCTCTTGAGACAAACATCTATTCTTCAGTGCCTTTAACAACCATGTTTGATCAAGCACTCTTGGAAGCATCCACCATCAAAGTGGGTAAGAAAGGAAATAGACCATTACCATGTCTTAATTCTCTAGATCCTATAACTTTCCCTTAACAATCCTGTTAAAAATAATCAAACAAGAAATTTAACACATCTTAATCCACTAATTCCATCTCTCCACAAGGAACTTCATAATGTACAGAAGTATCTCACTTCAACATGGTTGTAGGCTTTAGCAAAATCCAATTTCACCAAAGTGTCCTACTTTTTCTGCCAGCAATCTTCAACAACAAGGATATATCGCTTGCAACAAGGACGAGATATATATTGTTTCCACCACGCAGAAGGCTTCTTATCCAAATTCTACAGGCAAAGACTTCGAAATAATGTTCTTTCTCAAATAAAGGACTTTGAAATAATGTTATAAAGAATCTACAGACTTGCTACAAGACTAATGGTCTGGAAATTCATCATTTTATCTCGTTTTATGCATTTGGCTTAAAGTATCATAGACTCATTTGAACACCTATTGAGAGCACAAGAATATTCAGACCATACTTGATTTTACATTAACTGGTCAAGACTCGACTGTCTTTTCAAATGCAATGTACTAGATGTAGAACTCTTTGTTGTTCAAGCCTTTCAAGGTTAATTCTCAACCTTTTAAAAAGTACTAAATGAAAGAAATCTTGAAGTTAGATGTGTGTAAGATGGGAGAAGGAGAGACTTGATACATAGAGGAAAGAAATTAATACGGTAGAACGATTGGATCAAGACCTCTTGAAGGTACCAGATATTTTTGCAGTAAATATGTCAGTAGCAGCTGATATAAAGTTACATTTCTTCACGGTAGATATTTTATCAATATAATCAACCACCTGCAAGAAATCATTCAACCATGATCTCAAAATTAAAACCATTAGAAAAAAATAAAATAAAAATGAGCACTTTGAACAACTGCGAGAAAAGGCAGTAGAAAAAGACAAGAAAAAGAAAGATAAATGACATGAATACCCTCTTTTTCTCTTCTTTCTCAAAGGGTAATAAAGCTTTGAATACTTGACGAAATGGGCCATCATCACAACCTGGCAACGTTGTTCTAAGCATAGACATAATGGCCCTTATTACCTAGTAAAAGAAGAAACAATTTAGTTTCAATGTGTATGCTAGCATGTGTACGTAAATAACAGATAGTAAAATCAAAAATACGGGAAAGAATAAATGAAAAGAACATACAACAAATGAAATAGTATATAGGCAATATAAGCTCACAAGCATGAGAGAAAAAGAAGTTTTAAAAAAAACAACAAGTAAGATGCAAAATGCAACATAAGAAATTGTTTTTGTCAAAGCACCAAGACATTAATCAAGATAGTTCTTTTAATATAATGCACAAAGACAAAAATAAATAAATAAATAGAGTGCCACTTGTAAAATATCAAATCAAGGTCATTAACTTATTAAAGCTTAATTTTAATTTTAAAAACGCATTCAGTGTGTGTGTGTGTGTGTGTGTGTATATATATACTTGTCACCATTATAGCCAATTTGTTTCAAGAAGCAAGATTAATAACTCATACAATCTCGAAAGCTTTGTAATCTCTTGCTCAGCCATCAAACTCAACCCTTCTTATTTTCATATCATTAAGTGAGTAATAGATATTTAAGATGTAGTTCTAGGATAATGCAACATGACAATGCAGGCATCCAGAGTGAACAGGTGTACATAAATCTCAACTTTATAATCACCGTTGTAAGAGCATAGACATAAAAGCAAATCTTACGTGACTGGCTCCATTCAAGAGATGATGCATAACCAACATCCAAGAAAGGCTCTTACGTAAAGAATTGATTAATCTTAAAAAAAACATAGACAACCATTTAACAATATTTATTGTTGTTGTTATTATTTTTTTGGATAATGATTGTAGTTGTTATTGTTACTATTATTATATTCATCATGTAGAAATAATGTTTTGCAAATAATAAATTTCATTGTTCTTCAAGTTTAAGCCCACCCAATTTAAAAGTTTTAAAAATCGACATAATTCCTCAAATTACAGTGAATTTTGACGATTTTCAAAAGAGGGGAAACGAAATCCACGAGTATGGAAAAAAAAAAGTCAAAATTCGATGAAAAATTCAACACAATTCGGGGAAATCCTACTAAACAGTGGCAAATGTCAAGCATAGCGGTCAAAGATATTGTAAATATCTACTTTCCTAAGAATAGGTTATTGTATTTTTAGAATGTGAATAGATACTTTCCTTTGTTGTATTTTAGGATGTGATTAAAGAGTTAACTTACTGTAATTAAGGAGTCAAATATGCTATACTTTGTTGTATTTTAGGATGTGACTAGAGAGTTGACTTACTGTAATTAAGGAGTAAAATATGTTGTACAGTGCTATATAACCAAAAGTGTGACTCAATGAAAGACAATTGCATACAAGAATACTCTTGTCTTGTTATGGTATCAGAACCCTTGAGACTTCTTGTTTTTTGTTTTCCACTTGTTTGTGCACTCTTTTCTTGGTTCATTATCTGTTGAGCATTTTTTTTAGTTCTCTTGATATTGTATTCATTGAGAAATCTGAGATATTTTGTGTCAAGTTTACAAGAAAGAATTATTTTGTTTGGGAATTTCAATTCTAGATTTATGTTCAGGGAAAAGAATTATGGGGGATCACTGACGACAAAGACAGCAAGCCTACTAATCCGACCAAAGCTGTCGAGTGGATTACAAAGGATGCTCGTGTCAAGAGCTGGTTGATACAGACTATGGACCCCTCTTTTACTGTCATTATGAGACCTTACAAGACAGCCAAAACTATGCGGGATTACCTCAAGAAAGTTTACGCTCAATACAGCTCAGCTAGGCGGTTTCAATTGGAATATGAAATGTCCAACTATGCCCAAGGAAAACTGCTTATTCAAGACTATTATTCTGGTTTTGTGACGTTGTGGACTGAATATACAAACATTGTTTATGCTTCAATGCAGGAGGCATCATTAGAAGCTATTATCACTCTTCATCAATTAAGTCAAAGAGATCAATTTTTAATGAAACTTCGACCAAAGTTTGAAGTTGTGGGATCAAATTTATTACTCAGAACACCTCCTCCATCTGTGGCTGATTGTCTGAATTAGCTACTTCGAGAATAGCAACATCTTATGACACAGACTACTTTAGAGCAACAAGGAAACTCTACCAATGTTCTCAATGTTGCATATGTTGCACAAGGTAAACCGCGAGCACGAGACATGACCAACATCCAGTGTTATAGCTGTAAGGAATTTGGACACATTGCGAATCAGTGTTCCAAGAAATTTTGCAATTATTGCAAAGTGAAGGGGCATATTATTTCGAAATGCAGAAAGCGTCCACAAAATCGTAAACCGAGTGCCTTTCGTGCCTCAACTACCAACATGGTGACTGCCACAAATTTAGAATTTGCTCCTCCTCAACAATCAGTATCATCTCTTACACAAGAGAACATTCAGCAAATAGTAGTTTCAGCTAACTCGGCTCTTGAAATCAATGGTAAAAACAAATCCTTATCTAAAACCTGGTTTTTTGACTCTGCTGCTTTGAACCATATGACTCCATCATCTGATAATATGCTTAATGTCAAAAAATATGATGGCCATTTGAAAATTGAGACTGCTAGTGGGAATCGTATTCCTATTGTTGCTACTGGTGATATTTCTTCCTCTCCATCTATGCAAAATGTCTTCATTGCTCCTAATTTATCGGCTAATCTGCTTTCAATTGGACAGCTGGTAGAGAATAATTGCAAAGTTATTTTTTATTCTTCTGGTTGTGTTGTGAAAGAGTTGGCGTTGGGGAAGACATTAGCTGAGGGACCTAAATCGGGCCGACTCTTTCCTCTCCATTTCTATGAATCAACCAAGCCTTTGAATGTGTTTTCCTTTCTTTCTTGTTCTGTCCAACCTGAGTATAATTTTTGGCATGTGAAGTTAGGCTATCCAAATAATAGGACTCTTTCATTATTGTTCAAATCTGGTGTGTTAGGAAATAAAATGACATCTAAAGATGCTACTTTTGATTGTTCTACTTGTAAATTGGCTAAAAGTAAAACTCTTCCTTTTCCCTCTCGTGATACAAATGTCTCTCATTGTTTTGATTTAATCCATAGTGATGCTTGGGGAATTTCACCTATCATTTCCCATGATCAATATTAATATTTTGTGACATTTATTGACAATTATAGCCGTTTTACTTGGGTCTTATTTTTGCAATGCAAATCTAAAGTTTTTCAGTCTTTCCAAAAATTCCTAGCCATGATTAAAAATCAGTTTTCCAAAAATATCAAAATTTTATGCACTGACTCGGGCAGGGAATATATGTCTCGACATTTCCAAGATTTGCTTCAACAAAATGGCATTATTTCTCAAAGAAGTTGTCCTTGTACACCCCAACAAAACGGAGTTGCCGAACGGTGGTTCGTTCCTCGCTCATTGAGTCTTGTGTTCCATCAAGATTTTGGGTTGAAGCCTTGTCTACAACTGTCCATTTAATAAATTGTCTTCCTACACCTACACTTCAAAATAAAACACCATATTTCCTTCTTTATCAAGAGCAGCCTACATATCATCATCTTCACCCATTTGGGTGTGTTTGCTTTGTTCTTCTTCCCTCTCATGACGTACTAAACTCACTCCTCAATCTGTCAAATGTGCTTTTCTTGGCTATGCTCCCCATCAAAAGGGATATATGTGTTGGGAAATGTGCCCTAGGTCAATCCATTAACAGTCTTTATGAATACATTTTAGTTAATAACATAGAGGATTTCATTTGCTGTTTATTATAATTGATTTGCATGTTTACATTATAATAAGATCCATGGGTATTTACAGAAATATCCTAAATGTCCCTAGTCGATTATTATACTGGGAACTATAATGAACTAAGACTAGTGTCAGTCTTGATTGATAATCATACGATGATCATACGTATAAGAATACGAATCAAGATCATGAGTACTTGTTAGGGAACAAAAATCTTGGACCGACCATTATGAGAACATCACATGGATTAAGTCATAGTTGTTTCTCATGATAGGTATATTTTTCAGTCCTCGACTTGAGATTACCAGAGACTTCAACATTAGGAATACGATGATTTGACGCAATCAAACGTTGTCTTTAACTTAGGACGATTATAAAGGTTGTGATTGGTTCTTGTGTGAATAATGTGGTGAAGTTGTGTAATCGAGATAGAATTTGTCCCTCTCATATAAAGAGAGATATCCAGTGGATCCCTCGATGTGTTAGACTGTTAAAAGGCCTAGTCTAAGTGAATTGATATTGATCAATGTCACTAAGATGTTTTCAGTCTACCTAGAAATCGAGACTAGTACAATTGAACATGTTGGATGACAATTCCATGCCTTATGTTTGATCAAAAGGATATCGTGTGACAAAAGGATGTTATATACACTATTGATTAGGTTGTATCGATTTGAAATTCGTACAACTTGGGTAGTCATAATGTCTTGCTAGAGGCCGCTTATGACTTGTATACCAAAATGTGTTTTAGTACACTGCCAACGTTGTATGAGCCTATTGGGTCGCACACTGAGCATGGTTTTGCGAGATTTTAAGATGGTTCAGAAAAATGAATTTTATATGATAAAATTCATGACAGAAACGTCCTTGTAGTGTATTACACTTATATTTCTTTAAGTAGGGGTATATGTGTAATTTACTTAACCGTCTATATACAAGGGTTGTATAAATAGACGCTTTGAGTTAGAATACAAGTACAAAAGATTTAAAAAAGGGCTGAAACTCTATTTTCGTTTTAAGAAACGACTTAGGGTTTTTTGGTATGCTCTGGATTGTTTTGGAGAGAAACAAAAAAGTTTGGTATTCTCTCGAAGCTAGCACTTCAAATCTCGGCCGCCGTTCGTGTGTAGACTGTTGATAAAGGGCGTTCGTTGTTGGCCGCGCCTTAGAGATCGACTAACCTTCAGAAAGGTACATTGCGAGTGAGGTATGATTAAGTTTTCATAGTATAAACATGTTTTAATGGAATCAGATTCGGATCTTGTTGGGGTTTATCTCAAAATAGTTCTGAAATCTCCGCTGTGCATGAACCCCAAAACCCAACAATATGTGCTTTGATCCTATCACTCAACGAATTCATGTTTCTTGTAATGTTATATTTTTTTACCAACAATATCTTTTTCCTTTACCTATTGTTGATTTTAATGATTCTACTTATTCTCCTCTTCCTACTTTTGATGATATGTCTTGTGAACCTCCTTCCCATTCTCTTCCTCCTATCTCCAGATTTCAGCCACATCTTGTTTACACACGTCGAACTAGGGATAATGTCCATCACGAAGATTTGGCTCCTGCACTCTCTCATCAACAAATCCCTTAAACTAGTTTAGCCCAGTCACCACCTATGTCTTCCCTGCCATCAACCTCTGCCAATTATCCGGTTCCACTTAAGAAATCCACTCGCACTTCACATCCGCCAAACAAGTATGGTTATTCTCCCCGAAAGATTTGATTATCATAAATCTATGATTGCAACTCTTTCCTCCATTAGCATACCAAGATCATATTCAGAAGCAATACAACATGAGTGTTGGCGACACACTATTCAAGAGGAACTTGATGCTTTGAACCATAATCAGACTTGGGACGTTGTTACTTGTCCTTCTAATGTTACTCCTATTGGTTGTAAATGGGTTTTCTCCGTCAAACTAAAATCAGATGGATCACTTGCCCAGTGTAAGGCTCGTTTAGCTCTTGGAAATAGACAAGAATATGGGATTGACAACGAAGAAACATTTGCTCCAGTTGCCAAAATGACTACCGTTCGTACAATCTTGGCTTTAGCAACTTCTCAAGACTGGTCTATTAATCAGTTGGATGTAAAAAATGCATTTCTCTACGGGGATTTAACAAAGAATATTTATATGCGTTCTCTACCTGGTTTAACAATTGCTGCACATCAGGTACGTCACTTGAAACGTTCCTTATATGGGCTTAAACAAGCTCCTCTTGCTTGGGTCGCAAAATTCAAAAAAACTCTACTTGATTTGTCCTTCGAACAAAGCAGGTATGATCCTTCACTTTTTTAATGCAAGTCTACTCATGGAATTGTCATGTTACTTGTATACGTAGATGATATTTTAATTACTGGTTCAGACATAGACAAAATTCAAGAATTGAAAATATCTCTACATGCTTTTTTTCACATGAAAGATCTAGGTTCTCTTGCATATTTTTTGGGTTTGGAAATCCACAGAAACAAGAAAGGTATTTTTGTTAATCAACATAAATATCTCAGAGATATAATTCAGTTAACTAGATTAGAAAATACTACTTCCATAGATACCCCCATGGAAATAAATGTCAAATATCGTAAGGATGAAGGTGCTCTTCTCCAGGATCCTACATTGTATCGGCGTCTAGTTGGAAGTCTAGTTTATTTGAGAATCACTAGACCAGATATATCTTTTGCAGTTAACTTGATGAGTCAATTTATGGGTTCCCCGTTTCATTTACATATGGTTGCAGTGAAACAAATTATTAGCTATTCATATGGCACCACTCATCGTGGTCTTTTTTATCCAGCTCATTCTTCCCTTAATCTAGTTACTTATAGTGACGCTGATGGGGCAGGGTGTGCTGATACGCGCCGCTCTACAACAAGTTGGTGTGTATACTTGGGAGATGCTTTAATTTCTTGGAAGTGCAAGAAACAAGAGAGAGTCTCCAAATCCTCAACTGAAGTGGAGTATCGTGCCATGTCTGCCACATGCTCAAAAATTACTTGGTTACGCGGTCTACTCTCTGAACTAGGTCACCAACAAATTGATCCTACTCCTCTCCATGCTAACAATACTATTGCTATTTAGATTGCATCAAATCCCGTCTTCCATGAGCGTACGAAGCATATTGAAGTTGATTGTCATTCCATTCGGGAATCATTAGATAATAGTTTCATCTCGCTTCCTCATGTTTCTACTGATCAACAGATTGTTGATATCCTCACCAAGCCTCTCCCTTGCACTCGACATCAGTTTTTCGTACACAAATTGATGTTGCTTGATTCACCAGCATCAATTTGAGGGGGGATGTCAAGCATAGCGGTCAAAGATATTGTAAATATCTACGTTCCTAAGAATATGTTATTGTATTTTTAGAATGTGAATAGATACTTTCCTTTGTTGTATTTTAGGATGTGATTAGAGAGTTGACTTACTGTAATTAAGGAGTAAAATATGCTATACTTTGTTGTATTTTAGGATGTGATTATAGAGTTGACTTACTGTAATTAAGGAGTAAAATAGAGTTGACTTACTGTGATTATAGAGCTGACTTACTGTAATTAAGGAGTAAAATAGAGTTGACTTAATGTGATTATAGAGCTGACTTACTGATTATAGAGTTGACTTATTGTAATTAAGGAGTAAAATATGCTATACTTTGTTGCATTTTACAATGCTATATGCTATCCAAGGTAGTACACTCCCTTACTGTACTTTGTGAGGATAGATACTTTCCCTTGGTGGAAGTTAACCAAAAGCATGACTCAATGAAAGACAATTTCATACAAGAATTCTCTTGTCTTGTTAGCAAAAGGCCTTGTTTAAAATATGCAACTTCCTAGAAAGTATAAAGTTGAAGTGTTGAACCAAACAAAAAAATATCAACTTCCTTGGAGGTTAACTTCCACCAAGGGAGTGTACTACCTTGGAAAAAAAACTTCCCTAGAAGGTGTCAAAGTGAAACCAAAAAGGTCAAAAATTGTAAGACTTCCATGACTACGTGAAACAATAGAAGTTTCGGGGGAAGTTTAGCATAATGTACTAAAACCAATTTAAAATGAAACCTTAACACCTCAAAAAGGAAAGTAGCGGGAGAATTGCATGATGTATTGCGAAATAATGCCATGTAATTTGAAAACATCTATTTTAAACAATTGAATTGTGACTCCTATGCATTACAACTGCATAACTAGGTGTATATTTAACACCTTTAAAAATAAGTTTGAGTTTTTAGCATTTAGAATAGAATTCCATGAACTTCCATACACCGGGAAGTTTTTGCACAACTTCCCCTCGTCAAATTTAACTTCCTCGAATTATTTCCGAACTTTAAGTGGGTGAATGACAAGGCAAAGTTGATGTCCCGAACCTTGACTATTCCTATCATCATAGTCATGGCAATATAGACATACTCTACAAAACTATAATCTAGCAGGACAGGTCCATGCTAGCAAACTATAGGAGGAACATAAAAGAAATCCTTGCAATTGTGAATCTAGTTATGCCTTGTCCCTTGCCCAATAATCCATTCTCCCCAACAAACCCATTGTTGAATAGACTGAGTAAAAGAGGGAACAAGGTGTTCAACTTATCTTGATACTAATTACTTATTTGAATTCAAACTAATCCAACAGATCCACCTTTTATAGTCATTACACCCCATGGAATACTAAATGCATGTAGATCTTGATCAGACAAAATAACATTAACAGAGCATAAATCTGATTAACATAAATGTTTTCCTTCTCCAAAAAATTTTTCTCTTCATTAACAAACATAGGTCTGTATGTTCATATAAGAAACCTAAACTGAATCCTGCACATCAGCACATAAAATCAGTACAAATGGTTTCCCAAGACATGACTCAAACATAATGTTGACCTTCAAGGCTTAAACAAGGAGAAGTTTGCAAATTATTTTATCCTCTGTTAACTCATCTGAAGTTTAATTGAACAGTTCTTGATGTTTCTATTTCACGGCAAACAATGAAAAAGGATTGCAGTAGCAAAAGAATTACAAGGAAGATTCAGTAAAAATTAATGATAAACTTGAGTTGAAAATGTGAGCAGACTAAGGGAAAGATCAGGCACTTCTTTTATAATCTACATAGATGAGAATAGTTTTTCTTTTTCTATAGAATCTATACTCTCGCAAGTCAGTTTATTTTTCCAGTGTTCCAAATAATTTATACTCTGTCCTTGACAAAAAAAAAATGTGAATAACCTTTTTCCGATAGAATGCCACGCCATGAACATTAAATGGTATCTTTCTATTACGAAATGCTATCTGGAATGCTTTCCCTGAGACCTGCAACACGTAAAAGATAAGTTTAACCCCTGTCAAGACTATCTACAACTTTAATTGTGGAATTTTTAATTTAAGATAAACTTTACCTGTCTGCGATAAAGAACGGCTATATTGGAGTAGGAGCACTTCACATCTAAACCCTCATACATGGTTCCCATGAGTATGTCAATAACAAAAGCACACTGAGAATCCTCATTATGACATTCCTTAACAGTAATCTGAGTACAGTCAAACAAATAACATGTATCATTATAAAATTGCTAGACAAGGAGAAAAGTGTAGTCATAGTTTGACCAGACATGAGTAATATTTAGTAATAATACCTTGCAACCAGAAGAATTATCGGTGACAATCTTCTTTAGCGAACATCGCTTCACATTATTGTGAATAAGAGATGATGCAGCCTCCACAATGCAGCGTGTGGATCGGTAGTTTCTAATTAGTCTAATCTGGACATTAAACAAAAAAGTGACAACGCAAACAAGTAAAGATTCTTAGACAATTGCCACCTATAAACAAAGATAAATCAAATACCTAAAGCTCATAAATTAAAAGACTAGCTGAGAGAGGAAAAGCAAGACCTCTTTGTGATTCGGGAAATCTTTACGGAAAGAATCAAAGCCTGATATGTCAGCTCCATTGAAACTAAAAATTGACTGCAGTTATATATAAATTAAAAACTTATGATGCACTAAGAATTCTGAGAACAGAAGCCTAAACAGCTTGTAGTAACTCACTTGATCCTCGTCACCAACTACAGTTATGCAATTATGAGATGCAAGTTTACGCAAAAGACTGTATTGCATGGCACTCGTATCCTGAAACTCGTCTATCACAATGGCTTTCCATAAGTTTTGACACTCCTCAAACACTGAACACCAGAAAGTAAGTAGTTATTCAAAATGTAAAACATACCGAAGCAACATTATTTAGCAAAACTATAACAGGTAGAAGAAAATGTGAACCTTCAGGAAAATCGGTAAGTAGCTTCACTGAACAGCTGATTAAGTCATGGTAATCAAGAGCATTGCAGGATGCCAAAATACCATCATAGTTTCCGAGAAGTTTAGCCTGATTCAGATATAGTGCCTAAGAAAATTGAGCAAGCTAAGTGAAAAAAAGATTGTAGAACAACATCATATTAGCTTACTCCAATCTCATCACCCATTACTTGGCATGCTGAAGATGACTTCCCAGAAGCTTTAGCCTGAAATATAAATTTTGCACCATAACTACTAAACAAGAAATACATTTCAATCTTCCAATCGAACTTTGTACACAAATATGACAAATATGGAAAGAAGAAACTAAGTTACCAGATAGTACAAGCCTCAGTTTGTGAAGCTAATTGCTTGAACAACTAACAGATATGTTTACAGTGCGCTCAACAAAGATGAATTTAACACTAACCTGAGTCACAAACTTCTGCCACTTTTTCGACTTATCTTTAAAGCATTGTACAGAAGTCCAATCAGCAGAACTATGACCAGGTTTAGATGTTTCAAGATTTTCTTTACCATTTGCACTACTTTCCAATAACCGCACAGCTTCAATAACCGCTCTCCTTTGCTGAGCATGTCCATATACTAGAAACTCAGACGTGCGTCCCAGCCTATGGCATCATACAAACACATTTTAACAATTTGCCATTCAGAAAATTGCATGATAACTCCTTCAAATTCAAGAGCTGGCACAAGTTGCAATTAGTGGTAACTGCTTTGAAAGAATAAGCAAATGAAATGGAGAATATAAATGAAGAAGGACACTAAAAAGTAAGTAATTAAGGCGAGCCAAGGCCACTTTTCAATTATGACACGGCGTAAATATGGATGGATGATCTCTAAATTTTAATCTTTAAGCATCCTCTGCACATGTTTGAAGCTCTCTATCAAATTATTTTATATTGAAATGGAAAAAAAAAAAAGAAATATCAAGTCGCCCAGGAAACATATCTTTAGTTAAAATGCGTGTCGGATAACTTGGTCAACCATAAACACAGGAACCAAAGATAAGCATACTTCTCTGCATGTGATCGACAAAGTTGCAAACAAAATGAGTGGAACGTGCTGATAGTCAATTCCTTCGCTGCTCCTTTCCCTGCCAGGGATCCGATCCGATCCCTCATTTCAGATGCAGCTGCAGTTGTGAAGGTCATGGCCAGGATGTTGGACGGAGAAATGCCCTGTTAAAACCGAAGAAGGTTAGCAAAAAGACTAAACACAACCAAACAAGATGAACAGCTTCATTCATTAATACCTTGTACAGGAGCATCATAACTCGCCCAACCATCGTTGAAGTCTAAATCATGACCAATCAGACTAACATCATTGTCCATCAAACAATATAATAACAAAAATAAAAGGAACGAAAAAAAAAAAAGCACAACAACAACATAACAAATGCTTAATATGTTAGACCTTTCCACTTCCTGGCCCTGCAACAATAATGAGAGGAGTGTGAACGTCGCAGCAGGCCGCTTCTCTTTGTTGGTCATTCAAAGAATCCAAATACTTGGAGTACACCTCCGGCAACGCTTCAACGCTCCCATCTTCGCAAGTCGCATCCACTTTTACATCTGATTCAGGCTCATCCTTGAATTCTAATCTACCTCCAGTATCCGAAACCTCCTCACTCGTCGTAACAGACCGATTCTTACACTCTTCACCACTAATTAGGTCTGGCTTTGGTATCTTCTTTGCAGACCGCTGCTCGCATAGAGCGTCAATTTCTTTGAAAACAGCTTCGTCGAGTTCATCCGACAACGAAGTATCGTAATTCAGATTAAACCACTCGTCTCGATTGCCTGATAATTCAAATTCTACAGCAGAAGCTCCAGATGATGGCGGAACCGCGGACGGCGCGTCGGCGACAAGTATCTCCTTAAGGGGGAGTCTAGGGCAGTTGATTTGGCACCCGTCTGGTAAAGGGCGTTTCCGAGAAAGAAGAGCCTTGGCAGCCCTAAATTTAGAGGAGATTCGAGCCTTCTGTTCCGCAGATATGACGTTGTTCTCTTTGTTCATTTCGTCCGGAAATCAGCGTCTCCGAGAAGCCAACTGCACATTATAGGAAGTGTGAATAGTGAGGGATTTGGATTTCCATTTGTGACGAGACGAGACGAGGGTTTCGAACTTGCAGTGTTCGAGTTTCCTTTTCCCGCTTTTGTTAGCACATAATTGCAGTTACACTTTTAAATCACAATAAACATAAATATCTGTGCTGTGAAATGCAAATGTGTATCTCGAGAATTAGCGAATCCTTCCTCATTTGCTTGTAGTCATATCTTAGCTAATTACACAAAGAGTCGTGCCATGTGCACCCCGACATCCTGCACCTTGCCATTTTTAAATAAAATTGGATTTATAACCAATTGACAAAAATGCCCTCTCAACCCAACGATTCACATGCCCATTCAAATGCCATCTCAAGACACCCCTCTCGAAAATCCAATTTTTTACCAAATTAAGTCGATCCGTCACCAGCCGGACATCGTGTTTGTTAATCAAAAAGTGCGCACCAACCTTATTGATCACGTTTGTCGATCCGTCACCAGACGGAGATTTGGCGAGTTTTAAGCATTTTTAGAGTCAGATAGTTGAACAAAATGAGTAGGAGGCGAACGTCGCACACGACAAGGTTATTTTTCATGGTTTTATGTGTGGTTTTTTCCTATTTTCGAAGATGAACCACAGATGCGAATTTATCGGTCACACATGACCGAGACATGTTGTAATGTCTCGGTAATCTATAACCGATAACTACCAAAAAGTATTGTTTATTTCCAACCGAGTTTAATCCTAAAAGTTGTTTTTTATTACACCTCGGTTGGAAGTAACTATTGGGTTTTTGGGGTTTATACGCAGTGAAAAATTAAAACAATTTATGAAAAACCCCAATGGGATTATAAATAAGTTTCATTAAACAAGATCTACAAAAGTAAACCATACCTTAATTCGCGATTTCTTTCTCTGATTGTTCGATCTCCTAGACTTTCAAGCGCACATCCTCTATCATAAAATTCACACACGATCGGTGACCGCAAATTAGAGTGCTAGCCCCAAGAAAGATAGAAAATTTTTTTCCTTTCTCTCCAAAAATTCAGAGAGTTCGAAAATTGTAAAACGAAGTTCTTATACGTTTTTAGGGTATGACCATTTATTTATGTATAGATAAACCTTCACTTAAAATCCTATTCGTAATACAACTATTGTGTTTAGGCAGTTTAAGCAAATTATACATAAACCCCTATTAATAATTTATCATATAACAAATCATAAGGGCTTTCATGTAATGAATTTTATCATATAAAAGTCATTACTCTGAACCAATTAAAATTGCACAAAGATATTCTTTGTGTGCGACCCAATAGGTTCATGCTATGTTGGTAGTGAATCAAAAACCATTTTCGGTATACAAGTCGTAAGCGGTCTCTAGCAAGGCATTATACTACCCAAGTAGTATGAATATCAAAATCAATACAACCTAATGAATAACATATATCATATCATTTTGTCAAGCGATATCAATTGATTAAACATAAGGAATGGAAAGTCACCCTTAATGTTCAATCGTACTGGTCTTAATCTTTAGATAGACTGAAAACATCAAAGTGACATTGATCATATTAATTCACTTGGACTTGGCCATTTAACAATCTAACATATCGAGGGATCCACTGATATCTCTCTCTTTAAGAGGGGACAAATTCTATTTTGATTACACATCTTCACATATTCCTCACATGATAACCAATCACAATATTTATAATTGTTCAGTTAAAGACAATGTTTGATTGTGTCAAATTATCATGTTCATAATATTGAAGTCTATGACAATCTCAAGTTGAAGGACTAAATGATATACCTATCAAGAGTAACACCTATGACTTAATTCATATGGTGTTCCCATAGCTGTTCGGTCCAATATCATGTTTCCAAACAAGTACTCATGATCTTGATTCGTATCCTTATACTCATGATCATTACATGGCCATCAATCAAGACTCACACTAGTCTTAATTCATTATAGTTCCTAGTATAATGACCGACTAGAGATATTTATGATATTTCAACAAATACCCATGGAGCTTATTATAAGGTAAACATGCAATCACTTATAATAATACAACAAATGAAAAACCTATATTTTATTAACTAAAATTATAAGATAAACAATGTTTCTAGATTGACCTAAGCCACATGCCCCAACAATAATCGAGACATAGCTTAATGTTTCGGTAACAAGTCACCGAGATCAAACTAGTAGTCTTGATGATACACAACCACATGGTCTTGTGGTTCTTCTCACTTAGGTGTCGGTTGATATTAGCTGACACTTACACAATGATATCGGCAATGAACATTCGAAACCATAAGAAAGACCAAGGGCATGTGTGGTCGAACACTACAGGGTTGAAGTTAAACACTCGTCTAACACTAAAAACAACAATCTACCTTAAACAAGTAAGAAAAATGAGGAGATTTGGTATATTGAGGCCTCTTATGGCATGATGGGAAGGAGAGAGGAAGGGTTTTGTTCGATTTGGTGGTGTCGATTGATATTAGCCGACACTTACACAATGGTATCGGCAATAGATGTTTGAGACCAAAAGAAAGATCATGGCTCTATTTAGCCGAACACTACAAGATTGAAGTTAAACACTCACCCAACCCTAAAAACAACAAATCTGTCTTAAACAAGCAAGAAAATGAAGGGATTTGGTATATTGAGGCCTTTTTATGGCGTGATAGGAAGGAGAGATGAAGGGTTTTGTTCGATTTGGTATGAGTGCTCGTACTTCAAAGGAAATGGCATTTTGGTAAAAGTCTCAGGGTGCTCTGATAGAATATCGGGGTGCACATAACGCGTCTCTTACACGAATTATGTTAGGTTATTGTTATGCCCCTTTCACATCATCTTTTTTTTGGTATATTTTTCACATCATCTTCGATTCTTCATCTTTGTCTTTTTTAAAAAGAGGAGGGTAAAGTTGTACTTTTTGCCATTTTAAGTTGGACTTATTACTTAAAGAATAGGAAAATGTGTCTTTTGATAAGGAGTTTGTCTGTTTAACTAAGACCAAGTACTAGCTAACACCTGAACCAACACACCAATCTTGAAGTTAAGCCAAGGCTTAGCTAAGTTAGCACTTGAAGCAAACGGGCTAATGTTAGAGAAATTTCAATTATTGTTATTAAATGTAAGTGGGGACAGGAAATCCCTATTCCTCACCAGGATCTGCTCCAACAGGGTGGGGATTACTCGGCATATAGCCCCTACGTGGTACGAAACGAAGAAAATTTCCCTCCCTATACATGGGTTAGAGATGTTGTTTCCCCTCCCCGCCTAGCCTCAAGAGGCTTCCCCACTAAAATCCCTATAATAATATCCCATGGTGCCCTGTAATGATTCTTTAGGGGATCCTCCTAATGTAAAACCATTTTTACTAATATCTATATAATATGAATAATGTGTATACATTTAATATGACATATATTTGAAAAATGTAATATTATAACTTATAATTAAATCACTATAAAAAATAATTGTCTTTTATTTGATTAGTATGACATGTCTTTTCTTATAGCTGCATTATGTGCACCCTAGACATTACTCATGACACCCCATTTACAAGGGCACCTATCGAATTTCTCAGAGCATCCCCCAAATTGCATGAAATGCCCTTGAACCCTAAACGACGAAACACCCCACCTATTTTGATAAAAAGAGGTTTGAAACCTCATTTTCAAACTTGTTGCTCTCGTTCCCATCGTGATTGGGAGATGAAATCACCCGAATCTCCCCATTTTCTTTGTTCTCTCATACACATTTATGGATTTTCTGAGTTGGATAGCTTATTTTGGTCAGTTGAAGTATTGGACGGTCTAAGGTTTGTGGGACGAGTTCAAATTCGAGGTAGGTGTGAAATCGAGAGGCAAACTAAGGTAAGTATGTATTTTTTGTTCGATTTTATGTTCATTTGGTTCGTTATCTTTGTTGTCTTCCATGAAAATGTTGCAATATCTGGGTTTTATTATAAACCCACATTACCCGCCCACATAGGATCGTGATTGTGACGACCCCAAATTCCCAATGCATTTGGGTACGTCCGGCCTAGTCCCGTGCAGGTCTCTGAGTCGGTACTCGGCGAGCCTGACGAGTCTAGTCAGCTTCCGATCAATTTATTTAATGATTTATGAAAGAGTTATTGCAAATTTAACACAGTGGAAGACAAAATAACTAAACATGTATGGGAAATAACTGAATCAAGGGAAATCAGGAAATCTATAAATGTGGAAACCCCGTAAATGGGAAATATTCATGTACATTACGCGTAAGTAAAGTGAAACAGGTACATGATATTCAACTAACTATGATTCCAAGTTTGAGAACAAACATGATATATGAAATCAACATACAAGCAAAATAAATAACCTACTCTATGATCTCCAATCCACTTGCTCACAAAAATCTCCTAGGCAGGGTCCCTTACCCTTCGAACGCTATGGTAAATATGCACCCACCATCACAAACTAGATAGCGAACAACTGAAAGAAATCGAAAGTAATGCTAGATGAATATAATAGTAATTCATGAATTATCAAACATGGCAATCTAGATATCATGCGGTAAATGAAAGATAGGAATTTAAATAGATCAAGAGAGCATGATAAGCAAACTGAAATAATAGCAACGAAACATGTGTTCTACGAGTCAAGAGAGGCCATAAGTGGTCTAAAATCCATAACAGTGATGTCGCAACATCGATAACCACAAAAATATTCACAACAATCCAGTACTTGGTATCACATAATCACTAAGGGTGGTTACACACTTTTGCAGAAGTGTCAGCGTTTTATCCCTCTAGTACAGGTCACAAGTACCTTCGAGACAAACACTTACGCCAAGAACAAACATACAAGGAATATAGAATGGAATGCCAACAAGTAGATCATAGCAAACATAACAAAACGATAATAAATCACATGGTATTTTCTTACTGGCTCACTAATCATACACAAGCTTGTGGCAAGTGTACTTACATGTCTAATCGCAACACGTGAAAACTCCCGCGACTCTAACGTGTATTCCCGGGTTCAACAACTTCCAGTCAATGGTCCCAAATATTAGATTTATGATCATTAATTTGTCCTAAAATAAACCCTAAAGTTATCCCAAAGTTTTGGTAAAAATTCAATAAAAACAGACTCTGGAATCTTGGTTAAATCGATAGAAAAACCCGTAAAGCACTTGGGTTTTAAAATAGATATAAAATAGGCCTAAAATAGTAGAAAACAGGCCACTGGTCAGGACGTAGGTGGGTCACGCCGTGGGCCCATGGGCCCAAAGCATGACCACGGCGTATGTGACACATACACAATAACGTAAAAATGCACACACACGAGACGTACACCACTTACGCCTTCACAACGTGTTTAATTAAGAGGCCAGCTATGTGCACCTCAGTCATCACTCAGGGCACCCCATTTTTTTCCAATTGTATGTGTAATAACTCATGTGCCCTCCAACCTAAATCTACAACAAAAATCCAAAAAACCATAATTACCAAGGCACCCACCCCATTTTTGAGCTCAGTCAATCCCATTCAATCCCTATACCCCGATTCCATTCACAGTCGGTCACGATATTATTAGCTGAAAGAGTTTATACAAGGTTGGTATCCTCATCCATTTTTTAGTTTTTGAGGGTTAGAATCTTACGTTTGGTATGTTTTGGTGTTGACAATGGTGGTGTTTGTTGATTCTCCTTTACATAGGGTTTGGCGCAAATCGGTTAGGGTTTTAGTGTACAATGGATGAACAAAACCCAAGTGAGGATTAATCGAGGCAGTTGGAGGTGAGTTTTAAAGTTTTTTTTATGTCTAGGGCTTCTTAATATGCGAATGTACCATGTACATGATTGTTTCGACCATATAGGACCAAGATTTCTATAGATATATCGGTGACACAATACCGAGACTTAAGCGTACTTCTTGGTAGTGGATAATTGAACATTCTTTGTAATGGGTTGTTAGTGGTCTCGGTTGTGCCCTACTGAAACTATCCTTTACGTGTCAGACCTGTACTACCAAGAATTATATTTTTAAGGATTTTCTTACTTCTAACACTTAGTAGTTATTATATTCAACTTTTTCTTGTAGGAAGTACCATAGACAAGTGCCTTTGAAGATATCTTTTATCTTTTCAAACGGGAGGCACCGTTTTAAACTAGAAAAGAGGCACTCGAATAGGTTCAAGAGACAGGTCATGCTAGAAAGTTTTTCTTGGTTACAAAGAAGTCTGATGCCAGATGGAATGGTCGTAGGAGAAGGGTTGTGAGAGATCCAAAACATATAGGGGTATTTCCTAAAGAGTTGGAATTGCTAAAGTTGAACTAATTGAGAAGATACCACGTAAGTTGACAAACAGAGAGGAAGAGGAGAACAACACAAGACCGAACACTGGTACAAAAAAAGTCAGTGCCCTTTTCTTATTCAACTCAAGGAACACTTGGACTCATATTGGTATGTAAGTGTGGTATGCGGCATGCACAACCACAACTCTAAAATTACTTGGAAGGGCACTCATATGCTGGAAGATTGACTCAGGATGAGGCTGCTATTTTGGATTAAATGAGTAAATCTAATGTTAGGCCACGATAGATCCTAAATACTTTGAGGCAAAGGCATAAGAACAATGCTTCAACATTGCGGACAATATACAATGCACGACAAAGGAATCAAATTAAAGAAGCTAGTGGGAGAATTCAAATGTAACAACTCTTACATTTATTGGAAGACAATATGTATTTGTCATGGCATAGGAAGGACCCCAAATCGAATGTAGTTACAAAATTATTTTGGTTCCATCCTGACTCCATCAACTTTTTGAGGTTTTTTCTGTATGTTCTTCTAATGGACTGCACATATAAGACCAATAGGTACCGATTGCCATTGTTGGAGATTTTTGGGTTCACTTAGACAGACATTACATTCTCGATTGGTTTTTGTTTTTTATCGTTGGAGACTATGTCCAACTACACATGGGCATTGAATATTTTGAGAGGTTTACTAGATGGGTGCCCTACACCTAGTGTTTTTGTCACTGATAAAGAATTGGGCCTTATTAATGCAATCGAAGAAGTTTTTCCACTATGTTCCCACCAGCTTTTTACGTGGCATATCAACAAAATGGTGCTAACCAACACCAAAAAGATGTTCGCATGAAATGAGGACTTTCAACTCTTCAATAAGAGGTGGACAGATTTGATGTATGCTACGACCAAAGCATCATTTGAGCTTATGTTGGCTACCTTACGTGCTAAGTATCTTGATGTGAAAGGTCTGCTTAATTATTTGGAGGATACTTGGTTGTGGGATTACAAGAATAGATTTGTACATGTATGGACGAATCTACTTTTTCATCTTGGAGAAACCATGACGCAAAGGGTTGAATCTGCACATTCCACTCTCAAAAGCATCTCGACACATGTACTGCTAACTTCGAGGCATTGTGGAGTGCAATTCATGGAATGCTAGACATACAACCTAACAGGATCAAATCGTCATTTGAGGTTAGTTTAAATGTTATGCAACATGGATATATGGATGGATTGTATCGCCATTTGTGGGGTTATGTATCCTTGAAAGCACTTAAGTTGATTCAAAACGAGGTTGAACATGGGGTGAATGTTGGAACAAACCGTAGCATATGTGGTTGTGACCAACTTACCACTTGTGGGCTTCCGTGTGTACACGAGCTTAATGTACATATTTTGGTCAGTTCACATATACCACTTGAAGACATATATGTGTTTTGGCAGAAGTTAAGTATGGCACCCGATGCATCAGTGAATCGAACTGTCTATAACTTGAATGACGAGCTTCAAAGAGTTGTGTCTAAGTTTGAAACATTCGTTGATGAGGATTCGTGGGTTTCAACAACTAAGAGATATTAGTTGTCCTTCATCGATGCCATGTATTGCACCACAGGCAAAAGTGAGGACAAAGGGGAGACCAAGTCTCGATAGTTTTGATAATTCTATTATAGGGTGCAAGAAAATGAAGAAAAGGAAGAGAGGGATGAAGAGGAAAGCCGAGGAAGATGATACTTCTACAACGAGAGATCCAAGTAGCTTTTAGTCTGAGTGAGGCTTCGCCTAGGTAAATGGGGGAGAAAAACACAGTAAAAACACAAATAAATGAATTTTCAAATAATTTAAATAATTATTTGACGAGACGTGGTGAGAAAATGGGTGTGGCGAGCCAGTTGACGGAGAAATTCGGACCGAGGAGTGCAAGATCAACGCGAGAGTTAAATAACTAAATGACACACAAGTCACTAAAAGGAGTACACATAGGGGATTGTTAAAGTGACACAGTTCAATGAGGACAGCCATGGGAGCAGCCTCGAGATGTGTGTGTGTTTTAAGATGAAGATAAGGGCTTATAAATAGGACACCACACACCCACTTTACTATTTGTCTACTATTCATCACCTCCTTCTCTTCAAAACTGATCTACTCATTCTTCTATCCTCTCTCACCACCTCCCCTTTCTTTCTCCTATCTCCGTCGACGAGCAGGCCATCAGTCCCCAGGACTCCAGGGGTGGTCGATCTCACCAGAAACACCCAAGGTTGCCAGAAGTGGTGAGTACCCTCCTTGAAATCTCTTTATTTCTTCTTATTTCTCTCGGTCCTCCCCTCCCCCAACTCGAATGAGCACACCACCAGTCGTCGGAGGCCGAGAGGTGGCTGGATAGCTCGCCGAAGGTCAGTGAGTTTCTCTCTCTCTCTCTCTCCCTATTTCTATTTCTCTCTATCACGATAGTGCACTGTTCATCGTCTTCGTCATATCTATCAGAGCAGTGATGGGTGGCGATGACCAGGAAAGTGGTGGAGGATGATTCATCAGCGTCTCCCAAGTCTCGGAGCTCTTAAGTCGTGGCGGAGAGGCTGTGGTGTCTATATATATATATATATATATATATATTTTACATGTATACCCTGTTTTAAGGGCTGTCGAACCTCCTGACTGGGCGGCGCTACCGCCGTCGACTGCCGTGATGTGGGGAAATGTCGGGGACCCTTCCATGACTATGTTAGTGCCTCTCGATCCCCGGAGCAAGCAAAATAGTGGCGGTGGTTATGTGTGGACTCATTATTTCATGTCATATTATTGTTTCTTTTATCCCTCACCGAAAACCACCACTGTGGCGACGCAGTTGGCCGGACCACCACGCATGGGGGTTATCAGGGACCTCTCCAAGTCCTTGATGGTGTCTCATAGCCTTTGGTGTGTTCGAATCAGTGATGTTTTGGGTCATTTGTATATGATTTCATGTTGTTCACGATGTGTTTTTGGTTGTCTTGTTCGTGTTGTCATGGTTTGCCGAGCTGTGAGGGTATCTCTAGCTTACCCGTGTCGAGGTGACTCCCTCCCGACCTCGGACAACATTTGTAAGTGGTTGTAAAGGCTTTGTATTTGGATATTGTTCGATTTGAGTGATTATTTCCTTGTTTCCTTGTCGATGCCGACTGTTTTGAATGTTTCAGTTTTGATTAATCGATTTGGCCCAACTATGTGATCATGACCTCCATGAAAATGAGATCTCATACTTGTGGTTCAATTTAGTTTTGTCAATTTGGCTTTTACGACGTAGAGAAAAGTGTGTTGTAGTTTTGGGTTTATGATGAGTTGTGGTTATGGTTTGGTGTATATGTTGTGTTCGTGTTGTGAAATGGTTATGATGTTGTGGTCACACTGTTGGTCCTCGAGGCTATGTCGTGACCCACATACGATTGAGTCGAGCCTACGAATTCGTGAGTAGGCTTACATGCATTATGGTTTTCAAACCTGAGAGAGAGTATTCATTTTTCTATTGAATTGTCGAGTTGTTCGAGTCATTTAAAACGTTGGGAAAATATTAGGGTTTCAACCTAGGTTAGTTAATGACTCGACCCATTAATTAGAGTTTCCAACCTTGTCAGTTAGCGGGAAACTCGGGGATACGCGTTAGGATTCGCGGAAGTGTTGTTGCGCGGGTTGTGTTGTTAGGTAAGTACATTTGCCCTAAAGCTTGTGTTCGTTAGTAAGCCAATCAAGAAAATACCATATGATTCATTATCATTCCATCATGTTTGCTATGATCTACTTGTTGGCATTTCCATTCCATATTCCTTGTATGTGTGTTCTTGGCATAAGTGTGTGTCTCGAAGGTACATGCGGCCTGCACTAGAAGGGATAAAATGTGGGCACTTGTGCGCACTAGTGTTTGACCACCACTAGTGATTGTGTGATACCATGTACTGAATTGTTGTGGATATTGTTGTGGTTATCGATGTTGCGACATCGCTGTTGTGGATTTTAGACCACTTATGACCTCTCTTGACTTGTAGAACATGCATGCTTCTATTGTTATCATTTCTAGTCTGCTTATCATGCACCTTGTTATTTAAATTCTTGTCTTTCAATTCCTGCATGATATTTAGACTGCCATGTTTGATAATTCATGAATTACTGTTATATTCTTCTGGCATTACTTTCGATTTTCTCTCAGTTACTCACTGTCTAGTTTGTGACGGTGTATGCAGATAGAGTGGAATGCAGTAGAGGCAAGGAACCTTGCCTAGGAGACTTTTTGTGAGTAGCTGGACTTGAGGAACCCTAGAGTAGGTGTAACAGTCCCAAATTCCACATTGGTCCGCCATGGGAGGCCACGCGGGCCCACAACTGCTCACATAACCGCCAACTGTGTCCCACGCCTAATTATCCATCATCAATCTATTTCCTGTTAACTTTGATGTTATGTGTTAATAATTACTGATTCAAGTTAACTTAGGTTCCTTTAATATCATTTAACCTCAAATTACGCAGAGAAAAATTAAATTAACAACATAAAGATTTAACATGTATTTTATGAGTATAATACCTAAGTGGAAACCATACCAAATGTACATCATATAAATATCATCTGAGATCCTCAAAATATCAAGAATATGACCTACAATCTATATACAGGTCATATCTACCTCTCAAAACCCAAAACCCAGCATAAAACAAGAAAAATAAACAAACATACGAGTAGGGATAGAGCTGTCAATCTATGTAATCCTCGAGCTTGCCTTTCCCTCGATTCGTACCAGGATCTGTACTAAAGTCATCACAAAAAGGCAGATGACGAGTCAAGAGTGAGTAATCCCAAGGAAATTCACCAAGTAAATACATAAATAAAGTTACTGGAATAAAAAATACTATAAATAAACATGCGGAACAAAAAATACAGGCAACTGTAAAAGATCATTGTATGCATAAATATAGTAGGGAAGCAAAGTACGTGCATAGTTAAAATCAGACTAAGTCATACTTTGGTTATCCACCAGGCACGACCCGTGAAAATACCTCGAACGGGTGACCCTGGACCCTCTAGGTGGTCAGTGTACATTCACGACGCACCCACACAAGCCTATCATACCCGGGTAGTCTATTCACTGGCGTATGCCTAGACAAGTGCTATAACTTAGTGGACTCTATGCCCTGTAATGAATAAACACTCGGTGGGGAGTGAACTCAACACCGTAAAGACACCATGTAGGAGTAAATCCACTACCGTAAAGACACCAGGTGAGAGTACTCAGCCACCGTAAAACAATAATGAAATAGAGTAATGAATAAATAGGACTGAATTCAAATAAATAGAATAGTAAATACTAAAGTGCAATTCAATTGGGATACTACACACCTCAATCCGCACTCCGCGTCCCGAAAAACCAAACCCGACTCAGCTCCAATAACACTCGACAAATCAAATTATCACTCGAATTATACCTATTACCATTTATCAGCAAATTAGCTTCAATTTAATATTATTTCAATTTTACATTTTACGAGGCTAAAATCCCGACAATATCTCGCCAACATTCCGAGAAAATCTCGAAATTCCTTTATTTGATCAAAATATAATTTTTCTAAAATTTTCCTATTTTATATGAATTTTCCAGGTTTTTTTTTCAAAACTTTTTTTTTAATTAGGGACGGTTCGCCTCAACCGAGCCGAACCAGCCCGGTTCAGGGCCGAACCGGCCCTCTTCTTCCTTGTTGGAACGGAGCATTTCTACTCTGTTCCAACATCAGTTTTTTTTTCACTGAATTTGGGAGAGGGAGAGGGAGAGGGGAGACGACATGGGTGTCGTCTCCCTCCTCGGACGAACTGCTCTTGCAGTTCGTCTGAGCTCCCAAGCTCCACCCCGCCACCACTGAACCACCACACCATCACACCCGCCAACAACATACAACATACAACAACAACAAATAAAACAACACAACAACGTCAACGACTCACCTCCTTCGCCTCTACAACACGAGCTCAATCTCTCTTCCTCTTTCTCTCGATTTCTCTTCTCCTCTCGGTCGATCAAAATAGTGAGAAAATGAGAAATTGTGGTGACGGTGGTGGTGTTTATCAAATTTTGGGGTGAAATGACCATTTTTCCCCTATGATCTTATCCTCCTCCTTCACACTCTAATACCTTTTTTGGTCATTTCACAATTATTTTCTTAATTTTCTGATTTTTATATATATATATATATATTAAATTCTTTTTATACATATATATATATATATATATATTCGCCTATACTTTCGTGCCTAAAATTTCGTCGTGCGTGCCAACGAGCGTACTCGGGCATGCACACTATCGTACCACCTACGCGTGTCGACCATGACCCCGCGTGTCCCTAGGTGCCCACCAATTTACTATTTTGTCACATTTTAATTCATTTTATGTGTGTAATATTTTCCTCAACTTAAAATTTCGTCTTTAATCTACCCAGTACCCGCGTCGACACACATATCGATGCGAATACTCAACACACAATCTCACATGTCAATTTAAAATATAATTACACACATCGTGATGTCGTTAACCTATTTTACATAAACATCGCAAAATTAAACAAAACAACACACAAAATTCTATTTTCCTAATACGGTCGTGCTCTAACCTCGCTGTGGGACCCACGAACTTCCCCACTGGCGTCCACGTCTACAATGATGTCATAAAATAACGACAATTACTAATTGGACCGTTACAGTAGGTTATATGTTTTGTTTGCATGTTGCTTGTTATTATATACCATGTGTTGTTGAGTTATTGAACTCGGAATTATAGTTTGGGATTTATATCATGTAATGTTTCATTTAATGGCTTATTGTACACGAATATTCCCATTTATAGGTTTTCCACATTTACATAGATTCCTGATTTCCGTTTGACTGAGTTATATCCCAATACTTGCTTAGTATTAAATTTTCTTCTATTGTGTTATACTTGCAATAACTCTTTCATAAAACTTGTAATTTTATAATTTGAGGCTAACTAGTCTCGCTAGATCGCCGAGTGCTGACTCGGGAATCTGTACGAGTCTAGGCTGGGCATTCCCAAATGCATAGGGAATTTGGGGCCGTCACAGTTGGTATCAGAGTGTACCGGGTTTAAGTTCATAAAACACAAGCCATTTAACCAACGTAAGTTAGGAATGGTCGAACTTAGAAGTGGAAACCCTATGATCTTGTAAAAACTTAGCTGGGGAAGTAATGGGTTGAGTCGGTTAATTTTAATACATATTATGATTGTTAAGTGTATTATTATGGTATGCAGTAGCTATAGACTGATTCGAGAAATTCGTTCTCTTGATTCAGACGACGATGGCAGATCAGACTGGTCCGAGCGACGATAGCGACATGTCCGGCACATGATATGCTAGCGCGGATGATGTGCACGCCTTGACACAGAGAGTCGCAACCTAGGACCAGCAAGTACAGGAGATGTAACGACTGTTGAGGACACTCGTACCAGCTAACACTACACCATCGACTCCGACTGCACCATTGCCACCTTCTATTACTCGGGGAGCAGAGGCTCCGATTGCTGCGACATCTACGACTTCGATTCCATTAGCGGTAATTCCTGAGGGAGCGGTTGTTGCGCCAGATACGCAGACCGAGGCAGAGACACCTCCGTTATAAACTGAGATAGTACGAACAGCGGAGACATCGACTATGCTAGTAGCTATAGCAGAGGTTTCTCCGACTGCGACTCTAGAGAAGAGTCTGGGAGCCACTGCTGGGCGAAGCAGTGGAGGGAATTCAAGAGACATGATCCATTGAGGTTCTATGACGGTACTGATGTCCGAGAAGCGGAGGTATTTCTAAAAAATCATGAGAAGATTCACTTGATTATTTCCACAGAGGACCATATACGAGCGACGATCTCTTCATCTATGTTACAGGGGGAGGCAGATGATTGTTGGATGACTATCGTTACTAACCGAGGCATTCTGAGAGACTAGATCAATTTCAAGACCAGAAGTACTTTCCACCACCGACGGTAGTACGGGCAAAGAGGAATGAGTTTACGTCACTGAAGCAGTTTAAAGGAGAGCCAGTTATGGACTATATGGGCAGATTCATTCAGCTATTGCCTTATGCAGGTGGATAAGCTGATTTAGAGACTGATAGGATTTTCTACTTCACTGAGGGTTTGCTACCTGCAACTGGAGGTTTCGCAGTCATTACGCAGCCGGAGACCTTGCAGATTACGTATGAGCAGAATCTAACATGGGAGGGTTACCTGCTTACTCATCCAGAGGAGGCCAGACCGGTCAGACCAGAGTCCCGACCGAAGGAGCACCATCAGGACGAGAAGAGGAAGAAAGGAAGGTGGAATTACCATAACCGTAAGGCTCAGAGTGTAGGGTCAGTTGCACAGCAGACTACTCGTCTGACACAGACCATTCCTCTAGTACAAAGTTTTGCCAGTCATTCACCGTGGCCTAGTCGACGTCGACCAGGACAACAATCTCAGTGGCAGACTACTGAGAGTAGGGGTGTTGATCGAGGAGACAGGCAGAGGAAGACACAAAGGTCTGGTCAGACTCAGACTCTGAGTTCTACACAGGGACGAGGCCAGAGCCAGACTTAGGGATCGCAGGATACCAGCACATGTTTCAGGTGCGGAAAGGTTGGTCACATTAAGAGGGAGTGCCCTCAACCACCGAGAGTACCACCACAACATCACCAGCACCAGAGGGAACGTGTTTAGGTAGCTGTTGAGCCAGACCAGGGGGCGTCCCGAAACCTTGTTGAGGGTATGGTTTTTATTTGCGGTACTTTCATGCATACCATGTTTGATTTTGGTTCCACTGTTTCGTTTATTGCTGGTCGCATGGTAGATAAGCTAGGTTTGAAACCTGTTAGGCTTAGTAAACCCCTCATCCTTAGCACTACTGCTGGGGATAAGATTTATCCGAATTTGTTGTGTTTTGATATTTCGGTAGAGATAGGGGGTCACGAGTTACTAGTTGATATGAGAGTACTCTAGTTCTTGGAGTTCGATGCCTTGCTTGGCATGGACTGGTTAGGATCATTTCACGCTCACATCGGTTGTTATGAGAAGAAGATCATGATTTCGTTAGTAGATGGTATGAAGATTTGCATTCAGGGCATAACATCGCTATTTCCTATTATCAAAGGCAGGGAAGCCACGAGTGGCAAGATTGAGACGGTTGCGAGCGTCATGAGCACTAAGACGAGACAGGAGATTGGTATTGCCGATGTACCAGTCGTGTGCGACTTCACAGATGTGTTTCTGGAGGATTTTTCAGGATTACCACCACCGAGGGAGATTGACTTCATCGTTGACCTAGTCCCAAGGACTAAGCCGGTCTTGATACTACCATACCGTATGGCACCTCGAATGCTTGAGGAGTTGAGAAGTCAGCTAGATGAGTTGTTAGAGCTGGGCTTCATCAATTCGAATATGTCGCCATGGGGAGCACCGGTGCTGTTTGTGAAAAAGAAGGATGGTAGTCTGAGGCTATGTATAGATTATCGCCAGCTGAACCGAGTCACAGTGAAGAACAAATACTCATTGCCACGCATTGATGATTTGTTTGATCAGTTAACTGGAACACAGTGGTTCTCGAAAATAGATCTGAGCTCAAGCTATCACCAGCTCAGGATCAAGGTTGAAGATCGAGAGAATACGACATTTAGCACGAGATACGGTCGCTTTTAGTTTACAGTCATGCCATTCGGCTTGACTGATGCGCCATTAATGTTCATCGATCTTATGCATTGTGTGATAAGGGGGTACCTTGATCAGTTCGTGATTGTGTTCATCGATGACATCCTTTTCTATTATAGGACTCGTGAGGAGTATGAGGGGCATCTACGAGTGGTGTTACAGACTCTGAAGGATCACTGACTGTTCGTTAAGTTCAACAAGTGTGAGTTTTGGCTGTCAGAGGTTAGATTTCTAGGGCATGTAGTTGGAGCTACCAGTGTTGCCATTGATCCAGAGAAGATTAGAGCCATGATTGAGTGGCCTACTCCAACTACTGTTACGCAGATTCATAGTTTTCTGGGGTTGGTAGGATACTACTGTTGGTGTTTGGGGTTTATGCGCAGAGGAGATTACAAAACAATTTTGACACAAACAAGATCCTAATCTAATTCTATTAAAAACGTTTAAACTATGAAAACTTAATCATGCCTCAGTCGCAATGTACCTTTCTGAAGGTTAATCGATCTCTAAGGCGCTGACAATGACGAACGCCCTCTATCAGCAGTCCACACACGAACGATGACCGAGATTTGAAGTGCTAGCTTCGAGAGAATACCAAACCTTTTTGTTTCTCTCCAAAACGATCCAGAGCATACCAAAAAACCCTAAGTCGTTTCTAAAACAAAAAATAGAGTTTCGGCCTTTTAATCTTTCGTTTTTGTATTCTAACTCAAAGCGTCTATTTATACAACCCTTGTATATAGACGGTTAAGTAAATTACACATATACCCCTACTTAAAGAAGTATTTCTATCATGAATTTTATCATATAAAATTCGTTTCTCTGAACCATCTTAAAATCTCACAAAACCATTCTTAGTGTGCGACCTAATAGGCTAATACAACGTTGGTAGTGTACCAAAACACATTTTGGTATAGAAGTCATAAACGGCCTCTAGCAAGACATTATGACTACCTAAGTTGTACGAATATCAAATCGATACAACCTAATCAATAGTGTATATAACATCCTTTTGTCACACGATATCCTTTTGATCAAACATAAGGCCTGGAATTGTCATCCAATATGTTTAATCGTACTAGTCTCGATCTCTAGGTAGACTGAAAACATCCAAGTGACATTGATCAATATTAATTCACTTAGACTAGGCCTTTTAACAGTCTAACACATCGAGAGATTTACTAGATATCTCTCTTTATATGAGAGGGGCAAATTCTATCTCGATTACACAACTTTATCACATTGCTCACATAGTAACCAATCACAACCTTTATAATCGTCCGATTAAAGACAACGTTTGATAGTGTCAAATCACTATATTCCTAATGTTGAAGTCTCTGGTAATCTCAAGTCAGAGGACTGAAAAATATACCTATCATGAGAAACAACTATGATTTAATCCATGTGATGTTCTCATAGCGGGTCGATCCAGTACTTTATTCCCTAACAAGTACTCGTGATCTTAATTCATATCCCTATACGTATAATCATCATATGATTATCAATCAAGACTCACACTAGTCTCAATTCATTATAGTTCCCAGTATAATGATCGGCTAGGGACATTTAGGATATTTCTATAATTGCCCATGGATCTTATTATAATGTAAACATGCAAATTAATTAATTATAATAAACAGCAAATGAAATCCTTTATTTTATTAACTAAAAGTATTCATAAAGACAGTTAATGGATTGACCTATGGCACATTCTCGAATATCTCCCACTTGCACTAGGGCCAATCATACGTGCATCTAATGCCTAATGATCTAACATGACCATCATGTTTTGCTTGTGGAAGAGCTTTTATCAATGGATCTGCAACGTTGCTTTCATTAGGTACTCTGCAAATCTTTACGGCTCCCCTCTCAATAATTTCTCTAATGAGATGAAAATGTCTGAGTATATGTTTGGATCTGTGGTGTGATCTAAGTTCCTTGGCCTGTGCTATTGCCCCGTTATTGTCACAATACAAACAAACAAGGTTAGCAATACTTGGAACCACACCTAGTTCAGAAATGAACTTTTTGATCTAAACTGCCTCCTTTGCTGCATCGGACACTGCAATCTACTCAGCTTCTGTTGTAGAATATGTCACAGTCTCTTGCTTCGAACTTTTCCAACTTACTGCACCCCCATTCAGAGTAAACACATATCCAGACTGCGCTCTGAAATCATCTATATCAGTTTGAAAACTTGCATTTGTGTAACCATTTACAACTAGATCATTTTCAAAACTTCCATAGACCAAGAACACTTTTTTAGTCCTTCTTAAGTATTTTAGAATGTTCTTTACTGCTATCCAGTGACTCTCACCTGGATCTGACTGATATCTGCTTGTAGTGCTCAAAGCATATGATACATCAGGCCGAGTGCATAGCATGGCGTACATGATAGATCCAATAGCAGATGCATATGGAATCTTATTCATATGGTCTCGCTCATCATTTGTCTTAGGAAATTGAGTCTTGCTGAGACTTATGTCATGAGACATTGGCAACAATCCTCTTTAGAGTCTTATAAACTGAACCTATTCAGCACCTTGTCTATGTAAGCACTCTGACTTAGACCGATTAGCCTCTTAGATCTATCCCTATAGATCCTTATCCCTAGGATATAGGCTGCATCTCCTAAGTCTTTCATTGAGAAACACTTCCATAACCAAGACTAGACATTCTGTAATGTTAGGATGTCATTTTCAATGAACAATATATCATCAACATACAGTACCAGAAAAACAACTACACTCCCACTGACCTTCTTGTATACACAATGCTCATCTTCGTTCTTAATAAAACCAAAATCCTTAATTGCTTCATCAAAACGAAGATTCCAACTCTGAGAAGCTTTCTTTAATCCATAAATGGATCTTTGAAGCTTGCATACATTCCTAGAATTCTCAGGATGTATAAAACCTTCAGGTTGTGTCATATACACGTCCTCAAACAGCTTTCCATTAAGAAATGTTGTTTTTACATCCATTTGCCATATCTCATAGTCATAATATGTAGCAATGGCAATTAAAATTCTTATGGATTTAAGCATGGCTACTGGCGAAAAAGTTTCATCATAATCAACACCTTGAGTCTACCTGAAACCTTTTGCTGCAAGTCTTACTTTAAAAGTATGCACATTACCATCCCTATCAGTTTTCTTCTTGAAAACCCATTTTCATCCAATGGTCTTACCAGCTTCAGGTAAATCAACCAAGTACCAAACTTGGTTATCATATATGGATTGCATCTCAGAATTCATGGCACTTAGCCATTTATCTGAGTCTGGTCCAGACATAGCCTCCTGATAAGTGGTAGGCTCATTTTGATCCATAAGCAACACATCACGACTATCAGTAATGAGAAATTCGAGTCTCTCTAGCTCATGTCTTACCCTACCAGATTTACGTGAGCCTTGTATCACTTGCAGAGGTTCAACTTGTTCAGAACATTATTGAACTTCCAGTAGCGGTTCAGTGTTTATCTGTGATTCTTGAACTTCTTCAAGATTTATTTCTCTACCACTAGTGTCTTTTGAAATAAACTGTTTTTCCATAAAGGCACCATACTGAGCAACAAACACGTTGTTCTCAGCAGGATTATAAAAGTAATATCCTTTTGTTACCTTAGGATACCCCACAAATAAACACTTATCAGATTTAGGTGCTAGTTTTTCTGAGACTTGTCACTTTACTTAAGCCTCACAACCCCAAATCTTAAGAAAAGACAAACTAGGTCTCTTCCCGTATCATATCTCATATGATGTTTTATCAACCGCTTTAGAAGGAACTCAATTTAGAGTGAAAGCTACAATTTGTAATGCATAACCCCAAAAGGATAATGGAAGATCCGCATGACTCATCATAGATCGAACCATATCTAATAAGGTTTGATTTCTCTTTTCAGAAACTCCATTCCATTGTGGAGTTGCTGGTGGAGTCAATTGGGAGATAATCCCATAATTTCTAAGATGATCATCAAATTCTTGGCTCAAATATTCACCACCTCAATCTGATCGAAGTGCTTTGATAGTTTTACCAAGTTGATTCTGCACTTCATTTTGAAATGTTCGAAACATCTCAAATGATTCAGCTTTATGTTTCATAAGATTTACATAACCATATCTGCTGAAATCATCAGTAAATGTAATGAAGTACTGATAACCTCCTCCACAAAGAAATTCATCAGTATGTATTAGACCTAATAAATCACTTGCCCTTTCACTACGTCTAGTAAAGGGACTTTTAGTCATCTTGCCTAGTAAACAAGATACGCACATTTCATATGATTCTAAATCAAATGAATCTAGAAGTCCATCTTTATGGAGCTTCGTTATGCGTTTCTCATTTATGTGGCCGAGACGACAATGCCAAAGATATGTTTGATTTAAATCATTTGACTTGAATCTCTTTGTATTTATGTTAAAGACTGGAGTATCAGTGGACCTTTTCATGCTTAGAATATAAAGACCATCACACAAATCAGCATTTGCATAAAAAATGCCTTTACGAGAAATTGAACATCTATTATTCGCAATAATAAAATCAAAACCATCCATATCCAAACATGAAACAAAAATGATGTTTTTGCTCAAGGCAGACACAAAATAACAATTATTTAAAGTTAAGATAAGTCCACTAGGTAATACTAAGTCATATGATCTAACAGCTAGGGCAGCAACTCTTGCTCCATTCCCTACTCGGAGGATGACTTCTCCTTTCTTCAACTTTCTACTTCTAGTGAGTCCTTGCACATTTATACAAATGTGAGATCCACATCTGGTATCTAATACCTAGGAATCACTAGTAGATAAATTAATTTCAATAACATAAATACCTATAGTGGAAGTCACACTACCCTTTTTCTTCTTTTGATCTTCCAGGTAGAGTTTGTGATTTCTGAACCAATGTCCAGGTGCTTGACAAAAATAACAATTTTCTTCCTTTTCTTTTGGGTGTTTTAAAGCAGGAACAGGCTGGGGCTTGACTTATTCCACATGCTTTACGAGAGGTGTAGCAGCAGCCTTGACAACTTTAGCCTTACCTTTGCCTTTCTTCTTCATTCCCTTTCCTTTTTGGACCATCAGCACATTACTAGAGGGTTTCTTGATATTTTGTTCAGCAGTTTTGAGCATTAAATGCAACTCTGAAATTGATTTCTCCATATTATTCATATTGTAGTTCATCACAAATTGTGAGTAACTCTTCGATAATGAATTTAGGATCAAATCCGTAGCCAACTCTTAGCTTATGGGAAATGCAAGTCTATCAAGTTGGCCAAAATAGTCCTTCATCTTCAGAACATGAGGGCTAACTGACGCACCCTCAGTCATCTTACAAGAATGCAGGTTCTTGACTGTCTCAAACCTTTCTTGCCTAGCTTGCTATTGGAATATTTCCTTCAGCGTTACAACCATGTCGTAGGCTTCCATTAGTTCCATGTCCTTTTGATGTTCAGGAACCATAGTTGCCAACATAATTCATGCAACATCAGTAGAATCGTTGACATGCTTATTATGCGCATCCTTCATAGCTTTCGTAGCATTGGCTGGTGGGTCCTCAGGGATCGGAGCATCCAGAACATACAACTTGCGTTCATGCTTGAGAACGATTCTCAAGTTTCTGAACCAGTCAAGAAAGTTAGTCCCAGATAGCTTATCTTTTTCAAGGATGGATCGCAGTGACAGGGGATTATTGTTACTTGAAGAGTCCATTGATCTACAATAAATATTATGCATAGTTTATTTTAGTATAGAGGAATAGACTCCTACTAAATTAACAGCCCTCCTAAAACATACTGTTTATGTAGGGGACTAAAATCTATATTTCACCTAATTTTATGACAGCTATGGCATGAAACATAGAACTAGATTATTTAGGTAGCCAATAGTTACCGATTACATCTTATGTAATTTTTAGATCCTTTTATGAGATACAAGACATCTTATGTCTTAGCATGTTTTTATCTCATCATTTGCCTAAAGCTCAAAACTATTTTGATGGCTTTATTAAGTCGGACCATTTTAAACATTTAGGTAACTCTTACCCAACTTGTCTCACCAAGATAACACAATACACCCAGCTATGGCTGAAACTGTATTAGTGTGATCGAGGCCTTGACAAGTGTTTAAAATGGATGGCGTGAGACTTAAAATTTAATAGAAGGATTTCATACAGTTTTAGTTATTTTATGTAAACAGTGAAATTTTGTATATTTTATTGATTTGTTAAATCACTAAACAATTTGGAGATTTTTATACTGTTCACTAATAAAAGAATTTCCGTGCGCTAGGATTAGTTAGACGGCGGTCCCGCTGGCCGGTCAGCGGATGGGGGTACAGGGGGCAGCGCCCCCCTTTTTTTTAGAAGACAAATCTCAATTCCGAAAATTGAAATTCGCTATAAAAATCATATTTTTAGCTGATTTTACTATACTTAATTTGCTCCTTAATTTATCCAAAATTAAGTCAATTAAAACATTTTTAATTAACCCGGGTCCACATCTAACTAATCATCTTATCCTAATCCAATTAGGACTTTAGATATTTGAATCCTAGCATATCACCAATAATAAACTTCTCCATATTTATCTCCTATCCAATAGGGATAACGAAACCGATTTTGTGTAACGACCCAAATTAATTTAATCTGTATTTGTGTTAATCACAAGGATTAACGGGTAATTCAGGGGTTACGGGGATAGCTGGGTGGACTCGGATAAGAGTGCCCAGGTTATTTTGTGTTATTTGTGTATGTTGTATGTCTATTATTGTGATGTAGGAATTTATTATTACTTATATAAACATCACATGTGTGTAAGTTGACATCGGGTAAGGCTACGAGTCGAATATATGCCCCGAAGTGCATGTCGGGGACCGGGTACCTGGTACGGGATAGCCAGGGTACGGGGCATGGGTTGCTTGGTAGCTGTGAGCTAGTGTGACTTCACTTATGAATTATTATGATTTATTAGGTAGCCTAACCTAAGGTTTACTAAATGTATTAATGAATAAATTGAAATACTATAGTTTGAATAGGAAAAACAGGATGCAATGGATAAACCTCGAGATGCACAACAGAGTAAATCAAGGAAATGAGTGTTATGATAAGGTGTCTCTAATTTGGGTGACACAGGGTGATCAGGAACCGTCCGATCTTCCTCGAGATGCGTGCAAACACCAGATTAGAACCAAAGTATAAATGGACGATTGATCGATCAACATGCAAATGCAATATTTCTCTCAAACAATTTGAGAAGTCTTTGTGAGTAGAAATTGGACTGGGGAGGGATGAAAACCGAGTTTGGAGAGAAGATCGAAGCCTCACAACACCGATCTAAGGTAATCTCTACCATTTAAATGTGAATTTTTGAATAAAAATATGGGTTTTGTGGGTTGAGGTTAGTTTGAATCTTTGGAGGATTCTATCACTGATTTTGATGAATTCGGCGTTATTGAAGTTGGTTTTGATGAATTACATTAATTTGGATCGAATTTGTGAAAAATTGAGGTGATTTGGTAAATTTTGGGTTTATTTACATGAATTTTGATCCGAGAATTTGGTGTTGTTTTGGTGGACTTGTGGCGGAATTTTGATGTCTTGAAGGTGTCTAATTGATTGAGGTTGAAAGAGGAAGAAGAAGAAGAGAATAAAGATGGAAAAGAAAAAAAAAATTTTTTGAACCAGGAACCTCTGGTTCCTGGTTCGTTTCGGGGAGGAAGAAAGGACGCAGGTCCGACCGGATCGAACCGGCCAGCCAGGCCAGTCCAGCCACCTGGACCGAACTGGTCCAGGTGGGCCCCACCCAAATAAAAAACTAATTTTTTTATTAAATTAAATAAAATATATTATATATATATTATATTAATTGCTGGAAAATAGGGAAATAGTTAAAACAATATTAGAAAAATTGGGAAAAATTCTAGAAAAATATAGAAAATTAGAAAAGTGGTTTTGAGACTTTTCGGGTATTTTTGAAACCCCAACATTGTCTGGGAGAGGTACTACAACTCAAATTTGAAAATATGATATAATACAATAAAATTTTATAAATGTGTTTTATTAATAATATAAAACACTATAAATGGACTTCAGGGACTGGGTAACCATAGCTCGGGCATCGGGGAGCTAGGCGGGTCGGATTGACGGATCCGAGAAGTCGGAGTGCGTAGTTAGAGGTGCGTAAAACCCTTGAGAATGTTACACTTTAAATTCATGCGTGGTTTGTCCATGAAAATGAATGTTTATTCATTTATTTATTTACCACATTGTTTACTTATTGGATTGCCATGTTTATGCACTGTGATCACGTGTTGGTCGGTGGTTGATTTGTTCACACGGTCGGAGGTTAATCGAGATGGTCGTGGTACGGAATTGAGCAGGCTAGATTGTAGCGCGTGTATCTGCGTGCTGTCGGTGAATAGCTACCCGAGTAGTGGGGTGCACGTGTCCGGTGGGTTGTAATTTGTTCCGGTCACCGTTAGTAGTTCGAATGTGGTTTAGGCTTGATGTGCTCAGCTGGGGTCATCCGAATCTACGAAGTATAATCTAGTTTTGTTAGACTCCGTCACACTTCCATCTAGTTTTAATTGATATCGTAATTGAATCGGTTTACTCGAATGTTGTTTTATCTTTTAGTTTGTTTTACTTTCACTGTGTGTGATCGTCATATTAGTTGTGAATATTGTTTACTACCAGCCATAGGAATATGATTCCTATCGTCAGGATCATATTCACATGTTTCGCAGAGTATTGTGGTTTTTCATGATTAACGTATAGACTTATCTTGGGAATTTACTTACTGGGCTCGTTGCTGTATGTGTTGGGCAACTGAGCGCAGATCCTAGTACGAGCAAGAGCAAGGAAAAGGAGGTACTAGGCGACTATCTCTGAGGTCGTTGCTACTGATAGCTCGTGTTTTGATATCATGTATGTATATTTTGTTTTGCTGGGTTTTGGGGACTTTAGAACTTTATCACATGTATATGGATTACTGTTTATTTCGTCTCAGTTATATACATGGTGTGATTTTCAGGTTTTCCACTGCTTAGGCTTAATAAATTCTCATAAAATACAAATTAAACGCTTCCACTATTGTTATTAAAATTTGCCAACCTACTGGATGTTTAAATAAATTAAACAACTTAATATAGTAGGATTAGTCAAATGGAGCATCACTTCACAGAGCAGTTATCGTGGCAGCAGTGATGATGTGTCCGGTGACGTGACAAGCGCTGCTAGGCTTGCGAGCGGAGGGCGTGGGTCATGGGGCAACCCCAGAAGATTTAGGGCCATCACAGTTTGGTATCAGAGCAAGGTCGATAGGGCCTTGAATAAAATAAGTTAATGAAAGAGCATAAACTTTAAAACAAAATTAGATGTGGAAACCCGATGAATTGCCTAGAACTTTTAGTTGGGAAGAAATGGAAGCGGGTAGAGTTGGGATTGTTATGTGATATATGTATTGTTGTATTTGTATATACTATACACATACGTATATTGGGAACTGATTCGGATACGAAAATCGATACATACTACTATGGACGGACAGAAACATGCCACTACTTCTCCGACTACACAGCAGGAGGCTGGGGAGACTAGCGATCATACCACTAGAGAGGTAGCCGATTTGTAAGCCATGGTACAGAGAGTTACGAGTTCGAATCAGCAGTTACTGCAGCAGGCACAGATGGCTGAGCTCATGGAGTACATACAGAGCTCAAGGATACCTGCAGTAGCACCGATAGTTAAGTTAGCTGCGACTACCCCTACGGCTGCGATTGCACCAGTAGTGGACACATAGGCAGCAGGGACTGAGATATTGAGAGAGAGTTGAACCTGTTGTGGTACCAACTGTTGCTACTGAGGTGACGCTTGTAACTACGGAGCCGCAGGGTGTTACTTCGACTACCAAGAGTAGGATCTCAGAGACAGCGAAGATGGTGAAAGATTTTATGAGGTTCAACCCTACCTACTTTACTGGCATTAGTGATCCAAAGGTTGCAGGACGGTGGTTGATGACACACCGGTGCTTACATCAGTTATTAGAGGTACCGAAGGTGGGTCAGGCACGTATTTCAGGGTACTGTTTGAGAGGTCAGACAGCGGTGTGGTGGACGACCTACACTGACACGCATGCCGTACCGTCTACATGGATAAAGTTCAAATAGTTGTTTTTGGATGAGTATATTTCTACCGAGGTGCAGTTGCGACTTCGGGAACAGTTTCTGGCATTGAGACAGGGTAACATGAAGGTGTCATAGTACATGGATCGATTCAGGTATCTTATGATGTATGCCATGGATGTGACAAACACCGAGAGACTTCAGATCTATTATTTCATCAAGGGTTTGGATGAGAGGATAGGTGGAGTAATTGTTGCGAGTGGAGGCGAGACTTTACAGGCTATCTACGATAGGGCATTGGCTCGCGAGACATATCTACGGTATAGGGGTGAGCTGGTAGATAGGTCTGGGCAGAGTTTTCGGTCTAATCAGCGAACGAAGAGACAGAGAGACCCGTCGGATGGAGATAGTGGGAGTGATCACCATGGCAGTAGACCACGATATGAGGACAGATTACGGGATCGACAGCATCGAGGTGATGACCGAGACGATAGGGCATATGCGATGTCAGCTCCACAACAATCTTACACACGGGATCAGAGAGGTAGAGATCGAGATTAGAGAGACCGGAGTTATAGACAGAATTCTGAGGACCGACAGTCTGGAGGAAGTGACTGACGTAGATGTTATAGGTGCGGTCAGAGAGGTCACATCAATGTGGATTGTCGTAGAGCCTTTCCAGCACCAGAAATTCCACAGACAGATAAGAGAGTTCATGTCGTGGCACAACCGGTTAGAGAGACGACTCGACAGCATGAGCAGGGCACATTTTTATTGTGTTTTATATGCGTGTGTTGCATATAGGCTGATGTGTTCATTATAATTGTTGTTTTGTTGCATTTCCATGCATTCGTTGCATCTTGGTTGATTAGTTCACTTAGATTAGTATGTCCTAGTTGATTCGTACACTAGAGGATTATGGGAGATTGGTTGATGTGGTTCACCAGGGACTGGTTGGTATGTTCACTAGAGATTGATTGATTGGTACATCAGGTTTTAGTAAGATACTGGTTGATTTGTTCACCAAGTTTTAATGGAGTACTGGTTGATTTGTTCACCAGGGTTAGGTCGATGTGTTTCCCTGGAATAGGTAGATGTGTTCCCTAAGAATTTCAGTCGATTCGTTCACTGAATGGTTAGAGTTGAGTTGTTCATCTAGACGACGGGTGTCAGGTTAGTTAGTCTAACGGGTAATTGCATTCGCGTTGTGACCACTGAGAAAAGGTATTGGTTATCTTAAATTTCGGGGACGAAATTCTCCTAGTTGGGAAGAATTGTAATGGTCTAAATTAATTTAATCAGGATTTGTGTTAATCACGAGGATTAACGGGTAATTCGGGCGTTACGGGGACTGCTGGGTAAACTCAGATAAGAGTGCCCAGGTTATTTTGTGTTATTTGTGTATGTTGTATGTCTATTATTGTGATGTGGGAATCTATTATTATTTATATAAAAATCACATGTGTGTAAGTTGACATCGGGTAAGGCTACAAGTCGGATATATGTCCCGAAGTGCGTGTCGGGGACTGAGTACTGGGTACGGGATAGCCGGGGTGCGGGGCATTGGTTGCCGGGTAGCTGAGAGCTAGTGTGACTTCACTTATGAATTATTATGATTTATTAGGTGGCCTAACCTAAGGTTTAATAAATGTATTAATGAATAAAATGAAATCCTATAGTTTGAATAGGAAAAACAGGATGCAAAGGATAAACCTCGAGATGCACAATAGAGTAAATCAAGGAAATGAGTGTTATGATAAGGTGTCTCTAATTTGGGTGACACAGGGTGATCAGGAACCGTCCGATCTTCCTCGAGATGCGTGCAAATGCCATATTAGAACCAAAGTATAAATGGACGATTGATCGATCAACATGCAAATGCAATATTTCTCTCAAACAATTTGAGAAGGCTCTGTGACTAGAAATTGGACTGGGGAGGGACGAAAACCGAGTTTGGAGAGGAGATTGAAGCCTCACAACACCGATCCAAGTTAATCTCTACCATTTAAATGTGAATTTTTGAATAAAAATGTGGGTTTTGTGGGTTGAGGTTAGTTTGAATCTTTGGAGGATTTTATCGCTGATTTTGATGAATTCGGGGTTATTGAAGTTGGTTTCGATGAATTACATTGATTTGGATCGAATTTGTGGAAAATTGAGGTGATTTGATAAATTTTGGGTTTATTTACATGAATTTTGATCCGAGAATTTGGTGTTGTTTTGGTGGATTTGTGGCGGAATTTTGATGTCTTGGAGGTCTCTAGTTGATTGAGGTTGAAAGAGGTAGAAGAAGAAGAGAAGAAAGATGGAAAAGAAATTTTTTTTTTTTTTTAACCAGGAACCTCTGGTTCCTGGTTCGTTTCGGGGAGGAATACCTGGTCCGACCGGACCGGATAGGCCAGCTAGGCCGGTCCAGCCACCTGGACCGAACCGGTCCAGGTGGGCCCCACCCAAATAAAAAAAATATTTTTATTAAATAATATATATTATATATATTATATATTAATTGCTGGAAAATAGGGAAATAGTTAAAAAATATCAGAAAAATTGAAAAAAATTCTAGAAAAATATAGAAAATTAGAAAAAGGTAGAAAAGTGGTTTCAGGACTTCTTGGGTATTTTTGGAACCTCGACATTGTTCGGGAGAGGTACTACAACTCAAATTTGAAAATATGATATAATATCATAAAATTTGATAAATGTGTTTTATTAATAATATAAAACACTATAAATGGACTTCAGGGACTGGGGAACCATAGCTCGGGCATCAGGGAGCTAGGCGGGTCGGATTGACAGATCCGAGAAGTTGGAGTGCGTAGTTACAGGTGCGTAAAACCCTTGAGAATGTTACACTTTAAATTCATGTGTGGTTTGTCCATGAAAATGAATGTTTATTCATTTATTTATTTACCACATTGTCTACTTATTGGATTGCCATGTTTATGCACTGTGATCACGTATTGATTAGTGGTTGATTTGTTCACACGGTCGGAGGTTAATCGAGATGGTCGTGGTACGGAATTGAGCAGGCTAGATTGTAGCGCGTGTATCTAGGTGCTGTCAGTGAATAGCTACTCGAGTAGCGAGGTGCACGTGTCCATTGGGTTGTGATTTGTTCTGGTCACCGTTAGTAGTTCGGATATGGTTTAAGCTTGATGTGCTCAACCGGGGTCATCCGAATCTACGAAGTATAATCTAGTTTTGTTAGACTCTGTCACACTTCCATCTAGTTTTAATTGATATCGTAATTGAATCGGTTTACTCGAATGTTGTTTTATCTTTTAGTTTGTTTTACTTTCACTGTGTGTGATCGTCATATTAGTTGTGAATATTGTTTACTGCCAGCCATAGGAATATGATTCCTGTTGTCAGGGTCATATTCACATGTCTCGCAGAGTATTGTGGTTTTTCATGATTAACGTGTAGACTTCTCTTGGGAATTTACTCACTGGGCTCGTTGCTGTATGTGTTGGGCAACTGAGCGCAGACCCTGGTACGAGCAAGAGCAAGGAAAAGGAGGTACTAGACGACTATCTCTGAGGTCGTTGCTGCTGATAGCTCGTGTTTTGATATCATGTATGCATATTTTGTTTTACTGGGTTTTGGGGACTTTAGAACTTTATCACATGTATATGGATTACTGTTTTCATCTCAGTTATATACATGGTGTGATTTCCGGGTTTTCCACTGCTTAGGCTTAATAAATTCTCATAAAATACAAATTAAACACTTTCTCTATTGTTATTAAAATTTGCCAACCTACTAGATGTTTAAATAAATTAAACAACTTAATATAGTAGGATTAGTCAAATAGAGCATCACTTCACAGAGATGTTGTCGTGGCTGCAGTGATGATGTATCCGGTGACGTGACAGGCGCTGCTAGGCTTGCGAGCGGAGGGCGTGGGTCATGGGGCGACCCTAGAAGATTTAGGGCCGTCACATTTTGCTTATATCTCCTAATCTAATTTGTTATCTATCTTTATCAAATAGAAACTTCATAACAAAATAGATATAACAAGATAAATAAATAATTTCAAAAATTAATTATTTATTTTGGATTTAAGATATTTGAATCTTAGTATATCACCAATAACAAGATTCTTGATATTTATCTCCTATTCTAATTTGTTTTCTATCTTTATCAAATAGAAACTTTATAACAAAATAGATATAACAAGTTAAATAAATAATTTTGAAAATTAATTATTTATAAATAAATAATTTCAAAAATTAATTATTTGCAATTTCGATCTTCATCCAAATAATCACAAACATGTAATTGAATCATGAACTACTATCCCAATCGAACCTAATGGTGTCATGGATCATAGAACAAGAAACTCAATTCATTAAAATTTTTCAAATTAACCTAACATGGTTACTAGCATGTACGAAACTAATTTCAATTAAATCACGAATATATGTATCATATAAACATAACATGATAATAAATCTCACAGAAAACTTATGTATATCACATATACATCAACTATTAACATGCTTTCAATCATATATCATAAGAAAATATGCAATGAGTTTAATGGAATCAAACTCGAAGGCTTTGATACCACTGTTGGTGTTTAGGGTTCACGCGCAGTTGAGATTACAAAAAATTTTTGACAAAAACCTCAACAGGATCCGAATCTAATTCTATTAAAAACGTTTAAACTATGAAAACTTAATCATACCTCAGTCGCAATGTAACTTTTTGAAGGTTAATCGATCTCTAAGACGCTGTCAACGACGAACGCCCTCTATCAGCAGTCCACACATGACGACGATCGAGATTTGAAGTGCTAATTTTGAGAGAATACCAAACCTTTTTGTTTATCTCCAAAACGATCCAGAGCATACCAAAAAACCCTAAGTTGTTTCTAAAACGAAAAATAGAGTTTTGGTCTTTTAATCTTTCGTTTTTGTATTCTAACTCAAAGCGTCTATTTATGCAACCCTTGTATATAGACGGTTAAGTAAATTACACATATACCACTACTTAAAGAAGTATAAGTTTAATACACTACAAGGATGTTTCTATCATGAATTTAATCATATAAAATTCATTTTTCTGAACCATATTAAAATCTCGCAAAACCATTCTTAGTGTGCAACCTAATAGGCTCATACAACGTTGGCAGTGTACCAAAACACATTTTGGTATACAAGTCATAAACGGCCTCTAGCTAGACATTATGACTACCTAAGTTGTACGAATATCAAATCGATACAACCTAATCAATAGTGTATATAACATCCTTTTGTCACACGATATCATTTTGATCAAACATAAGGCATGGAATTGTCATCCAGCATGTTCAATCGTACTAGTCTCGATCTCTAGGTAAACTGAAAACATCCAAGTGACATTGATCAATATCAATTCATTTAAACTAGGCCTTTTAACAGTCTAACATATCGAGAGATCCACTAGATATCTCTCTTTATATGAGAGGGGCAAATTCTATTTTGATTACACAACTTCATCACATTGCTCACATAGTAACCAATCACAACCTTTATAATCGTCTGGTTAAAGACAACGTTTGATAGTGTCAAATCACTATGTTCCTAATGTTGAAGTCTCTGGTAATCTCAAGTCAGAGGACTGAAAAATATACCTATCATGAGAAATAACTATGACTTAATCCATGTGATGTTCTTATAGCGGGTCAGTCCAGTACTGTTGGGAAATGTACCCTAGGTCAATCCATTAACAGTCTTTATAAATACATTTTAGTTAATAAAATAGAGGATTTCATTTGTTGTTTATTATAATTGATTTGCATGTTTAAATTATAATAAGATCCATGGGCATTTACAGAAATATCCTAAATGTCCATAGTTGATTATTATACTGGGAACTATAATGAATTAAGACTAGTGTGAGTCTTAATTGATGATCATACGGTGATCATACGTATAGGAATACGAATCAAGATCATGAGTACTTGTTAGGGAACAAAGTACTGGACCGACCCGCTATGAGAACATCACATGGATTAAGTCATAGTTGTTTCTCATGATAGGTATATTTTTCAGTCCTCTGACTTGAGATTACCAAAGACTTCAACATTAAGAATACAGTGATTTGACGCAATCAAACGTTGTCTTTAACCGGACAATTATAAAGGTTGTGATTGGTTACTGTGTGAATAGTGTGGTGAAGTTGTGTAATCGAGATAGAATTTGTCCCTCTCATATAAAGAGAGATATCCAGTGGATCCCTCGATGTGTTAGACTGTTAAAAGGCGTAGTATAAGTGAATTGATATTGATCAATGTCACTTAGATGTTTTCAGTCTACCTAGATTTCGAGACTAGTACGATTGAACATGTTAGATGACAATTCCATGCCTTATGTTTGATCAAAAGGATATCGTGTGACAAAAGGATGTTATATACACTATTGATTAGGTTGTATCGATTTGATATTCGTACAACTTGAGTAGTCATAATGTCTTGCTAGAGGCCACTTATGACTTGTATACCAAAATGTATTTTGGTACACTGCCAACGTTGTATGAGTCTATTGGCACACTGAGAATGGTTTTGCGAGATTTTAAGATGGTTCAGAAAAATGAATTTTATATGATAAAATTCATGACAGAAACGTCCTTGTAGTGTATTACACTTATACTTCTTTAAGTAGGGGTATATATGTAATTTACTTAACCGTCTATATACAAGGGTTGTATAAATAGACGCTTTGAATTAGAATACAAGTACGAAAGATTTTAAAAAGGGCTAAAACTCTATTTTCGTTTTAAGAAACGACTTAGAGTTTTTGGTATGCTCTGGATTATTTTGGAGAGAAACAAAAAGGTTTGGTATTCTCTCGAAGTTAGCACTTTAAATCTCGGCCGCTGTTCGTGTGTGGACTGCTGATAGAGGGCATTCGTTGTTGGCAGTGCCTTAGAGACCTATTAACCTTTAGAAAGGTACATTGCGACTGAGGTATGATTAAGTTTTCATAGTTTAAACATGTTTCAATGGAATCAGATTCGGATCCTGTTGGGGTTTTTCTCAAAATTGTTTTGTAATCTCCGCTGCGCATGAACCCCAAAAACCCAACAAGTACTTTATTCCCTAATAAGTACTCGTGATCTTAATTCATATCCCTATACGTATAATCATCATATGATCATCAATCAAGACTTACACTAGTTTCAATTCATTATAGTTCCCAGTATAATGATCGACTAGGGATATTTAGGATATTTTTGTAAATGCCCATGAATCTTATTATAATGCAAACATGCAAATTAATTATAATAAACAACAAATGAAATCCTCTATTTTATTAACTAAAAGTATTCATAAAAACAATTAATGGATTGACCTAGGGCACATTCCCCAATAACTATCGCCGATTTGTGCAGGACTTCTCCAAGATCGCTGCACCGATGACGAGACTGACTAAGAAGAATGCGAAGTTTGATTGGAATGAGGAGTGTGAGCAGACATTTAACACTTTGAAGGAGAAACTGACTACAGCGCCGGTGTTAGCATTGCCTGAGATCGGGAAAGACTTAGTCGTGTACATCGATGTGTCGAAGATTGGTTTGGGTTATATGCTGATGCAGGATGGCAGAGTTATCGCTTATGCTTCCCGACAGCTGAAGATTCACGAGACGAACTACCCGACACACCACATAGAGTTAGCTACAATAGTGTTTGCATTGAAGATATAGAGGCACCACTTTTATGGCGTGCGCTTTTAGTTATCCACAGACCACAAGAGCTTGAAGTATCTATTCACTCAGAGAGAGTTAAACCTGAGACAGATACGTTGGTTGGAATTCCTGAAGGACTATGATTTCTCACTAGAGTATCATCCGGGAAAAGTTAACGTGGTTTCTGATGCTTTGAGCCGTAAAGGATCTGATGATGAGGTAGTTGTTTGTCGTATGAATCTCGAGTATGCGCCACTTGAGGTGGCCGAGATGATGAGTTTAGAGGATGTGTCGACGAATATTAGGACACAGATTTGTGGTCAGATGAGGTTGCAAACCGTTTCACTACAAACTGTTCTTGAGGGACAGCAGGGCGATGAGTTATACCAGCATTTCAGTGAGATGGCAGATAGTTCAGAACATCCATATTGGAGTCGGTCGACAGACTCTTGCTTGACGTATCGTAGGCGATTGTGAATTCCATTGGCGGCTGACTTACGAACCTAGATACTTCAAGAGGCTCACCGTTCTCATTTTTTGTGCATCTGGGTCAGACCAAGATGTATGTTGATATGCGATGTCTCTTTTGGTGTCCAGGGATAAAGTCCGTATTGGTTTTAGGGTTCATGCACAGTGGAGATTTCAAAAATAATTTTGAGAAAAACCCCAACAGGATTCGAATCTGATTCCATTAAAACACATTTAAACTATGAAAACATAATCATACCGCAGTCACAATGTACCTTTCTGAAGGTTAATCGCTCTCTAAGGCGCTGCTAACGATGAACGCCCTCTATCAACAGTCCACATACGAACGATAGTCAAGATTTGAAGTGCTAGCTTTGAGAGAATACCAAACCTTTTTGTTTCTCTCCAAAATGATCCAGAGCATACCAAAAACCCTAAGTCATTTCTTAAAACGAAAATAGAGTTTTGGCCTTTTAATCATTCGTACTTGTATTCTAACTCCAAGCGTCTATTTGCACAACCCTTGTATATAGATGGTTAAGTAAATTACACATATACCCTTACGTAAAGAAGTATAAGTGTAATACACTACAAGGACATTTCTGTCATAAATTTTATCATATAAAATTTGTTTTTCTGAACCATCTTAAAATCTCGTAAAACCATTCTTAATGTGCGACCCAATAGGCTTGTGACGGCCCCAATTTCCTCGTGCAATTGGGTACGCCCGGCCTAGACCCGTTCAAGCCCCGAATTATCACTCGGCAACCTGACGAGCCTAGTCAGCCTCATATTTACTCAATTTAGCAGTTTATGAAAGAGTTATTGCAATAATACATAGCGGAAGACTAAACAGTAAGTAACAAGGGGAAATAACTCAATCAAAGGGAAATTAGGAATTCTATAATGTGGAAAACCCCGTGTTCATGTACAATTCGATAAATCAACATACATGATACTAATCTCAATAATAATGCCAAGTTCTATAAACCAAAAACATACATATATAAAGCAACATACAAATGAGCAAAAACATATAACCTACTCTAGGGTTCCTCAAGTCCAGCCGCTAATCCTCACAAAAAGTCGCCTAAGCAAGGCTCTTCGCCTCTACTGCACTCCGCTATATCTGCACCCACCGTCACAAACTAGACGGTGAGCAACTGAGAGAAATCGAAAGTAATGCCAGAAGAATATAACAGTAATTCATGAATTATCAATCAAGGCAGTCTAAATATCATGCAGGAATTGAAAGACAAGAAGTTGAATAAACAAGTTGCATGATAGGCAGACTGGAAACAATAACAATCGAAACATGCGTGTTCTACGAGTCAAGAGAGGCCATAAGTGGTCTAAAATCCACAACAATACCACAACAATATCCACAAAAATCCACAACAATCCAGTACATGGTATCACACAATCACTAGGGGTGGTCAAACACTCGTGCGCACGAGTGCCCACGTTTTATCCCTTCTAGTGCAGGCCGCATGTACCTTCGAGACACACACTTATGCCAAGAACACACATACAAGGAATATGGAATGGAATGCCAACAAATAGGTAATAGCAAACACAATGGAATGAAGATGAATCACATGATATTTTCTTAACTGGCTTACTAACGTACACAAGTTTTTGAGACAAGTGTACTTACCTGAACTAATCGCAACCCGTGTAACAACACTCTCGCGTTCCTAGTAAGTATCCCCGAGTTTCCCGCTACCTGAAAAGGTTGGAAACTCTAATTAATGGGTCGAATCATTAACTAAACCCTAGGTTGGTACCCTAGCATTTTCTCAGTGTTTTAATGACTCGAACACTTCGTTAACTCAATCGGTAAATCAAACCAAAAATACAACGAAACACAATGCCTCTTTTGGGTATTATAACCACTCTTATATAAGCCTAATTATAGGTCTTAAGCTCGGCTCAGTCGTATGTGAAATCACACCATAGTCTCGAGGACCGGCGGTGTGTCCACGACGTCACTACCGTTCAACCAACTTGAAATACAACTTCGATGTCGTCCAACAATTACGACTCAATATTAAACTTAACATGACCATACACCGGCGAGTAGGGAACTCAGGGTGTGGTCCAACATCCGTAGAGTGTCAACACGGCATGGAAAGGCCGTGTGTACGCCCTACGTCGCGTTGACAACTACTCGACGCAATATAAACAACTCACGCATATCTCCGCTATTACGACTCATCATCATTGATATGGACGCTCCGGGGCTATGAGACTCCATGAATGACATGGTAAGGTCTCCGGCAGTCCCCCATGTCATCGCGTCGATGACAGTACCGCCACAACGAGTGGTTTTCCGGCGAGAAGATTACAACACGCATAACATTACATAAATGGCATAGTATATCAATAATGCCACTGTTTTAGGCCACTCCGAGAGTTGTGAGACACAAGCATAGACTTAGCTTGGTACTCGACATCCCCCATCATGGTGGTACAGCAGTGGCGTTGCCCACGGCAACGGATTCTGACGATGACTTAAAATAGTCCACACAACATGACAATAACATCACCAAGGTTCAAGACACTAAAACAGTTCCAACATGACCAAATCGATCACAACAAGAACAGCGAGGCATCATCGAGGTCATGGAGAGGTCCCCGACAACCCCCACACTCAGTGGTTTGGCCAGCAGGGCCGTCCACACATGCACATTCCGGCGAGATGCAATATAATAACCAATTTATGAAAACAGTGCACAATCGATCACGACACCCTATGCGACGCAAACGTGGGTGCTCCGGGGATGTGGAGATTTTGGGGCACCACTAGGGACCATCCCCGACCAACCCTGACCAGCACCACCGCCTTCGGTAGCGGCAAAACGTGACAACAGTGAAAACAGTCACGAAAACAGTTTCATAACAATAAAGAAAAACAGTGAGAAAAGAGAGAAAGAGTGGAAGAGAGAGAGAGAGAGGATGATCTCCAGCGAGAAAGGTGGATCTCAGCCACCTCTGGACCTCCGGCGACCGGTGGTGTGCTCGGCCAAGGCAGGGAAGGATGGACCGAGAGTGGGAGAGAGTGAGACCGTGAGTGATAAAGAAAGTGAAAGAGAGAACAAAACCAAGAGAGAGTACAAACCAAGAGAGAATGACGGATCTCCGGTGAGCTCGTCCACTGCTGGGGTCCCGGGGACCAGTGCCGGTTCGTCGACGGCGAGAAGAGGTGGAGGGTGGCGGTGAGATGAGGAAAATGAAGTGAGACCGTGAATGAGAGAGAAAGGGAGATACACACTTATTCCGGTGGCCGAGCCGTCTCCGTCGAGTGTCCGTCGTCCCAACGCCGTCGAGGGGGGTGGTGGCTCGTCTGGCAGAGGCGTGACTCACCGTGAGTGAGAGTGGGAAAGAGAACCGAGAGAGATAGAGAGAAACCGAGAGGGAGGGGAAGAGAGATGACTCGAGAGTACAAGGGAGGGAGAGACTGTGACGGAGCTCCGGCGAGCAGGGTGACCACCGGCTTCCGGTCACCAAGGACCTCGGCTGTGAGAGAGACGGGTTGGTGAGAGAAGACTAGATAGGGTGTATGTGGTAGGAGATGATGAATAGTAGGGTTTTTTTGTTTGTATATATATATGGAGTAAATGTAAAATGACTCTTTTACCCTTTAAGTTAATACTTGTACATTTTGAAACACTTACCCTTATGTGTCTTTTACCTCATCATCTTAACTCAACACAAATACACATCCCCATGCTCATCCAATGGTTCTCCTCACCACATAGTGTCACTTTAACAAATTTTATCCTATAACCCATATGTAGCGTAGTTAACCAACTCCCACATGAATTTTTTTGCATTTTCTCGGTTAGTATTTCTCCGTAAATTGTCTCGCCGCGCCCGTTTCTCGCCACATCTCAACACTAATTAATTACATTAATTAGAAAATTTATTTATTTGTATGTTTTACTCCCCCGTTTACATAGGCGTAGCCTCACTCAATTTAAAATCGCCCGAACGGCGCGAGACTCGTAAAATACTAAAATACTAATACACACAATCAAGGAATCATAAAATCACTTCGGTGTCGACTCCCAAAGTTCGAAATACCGTCCAGTATTCACGTAGCCGGGTCACAATTCTGACAAGTGTAACACAAGTCAGTTAAAAATTTGGGGTTGTTACAAGGCTCATACAACGTTGGTAGTGCACCAAAACACATTTTGGTATACAAGTCATAAGCGGCCTCTAGCAAGACATTATGACTACCGAAGTTGTAGGAATATCAAATCGATACAACCTAATCAATAGGATATATAACATCCTTTTGTCACACGATATCCTTTCGATCAAACATAAGGCATGAAATTGTCATCCAACATGTTCAATCGTACTAGTCTCGATCTCTAGGTAGACTGAAAACATCCAAGTGACATTGATCAATATCAATTCACTTAGACTAGGCCTTTTAACAGTCTAACACATCGAGGGATCCACTAGATATCTCTCTTTATATGAGAGGGACAAATTCTATCTCGATTACACAACTTCATCACATTGCTCACATAGTAACCAATCACAACCTTTATAATCGTTCGGTTAAAGACAACGTTTGATAGTGTCAAATCACTATGTTCCTAATGTTGAAGTCTCTGGTAATCTCAAGTCAGAGGACTGAAAAATATACCTATCATGAGAAATAACTGTGACTTAATCCATGTGATGTTCTCATAGCGGGTTGGTCCAGTACTTTGTTCCCTAACAAGTACTCATGATCTTGATTCGTATTCCTATACGTATGATCACCATATTATCATCAATCAAGACTCACACTAGTCTTAATTTATTATAGTTCCCAGTATAATAATCGACTAGGGATATTTAAGATATTTCTGTAAATACCCATGGATCTTATTATAATATAAACATGCAAATCAATTAAACAGCAAATGAAATTCTCTATTTTATTAACTAAAATGTATTCATAAAGACTATTAATGAATTGTCCTAGGGCACATTTCCCAACAGTCCGATGTATCGGAGTTCATTAAAGTGTGTGAGATATGCCAGTGCGTGAAGGCTGAGCATCGACGGCTTGGAGGATTGCTGCAGCCCCTACCCATTCCTCGATGGAAGTGGGAGCACATTGCTATGGATTTCATTAGTGGCTTGCATCGATCTCCTCATGGCCACGATAGCATTTGGGTAGTTGTGGATCGATTGACAAAATCTGCTCATTCCATACCGGTATCCACTACACACCAAGTTAACAAACTGAGCATCCTCTACGAGCTCTAGATTGTTAGATTACACGGAGTTTCGTTGTCGATTGTGTCAAATCGAGGGGAACAGTTCACTTCATTGTTGTGGTAGAGCATGCAGGCTCAGTTTGACACCAAACTAGAGTTGAGTACGACGTTCCATCCGCAGACAGACGGACAGTCTGAGAGGTTGATCCAGGTGTTGGAAGACATACTCAGGATGTGTATTTTGGAGTACATCAGGTCATAGGAATAGTACCTTCATTTGTGCGAGTTTGCGTACAACAACAGTTATCAAGTGAGTATCGGTATGGCACCATTTGAGACACTCTATAGTAGGCCTTATAGATCACCTTGTTGCTGGGCTGAGCCAAAAGATGTTATGACAGTTAGTCCTGAGACTGTTATTGATTATACTGAGAAGGTACGATAGATTCGTCAAAGACTTAAGGGTGCCCAGAAGCGGCAGAAGAAATACTATGATCAGTATTACGATGAGCTTCAGTACGATGTGGGAGACTATGTATACTTGAAAGTCTCACCTCTGAAAGGTCACAAACAGTTCGGAATCAAAGGGAAGCTCATTCCTAGATTTATCGGTCCCTTCAAGATTATGAAGAGGGTCGGTAAGGTGGCTTATCAATTAGAGTTACAGCCAGAGCTCGCCGGTGTTCATCTAGTATTCCACATTTCGATGCTTTAACTAGACAAGTCAAGCGGAGGTTGGCGACCGATGGTGGACTCTAGCCAGATCGAGTTGCAGGACGATGCCACTTATGAGGAGCAACTGATCCAGATTGTTGACCGCAAGGTTAAGATGCTGAGGAATAAGGAGATTCCTTCGGTTCTCGTGAAATGGCAATTTCATGGAAACGAGGAGCTAACCTGGGAGTTAGAGTCCTACATATGCGAGCACTTTCCCTGTCTGTTTGATTCCGGTAAGTTTGTAGTTTAGTTTACTTATAGTTTAATTTCGGGGACGAAATTCTAATAAAGGGGGAAACTGTAACAACCCTCAAAGTTAACTTGACTTGTGTTGCACTTGTCAGGACCCTGATCCGGCTACGTGATACTGGACTATATTTCAAACTTTAGGAGTTGACACCGAGGTAATTTTATGATTATTTGATGTGTGTATTAGTATTTTAGTCTGATACGTGTCTCGAGCCGTTCGGGCGATTTTTAGTCTGAGTGAGGCTTCGCTTAGGTAAACGGGGGAGAAAAACACAGTCAAAACATAAATAAATGAGTTTTTGAATAATTTAAATAATTAGTTGATGATATGTGGCGAGAAAACGAGCATGGCGATCCAGTTGACGGAGAAATACAGGCCGAGGAGCGTAAGATCAACATGAGAATTGAATAACTAAGTGACACACGAGTCACTAAAAGGAGTACACATAGGGGATTGTTAAAGTGACACAGTTCAATGAGTACAGCCATGGGACTAGCCTCGAGATGTGCGTGTGTTTTGAGATGAAGATAAGGGTCTATAAATAGGACACCACACACCTATTTTACTATTCATCACCTCCTTCTCTTCACAACCGATCTACTCATTCTTCTCTCCTCTCTCACCACCTCCCCTCTCCTCCTCTCTCCATTGACGAGTAGGCCACCGGTCCCCAGGACTCCAAGGGTGGTCAATCTCGCCGGAAACAACCAGGACTGCCAGAAGTGGTGAGCACCCTCCTTGAAATCTCTTTATTTCTTTTTATTTCTCTCGGTCCTCTCCTCCCCCAACTCGGCTGAGCACTCCATCAGTTGTCAGAGGGCCAGAGGTGGCTGGATAGCTCGTCGGAGGTCAGTGAGTCTCTCTTTCTCCCTTTTTCTTTTTCTCTCTCTTACGATAGTGCACTGTTCATGGTCTTCGTCATGTCTGTCCGAGCAGTGATCGGTGGTGATGACCGGGAAAGTGGTGGGGGATGACTCATCAATGTCTCCCCAGTCCCAGAGCTTCCAAGTCGTGGCGGAGAGGCTGTGGTATATATATATTTTACATGTATACCTTGTTTTAAGTGTTTCCCGCGGCTGCTGAACCTCCTGACTGGGTGGCGCCACCGCCGTTGACTGCAATGCTGTGGGGAAATGTCAAGGACCCTTCCACGACTATGTTGGTGCCTCTCGATCCCCGGAGCAAGAAAAACAGCGGCGGTGGTTGTGTGTGGACTCATTATTTCATGTGATATTATTGTTTCTTTTATCCCTCACCGTAAACCACCATTGTGGCGGCGCAGGTGGCCGAACCACCACGCTTGCGGGTTTTCAGGGACCTCTCCAAGTCCTTGATGGTGTCTCATAGCCTTTGGTGTGTCCGAATCAGTAATGTTTTGGGTCATTTGTATATGATTTCATGTTGTTCATGATGTGTTTCTGGTTGTCTTGTTCGTGTTGTCACGGTTTGCCGATCTGTGAGGGTATCTCTGGCTTACCCGTATTGAGGTGACTCCCTCCCGACCTGGGATAACATTTGTAAGTGGTTGTAAAGGCTTTGTATCTGGATATGGTTCGATTTAAGTGATTATTTCCATGTTTCCTTATTTCCTTGTCGATGCTGATTATTTTGAATGTTTCAGTTTTGATTAATAGATTTGGTCCAAGTATGTGATTATGGACTCCATGAAAGTGAGATCTCATACTTGTGGTTCAATTTAATTTTGTCAATTTGGCTTTTATGATGTAGAGAAAAGTGTGTTGTAGTTTTGGGTTTATGATGAGTTGTGGTTATGGTTTGGTGTATATGTTGTGTTCGTGTCGTGAAATGGTTATTATGTCGCAGTCACGTCGCCGGTCCTCGAGGCTATGGCGTAACCCACATACGACTGAGTTGAGCCTACGAATTCGTAAGTTGGTTTACATGCGTTATGGTTTTCAAACCCGAGAGAGTATTCATTTTTCTATTGAATTGTTGAGTTGTTCGAGTCATTTAAAATGTTGAAAAATACTAGGGTTTCAACCTAGGTTAGTTAATGACTTGACATTAATTAGAGTTTCCAACCTTGTCAGGTAGCGAAAAATTCGGGGATACGCATTAGGATTCGCCGGAGTGTTGTTATGCGAGTTGCGTTGTCAGGTAAGTACATTTGCCCTAAAGCTTGTGTACGTTTGTAGGCCATTCAAGAAAATACCATGTGATTCATTATCATTTCATCATGTTTGCTATGATCTACTTGTTGGCATTTCCGTTCCATATTCCTTGTATGTGTGTTCTTAGCATAAGTGTGTCTCGAAGGTACATGCGGCCTGCACTAGAAGGGATAAAACGTGGGCACTCGTGCGCACGAGTGTTTGACCACCCCTAGTGATTGTGTGATACTATGTACTAGATTGTTGTAGATATTGTTGTGGCTATCGATGTTGTGACATCGTTGTTGTGGATTTGTTGTGAATTTTAGACCACTTATGGCCTCCCTTGACTCGTCTGCCTATCATGCACCTTGTTTATTTAAATTCCTGTCTTTCAATTCTTGCATGATATTTAGACTGCCATATTTGATAATTCATGAATTACTGTTATATTCTTCTGGTATTCCTTTATGAAACCAATGCCCTTTTTGGTCATTTCACATTTCTTTTTAATTTATGATTTTAAATATATATATATATATATTTATATATTTTTTAAATCACATCTATATATATAAATATATATTCGCTTATATTTTCGTGCCTAAAATTTTGTCGTGCGTGCCAACGAGTGCACTCGGGCGTACACACTATTGTACAATCCACACGTATCGACCACGACCTCGTGTGTCACCTATTTCCCACCAATTTATTATTTTGCCACATTATTTTATTTGTTTATACAAATTATTTCATAAAACTTCATATACTCGAATTTTGCCTGTCTAAGGCCTCTTAGTGGACCTGAGCTGGCATCCACGTCTGAAAATAAATAACAATTAACAGCTTAATAAAGTTGGGCCGTTCCAGTTCTTCCCAACCAGGGAAAATTTCATCCTGAAATTTAAGATAAACGTCATCTCTCATAGAGAGATTATTCCACTACTTAAACCACATTAACCACTCAAAAGGTTAATCAACCTATTCATGCCCCTGGTGAACCACTCGACCAGTTATAACAACTAACCTTGGTGAATCACATAACTAGTTATACTACAATCCCTAGTGAACCACTCAACCAGTTATACACAAAAAATGCAAGGAAAAACATAATTTAATAACTCGAGAAATGCATAACAGTACGTACCTCGAAATACCATACATAATGGAGAGCAATCCCTCCACTATTTTCAATTGTTACCGTATGGTGAAAACTAGATATTTTCAGCTTAAACGATGTTCATCTATTGACTTTCCTTATATCATACATTCGTTTCACTGGTATCCAACTAATGTGTGTACCCACTAACCTTTCACCTAATTATTCTCATGATGGTCAGTATGAATTCATGACCTACTAACATATGTACTGCTAAGATAGATCGAGTCGTTATATAACAAAGTTACCTGTGCCATGTGTTTTGGTCTAGTACATCCCTTGCTTAAGCAAAATTTTCAATTTCATAACTAGAATCATCACGAAAACCCATATATACATTCACAGAAATATCTCACCAAATCTGCCAGTTACTGTACCCTCAAGTATAGTAGGTGATTGAAAATAACTACTCTTGATCTGCGTTGTGTTGTTTTTCCTATTGGAATTTAATTCTTATCTGATGTTTGTATGGTGTTAATGGTTTCTGATACTTATTGCAAACTTTAATATAGCTGGTACTTTTGATGTATCCTCATCTAGATGAGATGTCGGTGTGGGCCCTCCCACCGACCTTACTATTTGAAAACCATCATAAAACTTCAGTGGAGTTACTTGAATTGTTACGATTGCGAGACTAACACCAGTGCTCCAGCCAAAGCTAAAGGTGTCTGTCATCACTTTCGTGTGCAATTCAAATCATCTCAACACTATCAGTTGTCCAATAGGTTTTCAACAACCTCAGTCCAACTTCCTTTACGCATCTTGTCTTCTGAAGTCGACGATTCTTACAAGGTCTTCCATAACTTGTCTGCTATACTCATCGTTTTCTGAAATTAACAACAGTGACATCGTTTTCTGCGTTTAGTCTTTTGTATGCAGCGTTTTCTGAAGTCGACGTCAGTAACAATGTCTTACACATTTTTTTTTTCCGTAAGTCTCGTTAGCTTATCTAAACTGTTTATGTATAAACTCTTCAAGCCTACCTCAATCCACAAACCATGGCCTATATGAATCATTACCATACTCCCCATGTCCAGTCGGGTGCAAAACTAGGTATGCAGTACTTAGCAAGCTTTTAAAATCATATACCCTTGCCATCTTTGCCGAGATCTATGTGACACGTAATCAACCACCATAATTATTACTGGTTCTTTTAACAAAATTATAATTACATACCATAGCAAAAACATCAGGTTTTCATAATTTACAACAAAATAACACATAGTGTTTCAGTTCACACTATCTATGTCCTGACCAAACATAATCTGAACCTGTGGTTCTAACCCTTAACGGCTTCGCTGCTATCGGTGGCATAAAGATAACTGGACACTTAAAATGATGTTCGTCCACTTTTCCGCAATGTGGACACCTCGAAAAATACTCCTGTTCGAATGGCTCAGTGTCGTCTCTCTACTGGTCTAGCTCTGGCGTAGGTGGTGCTGCAGTAGCACTAACTGATGGTGGTGCAGTAGTACAAGATGGTCTCTTCGGACATACTACTTTTAATGTCCCTTTTTATCGCACCAAAAACATCTTCATTTTTCACGTCTCCTGGTCGAATGCACCCTAACCCCCATCTCATCTGGTATATGTATAAAAGGTGGGTGTACAAGATCCCAATCCCAGTCTACCTGAGGATCAAAAAATTTTGGCACATACACCTCCGGTGTCCTTTGTAGAGTCCTCCTATACTCGTTACCAGTATTATGATCAGTCGGCACTGTTGCTGGCTTTGTGGCAGATGTCATTCTACGAGCCATAATTGACGGAATTACTAACGTAAACCTCTCATCTAATATCTCTGATACTGCAGCTTGAACTGTGATAAATGGCGCAAGTACTGCCTAAGTACTGGGCGCAACTAAAGCAGTAGTCGATGCAGTTGCTGCCACTCTATGGCATCGGATATAATCTAATATCTCTGTCATCTGTGCTTGCTCCACTGCATACTAGTCAACCATACTCTGGGCCAACAACTGTAACGTCAGATAGTCTCTAGTCGGGTCGCTCGTATCCCTGACCTCTTGCTGGGTAGCAGGAAGCTGTCAATCCATCAGAATCTGTATTATAGAACGTGCGCCCACTCAGCCTCATATAAATGAGCGTATCGTATGTAGTATATCATCAAACACATGTCACGTATATAACCCTAACGCTACCCGCCTCACAGTGGCTTCCCAACTAGAGTTCTAGGGCAAGTTCATCGGGTTTCCACATCTAAGATTTATTCATTAAATTTTATGCTCTTTCATTAACTTCTTTTCCCAAGGTTCATCGACCTGGCTCTGATACCAACTGTGATGGCCCTAAAACTTAAGGCTGCCATGTCATGCGTTGCGGGCCCACAACCTTACCTAATCATCGACTTTCACTATGTCCCACGCGCACCACGTCATTTATCAACCTCATTCACAAAAGTTTATCTTTTAATTTTACCCATAAATTAGAGGAAGCATTTACATGTTAATTTGCAGTTTATTCATTAAAAGTTTAAGAGCATCAATTCTATGTGGAAAACCCGGAACCGTACACTGTTTATAAGATGACAAAGTAATATATATATATATACATGTACCTGTATCATAAAAGTCCCCTTGGTATCCAATATAAGGTAAAATATCAAATGTACACGTACGAGTATGTCCTGGACAGGAAGCCGTCAAAGTTAGTCGCCCAATGTCTCTGCAGCTCTGCTCGTACCTAGATCTGCACTCAAGCCACCCAACAAATACGGTGACGAACCCAGTGAGTAAACTCCCAAGAGAAGTCCACACAATTCTCAACAGTAAATCAAATACATCTACTATTCATACAAGTATGTTAATTGACAACAAAATAACATACTCCTATGAATGTAGTACGATATCGAAACCATAACATCCGATAAACTAAAATAACAACACTTAATTGAAAATCATCAAACATCAATCAAGTAAATCAACAATATCATGAATTATAGCCATTCATCCTGACTATAAACCAACTATTTTATAACCAACAAATCCTGCAAAAAAAGGAATTAGTAGCAAAAAAAATATATAACAGAAATATATATAATAAACGCTGCAAGACAAGGGGTTAGTAGCACATAACTAATATTGTACCTTTAGTGGCTTGTCTGTTGAATCAACGAGGCAAACTAGACCATACTTTGGGCTATCTTCCAGGCACGGCCCTTGAGGATACCTCAAATGGGTGACCCTGGACCCTCTAGGTGGTCGATGTAGACCCACGACGCACCCACACTTATCTAGTATACCCGAGTAGCATATTCACTATGGCATGACTAGAAAAAATGCTATAGTCTAGCAAGACTCACACATCCAGAATAGCACAACGAGGGCGCACCCTACCAGTCGTCTATATAATCACACAACCATATCCCAGATAATAGCACGACGAGGGCGTCCCCTACCAGTCATCTATATAATCACATAACCATATCCTAGAGAATAGCACAACGAGGGCTCACCGTACCAGTTGTCTACATATACACACAACTAAATCCCAGGTACTATCAACGAGTAGCAGTCAAGCATGGCTAGTACCATGATCTTCTCAGTGACAGGCATAGTACCTAATATCACAATGTAAGAGGAAACACCACAACAATATACCATACAATGAACCACATATCGTGCAATCAATCATATTTCATAAATCAATTTACCTTAAACAATAAAACAATAAATACTCTATATAGCAGCTCAAACGTCAAATATAGTGATAAATCAACCTCAACATTAGTATCATAGTGCACAAACATACGACATCCGATAAATAAAATAAATCGAATCGAATGTTATAAAACATTCTCAAGGGTTTTACCCACCTTGAAAGTCGTTCAAATTCTCAAAATATGTCGGTCTGGTCCCGCTATTGCCTCGGAATGTGTGCAAGGCACCCGATTATGGTATCCTAAACCCCTGGTGTCAAAGTAAACCATTTTCAATGGTTTAATGTCAAATTAATCGATTTTATATTGCAACAACAAAAATTAGAATTTTATTTCCAATTTTTAGTTGTGGCATATTTTTCTAGTTACACCGGGGTGTCAAACGTCCAAAGAAGTCTCGCAATCCACTTTACTACTCTTTTTCAACTTCCTCATATTTTCTCAATTTATTCTGAATTTTCCATAATTTTCTATATTTTTGCTAATTTCACACTTTACGAGGTAAAAACTCCGACACAACGTCTCGTTAACATCTCGAATACTTCACTTTTTATAGAAATTCATTAATTTCTATTTATTTGGTTAAAATATAATTTTTCTGAATTTTTCCATATTTTTCATATTTTATTTAATTTAAAACGGTATTATTTATTTATTATTATTTTTTAATATTGAAATGAGTCGGGTCTGACCCGACCCTCGCCACCTTTTTCTCCAAATTGAACCAGCGTCTCTGGTTTGATCAATCATTTTTTTCTATTCTTTCTTTCCCTTTTTCTTATTTCTTACCAATTGATCAACACAACACCATTAACAACAACTGAACCTCTATTAAAACATCAATTTCTTCAAAATCAACAACCCCATCAACAAGAACAACCACCATTAATGGCCGAACACCAACAATACCAACAACGAGAACCACAACAACGGTAGCGAGAACAACAAAAATAAGAACTCACTCACCTCGACGTCGTAACCACACGAGTTCTTGCTCCCACGCTCACTCCTTCTCTCTCGCGATCGATCTCTCTCGATCAATTTTTGGGGAAACAAGGTAGGTGTCGGTGGTGATATTTTAGGGCTATGTCAAATGACCATTTTACCCCATCTTTATCCACTTTCCTTTATGAAACCAATGCCCTTTTTGGTCATTTCATATTTCTTTTTAATTCTTTATTTTCAATATAAATATATATACATATTTTTTAAATTGCATCTATATATATAAATATATATATATATTCGCCTATATTTTCGTGCCAAAAATTTTGTCGTGCGTGCCAACGAGTGCACTCGGGCGTGCACACTATTGTACATTCCATGCGTGTTGACCACGACCCCGTATGTCACCAATTTTTCACCAATTTATTATTTTGCCACATTATTTTATTTGTTTATACAAATTATTTCATAAAACTTCATATACTCAAATTTTGCCTGTTTAAGGCATCCCAGTGGACCTGAGCTGGCGTCCACACCTGAAAATAAATAATAATTAACGGCTTAATAAAGTTGGGCCATTACAACAATAAAGACTACTTGGTGAACATTCGATGGTCAAAGATTGAAACGTATTGAAGGTTCTCGGCGCTTTGTAACCGAGTCCATTATGTGGTGTATGTTGAAAATGTATCAAACACCTAATACCGTAACTCTTGCAGTTTGTCTCGGCCACTTCTCTCCTTATATTGGTGATATGTCTCGTTGCTTGGTAACCGATACTATTGGGTGAACACTCGGTGGTCAAAGATTGAACTGTACATAGTTAAGGTTCTCTGTGCTTTGTGACATAGATAATTTGGGCACCCCATTAATTACTTACCTTATGTTTAGGACTAGAATTTTTGGCATAGTTACGGAGTTCAATGATCGAACCTATATGCATTGTCTCGGTGGTGCAGGATCGAGACTTGTGTGTAGTTATCGGACGTGTATTGCCAAAGTAGTGTTTTTTATATGAAAAACATTGCATATCATTGAGTTTAAGCATCCAAATCAATAAAAATAGTATACACAAGGGAATATAACTATAGTAAGCTATTAAAACTAGATTCGTCCAAAATGAAAAACTGGATCTGTCAATCCCCGTACAAATCTTTTCTTGTAATCCCGCAACCAAGTATTCTCTAAATACTTGAGTAGACCTTTCACATATGCATACTCAGCACACATGGTAGCCAATCTAAGCTCAAATGATGCTTCGATTGTAACATATATCAAAGTCATCACTATCACTAAATAGTTTGAAGTCTTCATTTCATGCGAACATCTCTTTGGTGTTGGTTAACGCCATTTTGTCGATGTACCACGTACAAAGAAAGTGGGAAGATTATGGAAAAAAATCTTCAATTGCATTGATAATGTGACGGCCCAATTTTAATTAAGTCGTTATGAAGATGTGTTTACAAACGTGGACGACGGCTCAACACCCTGTTAGACTAAGTGGTTAGTCACTCTAATTCCGACCGGGATTTTGATGGAAACAAACAAGGTGAAAATGTACTAATAAATATCAAGTGTATTTTAATTTTTGTTAAAGGATGCAAAACATCATATCACGGGTATTCAAGCCATACAAGTTCAAGACTCGGCATTCATGAAGGATTGAAGACGGAAGATCATACTACAATTTGTAATTTTTGATGTAAGGTATACAAATTCTTTCACGCAAGCCAAATGCATTAGTTCATGCATACAAAGCTTTTTAAACAAATTTTCACATGTCAAGAGATCACTCGAAGTTTCAAAATGGAACTTTAACACATGACTAGGTTTATGAGTTTAAACAATGTGAAACTATGTGTTCATGGTCATTGGCATTTTTAAGATCATTGTGGAAGTTTTCGAAAAAGAAAAACTTGTTTTTGAAAGGTTTTTGAAAAGAAAACTGCAAATTTGCAGAAAAGTCCCTCGCACATTATGAAATCGAGATTTTCCGTTTTTGGGATTTATAAAAATATCCAGACCACCCAAATAGTCTTAATGATCCATATTAAACATATATATCATGTTATATGAGGGTTGGCTGGATCCCGAATGAGTTTAAGGGTCGCTAACGCAAATGGACAAAATATTTATTTTGAGGTCCCTGCAGTTAGCGCGCTAATACTGTCATTAGTGCGCTACGTGCGGAGTTAGCGCGCTATGCCTCAGTATTAGCGCGCTAATTGCCTACCTGATAGCTTTTTTAAAAATCTGGAAAACGAACTTTAATTTGAATTCTTGATGAATTCTGGACCCTTGGATCCCTAGAACGGTCATATACTGGTAATATGGGATACCTAACACTATAAAACCACCAAGAACATGGTTTTGACACAGCAAGGAAGAAACACACTCAAAAAGCTCAAAACTTACAAGAGAACAACTTTGATTTTTGTGAAGAAGAAAAAGAAGATTCTTGTGGCTGTCCTCTAGCTCTAAAATCCAGCACTCTTGAGGCACTCAAAGAAGTACAAGAATCTCATCAAAACTGACCTCTTTTGTCATCTTCTTGGTTGTAAGCAAGTCCTTGTTCTAGCATCTTTTCTTGAGCTTAATCTACATAGTTTTGTGTGTTTGAATTGAAAATCATATTATTGTGTGTTTGAACACCTTCAACTTGGGTTTTGCACTTAAACTTATTCTATAAAACCCTAAGATTAATTTGAACAAAAGTTTTGCACCTAAACTTGATTTTTGTTAAACTCTTGTTCTTAGCATTGAAATCGATTTGCACTAATACATTAGACTTTTTAATCGATTACATATTTGGGATTTGCAACAAAATCAGTGACACATTTGCATATTCCATTTATTCTCATACTTGCATACATTAGAGTTGTTAGGCTCTAGGAGGCTTGCTAGTGTTTGAATTTGATACCACTTTACGTTGTAAAGTGTATCCTATAATTTTTCAGCCACTTGTTGTAATTGGATAATTGTAAGACTTAATGGAATCTAAGTTAAAGGGGAAGTCCTAGTTGAGGCTAGGCATAAACCCTAGTTGCGACTAGGTAGAAAGTTCTAATTGTGATTAGACATTCTAGGCTTGTATGCTTAGGTTGTAACTCTTATTTGAAATATAAGAGGGGGTTTTAAAAATTCTAACCGGGGAGGTTAGGTAGTGGATGTAGATCATTGGATCGAACCACTATAAATCGTGTGTCACTTTCCATCTCTTCTATCTCATTCACTTGCATAGCATAGACATTCATTATTGGTGGACGTATTATCATTGTTATTTGTACATAAAGTTTTAAAAAGGCAATAACCACTCGGTAACCCAATTCACCCCCCCTCTTGGGTGACCTTCACACCCCTTGGACCCCGCAGATAGGCCAGGGCACGCCCAGAGTTAGGTAAATAGTGATTTTGTGTACTAATGTGTATTACTTGTGATGTATGTGTTCAATTATGTTAGATTGCATCGCAATGTGTATATTTATATTGTTATTGATCGTGTGAGATAATGTGACGAGTATTCGTCTCGATTACAGCGTAGACACGAGTACTGAGTAGGTGAATGACAATACACTAAGTCGGGTAGTAATACATATATGAAATTGAATGAAATGCATCAAAAAAGTAATTATAAACGCCATATATTCGTTCATGATACGAGAGTATGCAAGGGACGTGAGTGTACGCACGAGAGTTTGGTAAGAGAATGCCCGAGGATCAGTTATTTTATTGAGAAGGTATAAGGTTAAGAGAGCAAGTCACATTTCTAAGTCACCATTTGATGACTTTTTTACCCATTCATGACCCTAGGATCAAGCCTTGAGATGTGTATTTGATGAGAGATGAATTAGTGTTATAAATATCACATTTTGTCAGACTCACTCATCCCTCCCAAATCTGAAAATACAAGTTGGTGGTGAGGTTTTGGTGAGCTTGTGGAACATATTTGGAGCACCAAACGACGAGCAATCGACGATCTAAGGTGAGATTCTCGATCTCTTCTCCGTTATCTGTGTCGGGTATAGTATCTGTATTTTGATAAAGGTTTCGTGGTTTGGTGTCAAGCATACTGATTTGGAGGTGTTGTTATGATTTTTATGTTAGAGTTAGAGCAATTAGTGAGGTTTTGTTGATGTTGTTGTTGGTTTGAAGTTTTTGGTTGAATATTGTATTTTTGGTCAGGATTATCAGGGTTTTTGGTTCGAACGAGTTTCGTCGGGATTTTATGATGGATTATAGTTTGTATGTGGATGTATGAGGTGTTGGGACGAGTTCGGACTGCGGCATTGAGCCAGGGTGTTCGAACACCCACGTATTGAGTCTTTGGGTCAGACGCCGCTAGGGACGCTATGGGGAGTAAACCCCCACGACGTCACGCGCAGCGTCCGAACCAGTAAGCCACCCAATACCCAAGTTTTATGTCACGCTATGGGGGTAGACTCTTGGGGGTGCGAGTAATAGAACTAAGGACGCCGTGAGCTATTGTTCACAGTGGCGCCACTCACGGCGTTCCAAACAGAAAAATAATTAAAAAATTAAAAATGAATTTCCCGATTTGGTTTAATGGGGGATTTATTTGAGGATGATTATTTACATAATGGGGATTAATAAAGAGGAAATAAATAGGTAATTGGGAATGGATGGAAATTTTAAGGTTTTGTTTAATTAAACGGATTTTCGATAATCAGGTATTCGGGACTAATTGACTGATGATTGGACACGCATTAGGGCGTGATTTGGACAGTATAAACTTAGTTGGAGTGTGGTTTCAGGTGTGTAGTATCCCGATTGAAATTTTTTGCATATTTACCTGATTTATTTATATTTGAATTCAAATTCAGTTGTTCTATTATTCTATTTCATATTGTGGCTATATAGACGGCTGGTAGAGTGATTCTTCATCGTGTTATTCTTGTGTGTATGTCCACTAGTCCATAGCACCTGATGCTAGGGGTCTTAGTACGCCCTAGGTATACATCAACCATCGAGAGGACCCGAAGGGTTGCCATGCATGAGTTTACTCACTAGTAGTGCTCGCGGAGAGTCCAGAGTATGGTGCTAGTCTGATTTAGGCTTAGACACACAATTTGAGCTTTTACTATTATTTATTCATGTGATGAACACAATTACCTCTTTATCTTTCCGCATGTTTATTTAATAGCTTATAAAATTTCAACATTTATTTCCATATTTAGTCAATGAATTTCCTTGGGAATACTCACTCTAGACTCGTCATCTGCCTTTTTGTGATGGCTAAGTGCAGATCCAGGTACAAATCACGGTAAGGGCAAGCTTGCTGGTTAACTGTGATTTTTGATACGACAAGCTGAACTTGTACGTTTGTATTATATGTATATCACTTGACATATATTTTGATGTTTTAGTATATTTTGAAGTTTATTTCACTTTATATGATGATTACGGACATTTCACATTAGATTTATGCTCCAATAACATGATATAGATGTTTTAGTTTTAATCTATCATGTCTTAAGTCTTTCGCTGATATTAATGATTTAATAGATGATTGGAGTCCAGTAATATAATCTAAATAACAATAATGATTATAATTTTAGGTTTAAACGATATATAGCAAGTTAGATGGTCGTGGGACACAGTTGACTGTGACATGGTTGGTTGTGGACCCACGTGGCACCCATGATGGGTTTTCGGAGTTTGGGATCATTATGTTTTGGTATCAAAACCTAGGTTTGTAAGACCTTGGGCTCGAATTAGGGATAAACTTGATGAATAAACTTTAGATATGGAAACCTGAAGTGATTGCTTAGAACCCTAATTGGGAAGTGATTTTGAGGCAGGTAGTATTGAGGTATTATACGTGTTATGTTTTTGTTTGTATACATTACCTATGATACATGTATATTTATACTGAGGCTGATTCGACGTACGTTCCTTGATGCAGATTACTAATGGACAGACATCCTCCAATTACTACTCAACCATAGGGTGGCGACACAAGCGATCCTACACGAGAGACTATGACTCTGTATATGCTATCGTAAAGAATTAATGATAAGTTCGCCATGCAGCAGGCACACATGTCCGAGTTTATGGACTTCATTAGAGATCATGTGACTATGTTGATGGCACCGACCTCTATATTGGCTACACCAATGACTACACATGTAGCCGTAACCCTTGCTACAATACAGACATAGGTTTGTCTGGCAATTTCTAAGACATTTGCTGAGGGAGCTGCACCAGCTGTTGCACCGATAGTCGTTTAAGTTGATACTATGATCATTAAACCAGCAACTCTTGAGCACCCAAATTTGGCATCTGTATAGGCAGTTTAATGCCAGGAGAGGCCAAGAGGGTGAATAACTTCATAAGGTTTCAGCCAGGCTAATTTTATGGAGCTGAAGGCTTGAATATAGCCGGGAGATGGCTACTTTAACACGAGCGTCTGCATAGACTACTCCTAGTCAAGGAGAGGGACCAACCTCGATTATCGAGCTACTATTTGAGAGGCGAGGCCGCAGTTTGGTGGATTATTTACGAGGCTACATATCTACCTGTGATGACTTGGGCAGATTTCAGGGAGGTGTTTATGGACGAGTACACCCCTATTGAGGTCAGGACTAGACTAAGATAGGAATTTCTAGCCCTAGTATAGGGTACTATGTCGGCGCTGTAGCACATGGAGAGATTCAGATATTTACTGCAGTACGCGATGTACGTGGCAAGGACAGAGCACTTACAGGTCTACAACTTTGTCCGAGGCTTAGATGAGAGGATAACTAAAGTTGTTGTGGTTAGAGAAGCATGTACACTATTGGAGATTTATGACTGGGCCGTAGCACACGAGACTTATTCAGCTCAGAGGTCAATCGACTAGCATCCTCTGCACAACATAACCAGCCTGCATAGAGTTCTCGGTTTGAGAAGAGACCGAGGAGAGATTAGGGCAGATAGGGAAAGGGGCAGAGACATCGCCATGGAGATTGGCAGTCAAATCAGGGTCACCGAGGGAACAAAGATCGGGGACATGACATAATGAGATACGATGATTACTAGGCAATATATTCTACTGCTTCTGCACCCGTTGACCAGCTTAGGCTGCAGTACAGGCCAAACAAAGGTCAGAAAGGTTAGGGTCAGAGCCAAAGTTAGGGCCAGAGTCAGAGCATTTGTGCCAGGTCATTCAGGAGTCAGGAGACTCGTACTTGCTTTCAATGTGGTCAGGTTGGATGTCTACAAATTGATTATACTAGACTAGTTTCAGCACCACCACCGATTGAGCAAACCAAAGATAGGGCCCACACAACAGCGTTTATGGTCACGCATCCAGACAGGGAGGCGACCAAACTTGTAACGACCCTCAAATTTAATTGATGTCACGTGTCGTGTTTCAGGATCTTGACCTGACGATAGTGACTTGTCATATTACTCAAGCCTCGGGAGTTGACATTGATGTATATTTTATTTTTCTGTGATATTTGTACTATTATTTATACCTAAATGTGAACTCTATATGTCCTATTGCGTGATATTGTTTTATTTATCGACACGGATTTGTGTGAGATTTACCTAAAAAATGAGAATTTTAAGGCATAATACGGGTATTCAAACACCGAGAAATGATAATTAGTGAATTATCAGAAAATAATAAATAATTAAATAAAATGCGAGAGCGTTGTTGTGTCCGGGAACGCACGACGTGCGAGTTGTGAGGTGAAACGGGTCTAAGAACACGAGTGTGAGCGAGAAAGGGCTAAATGTTGAAGATATAGTCACCTATCAAAGTTACTTTATAGTGTTACAGTTGGTGGCTAGTTTGAATAAGATACCTAGGATGTGTCTCGAGATCTGTGCTGGTTAGTTGATGAATGGGTGTATAAATATCCACCCCATCACCTTTTCTTTCTTCTCCTTATCTATTTTCTCACTCAATTGACCAAAAGAAAGGAGCATGAGTTTGGTGTTTCCGAGTTCGTTGTGACGTCGGGGATCGACCAACCACATGAAATAAGGTAGGATCCCGATTCCCCTTGTGTTTATCTACGGGTTAGTGTTAATTTTGTGGGTTTTTGTCACGACAATTTCGGATGAGATTTTCGGGAAATGTTGAAAATGAATTTGTATGATGAGATTGAGATTATAGGAAGGATCTATTGATGATTTATGCATTGGTTTGTCTATTTGTGGAAATTTGATATTTTTGGAGATTTTTGGTGAATTTTTAAGTGATTTTCGAATCGGGGTATTTGTCAGGGTTTTGATGCAAAGTCAAGTGTGTTTGTTGTTGTTTTGGACGTCCCTAACAATTTGGGTTAGGCTCAAAACACGGTGACACGAGCCAGGGTTCCGAAAAACTCTAAAAACTTATTCAAGGTGCCACGCCGCGAGGGACACCGTAGAGATTTTCTCCCAGGACGTTAGTTTACGACGTCCAAAACAGAGAGGTTCACAGAACCCACGCTTTAAGTGACGCCGTGGGAATTACCTTCGTGGCGTCACGGTGACGTCTAGAACAGTTAAAACATATGATTTTTAAATAAATTTTTAAATTTTTGGAAAACTTTAGGGGACTATTAAGGTCACAAAATGACTCTAATTGAACTAAATTTTGATTAAATGATTGCCATACTTTGAGAATTCGATTGTGATAAGTTAGAGGGTTACGCGAGGATCAACATTTTACGATATTTAAGGTACGTTTTTCATACGATTGTAAGCCGGTAAGAAAATGCACATTAATTAATTTTATCATTGCTATCTCTATTTGAATTGAGCTATTTGTTGGAATTTCATTCTATATTTCCTTAGTTGAATGTCTTGGCGTAAGTGCGTCTTGAAGGTACTCCATATTAGCTGGGCCAACTTGAACACTTCTGTAGAAGTGTTTTCCACCCCCTAATAGTGAGTTTCACCTCGAGTACTGGATTGTTGTGGATGTGGTATTGGTTGTGGATTTGGATGTGGTCGTAGATGTGGCACTGGTTTGATAATTGACCACTTATGGGCCTCCTTTGACTCATTAAACACTCAGATTTCGTTGCTATGCTTGCCAGTCTGTTTATCATGCAATTTGTTATATTTCCTGTCTTTCAATACCACATGATATTTGGACTATTTATTCGGTAACTCTTGAATTACTGTTTACGTTCTTCTGGCATTACTTTCATATTTTTCATGCACTCACCGTCTAGTTTGTGACGGTGGTGCAGATAGAGCAGAAACGAGCAAGGGAAAGGAGTTGATGCTAGATGATATCCTTTGAGGACTCTCGGAGCGTTTCTTTCCTTTACTTACTGTAGGTCTTGCTTCTTTTTATTGTGATTATTGTATTGTATGTTTTTTGTAAAACACTGGGATATGTATTGGGGTTGAGAGACTAAGGATATCATGTATGATCGTACTATTTATCTTTGATCACTAGATATACATGTTTTATCAATTTTTTTAGGGTTCCACATGATAAGTTATATATATATATATTTCCTGACTTTCTGTTTATTATAGTGATTTTCATTGCGAATTTTTTGATAGGGCCAAGACCTATGTACCACTTAAACGGTTTTGGTTCTGTAGGAGGTCTTGGTCGAGGGGTATCGAGACCTTTTCTTAGGTCTCGGTGGGTGTTAGTCGAGATCTCTTTAGGTATCTTAGTGGGAGTCAGTTGAGACCTCTTCAGAGTTCTCGGCTTTGTGCTACCAAAAACCGCAAGTGAAAATAATGAAGAATTTTTTTTTAGAACTCCATAAAAAATCCATGAAAATGAACAAAAACTAGGTGGTTTTGGTTTTGTTCTAACTTTCGTATTCTTCTCGAATCCATAAACACCTAAAAAGGCTAGATTGGAGCCATAAATCAACCCTAAACACCAACAACAACACAATGACACCACAAAAAAATCTCAAAAACCAAAAACAAAATGGTGAGAATCACCTAAATGAAGTAGAATACACATGCCTCGGTTCAAAAATTATTGGAAACCACCAAATTTGGGCAGTGATAAGGGGATTGATCGAGAGAGATGGGAAAAGGTAGGTGTTTGTGCATTTTGAAGGTGGGGTATGAGTGAATAAAACCCCTTTTTATATCAATACCAAAAAAAATCCCTTTTATATGAAGGTCAATATAGTTATTTCATGCAAGGGCAAAAATGAAATGACATTAATAAATTTAAGTGGGATCAACAAAAAAAGGAGTCTGTTTACCCCTCCATAAAGTGGCTAAACGAACCTTAAACATGTTTAACGAACCCAGTTCAAATTTGTCTCTTTTTACCACTACGTGAAATGACATTTTTATTCCTTCATATAAAAAGCTTTTACTCACCCATACCCTAATCACTCAACCGAACCCCACTTTCTTGAATCGCGCTCTCATCTCTGGCCTAAATTTGATAAAATCTGAGTGAAACCCTATAGATTCAACTTCATGAATGCATTCCTCACCTCTTTTCGTGACGATTTTTGAGTTGTTTTAAGGTTATTTTGTTTTTTAATTGGGTTTTATGTTGTTGTTGGGTTTAAGTTTTCAATTTGGAGCTTGAATCTCACATTTTGGTCACAAAGAAATGTCGATGAAATCAAGAATATCAAGTAATTCTAAGCAAAAACAACTTTTTTGTTGTTTCATGTATTTTTTTAAAGTTTTGAAATTTTTTTGTTCATTCTCGTCGCCCACAAGTTTTAAACACGTAGGGCCAATACCTCTAGTTGACTCCCACCAAGCTGAGACCTATTTAAAGGTTTAGGTCGGCTCCCTCCGTTTTCCATCGAGATCAAGACCTCTTTCATAGTATCGGTGGTAGTCGCCCGAGACCGCTAAAGAGGTCTTTGTAGGTAGGGGCAAAACCAGTCCCAAGGAACAAGGGAGCCAACTTAAAGAGAAAATTCATTTTAGTCAATAATATTTTTTGCCACCTATATTTAAATCGATTTTGAACAATTTATGACCACAAATGTTCTATTTAAAGTTAAAACACTCAACTCAATAGAGATTATTATTATAAAATATAGTATTCATGTCAAAGAAATCATGAAAAATCCACAAGAAAAAAGATTGTGAAAAATCATAATCTATATTTGGAAGGGGTGGGCTGAAATGGAGAATGTAAGTCATGTGACCCACACATTGGTACAATGTATAGGGTGTTGGGGGTGTGGGGACCAGTCGAAACCTCTAAAGATGTCTTGGCGCTATATATCAAAAACTTACGAGTAACACTCCCTCACTTCTAGGGCACGACAAAACTAGAACCGACCTTATTCGATGAAAAAAAACTCTTATGACACTTTCGACCTAGTAGTACAAGTGATTTACAATGGCCAAAAAAACTGAGAAATGGAGAGGATTTAAGGGTGTTTGGGTGAGAGTGAGGGTGTGGGGGGGAGGGAGTGTATTTTCTAGATTTTTGAAAAAAAAGTGGGGCACGTTCAACAATTGAAATTGAAAATCGAAATATGCTTGAGTAATGAGGTACGTTGAGCAAGTTTCAAGGTCGTTTAGCTGCTTTCCAAAAATAATTGGTAGAATCTAAATTTCCTTTAAGGCCTTGTTTGATTACAGAGAAAATGTTGGCTTTCAAATGCAAGAAAATGTCATTTTCCCACATAATTTGTCATTTTCGAAAATGTCATTTTCCCACATAATTTGTCATTTTCCTTGGAACATTTTCCTTTTTCGTCTAATCAAATATGGCCTAAGAAGATTTAGACAACAAAAGCAAATTAATAAACCAACTTTTAATTGTCTTTTCCTTTTTAAATAAATTTTAGTTAAAAGAAGAGAATTAAATATGTAGATCTATATTTCAATCGAAATATTTAAATATTGTTACATGTGTATTGCTTTCTAAAATAATTAACTATATGATTTTTTATCAAAAAAAACTATATGTTTTAATTTTTTTTAGGTATAAATAATTATCATGGAAATTGTTCAAGGCATTTTTATTTTTTTATTTTTTAAAAATTTCAAGAGATATTAATTAATGAGTTATTAAGAGGCCATTAACTATATTGCAATAATTATTACACCAATAAGTACACATTCATCGCGTCACTTAAAAAAGAAGTGGAGCCACCACTTTCTTTCTTCTAAAAACCCTAAAACTTTTTTTTGATTCTCTTTCGTGATTTTTGATCTTGAACCACCGTCGATCCCCCGTTTCGATCGACAGTGGTTCAAATCATATCTTTTTCACATTTTATTCATCCAATGAGCTATTATCTGTTAGATTAGTGAAGGTTGGTTTGCATCCTTGTTGTGGTAGGTTGTGCATGGTTTTTGTGCAGCGGCAAGGTTGGTCTTTTTTTTGTCATCCGTACTTAAATGTTTTTTATTTGTATCTTCTTCGTTGGCATGGGAAGTTTTAGATTTTCCTCTCCTTATTGGAAGTTTTGTTATTTGTCATATGGTTCTAGTAGCGTTTATGTATAGTCATGGGGTTCCAAATATTGTAGAGAGTAATCCTTGATTGTCTACCTATATATTTCAATTTCACAATTCTATTCACAACCAAATAGAAGTGTTTTTGAACAAATAGGATTAGCGAATCAATGTACTTTTTAATTCTATATCTGGTCCTGTATCAAGCGATTAATTATTAATGATACTTCTATTTTTCTTTAAAAAAAGAACAAACTATAAAAATAATAAAATAAAATAATTTCCTTTTTTTTGGAGAAGAAGAAATAGAAATTTCATTAATCATCAATGGCTCTCAATATATTGAATGGAATAGGAACGGGCATGAAACCAATCACAGTAGCAAATTGATTCGCTAATCTTAATAGTTGGAAAAAATATCCAACCACCATGAGGTTGGCTTTCAAGAATTGTGACTGTAACAACAAGATAGTTTGACTATCAGTGACTATTCTCTTGACAAACGTCTAAAATACAACAATATGCAAATACATTACTTGAATCATAACAAAAATAGGCCCGCTATGTGCACCCCAGTCATCACTCAGGGCACCCCATTTACAAGGGCACCCATCGAATTTATCAGGGCACCCCTAAATTGTACGAAAATGCCCTTGAACCCTATTGCTGAGGCACCCCACCTAATTCGGGTTTAGTCTGGTACTGGTTTCCATTTTTTTGAAACCTCATTTCCCACAAATGCTCTTATTCTCATCGTGATTTGGAGGTGCAATAAACTGAATCTCACATTTTTCATCGTTCTCTCCTACATATTCCCAGTTTTTTCGAGTTGGACATGTTTTTTGCCCAATTGAAGTGTTAGCAGCTAGGGACGAGTTCGGATTTAGGGTCAGTGTGAAATCAAGAGGCAAAGTAAGGTACGTTTGGGTTTTCGTTCGATTTTATATTCATTTGGTTCATTTTCTTTGTAGTCGTCCATGAAAATGTTTCAATATCTGGTTTTCTTGCAAATCCACAATACTCGGCCACACAGGACCGTGATGTGCTCATTACTCTCGAAAATACCATACTGAAACTTATGAGCATTTCTCGTTTGTAGCCAAATAACAGTTAACCTATATAAAATTTCATTACATCTCAGACACAAGTAACCGAGATTTTTGTTTTGGTCTTGGTTACAATAAACCTGAAGCTCTTATATTACTTATGCGTAGGTTTAGTCTCGGAGGATAAATGCTGACACTTGATGATAGATCTTGATTTCCTCATACTGAAATTTTGCCTTAGGTTTTGGTTATGTTATACCGAAATTTTTGTTTTGCTATCGGTTATGCCATACTGATCCAGTGTTGAAAATATTTTTTTTTGGGTTTTTTTTGCTACACAAGAGGTTCTATGTTTACAATATCTTTCTTTATCAGATATGGCTCGAGGGAAATCTACTGTTTATAGGAAGGATGTCGATGGAGAGCCCACGAGAGCACAACGAGCTTTGGTCGTGACTACTGCTCCTTCTGGTTCTGCTGCTCCTGCAACTCCTTCTGTTCCTCCTGCTACTCCCTCTACTGCTCATACTGTCAGTGTTAAGAGGAAGGCACATACTGCATTATATCAAAATGCGAAAGTGCAGGCTGGTGAGGGTTTACTTAGACGCAGACCGGTGAGGGATAACGTCGAGGATGAGGCATCTCATGTCCCTATGGGGAGCAGTAGTCGGGGTGGTGCCGACGGGGATGAGAATGTTGTAGAGCTCGAAGATAACCCATCTGCTCATTTCCCTGGCGGTCCTATTGGCTGCTCTTTGTTGAAGAGTTTTAAGGATCATGTTGCGGCAACAATTTTAGAATAATGAGGTATGTAGCCTTTTTTTGGCAAAGTATCAATTAATTTTCAATCAAATTATTACTCTTACTATTCATATACGACAATGTATTTATGAATTATTTTTTTTACAGCATCAACCGTTGCTTAAGTGCATAAACCACGGGGCTCAAATAGCTGAGTAGGATTTGTAGTCTTGTCACCCGACACCCAGGGACTACAAAGAATCATTCAGAGGTCAGGTTTGGCTCCACTCATAGACTGCTCCTATCGAAAGGCCAATAAGGAGGTGATATCAGCTTTTGTCGAGCTATGGCAGCCGGAGACCAATACATTTCACTTACCCTTTGGTGAAATATCCATCACGCTCGAGGAAGTGAACATTTTATTAAAGATCCCGGTGACGGGCAAGGTGGTGGCGGTCGAGAATTTCTTAAGTTACACAGAGGAGTCCTATAAAGAGGCGATTGAGTTAGTTTCAAAGTTGCTTGGGGTTTCTCGTGACGAAGTAGAGGAAGAGGTTAACATTACGAAGGGTCTCACAGTGCGAGTAGTTTGGCTGAAGAGTCATTTTTGCCCACCCAAGTCCAAGTTCACTACTTCCAGTACTTCCAGTTCTTCTACTACGTACCCACCAGTGGAATTCATTGTATTGCATTCTTTTTGTACTTGCTTTCTTGTACCCTATTCGCCGATAAAAGTAGGTCACAAGTTTCAATTGCATTACTGAAGCTTCTAGAGAACTTGGTGTTCGGGCATGTGCCCTAAGTCAATCTACAAACATTGTTTATCTTATAGTTTTTAGTTAATAAAATAGAGGTTTTTTTCATTTGTTGTTTTATTATAAGTGATTGCATGTTTACCTTATAATAAGATCCACGGGTATTTATTGAAACATCTTAAATATCCCTAGTCGGTCATTATACTGGGAACTATAATGAATTAAAACTAGTGTGAGTCTTGATTGATGGTTATGTGATGATTATACGTATAGGGATACGAATCGAGATCATAAGTATTTGTTAAGGAACAAGGTACTGGACTGGCCCGCTATGAGAACACCACTTGGATTAAGTCATAGGTGTTACTTGTGATGGCCCCAACAACCACAAACTGGGCCCCGCCCAGCCTAAACCTACGTGGACCACCAAGCCCGTCTCCAACTAGTTAACGTAGGTCTAGTTAGCCATAACTTACCAATTACTCAGTACATTATTCTCTCACTCACCCTGGTTCACTCTTTTTCGATTCACCTTAATTTTATCTAATCTTTTATCCTCAATTATAGTTAGCTGTGCAGCGAAATTATTTTTAAAACCAACTTAAAACAGTTTACAACTCAGTCATCCTAGATATGGAAAATATTATCCAAACAACATCACATGTATATAACAGATTAACTAAAAATCCAAAATGAACATTTACATGTATCAACAATCAGGTTCAACTTCCCAAAGCCCCAAAATATCAAAACAAATGGATACATAGCCAAAATATACAACAAAAGGACAAAATACCTACAAAGTGATAGCAAAGCTAACGGCTCTGAGCGTGCCTCAGATGATATTGCCAAGCATCAGTGCCTTGCCCCTACTCGTCTGTGGATCTGCACCCACCGTCATTAAAAGGACGGTGAGTACAAAATATAATAGTAAACAATAACAATAGATATCTCAACATAAATTACTAAATTTTCAATAATCACAAGTCTATCAATCATGCAGTGTATAACAAGAAACTGAAATAGATAGCAAATCGCATGATAAATAGATTCAATAAGCTCAGACAACGATAATCAAGTGACTAGGAAGCAAACAGATAGGCGAATAGATGATCCCAATCAAACCGCAGGTCACAAGACCTCATCAACTTACGATCGACATAGTAAGCCCAAAACTACCTCCCCTGCTCAATCCAACCTATACAAACCAGTGGGCCCGAAGGTCGCCTCCACTGAATGCACTCTGTTAGGAAAAGCTACAGACAAAGCAGGCTGCTAAATTCCTAACACACTACCGAAAGAAAGCCACAGTCACAAGCTGGATGCTAAATCATTTCGATAGGCTTCAACGAGAAGCTACAGTTTGTGCTGGCTGCTAAACACGTTGAGACTTCTCATCATAGTTAGGATACCTAAACCCTAGGTCACCTGAATTAGAATGGAATACAAAGGGCTCGCATTTCAAAAATAATCAATTAAGAAATAAAAAAGTAATCATGTTGATTCTATTATTGCCTTTACTCACCTCGAATCCCGCTAAAAATGCCATCGCGTAGCTCCACACGTTCCCTAATTAGTTGCCAACACTCTGCTCGTCACCTGACAATTATTTCGCTCAATTTTTGTTAATTTTTCTCTAATTATTCCAAGTATTCCTCAATTTTTCTCAAGTTTGACCTATTTTCTATAATTTTCTAAATTATTGTTCCTTTGTGCAATTGGGTCGCTTATCCGGTATTGAGTTGTATTTAGACCCATTAATATACCTGAGCGAAACCTCATAATTTTCATGCAATTTTAAAAAATATTTTTTTCAATATTTTCTTACTATTATTGCCAATTTCACGCTTTACGAAGCAAAACCCCGACAAAAGATCTCTTCACAATTCCAAAAATTTCACTTTTGATAGAAATTCCCAGATTTCTATTTATTTGGTTGAAATATAATTTTCTGGATTTTTTTCTTATTTTTTCTGAATTTTTCCTAATTTTTCTAACATTTATTTCTAAAAAAACATATGTAATTTATTTATTTATTATAAATAAATAAATAAGTTATTATTTTAATAATGAGTGGGTCCCCGGGTCGGGTCCGACCTGGTTCATCCCAACTAGATCAGATCAGGGCCCGACCCGAGGTCAGACCAGGGCCGACCCACCCAGGTCGGGCCCTGGTCAAAATGACCCGGCCCACCACCCCTTCTTCCCCAACTCATAAAGAAGAACTGGAAAATTCCAGTTCATCTCTGCTTCAAAATTTTATTTTATTTATTTTTCTTTTCTCTTTCTCATACAACAAACAACATCAACATCAACATCAACATCAACATCAACACCCACCAATTAAAATCCAATTTCCAAAATCAACAACTCAACCATAACCTCAACTATAATTAGCAAACTTAAATTCGTCAACTCGATCTCCTCTTCGACCTCAACAATCTCCACACCTTCGATCGACCGATCTCCCCTTGATTCCTTCTCACCCTCACTTTCTCATTTCGATTTTTTAGTTTTTTTTTTACAGTGAGAATGGTGAACGATGGTGTTAGTGAGGTTTTGTTCACAAATTTTGGGGTCAAATGACCATTTTGCCCTACAATTCCTATCCACTTCTTCACCAACTCAATACCCCTTATAGTCATTTCATATTTTCTTGTTATTTATATATATACATTTATATATATATATATATTCTATATATATAATTATATTTTCGCGCCTACCACGCGTGTCGCCCTCGACTCCGCGTATCACTCGGCGCCCACTAATTTATTATTTAATTTCATTAATTATTTTCATAGTACTTATCAGTGTTTTATTCCATTTTCGTCACCCAGACTCTCAAATACCCGTTTAACGTAGTCTCTTATCTCATACTCTAACTCGCCATGGTACCTATCAAAATACCTCTTCTGTCTCTCCTGCGCACCCTTCAACCGAAGTTTGATTGATCTGAGGGAAGACATTACTTACGATGAGCAGCCTATTCAGATTATGGATCGGAAGGTGAAGATACTGGGGAATAAGGAGATTCCCTTAGTTCTCGTCGAGTGGTAGCATTAAGGGGACGAGGAACTGACTTGGGACTTGGAGTCTTACATGCGCGAGCATTTCCCTTACTTGTTTTGATTCCGGTAAGTCTTACCCTGTATGTTTGTTTAATTTCGTGGATGAAATTCTCAATAAGGGGGAGAGACTATAACGACCCTAAAATTCTAACTCGTGCCACGTGTCATTTCAGGGTCGTATTGTGGGCCCAGTAAGCCGTAGTGTACTTGTTTCAGTCCTCAAGAGTCGACACCGAGGTATGTTATGTTTGTTTGATGATTTGTATTATTTATTTATTACCGATCATTAAATTCAATATCCCAAATGAGTGAGGACATGGTGAATGTGCGTTGGTACCGTTGAACAAGTTCGGTACGAAATAACTAATACAAATCACCAAACAAGCATAACATACCTCGGTGCCGACTCCTGAGGACCAAAACAAGTACACCGCGGCTAGTTGGGCACACAATATGACCCTGAAATGTTACGTGGCACGAGTTAGAATTTTAGGGTCGTTACATTACTCTTGACAGGTCATTTAGTCCTTAGACTTGAGATTACCATAGACTCAATATTAGGAACATGGTAATTTTACACAATCAAACATTGTCTTTAACTGGACGATTATAAAGATTATGATTGTTTATCATGTGAATAATATGTGTAGGTGTGTAATCAAGAAAGAATTTGTCGCTCTTGTAAAGAGAGAGATATCAATGGACCCCTCGATGTGTTAGATTATTAAATGGACAAGTTCAAGTAAATTGATATGATCAATGTCACTTTGATGTTTTCAATCTATCTAAAGATCGAGACTAGTAGGATTGAATATTAAGGGTGGCTTTCCATGCATTATATTAAATCAAAGGATATCGCATGACAAAAGGATATGATGTACGATATTCATTAGGTTGTATCGATTTTGATATTCATGCCGCTTGGGTAGTCATAATGCCTTGCTAGAAACCGCTTATGACTTGTGTACCAAAATAGTTTTGGTTCACTACCAACGTCGCATGAACCTATTGGGTTGCACACAAAGAATGACTTTGCGCAATTTCAAATAGTCCAGAGTATTGAATTTTATAAGATAAAATTTATAATATATAAGCCCTTATGATTCGTTATATGATAACTTATTAAAAGGGGTATATGTGTAATTTGCTTAAACAACGTAAATACAATAGTTGTATTTTGGATTTACTTAAATAGCGTAAATACAATAAGTGTATTACAAATAGGATTTTAAGTGAGATCTTATCTACACGTATAAATAAAGGGTGATACCCAAAACGTAAAATAAGAGTTTTTTTTCCAATTTTCGTAGTCTCTGGACTTTGGGAGAGAAAGAAAAACATTTTCTATATCTCTTGGGGCTAGCACTCTAAATTGTGGTCACCGTTCATGTGTGGATTTCTGATAGAGGACGTGCACTTGAACGTCTTAAAGATCGAACAATCAGATAAGGAAATCACGAATCAAGGTATGGTTTACTTTTGTAAATCTTGTTTAATAGAACTTATTTGCGATCCTGTTGGAGTTTTTCAAAATTGTTTTGAATTTTTTGCTGCGTATGAACCCCAAAACCCAACACTTGGATGAGGTCGGGACTTACACATGGGGTGCTGCTGCTCTAGTTTATCTTTACTGTCATCTCGGGTCAGCCACCAGGGTAGAAGTGTCGCAGATTGCAGGGTACCTAACTTTGCTCGAGGTACATATTTTTTGCCCATTACTTGTGAACCGGCCAATACAAATCCACTACTTTTTTACTTTTATTGATTCTTTTTTAGGGATGGGTATACGAGCACTTCCTACTCCACCTTGTTGCATCGAATGCGAAATACATGGACCACCTTCGACCACGTGTCTCGAGGTGGGTACAGAAACACGAGACGGTAGCTAACGTAGATAAGCTAAGTAGTATTCGTAGGACCCTTGATAGGATGCGGCCAAGTGAGGTACTTTGTTTTATTACTTTGAGTTTGGTATTCTAATTCAACAAAATTAATATTTTAACATAAATTGTTTGTTTCATTGGTGTAGGTGACATGGGATCCATACACTGACATCAGGATAGGCGACATTGTTCTACCGATGGTCTTCTACTCTAGTTGTCTGAAGTACATGGAAGTTGTGGAACCATACCATCCGGAGAGGTTCCTTCGACAGCTTGGCCATATTAAAGGAATACTATTGTCTCCATATCACCCCCTCGAAGCAAACCGAGATCGCATTGCAATGAAATACTCGAGTAAGTAATCATTCCAACTTGAGAATTGGGAAAAGTGGCGTAGCCATTCATTCTCTGTTGAAGATCGAGGGGAGAAGGCGAGGTTCGAGTTCATGGCTGCACCACAATATCTGTCATGGTTCACACAAGTTTCACATCCTACCATTGAAAACCTAATGCACAGTGATGACTTCCCTGATACAGTTGGTGATAATGAGTTATTAGAGGTAAAAGTCTTACTGCCATTTGAATTTAAGTTGGTTTATCACATTTCTTTTGTATTATTTATTCATAGCTTATCTATTGGTTTTGAACAGCGTAATCGACGTGCATTGGATAATGTATTGGTATGGATAGACTTGTCAGTGGGTATGGCCAAGATGGAGGATGCTGAGAAAATGGCGAATGATGTCGTGGACTACTTAATGGGTAGGGGTCTTGGTACAGGTACCACCACCAAGACCAACACCATGGCACCGAGTGCACCTACTGCTCCTTCACAGCATGACAGTACCCTAACCGAAAGTATGCCCGCCCCAAGTTCTATCGAGCCAAAGAATGCCCCTGCCCACCCCAAGTTCTTGCCAGTCGCCAAAAAGGAAGTCCCCCCCATGACAACATATGTTAGTCGAAAGGAGAAAAAAAATACCTAAAGTGAAAAAACATGTTGTTTGTCTTCTTCATTTGGTATTGTTTAACTTGTTTGATATTTGATGATGGATAATGTTTGACTTGTTAATTTGGTATTGTTTAACTTATTCGGTATTGTTCTATTGAATTGATAATGTTTGACTTGTTGGTCATGTTTGAATTAATATGTTCTACTACTACTATTTGTTGTTGTATTTTTGTCACTGCCATGTTTGCAATAAGTTACCACAGAGAAATCTACGGCCACGCAGGACCAACAACTATTGAGAATTCTCGGTTATGCATGACCGTGATTGGTCCATTGAGCTCGGTCACCTCCATCTGACAACTATCAACTTTGCCATATTTTATATAGTCTCAGTCATGCACAACCGGAAGTAATGTCTAAATTACAGTCATGTGGTACCGAAGCTTATGGTATGGTCTCGGTAATACATCACCGAGATTATTATGCAACAATTACACATAATGACTCGGTTTTCTAATACTGCAATTTTGCACAACATATTGGTTATGTCACTCCGTAATTAAGGTATCAGTCTCGCCTATGCACAACCGAATTGATCTGGGCACCCCACGCGTAGTCCTCTGAATGTATATTAGCCTTCTAGTCGTAGCTAACGTGGCCAACGCCGTGGGTCATATCCCACATGGTGTCCATCACTGGGTTTTGACCAGAATGGTTTGCCTTAGCCTCGATCATACCCAACTGATTAGTCAAGAAGTTTCAGTTTTACATCACCGTATGGAAATGAAACGTCTCGATTGCTTTTGACCTATGCTAACATGCAACGAACACACATTGAATCGGCCACATACTACCACAATTATGTGCAGTTAATTGGTTATGTTGTTCCGTTACTATGGTCTAACTTTCGGTCATCTGTCACCGTTATTTAGTACAAATCTCGATGTCATGTAACCGAAGTGTTTAAGGCACCCCATTATTGGTTGCTCTTGAACCTGAATGACCGAGATTCCAATGGGTGTCACGTTTCTATACATTTGAGACTTGGGGTAGTTTTCGGACCTGTATAACCGAACTCTTAATTGAGAGTAAAAACTTAGCATATCATGAATTTATCCATTCAGCGACATCAATTCAAGTTACATCAACAAAAGTACACAAAAGCAACATACCAAGTTTAGAAACATAATATCCATTCAACAACATCAATTCAAGTTTATCGAACATTACAAAAATAATTTACTAAGTGATTTGCTTAAGGCAACGCTAAATCTACCATGGAGGGCGTGTGTAGATGAGAAGATTGAACCGGGACTTGTGTTTGGATGTTAATACCAAAACCCCACCCTTGAGCATCAACATTTGCGAATGTCTTCTACACCAAGAATATAGGGGGAACCGGTGCATTAGGCTTGAATATGACCTGTCAAATGGAAGAGCAACATAAAAGAAAGAATAAGTAACTTACGTTGACATATTGACCAAAATTTGAAACAAACTTTAAAACTTACCCTAACCCAATGAGTGTCATTGACATTTGTAATGCCAATAACTACCCGACCTTTCATAGGCGGAGGGGCATTATGTAGAGGAAGAAATGTCATGCAACAACCATATGACACGTTGACAAGCACAACATTAAATGTTATTGCAATTAGAAGTCCCATGTCTGGAAGGTTCATCCACTTGTCGGACCCGACATCCTTACTTTCAAAGAATTGCACAGCTCCCTTAACTTGGTCGAAGTAACTTCCAAGCAAGTCCTTCCAAAACATTTGGTTCTCTTATAGTTCATTAACCATAGCTGCTCTAACCCTCTTCCAACCATCTAAGTATGAGAATCCAAGATCGGCGGCAACACAACGGAAGCCCAACGCTATCTACATTAACTGTAGTCTCAACAAGTTGAATCCAATCCAGATGTATAGTATGAATGAATCCAATCTCAGATACTCCCATAGAACCCCCACGTATTCGATGTACTTTATTCCTAACTTTTTTCCTTTCATCCACGCACTGGCTACCTCAGCGGGTGTAAGTACATACTCAAGCCACTTAGATCTCTCGTCGTAGAAGTATCATCTTCCTCGGTTTTCCTCTTCATCCCTTTCTTCCCTTTCTTCATTTTCTTGCTCCCTATAATCGAATTACCAAAACTATCGAGACTCGATCTCCCCCTTGTCCTCGTTTTTGCCTGTGGTGTAATACTAGGCGTCAAGGAAGGACAACTAATATCTCTTAGTTGTTGAATAGTCCTAACACGCGAATCCTAATCAACGAATATTTTAAACTTAGACACAACTTTTTAAAGCTTGTCATTCAAGCTATAGGCAGTCTGATTCACTGATGCATCGAGTACCATACTCAGCTTCTACTAATACAAATGTATGTCTTCATGTGGTATAGGTGAACCAACCAAAATATGTACATTAAGCTCATGTGCACATGGAAGCCTACAAGTGGTACGTTGGTCACAACCACATAAGCACCAGTCTGTCCCAACATTCACCTTACGTTCAACCTCGTTACAAATCAACTTAAAGGTTTTCAGGGATACATAACCCCATAAACGGCGATACAATCCATCCATATATCCATGTTGCACAACATTCAAACTAACCTCAAACGATGATTTTATCATGTTGTGTTGTATGTCTAGAATTCCATGAATTACACTCCACAATGCCTTAAAGTTTGTAGTACATGTGCCGAGATGTTGTTTGAGAGTGGAATGTGCAAACTCAACCCTTTACGTCGTGGTTTCTCTATGATGAAGAAGTGGATCTATCCATGTACGTACAAATCTATTCTTGTAATCTCGCAACCAAGTATCCTCCAAATAATTAAGTAGACCTTTCACATCTGCATACTCAGCACGTAAGGTAGCCATCATAAGCTCGAATGATGCTTCAGTTGTAGCATACATCAAATCCGTCTACCTCTTATTGAAGAGTTGAATGTCCTCATTTCGTGCGAACATCTTTTTAGTGTTGGTCAACACCATTTTGTTGATATGCCAAGTACAAGTGTGTGTTTTGGCTGAGTGAGGTCATGTTTTTGGGGCACTTCATCAGCAATTAGGGCATATTAGTTGATGGTGACAAGATTCGTGCTATTATTGAATTGAGGACACTCGAGTCTTTTTCTTATATCCCAAGTTTTCTAAGTTTGGTAGGGCTATTACCGGTGTTTTGTTCAAGACTTCTCACTTATTGCAGTGCCGATGACGAGGTTGACCAAGAATGATGTTAGATTTGACTGGTCACAGAAGTGTGAGGGTGCTCTCTAGGAGCTGAAGAGGCAGTTGACTTCTGAGCCATTTTTGGCATTACCTGTGGCAAGGAGAGGTTTCTCAGTTTATACGAATGTGTCAGGCATTGGGTTGGGTTACGTGTTGATGCAGGATGGACACCCAGTGGCCTATCTATAAAGATGATTGAGATCTCACGAGGAGAGTTATCTAGTGCACCACTTGGAGCTTGCGGCAGTCGTGTTTGCACTAAAGTCCTGGAGGCATTACCTTTATGGTGAGAGGTTTGTGCTGTTCATAGATCACTAAAGTTTGAGGTACATGTTCACTCAGATGGAGTTGAACATGAGACAACGGAGATGGCTTGAGTTATTGAAGGACTACAACTTCGTTATTGAGTATCATCCGGGGAAGGTAAACGTTGTAGCTGATGCGCTGAGTAGGAGCGGCATCTAGAGTCAAACGGGACTACAACACATGACACACGAGCACGGGTTGCTTAAGGTTGTGTTGGTGTTGTGTGTGACAAAGTCTATTGCTGAGCTACACATTTACGGCCAGATGCGAGTTCCTACGATGTCTTTAGAGCGGGTTGCTGAGTTGCAGAGAGTTGATGGCTAGTATTTACAGATCAGTGAACTGGTTCAGGATTCGGGGTGCACAAAATAGTATAAGGGTTTAGACTGGTGCTTGAGACATAGTGGTCGTTTGTGGATACCAGAGGTGCCGGAGCTCAGGGACAGTATTCTTGAGGACGCACACCGGTCGTGATTTACAGTTCATCCTGGTTGTACCAAGTTGTATCACGACCTAACACGATTGTTTTGGTAGCCAGGGATGAAAGCTGACGTGGGGAGGTATGTCTGGAGTTGTCATATTTGCTAGCAGGTGAAGGCTGAGTAAAGGAGACCAGCTGGGTTGCTACAGGCACTGCCTATTCTTCAATGGAAATGGGAACACATGACCATGGATTTCGTCAGTAGCCCACTGCAGACTACGAGGAGACACGAATTATTTTAGGTAGTTATCGACAGGTTGACAAAGTTGACACATTTTATACTGATTGTCATGAGATATTTAGTTACACAGCTGAGCACTATTTTTGAGAGAGAGATTGTCAGATTGCATGGTGTACCAGTCTCTATTATTTTTGACAGAGATCCGAGGTTTACTTCGAGGCTTTGAGAGAGTATGCAGGAGCAGTTTGGCACTCGACTACAGTTTAGTACTGTGTACCATCCTCAGACTGATGGGCAGTCGAAGCGGTTGATTCAGATTCTTGAGGATATGCTTAAAGTGTGTATTCTATAGTTTGGTGGATCGTGGGAGGATTATCTGTTGTTATGTGAGTTTACGTACAACAACAGCTATCAGACGAGTATCGAGATGCCACCATTCGAGGCACTTTATGGTATGCCCTGCAGGTCACCAGCATTTTGGGCGGCACCAGATGATACATCGACTATAGGACCTGAGGTTGTTGCGAATGACACTGAGAAGGTGAGGCAGATTAGATAGAAACTTCAGGCAGTGCAGGATAGATAAAAGAAGTATGCGGATAGGTATCACGGGGATCTGTGCTGTGACGGCCCCAATTTTCAGAGGTCGTCCCGTGACCCACGCCCTTCGCTCGCAAGCTCAGCAGCGCCTGTCACGTCACTAGACACGTCATCACTGTTTCCATGTCCGCAACTCTGTGAAGTGACGCTCCATTTAACTAATCTTACTCTATTGAATTGTTAATTTCTCCTAAACATCTAGCAGGTTAGTTAATTATAGCGGAAGCGTTTAATTCGTATTTTATGAGAATTTATTAAACCTAAGTAGTGGAAAACCCGGTAATAAACACCATGTATATAACTGAGACGAAGTAAACAGAAATCCATATACATGTGATACAGTTCTATAGTCCCCAAAACCCAGCAAAACAAAATATACATACTAGATGGTCAAAACACGAGCCGTCAGTAGTAACGGCCTCAGAGATAATTGCCTAATACCTTTTTTCCCTTGCTCTTGCTCGTACCAGGATTTGCTCTCAGTTGCCTAACACATAAAACAACGAGCCCAGTGAGTAAATTCCCAAGAGAAGTCTACATGATAATCATAAAAACCATAATAACCTGCGAGACATGTGAATATGACCCTAGCAATAGGAATCATATTCTCATGGCTGGCAGCAAACAACATTCGTAGTAAACTTATCGATCCCACACAATAGAAATGAAACACCAATCGAATAATCCGGTTCGACCACGATATCAATTAAAACTAGATAGAGGTGTGATGGAGTCTAACAAAACTAGATCATACTTTGTAGATTCGGATGCCCCAGCTGAGCACATCAAGCCTAGATCACACCCGAATTACTAACAATGATCGAAAACACATCACAACTCACTGAACACATGCACCCCACTACGCGAGTAGCTATTCACCGGTTGAGCCCAGTACATGCGCTATAATCTAGCCCGCTCAAATCCGTAACACAACCATCTCGATTAACCTCTGACCATGTGAACAAATCAAACACCAACCAACACATGATCACAGTGCATAAACATAGCAACCAACATAAGTAAATGGATAAACACTCGTTTATATGGACACACCACGCATGAATTAAAGTGTAACATTCTCAAAGGTTTTACGCACCTATAAACACACACTCCAACTTCTCGAACCTCTAAATCCGACCTGCCTAGCTCCCCGGTGTCTGAACTATGGTTCCCCAGTCCCTGAAGTCCTGAGACCTATTTTCGGTGTTTATTGGTTAATTAAATGGGTTGGTATCAATTAGCTTTAATTTCACTTTTATAAATTCTCAGGAGTCTGGTATTAGTGCGCTAGTCAGGGGAATTAGCGCGCTAATTGATCTTGGTGCACTGTTCATGCACGAAGATCTTCATTTTCCTCAGTGTGATTAACGCCTAATGTTCATCACCTAGCGCGCTAATTGCACTCTGCCCAGAAATTCCAGAAACTGATTTTTCTTATTTTCGACACCTCAATTCATCATACAAACCATACACACACTCCAATAGCATCAAATTACTATCCAAAACATCAATTAAACAAGGTTTTCTCACAAAAACTGAGAATCAAAGTGTGCATGTTTGAAATTCGAAATCACCAAATTCACCTCAATTTTCCACAAATCCGATTCTAATTGACATGATTTATCAAAACCAACCTCAAGAACACCAAATTCAGTAAAAACAGTGATGGTTTCATCCAAAAATCTGTTTTATTCTCAACCCATAAAAACCATATTTTTATCAAAAATTCACATTTAAGAGGGATAAATTTACCTTGGATCTATGCTCTGAGGCTCGAATTCACTCTCAAATCCAAATTTTCCCTTCACAGTACCTCAAATTTATTGTTTGAAAACTTGGTTTGTTATGCATGTCTCACGATCAATCGATATTTATATGTGTTTATTCTAATATGATGTGTGCATGCATCTCGAGGACAATCTAACGGTCACTGATCACCCTGTGTCACTCCAGTTCTTGACACCTTATCATGACACTCCAGTCCTCATTTCACTCTGTTGTGCATCTCGAGGATCATCCTATGCCCCCTAATTTTCCTAGCTATAACCTTAGGAATTTAATTAATCCATTATTTATTCACTTTCAACCTTAGGCTAGGCCACCTAATAAATCATAAAAATCATATGTGAGGTCACACTAACTCTCAACTACCCGAAAACTCATGTCCCGCACGCATTACGGGACATATACCCGACTTGTAACCTTGCCCGATATCAACGTTCACACGTGCGATGTTTATATACATAAACATAATTAATACACCCCACATCGCAATACTAGGCATCACACCATGTACAAATAGCATAAATATAACCTAGGTTCCCAGATCTGAGTCACTCAGTTGTCCCCGTAATGCCTGAATGAACCCGTTAATCATCGTAATTAACATTAATACTCAATTAAATTAATTTGGGTCGTCACATGAGCTATGAGGTTGGTGATATAGTGTATTTGAAGGTTTCTCCATAGAAATGGCAACAAAGATTTGGCATTAAGGGGAAATTGGCATCAAGATTTGCTGGACCATACAGAGTCAAGGCACGCATCGGCAGTGTAGTGTATGAGTTATAGTTACCATCATAGTTAGCTGGGGTACATCTGGTATTCCATGTTTCTATGTTGAGACTGGCTAGGTCGAGGCAGAGACTTATGGTTGATGTCAGGCAGGTAAAGGTACGACATGATGGTACATATAAGGAGCAGCCAGTTGAGATTATAGATCGTAGAGTGCAAATGTTGAGGAATAGGGAGATCCCGAAGGTTTTGGTTCATTGGCAGTATCACAGGACTAAGGGATTCACTTGGGAACTTGAGTCTACAATGAGGCAACGGTACACTCAGCTATTTACTGGCAAGTAATTAGCTAATTATTTAAATTTCAAGACGAAATTTCACCTAGTTGGGAAGAATTGTGACGACCCGAAGTTAATTCGCCATTATTAATGACGTGTTTGCAAACGTGACGGACAGCTCAGATGCTCGTGGGACCCGTTGATAGGTCAGGGCGTGCCTAGAGTTAGGTAAATAGTAAATTTTTGTATTGTTGTGATTGTTTTTGCGATGTTTATTAGTAATTAGGTTATTGGCATCACGATGTGTGTTAGCTATTGTATAATTGACATGTGAGGTTGTGTGATGGGCATTCACTCCGAATAATGTGTAAACGCGGGAACCGGATAGCGAATGATAGTGCACTAGGTCGAGGAACTGAATACACAATGCAATGGTAAAAATTCATTAAATAATTAATTAAATAATGTCATATACACGTTAGTAGTATGAGAGTATGCGGGGGGGATGTGAGGTTACGCACGAAGCCGGGTACCGGAACGTCTGGAGACGAATGGTTGTAACTAGAGGAATAAGATCAAGGAACAAGTGTAGGTTGGTTTTGCCACAATTAATGGACTTTTTGACTCCTTCCCAACCATCAAATAAGGTCTTGAGATGGGCAAACACAATAGATGGAAATTTTTGTATATATTTGTTGATTTTCCATCATTTCTATCACATTTTCTCTCTCTTCATGGATTGGACGAAAACTGAGGGAGCTTGTGAAGGTTTTGTGAGGTTGGATTAGTGACTTGGAGCTCAAGAACTCAAGGAAAACGAAAACAAAGGTTAGATCCTTGATCCACATCTCTTTTTCTATGTTTCGAAATAATTTTCTCGGGTGTTCACGTAGGTTTCGGGAGTCGATTTGAGCACACTGATTTTTGGCAGTGTTGCTATGTTTATAAGTGTAGTTTTGAGCATTTTTTGTTGGTTTTGTGGAAGAGTTGAGGTTGATATGGAATTTTAGGACAAAACCATGTTTTGAATGAGTTTTGTTGAGGGGTTTCGATGGGAAACAGTTTATTAGTGTTTTTATGCGATGTTTGGATGAGCATGGACCACGGCGACAAGCCAAGGGGGTTCGAAAATCTTAAAACCACAACTGGCTGATATGCCGTGAGGGGCGCCGTGGTGAATTAACATTCACGGCGTCACCCACGTACGTCTCAGCCAGTGACCCAAGAGCTCACGTGTGTGGACACGTCGTGAAGAACAAAAACTTGGCGGCATCTTGGGCAGAGGCAAAATGTAAGGAAATGGGAATAGACGCCGTACAGGATTGAACGTGGTGGCATCCTCGGCGGCGTTTGGGGCAATTTTGGAACTAAAATTTTTTTAAAAAAAATTACCAATTGGGGTATGACTTAGGGACCTATATGGTCTATTATGGGCGTTCAAATGATGGATTGATCGATGATTTGGGTATTTAATTGGGATTTCTAAGGTTTAGGAAGTTATTAAATTTATCAAGAATAAATGGTTTTAGGTGAAATTACAGAGATTGGACACGCATTGTGAGCGTGATTTGGTGGTGTTTGGGGTTAGTTGGAGTGCAGTTTGACGTGTGTAGTATTTCAACTAAGATTACTTGAGTATTTACTTCCTTTGGCATTTTAAATTCAATTTCTTTCATTACAATATTCTACTCTGGTTATGGTTATATGGGCGAACGTTGAGCTGGGTTCCCTCCGTTCCATTCTAGTGTGTACGTTCAGTACACCATAGCATGTGTGTCAGGGAAACTCGGTAAATAGTTCGACTCGGGAATCGTGTCGGGACACGTGTGGGTGCATCGTTGGTACCACACCAATCACCTAGCGGATCCAGATACTGGCCCTGCTTGAGTCAGACTCGTCGGCAGTATTCTGTAGAAGAGTCTGAATTATGGTGGTAGTCTATCCCTAGGTGTGACGGCCCCAAATTCCACAATCCTATAATCGGGTGCCGCCCGGCCTAGACCCGCGCGAACCCCCGAGCCAGTCCCGCCAAGTCGCATGGGGCCAATGAGCATTTCCTTGCCATTCAACCAATTATCAAGTATTTTGATGTGAAATCAATTAATTAGCGAGTTATCAAAGTAATAAGCGGAAGCAATTAATCTCAACTAATCAACTACGAAAGCTCTAAGTTATGACAAAAACCTAAGGTGTGGGAACCACGTACATCATATATACCATGTAAAGCAAGGAGAGTATCATCAATGTCATACAATCTCTCAACCTATAAACCCATGTACAAAAACAATATAAGTATCTAATACAACCAAAATGTCACCTATAACAGCAGAGGAGGGTCGCCCAAAGGATCTCGTCTAATTGCACGGCCTTTCCTTTACTGGATTGTGAATCTGCACTCGGTCAAACACAAAAATAACGAGCCCAAGTAAGTAACGCCAAACAGGAACAATAATAAATACAACATTTCGAATTAAATAAATGAACAGTCAATTCATGCAGATAGAAGGAAAGGACAGGGAGCGCATGAATATATATAAAGACTGTGAATACATGAGCAATCGAAATTGAGTGTCCCGAAATACAAGGGAAAGGCACAAGTGGTCTCGACCAATCAAAGTCGTTGAGCTGAGGACAAAATCTCCTCTAAGACCCCTATGCGAGTGCAGAGTCCCCAGCAATATAGTGGAGAACTCTCACCCCGTACATGTCATCACAACTAAACACATATCCCAAACTATAAACCTCGGTATAATACACCGCGAGTCTGGAATTCTGCAAGGATCACGCTTGACACACTTGCCTTGGACAACTCAAAAGAATGGAATGACAAGATAGCAACGAAACAATATCAATAAATAATTCAAAACTTAAGAAATAATTGTAGTGTTCCTCACTGGTTTACTTACCTCGATCCAAGCTAATCACACTCTCGCGGACTCCGACTCGTCCCTAAGTAGTCCCGCGTGCTAATATTCCTGATAATACAATTCATTGTGGTTTCTCATTAACTCTTATCCAATTTTCCTTATTTTTATGTTTATTGTGTTTTCAGATCAAATTCTGGGTTATTAGGTCGTATTTGGACCCGTTAAATACCCTGAGAATACCCTACTTTGTTTCGAAGATTCCACGAAAAATTGGGAAATTTTCTGGGTTTTAGACGTCGCCGAGATGCCGTAAGGGTCTTACCCTCGGCGGCGTCTCCAAGGCGTGGGGCAGATCGACTCTGCCCCAGGCATATGTGGGGGACGCCTTCACGGCGTGGGGCAGAGATCGACTCTAACCTAGTCGTATGTGGGGTGCGCCGTGAGGGATATAGAGACCCCTCTCTGTCCCCAGCACCGAGCTTAGCGCCCCTATCTGTGGGACTTTTAAGGGTAAACACCACCCTTGGCTTGCGCCGCCTTATGCCGATTTGGTCCATTTTTATCGGGGATGCAACACCATTCCAAAAACATCCTCGACACACTTCCAAAACATCCGGAATCCTCGACGGAAAACCCTAAACGAAAATCATTTGAAAATCCCCAAAAATTCATCAAAAATCCCAAAACTCTCCAAATTGAAAACCATTTTAAAAAATCTCGTAGTGATCGTCGAAAGGACCACCAAAACGTCGAGAGTTTCGATCGAGTTCGAAATCTCAACGTGGTGTCTAAATTTCATTGCGACCAACATGGATAAAACTCATACCAATGCATAGAGAATGACGAGAGGATGACAGATCTCACCTTGGCTCGTTTGAATTTGTCATCGTTGCGCCGCTCCGACCACCACAGTCCACCGGTGACTTGAAGGACACGTTAAGGAAGAAGGAGAGGAAAGAGAAAAGAGAGAGAGAGAGAGAGAGAGAGAGAGAGAGAGAGAGAGAGAGAGGAAAGAGAGAAGGGAGTGGGTGTGGGTTTATATACCTTCACCCAAATCTTGTCCCAACACTCATACCTAGGTCCATCAAGTGGTTCATATTCACTTCATCCCACCAACGTGTGTGACTCCATTGGGTGATTCTAGTTGACTTGCTCCTCACTCTAGCCTATCCACCTCATCCTTTGTGTATCCGGACTCGACCCGCGCCGCACTCCGCGTGTCTTGCGCACTTGGTCGAACCGTGTACCAATTATTTCAATTCTTTCAGAGTTTGTATTTTATCAGTGCTTTTAACTCATTTTGTCCCCCACACCACTGGACATCACCTCACACAACTAACACTTGTACACAAAAGCCCTCACGTGATTAGGACATCAAAATTACTGCTAAGGCTATACAGTATAATACAAACATCAGATAAATATAACATAACTTCGTGTCGACGTCTAAGAATTGATGATTGTACCACGGTGTGAGCCCACGTACAACCTGTATTGACACGTGGCACTGGTTAAATTTTTGGGTTGTTACACTAGGGGCTAGGAACACACTTTGAGCTTTCCCTATTATCTATTCATGCAACGAGCGCAGTTGCCTATATTTATTTTCGCATGTTTATTTAATAGCTTTATTTAAATTTCAGTATTTACTTTTAGTATTGCTCACTTAATTTCTTTGGGAATACTCACTCTGGATTCGTCATCTGCTTTTTGTGATGGCTTGAGTGCAGATATAAAAAGATGTTAAATTCATAAGATTATACGAAGAATTTTTATTTTATTTTATTTTTTTGATGAAGATCGATTATAGTAAGTTAGCATAAGCACGTCAAAGATAATTTTAGGAAGTCAAATAATTTCTTATTTTGCCCTGGGTGATCGCACATTCATGGAGTCTCAAACTCAAGAAATTGCTGATCGTTGCATCTTTAATGCTAAATTAACTACTATGAAAAAACAGACTAGACCTTAAGCCAGAACAAAATTATGCATCAGCCCCCAAATTAAAGCTATAGAAAAAAAAAGTCTTTAGTTGAGAAGAGGCCGATATTCAACTTAGTTTCTTTTGCAATATTTGATAGGGAGAGAAGTCCGCGGAATCACTTGATATTGTATTCTAGAGACTAAAATTTAGCCCCTCTCTCTCTCTACATATCAACTATTTTTCCTCGATTCTATTATTAGAAAGAGTTGGAATACTGGTTGAGAGGTAGTCAGAGAAATGCCCCCAATATTTGCCTTCCATTTTTTTCTTAAAAAAACCACCAATGAATGATTAAAAAAAAATGTTAGCATTTGCAAGGGATCGATTAAGATCCTACATGTTCATGTCACGACCTATCCAAATATCACTTTTTTTGTTCTTTATAATAAGAAACCAAATTTGTTTTTTTTTTGGAAAATATAAGAAACCAACTTTAACTTGTATAGGCAGTCTTGATCCATCAACCTCATGTATAAGTCACCACAAATCCAAATATTCAAGTTTCACGTACTGGTTTTACATATATCCTTTTTAAAGCAAAATTAGATCCTCTCTCTTCGTTCAACCATTCATTCTCTCCAGATATCTGCGTATCATTAATCTTTCCTTTTTCTCTCCAACTAGCTTTTTCTCATAATTCCTTCCCTTATTCTCTCTTCACAAATGACTTTCTCCTAATGCATATACGTAAGGAAGAGAGTCAATAATATAAAATATAGTTGTGATCATCAACAAGAAATAAAGATGGCTGCAACAACGGTTTCCGGTAATGATGACATTATGTTCAATGGGACAATCGGGTTGTTCCAAGTCAACAGCTCCGACGACATGGTGGTGTGCTATGCTCCGAGCATGATTACAACCAACGGTGTGTGGCGTGGTGAGAACCCTCTAGATTATGCAATGCCTCTATTCATCCTGCAGATCATTCTCATTATTCTCACCACTCGCATCCTCGTTGTTATTATCAAGCCCTTTCGCCAGCCCAAAGTCATCTCTGAAATCCTGGTATTTATGATACACTCAACACAAAACCAATGAACAATATGAACATTTATATAATGAATTTTACGTGCTATGATTTTAATAAATGTCATGCACATTGGCTAAATGGAAAAATGTAATGAACAGGGAGGAGTGATTTTAGGTCCATCAGTGCTTGGACGGATCACGAAATTTGGGGATATGGTGTTTCCTCTGAGGAGTATCTTGGCGTTGGAGACAATGGCAAATGTTGGGCTCCTGTACTTCTTGTTCTTAATTGGGGTAGAGATGGATATCACCGTTATAAAACGCTCCGGTCGTAAGGCCATCTTCATTGCTCTTGTTGGTATGGCCTTCCCATTTGTGATTGCTGCAGCCATGTCCTTCCTTCTGTATGACAATAACACAGATGTCAGCCGCGCCAGCTATCTCCTCTTCATGGGTGTTGCTGTCTCGGTGACAGCTTTTCCTGTGCTTGCTCGAATCCTCGTTGATCTCAAGTTGCTCAATTCTGAGATCGGAAAGACTGCAATGTCTGCAGCTGTGATCAATGATATGGGTGCTTGGATTCTGCTTGCCGTAGCAATAGCTTTGGCTGAAAATAGAAGTAGTCCTTTGCCATCAATTTTCATGGTTATTTCTGCCACTGTCTTTGTTTTGTTCTGCATATTTGTCATTAGACCTGGCATTGCATGGATCATTAGCCAAACGCCAGAGGGAGAGAACTACAGTGACTTCCACATTTGTATCATTCTCACTCTTGTTATGATATGCTCCTTCACCACTGACGCCATTGGCATACATTCCGTCTTTGGCGCCTTTGTCTTCGGCCTAGTTATTCCTAATGGCCCTCTAGGAAATGCACTTATAGACAAGCTTGAAGATTTTATATCTGCATTGCTTCTCCCGCTCTTCTTCGCCGTGAATGGAGTCAGAACAGATGTAAATAAGATTGCAAATGGGCAAAATGCTGTCTATCTATTGATCATGATCGTCTTGGCATCTGCTGCGAAAGTGTTCGGCACTGTAGTCATTGCTGTCGTGCACGAGATGCAAGTTCGCGAAGGGTTTGCTCTTGGACTGCTCATGAACACCAGAGGGCTTGTTGAATTGATTGTCCTCAATGTGGGCAGAGATCAGAAGGTCATACACAACACACACTTTTATGTGATTTTTCTAATCCATCCATCCATTATCACTCTTAACTTGTATTTTCCCCATCACCAACCCTATTTTCATGCATGCAGGTCCTCGATGATCAGGAATTTACGATACTGGTTCTAATGACAGTGGTGATTACTGCAGTTATCACACCAGCTATCATAGCCATCTACAAGCCTGCAAGAAGTTTCATACCATACAAACGCCGAACAATTCAAAGGTCCAAGGCAGATGCAGAGCTGAGGTTGTTGGTGTGTGTACACACCCCTCGCAATGTACCGACAATAGTAAACCTCTTAGAAGCCTCCAACCCAACCATGAGGTCCCCTATCTGTGCCTATGTACTCCACCTAGTCGAGCTTGCTGGTCGTGCCTCTACCATGCTCATCGTTCATGGCTCCCACAAGTCTACTGGCACTACCACAAATCGCACCCAAGCACAGTCTGATCATATCTTCAACGCCTTTGAAAATTTTGCACAACATGCAGAAAATGTCATCGTTCAGCCACTCACTGCCATCTCCCCTTACTCTACTATGCATGAAGACATTTGTTGCCTCGCTGAGGACAAGCGCGTAGCCTTCATTATTATTCCGTTCCACAAACAACAGTCTGTAGATGGTGGCATGGTGGCTACGAACCCAGCCCTCCACACTGTCAACCAGAATCTATTAGCCAATGCACCTTGCTCGGTGGGCGTTCTCATCGACCGAGGTCTTGGAAACCCTGCAAAAGTGGCAGCAACCCATGTCTCTCACCAGATTGCTGTTCTGTATTTTGGAGGCCCAGATGACCGTGAAGCACTGGCATATGCATGGAGGATGGCAGAACAGCCAGGCATCCACTTAACTGTCCTCCGATTCATTCCATCAAAAGACGCTGCACCGCTTCCAATGGATACAAATGACGACGGAATCTTAACAGTGGACACCAGCAATGATAGAGAGAAACAGCTGGACGATGAGTACATAAATGAATTCAGGATGAAAATTGCAGGTGATGAATCTATTGAGTATATCGAAAAGTTGTTGCGAAACGGAGAAGAGACAGTAGCAGCCATCCGATCCATGGACCCTATACATGATTTATACATAGTTGGGAGAGGCCAAGGCTTCGTCTCTCCCCTAACTGCTGGCCTCACTGACTGGAGTGAGTGTCCAGAACTGGGTGCAATAGGAGATGTCTTAGCATCTTCTGACTTTGCAGCAACTGTTTCAGTGTTAGTAGTACAGCAGTATATTGGAACCGGATTACAAGACGGGATTACAACGCCTAACAATGCTGATGGAATTATGAAGCAAACTAGCTTCCGAATGCCATTTAAAGGTGAAGATGAGGCTCATGAAACTAACTGGAACTCCTAAGCCATAAATGAGAGTCAGCTGCTCACCAATACTCTCAGGTTTCATGTGATTATAGTGTTCTCACTGCTTTTTTTTCTTTTTTTAACAAAAAAAAAATGTCAACTTGTAGTTTATGACCTTGTGCAGTAGCAATAGAGCACTTTATAGATTGAATTTTATTTACCTCCCTTGATCTCTGACTTTTGTAGATGCCTAACATGGAATAGACCAATCTACTACAGTTTTCCCCATTTCTACCAAGTGTGGCACATTATTTTCAAATGCCAAAACATATATTTTGGTCCTTGAACTTTGAGTTCTTTTTTCGGTTCCTAGACTTCCAATAGTATACATTTGGTCACTAAACTTTTGCGTATTTTATGCTTTTAGTCCCTGGATTTTGAGTTTTTTATGCTTGAGGAAATTGATTTCCTTTTTTTTTTCAGTCTTTTAATGCTTAGTGAACCGTTTGATTCAGTAATATAAACCACTTTACTATTCTTGGCTAGCCATGTTAAACTTCTATTAGCTGCATCAACAGAATTTAACACCTTAAATAGTGGAAGGATCAAACATACATCTTTATGAAAGTTTAGGGACCAAATGTGTAGTAATAAAGGTTTAGGGACCAAAAGCATACAAATCGCAAAGTTCAAGTACCAAATGATGGGTTTTGCCTTTTCAAACTAAATTTATGACAACATTCTAATTTGCAGACTAAATATGCAGGAGCCAATCTAGCTATGGTCCTCATTCATTTGAATATAACCCAACACAAACAGCAATTTGTACTACACATTTTCTTGGATTTTACATTAGCAATTCACCATTCATAAATATGTACTACTGAAACACTTTCAAACTCAGAAGCCTGACTTCTATACTGTGTATTAACCAAAAGAAAGGTGAACAAACTTTTTTCCAATAGCACCAGCGTTCTTGCCCCATGACTGGAAGCATCTGCTACTGCTGACTGCATCATTACAAACATCTTTTAGACAAATGAGGACATTGACAAGTATGACGTATAGGGAAATGCAAGAAAAAAAAAAATGTCTCTTTTCTTCCTTCTGCATCACTTGAGCAAAAATAAATTCACAGTTGAAACAATTTTCCAAAAATAAAAAAAAAAGGAAAAAGGAAAAAAGAATCCTTGGGCATGAGAAATGATGTTGCAACATCTATTTGAAAGCAAACTACGCCAAATAGTTATAGTGAGGCAAATTACGAGTTAGGCAGGATTTAGGCCAGCTAGCATTAATAACTGCCTCATAAAGTTCATCTGACAATGCTGCATGAGTTTACAATAGCATATACAATATTTAAGAACATTTGAAAGTTTAAATAATTGAATACGACCTTTGCTTTGATTTGCTCCTGCTTTTTGATGTTACAGTCCCCTTTCCATCTTTAAGTACATTATTGAGCTTGAGCGCTTTCAATTTACCTGCGTCAAACAGACAACAGCGAGTTAAAAGTCTTCATAGATTGTCCTTTAACAATCTAGAGGCTGAAATTACCTGTTTTAAGAATTTCTGGTTGTCGAACCTCCGTGCTATCAATTTCAGAATCAGTCAATTCACTCGAAACACTAGAATTTTCGTCTGACTCAACAGAACTTCTCTGAGTTTTGTCATTCAGAACTTGAGCAGTTTCCTCAAGTGAAGGGTCAATTACTGTCCAGACATCAAAATAAGAGAACATTGTAAGAGATCCAACCTGAAAGTAACCTCCCTGATATGGGGGGTAAAAAAAAATAAAAGAAATGGGCTGGTACACTCCAAAAGTTGGTAGTTCGATAAGCACAAAAACCAAATCAGGTGACTGCACAGTCCACATGCAGAGACTGGCTAATGATCTCAGTACAATGGCTAAGATCATTCCAAATTTGAAGGAAAACACCTGCACGGATGCCCGCCTGCCAAGCCCACATAGAGCCAACTATGTTTGGAATACACTGGCAATACAAATCAGTCTCCTCTGATACATATTTCCTTATTGGTGGCAAGTTGGTCACCCAGACCCAATCACAACTTTCTAACTAGATGAACCATTTAGACTCAAATAAAAACGCTGCGATCAAAGTTACCAGTCATTGTAAACCAAAATGTAAACAGATGCCCAGGTGACCACAATAGCTCAGAGGATGAGCCGTAGTCTTGCGCACAACAAGAGTGTAGCCAAATTATTCATTTTAATATCGATTCAAACACTCACCTTGTGAAGAATGTCCTTCAGCATCTTCAGTGTTTTCACCGCTAGTGACAAGACCTTCCAAACTAGTAACTTTCTGTTGATGCAGTTGAGCATTTCTAGCAGTTGTCTCTTGTTCTTTCTTATCTGCATGAAATGCATTAAGCTTCTCCTCAAACTCTTCAATGCAAGACTTAAGCTCTGGCTTTGTGAACTTCTTTCCCTGATTGAAATCAAAATAAAATATAAATGCAAAGCTAACCGTGTTAAGTCATACAGATGAAAAAAGAAGAGCTAAACCAAAATACCTTGCCGATGATGTTCTTGAAATTTTCCATAACAGAATCTTCACAAAGAACATGTTGATAGATCTTGAAGGACTCCATAAGCTTTTTCATTCCCTTTTCAGTAAATGATAGCTGAGAAAGACAATAGGAGATGTACTCCCACTGCTTAGCATCTGCATACAATGTATACGGTGTGAGCCAATCCTGAGAATATAGTGACATCGTTAAGCGATAAAATTAAAAACCACAGCATGAATGGTCTTCTCGTCTTAATAATTCATTTTGAATGCAGTTTGTGTTGGACCATTATGTGTTTCATAATTTCATTTTATGTTTACATATTAACCAAAATATGTAATTTATGTTTTTAATCAACATTATGCCCATTAAGCTTATTTTATGTTACAAATTTGATGGGAATTTGTATCTATAGTGGAAGTTGAACGGTTCTCGCTCAAGCCTATAAAAGAGCAATTGTACCATCAAATAATGTGTTGAATGTTAGAGGCTCATGAGGGCAGTAATATCTTGGTGAATTAGGAGATTATGGCTTCTGTAGGTAATTCTCTAACTGATATATATTTCTTACATTTAGAATTTTTACAGTTTGCACTCACAAACAGACGAATTGAAAATAAACGAGTGTGCTAGGTTGACCCACTTTGGGCACCAACATAACCACACCTACTAGGTGAGCACCGCACGATGCACCTCGAGATGCATATCACACTTGCATTGGATGGCCCACACCTAGTAGGTGCTGCTGCTATCTCGTGCCTAAAGTGGGTCAACCGATCATTATCCAATAAACAAACGTGAAGGGAAGACAAGAAAAGCAGACAGTCGTATTAAGGAATCTGTACCAGAGGAACACATACCTGTGACTCCACTAAACCTATGGCAGAGTTTTTCTACAAGAGCTTCCATTTGCTTGTCCTAATCAAAATTCAAGATCTCTGTGTAAACTTGCAAGGAAACATATAGTTGACACTTAATATGAGTTGCGTTTGACACAATACGTACCTTCTTAATTGAACTTATCAAGAACTGCATGATGTTGCAGAAAACTTCTTTCACCAGGTCCTGGTTAGATAGTCTACCAAGAATGTCAGGAAGTAGATTATAAATTGGATTGCTACCTGCAAGCACAATTCAACAATCAAATGGTTATGTGATAGAGAACTGGTCATTGCAATCAACTACACGTATCATAACAGAAAGGAGGAACCGACCTTTCTTTGACAACTCATGAAAGAAGAGTTTAGCAAGATTTGAAATCCTCTCATCTTCATCTTCTACAAGTATAGCCATTTCGTTTATATAACCTTTCACCTACATTTTAATGACATTCATATTCATTACTTAACTGAGAAAAAATGTCGGATGCATTATCCAGATTCACAAACCTTCATCATGTCATTCAATATCAGATGAGAAAGCACCAGAACAGCATTCTTCCTAACAGATGGAGAAGGATCCCTCAATCTAGCATACGTGTTTTCAGTCCAAGGCTCTAATAAATTAGGAAAACGAACAGCTAAATCCCCCAGAGCTATCGTGCAATTTGAGCGGACAGTCTCTGATTGTGCACTGTCTACAACTGTAAAGAGAAGCTGGAGATTTGATTCACTGAAAAAGCATTTGATTAGAGTTCATAGATTAACCACCCTCCATTCCAAAGTCAAACTAAGAGAAAAGGAAGGTAGAAAATTAAGGCATTACCAAAAGTCAGCGTCAATAATCATAAATCGGCATAATGCAAGCATTGCAGAAGCATGCAGTTCTGGATGCTGACATAAACCAAGTGGTTTGTAAGTGCCTTACTTAATAACACAAGTATTTATCTCAAAAAATAAGCCTCATCAGTGCTAGGAAGGTTCAGTAAGTAAATGCCAGCAGTATAAAACATGAAGTACTGAACTGAAGCTAGTCACCTTTTGCATTAAACCAAAATTTCTACAGAGTTTTGACACAAAAGGAGCACAGTGACCAAGTAAGTTCTTTTCCACAGACGAAGATGAAACAATTTCTTTTTCTGCTCTCTCTGCAAGTGCATCTAATTTGGCATCTTCAGATGCTGCAAGACCTAATTCAGAATTTATACTGTTCTCCTGCATGCAACCTCTATCAGCGTCAGTAGAAGTACAAGCAAATGAATTTAATAGCTGAAAAAAGCACCACCACAAGTGAAAGCATATCGTTGGAATAACTACTTGAATATGGACACAAACCTCATTGGGTGCATCAGGTGTTGTACAATCAACCTGAGCAGTGTCGTGATCAGCTTCCAACTTTCCTTTCCTTGCTTTCTGTTTTCGAACTTCTCTAACGCAGGATTCAATGTAAACCAACTGATTCAGTGCTACATGGCTCACAATGAATACATATCTGCTGAGCTTTCCAACTTGTACAGAAAAATAGATGTTTGTATTTACATTCTCAACTCCATTTGATTTCTCAGTAAATTCATTGGAATCAAATATAGAGCTGAAAGAGCTTTTCACCACATCAGTGGCAAAGATTTCAGGTGTTGGATGAATGTAATATAGAGCACCTATGGCTTTATCTGCAGCTGCATACCAAATATTTTCTGGGAGCCAAAAACCAGAGATTAAGCTTTTTAGGATGCCAAACACACGACTTCCATAACCAAGCACAAGTTTTTCCTTGTCTTCTTTGGACAATCTTTGAAGAGCAATGCATGCCGCTCGAGCCAACAATGGCTCCTCCTTTGCCCAACGACCAAAACCAATATCGATAATGTCCTGCAAATGAGAACCAAGAATCCTAGGAGATGATTTTGCTGCCATACAGAGAATAGATAAAGCTCCAGAACTTTGGGCTGCAGTAACTCCACTGACATTAAAGCAAAAGAAGTCCCACAAGGCTGATATCTGCAAAATGCATGCACTTAAAGTAATCATTAAGGTGCGACACAAAGGTTTTGGGATGACAATTCTAGTTCGTAAGAATAAAAGTATCTCAAAATGCATACCCGCATGCTAGTTTGATACTTACATACCTTGCTAGTTATATCATATGAAATTATAAATATATTATTTTCTATGTTACGCCCTCTCCGGCTTCAAATCTTTTATAGTATCACAATTTGTAATATTCTTTACCACCCCTTACATGTTGTCAACATTTTCCTTTATTCAAATAGTTAGTAAATCACACCTGGCAATCAGATCTAATTGCCCCTGTGAATGAACAAACTTTTGCTCTCTCCTCTATTCTCCAATTATACATCTTGAAGATGTACTCACCTCCCATGTTATCAGTCAATGTCTACCTCTCATTCCATTATCCTTCAATTATGCGTGACTTAACATTTAAAACTTTTTGAGATACTTTTTTCTATATTCAAATACTTTGATTCCATAAAAAGTCGCATAAATGTCTAAGTCTTAGTTAACACAAACCCTGTCATACCTAATTCTGCAAACTTGTCATTTAGCAGTATTCCAACCATTAGCATGGTGTCACCAGCAAACAACGTAACTACAGAGAATTGTTCTAAATACATTTATCTAGCCCATCCGCAACAAGCTAGTAGCAATAGTGATTAAAGGCTTCTTTGATTTGAACAGGTACTAATTAGGATTTGACTCATTTCATATATAATATGAACTCTGATGAAGATTGGCTATGTTTTGAAAGCCAATGGCCTGCATAAGGTTTTTAATCAGCTCCAGCTTATGAGCATGAGTTCAAATTAGTGAAAACTCTCAATTATTGCGTAATTAGGCATTGGGATCATATGCGAGCAATGATGAATGATATTGCACAAGGATGGTAATTTCCAACATAATCATCACACGTCAATAATAACTTACAAATGCCAAATTTCCCAGAAAAAAAGAAATAAAATTTTCTTCACCTTGAAAGAATGAAACTTGAAGCCAATTAATGCGTACAAGTGAGACAAGCAAATCAAAAGCTTCACAAACCCAAGGGCAGATCACATTTATCAAAATGAAAATTGAACAGCAATAGAAGATGAAGAATCTAGAACTAAAAATTCTTAATAACTACAAAGAAAAGCAAGAATTAAATTGAGAGCATTTTACAAATATCTTCCTGGCGTGCATATCTTTTGAAATCTAGTTTATCAAGGCCTTCTGGTATTGTTTCTTTATCAAAATTAAATCATGCAAGTGGTCGGCTGAGCAATAATTACAACAATATAGAATGATATTACATAAGTGCATTGCCTAATGATAAAAAAGAATACCAGCGAAAGGGTAGCTCAATGGCTTGGTATGTGGTACTTAGGCAAGAGATTGAGGATTCGAGTCACCTCAGGGAGTTTTGAGGGGTGATAAAGTTGGTTTCCTATCAAATAACAATAATATATAACTATACATTTGCACTCTTTTTTTTTTTTTGAGTAGCCGTGGGTATCCAGACTCTTTGTCTAACTAGTCCCACGGGCCCTGAGACTGTAGAAAGAGACCACCAGTGGCCCAACGTTTGGCTATCGTGGGGAATCAGTACCGAGATCGTGTGTCTAACCCACACAACCCCGTCATCACCCTTACGACTAGGCCACACCCGTCCGGGTTCATTTGCACTCTATTTGACCCACTCAACTACAATTTTGTGATGAATATGATCCCTAGTTTTCACCAATGATGAATGCTCCAACCTATATAAAAGGCCTTGCTTGTTTGGTGAATGGTCCAACCTATACAACAGGCAATGCAAAATATTTTCAAGTATTTTTGAAGTTCTAATCCCACCATATGTATACAAAAAGCACTTCATCAAAGTAATTCCTAAAACCAAGTAAAAGACCATGATAATAAAATAACTCATTCAATGATGCAAAAATAACATACCACACTTGTAGATATATCTCCTTTAGATACCAAAGAAGCTACAATAAACTCCAGAGCAGCAAGGTCACCAATAGATGAATCTAAAAAGAGGTTCAGCAGATTTTTAGCAGTCTCAACTGAGCTTTTTCTTATGTATATTTCTATGATTGCCCTTTCCACAGCTTCATAGACGGATTTATCTTGTGAGAACACCTTGAGAAATTCAAGATTCAGAAAAACAATGTCAACCGAAGTTTCTTGCATGAAGAAAAAATATCCAAATATAACAGTCTTGATCAGCAACAATGTTAACATAAAACTTTAAGAATAAAAAAATATATAAATATATATTAAAAAAAGTGGAATAAAAAATATTACCAAAGGCAACATCTTTCTGAGACTGGCCTCTGAGCCATCAATCTGAAATTGTCTGCACCTCATCAGCAAGATAATTGTATTCTCAACATCAGAAACAGAAGAAGAAGCCATTAGTTGAACAAGAATAGGCATCGTTTCAGATAAACACTTTGAGAAGCTCAGACCAGCCTCAAGTGATGCAACCAATGCCCTGGCATGCTCCAAATTTCCAACATTGAGCACAGAAGAGTCCCTCTGAACATCTCCATCTCCAGCATAAGGCAAACAGCTATCAGTAGCACTCTCTGGCTTCTCCTTAGCCAGAGCCGCCATCGTGGCGTCATCTATCTCACCGTTTGCGTCAATGGTATTGTCATTGGACTGTATCTCATTTAAGATGCTCCCATCAGATGGCTCTTGTTCAGATAACAACTCCTTGTACTTCTCCAAGGTTGCTTCGAAGGATGCAACGCGGAGTTGTGGACCAAATGGATTATGCTGCAGCATCATTATGAGCAAATTCAATGCAGACTTCCTCACGATTGAACTCTTATCCTCCAACCTTCCTGCAGCAATCATGGCGACCTCATTCCATAAACCAATAGAGATAGCATGCTCCTCACACAACTCACCCCAAACCTGAAGCACCCGACTCCTTGTATATGCTGAAGCATCCCGACACCGCTCAAGCAAGATCTCCAACATGGCTTGCTTGCTGCGCAGCCTGACAGACTTGGAACTCACATCACCCTCAATATCCTTAAATGCCTTGACAATTAACTTCCCAAAAACCCCAACAAGAGCATTTCTTATCTTATAAGATTCACCACCGAAATGAGGAACCAGGATACCGATGTTTGTCGACATCAATTTTGGAGCTCGATCAGCAAGCTCCACAAGGAACCTACCAATGTTCTCGGCACCAACAGTATCCCTGACATAGTCTTTAACACTTGCACGGCCTACCTCTCTGATGAGAGCCACGGCCAAACTTCCATCGGCATACTTTTCTTCGGCCAAGGCAACAGCTTCAGCCAAATGGATGACAGAAAAGTCATATTTATGGACCAAATGCAGGATCGAAGCACACGACTGTGTCAAGTAATGGTATTTAGTAGCACAAGTGCCTATTATACGGCAAAGCGCATCTTTGGTGTCCGAGTCTTTCAACAACGCTGCATTCTCAAACATTGAGAATGCATTCCTACACAAACCCACCCGTTGAAAAGGCAAAAGAGAAGACAAAAACAACCAAAACAAAAAGCAACAAACCTCAGAAAATCCTGAAATGAATGAATTAGACTAGTGAACTTACTTCACAACATAACCCAGATAATTCTCATCCGGGTTCGATGATCCAAATAGCATCGCAAGGTTGATCTCTAAAGAATTTGCAATAAGCCCAACGATCCGCGCCCTCTGCGCTTCCCAATTCCACAAATTCCCAGAATTCTTTTTCCGGTTACTCGCCGCCGTCTGATCCCAATGAAACCAACAAATTCAATAAGTAGGCAATAATGGGTCTCCCCCAAATACAGGAAACAATAAAAAAAAAAAAAGTGGCGCGCGAAGAAGAAGAAACCTTAGAAGTGTTGTTGGCATGTTGAGAAGCGGATTGCTCGAGAAGCACGATGTGAAGGAGAAAGAAAGTGTATATCTTGAAAGCATTGCGGTGGGAAACAATGCGGTCGAGAAGTGGCGAAATCTCGTCCTGGGGAGGCAGAGGCGGAGCCCGAGAGAGAGAATCGACGTTGGGGATGAGGACGCTGAGATTGGATCTGAGGCTGTCAACCAGATTGAACTTACAAGACGGGGTAAGGGCGGAGAAGTTGCGAACGAGAGAGTAGACTCGGTCGAAAACATCTTGCTCTTCCACGCAGAACAACTCCTTGTCGGATAGATCGAAACACAAACCTAATTGGAGAAAATTGATTGAGACAAGTCCAGATAGGGTTTTAGGTTTTCATTGATTCATTGATTCATTGATTGATTGATTGATTACCTTTGACGAATTCTTCCAGATGGGAAGAGCGAAGGGAGGTGATGTCTGGGGGAGACACTGCGCAGAGACGCTCTTCCTCTTCGTCTTCGTCTCTCTCCAGATCTTCGATTTTTCGCGGGAAAATGAAGGGGGGAGCCATTAATTGGAGAGCACTGTGAGAGACACACAGACAGAGACACACACACACACACAGAGGAGATTTGATTTTGAATGAAAAATGAAATGCAACGACAAGGCGGGAATAAGAGCTAAAAGACGGATTTTATAAATCTGGCCCTTTGGTTTTTACTTAATCTTTTAAATCAAAATTGCTTGGAAGACAACACTTTTACGGGAAGAATTTGTTAATGTTTTGAAGTATAATGTTGGTAATGTCTATCAATAATAAAGTAACACGTGTACAAAAGACTAAAAGTTGGAGGACAAAAATGTAAAAATACATCATACATTATACACGTAGCGCTTTGCTATTGATGAACATTACCAACATCATACTACTCAACATTAACAAATCCTCTTCCCACTTTTAGAAGATAGTATTTTCTTTCTGTTTTCTTATTTTTCTTTGTGGTTCTTGGGTTTTGAACCACCCCCGAATTTCTCTTCTTGATCATCAATGGTTCAAATTACAATGTTTACCGCATATATTTTTTTAAATAAAACCCAGATAATGCTGACAATTTAGTGTCTGGACCAGCCAGGCTCTTCGAACAATGTTTTAACAAATTCGGGACAAGTTTGAACAAAGGCCTCTTATCAGAATTTAAATCGGTTTGGGTTTAAACAAGGCCGTGTAACCTTAGATCTGGCCCGAACCTGATTCAAATCTCAAATAAAGTTAAAATTATCTTTGATAAAAGGCAAAACGCATCATTTGGTCATTGAACTTTATGTTTTTTATGTTTTAAGTCCTTGAACTTTTATTACTACACATTTGGTTATTGAATTTTCACAAAAATCTACATTTAATCCTTCTGCTATTTAAAGTTTTAAAATCCGCCGATGTGAGTAACAAAAGTGTTGCATGACTAGTCAAAAATAGTAAAGTGGTTTATATTACTGAACCAAACGATTCACATTGACCAACAAAAGTCGAAACAATTTAATTTCCCCCAAAAAATTAAAAAAAAAAAACTTAAAGTCCAGGGATCAAAACACATAAAAAAAAAAACTTAAAAGTTCGGGGACCAAATATACACACAATAAAAGTTCAGTGACCAAATGTACACTAATGAAAGTTCATGGACTAAAAACATAAAAGACTTAAAATTTAAGAACGAAAAAAATATGTTTTGCCTTGATAAAAGGGTATATTGGACACTTAGTACTTATTTAATATATTTACAAACATTAATCTACTCTAATACACATAAACTAATGTACAAAAGATATCTATGATTTTAGAATGAGTTTATTTTTTTATTTTTTTTCATACTTAACATTTGTTTCTTATCATTTAACACTTATTTATATGAATTGTTACAATGATTTATAGTTTGCAATATTTGTTCAAACTTTATCGTTACTTTTTCAAATTACATCTTATGTGTAACGACCCTAAAATCTAACTCATGTCACATGTCATGTTAGGTCGTACGTGGGCACACTTGCCATGATACACGTGTCAATTCTTGGTCGTCGACACTGAGGTATGTTATTTTTGTCTGGTGTTTTGTATTATTTATTTTATTACCCAAATGATAATCTGTGACGACCCCAAATTTTCAATGCAATTGGGTATGCCCGACCTAGACATACGAACCACGAGTCGGAACTCGGCAAATCAGCGTATGCCTAGTCAGCCTCCATTCGTTCGATTAGAAAGTTTATGAATGAGTTATTGCAATTATAAATATAACGCAGCGAAAAATTCTACAAGTATGGGAAATAACTCAATCAAAGGAAATCAATAATTTATTAAATGTGAAAACCCCCGTAAAATAAGGAATATTCATGTACAATCAAATGTGGATCCAAATAAGCAAGTACATGATATTCAAACACTGTCAATCCCAAGAAATATCAAAATGAAGTATCTCAAAAAGAACATACAACCAACAAAATAAAAACCTACACTAGAACTAATGAAGTGCACAACTCCGAGAGGTCCTCAAAGAATGTCGTCAAGAACGAGGTCTTTGCCCTTGCTGCACTCCGGTCTATCTACACCCACCGTCACAAACTAGACAGTGAGCAACTGAGAGAAATCAAAAGTAATGCCAGAAGAATATAAAAATAATTCGTGATTTACCAAGTAAAGTAGTCTAAATATCATGCGGTAAATTGAAAGACAAGAATGTTGCAACATCGATAACCACAACAATCCATAACAATGATGTCGCAACATCGATAACCGCAACAATATCCATAACAAATCCAGTACTTGGTATCACACAATCACTAGGGGTGGTCACACACTTCAGCAGAAGTGCACGCGTTGTACCAACTAGTGTAGGCCGTAAGTACTTTAGAGACACACACGTACACCAAGAACACACAACCAAGGAATAGAATGAAATGCCAACAATGGATCATAGCAAAACAAAACAGAATGATAATAAATTACATGGTATTTCCTTATTGGCTTACTAACGTACACAAGCATAAGGCTAGTGTACTTACCTGACTAGTCGTAACTCGCTTAAACCAACTCCCGCGACTCTAACACGTCCCTTAGGTTCATAACTACCTGACAATGGTTTGAACTCCCAATAGATTAGGTTTATAGTCAATTATAGACCAAGATAATGTTGGAAAATGTGCCCTAGGTCAATCCATTAATAGTCTTTATGAATACATTTTAGTTAATAAAATAGAGGATTTCATTTGTTGTTTATTATAATTGATTTGCATGTTTACATTATAATAAGATCCATGGGTATTTACAGAAATATCATAAATGTCCCTAGTTGATTATCATACTGGGAACTATAATGAATTAAGACCAGTATGAGTCTTGATTGATGATCATACGATGATCATACATATAGGAATACGAATCAAGATCATGAGTACTTGTTAGGGAACAAAGTACTGGACCGACCCGCTTTGAGAACATCACATAGATTAAGTCATAGTTGTTTCTCATGATATGTATATTATTCAGTCCTCTGACTTGAGATTATCAAAGACTTCAACATTAGGAATACAGTGATTTGACGCAATCAAACGTTGTCTTTAATTGGACGATTATAAAGGTTATGATTGGTTACTGTGTGAATAATGTGATGAAGTTGTGTAATTAAGATAGAATTTGTCCCTCTCATATAGAGAGATATCCAGTGGATCCCTCGATGTGTTAGACTGTTAAAAGACCTAGTCTAAGTGAATTGATATTGATCAATGTCACTTGGATGTTTTCGGTGTACTTGGAGATCGAGACTAATACGATCGAACATGTTGGATGACAATTCCATGTCTTATATTTGATCAAAAGGATATCGTATGACAAGGATGTTATATACATTATTGATTAGGTTGTATCGATTTGATCTTTGTACAACTTGGGTAGTCATAATGTCTTACTAGAGACCGCTTATGACTTGTATACCAAAATGTGTTTTAGTACACTGCCAACGTTGTATGAGCCTATTGGGTCACACACTAAGAATGGTTTTGCGAGATTTTAAGATGGTTCAGAAAAATGAATTTTATATGATAAAATTCATGACAGAAACGTCCTTGTAGTGTATTACACTTATACTTCTTTAAGTAGGGGTATATGTGTAATTTACTTAACCGTTTATGTACAAGGGTTGTATAAATAGACGCTTTGAGTTAGAATACAAAAAAATGAAAGATTAAAAGGCCGAAACTCTATTTTCGTTTTAGAAACAACTTAGAATTTTTGGTATGCTCTGGATCATTTTGGAGAAAAACAAAAAGGTTTGGTATTCTCTCGAAGCTAGCACTTCAAATCTAGATCGTCGTTCGTGTGTGGACTGCTGATAGAGGGTGTTCGTCATTAGCAGCGCCTTAGAGATCGATTAACCTTTAGAAAGGTACATTGCGACTGAGGTATGATTAAGTTTTCATAGTTTAAACATTTTTAATGGAATTCGATTCAGATCCTGTTGGGGTTTTTGTCAAAATTGTTTTGTAATCTCCTCTGCGTATGAACCCCAAAACTCAACAGATAAACCCCAAACTTTCCCAAGTTTTCTGATTTAAAAATAATACTTAAGTTCAAAAACAACGACTGATGCCGCGGCGCTGCCGCCGTGTACAATGCTCATGGTGTCGCCGCGACATTGTGTATATTAGGTCCCTGGTCGAGATGTCGTGACCGATGCCACCAGGGCATTTACCCACAGCGTCACTGCGGCGCTATCTCGAATTAACGTTGTGGGAATTTAGGCGTCGTCGCGATGCTGTGAGGGTAACCACCACTGAGCCATGCGCGTTGGGTTTTTTCAACTCAATTCATTACGTCGCATTCTGCTTTTATCGCCTACATGTGTCCGATTTCAAGACCATCCAAAATCAGTTTCGGATCATCGTGGAACGCTGGGAAATATCCAGGAATTCGAGACATCCCCAAAACGTCAAAATCCGACAAGAATCAACAAAAATAATGAAAAAACCTGCAACACTGACCCAACATCGAGTGTTGATTGCTCCATGGATCTCCAAAACACTAGTGATTCAACATAATCAACTCCAGCGCGGCATCCGTGGCCATCACGATGGAAATCCAAGTAAACAGCACATAAACGAAGAAGAGGAAAGAAAGGGGAGTAGAGTGCTGATCTTGCTCCGGCGAGACTCCGGTCACCACCAGAGAGGGCTGGTCAACCTTTCTTGCTCACTAAGAAAGAAAAGAAGAAGAAGGAGAGGAGAAGAAAAGGAGAGGAGAAGAGAAGAGAAGAAAGAGAAAGAGAGTGAATTGTGAGAATGAATTCAAGTGATGGAAAGGTCCTTATATAGGCCCACTCATCATCCACTTGTACGCATGCATCTCGAGGTGAATCCATCAGCTCCCCCTTGAAGTGGTCCACCAACTCTAACTCCTTGTGTTGACTCCACTAGGTAACTTGGATGTCATTTAGCTATCCAGCTCCTTGGCCTGTTCCAACGCTCCTCGACCCAAACCGCACCCCAACTTGACCGTTGTGTGTTATTGGTCACGTCCACATTTCGAATCGGCTCAATTTATTAAATTATTATCCGAAAAACCATTTATTACATTTTTTGTGTTTTAATCCCCTGTTATTCCTAGGCGAAGCCTCACTCAGACTAACAATTCACCCAACAGCTCAAGACACGTATTAGACATCTATACTAATACAAACATTACAGAAAAGTAAAATTACCTCGGTGTCAACATCCCGAAGTCCGAAATACTGCAAAGTACAACGTAGCCGGGTCATGGTCTTGATAATATGACATGAGCCATGTTAAATTTTAAGGGTTGCTACATAATCCAATTGTCCAAACGTGTAAGGATGTATAAGTTAACACGTTTGAGTTGTGAACGGGCTTGCCCTGGAGAAAACACACGAAAACGAGTATCGAACGAATGATTTTTGGGTGTTTAACTGTCCGGGGAACAAATTAAATTAAAGCACTGATAAAATGTAATTAAAAACAATAATTAAACGATATGGAACATGTCTAGTCTATGGATATTATCATTGGTGTGCGACGTCCCGATTCGTGGCACATTCCAGGTTCGGGAGATCGCTATTTTTGTGATAAAATGGATAGGAGCAAAGGGGAGTCACCCATGAGAGTAAAAAATTAAAGTGTGAGGTAAATGGGTTGGTGTGATTATAAGCCATTGGATTGACATAGGGATGAGGGAGTGAGTGAGATGAGAGTCTAACACATAAATAGGTGGTTGTCACACTTTCTCTCTCTACTTAAACGAAAAAACGGACAAAGAGCTTGGGGGTTGTGAGATTTTTGCCAAGAATCGACGCTAAGGGAGCGACTAACTACGCAAATTAAGGTGAGATTCTGGGTCACTTGTCAATTCTTTACTTGTTGGTGTAAGTTTTACACGTATTTGTCACGATTTTTCATTACACCATGTTGAGCGATATTTTTTTTGGGAAATTTGTGTTAGTTTTGTAGAGATTTTGGTGATCATGGGTTGGTATATGTTGAGTTGCTATGGTTATTGAAGGGAATTAGAATTTTGGGCAATTTTTGTTTGGATTTTTGAATCGATGAATTCATACGTGTTTAGTACGAGTTGGCGATGGTTTTGGGTGTTAACCAAGGACCCTACGAGGTTGGAATAGGCTTGGAACACGGAGATACGAGCCGGAGTTTTGATAACCCCAATATTTGATTTTTGCAATGGGCGCCATGAAGTACAAAACTTACTGCGTCAGTCACGACGTCCAAGGCAAGGACTGCCCTGGTTGGGCGCCGTGACAAGCGTCGTGAGGGATTGCACCTCATGGCGCCACCCACGGCGTCTGGGGCAAGGACACCCCTGTCCCCATGCTTTAAGTGACGTCACAGGGTATTGACCTCCACGCCGCCACCCATTGTGTGTCACTATACCTACACCAAATTTTTGAAAATTTTCAAAAACTTCGAGGCGTTGCTCGATTATCCCAATGGGTCCAAATATGACTCAATACCAGGGTAATCGACCCAATTGCATGACTGTATAAAATTATAGAAAATTGGAAATTTTGAGCAAAATTAGCGTAAATTGTAATTAAATGACTACCAGGGGGTGTAGTTCAGTAGCGGATACACAAGATTCCTAGGTGACGAGTCAGAGTAGTGTGAGTGCGCATAGTAAGGATTACAGGTAAGTAAACCAGTTAAGAATTATACAGTTATTTCATTGAGTTTTAATTTGTTATTGTTATCGCTCTATATTTATCTTTGGATTTCAATACTGATTTAGTTGTCCGAGGGCAAGTTAAACGGTGATCCTTGGAAGGAGTGGTGATCTGAGGTAACATACCATCGTCATGACCTCGCGATGCAGTGCACTGGTTACTGGTTCTATACGGGGTAAGAGTTCTTAGTTGGACTACTAGGAAGTCTCTCATTCGCTTGGATTTAGGGCTTGTTAGGTGTTGACCACATCCTAGAATTCGAGTCTTTTAGGTTTTCCTCGACTTAACGACTGTTTGGTCGGGACTACTTGTGCATCTCTGCTTTGATTTCTTGGACACTCATATTTCAATTGATTCCTATTTAATTACAGTCTTTATAACAGTCTTTATATATTCATATGTTCCCTGTACCTTTCTTTCTATCTACATGAATTATACTGCTTATTTATTTCAAAATGTTGTATACATCATGCTTAGCGTTACTTACTTGGACTCGTCATTCTTGTGTTTAACCGAGCGCATATCCGTAGTAGAGCAAGGGAAAGACCCTTAGTTGGGTGATTTGCTTTGAGGATACCAGAGTGGTTCTCCCTCTCTGACTAATGTAGGTGTTTCTTGACTTTTGTATTATGTATGTATATTGTTTTGATCGCATTGGGTTTATGGGTTTTTGATAGATATTGGGGCATGTATATAACATGATATTACTCTCTTTTGACTTGATATGTGATGATGGTATACATATGCGGGTTTCCACACTCTAGGTTCTCCGAACTAGCATCTTGGAGTTGTTTCTATTAGTTTGAGGTTTTTAACCGCGTCTCCTATACTTTGATAACTCACTAACTTGAATAACTCATTTAAAATGTTATAATAATGCTTAAATTAACAGATAATGGTAAGAAAGGTTGACGACTAGTCTTGCATTGATTTCGCGAAGTTGGCTCGAGGGTCCACGTAAGTCTAGGCCGGGCGGGGCCCATTTTAGGGTTGTGGAACTAGGGTCGTTACAGTTGGTATTAGAGACTAAAGTTTTAAAACTTGACTCTTGTTTAAATCACAACCAGTTAAGACATAAACTAATTATTAGTTGGGATAATGGTTGAACTTAGAGTGAAACCCTATGATTCTGACTTAAGTCTTAGTTGGGAAGTGAGGAGAGTTGGAGAATTAAAACTGGACTATTTGACCTATTTGATGTGTTGTATACTACTATTATCGATAGCTATATCCTGATTGTGAATTCGCTTTCTTTTCAGATTGCGATGTTCGATCAGCCCAAAACCAGCGGTATTAGTTTGGGGGACGTTCAGAGGAGACTAGTGAGGTGTCCCAGCTAGTTGCGTCACACGACCTACAACTTCCGGAGATCCTCCGACTGTTGAGTACCCAGGTTACACCATCACCCTTTACATTTGCAGCACCAATTACGTAGGCTAAGAGTACTCCGACAGTTCAGGGCACACCTGCAGCTCTCGTAGTACAGACATAACCTACGATAACTGAGGTGGCACAAGTTCCGATTGAAACAGTACCACCTACGCCTGATACACTAGTCGAGGATATGCCGAGCACACCGATAGATACAGGTACTAGGGCTACAGCTGAGGCGAGATAGTCTTGCGAGTTCTAACGACATCATCTAGAGAAGTTCCACGGTGGTACTGATATCGAGGCAACTGAGATGTATATATGGAGTCACGAGAAGATCCACGATGTGTTGGCCACACCGGAGCACATGAGGCCTAGCATTTCATCAGCTTCGTTATTTAGGAGGTTAATGTCTAGTGGCATAGCATCCCAAAGACTGGGCTAAGTTTAAGGAGAGGTTCAATCAGAAGTACTTTCCTCCTACGGTTCATAACTTAAAGGGGATCGAGTTTCAGAACATCCGACAGGCTACTAGCGAGATAATGATGTTGTATATGGGTCGATATTTACAGCTTATGAAGTATGCTGGGGGCGTAGTCGATATAGATGTTGATCAAGCTATTACTTCATGCATGACTTAGTGGATTCGTTTGGGTTTATGGTGGTAACCACAGCTCCGAGGGCATTATAGGAGGCCTACAAGAGGAGAATGGCTAGTGAGACCTTTTCGAGCACGCGTACCGGAGCATTAATTGCATCTTCAACACCAACATAGTCAGATGTCAGACCAATAGATGACGGGAAGAGGAAAAAACCCAAACAGTGGATGCGGAGAGACCAAGTTCAGAGTGTGGGGTCTGTTGTGTCTCTGCCTACTACAACAATAGTGCCATCTGCCCTAGTATGAAGTTATGCCAGCACATTACAACAGTCGACATCATCAGGTCCTTAAAAATAACAGTATCAACAGGTTGAGGGCAGTGCAGAGATAAGCAGTGGTCAGGGGCAGAGGTATAAGCAAGGTCATAGATATGATTAGAGACAGGGTCAAAGTTCTGATCAGTCGTAGAGACGGGGACAGAGTGTTCAGTCTAGAACATGTTCTCATTGAGCTTGCTACGAGTGTGGACAGATAGGTCACTTCATAAGTGCATGTCCATGACTAGGTCGAGGGTAGCCGTAGCAGAGATGGGAGTAGGTTCACGCAGTTACCGCACCAGATCCGACTGCTACTTATAACCTGATTGAGGGCATGGTTTACATTTGTAATCGTTTCATGCATACTATGTTTGATTTGGTTCTACAGTTTCATTTATATCTAGTCATATGGTTGATGAGTTGGGATTAAGACCAACTAGACTAGAGAGACCCTTGATCCCTAACACAACTATTAAGGACAAGATTTACCCGAACTTGTTTTGTGTTGATTGTTCGGTAGAGATAGGGGTTATATCTTACCTACAGACCTAAGAGTGTTGAAATTCCTATCATGCACAGATCCATTATTTCAGCAAGAGGATAAAATTTCATATTCTTGGGAATCCAAAGTTCAATTTTAAGGGACTTCAACAAGTTTACCAATTAGCAGAGGCAAGGTAGCTTCTAGCGTTAATATCGAGACATTTGCTAGCATTTTGAGTATGACGGGGCTCTAGTTGAAGAAGGTACTTGTGGTATGTGAGTTCCCAGATGTTTTTCCTGCTGAGTTACCAGGTTTACCACCACCTTGGGAAATTGATTTCATTATTGATTTGGCTTCGGGGACCGAACCTATATCCACTCTGTCGTACCGTATAGCTCTGAGGGAGTTAGAGGAGCTGAGTTCACAGCTTGATGAGTTGTTGGAGTACGAATTTATTCGTTTGAGCATATCACCTTGGGGCGCACTGGTCTTGTATGTTAAGAAAAAATATGACAGCCTGAGATTGTGTATTGACTACATACTGCTCAACATGGTTATAGTGAAGAACAAATATCCACTTCTTCGCATTAATGACTTGTTCGACCAGCTGACAGGAACACAGTGGTTCTCGAAGATTGATTTGAGATCTGGGTACCATCAGTTGAGGATTATAGCAGAGGACAGGGAGAAGACTGCTTTTTGCACTTGATACGGGCATTATCAGTTTTCAGTTATGCATTTTGGGATGACTAATGCCCCAATGATGTTTATGGATTTTATGCATTGAGTGTTGAGACAGTATTTGGATATGTTCTTCATTGTGTTCATCGACGACATCCTTATCTACTCCAAGACTCGTGAGGATCACGAGGAACACCTCAGGACAATTTTTATAGATACTGAGGGAGCACAGTATGTATGCTAAGTTTAGTAAGTGTGAGTTTTGGCTTACAGAGGTCAGATTTCTAGGTCACATTGTCGGAGCTAGCTAAGTGTCAATGGACCCTGTACAGGTCAGAGCAGTGATTGATTGGCCTACACCGAGATCAGTGGCAGAAATCCGCAGTTTTCTTGACTTGGCAGGTTATTATAGCGTTTTGTTCCGAACTTCTCAAAGATTGCGACACCATGATGCAATTGATGAAAAAGGATAACCATTTTCAGTGGAATGACAATTATGAGCAGACGTTTCTGACATTGAAGGTTGAAGGAACGCTTGACTATCGCACCAGTGTTGGTCTTACTTGAGTCAAGGGAGGCTTTTAAGGTGAACACTAATGCTTCTACGGTTGGTTTGGGCTGTGTAATGATGTAGTATGGTATAGTTATTGCCTATGCGTCCCAATAGTAGAAAATTAACGAGAAGAACTACCTTACAAATGAGTTGGAGTTAGCGGCAATAGTTTTTGCACTGAAGATTTACGGTGAGAGATTTGTGTTGTTTACTGAACACAAGAGTTTGAAGTACCTTTTCACTTAAAAAGAGCTGAATATGCGTCAAAGGCATTGGCTTGAGTTCCTCAAGGATCATGATTTCTCTTTGAAGTACCACCTGGGGGAAGGCCAATGTTGTTGTTGACGCATTGAGCCGTAAAGGGGTTGACTCAAAATTTGCTACTTGCCACATGACACACGAGTATGGGTTGTTCGAGGCAGTCGAGTTGATGTATTATGTGGAGATCCCGACTTGTACTAAAGTGTTGATTTGTGGGCAGATGAGGACTTAGAAAATGTCGATTCAGAGTGTACTTGAGGGTCAACAAGCAGATGAGCAGTACTAGAGGTTTCTTTTGTCTGCTTAAAATTTGGATCATCCAGATTGGAGTCAGCGACAGACTCATGCCTGAGGTTTATAGGGTGATTGTGGATTCCATCAATGGCTGAACTGTGCGATGAGATACTTCATGAGGGACACCGTTCACGTATTACGGTTCATCCAAGCAAGACTAAGATGTATGCAAATGTGCATCGTCTTTTCTGGTGGTCGGGTATAAAGATCGATGTTTCTGACTTCGTTCGAGGGTTTGAGATTTGTCAGCGAGTTAAGGCTGAGCATCGCAGACCCGGTGGGTTACTACAACCACTTCCTATTCCTCAGTGAAAGTGGGAACATATTGCCATGGATTTCGTCAATGGTTTACCTTGATCCTAGCGCACACATGAAAACATCTGGGTATCATTGGTGTGCGATGTCACGATTCGTGGCACATTCAAGGTCTGGGAGATTGCTATTTTTGTGATAAAATATGCAGGAACAAAGGGGAGTCACTTATGAAAGTCACAAATTAAAGTGTGAGGTAGATGGGCTGGTTTGATTATAAACCATTGGATTAACCTAGGCATGAGAGAGTGAGTGAGATGAGAGTCAAACATATAAATAAGTGGTTGTCACATTTTCTCACTTTTCTCTCTACTCAAACGTAAAATCGGACAAAGGGCTTAGTGGTTGCAAGGTTTTCGTCGCGAATCGACCCCAAGGGAGCAACCAACTACGCATATTAAGGTAAGATTTCGAGTCACCTCTCAATTCTCTACGTGTTGGTGTAAGTTTTACATGTATTTGTCATGATTTTTCATTACACCATGTTGAACGGGATTTCTTTTTGGGAAATTTGTGTTGGTTTTGTGGAGATTTTAGTGATCGGGTTAGCATATGTTGTGTTGTTATGGTTGTCGATGGGAGTTGTAATTTTAGGCAATTTTGTTTGGATTTTTGAATCGATGAATTCATTCTTGTTTGGTATGAGTTGGCGATGGTTTTAGGTGTTAACCGAGGTCCCTACGAGGTTAGGATAGGCTTGGAACACGACGACGTGAGCCGAGGTTTTGAAAACCTCGGTATTTGATTTCTGTAAGGGGCGCCGTGAACGATTACCTTCACGGCGTCTGGGGCAGGGACACCACTATCCCCACACTTTAAGTGACGCCGTAGGGTATTAACCCCAACGACATGCACTGTTCACCTGCACCAATTTTTGAAAATTTGAAAACTTTGGGGCTTTGCTCGGGTATCCCAATGGTTCCGAATACGACCCAATACTCGGGTAATCAACCCAATACCCATGTAATCGACCCAATTGCATGACTGAAATGACTACCAGGGGGTGTTGTTCAGTATCGGACACACGAGATTCGTAGGTAACGAGTCGGAGTCGTTTGAGTGCGTATAGTACAGATTACAGGTAAGTAAATTAGTTATAAAGTATACAGTTATTTCATTGAGCTTTAATTTGTTATTGTTTTCGCTCTGTATCTATCTTTGGATTTCAATTCTGATTGAGTTGTCCGAGGGTAAGTGAGTAAAAGGTGATCCTTGGAAGGTGTGGTTGTGACGGCCCCAAAACCACATCGGTCCGCCACGTGGGCCACACAGCTGCTAGCTGTGTCCCACGACTAACTAGTCACTATATTTACCTAATTGTCAAGTTAATAATTTATATATTGAATGTGCAGAAGCTTTTGATTACCATAATTGAGCATTAATAAATTAACCATGTTACACCTATAGTGGAAAACCAGGAAGTACACATTATATAGGCGACAAACTACTAACAGTGAAAATATATACCAATACTGAAAATGATATGGTCACAAGTCCCTAACATTATTAAATAAAACAATTTAATAAATATCTACACATACCAGTAGGTCCTCGACAGTGGACAAGTAAAGATGTGTCGCTTGTGACCTCTTTGCCCCTACTGATACACAAGATCTGCGCTCAAGCCATTACAAGAGGCAGATGACGAGCCCTGTAAGTAAAATCTCAAGGAAAACCACCGTGCATTATTAAAGAAATAAATAGCATCCAAAGATAGCATTCGATAATCATGCAGAAAAGAAGGAAAATGCAGGCAACTGCTCAAAGCTCATCGTATGAATATAAAATACCAAGAAAAAGACAAAGCAGATGTTACCCTAATTGACTAAGATATGTACTTCGGACCAGGAGCCTTGGATATGGAATATACCAATCCCTCATACTGTGTCCTAGTGGTATTAGTCCTATTGGCGTACATCGAACACGTGAACTGGTACTCAACTCAGGATAACATCTATCGAGGCCGTGAACACGCGCTACATACTTAGCAAGTAACCCCAACATCTCGCAGATACTTAGGCGAGAGTAACCTCAACCAACCCAGTATGAATAAACTCATAGATTATCAAGAATAACAATTCAAATGAATGGAAAAGTAAATACAGTAGTGGTGTTCAGTTGGGTTTTACGTACCTCAAACCGCGCTCAATAACCTCGAAACACCCTTCGGTCCAACCTTTCGACTAGTCCCCGACTCCGAATATTGTCCCGTGACTCATGAGATCGATTACTGGTGTTTAATGATTAATTAAGTGGGTTTATTATCAATTAGGCTTGGTTAAAAACTTAGAAGTTTACGGGTTCTGGTCCCCAGCACGCTAGGTTGGCTGGTCAACGTGCTGGGAGGTCTGGTGATTGTTTTTTTTAGTGTTGGGTCCCCAACGCGCTAGGCAAAATAACCAGCGCGCTGAGCGATTCTTTGCCTAGGAAGGAGACTTATCTTCCCCAGCGCGCTAGTGTTCATCACCCAGCGTGCTGGGTACGCCCCTGCCCAAAATTCCAATCACGAATTCTGGGTTTCTGGGGACACCTAAACATGATTAACAATACACACACACCTCAATCGCACCAAATACATGTAAAAAACACAAGTTTAAACACGATCAAACCCAAATCCAGTGGATCAACATGCATGTCCATAAAACCACAATTTACTAAAAGCACTCCAATTTTCCACAAATCCGATCCAATTCCAATATAATTCATCAAAACAAACCTCATAAACAACAAATCCTTCAAAAACAGTAGTAAATTTGTCAAAAAACTCAGTAGAACCTCAAAACCCAACAAAACCATATTTCCATGAAATTCCAAGATTGGGGTGAGTAGATTTCCTTATATTTCGTTGTTGGATGTCCAAATCCGCTCTCCATCCCTTGAATTCTCCCTCTTTGGCATAATTTCCTCTTAGAGAACTTGAATTTTTGTTGAGAATGCTTGGGTTTGCATGCTACCACTAATTAGTTGATATTTATAGTTGTGGTTGTAATCTGACGAGCACACGCATCTCGAGGCTGATCTAACGGTCCCTGATAAGCTTGTATCACTCAAATCCTGAACACCTTATCATGACACTTAGTGCCTTGTATCTCCTCGTTGTGTGTCTTAAGGACAATCCTAGGTGTGCTGATTTGTTTGATTACAACTATAGGACTTATATATTTTAATTTGATTTAATTTATATAACCTATCTAAGCCATCAATTAAATTCCATAAAGTGGTAAATGCAGTCACACTAACTTCCTAACTACCTGGCACCCCGTACCCCATGTTCGGCACGCACCCTGAGGCAGTCTCATACTTAGTGTACCTAATTGATCTACTTAGCCTACTAACCCAATTATCCCAAGTCCTCAATCAATCATCACATTATTATTGTTTATCTCAGTCCATCCTTAACACTCGGCCTAACGACTATCGAAAACCCCGCGTTGGCCCGTTCTACGAGACAAAACCCGGCACTCAACTTTGCCCGTCATCAACATACACGTATGCGATATGGCATTTATATTAATAAACTTTAACATTGCAATAATAGACATACAACATACACAAATAACATATACATCCTTGGTACTTTTATTCGAGTCATCCCAACTTTCCACGTAATGCCCAAATTAACCTGTTAATCCCCGGGATTAACCTTAATCATGATTAAATAAATTTGGGTCGTTACAATTCTTCCCAACTAAAAGAATTTCGTCCTCGAAATTAGAACACTTCGAGTGATATCAAGTTATCAAATTGTACACCGTGTAAACATTTCATACTCTCTGTGAGTTGCACTACTGACTACCTTCTCTTGTAGTTTCTTGGGCATTGTCGCACCCTCTCACCGGGTCAATAATGAATCCTCTCGTACCCTCTAGCCAGTCGAGTATCCAACCCAGACTACAGGTGTATGTCACACATGACCTTACCGTCACGAATTTCCTTGACATTATCATCACCTGTGCCCAACCAGCTCTTGTGTCAAAGAAACCATAACTTAGTCACCTCTTCCCGGTCGACTGAGAATTCTGTTGAACTTGATTTCAATACGTCAAGATTCCACCAGTGTGTGTATCAATTGGTCCTTCACTCGTAATCTTTTCCATATGAGATTCCACCAATGTGTACACCCCACCAACCCTTCACCTCACGCATGATCTATTCTGTTTGATCGATGTCTCTACAAATTCGTCTGATCGTCTTTGAAATCTGTAACTGTCTTTGGCTCCATGGCAACTGAATCGTCTGGCCCTTCCAACCTACTGGTGACTTGCAGTGCCCCCATACCGTGCCTTGAACGATCGCGTCTTGTCATTAACCTGCTGGTTTTTTCTTCCTTTTGACTCTGCGCCTCCTAGCTTCGACCCCAATCTCACAATCCTCGGTCCCTGCCTCTTTACCATGAATCTACGATTACCGCAGTAGTACTATCATGCATAATACCGTGTTTGAACATAACTATAACAAAAAATCTTAGGCTTCATTTATATTATAACAAAAAAAATGGCATGATAGTTTTCCTACTTAACAAAAAATAAATATATACAACCCGCATGTTGTTTTTCCATAATTTACACAAAATATAGCTGACTCTCTATGTTAGTGCCCTAAACGTACTACTCAGATACGCTATGAACCCGGAGCTCGAATACGCAACGACTTTACATGTACTAGTGCCATCAAGATCAATGGGCACTCAAAACGTACGTGTCTTTCAACCCTGCAGTGTGTACACCTCCGAACCTGTCGCGGTCTCTCTTGTGAACCTCTGGTACCTGGCGTAGCTGAACTAGGTGCATCTGATGTACCAGTCGTGGTCGCTGGTCGCTGCATGCTCTCACTTCTCACCTGCTCGTACTGTTTGTCCCAAACTTCTCTATGTCACGACTCCTCTGTAACCTGTCGTTGACTCCTATAATACTCTGTGACTGCGGCTGACGATGTCCGACAAACAACCCTCAGGTGTCCTCTCTGTCTGCATTTGTAACACTTACGCCTATCTACTCGACTACCACTGGTTTTGCGTCCCTGACCCTAGTCTCTATCATCTCTAACTCCAGTGTACCTCTGCTCTAGTACTGCTCCAGAACTCTGCCCAGTCTGCCTCTCTGCACTCGCGAATCTCTGTCAACCATCTCTCTCATGCAACCTCGGGTAAAGTTGTTGTCGCTTTGGTGCCTCAGCCGTGAGTGATGCAGCCATTGCTAAAATCGTGACGCCTTGGTCCCGTAATATTCGGAGTACTTTTATCATCTGAGCCTCCTGAGCTGTAAGTCGATCCTCAAGGCTCATTATAGCCTGTGAACTACGCCAGTCTGTCTCGCATCTAGGGGTGTAACAGACTGTCCATCCATGCTGATCTGCACTAAGAAACGTGCATCGTATCAACCTCCATGGATATACGTATACATATATAGTACACAATAGAATCATAATACATATGTAGGGCTCTGCCAACTACCCATTCCACTGTTGCTTCCCAACTAAAGGTTCTAGGAAATTCATCGAGTTTCCACATCTATATTTATTTAAGGCTTATGCTCTTTCAAAGTTTTTAAATTTCTCCTAGGCTTGCTAACCTAAGGCTCTGATACCAAAATATGATGGCCCTAAAACCACATCAGTCAGCCATGCGAGCCCACAACTGGCCATGCAGCTGCTAGTTGTGTCCCACGGCTAACTAGTCACTATATTTACCTAATTGTCAAGTTAATTATTGATATATTGAATGTGCGGAAGCTTTTGATTACCATAACTAAGCATTAATAAGTTAACCATGTTACACCTATAGTGGAAAACCCAGAAGTACACAGTATATAGGCGACAAACTGCCAACAATGAAAATATATACCACTACTAAAAATGATATGGTCACAAGGCCCCAATAACAATAAATAAAACAATTTAATAAATATCTACACATATCAGTAGGTCCTCGACAGTGGCCAAGTAAAGATGTGTTGCCTGTGACCTCCTTGCCCCTACTGATACACAAGATCTGTGCTCAAACCATCACAAGAGGCAGATGATGAGCCCAGTCAGTAAATCCCAAGGAAAACCACTATACCTTATTAAAAAAATAAATATCATCCAAAGATAGCATTCGATAATCATGCGAAAAAAAGGAAAATGTAGGAAACTGCTCAAAGCTCATCGCATGAATATAAAATACCAAGAAAAAGACAAAGCAGATGTGACCCCAGCTGACTAAGCTATGTACTTCAGACCAGGAGCCCTGGATATCGAATCTACCAATCCCTCCGACTGTGTCCTAGCGGTATTAACCCTATTGGCATACATCGAACACGTAAACCGGTACTCAACTCGGGATAACATCTACCGAGGTCGCAAACACGCGCTACATACTTAACAAGCGACCCCTAACATGTCACAGATACTTAGGTGGGAGTAAACTCAGCCAACCCAATAAGAATAAACTCACAAATTATCAAGAATAACAGCTCAAATGAATGGAAAAGTAAATACAGTAGTGGTGTTTAGTTGGGTTTTATGTACCTCAAACTGCGCTCAATAACCCCGAAACACCCTTCGGTCCGACCCCTCGATTAGTCCCCTACTCTAAATACTGCCCTGTGACTCCTGAAATCGATTACTGGTGTTGAATGGTTAATTAAATGGGTTTATTATTAATTAGGCTCGGTTAAAGACTTATAAGTTTCTGGGTTCTGGTCCCCACCGCGCTAGGCTGGCTGCTCAGCGCACTGGGAGGTTTAGTGATTATGTTTTTAGTGTTGGGTCCACAGCGCGCTGGGCGATTCTCCGTCCGGGAAGGAGACTTGTTTTCCCCAGCGCGCTAGTGTTCATTATTACCCAGCGCGATGGGTACGCTCCTGCCCAGAATTCCAATCACGAATTCTGGGTTTCTGGGGTTTCCCAGACACCTAAACATGATTAACAATACACACACACACCTCAATCGCACCAAATACATGTCCAAAACACAAGTTTAAACACGATCAAACCTAAAACCAGTGGATCAACATGCGTGTCCACAAAACCATAATTTACCAAAATCACTCCAATTTTCCACAAATCCGATCCAATTCCAATATAATTCATCAAAACAAACCTCATAAATACCAAATTCTTCAAAAACAGTAGTAAATTTGTCAAGAAATTCGGTAGAACCTCAAAACCCAACAAAATTATATTTTCATGAAATTCCAAGATTGGGTGAGTAGATTACCTTATATTTTGTTGTTGGATGTCCAAATCCGCTCTCCATCCCTTGAATTCACCCTCTCTGGCATAATTTCCTCTCAGAGAACTCAATATTTTGTTGAGAATGATTGGGTTTGCGTGCTACGACTAATCAGTTGATATTTATAGTTGTGGTTCTAATCTGACGAGCACACGCATCTCGAGGCTGATCTAACGGTCTCTGATAAGCTTGTATCATTCAAATCCTGAACACCTTATCATGACACTTAGTGCCTTGTCTCCTCGTTGTGTGTCTCGAGGACAATCCTAGGTGTGCTGATTTGTTTGATTACAACTATAAGACTTGTATATTTTTAATTTGATTTAATTTATATAACCTATCTAAGCCATCAATTAAATTCCATATAGTGGTAAATATGGTCACACTAACTTCCCGACTACCTGGCACCCTGTGCCTTACGTCTGGCACGCAGGTCCCACACTTAGTATACCTAATTGGCCTACTTAGCCTAAGGTTATACTAACCCAATTATCCCAAGTCCTCAATCAATCATCACATTATTATTGTTTGCCTCAGTCCATCCCCAACACCCAACCTAACGACTATCGAAAACCCCGCGTTGGCATGTTCTATGGGACAAAACCCCGACATTCAACCTTGCCCGTCATCAACATACACGTATGCGTTGTGGCATTTATATTAATAAACTTTAACACCGCAATAATAGGCATACAACATACACAAATAACATATATATCCTGGGTACTTTTATCCAAGTCATCCCAACTGTCCACGTAATGCTCGAATTAACCCGTTAATCCCCGGGATTAACCTTAATCATGATTACTTAAATTTGGGCCGTTACAGTGGCGGTCTGAGGTAACATACCAACATCATGGCCTCGGGAAGCATTGCACTGGTTCTATACGGGGTGAGAGTTCTTAGCTGGACTACCAGGAAATCTCTCATCTGCATGGATTTAGGGCTTGTTGGGTGTTGACCATGTCCTAGAATCCGAGTCATGTAGGTTTTTCCTCGATTCAACAACTGCTTGGTCGGGACTACTTGTGCCACTCTACTTTGATTTCTTAGACACTCATTTTTCGATTGATTCCTATTTATTTACAGTCTTTATATATTCATGTGTTCCCTGTACCTTTTCTTTCTATCTGCATGAATTAGACTACTTATTTATTTCAAAATGTTGTATACATCTTGCTTGACGTTACTTACCTAGACTCGTCATTCTTATGTTTGATTATGTGTAGATCCGCAGTCGAGCAAGAGAAAGACTCCTCAGTTGGGTGATTTGCTTTAAGGATACCGGAGCGGTTCTCCCTCTTTGACTAATGTAGGCGTTTCTTGACTTTTGTATTATGTATGTATATTGTTTTGATCGCATTGACTTTATGGGTTTTTAAGAGATCTTGGGACATTTATACAACATGATATTACTCTACTTTGACTTGATATGTGATGATGGTATAAATATGCGAAGTTTTCATACTCTAGGTGGTCCTAACTAACGCCCTGGAGTTATTTCTATTAGTTTGGGATTTTTAACTGTTTCCACTATATTTTGATAAGTCACTAACTTGAATAACTCATTTAAAATGTTATAGTAATGCTTAAATTAACTGATAATGATAATGAAGGCTGGCGCTGATTTCGCGAGGTTGGCTCGGGAGTCCACGTAAGTCTAGACCGGGCAATACCCAATTTAGAGTTGTGGGCAACATGAAGCAAAAGCGTTGGGGGCCATTGTAATCAAGGACCTCCTTAATAGACAGAGATCAAAAATGGTGTTACGGAGTGATTGTCCCTCGTACAATCTAATTCCACCGTCGGTTTAATAATTTCTAATTGTATTTTTCTTTTTTATGCTTTAACTTGTGTAAAAGTAGAGCATGCAACGAAAAAGAAAAAAAAAACGAAAGAAGAAAAGAGAACAAAATTGTCCACCATCAAGTTTCACTTTTGAATAATTAGCTTAAGCACGCGAACAAAATTGTCCTCATCTCACGTTTGAACCAATATTTAAAACAGGCAGAAAAAAAACACATCCGAATATGTTCTTCCTTGTGTTCAGAATAGTGAAAGCGATTCGCCTCAAGTATAGAGGGGAGAGGACCGGAAAATGAATTTGTGATACCACCATCTCATCCATACAAATCTGCAACTCAACACAGTGCAATGTGGTCGGAATGCTTCGAAGATCGAGTGCAGCAAGAAGAAATAGAAAAAGAAATTTCACTGAGTACATTTTGGACCTAAAAGGGAGACGTGAATTAACACTGCAAAGCATAAGTGATTGACAACTTTCTCAGAAAGCATTCTATATTACATTCCAAATAAGCTTGCACTATTGCACATGTTGAAAAGTTAAATTGTTGACATCCACTTAAGAAGTAACATTCGAAAGGGAGTAAAATAAATAGGAAAATGATAATCTAACATACTTGGGGCTCACACTTGGTTGTTTAGCCATTTATGGCTCTTTCTTGTGTCCTTAGGCGTGGGCCTCACATATAACAAAACACTATAAATGTGCTAAAAAACAAAGTGTGCACCCGAAGGGTGTTAGATTATCATTTTCCAAATAAAGAAGATAAAAAGACAGAAAATAAAAAGGGCAAAAGGAAGGCTCTTCAATTCCTTTCAGGCTACAGTGATTGAGAATACAAGTATTCATTCACCAACTGTTTTGCCAATGCTACCTGCTCTTGCACCAAATGAGAATTACTCAGTCGTCGACAAAACAACATAGATGGTAAATTAACAAGGATATTGAATCTAGACAGCATAACCATGCAAGTTACAGCCATCCACTGGATCCCTAAAATAAATTTAGAGGTATTGTTCCAGCATCATGCCCCAAATAGTCAAATCAGTTTACCTGTTGAGTATTACCACCAAAGTGAATCTGTCGCTGTTCTTGCTCGCCCTTCCCACCAGTAACCTGCAAAAACACATCGTAGAGCAATAAATTTTACAAGATTGTTGGTGCATAAAAGGGGTCTACTTTGTCAGATACAGAGCAAATACTATGAAGGACAGCATATCTTAAAACCATATTAAAGCACACATCCCTGATATGCAGATGGACAGTAAAATTAAGAGAAGACTTAAGTGAGAAGAAGGGTGTGCTTCCAAATGCCTGTAATAAAATGTTGAATAACCAAAGAATAAATCGTCCCTTTTTATGCATTGCAAAATGCTTGGGAGACATACCTCTAATACGTATTCATATTCTACAAAGTTGCAGATATGTCCTTTGAGTTGTGCATTGAGATATGTGCGCGAAAATTCTTATGTGCAGGACACCAGCAACTGTGTAGCAAATGTATGCATCAAAAGTATGCCCACCTAGCATTGCCCTTATGCTTGTTTGTGGTTGGATGTGCCTCTCATGTGCATGTTTTAATCCGATATGCAACTAGTTATGTTACAGTGCAATCACAAAACTCACAGTTGACTTTTTTCATTAAGGCAAAATTTAGCTTGCCAAACGTTGTTTCACTAAGAAAACAAAGTACACAAGAGCAATGGGACAACTTCACCAACTTCCCAACCTCCCGTATAAATGATATGGAAAAACAATCATCAGAGGTTGGGTAATTTGTGTTGTTTTGCTTTCTCCAAATGATATGGACATCTGCTCTTGCCTGTCCATTAAGATCCGAAATCATGGTAGTCATGGAAAGCAGCCAACCGGTTCTACCACGATTTATGCCTTTCACTATCACAATTTACCATTTGGTTGCTACCAATGATTATTGATCAGATCCTGTAGCTGTTGCATCTTGCGCAAAATAAAAACTAAACATTTACGGCGAAATATTCCAACAATAGCTTACTTTTATAGTTGCACCAGATAGGTGTCTGATCCTTGATATGTTGTAGCCACACTTGCCAATCAAACCACCGACCAGTGATTCTGATATTGTCATCTCCGAGGTTAAAAAATCATCTGCAAGATTGGCGTTCCTAAACATGTTATCAGGGAAAAAAAAGTTTACGATGCACTATTGGCAGAAACACAGGTGATAGAAATTTTTGGCTTGGAACAATGTCAAATAACCTGAAGTTGGAGGCAGATGTTCATGTGGGTGGCCCAAACTATTTGAGCTATACGTTGGTCTGATTGATATTACTTTAGAGGGTGGATTTTCCCTACATAATGGGAAGTTAGAACAAAAAAATCCAACATACTTGCAGGGCAGGAAAAATGCTAGCAGAAGTGAACCTCAGTTGACAGCCAATTTTCTCCAGAGCTTTTAGCACCTCGGCAACACCACCTGATATCTGGTTGAACAAGAACCAGTATCATATGTAGAGTAGAAAAATAATTTATTCACAAAATAAACTATATCACTTACTGTAAGCAGGTAGCAAAGTGATTTAAGAGTCCAAGAGAGGAAAACTTTAACAAAAAAATGATATTCCACGGCCAAGTAAACAAATACAATTTCTTAAAGGTGTCTAGATCTCCTATCAAAAACAGGGCGTCTACATCATAATATAAGACAAACTCAAATAGCATGGATATATTTAACACAAATGAAATGAATATCGGAATATGAGACAACAAATCTGCCGCTAATAATCCTATATACTTTTAGCATATACAACGAACATGCTTGTCAAATATTTTATATAACAAAGCACTTGCGGTCAGAGTTTCCTATCTAGTTTAATAATCGCATCTTAACCATTTTATAGGTGTGTATCATGGTATATATTAGGAGAAATTGGATTGATTTGGTTAACACAGCTTTTCAACAAAATTTTAAAATTAAAACGGATGCCAATGGATTGAGAAGCACGCTTTTACCAATTTTTAAAAACAAACGAGAAATTCAAAGTTGTTTAAACTACCTGGGAATTAAACTTCTGAGTTATACTATGAAACTTTGGAAGAGGATAATTGACAATAGAGTAAGAAGAGAAACAACAATATTAGAGAATGAATTTGGCTTCATGCCTAGAAGGTCAACTATGAAGGTGATTTTCCTTGTAAGAAGATTGATGAAAAAATATAGAGAAAAGAAAAAAGATCTCCATACGGTATTTGTAGATTTAGAAAAAATATATGATAGGGTTCCCAGATATTAGGGGTGGCAATTTGGTTCATGACACAGTTAACACAACACAACACGACACGACACGACACGTAATAAACATGTCATGGGTTTGGCATAAGTGGGTCTAGGTCATAAACATGTTAACACGTTTATACACAGTTAATAAATGAGTCATTAACATATTAACCTGTTTAACTCGTTTATGACTCACTCAACATGATTAAAATAATAAATATGTTATAATAAAGAAATTATTACAAAATTTACCAATTAGAATACGTGTTAATAATATGATTTATTTTTTACATCTATTACCATACTTTATTTTATTTTTAGAGGAAATATTTATTTTACTTTAAATATATTATTTACATTTTGAATTTTATAAATAATTATTTACAATCTAAAGGCTTTAAGTTGAGTAAGAACACCGAATTCATGCACTGTGAGTTTAGAAATACTAAACATCGAGATGATGAAGTGGTAAAATTAGGGGAAGTAGAAGTTCCTAAAGTGAACCACTTTACATATATAGGATCAATCATACAAAACGATGGCAATATCGAGAATGATGTCACACATAGAATTCAAGCTGGATGGAAGAAATGGAGGAGTGCAACAAATATGATATGTGATAGAAATATTCCTAACAAGTTAAAAGGAAACTTTTATAGGACTATAATTAGGCTAGCTATGCTCTATAGAAGTGAATGTTGTGCGGTAAAACAACTACATAAAATGAATATACAAGAAATGAGGATGGTTAGGTGGGTGTGCGGTAAAACTCGTAAAGATAGAATAAGAAATAAATAAATTCTAAGACAAGTAGGAGTGACACCAATTAACACAAAAATTAGGGAAGGATGGTTGCAGTGGTTTAGTCACCTGCAAAGACGGCCTAAAAATGCCCCCACAAGAAAACTTGACTCAATAGAAACTGAAGAAATTCGACGAGGTAGGGGTAGACCAAAGTTAACTTGAGACATTAATTAGGAGGGACTTGAATGGTTTGGAAAGCTCACCACCAGTTGCACTAAATTGAGCACAATGAAATAATTTGATCCATATAGCCAACCCAATTAATTTGGGATTGAGGCTATGTTGTTATAGAGTAAATAAATGTCAATGGAAGATAAACCTTGGCAATAAAGATTCAGGTAGGACGGTGAGGTTCTCACGTTCCTGCCATAAAAACAATAAACTAGACACTAAAATTTAATACAAATAAAAAATAAAACACATTGAATCACCAACAATTGCTTGATCTAAGTGGCAAGGGACTCTGTTCTCCTTGAGAGAAGTCTCGGCTTTGAACTTCATAGAAGGAATAGACTGGTTTACGAGGATTCCCCTCTGTAATGGGGCCAATAGTGCCTAAGCGCATTGTTAGAAATTTTATTTGATGTTATGGATTTGAGGATGAGTTAACTTTTTTTTTTCTTTATTAAATTTTAAATTCAAAAAATGTATCTTCTAGGTTAGTTAAGTTTTTAAATTTCAAGTTTTGAATAAATTTGCAAGTTGCGCGAGATGATATTAAGGAGAGATGGAGAAGCTACTTCGATAGTTTATTTAATAATGACTCATAAATGAAAACCTACACCAAGAAAGAAATGTAAACTATACACGCAATATTAGAATCTTAGAAATTAAAGAGGCATTACAAAAGATGAAACTAGGAAAAACATGCCGCCCAAAAGAAATACCATAGAGGTTTGGAATTGCGTAGGAAAAATTAGATTGACTTGGTTAACAAAACTTTTCAACAATGTAGCCTTAGTCCGAAATTAATTAGGGTTGGCTACATGGATCAAACTCTTTATTTGTGCTCGATTTAGTGCAACAAAACTTTTCAATAAAGTTTTAAATTCAAAACGAATGTCAATGGATTGGAGAAGAAACACACTTGTACCAATATTTAAAAATAGTTGAGACATTTAAATTTGTTCAAACTATTGAATAATCAAACTTATGAGTCATAATATAAAACTTTGGGAAAGAATCAATTTGGCTTCATACTTGGAAGGTCAAATAAAGGGGCGATTTTCCTTATAAGAAGATTGGTGGAAAAGTATAGAGAAAAGAAAAAAGATCTTCATATGATATTGGTAGATTTAGAAAAAGCATGTGATAAAGTTCCTTGAGATGCTCTTTGGTGGGTTCTAGAAAGAAAAGGAAGGCATGCTCGAAACATAAACACTATTAAAGATGGAGCCTGCTAGAGTAACCCACTTTGGGCTCTAAGATTGGGCACCGACCCACTCGGTGCCCATGCGATACATGTTGAGATGTGCGTGCGCGTCTTGAGGTTTATCACACAGGCACCAAGTGGATCGGTGCCCAATCTTGGTGCCCAAAGTGGGTTACTCGAGCTTTTTCCATTATAGATATGTATGAAGGAGTAGTAACGAGTAACAAGTATAAAGACATTTGGAGGAACCGCAAAAGAATTTTTCATTACAATAGGACTACATCAAGGATTGGTTTTAAGACCCATATCTCTTTACTTTAGTTACAGATGAACTAACTAGGCACATTCAAGAGGATATACCATGGTGTAACATAACATGATGTATGTTATTTGCAGATGATATCGTCCACTGGAATGACTTTAAGCCCATCTCTCTTTCACTTAGTTACGGATAAACTAACTAGACATATTCAAGAGGATATACCATAGTGTATGTTATTTGCATATGATATTGTCCTGGTGGAAGAAACAAGAGATGAGTGAATAACAAATTAGAATTTTGGAGGAATACATTAGAATCTAAAGGCTTTAAGTTGAGTAGGACGAAAACCGAATACATGCATTGTGAGTTTATAAATACTAGAAATCAAGATGTCGAAGTGGTAAAATTAGGAAAAGTAGAAGTTAATAAGGTGAACCACTTTAGATATGTAGGATCAAACATACAAAATGATGGTAATATTGAGAATGATGTCACACAATAGAATTCAAGCTAGACGAAAGAAATGGAGGAGCACAACAGGTGTGAGTAGTGATCAAAATATTCCTACCAAGTTAAAAGTAAAATCTTATAGGGCTGTAATTAGGCCAACTATCGCTCTATGAAAGTGAATGTTGGGCGACAAAACAACAACAATTACATAAAATAAACATAGCAAAAATGAGGATTCTAAGGTGGAAGTGTGGTAAAACTCATAAAGATAGAATAAGAAATACAAAAATTTAAGAAAAACTAGTAGCACCAATTGACACAATGATTAGGGAACACCGATTGTGGTGATTTGGACATCTGCAAAGACGACCTTCAAATGCCCCACTAGAAAATTTAACTCTATATGTTCTGAAGAAATTGGACGAGGTAGGGGTAGACGAAGTTAAAGTAGGAGGGATTTACATGGTTTGGAAAACTCACCATCAATTTCACTAAATCGGGGACTGTGAGTTTGATCCATGTAGTCGACCCCAACTAATTTGGGATTGAGGCTATTATAATTTGCAAGTTTTAGCTATATAAATAGAGAACTACAATCAATGAAAAAAATGCTCCGCACTCGCACATTCATACTTTTCTTTCAATTTCCGTTCTTCAAGTCCTACGAATTGGTATGAAAGCATTTATGACGACCCAAAAACCCAAACTTGTAACTCTTCCTACCTATCAGAGTTATTTTCGTAATTTCATATGCTATGAGTGCATGCTGTATTGATTGTATTATATACTAAATAATACCATATGTAGAGAAACTATGGTTAACAGATAATTAAATCCTAAAGTTAAACTAATTTCAAGATTTACTAAAACAGGGGCAATTTGCTAATTTGGCTTGTAAATGAATTAACTAAATAAAAAAGGCATAAAACAAGGACTGCTGATGAGCCTAGAACTATTACAAGATGGGTTGAGATGAAGGTTGAGGATTTGGTCTTCCTAAACACTAATCCTTTAACGTTATAAAAGCGAATTTATGGAGGTTTGTGCCTCCATTTCAAACCACAAGTGAGTAGGGGAGAAGGGCTAGAGTTTGTGTTCTATAGAGGAGAACTTGGTGTTTAGAGGTTGAAGATGTTAGGTTTTGTAGAAAATACCGAATGAATTATTCTAAGACTGATGAGGTCTATTCATATAGTTACAAGAGTACATGGGCCAAGTGAGCCTAGCCCTAATACACACATATACATTAACACCCCCCTCAAGCTCAAGACGGATCAACAATCTTGAGTTAGGACAAAAGAAAAGCATGTTGGTCCCTCGTTTGCGATTTGGTGAAGAAGTCGACAATCTGAAGCTCAGAGGATAAGTAGTGAAGATCTATTGTCTTCTGATGACAATGGAAATGAGTGAAAGAAACATCAACACCAATGTGTTTAGTCAACTTATGTTTCACTGGATCAGAAGCAATCTGAATAGCACTGGTATTGTCACAAAATAATGAAGTAGGCTCGGACATCACAACACCAAGGTCAACAAGAAGCCAACGAAGCCAAATAACTTTAGCAGTCGTAGATGCGAGAGTGCGCAACTCGGCCTCAACACTAGAACGAGAAACAACAGTCTATTTCTTGAACTTCCATGCAAGAAGAGAAGTACCAAGAAAGATACAATAACCAGTGATAGATCGTCGATCAAGAGGATCACTAGCCCATGTGGAATTCGAATAAGCCTGCAGTTGTAGAGTACTATCACAAGAGAAAAATAAACTCCGAGAAGATGTCCCCCGTAGATAGCGCAACACACGAAGAAGATGAGCATAGTGAACAGAAGTAGGACTGACAAACTGGTTGAGCACATGAACAACATGTGATGTATTCGGTCGAGTAACTGCAAGGTATATAAGACTGCCAACAAGTTGCCTGTATCGAGAAGGATCAGAAAGAGGAGTACCATCAGTCGGTTGCAGCTGAAGATGAAGCTCCATGGGAGTAGCAACAATTTTAGTATCAGTGAGACCAGAACGAGAAAGCAAATCAAGAGCGTAAATCAAGAGTGTATCGCTACTGTGATAAGTAAAACCCATCATCTGTAGAAGTAACCTCAATGCCCAAAAAATAACGAAGAGGTCCAAGATCAGACATCATGAACTGTTCATTGAGATGTTGCTTCACAAAGTCGATATAAGGCAGATCATCACTAGTAATAATTATGTCATCTACATAGAGCAATAAAATAGTGCGACCTTGTGAAGAAGTGTGAACAACCATCGCTGGGTCATGCTCACTAGTGCAAAATAATCGAGCCGAAACGCTCAAACCAAGCATGAGGGGCTTCTTTGAGTCCATATAGAGCATGACGAAGACGACAAACATGACCAGTTGAACAAGAATAGCCCGGTGGAGGCTTCATATAAACCTCCTCCTACAGATCACCATGAAGAAAAGCATTCTTTACATCCAACTGCGAGATAGTCCACCTACGAACGACAACCACAACAATGAGTGTACGCATAGTGGTCATGTGAGCTATGGGAGCAAATGTTTCATCATAATCACAACCATGTTCTTGCTGAAATCCACAAGCAACTAATCGAGCCTTATAAAGCTCAACAGACCCATCAGAGCGAGACTTCACCTTGAAAACCCACTTACAGGTGATAGGAACAATATGATCTGGCAAAGCAACAACATCCCATGTGCCAATGCACTCTAGGACGACAAGCTCCTCTGTCATAGCCAACTGCCACTCAGGTACCTCTGCGGCCTCTCTATAAGTGCTAGGCTCTTGAACATCACGAGCAACAACATGACCAAAAAAAGCAGGAGGCTGAATAGTACTGCAGTCACGAAGAGCATACCGTGAAACAGTGGGAGGCTGTGGGAGCGAAGTGGAAGGATCATCAACATGAACCTCATCAGGGATAGTCGGGGTAGGGAGAGGTTGTACATCGACAGAAACGTGTTGAGCATCCACATGAACACAAGAATGTCGTGAATACTGATAAGGAAAAGGAGAATTAGAAGACTTGACATTCGTACGGATAGAGCAGATTGGAGCTGACGACTCAGTGGTCTGAAGAAAAAGAAAAGACACGGCCTCAGCAGGAGAGGAGGATCGCGTGGAGGTAGGAGAAGCATAAAAGGACGATCCTCAACAAAAGAGACATCACGAGAAATGCGCATCCGACAGGCAGAAAGATCATAACGATAACCCTTATGCTCAAGGCTATAACCAAGAAAAACACTCACTGGATTGAGAAGAAAGTTTGGCCCGCTCATGAGATGGAAGAAAAACATAACAAACACAACCAAAGACACGAAGATGATCATAGCGTTGAGGAGAAGACAATAGGCATTCACCCAGACAAATCCCTTGAAGAAAAGAAGGATGAAGGTTGATAAGATAGACAGAAGTGGGTACTGCCTCAGCCTAAAAGTGTGGTGGAACATGAGAAGCAATGAGAAGTGTCCGTGCAGTCTCAATAATGTGACGATGCTTGCTTTTCGCAACACTGTTTTAAGCGTGAGTGCCGGGACATGAAAGTTGAGGAAGAGTACCTTGGTCAGATAAAAATTGATGGAAGGCATGAGATAAGTACTCACCCCCAAAGTCAGAGTGAAAAATCTTAACATTTGTAGAAAACTGAGTTTGAACCATAGAAGTAAAAGACTTGTAAATGTGAAGTTCACTACGATGTTTCATAAAATAGATCCAAGTGTATCTTGAGAAACCATCAATAAAGATAACATAATATTTGTGACCTCCTTTAGAAACAAATGGAGCAGGCCCCATACATCAGAGTAGACTAAAGCAAAAGGAGCAACAAAACGAGACATACTAGAACGGTAAGGGAGTTGTAACTGTTTGCCAAGCTTACAACTCGTACATGCAAACTTTGTTTCAACAGATACCATACCTAGAGCACCCCAATGAACAAAAGTAGAGAGACGTGAACCACAAAGATGACCAAGACGTTGATGCCACTGTGGAAAACTAATAGAAACAAAACAAGAGGCCGAAGGGAGGACATCAATATTAGAAGTAGGAAGATGTAGATAATCAAGCCATACAAACGTGATGTCCCTTTACGGCGACGACCAACACCAATGAGTGTCCCTGTATGACGATCTTGCAAATAACAAGCAGAGTCATCAAACTCGACAAAACAATTCATATCAGTAAGTTGACAAACTGAAATAAAAATTCAAAGACAATTAAGGCACATGAGTAACATCTGGAATAGTAAATTGGGGAGTACGAAGAGTGCGATGAAGAGAAGTTGGAAAAGGGGTACCATTAGCAGTCTGAACACATTACTTTTCAATCAAGGGAGAACAAGACCGAAGTTGAGAAGCATTAGGCGTAATATGAAAAGAAGCACCTAAGTCTAATATCCAAGAAAAGTCATCAATACTTGATTGAGTATGCGAAGGTATAACCGAGGTAGCATAGCCTATTGATGGAGAAGGCCATTGCTTACAATTCTGCCATTTTAGTTTCAAATAAGTAGATATGTCATAATAAGCCATAAGCACCAATAAGTATTCACTTGCAAACTTCAATTCAATGTGCAATTAATTGTATACGGACCACACGGCTCTTATCTTCTCAAAGAATTTGCTTTGAATCTGCAACTCTCCGAGTTTATCATGTCATAAAAGACAAACAATAACTTGCTTTGGTTGTGTAAATTAGGAATTCAAACAACAAAACAACTCTCCTACTACACCAAACCAAAAATGCAAGATAGCCACTACAGCATCGAACAAAAACGCAATCGGCAACATTTTCTTCCCTGCGATCTTCGGCCCAACTCTACAAATCCTTACAGAACTCAAAATTTCTTGTTTTTGCAACAAGAAAAAGCACAGATCGGACAACGAAAATCAACTCTCTTGAGAAAATCCCAAATCACCAACAAAATCTTGCACCGAAGAAAATTGAATGGTGAAAGAGAACGCACAAGGAGGTGCTCGCCAACAAAGAAGAAAAAAAAATTAAACCTAATGCTCTGATACCATGTTAGGTTTTTGAGAAAATACCGAATGAATTATTCTAAGATCGATGAGGTCTATATATACGGTTACAAGAGGACATGGGCCAAGTGGGCCTAGCCCTAATACACACATATACATTAACAGAAGGAAGAAGAACTAACACCATAGCCATTTCTCAAAAAAAAAAAACTAACACCATAGCCATCATCTTCAAACTTGGATTGACAAACTATTAAAATTTTCAATTGTGAGCACAACATCTGCAAGCGGCCCACCCGCAACACTTCTTTGCGAGCGTGTGGTCCTCCGCTAGTACCGATACTGTCTCCAACTAAACCATCTTCAACTCTTTGGTGTGTGGTTTTAACTCAAAAGACAACGGTACTAGTAGAGGGTGATCATCACTTATATACTTCTTTATTAAGTTATATTTATCTAATGTGGGACTATTATTTTGGTTCGCACATCTTCAACACTCCACTTTGGACCGAAACTCATGATCCAAGGTTTTTTTTTTTCTCAAGTCCAATCCAAACCATGAGCTCTGATACCATATTAAATTTTCCATTCGCGAGCACATCTGCAAGCAGCCCGCTCGCAGCATTATTCGTGGGCGTGTGGATCTTCGCTAGGACCGATAGTATCCCCAACTTAACCACCTTCAACTCTTTGGTGTGGAGTTTTAACTCAAAAGGCTCAGTACTAGTTGAGAGGAGATTATCACAAATATACTTTATTGCGAAGTTTCACTTAACCGATATGAGACTATTATTTTGGTCCACATATCTTCAACACTCCACCTTGGACCGAAATTCATGATCCAAGGGGCTTTTTTTCTTTCAGGTCAAGCCATATATGGTAATACAAACCAAGCTAGGTAAGCCCTAACTTACTCTTGCTTGTTCTTAAACTTTGATAAAAATGGTGTTCTTGGAGTCAAATAGGGAAATGTGGTTTCTTATGGTTTATTATCGCATTTTTTGAGCTTTTCCAATTTGCATTGAGCCTATGAGGCTGCTTTTCGTGGTTGTAATGGTGGATTTAAATCTATTTCCCTTCTTTTTGCCTAAATCTTGCTTAGATCTTGTTTTCACTCAATTCTTGGTTTGCATCTCTTAAATGGATGCATATAAGTTGCTTTAATGTTGAAGGGACTCCTCTTGTGGACATTCTGGTATTTGGTGACCAAAGGGTGTCATTTTTGGGGAGTTGGAGTCATTTTCTGGATTTTGCTCTCTTGGAAGACAATTCTGATACCAGCGATCTGACAGAGTTAAGTGTAAACAACGCATGACACTGGCTAGGGTAACATTAACATAAATTGGGTATATCAACGTTGTGGGTACAAAAAAGGGCGAGTCAGATCGCTGGAAGGGTGTTTCTCAACAATTTGAACCCTAAACCATGAACCTCATATCATTGGCCATCTAAATTGACCTATCGAGGCTTTTCAAGTTTATCTGAAGTTCTATCGCCAAAGCAAGGATTGGCCCCGAAAACCTTCGTTGTTGTGATGAATTCACAACATTGTTTTTTAAAGAGATTTCATAAGAAATCTTAAGACAACTTAATTAACTTTACCTTAAAACATGTTAGAGTGTAATGAGTTATGTCAATCTAAACCAGTGTACATACTGGAGAGTCACATTGGACTTCTTGAAGTTAGGATTGGATTAAGATTGTAGCGATCGAGGTAAGTGAGGTTTGCTCTATTATCAATCATACCAAGATATTAGTTGAATAGGATTCATGCTAGTGAGTTCATTGATATGTTACATGGAATCTATCTCGATATTGAAATTATCCTTCATTATAACCTTCGTACTCTATTTCTTGTGAAAGCTTGTGAAACTAAGCTGCCAATGTATGTTAATAATGGCACCTCGAACTGGCAGCCACCGGTGCCTCCTTTGGGTAATTGGAAAAAGTTATTTGAAGTAACTCTTTGGAGTCTAGAGTTCAAGATGAAATTCCAAGCGGTCTGAAGCGACTCCGCAGTTTGGAAAGTCTAAACTAGGTTGTCTAAAGCGATTTCATGTCCGCAGTTTAGATGAAGCCACGATAGGCTTAGTTTCCACTTCTTTGACTTTGAGGTATTCGTGTTTCATTGGTATTCTTGTTGATTTATCATGGACATTTTTGTTCTTATCTTGCATTTATATTATTATGTTATCTCTTGTGATGCCTGAAAAGGTATAGGCTTTATATCTCGCTGTAACAAATGTTAGTTATTATTGTATAAAGGATTACTTGGAAGATTGATGGTAGAGCAGATTTCTGCTTTACTGAGCTCGTTGATATTTTGCTCACCCCACATACATCTTCAAGAACTTCGTAAGTTGTTGTAGGGAAAGGAAAGAAGAAAGTTTAGAATTAGGAGCCCTTTCTATTACGTAAGTTTGGATGATATACTTTATTATTGTTTTGCAAGAACCAAATATATATTAAACAAGGATTTGATGGGTAGTTACTTTTGAACACATAGTTTGATCGTTGGAACCAAATACGTATTAAACAGGGATTTGATGGGTAGTTACTTTTGAACACATAGTTTGATCGTTGGAACCAAATACGTATTAAACAGGGATTTGATGGGTAGTTACTTTTGAACCCATAATTTGATTGGTTGTAATGACAATAAGTATATCATAGAAACTCATGCAAAGGAAAAGGCTCCTAAGTTTGAACTTTCTTTTATCCATTACCTACGACAGTTGACAAAGTACCTGAAGATGTAAGTGAGGTGTGCAAAATATCAACGGTTTCAGTAAAGACGAAATCTACTCTAACATCAATCATCCAAGTGATACTTAATGCAAAAAATAACTAACATGCGCCAACGTGTGATATAAAAGCCTATACCATTTCCAAGCATCACAAGAGATGACATAGATAAAAAAAAAACATAATAATATAAATGCAATATAAGAACAATAATGCCCTATCATGATAAATCAACAAGAATATCAATGAAACATGAATGTCTTAAGAAGTGGAAACTAAGCCTATCGTGGCTTCCCCTATAGTGCAGGCTCGAAGCCGCTTCAGACAGCCTAAGTTAGACCTTCCAAACTGCGGACTCAACTGAGTCGCTTCAGACAGCTTGGAATTTCATTTCGAACTAAAGCCCCTGAAGAGTTACTTCAAACAACTCATTCTAATTACCTGAGGGAGTAACTGGTGGTTGTTGGTTCTTCAGTTGAATTACCATTATTAACATACAATGACATCTTATTAACATACAATATCAATACCAAGATGGATTCCATCATCCATGTAAAGCATCAATTGATTCACTAAAATATCATGACATGATTGATAATAGAGCAAACCCTACTTACCTTGATTGTTGCCAATCATAATCCAATCCTTACTTCGAGAAGTTCGATGTAGTCCCCCTCGAGTATCTACACTAATTTAGATTGACAAAACTCATTATGTTTAGACTTGTTTAAGGTAAGTTAATAAGTTGTCTTAAGATTTCGTAACGTTGTGAAATCCATTTAGAAAACAATGTTGCGACTCCATCGCAACAGCGAAGGTTTTTGGAGTTAGTCTTTGTGGCCACGATCCTTGCCTTGGCAATAGAACTTCGAAAAAAAAACTCAAAAATCTCAAAAATCCTCCATGTGTTAGTTTAGATGGCCAACGTTGTGGTTCCTCTCACATTGCAGTCAGATCGCTAGGAAACACCATCCAACGATCTGACCTCGTCATGGGTATTGTACTCACGGATGTATGTAAATGAGACACTAGCCAACGATGTGTAAGTGTCGTGTGTTGTGTACACGCAGTGTTGTCAGATTGCTGGTGTTGGGATTGTCTTCCACTAGAGCAAAATCCAGAAAACTCCAACTGCCCAAAAACGACGGAGCCCATTCGGCGATTAAACAACTCTTATGCATCCATTCAAGAGATTCAAACCAAGAATTGAGTGAAAACAATATCTATGCAAGTTTTGGGCAAAAAGAAGTGAAATAGTTTCAAAACCACCATTTACAACCATTCAACCACGAAAAACAGCCTTATAGGCTCAAATCAAATTGGAAAGCTCGAAAAAAATGTGATAATAAACCATAAGAAACTCAAATCGCCTTATTCGACTCCAAGAACACCATTTTTACTAAAGTCTAAGAACAAGCGAGAGTAAGTTAGGGTTTACCTAGCTTGGTTTGTCAATCCAAGCTTGAAGATGATGGCTATGGTGTTGGTTCCCCTTCCTTCAACCTCTAAATACCAAGTTCTCTATGTAACACAAACCCTAGTCTCTCCTCCACTACTCACTTGTGGTTTGTAATGGAGGCACAAATTCCCACCCTTCATCTCATCTCATCTTGTAATAAGTTCCAGACTCATCAACAGTCCTTGTTTTATGTCTTTTTTTATTTAGTTAATTAATTTACAAGCCAAATTACCAAATTGCCTCTGTCTTAGTAAACCTTGAATTTAGTTAAACTTTAGGGTTTAATTCATCAGTTAACCATAATTTCTCTACATAGTGCACTTTGTTTTTTTGAAGTATTTATAGTGTATTGTTTAGTATATAATACAATCAATATAGCACACCAAGCACTCATAGCATACGAAATTACGAAAATAACCTGATAGACATGAAGAATTACAGGTTAAGATTTTCGGTCAGTACAACATTATTGTTCTTGAGGGACTTGTGAGTTGAGAGCCATACACCTGCAACAACAACCACGCAACAAAAACAACTTCTAAAACTACGACTTCGATAAAGCACTTCAAGTGCCACCATCATTTGATGGTGACAACAATCAAAATTTTTACTCTTTTGAAGTGGTTTATCAAAGTCGTAGTTGGCATCTAATACCAAGCACTTCAAATGTCACCACCACCTAAAGCTTCCAATATACAAACCATGGCTTTTTTTAAGAACAAATAAACTTTCAGAAACGGTTCCCATGGCCTATGTTACCCGGACCCTTCACTCTAACCCAAAATACTTGTATCGGACACCTGAAACGAGTCTGACACGTAAAAAGACATGGATACTCCATTTGAAGAGCTATTTGTATAAAAAGATTTAAAATGTAAGAGAATAAAGAAAAAAACTTAACAACAACTTTCTAGTGTAGAGTAAGAAATGAAAAATGAGAAAAAAAATATAGGTGTATAAGCTATTACATATATGTAATATATGTTATTACATATACATAAGCATATGTCACTCAAGTTTTAGACACTTTTTGCCGAGTCTTCGTGTCTTTAAATTAGAGAATAGGTGGGTTCGACCTTTAGACTCATACCCGTACCCAACACCCGCACCCGAGTCCAGGTAACAGCCCATGGCCAACTCGAAAGGGAAGCAAACACACATGAGAATGGAGCACAAGGAAAGATATAATGATAACCACCACTATAATAACAAATGCCTTGGCACCCATGAGCAATGGTTTCTCTTTAGAAAAAGAAAAATAAATATACGCACACATATATTGCACATAATGATGTAGCAAAAATGAGGATGTTGGTAAAACTCGCAAAGATAGAATAAAAAATACAAAAGTTCAGGGAAAAGTAAGAGTAGCACCAATTGACACAATGATTATGGTAGGGTGGTTGCGGTGGTTTGGACATCTACAAAGATGGCCTACAAATGCCCCCACTAGAAAACTTAACTCAATAGAAACTAAAGAAATTTGACGAGGTAGGGTAGACCGAAGTTAACTTGGGACGCATTAATTTGGCGAGATTTAAATGGATTGGAAATCTCACCATCAATTGCACTAAATCGAGCACAATGAAAGAGTTTGATCCATATGGCCGACCCCAATTAATATGGGACTGAGGCTATGTTGTGTTGTTGTTGTTGTTGTTGTTGTTGTTGTTGCCGTTTTTGTTGTATATACTGCACATAATGAAAAACTTTTTCCACTCACAAAGAAGCTCCATTGGCATTCATTTCCATAGAACTATTTCTTTAAAGCTTTAGACGTTTTTTTCAAATAAAGATACTAATTTGTTCCCACATGTCTACATAGGTCATAACGAGTATCAAAATGACTACATTGTTTTTAGGTTGTTGAAACCTCCCAATCAAACAACTGGATATTGGTTTAGAAAAATAAAAATCTAGAAACCCTTAAATGTGAATTAGTATATTTTTGGGATTTTGGTATGATTCGGCTATGATCGTATTGTTAGGAGATAAGAGTGGAAATTTCGCGGCTTAGATTTAGAACTAAAATTTCTCTTCATTACCTAATCAACAATGCATCCTGAAAATTCTTACTTACAAATAGACAAACGAAATAACTAACGCAACAAGAGTTTTTCCGGTCAACTCAGTAAACAAGTTAGTACTTCTCAAAACCCCTATTCCCCTTACTTGTCAACCGCAAGTCGTTCTGTAAATCGTTGGCTTTGAAGTACATAGTAGGTTAAATAATAGTTTAATCAACGAGACTAGTTCTATTAGACTAACCATACCCAAACCATTGAAACTAAGACTCAAAAAATTGTGCTACTCTAAACAAATAATCAAACCTAAAGACAACCTTTATTATGTGGAATGCTTATAAGAGTTGAATTCGAATAAGGAATTATAACAAATAAACCTTGCTTAATAATTCTCTCATGTGTGCCCCTATAGTTCACATATGGAAGCACCAATTTATCACCATTCCATAGTTTAGAATTTCGTTATGAACCTTGGTTTGGGATCTAGTCATGAGTCTAGGCACGATCAAATTCGTGCTTCTATCTATCTTAATGATGGAAAAAGAATGAAAAAAAAAAAAAAAAGAAAAGTGGAGGAAGAGAGAAAGGATAGGAGACAAGAGATGGAGAGGAGAGCAGTCCGTGGCCCTCTATTTACTCTCTTCTCTTTAGTTTTTCTTTGCACTCAATAACTTAACTTTATTGCTTCAATACTATTAGTCTTTTATAGACTTGTTTACAATAAAAAATAGCAACAAAGGTAAATAGAAACTACTAATTAAATAACAACTAGAATAGGAAACCTACCATAAGTTAAAATAGAAATTGTCCTAACAATTTCCTAGAAAATAGAAACTACTAACTAAAAAAGAAAAACTAGCAACAAATAAAAACTACTAATCTTCCTAAGTTCGTATCTAATTTATAATATTCAAAAGGAAAAGTACCTTCTTTAATCCAATTGATATAAAATTTTCATTTCCTAAATATTAGAAATATTCATTTGTCCCCCCAAGATGAAGTAAAAAGGCCTTTTCATTTACAACTCTATTCATATGCTAGAGCATTGAACATTTAAAATAGTTCAAAGCTAAAAAAAAGTGAAATGACTTATTTTCCTTTCATTATTAGTCTTACCAGTTCAATGCCATTATGCTAAGACAAAGATGCAAAAGTAACAGATATTGGCAACCAATTCCAAACAGAAGCTCACCTGTACCAGCCGATCAGATTCATGGGCAGAGGCACAAAGAGGAAGCTGATTTTGAGGCAGTATCATGATTGTGGCACCGGAATAACACCTTAGCTTCTCAATATTCTGACCAGATTTGCCAATAAGGCAACCTGCTTGTGATCCAGCAATCAAAAGTCGGATAATGTTGATGGCCACATTTCCAGGAATATTCTTTGATGGCTCAATGTTACCATCACTCTCCTTGAAAGTTTTAGAAAACGCCAATGATCAATTCAGCATGATATTTATGTGCACCGAAGGGATAACAAATGACGTTTTAACTATCTTTGAGCTTCTTCAAACTTGCAAAATGTATTTGGATCTTATAACAAGAAAATAGAAATAACAAATGCATGAATTTTTATAAGTATGCCTACGAAGTGAGCCAAAAACAACACAGTCCAAATTACAAAAGAAAATCCTTTAGAGAGAGTGTGAGACCATACTTAGCATCAACTTTTGGAAGAAGATGCCACTATATAATAATAAAATCTAAAGGACAATGCAAGATTTAAGGGAAAAGAAATCAATCTCACAGAGAGTAAATAGTTCATATTTATTAAGTGTTATCGAGGCATAGTGAGGCGCACGCTTGAGGCAAGCCTTGAGGTGAGGTGTAGCCTCTGTGCCTCATTAACACTGAGGCAAGGGGCCTTTAATCAGGCACACACCTTACTGCACCTGGGCAGTCCTATAAGGCGTGCACCTGACCCAAATTAGTTGTTTTTGATAGGGTTTTCCTTGTAATTTCGAATTTTAAAAACAATTGTTGGTTCAAAATAAAAAAAAGAAAACAAAAAAAGGAAGGAGAAAGTGAAAAGCCACTTTCTATTAGAAGCTAGTGAAGAAGATGGAAAGTTGACTGTTGGCACAAACAAGAAAGAGAGAAAAAAAGCAAAATCTGAGACAAGAAGAAAAGAAGAAGGCAATGTTTCCTTCCTAGGTACTCCTCCTCATCCTCTCCTTCCTTCTCTTTTGATGCTTTGTTTTCTTCCTTCTTTGTCAATGCTCTGCTTTCTTCCTTCTCTTTCGAATCTCTGTTTTTTTTTCAGTTTCAGGTTCATAGCTCCTCTGTTTTTCTGCCTTTCTTTTTCAGTTTGAGGTTCTATTCTTATTCTTCTTCTACCACAAATGCTCTGTATTTCATTGTTCAGTTCTTCATCATCTATCGATCCTCTGTTCTTTTTTTCTTTTTCAATGTTTTTTGTTGCTCAGTTTTTTTTTCCTTCTTCTATCTATCGATGATGCTCTGTATTTTGCTGCTTAGCTCTTCATCTTTTCCACTGTTTTTTGCTGCACTTTTTGTTCTTATGTACCACTGTCTTGGCTACACTGTTTTTCTTCTATTGCTGCTCTGTTTTTTCTATTGTTTCTTCTTCATTAGCTGCTTTTTTTTTTTTTTTTTTTTTTTTGCCCTGTTTTAAGTTTTCCTACTGTTTTCTGCTGCACTCATTATTTTTTCCCTTGTTTTTCCCTGCACCATTCTTCTTCTTTCATATTATTATCATTGCACTTCTTTTAATCTTTTGCACTGTTTTTAGTTGAGCTGTTTTTAATCTTTTGCCTTGTTTTTAATGTCTCTTTACTTGCATGTAGATTGCTTCAATTGAAAAGTTTACATGGATATGAAGGGTTCTAGTAGCCAACAAAACAATACAAGAAAAGACCCGATAACACAAATAATGACACTTGTATGATATCTTGTCTGAAGACTTCTAGGGGTGGTATTTGCAGACATAAGCAACATCTTATAGGAGGTAATAGAAATGTTACTGCTTTTTTAAAGCACCTACTGCTGTCATAAAAGAGTTGAAAGCTTATGTGGAAATAAAAAAGGTCTCTCGCTATTGTCTGGGCCTGATGGAGAACGTAGGAGTCTTATGGCATTGAGGAAGATGAGGAAATTGTTGTCCTTGGCTCATTGAGAGGAGTAAAAGGGAGAGAGGTAGACAGAATGTACAAGAAACAGCACCTGTTGGTAGGCAAGGATATGGGAGAGGAAGGCCTAGTGGTAGTGGTCCTAGTGTGATTGGAGGCAAAACGCAAAGACAAAGAGGGCCAATGGGTGCATTTGTTATTCCTAATCCGGAAGACGTTGTTAGAGAAAGAAAACAAAAAAAGTTGAAGCAAACCACAATCAGTGAGAAGTGCAACAAGGAACAAAGAGGTTATTTGTGATTATATGGCACAATGGATATTTCAAGCTGGCATTCCATTCAACACAGTCCGTTTAGATAGCTTTAGTGTTATGGTAGAAGCTATATGACAATATGGGCCAGGATTAAAGCCTATTACATATTATGAACTGAGAAAACCTTTTTTGGAAAAAAAAAACAAATTAAGTACACCAAAGATTCATTGAAGGTCCATAGAGATGAGTGGGAAAAGACTGGTTGTACACTTCTGTCTCATGAATGGACGGATAGAAAAGAGAGGACACTAATCAATTTTTTAGTAAATAGTCATAGGGGGACAGTTTTCTTGGAATCAATAGATGCATCATCTATTTCCAAGACTGCCAACAAGTTATTGGACATGCTAGATAAAATGATACTGATGATTGGCACTAAAAATGTGATTCGAGACCACTCAAGCTATTTTGCAGCAGGTAAGACATTACTATTACTAGATTGATTGATTTTTTTATTGTTTATTACTTTATTAGCATTAGCAATTTAGTCCCTGCTAATTACAAAACCAATCGTTAATTTTTGTTTTTGAATCAATAGGGAAATTGTTGGTGGCCAAATGGCCTCATTTATATTGGACCCCCTGTGCTGCACACAGTCTCGATCTGATGTTGGAAGATTTGGGCAAATTGCCGGAATTCAGTAGAGTGATTAAGAGAGGTGTTGCCTTAACTGGTTTCATCTATAACCACTCAATGCTTTTAAGTATGATGAGGCAATTCACCAAGCAAAGGGACCTTCTTAGTGGAGTACTAGCAAGTGGCCCAAGGGCAAAAAGGGAAGATAGCAGAGCGAACCTTTTTTCGGCCTCATTTTGGAATGGAGTGGTTTATATCTTGAAGGTGGTGACCCCATTGGTTCGGGTATTGCGGTTTGTTGATAGCGAAAAGAAGCCGGTAATGGGATACATTTATGAGGCAATTGATAGAGCAAAAGAAACAATTGAAAAAGCCTTCCAAGGAAACAAAGAGAAGTATGAGAAGATATTCAAAATCATTGATACCCGGTGGAGTTACCAACTTCATCAAGATTTATGCAAATCCAAATGCTGATAACAATTCAAGAGTTGTTTCAGGCTTGTATAATTGCATCAAAGGACTTGTGCCAGACAAGACCATCCAAAAAAAGGTAACGGAAGAGTTGCCTGGTTATAGAGATGCAACCGATATGTTTGGCATGGAGTTGGCAATCACTCATCGCACTCTCAAGTCTCCTGGTAAAGCTTTCTTAGGTTCATATTTTACATTTTTAACACTAGAATGACCTGGTTCGTAGTTTGATGTTTCGGGCTCATTATTTTTATTTGACATTTATGTAGCTGAGTGCTATGTTACCTGGACTCGGGTGCGGGTGTCGGGTACGGGTATGAGTCTAAAGGTCGGACTCACCTATTCTCTAATTTAAGGACACGGAGACTCGGTAAAAAGTGTCTAAAACTTGCGTGACATATGCTTATATATATGTAATAACATATATTACATATATGTAATAGCTTATACACCTATATTTTTTCTCATTTTTCATTTTTTACTCTACACTAGAAAGTTCTTGTTAAGTTTTTTTCTTTATTCTCTTACATTTTAAATTTTTTTATACAAAGAGCTCTTCAAATGGAGTATCCATGTCTTTTTAAGTGTCCGACTCGTTTCAAGTGTCCGACACGGGTACTTTGGGTTAGAGTGAAGGGTCCAGGTAACATAGGCTGAGTGGTGGAGAAGCTTTGGTCATTTTGCTCCGCACTTAACGAACTTAGCTATTAGAATTCTAAGCTTAACATGTAGCTCATGTGGTTGTAAATGTAATTGGAGTACCTTTGAGCATGTACATACATAGCTAGTTTAAAATATTTTTGTATTTAGCATCTTTATAATTTACTGGACATTTCTTGGTTTTTTTGACTCGATTATTACAATGACAGATTCATACCAAGAAAAGGAATAAATTGGATCAAGAGAGGCTCAATGACTTGGTGTTTGTTAAGTACAATCAAATGCTAAAGCATTGCTTCAATCACAAGGATACACTTGATCCTATTTCACTTGTAGACATTGATGAATCATGCGAGTGGTTAATTGGTAAATCTTACATGAGGTGACGTTGAAGTAGCTAGGGGTTATGAAGAAGTGTCAAGGGGTAAAACTAGGTCATATCATCATCAACCTCGTACTCCTAATAGTGCCAACTCCATACGAGAAGGATGATGAAGATGATGAGGAAGTAGGACTTGGAGATGATGATATAAACGAAATTGAGGAAGAAGAAGATGCCATCCTACTTGAACAAACTTATGCAAGTGAAGGTGATGATGTGGAAGAAGAAGATGGCACAATGCTCAATGAAGATGATTGAAATTTGAAATACTTTGGACATAGAAAGTTAGAAGTTAGAACTTGGTAGTTGGTAGCTTTATGGAGTCTTGGGAATTTTTTTTGTATTTTGAGAAAAGTCTTGGGAACTTTTGCATTGAAATATTATCATGCACATTATTTTTTTTTACACTTAGGCCTAGTGTCCTTTTGTACTCTTGTAGACTTGATAGTTTTTTTTGTGCTCTTGGTACAATTTGGTAATTCGTTTCGTTCGATAAGATGCAATGTTACACAAATATATATATATATATATATATATATAATGTATTTCTATTACATATTAATGATTAGATATAGTTTGCTTCGCTCGGGCGTGCGCCTCACCTTGCACCTTGCGCTTCAGGCATTCTAGGCAACCCTTACCTCAAGTGCACCTCACGCCTTCAATAACACTAATAATTTGTAGTTTCAATGTGTCTGCCAATTATTACATAAATCTTGATTTGAATCATGATACAAAGTATTTTTTTTTTAAATTAGAATGAAAACTCCCTCTCCCTCTCCCAAATTGCATGTTGTTTATGTCATTTGCATAAATATTATGTGGAAATGTAGATTTTTTGGATTTTGTTTATTCGGGTTTCGTAGCCATTGTTGTCCTTCTATAATAAGGTAAGCAATGTTGTATATGAGGATGTATTGTTCTCATGTTTTGTTACTTGCATAAAATTCTTGTTTACTATCCGAAGTCTAGATAAAGAAGAACTCCGGTGCCCAATGGGTAAGAGAGGTCCCAAACCCATTTTTTTCATACCCGAAAAATGGGGGAGGGAGGCCCCATACCCATTTTTCAATCTTGGAAAATGGAGGAGGGTTGTGATAGGTTGACAGCCAACATAAAACTTTTGTCACTCTTCATGAAATGGATCAAACAAATATAAACGTTGGGGCGTTCCCACCTAGCGACACGCTGCATCGGAGCCCGGGTGTAGTGAAAAATGAGCAAGGGTGTGTTTCACATCGCTTTGCACAAAATCGAGCACAATGGAAGAGTTTGATCCATGTAGCCGACCCCAATTAATTTGGGATTAAGGCTATGTTGTTGTTGTATCCAAAAAGAAATCATTAAATGGCTTCAGTTGTTAGAAATGATAAGAGTATGTCTAAGAAACCCATATTCTTACTTCACTATAAACACATTAAACTTCTCCCTCACTTTTGGTCCATAATAACTTTTTTCTTAATACATTAAAAAAAAAATACAATAGATTTTTTTTATTTTATACAACATACAATTATTACACATTGCGGGGATCCCATTAAAGCTGGAAATTTGGTGATTCATGCTTTCCAAATTTTAGAGAATGACAACAAAGAGAGCAACAACAACAACAACGTAGCCTCTGTCCCAAATTAATTGGGGTTGGTTACATGGATCAAACTCTTCCACTGTGCTCAATTTAGTGCAATAGATGGTGAGCTTTCCAAACCATTTAAATCCCTCTTAATTAATGCGTCCCAAGTTATCTTATGTCTACTCCTACCTCGTCGAATTTCTTCAGTTTTGATTGAGTCAAGTTTTCTAGTGGGGGCATTTGTACCTCGCTTTGCAGGTGTCCAAACCACCGCAGCAACCCTAAAAACATTTAGTTTGAAAGAGGTGTAGTATACTTAACCAATGTATATAAACATATTTCTTTAAAACAGTTTCCCTAACACTAAAACTAAGTTATTAATACTTCTCTAGAAAGTCAAAGTTTCATAAAAAATTTCATCCTTAAATTAGGATTCCCCTAATTCTTCCAAATCTTAATCCTTACATATACTGATTTCAGCAGCTGGTATAATTGCTTGTGAAATTCATAATTGATAAGCAATAACTTTGGCAAAAAAAAAATAGCTAAGTTGAAAAAGCCACCAAACATCAATCTTTAGAGACTAAAGGTCAACCGATCAAAAAGTTGAGATGTTCCAAATCTTTGGCCTTAAGTTAGCACATGCACATCCAACACTACATGAGAAAGCAACATATATATGGGAAGTCACGACCCCAAAGTGATACTTCCATACGAGAAACTTCCACTTGTGCAACATAGCAATGGTAAGTCAAAATTTGTCACAGAGCATTATTTACATGATGACTTAAAGGAAATTAAATTACCTGGAGGATAACCCTTGCTATACAGTTTAGTGCATTTTCCGCATCAGATATTTCACTATCATTATCTTTAGAACTAATAATTACTACACGCTCCTCATGTCTCTGCAAAAGATTATGTAACCCATCACTCAATCATCCACACAACTAAATAAATAAATAAAACGTACATAATAAATTAATAAACCATTGATACATAAAGAGATAGCACTACAACAAAAATATAGCCTCAGTCCCAAATTAATTGTGGTTAACTACATGGATCAAACTCTTCTAATGTGCTCGATTCAGTGCAATTGATGGTGAGCTGTCAAACCATTCAAATCTCTCATAATTAATGCATCTATAGTTAACTTCGGTCTACCCCTACTTCGTCGAATTTCTTCAATTTCTATTGAGTCAAGTTTTCTATTGGGTGCATTTGTAGGCCGTATTTACAAGTGACCAAACCACCGCAACTGTCTTTCCCTAATCTTTGTGTCAATCGGTGCTACTCTTACTTGTCTTTAAATTTCTATATTTTTTATTCTATCTTTACGAGTTTTACCACACATCCACCTAAGCGTCCTCATTTTTGCTACGTTCATTTTATATAGTTGTTGTTGCTTTATTGCCAAAATTCACTTCCATAGAGCATAGTTGGCTAATTGTGGTCCTATAAAATTTTCCATTAAACTTGGAAGGAATATTTCTATCATAAATCACAACTGTTGCACGCCTTCATTTCTTCCACCCAGCTTGAATTCTATGCGTGATATCATTCTCAATATTGCCATCATTTTTTTTTATTGAACTTAGATATCTAAAGAGATTCACCTTAAGAACTTCTACTTCCCCTAATTTGACCACTCCATCATCTCGTTGTCTAGTATTTCTAAACTCACAGTGTATGTATTCGGTCGTTGTCCTACTCAACTTAAAGCCTTTAGATTCTAATGAATTCCTCCAAAGTTCTAATTTCCTATTCACTCCATCTCTAGTTTCATCCACTAAGATAATATCATCTGCAAATAACATAAACCAAGGTATATCATCTTAAATATGCCTAGTTAGTTCATCCATAACTAGAGTAAAGAGATATGGGCTTAGAGCCAATCCTTGATGTAGTCCTATCACTAGATAAAGAAATATGGAAAACCATAGGGAACAACACGATATCCTCCAGAGTATGGATATTTTCCTCGACATTCATGTACATGAATGCAATGGATGAAGTTACGTTGTTCACATGTCAAGACATCGTAAATTGTAAAATCCAAAAAGAATGATATGCTACGATATGGTTGAATTCAATTGAAAAACAATTAAGAAAAAAGTAAAGCATGTGTTTAAGTTGTGTAGCCATTTTAAAGTGTTTGGTACATACAAAGTGAATAGTCAAAGATATTGTATGGTAAGATAATCACAACACCACATCATTACCAATCAACCAAGTAACGGAGAGACGAAATTTCCACTAGAAGCCATCTTCAGGTGAACCTGGTCCTTGAGATCTAAGAATCATTACAATAGCCGACACCAAAGATAATGATAGTGAACTATCTGATGTACAAAATGCACTAAACTGAAAATTTTGTGTAATGGATGTTACTTAAAAGTTTGTTTCATGTAATTTGGTGTTCTGCAGGTGTTTAGGATGTGTTTTGATGGAAGCCCATGAATTCGGGAAGTTTGGAAGAGTTTGATGAAAAATTGAAGCATTTTGAAGATTGTTGCATAGGATGGCGCGACATGCATGCTGAGGTATCACGACATCACAAGAACAAGAAGGGCAGAGGCTCAAGATCACAAGATGCAGTAGCACACGGATTTTGGGTGTTGAATTTGTTGATAAGCTGCCATACTTTTGGCATAACTTCTTAACCATAACTACAACTTATACATTCAATAGGTCATTCGAAAGGACAATCAATACTCAACAAAAGTCTCTCTAATAGCAACTTTAAAATTCGATTGACAACATGCCCTAAAGTTGTGGCATACATAAGCTTGATTGAATGTTGCGACAAGGAAGGAAATGCCGCGGCATAATGGCAATTGGAGAGAATGAAGAAATACTGAAATGTCGCCACCAATGAGAGGAGATGTAAATAATGAAGAGAGGAGTTGAAGAAAAACTTGGGGGGAATCAAGACCAATCATCGAATTTTATACTAATTTGACTTTTCTTTAATAGCTAGACCAAAAATTTCTGTTAATAACTTTGATTTGATTCATGAATCCAATCACAATTTCAATTCTTACTGAGAATCCAATTTCATGCTTAATGCGTTGATGTAATTGCTTGCAAGTAAACCGGGAGGAGCATTGTGAGATCAAGTTGATAGGTATCCACAAAACCAAGAATTCAAAAAAGCTTACACAATATCACATTAGTGTATACTGTCTAGCAAGTAAAACAAGTAGGATTTCGAAGATGGAGATGAACTCACAGAGATTGCGTCGGCGATTTTGATGGCGGCTTTGGTTTGTTCTCTGATGGATTGAATCTTAGAACCCTCTTTACCGATGACTCGCCCAATCTGCCTCGAAGGGACCACGATTCTGAACAACACTTCATGAGACCTCGCTATGCGCTTGGAGTCTAGGTCGTCCTCGCCCGACAAATCTGCAGAGCGGACGCGCTTCACTCCTTTATTTGATTGTTGTTGTTGTTGTTGTTGTTGTTGTTGTTGTTGTTCTTGTTCGGCAACATGAGAGTCTTCTTTCTCGTCTGGCATTCGAGATGCTGTGAAAGCTTCCTAGAGAAGACGAACAAGACAGAGATGTCCTGTTCCAAGAGATGTATGTCTATGTAGAGTCAAAATACAAGGACTTTTTTGTTTTTGGAAAATGATAAAATGATCCACTTTCACACATATTTTAGGTGTACGCCCTTGTCTTTTATACATTTACAGGTTTTTCTTGTCTCTCCATACGTGGGCTCTCATTTAACAAAATACCATAAAAGACTAAAAGATATGTGAGTCCAAAGTGTACGTTGAGAGTATGTTAGATTATTATTTTCCTTTGTTTTTTGCACACACCACTAAAACCACTTGGAAAAGAATTTGCAAAGAGCATCTCACAATGGTACTTGGATTTAGACTAAAGATTGGTGCCTTTTTATGTGGGGTTAGACCATATATTGAAACTTTTTTTTTTTTTTTTTTTTTTTTTTAACTTTCTATAACAAACAATGATGATGTGGTAGTGAAGAAAATGTAATGTAGTAACTATGTAGGCCTAAGGTGATGTATTAGAATTTAATATATGATATGGGTATATTAGTCTTTACATATTAGGGTTTTCCTATAAAAGGTGTAAACACAACTTGATTAGAGGTTTTTTTTTTATCAAAATGAAACAAAATTAAGTATCCAAGCCCTGTATTGGGTGTTCTTAAGTTGTCTTCTTTGTTGTTCTTTCATTCCAACAAACTCTCTGCATCAAAATATCTATCACAATGTCTAGAAGTAGTCATTGTGGCATACACAATCTATGGTCCCATTAGAAAACACTTTTTGGATTGGATGTGGATTGTGAGGTGGATCCATTTTTACCCCAATCCATAGTCCTATTAGAGATGCGTTTAAGAGTGTGATGTTGGTAATGTCTACCAATGGCAAAGTGTCGCGTGTATGATATATGATAAGTTTTTACACTTTTGCCCTCCCACTTTTACTCTTTTATACATGTGACACTTTGCTATTGATTAACATTACCAACATTACATTCCCAACATTAGTAAGTCCCCTCCCAAACCACTTACACCTGTTTAAAAAAAAGGCTTGGGTGACTGGGATGGGACACCCGGTGGTCATGTCCATCTATTCTACATCGGGACATGTGCGCATACACATCAATGCATGAATGGATGGACATCATCACCAGGACCACCACCTCGCGTTCATCTCTATTTATGCGGAGCAAGTTTATATCCTAAGTTATTTTGACATTTACATTTGTAGATGTGATACTTAAAAATTAATTAAGAATTTGACCATCTTAATAAAAGTTGAGGTGGCAAAAAAAATTTATTCCTAACATGGACGAGCCATCATGTACTGACCCGATTTTGTAAATGTCATTATTCAAGTATTTTCTGACGTGGATGCCAGTCGAGGTCCACGGGGATGCCACAGATAGGCTAGGATATGCCTGGTTGGGCAAAAAAAGTTATTTTTGACTAACTGATTGTGTATCTACGATGATAATGATTATTTCATGACTTATTACATCGCATATGTGTATTATATTGATAGACCGAACGAGATAGTGTGATAAGTATTTGCCTCGAGAAGCGTGTTGACTCGGGTGATGGGCTGGTGAATTAAGGGAACACTAGGTTGGGGAATAGGTTCACATGGTTAAATACAATTAAATGTGAAAAATAATCGATATGGGAACATAGCGTACGCCAAATATTGCATCATGGCTGAGTACAACAGTTCAAGATGTCGGGTGTCGGGTGTCGGGTATCAGAACGCTTGAGAATCAATTATAGATGATTTGTTGGGATAAGACCAAAGGACCACGTCACTAATTAGAGTCATAAGGATGAACATATTGACCACATCAAGGCCACAATATGGACCTAAGGATGGACAATACACATGAGATGAACATAGGAGTATAAATAGGTGGTTTAGCTCATTTGTCACCACATTTTCTCTCTCCTCAATAAGAAATTCAAAGATTGGAGCAAAGTTTTGGGGTTTTGGTGAGCTTGGCTTAATGATTTGAAGAGGTTTTAGTTAGGAGATCAAATATCCGAGGTAAGATTCGAAATCTCATCGTCATTCTTCATATTTCGGTATTGATTTCACAGGTTTTGGCGAAGGTTTTGAATGGTGAGTCGAGCTCACTATTTTTATGGAGTGTTGTTATGGTTTTTAATGATGGTTTTGATTAATTATTGATGGATTTGTTGAGGTTGTTGTTGTTGGTTATGAAAAATGAGATTTATCGGTGTTTTAACGAGAAATCGTCGAGTTTGTCGATTCGATCGTGGTTTATTGAGGTTTGAAGTCACTCTATGGTTGGTTTTGACCATAGGAGGACGAAATGGGTTCGAACCACGGCGATGGGCTTGGGGTTCGAAAAATCCCAAAGACTAGGATTCGAGTCTGGCATTGTGGAGTGTAAACCTCCACGGTGCCACCTATGGTGTTTGGGCAGTGGACCTGCCTAGTCAACACTGTAGGGGATGTTGTGCCCGTTACCCACTGTGGCGTCCCCTGCGCACTTGGGCAGAGAGAATAAAATAAAAATAATAAAATGAAAAATGTTTGGATTTCTTAGAATTGAGGATTAAATGATTTGTTTGGATATAAGGGATTTAGGATACCATAGTTGGGTATTGAGCGCGCAATCTGAGGTGAGAACAGGATAGGACTAGGGATTAGTTTCGGAGAATTCGAGCATGATTTGAGGTGCGTAAACCCCAACAGAAACACATATGAAGTATTTAATGGTTTCAATTCTTGCATTTACTATTATTGTTTATATTCCCATGTTATATCATTTGTGGGTCTATTTAAATATTGATTGGTCGGTGTTGATTAGTTTTCACCATCGAGGATTATTCGAATCGAGCAGACTAGATTGTGGCGCGTAGACTTGCATCGTCGGTGGATTGCGACCTGAGTTGCAAGATGCATGTTTCGGTGGGTTGCGATTCGTTCTAATCATCGTTAGTGGTTCGGTGTGACCCAATTTCGTCGTGGGTAGCTGGGGCATCTGGATTGACGAAGTATGATATAGTTTGTTAGCTTGCGACACACATTCGTTTGGTTTTATCAGTGTTGTTGTTTCACATGTATTCGTTACATTGTGGTTATCTGTGATAATCTTGTATTGGTTGTTAACTATGCACGCAAGGTTTTATGGTTGCCCGTACTCACTGCATGTTTAGTTAATCTTACTTATAGGCTTATGTAATTATCTACTCGATGGTTTTCTTTGGGAGTTTACTCACTGGACTCGTTACTGTGTTTGTTGGGTGACTGAGTGTTAATCCGAGTATGAGCAAAGCTGCAAAGACAGTGGACGACTACCTTTACTGTCCAAGACCTACTCGTACATGTACATTTTGGTATTTTGTTTTATGTTGGGTTATTAGGGAACTTTTGAGACACAATACATGTATATATTTACTTTTTTTGCCTTATATACAGAATACAGATCCGGGTTTTCCACATAGAACTGATGATCTGATTTTTGATGAAATGAAATTGTAATTATCATGTTATTAAGTCTTTCGCTGAATTGTTAAAATATTGAATTATACAATCTGATGAATAAGGATTAAGAACGGAGGTTGCACGTGAGACACAACAGGGCGATAACGTGGCAGGGTTGTGGGCTCGGGAAGCATGACATGGCAGCCTCAGATTCTGGGGCCGTCACACGTCATCTCGTGTGGTAGTTGTTATTTGATCATGTGTTGTATTAATAAGTAAAACCTGTTTTAGGTTACCAATTCCACAAGAATGTAGTAGTGGCAAACATGAGGTCGAATCCACATGACTCATCAATCTAAATTTAACTTGTACTGAAAGTAAAAGGAAAAAGGGGGTTTTGAAAATAGTTTTATTAAACTAAAACATACAAGAAAGTAAAAAATTATGAAATCAAAGAATTAAAACATAAATCGGTCTAAAAATCTACAATCTAGCCCTGCCAAGTTGTATACATATCTTACATCATAGATTTAGAAAAATAGATTTAAAAGTGTTTTCCTAAATTGGCTATAGATTGATCGGAACACCAAGGTCCTAGTTCCCCGATTCTCGGTAGATAGGGCAACTGCTCTCTAAATACTTCCTTAACTCAAATGTACAACCTTTAGCTTATAACGTACGTGGGAAATATTGAAATTTGTGGGAACACTGACCACTAGGCAACCAGATCGCAAACGCTCCTAATTTAACCTTGTATCCAATGTTACTCATTTAGAGTAATAAGTGTATCAAGTCTCTTGCTCTAATTGATCGCCACTTCTCAACACGGTTGGTATCACAGATTCAACTAGCTGATAGCAGCTTAATGGGTTTACGCTTAAAGACTTGCAATTGACTTACAAACTCTAAACTACCATTAAGGCATCGTTACAAGCAACAACATAAGAATAGAAAAACTGAAACAAAACTTTTATTATAGAAAGTCTCAACAAGACATGAATAAATAACTCAAAACAGGCTAGATAGCTTCATCCCCGACCTAGGCATTAAAGAACCTAGCAGGACATGGCTATTCTACTTCTCAAAACTCCTAAAACTTTTTGAATAGAAGATACTTTCATTCATGGTCGAGTGATAAGTCAATAATTATACAGTGTTATATATATATATTAGGGTTATTTTAGATGTAAAAGGCTATATTATAGTGAGTTTTCTCTTATTTTTGTGATTTAAGGTAATATTAAGGAATAGAAAGAAAATGAAGGAAAATGAGAAAGAAAATGAATAATTCAGTCAATTAGGAAAAATACCCAACGATTTGGCAGCGATTCACAAAATGAACTAGGATTCGCTAGATAAATTGGTAGTAGAGAACACTGGAAAATGACCAACGAATGGCAAAAATGCACTGGGATTTGCTCCAAAAATCGGTGAAGCATAGAGAGAAATTTATTGAAGAAGTCACCGATTTGTGTAGCAATTTAGAGAAGAAATAAGATTCGCTGGAGTCAATTTCAAGAATATTGGATAAAAACTAGGAATTAGAGTTTGATTAGGATATGCACACATTATAATACTATAAATAAGACCTTAGGGCTTCAAAAATAAGTGCCCTCTTTTGCCCTCAATTGTCTATCAACTAAAAGTTGAGGAGTTCTAGTTTATTTAATTTTTCTTGCTTTTGAAGACTTGTTGGATTCAAGAGTTATTTAATTAATGTATTTTTTATTAATGTCTTTTAATTATTTTATTGCAATGTTTATTTTGAATATGTGAGTATTTTATTAATCAAAACATGAATCTGAACACGAACTGAAACCGTTTTGCAATGTAGTCATAGTAAAGAAGAATTTGTACTTAATGCTTTAAACCTAATCGTATTCATTAATTCACAGTTTTAATAGATTGCTTTTGCGTATTACAATCATTAAACTTTGTGTTGCATGCGTAGTCCAGAATATATATTGTGATATCTAGGTTTTAAATATAATATATGGTAGTAAGTACGATTAGTTTAAAATGTCTAATTACCGTTTAGCTATCTTAGGTGAATTATGTTCTACGTTATTTATTGTTGCGTTGTTTTTGATAATATTGTCTTAGTAGTAAGAGTTTTCATAAAAAGTAATGATGTTTTGTTACAATTAGTTATTTTAAGCTTTTGAAATACTAAGCTAAGATTAGGATATGACTTTTCTCCATTGATAAAAGAAAAACTAATGGATTGATAAAGACTATTAATCTTGCATATGATTATGAATTTAATGATTTAAAGTTTGATGATTTAATGATAATAATGTGATGATATGACTATAATTCAATTAATGTGTTCGGATATCAAAACGGTTTATGCTTCATTGCATTAGTTTAGCTAAGTTTCATTAGTTAAAATTTGTTAAAAAAAGTTTAATTAGTTTAAATAATTGCTCTAGAATACTTAGATAATTTTAATTTTCGTCTTATTTTTAGTTTCTATTAGTTTAATAAAATAATAAACATCCTTGGAAAACCTTTTTTTAAGAAGTTTGCAAAATCCTTGTGGAGACTATTTCCATTTATCACTACTACAAGTTATAAACTTATGAGAAATAAATTGTGCATGTACGACACTGCAACAAGTTTTTGGCACCGTTGCTGAGGATTTTTAATTAATTTCTTAGGAGTTTTAGACGTTGTATAGTCTACGCACTTCGTTGTTTTAATTCCATAGGATCTTTACACACATTTGATCTAGAGGTGGAACCATTTGGAACTTTTGAGGGCTTGTATTTTGATCTTGAAGTCGATGATCTAAAGCTTACAACTTGCGTTTCAAATATGATTTTTTGAAATACATACTTGAGGTTGTAAGGTTTCTTGATTTCTTACACTTTTTAAGCTTAATCTATACTTTTGGCTATTGTATTATTTGAAAATCATTTGTTGTATTCTTGGGCATACTTGTCTTGGGCCTTGCACCTAAACTTGATCTCGTTAAGCCTAGGACTTGTTTGAACAATTTGCTGATCTTAATCTTGTTTTTCACAAAACCACTTGTTCATTTGTTTTGAAACCGCATATTTTTTGTCGATATTGTTTTGCCAGTTTCTTGATTAAGTGTTGCACATACACATTGATTTCTATTGAAAACTTAGTCGCTTCTATACTTGCATTCATTAATGGTTCAACTGTAGGAGACTTGTGAGTTGTTGGACTTATTACTGGTTTACTTTGTAAGGCATATTTCATTGTATTCATCAATTTCATTGTATATTATTGATTATGAGACTTAGTGGGATCTAAGTCAAGGGAAGACCTAGTTAAATCTAGGCAAAAACCCTAGTGGAAACTAGGTACAAAGTCTTAATTTGTATTTAGGCATTATATGCTTGTAAACTTAGGTTGTAACACTTATTGGTAATATAAGTGGGGGTTTGAAAATCCTAACCGGGGTGATTAGGTAGTGAATGTAAATTGTTGGGATCGAACCACTATAAATATCGTGTTTCATATCCATCTATTTTACCACCTTCTTTGTTACATAACATAGATATTTATTGTTGGTGTGCCTGTTATCATTGATTTTTAGCATAAAGTTTTAAAAAGACGATAACATCTCGGTACCCAATTCACCACCTCTTGGGTGTGGTTTCAAATCCATGGTCTAGATTTAAACCAGCACACACCAAATAATGGCTTCATTAGGACACTCCACAACTTAGTTTGTACAATTTAACTCCAAGATTACACGTTATCCAGTGTCCCGCGCCTCAACATGCATCGCTAAGCGCACCATAGCTTGTCTAGTTGAATTATTTGACTTAGCCTATTGTTTTATTATTCATTTTATCGACTTCATTAATATTTAAAGTGAGTTAATTGTGCTGAACTAGTGTACCTGTACTTTGCTCACCCGATTAGTCGTGTCGACACGCATTACGAGGCAAATACCTGTTACACATTCTCATACGGTATATCAATAAAAACACACACATGCAATGTAATATGAAGTAATTTAATAAATTAACATCGCAACAAGGCATCTAACAAACAATTATATACTATTTTTCTTAGGCTGGCGTGCCCTAGCCTATCTACGGTGACCACGTGGGTCTAAGCTGGCGTTCGAGTATGAAAATACATTAAATAATGACATCAATTAATATTGGACCATTACTAGTCTTCCAAATTAGGAGCTATTTCATCCCGAAATTTAAAATAAAACTAGGCATCGTTGTAACGACCCCTATAACCACAAACTGGGCCCCGTCCGGCCTAAACCTAGGTAGACCCCCAAGCCAGTCTCCGACGAGTCAACACAAGTCTAATCAGCCTTAACTTACTAAATTATTCATTAACGTTACTTACTATCTCATTGTGGTTAACTCTTTGATTTCCTTGGCTTTGTCAATTTATTATTTATCCTCAATATAGTCGGGTGTGCAGCAGAATTGTTCTCAATAGAATATCAAGCTTAATCAAACAATTTAAAACTCAAGGTAATCTAGATGTGGAAAATCATGTCCAAATAAACATCTCACATATTTATATGATCAACTGAAACCCAACATAAATATAAACATGTATCATCAAGTGTTTCAACTCCCCGAAGACCCCCAAAAGATAAAAAAACGCATGAATAAATAGCCAAATATACAACAAAACATTCAAAATAAACACCTACTAAGTAAGAGCAAATACAACTGGCTATGAGCATGTTTTAGAGGATATTGCCAAGTATAGGCATTTTGCCTAGACTCGTCTGAGGATCTGCACCCACCGTCATAAAAAGGACGGTGAGTACAAAAAGTAACAGTAAAACAACAACAATAGGGATCTCAACATAAATTATGAATATCAATAAGCAAGAGTCTATAAATCATGCAATATTAAAGGAAAATAGAAATGGACAACAAAGTGCATGATAAACAGACATAATGAGTACAAACAACAATAATCAAGTGATCGGGAAGCAAAACGGATAGGCGAATAGGTAATCCCAATCAAACTGTGGGTCACAAGACCTCATCAACTTATAGTTGACATAGTGGGCCCGAAGGTCACCTCCACTGTTTAACTAAGTGCGACCAAGTGGGCCCGAAGGTCACCTCCACTACCCGACACGATATGCTAGGAAAAGCCACAAATAAGGCTGACTGCAAAATCCCTAACATACTATCGAAGGAAAGCCACAGTCATATGCCAGATGCTAAATCCTCCCGATAGTCTCAAACGAGAAGCCAGAGACGGTGCTGATTGCTAAACTCGTTTAGACTCCTTTCTACTGGTGGACTACTTAACTAGAACAGGGTACAAATGACACATATATCAAGAAATAACTAGTCAAGAGATAGAAGAGAATTCATATTGATGCTATTGTTTTCTTTATTCACCTCGAATCCTACTAAAACAACTCTCTCGTAGCTTTACACGTTCCCCAATGTTGATCCCTTGTTGATTAGTCAGTAGTCCATTGATTACCTGACATTCATTTAGGTTCAATTCACGTTAATTTTCTTCAATTTTCTTAACTTTCCATAATTTTATTTATTCGCGCAATTGGGCTGATTACCCTGGTATTGGGTCATATTGAAACCCATCAGGATACCTGAGTGAAGCCTCGAAGTTTTAAAAAATTTCAAAAATTTTGGTTTGTGAACAGTGTTGCACCACGGGAGTAAACACCTGGCAACGTCACTTAAAGCATGGGACAGGGCAGTCCCTACCCCATACAACGTGACTAACATCATGGAGCTTTAGGTTCCATGGCGTCCTTCGCGACATCGAAACCAACATGAGAATTATGGAGTTTTTGAAACCCCGGCTCGCGTCGTCGTATTTTGAGCCTATCCCAAACTCGTAAGGACCTCCGTTATCATCCAAAACCATCTTCAAATCATGTTAATCGCGTTCAGATTCATTGATTCAAACTATAAATGAAAAATCTCCAAAAATCCATCAAAATTGCCAAAAATACATAACACCTTCAAGCCATTGTAGCTGTAATGACCCATTTTCCAAATAGATTTCTACGGGGGCCAATGCGGACCCACAATCTGTCTTACCAGTGACAGTAGTGCTCTATATTGGATTATATCCTCCATTTTATCCTTTTAAGCATTATTAATCACCAATTTTACTGATTACCTTGTACTAAACACTAATTATATGCCAAGTTATCATTTTAACCTTAAATTATCACAACGAAAGTCTTATCAACATATTAACTTAGATAATAATATTTAATCAAATGAGATAAATCATAAACCTAGTGTGGAAAACCTATATATATCCGTAAATACCTCAGATGTCACAAAATATCAAAATATACAAGGTTTCAAAGTATCTCTCAAACCTAAGTTCCCAAAATGAAATCAAATACATATAATACAAACGTACAAGTTGGGATATATGCCTCTGAAATCACTGATACTATGGTAGCCTGCCCTTGCGTCGACTCGTACTAGGATCTACACACAAGCTGTCACAAAAGGCAGATGACGAGTCAAGAGTGAGTATTCTCAAGGAAATTAAGTGAGCAATACTGAAAGTAAATACTGAAATTTTAATAAAGCTATTAAATAAACATGCGAAAATAAATATAAGCAACTGCGCTCATCATATGGATAGATAATAGTGAAAGCTTAAAGTATATTTCTAGAGCTTAGGACTAGACTAGCACCATAATTTGGACTCTTCCATAGAATACTGTCGGCGAGTCCCACTCAAGCAGGGTTAGAATCTGGATCCACTAGGTGGTCGGTGTAGTACCTATGACGCACCCACACGTGTCCTGACGAGATTCCTAGGTCAAACTATTCACCGAGTTTCCCTGACACACGTGCTATGACCAGTGGGCATACACACTGGAATGGCACGGAGGGAGCCCCGCTCAACGTCCGTCCATTAAACCACAACCAAGAATAGAGTATTGAAATAACAAAAATTGAATTCAAATGCCAAAAGAAGTAAATACTCAAGTAATTTCAGTTGGGATATTACACACCTCAAACCGTGCTCCGTGTCTCAAAAATAATCCCCAGTCCAACTTTGCTCACAACTCAGAACGCGTGCCCGACACCCGATTATAATCTCTTAAGTCCCTGGTGTCTAAATAAACCATTTTATGTGATTTAGTGTCAAATTAATTGATTTTATATTTTGACAACAAAAATTAAAATTTATTCTAATTTTTAGTTGTGGCAGACTTTTCGAGTTACACCGGGGTGTCAAATGCCCCAAAAACCTAAAAAAATTTTAAATCCTTTTTCTAATTTTTAGTTATGGCAGACTTTTTGAGTTTTGGATTTTTCTGAATTTCTTCATAATTTTCTAGCTATTTTTCATATTTTTCTATAATTTAATTTATTTAAAAATTGTTTTAATTTATTTTTTAATAAAAATATTATTTAATTAATATGGGGGTGGGCCCCTGAACAGAGTCTGAACCGACCCAATCGGATTGGGCATGATCTGGCCCACCTTGACTGGGCCCGGGCTGGCTTGCGCGTGTTCGTGCACCCTCCCCCTTTCTTCCAAACAGAGACGCCTTGCATCTCTGTTTTGTCTCTTTTTTTCATTCTTTTTCTTTCTTTCTCCTCTACAACCACACCAACAACAACTCACTCCCTACACTCATAGCACCAACATCACACCATAAACCCAACAAAAACTGTTTCATAACTCAAAATCTCGAATTCACTACCAAAATGCCCAAATTAATTCACTATCAAAAAAGAAAGACTGAAAAGGGAAAGAAGAATCCAACCTTTCTTTGATGATATTCCACCTTTATGTCCTTCAAATCCTCACTAAAATGATCTCCAAACCCTTGCTTGTTTCCAAATTTTCGGATTATGAGGGAGAAAGTGAGAGAAATGTGTGATGAAAAAGTCAAAATGAACTTTTATAATTTGGTTTTCATCTCATCACACAGACCAATCCACATGAACATCTAAGGCCACTAATTGGTCAATAAGTGGCTCATTTTCCAGCCCTATTGGCTCCACAAGTGACACACTTGTGGACTTTACCTTGGATTTTTCACTCAAAAGTCCCATTCGAGCATTTCAGCACCCGTTTGACATCACAACATGCAACCTGCGCGTACTACCGCGCTACTAGACCCTCTATAGGCTTTCCATATTAATTATTTAATTCATTTCATGTGTGTGTTATTTCCCCCGACTTAGTATTTCGTCTTTTAGTCAACTTGGTACCCGCTTCGACACGCACATCAAGGCAAATACTTAACATACAACCTCACACGTCAATGGCAATGTAAATACACACATCACGATGTCGTTACTATAATTCAACATAAACATCGTGAATTAGACAAATCAACACACAAAATAGCTATTTACTTAACTCCAAGCGCACCCTAACCTAGCTGCGGGTCCCATGAGTGTCTGAGCTATCCGCCATGTCTGCAATACGTCATAAATAATGAAAAATTAAATTGGGGCCATTACAGTAGCAACACAATACACATCCTCCATGATCATAAAAAACATCCACAAATCTTTACAAAAATTCCAGAAAAATTCGTGCTCAACTCGGTGAGCGAGAAATCATGATGAAAACGCGTAAGACCTATGCCAAAACGTTGAGAATTGAGAGGTGAGCCGAGATCTCACCTTGTCTCGCGTTGTTGATCGCTTCCTTGGCATCGATCCGCGCTCGAAATCCACGAAAACCCACACCTCTGGTGTAATTTCGTTGAGAAAAGAAGAAGAATGAGAGAGAAAAGGTGATAATCCTCCCTTTTATATCAATATCTTCATCAACATCCACACACGCATCTCGAGAACCATCCAACTGTCCATAATTTAAATTGTCCACTGGACAGCTAAACACCCATATACAGTTTGCCCTATACCCATTTTCGATGCGTTTCCTTAAACTAACCCGATTCACAACTCAAATGTGTTCAACATACACGTCCCCACACGTTTGAACAATTGGATTCATATTGAGGTAATAATGATATAATTCAAAACATCAGACTAACATAACATACCTCGGTGTTTACTTATGAGGACTAAAACAAGTACACCACGACGGCTGGGCCCACAATACGACCCTGAAATGACACGTGGCATGAGTTAGAATTTTAGAGTCGTTACAGTCTCCCCCCCTAAATGATAATTTCGTCCTCAAAATTAAACAAAAAATTGGATAAGAATTATGGGAATCAAAACAAATATGGGAAATGCTCGCGCATATAGGACTCAAGCTCCTAAGTCAATTCCTCATCCCCGTGATGCTGCCACTTGACGAGAATTGAGGGGATCTCCTTGTTCCTCAATATTTTCACTTTCCAGTTCATAATCTGAATAGGTTGCTCATCGTAGGTAATGTTCTCCTTCAAATCAACCTGACTCAGATCCACTTACGGTCGTCTACCCTCTCTCTACCTATCCAGTCAAAGCATCAATATGTGAAATACGGGGCGAATCCCGGCCAACTGAGGCGATAATTCAAGCTCATAGACAACCTTGCCTATTCGTTTCTTCACTCTGAATGGACCTATAAACCTCGACGCAAGCTTACCCTTGATCCCAAATCTCTTGTGACCCTTCAGTGGATAGAGCTTCAAATAGACATAGGCTCCCACGTCATACTCCAACTCGTCGTGGTACTTATCATAGTACTTTTTTTTGCCTCTCATGCGCTCCCTTCAACCGAAGTTTGATCAGTAGTCTTATCTTTTTTGTATGATCCACCACAATCTCTGGCCCAATCACTACCATATCCTCGGGCTCTGCCTAACAAAGTGGAGATTTACACGACCTGCCGTAGAGTGCCTTAAACGGTGTCATACCAATACTAGCTTGATAACTGTTATTGTAAGCAAACTCACACAGATGAATATATTCCTCCCAAGAACCACCATACTCTAACACACACATCCTCAACATGTCCTCAAGCACATGGATAAGTCTCTCTAATTATTCATTAGTCTGTGGATGATAGGTTGTACTAAGGTCCAACCACGTGCCAAACTGTGCCTACATACTCTGCCAAATTTATGATGTAAACTGTGGTCCTCTGTTTGATACAATCGACAATGGTACAACATGTAATTGAACTATTTCTCTCACATACAAGCTCGCCAACCTATCCACTCGATGTGTGGTAGAAATCTGTATGAAGTGCGCATACTTCATCAATCTTTCCACAATCACCTAGATACTATCATGTCCGCATTAAAATCAAGGTAACCTACTAACGAAATCCATAATGATATGCTCCTACTTCCAGCAAGGAATGAGAAGTTGTTGTAGTAATCCACCTGGTCTTATATGCTCAGCCTTAACTCGCTGGCATATCTCATATGCCCAAATATAGTCACTAACATCGATCTTCATCCCCAACCACCAAAATAGACAATGCCTGTCACCATACATCTTGGTCCTGCCCATATAAACCAAAAACGTAAGCTGATAGCCTCATGGAGTATCTCATCTAGTCAGCTATAGATGGAATCCATAGTCTCCCTCTAAAAGTCGGGCATAAATCTTTCGACTGACTCTACTCTAGATGATCGAAACTCTAAGCAAACTCACTGTACCTCTGATACTGCTCATCAGCCTGCTGACCATTAAGAACACTCTGAATGGAGACTGTCTAAGTCCTCAACTGCCCCAGATCAATACTCTGGTAGTGGTCCGTATATTAACTGAATGCATCACCTCTATCGCCTTGAGTAAACCATACTTGTGTGTTATATGGCGTGTGACAATCTCCGAGTTTGACCCTCTACGACTCAATGCATCTGCTATTACATTGGCCTTCCCTGGGTCGTACTCCAAAGAAAAATCATGACATTTGAGGAACTTAAGCCAACGCCTTTGTCGCTTGTTCAACTCTTTTTGAGTGAAGAGGTACTTTAAACTCTTGTGGTTAGTAAACAACACAAATCTCTCCCTGTAGAGATAATGATGCCAAATCTTCAGTGCAAAAACCACTGTTGCAAACTCCAAGTCATATGTAGGGTAATTCTTCTCGTGAATTTTCAGCTATCGGGACGCATAAGCAATCACTTTACCGTCCTATATCAAGACACAACCCAAACTGACCATGCAAACATTAGTGTTCACCTCAAAACAATTACCTGACTCAGGTAGTACTAATACTGGTGCGGTAGTTAAGCGTTCCTTCAGAGTCTAGAAAGCCTACTCATAACTATCATTCCATTGAAAACAAACTTCTTTCTTTGTCAACTACGTCATCGGTGTCGCAATATTTGAGAAGTCTTACACAAATCATCTGTAATAACCAGCCAATCCTAAAAAACTGCGGATATCTGTCACTAATCTCAGTATAGGCCAATCAATAACTGCTCTGACCTTAGCAGTGTCTACCGACTCTCTGCTAGCTTCGATGATGTGCCTAAGAAATCCTACCTTTGTAAGCCAAAACTTACACTTACTAAACTTAGCGTACAGTTTATGCTCCCTCAAAGTTTGCAAAATCGTCCTGAGGTGTTCCTCGTGCTCCTCACGAGCCCTGTAATAGATCAAAATGTCGTCGATGAACACTATGATAAATTTATCCAAACACTGTCTCAACACTCGATGCATGATATCCATGAACATCGCTAGGGCATTCGTCAGCCCAAAATGCATTACGGTGAACTGATAGTACACGTATCTCGTACAAAAAAGAGTCTTCTCTCTATCCTCTATGCTAATCTTTAACTGATGGTAGCCAAATCTCAAATCAATCTTCGAGAATCACTGTGCTCCTGTCAGCTGGTCGAACAAGTCATCAATGCGAGGTAACGAATACTTGTTCTTAACTGTCATCGGTTCAACTCTCTATAATCAATACACAATCAGGCTGCCGTCTTTCTTCTTAACAAACAAGACCGGAGAGCCCTAAGGTGACATGCTCGGGTGAATAATTCCCAACTCCAACAACTTCTCAAGCTGTCCTTTCAGCTCCTTTAACTCCTTAAGAGCCATCCAATACGTTAGAATCGATATATGTTTGGTTCTGGGAATCAAATCAATAATAAAGTCGATCTTTCTAGTCGATGGTAATCCAGGAAGCTCTACAGGAAACACATATGAAAACTCACACACAACTGGTACCTCCTCGATCGTCGCTTCAATTTTCACTACCATTCTCATAATACTCGCAAAAGTCTCAACATCAACACTCGTGGCTACCGTGCCTCTGGTAACATGCAACTGAGTCGCATTTCCATGAAAAGTAAACTCTGGCTGTCCAAGAATCTAAAATGTGATTGTCTTGTTAAAGCAATCAATTTGTGCGTGATAAGGACCTAACCAATCCATATCCAATAACGCGCTAAACTCCAGAAACTCCAACACTTAAAGATCAATTGGTAACTCATGTCCCTCTTTCTCTACTATACAATGCTCACATATCATGTTAGGGTAGATCTTGTCCCTAACGGCTGTACTAATGACCAAAGGTCTCTCTAACCTAACTGGTCTCAACCCTAACTCATCAACCATACACCCAGAAATAAAGGAAACAGTTGAACCAGAGTTAATCATAACATACATGAAATGACCACAAATAGAAATCATACCCTCAACTAGGTGTCGAGTCACTTGAGGATTTGGCTCAGCAGCAACATGTACACGCTCCCTGGTTTGCTGCTGGCATGATGCCACACTCTACCAAAAATCAACAGGCTCTGGATACTCTAGGATGAAATGTCCCACCTGTGCACTTCAATGACATGTTCTAATAGGTTTCTCTCTTGAGTAGTCTCGACTGTTTAGTCCCTAACCTAACTCTTGCCTCTGATGTACACTACCCTTGTCTCTACCCCCACCATATCTAGATTGTTGCACCTGCATTAGTGCTTGTGGTGGTCGACTAGGGTAACCCAATTACTGAGTAGGTGCAACAACAAATGCCTGAACGCGTTGCGATGACTGTGCAACTGAGGCTACACTCCGAGCTCTGCCAGGTTGCTGAGTCTTTTATCGGTTCCTCTTCCTCTTACCTCCTAAGTATCCCTGACCCCACTCACCCTGTGCCTCTCGGATCTGATCATATCACTTATCAGGATGTGTCCTCAGGTATGCCTCCCTTGCCAAATTGCGATCATAAACATCCTGTAATGTAGGAGGTAGAGTAGTGACCAATATCCTTCCGATAGCAGGTAATAGTCCCTCAGTAAAGTAATAGACCTACTTCATCTGCAAACGGAAGCAAATGCTGATATCTATCCATATAGGCCAACACCGACTCTCCTGGTGACTGTCGCCTATGCATAAACTCAACTCTCTTGGCTTTCATAGCAAAAAGTGGATACAACTTCTGACTAAAATGTTTCTTGAAGTCTAACTAAGTGGTCGGCTCTCCATGTGTGGCTACCAAATTGTCCCACTACATCTTTGCATCTCTAGTCAAAGAAAATACTGTCAAACCAGGTTTTCTGCTATCCTTAATCTTGGGAAGCCTCTGAACCTTCTTATGGCTGTGAATGTACAAATCCGCCTCATCCAAACTAGGTTCACCACTGAACTTCTTTGGTCTGTACTTCTCATACTCCTGAGTCCATCTCGCCTCCAATGTCAGGCATGTATCAATATCATCATGTGCCTAAGGTACCACAACAGTCTGTACTGAAACAACTACGGTGATAGGTGGTGCCAGTACTGCACTAGTAATGCGAACTGATCGAGTGGCTTAGGGTGTAGCCAGACACGCATCATTGAAAGTCACCCAAGAGGGGGTGAATTGGGTGAGATGGCTAAATGATACTTCTTAAAAATTTCTTTGCTAATTCACTAAGTTAGCTTGGTGAGTTGAGCTAAATGACAAAGTGTAGTAGTAACGAACAATAGCAATGCGCCGAATGATTCAAGTAAATTGTAAGCTACACCAAGTGAAGGAGGTAGAATAGATGGAAATGAGGCGCACGATATATAGTGGTTCGATCCAATTGATCTACATCCACTACCTAACCTCCTCGGTTAGGATTTTCAACCCCTACATATATTACCAATAAGTGTTACACCTTAAGCTAACTAGCCTAGTGAATGTCTAGCCTCAACTAGGTCTTTTACAAGATGTCTTATCGCAATAAAGTCTTATACAACCACCTAGCCGCAACTAGAATTTTTCCCACCTAGTCTCACCTAGGATTTTCCCCACCTAGCCACAACTAGGATTTATGCCTAGCCTCAACTAGGTCTTTCTTTTCGACTTAGATCCCACTAAGTCTTACAATCAAAGTTTGATGAATACAATGAAAGTGTGCTTTACAAGATAAAGTGGTATAAGTTATTCTCCTTTCACAAGCCAAATATAATCCTAATATGATCGATGCAAGTGAGACTTTGCCAATTGAGATGTATTGTAAATTTAAGTTTTTATAGGCTAACTCAATATTGAAACCAATTAAAAAGAGTATAAATTAAGCTTAATTTGGTTCCAATAAATGGCTAATTGATGCACAAATAAAAGATGCAATTTTAAGCTCAAGTTGTGCAATCAAAATCTTGGATCACAAACAATTTTAGATTAAGAATAAGACCCTTGTAAATATGTTAAAACAACACAAGCTTGAAACCACAAAATCAAGTATAGATTAAGCATAAGTGGGTTTCAAGTCAATATGGTACACTATAAAAAATCAATATTAAGTTCAAACAAATGCAATCAATATTTCGGGTTAATAGAAAATCAAGTTTAAGTGCAAAAACCGTTTTAATTGTGTTTTACACACACTTCAATGAAACCAACAACAATACATATAGATTAAGCTCAATGTGGTTTCTCTAATTTCATGCACTTTGAAAATCAAGTTTAAGCCCAATTAGTGCAAATTAGTCTTAGGATTTATGACATCAAGATTAAGCTCAAAATCTAAAGACAACTATGTTCAAGAACACCACAAATGATTTCCAAACAATACTCAAAACTAAAAGTATAGATTAAGCCCAAAAAGAGTAGGAAATCAAGAAATCTTACAACCCCAAGTGTGAGATCCGAAAATCAGTTTTGAGCAAGAGTTGTAAGCCTTAGAACACTTCCTTTTACCTCACTTAATGGACATAAGTTCAGCCCCAACAATCCCCAAGTGAGTATATGTATTAGATCTTTACTTTTCTTGCAAAATCATGATTTTTGACCACTTTATGTGTGTGATTTGAGCAAAAGAAGTCTAATGTGTGTTCTTAGTGTTTTGTAATGTTCTAAATTCCTTTATAAGTGTTTATGACCATTCTAGGGATCCAAGGGCTCAAATTTCATCAAAGATTCAAATTAAAGTGTGATTTTCAGCTTTATAAAAAAACTGTCAGGAAAGGAATTAGTGCGCTAATTTTCTGACCTAGCGTGTTAATTCTGCACTTAGTGTGCTAATATTAATATTAGTGCGCTAATTGTCAAGAGCCTCAAAATAAATATTTTTGGCCACAGAGTTAGTGACCCTTTATCGCATCCTGGACCCACCAAACCTCATATAACATGTCATACATGTTTGTTATGGGTCATATAGCCTATTTGGGTGGTCCGGATATTTTCACAAATCCCAAAAACGAAAAATCTCGGTTTCATGACATACGTAGGGGTTTTTATGCAAATATTTTTAATGTTAATCCAAAAGCCGTCTAAACACATACCGGTACATTCAAAATCGATTCGAATAGTTCATACACTTCAAATATATGTTATAAAATACATTTGTATGATTTAAAGCATTTTGAAACTCGCGGAATTGAAAATCTCGAAATTCAAGACTTTAAGTGATTGAAACTCAAAAAATGATGAAATGCATGATTCTAATGCATTTTGCTTGTGGAATTGAACTCTTATACCATATAAATGACGTATATAACTCCATACATGCTTTACGGTTCCTTTCCTTGTCTTAATCACTTCTTGAGCTTTTCCTGTGTCTTTTCTTCCACTTCGTTTGAACTTGTGAAGTTTAGCTTCCTTTGAACTTGTGAGTCTAACAGAGTTTGTTTTCTGAAATACTTGACAAGCTTGTTAGTACCATTTCACATTGTTTGTTGACATCAAAATATCAGGTGAAGTGTAAGTATGACAACACTTAGTCCAACAATCAGGTATAGGAGCTACTGTTGATGTGGAAGGAGATGACAACTGCTATGCTTGTCCTTAGAGAATATCTAGTATCTCATCCATTTGTCGTCCATGAGACTCTACCCTCTGAGTCCATGTCTGTAACTCATGTGCCAAAGTCCCATAGTCTCCTGGCACATCTTGTGGAGGATTTCGGTCACCATCCTTATCACCAGCTTCAGGTTGATTGGCCATCGCGATCTACAATAGCAAATGGCGAGTCACGATCAATCTTAGATAACGATATATTATAATACACATTAAAATTAACATGTTACAAATAATATACCATTCCCTACTTCCCAACTAGAACTTAAGTTAGGTTCACAGGATTTCCACACTAAACTCATTAGGTTGTCTTATGCTTATTCATAGTCAAGGCGATAAACCTTTATTCCTGATACCAACTATGACGGCCCCATCAACTACAAATTGGGCCTCGGCCGACCTAAACCTACGTGGACCTCGACATAGTCTTCGATGAGTCAACCCAAGTCTAGTCAGCCTTATCTCACCAAATTATTCATTAAAGCTACTTACTATCTCATTGTGGTTAACTCTTTGATTTCATTGACTCTATCAAGTTATTATTTATCCTCAATATAGTCAGGTGAGCAGTGGAATTGTCTCAATAGTATATCAAGCTCAATTAAACAATTTAAAACTTAAGGTAACCTAGATATGGAAAATCTTGTCCAAATAAACATCTCATGTATATATATGATCAACTGAAACCCAACATAAATATATACATGTATCATCAAGTGTTTCAACTCCCCGAAGACCCCAAAAGATAAAAAAACGTATGAATACATAGCTAAATATACAACAAGACATTCAAAATAAACACGTACTGAGTAAGAGTAAATGCAACTGGCTCTGAGCGTGCCTCAAAGGATATCGCCAAGCATAGACACCTTGCCCCGACTCGTCTATGGATCTGCACCCACCATCATAAAAAGGACGATGAGTACAAAAAGTAACAGTAAAGCAACAACAATAGGGATCTTAACATAAATTCTGAATATCAATAAGCAAGTGTCTATAAATCATGCAGTATTAAAAGAAATGGAAATAGACAACAAGGTGCATGATAAACAAACATAATGAACATAAACAACGATAATCAAGTGACCGAGAAGCAAAATGGATAAGTGAATAGGTAATTCTAATCAAACTAAGGGTCACAAGACCTCATCGGCTTGTAGTTGACACAGTGGGCACGAAGGTCACCTCCACTGTTCAACTCAGTGCGATCCAGTGAGCTCGAAAGTCACCTTTACTGCCCCGACACAATACCCTAGGAAAAACCACAAAAAGGCTGTCTGCAAAATCCCTAACATACTACCGAAGGAAAGCCACAGTCACATGTTGGATGTTAAATCCTCCCAATAGGCTTAAACGATAAGCCAGAGACGGTGCTGACTGCTAAACTCAATGAGATTCATTTCTACTGGTAAACTACATAAACCATTGGTTACCTGAACTACAACGGAGTACAAATGGTACGCATTTCAAGAAATAACAAGTCAATAAATAGAAGAGAATTCATGTTGATGCTATTGTTATCTTTACTCACCTTGAATCCCGCTAAAACAACTCTCTCGTAGCTCTAAACGTTCCCCAATGTCGATCCCCAGTTGATTAGTCAGTAATCCGCTAGTAACCTAACATTCATTTAGGTTCAATTTCTATTAATTTTCGACAATTTCCATAATTTTATTCATTCGTGTAATTGGGTCGATTACTCGGGTATTGGGTTATATTGGGACCCATTAGGATACCCGAGCAAAGCCTCGAAGTTTTCAAAAATTTCTAAAATTTTGGTATGTGAATAGTGTCACGTCGTAGGGGTAAACACCCGACGACGCCACTTAAAACGTGGAACAGGGTTGTCCCTTTTATAGACGTCATGAATGATGGCGCAGGACTTTAAGCTCGACTGCATCCCTTGTGGTGTCGAAACCAGCACAAGAATTCCAGGGTTTTTTAAAACCCCGACTCACGTCACCTTATTTTGAGCCTATTCCAAACTCGTAGGGACCTCCATTACCTTCAAAACCATCGCCAAATCACGTTAATCGTGTATGTATTCAACGTTTCAAACTCCAAACGAAAAATCCCTAAAAATCCATTAAAATTGTCAAAAATACACACTTTTAAACCATCATAGCAACACAATACACACCCTCCATGATCATAAAAAACCTTCACAAATCATCACAAAAATTCCAGAAAAATTCGTGCTCAACTCGGTGTGTGAGAAATCAAGATGAAAATGCGTAAAACCTTCGCCAAAACGTTAAGAATTGAGAGGTGAGTCGAGATCTCACCTTGTCTCGCATTGTTGATCGCTCCCTTGGTGTCGATCCATGCTCGAATCCATGTAAACCCATACTTCTGGTTCGATTTTATTGAGAAGAGAAGAAAAATGAGAGAGAAAAGGTGACAATCCACCCTTTTATATCAATAACTTCATAAACATCCACACACGCATCTCGAGAACCATCCAACTGTCTATAAACACAATAACCAACAACTCATGTGACTCCAATTTGTGACTCATATTGGCTTAGTCCATTATTCCTATCCATTTTCAAATACAAAATATCTACGCCACGGCATTCTCGAGCCCGAACTACATACAACTCACGACGTCATGTGCTAACGAGAATACTATCGGACCGAACATATTCTTATATCGATTAATTATTGAATTTAATCTCATTTTGTCAGTGTTTTAATTTAAATTGTCCCCCAGACAGCTAAGTGCCTGTATACAGTTCGTCCGGTACCCATTTTCAACTCGTTTCCCTAGACGAACCCGATTCACAACTCAAACGCATTCAACATGCACGTCCTTACACATTTGGACAATTGGATTCACATTAAGGTAATAATGATATAATACAAAAAACCAGACAAACATAACATACTTTAGTGTCAACTTCTGAGGATCGAAACATGTACACCTCGACGGATGAGCCCACAATACGACCCTGAAATGACACGTGGCACGAGTTAGAATCTAAGGTTCATTACATTCGTACCATGAAATAGTTGAGGACAATGCTTCGCATAGTAAATTTGTACTCCTAGGTGAATCCCTTAGTCCTGTGATGCTGCTAACAAACCAGTACTTGATGGATCCCCCTACTCCTGAGAGTCTGTATTTTGCGGTTAAGGATCTCTAATGGCTGCTCCTCGTGAATCGCGTTAGGCTGAACATCAATCTGTCTCAAATCAACCATCAATTTTGGTCCTGACTTAGCCAACCTCAATATTGAAATGTGAAACACCAAATAAACTCCAGCTAAGTTTATAGGTAACTCTAATCTGTACACAACACTGCCAACTCGAGCTGCAACCCTGAACGGTCCAATGAATCTCGGCACCAATTCCTCCTTGATCCCAAATCTCTAGTGACCATTCCAAGGAGAAACCTTTAGATATACCATACCATCCTCCTTATTGGTCAGACCCTTGAGATACTTATTCACATATTTCCTCTATCTTCCCTTGGAAGCTTGAAGCCTATGTCGAATATGCCTGATCTTCTTTGTCTAGTCAACAACTATCTCTAGCCGAATTGCCACTATATCCTCAGGCTTTGCCCAACATGCAGGTGACCTATAGGGCCTTTCATACAACACCTCAAATGGAGGCATCCTGATACTTGCTTGATTGTTGTTGGTGTAGGCAAAACCATAAAGAGGTAGATAATCCTCCCATAATGCCCCAAATTATTGAATAGAAGCCCTGAACATATCCTCTAAAATCTGAATAAACCTATCTGATTGAGCGTCAATCTATAGATGGTACACCGTACTTAACTGCAACCTAATGCCAAACTGCTCATGCACACTCTCCCAAAGCTTAGACGTAAGTCTGGGTCCCCTGTCCGACACAATGGACATCGACATTCCATGCAAACTAATGATTTCTCCCTTAAAGATTGTGCTAAGTTATGGGAACCTGTATTGCATCAAAATTGAATGAAACGTGTCGATTTCATCAGCCTTTCAATCACAACCCAAATCGCATCATGTTGCCTAGAAGTCTACGATAGTCCACTGACAAAACACATCATGACGTGTTCCCACTTCCAGTGTTGAATGGGCAACGATTGAAGTAATCCACCTGGTCTCATGTACTCAACCTTAACCTGCTGGCAAATATGACAATTCCTGTCGTACGCGTCAATGTCAACCTTCATCCATAGCACAAGAACAATTTTCTTAAATCGTGATACATCTTGATCGACTAGGATGAACTATGTACCGAGACCTGTGTGCATTTTTCAAGATGCCGTCCTTAACCTCTTATACTGCAGGTATCCACATCCTCCCCTTGTATCTCAAACATCGACCAAATGACTCTAACCAATCAGTAAACTCTGGATCCTGAGCCAACCCAGTGAACCTTTCATAGAGACCATTAGCCCTCTCACACTCGGCAACCTGCTCGATAGACACTATCGAAACCCTCATCTAGTAACAAATGTGTGGCTCAGTTGTAGCAGGATTCTCTTTCACACATATCACTGATAATGCCTCTAACAACCCGTGCTCGTGCATGATACGGTGAACAACAGTCTAATTTTCAATCTCGCTCCTGGTCAATGTGTCTACTACGACGTTTGCCTTACTCGGATGGTACTTAATAGTGAAGTTGTAGTCCTTCAGTAGCTCAAGCCATCTCCTCTGCCTTATGTTTAGATCTCTCTGTATGAAGATGTGCTTCAAACTCTGATGATCCGTGAACAACACAAACTTCTCTTCATAAAGATAACGCCTTAAAACCTTTAGTGCAAAGATGGCTGCCGCAAGCTACAAGTCATACATTAGATATTACGCTCGTGTGTTCTCAACCATTTGGATATATAAGCAACTAGGTGTCCCTCTTACATTAACATGCATCTTAGCCCTATGCCTGAGCGTCTATATATGCGGACAAACTCTTCCCTGGCTCTTGCAATGTCAACATTGGTGCGCAAGTCAGTTTCCACTTCAGTTGTCAAAATGCGTGCTAACATTCCTCTAACCAATCAATCTTACATCTTTCTTAGTCAATCAAGTCATCGGGCTACAATCGAGGAAAAGTCATGTATGAATCGTTGGTAAAACCCTACAAACCCCAGAAAACTCTTAATATTTGAAATAAACTCATGTGTCCTCCAGTCGATAATCGCTTGAATATTGTCTAAATCTACGAAGATGCCATGATCACTGATGACTTGTCACAAATATCTCACCTCACTCAGCCAGAAATCACATGTAACGACCATAAATCCTAACTTGTGCCACGAGTCAATTTAGGTCGTACGTGGGCTCATTTGCGGTGATACAGTCGTCCAATTCTCAGTCATCGACGCCGAGGTATGTTATTTGTGTTCGATGTTTTATATTATATTGTATTACCTGAATGTTTAATTCCAATGTCCCAAACGTGCGAGGACATTTGAGCGTGAGTGTTGGTACGGGGAACAATTCAGCTCGAGGGTTTTGTAAAATAACAGGTTTTCGGGCGAATGCAGGTAAGGTAATTAGTAGTCCAGGGGACTTAAATGAATTAAGAACACTGACAAAATAAAAATAAATAATAATTAAAAGTTGAAAGTCGCGTTTGATATGTCGGTACGTCTGGGGTGATGCGACGAGCAAATTAGGATTCGAAACAGATCCGAAAATGCGAGTATTGTGCGAGAAATCATAATGAAGAGTGATTGTGTCACTTATTGGAGTCATCCATGAGTGTCAAGGTTGGTGGATGGAGCTAGTAAGTTGTAGCCATTTGATGAGTCTCGGGATCCGTGTGTAGGGATAGATGAGAGGGGGTATAAAATACATCCACCATCACCTTTTCTCTCCCTCCTTATCTCATTTCACTCTCTTTCTCTTCAACGATACAACGTGAGAACAAAGTGGTGTTCGGAAGGATTTGTCGCGATTCGATGTCATTGGAGCGATCAAACATGAAAACTAAGGTGAGAATCCATTTCTCCACGTGAATCTCTATGTTTGGCGATATTTTTATGGGTTATTGTCGTGAAGAATTTGGGCAACGATTTATGGATTTCATTTTTATGGATTATTTTGATGGATTGGGAGTAAATGGGATGATCAATAAGGGATTTGTGAAGTGGTTTTGGTATTTGAGATTTTTTTTTTCTGAATTTTTGGGACTTTTTGTGATTTTTGAATGAATTATGCACAATCGATGGTTTTGTCGAGTTTTGACGCCAGCTGAAGGTGGTTTAGAATTGTAGCGGAGGTTTAGTCAAAGTTAGGATAGGCTCGAAGCACGGCGACACGAGCCGGGGTGTCAAAAACCCCGACTAACAAGCGTTCTGAAGTGGACATCGTGACCGATGCCGTGAGCAAAAAAAGCTCACGAAGTCTTGGGCAAGGGATTAGGGGCCCACACTGCGAGGATGCCGCCAAGACCAGTAAGGTCATGGCGTCACCCACTGGGTGTTGGGCAATGAACCACATCTGTCACGCTGTGGATACGCCGCCCAAGCCAATGAATGCCATGACGTCCCTGCGGCGTGACACTGTTCGCTAGGGCAAAATTTTATAAAATTTTTAGAAACTTTTGGCGATCTCTCAGGTATCTCAATGGGTCCGAATAAAACCTAATACCCGGGTAATCGACCCAAATTGTGCAAACAAATAAATTATGGAAATTGGATATAATTAGGGTAATTAACGGGAATTTCAAACTAAATGTATATTAGGGATTTTGATCATCAACGGGACACATGGGAGGTTTTAGGAGATGTGTTGGGGGTCCGTTGAGTGTGTATTAGTTGAATTACAGGTAAGTAAACTAGTGAGAACTTTTACAGTTATTTCTTGAGCTTTAATTTGTTGTTATTGCTTTGTTTATCACCATATTCTTAGAATCTTAGTTGGTTGAGTGATCCACTAGCAAGAGAGTTATAGTTACTTTTACCTCTGATGTGAGCTTTTATTTAGATGCTGTCGATATCTCCCAATTGAGTGTACGTTGGGGGCTCTTATTTGTGTATATGGATATCTCATAGTCGTAAGGGTTAGGGCTGGTAGGCTGAGTCTTGTAGGTTTTACCTCGACTCAATGACTGTTGTCGGGACTCCTTGCTATTCTATTTCGTAACTCGGATAGTCACTTTTCAATTGATCTTTTTACTTTCTTATACGTTCATGCGTTCCTTATTCGTTTCTTTCTATTAGCATGAATGTGGATTGATGTTTATTTATTTCGAATTGTTGTATGATTGTTCTGCTTGGTGTTACTTACAAGAGCTCGTCATTTTTGTGTTTGACGGAGTGCAGATCCACAGACCAACAAGGGAAAGGCTCCAGAGTTAGGAGATTTGCTTTGAGGATACCAAAGCACGCCTTTCCACTTAATTGATTAGGTGGTATTGTTTGTATTATTATATATATGTTGTTTTGAAACATAGGTTTAGGTAGGTGAGAGATTCTGGGCATGTATATCGATATGTTGTTCTCTTCTAACTGATCATTTATAATGATATATATATATATATGCGAGGTTTCCACACTCTAGGATGTTTTATTTCAATTGGTTGTGATTATTTGGTTAGTTTGAGCTTTTTCTTCTGCTATATTGATGATAACTCACTAATCAATGTTATAAACTGGTGAATGAATTTTAATTGGTAAGGAAAGGCTGACTAGTCTTGCGTGATCAATCGAAATAGGTTCGGAGTTTCACGTAAGTCTAGGCTGAACAAGGCCCAGTTTAAGGTTTGAAATCTGGGGTCGTTACAGTTAGTATTAGAGACGAAGTTTTTTTTTTAAATATTCGACTCTTGATTTAAATCACGAGACATTAAGACATCAATCAGCGAAAGTTAGGAATGGTTGAACTTAGAGTGGCCCCATGAACCTAACTTAAGTTTTAGTTGGGAAGTGAGGAAAGTTAGGAAAATTAAAATTGGACTATGAGCTATTTGATTGTTGCATATTTTATTATCGATAGCTATGTCTTGATCGTGAAAATTACTTTCCTTTCAGATAGTGATGGCCGATCAGCCTAGTACAGGCGAGACTAGTACGGGTGACATACAGGGCCAGTTAGATGGCATGTCGCAGAGGATTTTGTCTTATGACCTACAGTTATAGGAGATTCTCAAACTGTTGAGAGCTCAGGCAACAACATCACCTAGTACGTCAACAGATCCAGTTACTCAGGCTGGGAGTGCTCCTATAGTCTAGGACACACCAGCAACACCCATAGTTGTTGTAGGACCTGTAGTGACTGAGGAGGCACTTGTATAGACAAAGATAGTACTTCATACACTAGAGACACCGGCCGAGGATGCACCGAGCACACCAACTGATATTGGTGTTCAAGCGAAGCTTGAGCCGTGGTAGGCTCGCAATTTTATGAGACTCCTGAGGTGAGGTAGCTAAGTATTTCATTAACATGTCTATTTGGCGAGGCTGATGTTTGGTGGCGCATGACGGTAGCATCGAAGGGTAAGCCTAAGGATTGGGCTGAGTTCAGAGAGAGGTTTCACAAGAAGTATATTCCTCCTACGGTACGTAATTGGAAAAGGACCGAGTTTCAGACGATCAGACAGCAGACTGGAGAGTCTATTATGCAGTATATGGATCAGTACTTGAGTTTGATGGAGTATGCCGATGGCGCAATCGATACTGACGCCGAACAGGCTTACTATTTTGTAAACGGTCTACTGGATTTGATCGGTTCTGCGGTAGTGACGACGGTTCTGAGCACGTTACAAGATGCCTATAGGACGGTTATGGCTAGCAAGAGCTTTGGGAGCACACGCACCGGTGCACTGACAGGGTCGTCAGCACCTTTAAACTTAGTTAGAGGGTCTAGAGGTGTTAAGAAAAGGAGGAGAGCTAGATAATGGAGGCACAGTGATCGAGCACAGAGTGTAGCATCTATTACGTCTCCACTTATTACAACGATAGTACAAGCTGCTCCAGCGTAGAGTTTTGCTAGTTCACCACAGCAGTCAGCACCATCAGGTCCTCAACACCATTTTTTCAGAGGACTAATAGTAGAGGCAGTGGCCAGAGACAGGGTCAGAGTTCCAGTCAAGTGCAGAGATAGGGACAAAGGTCTGGTCAGGCACAAGGATAGGGATAGGGAAGGCGGACATAGTCTGGGTTAGGATCTCAGAGAGGCTGTTGGGAGTGTGGTCAGTTTGGTTATTTTATCAGTACATTTCCATGACTAGGCCGAGGACAGTAGCAACAGCAGAGTCGGGAGCAGGTTCACGCGGTTACTACACCAGTCTGGTTGCCAGACGTAGTTTTATTTAGGGTACAGTTTCATTTGCAGTCATTTCATACATGTTATGTTTGGTTCAGGTTCTACCATATCTTTTATTTCGGGTCATATGGTTGATGATTTGGGTTTGGGACCTATTAGACTAGAGAGACCCTTGATCCTTAGCACATCTGCTGGTGACAAGATTTACTCGAACTTGTTGTGTGTTGATTATTCAGTAAAGACAGAGGGTCATGTCATGCCAGGGAACCTGAGAGTGTTGGAGTTCCTCGAGTTTGATGCATTACTAGGCATGGATTGGTTGGGCGCATATCATGCACAGATCTACTGCTTCTATAAGATTCCAGAGCATCCAGAGTTTAGTTTTCAGGGGACTTCGACCAGTTTGCTTATCACTAGAGGTAGAGTTGCCACTAGTGTAGATGTTGAGATGTTTGCCAGTGTATTGAGTACGACGAAGCGAGTTGTGACTAGGTTGGATGAGGTACCAGTGGTATGCGAGTTTCTTGATGTCTTTCCAGTAGAGTTACCAGGGTTACCACCACCTAGAAAGATCGACTTTATTATTGACTTGATCCTAGGGACCAAACCTATTTCGATCCTGCCATACCGGATGGCTCTTAGAGAGCTAGAGGAGCTGAGGAGTCAGCTAGATGAGTTACTAGAGTTGAGTTTCATCTACTCGAGTATGTCACCTTAGGGAGCGCCAATTCTGTTTGTCAAGAAGAAAGACGGCAACCTACGATTATGTATTGACTACCAATTGTTGAACAGGGTGACAGTGAAGAACAAGTATCCACTTTCGCGCATTGACGACTTGTTTGATCAGTTGACGGGAGCACAGTGGTTCTCGAAGATAAACTTGAGATCTGGGTACCATCAGCTAAGGATTAGAGCGGAGGATAGGGAGAAGACAACATTTCACACTTGATATGGGCATTATTAGTTCACAGTCATGCCTTTTGGGTTGACTAATACACTTGCGATGTTTATGGACCTGATGCATTAAGTGTTGAGACAGTATTTTGATCGTTTTGTAATCGTGTTTATTGACGGTATCTTGATCTATTATAGGACTCGTGAGGATTACGAGGAGCATCTCAGATTGGTGTTGCAGATTCTGAGAGAGCATAGGTTATTCGCCAAGTTCAGTGAGTGCAAGTTTTGGCTTGCGAAGGTCAGATTTCTAGGACACATCGTCGGAGCAGGCGGAGTGTTAGTGGACCCCGCTAAGGTCAGAGCAGTTATAAATTGGCCTACATCGAGATCAGTGTCAGGCATTCATAGTTTTCTTGGCTTGGCAGGATATTGCAAGCGTTTTGTACGAGACTTCTCGAAGATTGTGGCACCTATGACGCAGTTGACGAAGGACGTGAGATTTTAGTAGACAGACGGTTGTGAGCAGGCGTTTCAAACTTAAAAGGAACGTTTGACTACCGCGCTAGTGCTGGTATTGCCTAAGTCAGGGAAGGGTTTTGAGGTGAACACCGATACTTCGAAAGTCGGGTTAGGCTGTGTTTTGATGCAAGACGATAGAGTGATTGCCTACGCATCGCGATAGCTGAAGGTTCAAGAGAAGAACTACCTTACGAATGACTTGGAGTTGGTGGCGGTGGTGTTTTCATTAAAGATTTGGCGCCATTAGCTCTACGGAGAGAGGTTTGTACTATTCACTGACCATAAGAGTTTGAAGTATCTGTTTACTCAGAAGGATCTGAATATGAGACAGTGACGTTGGCTTGAGTTCCTCAAGGATTATGATTTCTTTTTGGAGTACCACCCGGGGAAGGCCAATATGGTTGCAGACGCGTTGAGCCATAGAGGGTCAGACTCAGAGGTTGTTACTTGCCACATAACACACGAGTATGGTTTACTCGAGGCCGCCGAGAGGTTGTTTTCAATTAATATTTTGACCAGCACCAGAGTATTGATTTGTGGTAAGTTAAGGATTTAGATTATTTCTATTTAGAGTGTACTAGATGGTCAGCGGGTTGACGAATAGTATGGCAGATTTTTAGAGTTCGTTCAGAGTTCAGATCATCTACATTGGAGTCCATCGATAGACTCATGTCTGAGATTTAGAGGGTGACTGTGGATTCCATCAGTGGCTTAGCTATGCGATGAGATACTTCATGAGGCACACCGCTCACGTTTTATGGTTCATCCGGGCAGGACCAAGATGTATGCTGATGTGCATCGTTTATTTTGGTGGTCGGGGATGAAGACTGTTATTTCTGATTACGTTAGAGGGTGTGAGATTTGTCAGCAAGTTAAGGTTGAGCATCGCAGATCTAGCGGGTTATTATAGTCACTTCCCATTCCTCGGTGGAAGTGGGAGCATATAGCTATGGATTTTGTTAGTGGTTTACCTCGATCTCAGTGCGGTCATAATAGCATCTGGGTGATTGTGGATAGGTTAATGAAGTTTGCGCACTTTTTACCGGTTTCGACCACACATCGGGTGGATATGTTGGCTTTGTTGTGCGAGCGTGAGATAGTTTGACTACATGGTGTACCTTTATCGATTGTGTTTGACAGAGGACCACAATTCACATCACATATTTGGTAGAGTATGCAGATACTGTTCGACACGTGGTTGGATCTCAACACCACCTACTATCCACAGACTAATGGATAGTTAGAGCGTCTAATACAGATATTCGAGGTTATGTTGAGGATGTGTTTGTTGGAGTATGGTGGTTTATAGGAGGAGTATCTTCACTTGTTTGAGTTTGCCTACAATAACAGTTATCAGGCCAGTATTGGTACGACACCATTCGATGCATTATACGAGAGGCTATGCAGATCTCCATCTTGCTAGGCAGAGCCAGAGGATGTGGCAGCTATTGGGCCAGAGATTATTGTGGATCACATAAAGAAGATACGCCTGATCAGATTGAGGCTGAAAGGTGTACAGGAGAGACATAAGAGATATTAAGACTTGTTGTGTTTTGGAGTTCATATGCAGCGAAAAATTCAAAACAATTTTGATAAACCCCAACAAGATTGCAAATAAGTTCCATTAAACAAGATATACAAAAGTAAACCATACCTTGATTCGTGATTTCTTTCTCTGATTGTTCAATCTTCAAGACGTTCAAGCGCGTGCCCTCTATCAGAAATCCACACATGAACGGTGACCACAATTTGGAGTGCTAGCCCCAAGAGAGATTGAAAACGTTTTTCTTTCTCTCCTAAAATCCAGAGAAAACGAAAATGGGAAAAACGAAATTCTTATTATACGTTTTGGGTATTACCTTTTATTTATATGTGTAGATAAGCTCTCACTTAAAATCCTATTCATAATACAACTATTGTATTTACGATATTTAAGTAAATTCAAAATACAACTATTGTATTTACGTTGTTTAAACAAATTACACATATACCCCTATTACTAAGTTATCATATAACGAATCATAAAGGCTTATATATATTATGAATTTTATCTTATAAAATTCAATACTCTGGACCATTTAAAATTGCACAAAGCCATTTTTTGTATGCGACCCAATAGGTTCATGCGACGTTGGTATTGAACCAAAACCATTTTGGTACACGAGTCATAAGCAGTCTCTAGCAAGGCATTATGACTACCCAAGTAGCATGAATATCCAAATCGATACAACCTAATGAATAACATATATCATATCCTTTTGTCGTGCAATATCCTTTGATTAAATATAAGGCATAGAAAGTCACCCTTAATATTCAATCGTACTAGTCTCTATCCTTAGATAGATTGAAAACATTCAAGCGACATTGATCATATCAATTCACTTGGACTTGGCCATTTAATAATCTAACACATCGAGGGATCCACTGATATCTCTCTCTTTATGAGAGCGACAAATTCTTTCTTGATTGCACACCTTTACATATTTCTCGCATGATAACCAATCACAATATTTATAATCATCCAGTTAAAGACAACGTTTGATTGTGTCAAATTACCATGCTCCTAATATTAAAGTCTATGGTAATCTCAAGTCGAAGGACTAAATGATATACCTATTAAGAGTAACACCTATGAATTAATCCATGTGGTGTTCTCATAGCAGGTCAGTCTAATACCTTTTTCCTTAATAAGTACTCATGATCTCGATTCGTATCCCTATACGTATTATCATTACATGACCATCAATCAAGACTCACGCTAGTCTTAATTCATTATAGTTCCTAGTATAATGACTGACTAGGGACATTTATGATATTTCAATAAATACCCATGGATCTTATTATAAGGTACACATGCAATCACTTATGATAAAATAGCAAATGAAAAACCTCTATTTTATTTACTAAAAAATGTAAGATAAACAATGTTTGTAGATTGACCTATGGCACATTCCCCAACACTTGTATCATAGGGAGTTAAAGTATAAGGTCAGGGACTACGTATACCTGAAGGTGTCTCCGTTGAAGGGTCACAAGAGGTTCGGGATCAGAGGGAAGCTTGCGTCGAGATTTATTGGGCCATTCAGAGTTAGGAAGCGGATAGGCAGAGTCACGTATAAGCTAGAGTTGCCACCTCAGTTATCTGGAGTTCACCCTGTGTTTCACATCTCTATGCTCAGACTGGATAGGTCGAGAGAGGGTAGGCGGCCGATGGTGGACTGAAGCCAGATAGAGTTAAGGGAGGACATCACCTATGACGAGCAACCTATTCAAATATTAGACAGGAAGGTGAAGATTCTGAGGAACTAAATGATCCCGTCAGTCCTAGTCAAGTGGCAGCACCACGGGGATGAGGAGCTGACATGGGAGCTTGAGTCCTATATGCGCGAGTATTTCCCCTACCTCTTCTGATTCGGTAAGTCTTTCCGTTAGTTCATTTTAATTTCGAGGACGAAATTTCAATTAGTTGGGAAGACTGTATTGACCCTAAATTCTAACTTGTGCCACGTGTTAATTTAGGTTGTAAATGGGCTCATTTGCAGTGATACAATCGTCCAATTCTCGGTTGTCGACATTGAGGCATGTTATTTATGTTTGATGTTTTATAATATATTGTATTACCTGAATGTTTAATTCAAATGTCCTAAACGTGTGAGGACGTTTGAGTGTGAGTGTTGGTACAGGGAACAGTTCACCTCGAGGGTTTCATGAAATAACAGGTTTCTGGGCAAACTCTGGTCGGGTAATTAGTAGTCCGAGGGACTTAAGTGAATTAAGAACATTGAAAAAATACAAAATAAATAATAATTGAAAGTTTAAAGTCGTGTTTGATATGTCGATACATCCGAGGCGACACGACGAGCAAATTGGATTCGAAATGGATCCGAAAATGCGAGTATTGTGCGAGAAATCACAAAGAAGAGTGATTGTGTCACCTATTGTAGTCATCCATGAGTGTCAAGGTAGGTGGATGGACTAATTTGTGGCCATTTGATGAGTCTCGGGATCCGTGTATAGAGATAGATGAGAGGGGGGTATAAAACCCATCCACCATCACTTTTTCTTTCTTTCCTTATCTCATTTCACTCTCTTTCTCTTTAACGATACAACGTGAGAACAAAGTGGTGTCTGGGAGGATTCGATGCGATTCGACATTATTGGAGCGATCAAACATGAAAACTAAGGTGAGAATCCAATTCTCTACGTGAATCTCTATGTTTTGGCAGTATTTTTGTGGGTTACTGTTGCGAAGAATTTAGGCAATGATTTTTGAATTTCATTTTTATGGATTATTTTGATGGATTGGGAGTGAATGGGACGATTAATAAAGGATTTGTGAAGTAGTTTTGGTGTTTGGGAATTTTTTTGAATTTTTAGGATTTTTGAATAAATTACTCACATTCGATGGTTTTGTAGGGTTTTGACACGAGCCAAAGGTAGCTTAGCGTTGTAGCGGAGGTTTAGTTGAAGTTGGGATAGGCTCAAAGCATCACGATGCGAGCCGGGGTTTCAAGAACCCCGACTCACAGGCGTTCTGGAGAGGACGCCGTGAGCGATGCCGTAATTTGTTGTTATTGCTCTGTTTATCATCATATTTTTGGAATCTCAGTTGGTTGAGTGGTCCACTGGCAAGGGAGTTATGGTTACTTTTTCGGCGATGTGAGCTTTTATCTAGACGTTATCGATATCTCCTAGTTGAGTGTATGTTGGGCTCTCTTATCCGTGTCTATGGAAATCTTATAGTCGCAAGGGTTAGGGCTGGTAGGCTGTGTTCTCGTCCTGAACCCGAGTCTTATAGGTTTTACCTCGACTCAACGACTGTTGTTAGGGCTCCTTGCTATTCTATTTCGTAACTCGGACACTCACTTCTCGATTAAAAATAATTTCGAAAACTTTGAGGATTTTTATACGGATATAAACACCACTCTAATACAACCAAACTTGATCAAAATGATTACCACGGAGTGTAATTCACTAACGAGCGTACGTGATTAGTTTGGTGGCGTGTCAAGGACGGTTGACTGTGTGTTAGCTTCGGATAGAGGTAAGTAAACCAGCTAGAAAATGTATTGTTATTTCAATTATGCTTTAATTTGATGTTATTGCACGGTATCCTATTCTTTTAAATTCCATTCTGATTGAGTTGTTCGAGGGCAAGTGAGTTAACGGTGGTCTTCTGATAGGAGTGTTTATCTAAGGTAATATGTTAGAGTCATGACCTCGGGATGCACTGCACTGGTTACTAGTTCTATACGGGGTGGGATTTCTTAGCTTGATTACTAAGAAGTCTCTCATCCACGTAGGTTTAAAGCTTGTTGGGTTTGCCATGTCCTAATTCCGGAGTCTGTTGGGTTTTCCACTACTCAATGACCTTTCGGTCGGGACTACTTGCGCCTCTCTATTTTGATTCCTGGACACTCATTTATCGTTGTTTATTGATTTATTTATAGTTTTTCATTATTCATGCGTCCTTATAGCTTTCTTTCTATCTGCATGAATATAGATTGCTTTATTTATTTCGAAATGTTGTTTAGAATCCTACTGGCGTTACTTACCTAGGCTCGTCATTCTTGTGTTTGACAAAATGCAGATCCACGTACAGTTAAATAGGGGAAAGGCTCCATTACTTGGGGATTTACTTTGAGGATATCGGAGTGGCCCTCCCTCTCGTAGTTTTGTAGGTTTTCCTGACCGTTTGTATTACTTATATATTGTTTTTCCACATGAAGATATAATTGGGTATTGTGAGATATACTGCGGTATGTATATGATTTATTTCACTCTCCTTTACTTATTATACATGTTGGCTGTATATATTCGGGATTTCCATACTCTAGGTTGTCCTGACTTAAATTGTTTGGAGTTGTTCAATTTGTTTTAGGTAAAACGCTTCCGTACAATCTTTAATAACTCATATTTAATTATTAAATCTACTGCATAACTGGTAATTAATGGTAAGGAATGCTGACTAGGCTTGCATTGACTTCGCGAGAGTTGACTCAGGGGACCACATATGTCTAAGTCAGGCGCTCTAATGACCTTAAAAATCTAACTCGTGTCATGTGTCATTTTAGGTCGTATGTGGACCCACTTGCCGTGATACGTGTGTTCAATTCTCGGTCGTCAACACCGAACGTTATTTTAGTTTGGTGTTTTCATTATTTATTTATTACTCGAATGTAAACTCCAATTTTCCAAACGTGAGAGGACGTTTGTGGGTGCGCTGTCACGGCCCAATTTCCTAATCTTGATTAACTTGCCTAATCAGGATCACCGACCCGTGACGTGGGGCCCGCATGAGACGCGCACATTGACCGAGGCACGTGGCCGAGGTAAATGTTATATTTGTACTGGTGTATGCCTAGTGTTGTGTATGTGTGTAGACTAATTAAGTCCATTTTTGCAAACTATAGACGTCGAGTTGACGTGAGCGGGGACACGCCTTGGAGTGCGAGCAAGTATGAGTACTTGGTGGAATTATCGGGGTAGCGAGACTAGGCTAGGAAATAACAATTTATTTCAAATCTACCTTAACATAAATTAAGTTATTTAATTTAGTTGAAAAATACGACGTTCGACGCACGAGGAAAGTGCCTCGAGTTGCGTGCGAGCCGGGGAACCGAGTAATTGGCACTTTGGAGAATTTTGTTTTATATTAATATGAATTTATAAGAGATTAATATGCATTATGGAGTTATTAAAATGTATATGGTTCTATGTAATTGAGTAAATCAAATTAGAATCCTATAATTGGTTGGAAAATACAACACACATAGACTTACCTCGAGATTCGTGTGAGCACACACCCCCATACACTTGTGTCACACATGTGTGTTACAAGGCTGGATTTTAGTGGAGAGTAGGAACAAAGGATGGCCACAAGATATCATAGAGATTGGATGGACACATTAGATCAAAACCCCCACTATAAAAACCATCTTTTCTCATACATTGCTTCATAATGCATGTCTTTGGCTGAAAATTCAGAGTTGTGGAGAACTCTCTTGCTGGAAAACTTGGGAGATTTAAAGGAGTTTTTATAGCACAAATCAAGGGATCAAACACCTCCCATCAAAGAACACCAACTAGGTAACCTTCCTTCCTCCTCATGCATTCAAGTTGTAGTATTTTTGAGTTCAATCAAAGGGGTTTTCTGTGGGGATGATTCTAAAGTGTTTCGATGTAGATTTGATCCAATTCTAAACCTTAATCTCAAACAACAAGTTCCATTTTCAGATATTGTAAGTTTTTGCCAAAAAAAATGGAATTTTCTTATGATTTCGATTTTGGGAATTTTCGAGCTAGTAAATAATGTTGTTTTTGAAAACATAAGCCACAACTCCGCTACCCTGCATCAACACGCATCCAAGTCCCGTGTGTGAAGCATCAGTGTATACTAGGAATCCCTGTCCAACCTTAGGCAGTGTCAATACTGGTGCGGTCGTCAACAACCTCTTCAACTGCTCAAATGCGTTCTCGCATTCATCTGTCCAGTCATACGCGACGTCTTTCTGTATTAGTCTAGTCATCGGTGAAGCAATCTTAGAAAAATCCTTAACGAACCTGCGGTAGTAGCCTGCTAACCCCAGAAAACTCCTAATCTCTCACATCGACGTCGTCGCGCCGCCGTCCATAATCGTCGAATCTTGGCGGATCTACGGCAATCCCCGTCGCTCCAACAACGTGACCCAAAGACTTGACTTCTGAAAGCCAAAACTCACACTTGCTGAACTTGGCATATAAACGGTGCTTCCTCAACATCTGCAACGTCTCCCTGAGGTGCTGCTCGTGATCCTCCCGTGTCCTCGAATAGATCAGAATGTCATCGATGAAGACTACTACGAACTGGTCAAGAAATGGCCTGAATACTCGGTGCATAAGGTCCATAAACACGGCGGGGGCGTTGGTTAGCCCGAACGGCATAACCGTAATTGGTAGTGTCCATATACGGTGCGGAACGCGCTGTCTTAGGCGGTCCTCGTCCCCGATCCTAAGGCGATGATACCACGATCTCGGGTCTATCTTGGAGAAGAAGCTGTGCTCTCTCATTGCTCAAACAAATCATCAATCCTCGGTAGCGGGTACTTGTTCTTGATTGTAACCTTATTCGGTTACTGTAGTCGATGCACGATCGTAGACTACCATCCTTCTTTTCACAAAAATACTTGGCGCTCCCACGGCGACATGGAAGGCGTGATGAATCCTTTCTCCCCCATGTCCTTAAGCTGAGCCTTCAACTCCTCTAACTCCTTCGGGGCCATGCGGTAAGGTGGTATCGCGATCGGTTTGGTGCCTGGTACTAACTCGATGATGAAGTCTACCTCTCGCGGTGGCGGTAGTCCTGGCAACTCCTCAGGAAAGACGTCAGAAAACTCTCTAACGATCGGTATGTCCTCAAGTCGGGGTCCCTGACTCTCTGCTATAGTATACAAGGCTACTAGAGTCTCCATCTCCTCACTAGTCGCCAATCTACCTCTCGTGGTATCGACTCTCGGTGTACTACCTCGGTGTACGAACATCGGACGTCCTGGAATCTCAAATACGACAGACTTACTAAAACAATCTATGTGAGCATGGTATGCGATAACCGAGTCCATCCCGAAGAGAGCGTCGAACTCTAACATCTCAAGGACTCTAAAGTCGGCGGGTAACTCTATCCCACTAATCTCTATTGGAACTCTCTCAACTAGACTATTAGGGTAAACCCTATCTCCGGTGGCGGTGCTCAATATCAAATGTACTCCAAGCCTAATCGGTGTCAGTCCTAGTATGCCTAACATGCGTCCAGAAATGAAGGAAATAGTGGAACCCGAATCAAATAAAGCATAAGAATCTCTACCAGCGATAGAAATCGTACCCTCGATGAGACTCCGCGTGGCGTTAGTATCCGGCTTGCCACCATGTGAGCTGCCTCTCGACTCTGTGGTGGATACACTGCTGCTGGCTGTGGACACTCCCTCACCAAATGTCCCACCTGTCCGCACCTGTAACATGAGACCTGTCTACGCTGACCGGACTGTGGCTGTCCCTGAACTGGAGTCTGTCTCTCTGTCCCTGACGTGGTCCCTCTCGGCCTCTACCCCTGCCTCGGCCTCTACCACCCTGCTGCTGATACCGTCGTGGTGCTGATGGTGCCGGAAGGGCAAGTCTCTCTGGCGCTGGTAATGCTGGCCTAATCGATGGTGGTGGTAAGGAACGTCCTCTCCCTGAGCTCTGTGCTGACGCGACATAAGACACCTGAGGTACCACCGATGTGAAACGTGAAGTCATCCCTGATCCCTGAGAACCTCTATCCCATGTCCTAGGTGCCTTGCCACTCCGTCGTCTCCTCTCAAAATCTGCGGCCTGCTCTAATGTCAATCTCTGCCCTAAGCCTGCCCTGTCAGCTATTACACCAAGGTAGTAGGTCTCGTGGGAAAGTGCACGCTCGTATATCTCGGTGAGTGTCCTAGCGCCCGTGCTGACTACGTGATAGCCAATGTCTGCCCTCAGACCTGCCCCAAAATGATACACATCTCCCAACTCATCTCGGACCAAATCCCCCGCAAACTGCCTCAGATACCCGTATCTATCTCGGTACTCCATAACTGACTCATCTGCTCTCTGCCTCAAACTCATAAACTCTCTCCTCAACCTCATCATTGCTCGCCGTGGGAAACTGCTGGCGATAAAACTTGGCCTTAAAGGCCGTCCATGACACACAGTCCCCATCGGTAGCTATGGTGGTGCGCCACCAGACGTCGGCATCTCTCTGTAGCGTATAAGAAGACAAATCTGGGCGAAGTCTATCCTCGATCCCCAAAATCCGATGTAGCTTCTCCTGTGATAATATCCATCCCTCAATCTTCTCAAAGTTTCTCTCCCCGTCGAAGTACACTGGCTGAAGGCGGAGAAAGTCCTTCACCAGCTGAATCCCTACTGCTGAGCCTGAAGGTGTAGGTGTGGGAGTCGGAGTCATCACTGCTACCTCTGCCGTCGAAACGGTCACTACCGGAAGGGTCGGCGTCACTACCGTGTCCTGAACAATAGGTGGGTCTAGTACGGGTGCGGCATCTGGAACGCTGGGTGGTATAATAGTAGGTCCAGTCGTCGGATGTATGGTAGTCGCAGGAGTAGTGGCGACGGCCTGAGTAAGTGCGGTGATCTGTGCTGTCATGAAGGCCATGAAATCAGCCATCTGCTGTCCCTGTGCCGCTACTCTATCCGCCAACCCTCGATAGTCGTCGTCGATGTAGTAGAGAGGCGACTACGCTAGCACCCCGTCGCTTTGTCTCGCGTGCATCCGTCATCGTCGTCGCATGTGGATAACGATTTCCTATCACTATTACGAAGTCTACCACGTATATACGTATACATATTGAAAAAGATAGCATATATATACAAATTCCCAACTCACTTTCACTCAATTCCCAACAAAATAATTCCTAGGTAAGGTTCATTTGGTTTCCACTTCTAGGGTGTGTATTTTATTCAAATTTATGCTTTACTCCTTGATAAATGATCTTTGATACCAATCAGGAAATTAGTATCAAAATCCTTATTCAACACTATGCTTTGCCCCTAAGGTTCTAAAGCCTAAGCTCTGATACCAACTGCGACGGCCCCGCTTCTAATCTAGGGCACCGTCGGCCTAATCCCGTAATTAAGCCCTAATAACAACACATAGGACCCGATTACGAATTAGTCACCTATACTACTGTGTTCTCTTATTTAAACAATTATTTTATTTAGCGGAAGTCTTTAATATTTTAGCGGAAATTTTTTTTTTATTTTATTTTTTTCTTTTATAAAGCCTATGTGTGGAAACCAGGAAATAACGATCACCATATATATGCAAGTAAACGGCGAACATATATAAACAAAGTGAAAGCCAAAAGTCGGGTAATCTAACGCTCATCCCAATAACATCCCAAAAGATAAAGACATAAGTAAACATAATACAAAAAGTACCCTACATGTACGGGCAGCTACGCGCTCGGAGCTCAGAGGTAGTCGCCGATCTTCTCCTTGCCCGGACTGGTCTTTGCTCGATGGACCTACACCCACCGTCACAAACTAGACGGTGAGTATAGTGATATTTAAGTGAAACTGTGGGAACTCTTTACTTTATTTCATTCCAGTCATTTATAAATTTTCAGTCTATTTGTAGACTAGCTAATTTATTTCCCACATCATGCTTTTTCCACTACTGTATGGAGCTATGCTCAACATATGATAATAATCTCTCTTTTTTTTTTCCTAATAACCTCAAATTGCGGAGCTGTGCTCGGCGTATTTAAATCATTTATACTTGCCGACAACCCCGTGATCCATGTCACGTGTGCCGCCCAAGTGTAGTGGCGAGTGCCGGAGACCCCGAAAGACCGAAATCCTCGTGAATCCGCGCATCTCATGTGCAATGGACACTAGATAATCCCTACTTTAGTTTTCAAGAATATATATCCTAAAGTTGTTACGATTTCAACATAAGTTAGGCTACAAAGCCCCAAGGGAAGTAGAAGACAAGTCCAACATAACGAGATAACCCGTAGCATGCATTTTCTAAATATCCATTAGCCACATTCCAAGACAAACATTGAGCATATAAGGAAACATGGAGTCAATGATATAATAAACAAGGCATCATGCTATATCGATATTCAATATGAGTAGAAACAAGGAAAGCATGATGTGGGAAATAAATTAGCTAGTCTACAAATAGACTGAAAATTTATAAATGACTGGAATGAAATAAAGTAAAGAGTTCCCACAGTTTCACTTAAATATCACTATACTCACCGTCTAGTTTGTGACGGTGGGTGTAGGTCCATCGAGCAGCACCAGGCCGGGCAAGGAGAAGATCGGCGACTACCTCTGAGCTCCGAGCGCGTAGCTGCCCGTACATGTAGGGTACTTTTTGTATTATGTTTACTTATGTCTTTATCTTTTGGGATGTTATTGGGATGAGCGTTAGATTACCCGACTTTTGGCTTTCACTTTGTTTATATATGTTCGCCGTTTACTTGCATATATATGGTGATCGTTATTTCCTGGTTTCCACACATAGGCTTTATAAAAGAAAAAAATAAAATAAAAAAAAAATTTCCGCTAAAATATTAAAGACTTCCGCTAAATAAAATAATTGTTTAAACAAGAGAACACAGGTAGTATAGGCTGACTAATTCGTAATCGGGTCCTATGTGTTGTTATTAGGGCTTAATTACGGGATTAGGCCAGACGGTGCCCTAGATTAGAAGCGGGGCCGTCACAGTTGGTATCAGAGCTTAGGCTTTAGAACCTTAGGGGCAAAGCATAGTGTTGAATAAGGATTTTGATACTAATTTCCTGATTGGTATCAAAGATCATTTATCAAGGAGTAAAGCATAAATTTGAATAAAATACACACCCTAGAAGTGGAAACCAAATGAACCTTACCTAGGAATTATTTTGTTGGGAATTGAGTGAAAGTGAGTTGGGAATTTGTATATATATGCTATCTTTTTCAATATGTATACGTATATACGTGGTAGACTTCGTAATAGTGATAGGAAATCGTTATCCACATGCAGACGACGATGACGGATGCACGCGAGACAGGCGACGGGGGTGCTAGCAGTAGTCAGCCTCCTACTACATCAGACGACGACTATCAGAGGTTGGCGGATAGAGTAGCGGCACAGGGACAACAGATGGCTGATTTCATGGCCTTCATGACAGCACAGATCACCGCACTTACTCAGGCCGTCGCCACTACTCCTGCGACTACCATACATCCGACGACTGGACCTACTATTATACCACCCAGCGTTCCAGATGCCGCACCCGTACTAGACCCACCTATTGTTCAGGACACGGTAGTGACGCCGACCATTCCGGTAGTGACCGTTTCGACGGCAGAGGTAGCAGTGATGACTCCGACTCCCACACCTACACCTTCAGGCTCAGCAGTAGGGATTCAGCTGGTGAAGGACTTTCTCCGCTTCTTCGACAAGTGTACTTCGACGGGGAGAGAAACTTTGAGAAGATTGAGGGATGGATATTATCACGGAGAAGCTACATCGGATTTTGGGGATCGAGGATAGACTTCGCCCGATTTGTCTTCTTATACGCTACGAGAGAGATGCCGACGTTCGGTGGCGCACCACCATAGCTACCGATGGGGATCGTGTGTCATGGACGGCCTTTAAGGCCAAGTTTTATCGCAGCACTTCCCGCCGCGATCATCATGATGAGGTTGAGGAGAGAGTTTATGAGTTTGAGGCGAGAGAGCAGATGAGTCGGTTATGGAGTACCGAGATAGATACGGTATCCGAGGCGGTTCATGGGGAATTTGGTCCGAGATGAGTTGGGAGATGTGTATCATTTTGGGGCGGTCCGAGGCGGACATTGGCTATCACGTAGTCGCACGCACGGCGCTAGGACACTCACCGAGATATACGAGCGTGCACTTTCCCACGAGACCTACTACCTTGGTGTAATAGCTGACAGGGCCGGCTTAGGGCAGAGATTGACATTAGAGCAGGCCGCAGATTTTGAGAGGAGACGACGGAGTGGCAAGGCACCTAGGACATGGGATAGAGGTTCTCAGGGATCAGGGATGACTTCACGTTTCACATCGGTGGTACCTCAGGTGTCTTATGTCGCGTCAGCACAGAGCTCAGGGAGAGGACGTTCCTTACCACCACCATCGATTAGGCCAGCATTACCAGCGCCAGAGAGACTTGCCCTTCCGGCACCATCAGCACCACGACAGTATCAGCAGCAGGGTGGTAGAGGCCGAGGCAGGGGTAGAGGCCGAGAGGGACCACGTCAGGGACAGAGACAGACTCAGTTCAGGGACAGACACAGTCCGGTCAGCGTAGACAGGTCTCATGTTACAGGTGCGGACAGGTGGGACATTTGGTGAGGGATTGTCCACAGCCAGCAGCAGTGTATCCACCACAGAGTCGAGAGGCAGCTCACATGGTGGCAAGCCGGATACTAACGCCACGCGGAGTCTCATCGAGGGTACGATTTCTATCGCTGGTAGAGATTCTTATGCTTTATTTGATTCGGGTTCCACTATTTCCTTCATTTCTGGACGCATGTTAGGCATACTAGGACTGACACCGATTAGGCTTGGAGTACATTTGATATTGAGCACCGCCACCGGAGATAGGGTTTACCCTAATAGTCTAGTTGAGAGAGTTCCAGTAGAGATTAGTGGGATAGAGTTACCCGCCGACTTTAGAGTCCTTGAGATGTTAGAGTTCGACGCTCTCTTCGGGATGGACTGGTTATCAGCATACCATGCTCACATAGATTGTTTTAGTAAGTTCTGTCGTATTTGAGATTCCAGGACGTCCGATGTTCGTACACCGAGGTAGTACACCGAGAGTCGATACCACGAGAGGTAGATTGGCGACTAGTGAGGAGATGGAGACTCTAGTAGCCTTATATACTATAGCAGAGAGTCAGGGACCCCGACTTGAGGACATACCGATCGTTAGAGAGTTTTCTGACGTCTTTCCTGAGGAGTTGCCAGGACTACCGCCACCGCGAGAGGTAGACTTCATCATCGAGTTAGTACCAGGCACCAAACCGATCGCGATACCACCTTATCGCATGGCCCCGAAGGAGTTAGAGGAGTTGAAGGCTCAGCTTAAGGACATGGGGGAGAAAGGATTCATCACGCCTTCCATGTCGCCGTGGGGAGCGCCAGTACTTTTTGTGAAAAAGAAGGATGGTAGTCTACGACTGTGCATCGACTACAGGCAACTGAATAAGGTTACAATCAAGAACAAGTACCCGCTACCGAGGATTGATGATTTGTTTTGCATTGAGAGGAGCACAGTTCTTCTCCAAGATAGACCTGAGATCAGGGTATCATCAGCTTAGGATCAGGGACGAGGACCAGTCTAAGACAGCGTTCCGCACCAGATATGGACACTACCAATTTACGGTTATGCCGTTCGGGCTAACCAACGCCCCCCATTGTGTTTATGGACCTTATGCACGAGTATTCGAGCCATTTCTTGACCAGTTCGTAGTAGTCTTCATCGATGACATTCTGATCTATTCGAGGACACGGGAGGATCACGAGCAGCACCTCAGGGAGACGTTGCAGATGTTGAGGAAGCACCGTTTATATGCCAAGTTCAGCAAGTGTGAGTTTTGGCTTTCAGAAGTCAAGTCTTTGGGTCACGTTGTTGGAGCGACGGGGATTGCCGTAGATCCGCCAAGATTCGACGATTATGGATGGCGCGCGCCGACGTCGTGTGAGAGATCGGGAGTTTTCTCGGGGTTAGCAGAGCTACTACCGCAGAGTTCGTTAAGGATTTTTCTAAGATTGCTTCACCGATGACTAGACTAACACAGAAAGACGTCGCGTATGACTGGACAGATGAATGCGAGAACGCATTTGAGCAGTTGAAGAGGTTGTTGACGACCGCACCAGTATTGACACTGCCTAAGGTTGGACAGGGATTCCTAGTATACACTGATGCTTCACACACGGGACTTGGATGCGTGTTGATGCAGGGTAGCGGAGTTGTGGCTTATGCTTCGAGACAGCTGAAGATACATGAGAAGAACTACCCGACGCATGACCTTGAGTTAGCAGCAGTCGTATTTGCGCTGAAGGTGTGGAGGCACCACTTGTATGGGGAGAGATTCACACTTTTCACTGATCACAAGAGTCTGAAGTATCTCTTCACACAGAAGGAACTGAATATGAGACAGCGCAGGTGGTTAGAATTCTTGAAGGACTATGACTTTTCATTGGAATATCACCCAGAAAGCGAATGTAGTCGCCGACGCACCTTGCGAGTAGGAGACCAACCAGAGACGCCGAGGTTGTCAGATGTCATATGACACACGAGTTCGGGTTACTTGAGGCAGCGATGATAGTAGGTCAGTCAGACGTTCCTGTCGATACCCGGATTGAGATCTGCGCACAGACGAGAGTACATACCGTGTCTACACAGAGTGTGTCGAGGTCGGAAGAGGACCGACAAGTTGTACAAAGCAATTCAGCGAGTTAGCGCGGAGTTTAGATTGTGTTGATTGGACAGAGACATCTGATCAGTGTCTGAGATTCAGGGGCAGATTGTGGATACCCGAGATGCCGGAGCTGAGAGTGGAAATCCTTCAGGATTCACACCATTCCCGATTTTCTTGTTCATCCAGCGGGACTAAGATGTATCACGACATGAAGAGACATTTACGGTGGCTGGGATGAAAGCGGATGTGTCGAGTTTATCGGGAATTGTGAGATTTGTCGGCAAGTGAAGGCGAGCATCGTAGACTGGAGGACTATTACAACCATTGCCCATTCCGAGATGGAAATGGGAAGACATCGCCATGGACTTCATCGAGAGGGTTGCGAGGACGACCAAGAAACATGATTCCATTTGGGTGATAGTTGATAGACTTACAAAGTCTGCTCATTTTTCGCGCAGTTGCGGCGCACTACACGTTTGATCAGTGAGTATACTCTTCGAGAGGAGATCATTAGGTGCATGGGGTACCGTTGACCATCACATCGACGAGAGATGCTACGTATACTTCCGGGATGTGGCGAGTATGCAAGAGCGATGACGGTACACGCCACACGATTCAAAGCACAACTTTCCATCCTCGGGACCGACGGACGGACAGAGAGAGATCGAATCGGGTTCTAGAGGACATGTTGCGAGCTGTGTGTTAGAGTTCGGCGGATCTTGGGAGGAGTACCTACCATTGTGTGAGTTTGCGTACAATAACGGTTATCGGCTAGCATTGAGATGGCACCATTTGAGGCTTTATATGGCGAGACCGTGTCGCTCACCCTCGTGTTGGGTGAGCCGAGAGGACGAGTGTCGTAGGGGCTGAGATTGTTGTTGACCACACCGAGAAGGTACGATTGATTCGACAGAGACTCAAGGCAGCCCAAGAGAGAGCGAAGAAGTATGCGAGACAAGTACCACGGTGATATCACTTATTCCGAGGGAGCCTACGTCTATCTTAAGGTCTCCCTCGGAAGGGTTTCAGAGATTTGGCGGTGTGAAGGGCAAGCTCGCACCGCGTTTCATCGGGCCATTCGAGTTAGGAAACGGGTTGGAAAGGTTGCATACGAGTTAGAGCTTCCTCCATGAGATGTCGGTGTTCATGCGGTCTTCCATATTTCGATGCTTCGACCGTTGGTGAGTCGAAAGCGGCGCACGACAACGACGATTGACTTGAGCGGATCGACTGAGCGAGGATTTCTCATATGAGGAGAGCCTATCCGGATCCTAGACCGAAAGGTACAACAGTTGAGGAACAAGTGTATCCCAAAGGTGCTCGTCAAGTGGCAGTTCCATAGCGATTCAGAACTCACTTGGGAGCGGGAAGACTATATGCGAGATCGTTTCCCGTACCTTTTCGAGTCAGGTATAATCCTAACCTGAATTTAATTTCGAGGACGAAATTTCCATTTTGTTGGGAATATTTGTCACGACCCAATTTCCTAATCTTGATTAACTTGCCTAATTAGGATCACCGACCCGTGACGTGGGGCCCGCATGAGACGCTCACATTGACCGAGGCACGTGGCCGAGGTAAATGTTATATTTGTACTGGTGTATGCCTAGTGTTGTGTATGTGTGTAGACTAATTAAGTCCATTTTTGCAAACCATAGACGTCGAGTTGACGTGAGCGGGGCCGTCACATGCGCGTTGGTGTTGAGGAACGAGTTCGGCTCGAAAAAACATGATTTATGGGTGCCAGGTGAACAGTTGTCGAGTATTTAGTTGTTCGGGGGACAAATTGAATAAAACATTGACAAAATACAAATATAATTAATAAATAAACGTTGTGTAACGTGTTCGGTATGTTGGTACGTCCGTAAGCACGCGATAATGTGAGTCGTATTGTGAGACGAGTGTCGGAATACCCAAAATATTGTTGTTTGAATGGTTAAAAAGGATGAGACCAAATGACCAAGTGATAATTATGTTTGACCAAAGTTTGTGGATGGGACCATTGTGGACCACAAGATGCATCTAGGGATGTGTATGTTGGGTTTATATGACAAAATTGGTATAAAAGTAGTCAAAATTGGTCAAATGACCTATTTTTTCACTAGCACATCGAGAAATCCAAAAATTTGGGGATAGAGTGAGGGTTTTGGATGATCTTGTGATGAATTTTGTTAGGCTTGTAAGCATCAAACACTACAATTAAGGTAAGACCTTGTTTGTTATATGAATCCCAATCAATTTGAGTTAAACTTTTGAAGTTTTTGATGAAATGGGTGGGTTTGATATATTTATTGAATCTTTGCTTTTGATGGAATTATTGTTGAATTGTTGTTAATGTCGTTGATTGTTTAATGGAGAAAATGAAAAAATAATGAAGAAGGAAAGAAAGAAAGAAAAAAATAATGAAAAAGGAAAGAAGGAAAGAAAAGAAAATCGAGGCATATGTTTTTCGCCCCTTCACCCCATCTCTTTCGTAAAGAGATGAGGGGGTTGAGCCTGTTGGGCCGGGCCTGCTCTGGCCCAACAGGTTGGGCACGAGCTGGCTCGATTAAAGGTAAAAACGGCCCAAAAGGCCTGAAACTACAAAAAAATAAATGAAGACTGTAAATAAATGTGAATCAATCGAAGATGAGTGTCCAGGAAATCAAATAGAGAGGCACAAGTAGTCTTAACCAAATGGTCATTGAGTCGAGGAAAACCCTGCAAGACTCGGAGTTTAGGACGTTGTACACTCACACCGTCATAAATCCACTCGGATGAGAGCCTTCTTGGTAGTCCAGCAATGAACTTTCACCCCGTATAGAACCAATAAACAATGTCGTGCATCCCGAGTTCCTGGCTCTTCTGGCATATCACCTTAGACAACCTATCCTTCCAAAGATCACGTTGACTCATTTGCCCTTCGACAACTCAATTAGAATAAAATTCCAAAATAGTAAATAGAGCAATAATAACAACAAATTAAAACTCAATGAAATAACTATACCATTCCTCACTGGTTTACATACCTGTATCCGAAACTATACGCACTCAAACTGGCTACGACATGCCTCCAAATCCGTACCTAATACCCAATACCCGAGACTAGTAAACTATGTCTCTGGTAATCATTTGGGCAAATTTACATCGTGTTAGATCCTATTTAGGAATTTAGATTTTTAAATCCCAAAATTGTTCAAATTAGAAAAATCATAGTGGTGACACACTTTTCGAGGAAAGTTTTTGCGCAAAAACTCTCGACAACTTCAAAACCAATATTTATACAATTTCCTCATCCTTTTCTATTTTTTCCCAATTTTTCTTGAATTTTCTTGATTTTTATTTGATTTTCTGTTTTTTATTTTATTTTGTTTTATTTACATTATTTACTTATTTATTTGTAGTTAGGGGCCTTTTGGACCCCTTTTCTCCTAAACTAGGCCAGCCCAATGAGCTCACCCCCCTTTTCTCTTCACGAAGGGGGGGCGGGGGGCGGAAAACATGATAACAGAGGTGTAGTTTTTTTTTTTACCTTCTTTCTTTTTTCATTATTTTCTTATTTTCTCCATTAAACAATCAACAACAACAACAACAATTCAACAATAATTTCATTAAAATCAAATATTCAATAAAAATCATCAAACCCACCCATTTCATTTAAAACTTCAAAAGCTTAGCTCAAATTGAGTGGGATTCATTGAACAAACAAGGTCTTACCTTAATTATGGTGTTTGATGCTTTGAAGCCTAACAAAATTCTTCACAAGATCATCCAAAACCCTCACTCTATCCCCAAATTTTTGGATTTCTTGACGTGCTAATGAGAAAGTTGGTCATTTGACTAACTTTGACTGCTTATATACCAATTTTGTCATCTAAACCCAACATACACATCCCTAGATGCATCTTGTGGTCCACAATGGTCCCATCCACCAACTTTGGTCACACATAATTATCACTTAGTCCTTTGGACTTATCCTTTTATTCACAACAGTTTTTTGGGTATTCCGACACCCGTCTCACAATACGACTCACACTGTTGCGTGTTACAGACGTACCAACATACAGACATGTTACACAACGTTTATTTATTAATTATATTTGTATTTTTGTCAGTTTTTTATTCAATTTGTCCTCCGGACAACTAAATACCCGCCAACCGTTTGCTCAGCACCCGAAAAATCATGTTTTCTCGAGCCGATTCCTTAACACCAACGCACACCCACAAACTTACTCCCATGTTTCGGACATTGGAATTTACATTTGAGTAATAAATAAATAATACAAACATCAAACAAAAATAACGTACCTCGGTGTTGACGACTGAGAATTAGACACACGTATTACGACAAGTGGGCCCACGTATGACTTAAAATGACATGTGACACGAGTTAGATTTTTAAGGTTGTTACAGTCTTCCCAACCAAGTGAAATTTCGTCCTCGAAATTAAAACAAACTAAAGGAAAGACTTACTGAAATTCAAAAGAGGAAGGGAAAACACTAGCGCCTATATGACTCGAGCTCCCAAGTCAGCTCCTCGTCCTCGTGATGCTGCCATTTGACAATGACTGATGAGATCTCCTTGTTCCTCATAATCTTCACCTTACAGTCCAAAATCTAAATTGTTTGCTCTTCATAAGTGATGCTTTCCCTAAAGCCTATCTAGCTCAAGTTCATCATCGGCCGTCTGCCCTCTCTTGACCTATCCAGTCGAAGCATCAAAACATGAAACACAGGGTGGATCCCAGGCAATTGAGGTGGCAACTCCATCTCGTACGCAACTCTGCCTATCAGTTTCCCATTTTTGAATGGACCAATAAACCTCGGTGCAAGCTTTCTTTTAATCCCAAACATCCCGTGACCCTTCATTGGTATACCTTTAGATAGACATAATCCCCGACCTGGTATTCTAACTCCTAGTGATACATGTCGTAGTATTTCTTCTGCCTCTCCTGCGCACCTTTCAGTCTCAATCTGATCAGACGTATTTTCTCTGTGTGATCTACTACAATCTCTAGCTCAATAATTGCACATCCTTGAGTTTCGCCCAGCAAAATAGAAATCTGCACGGTCTACCATATAATACCTCAAATGGTGCATACTAATATTGGTTTGATAACTGTTATTGTAAGAAAACTCACACAAGTTAAAATACTCATCCTATGATCCATCGTACTCCAACATACACATCCTCAACATATCCTCGATAATCTAAATTAATCTCTTTGAGTGTCCGTCATTCTATGGATGATAGGTGGTACTGTGATCCAACCGTATGCCAAACTGTGCCTGCATACTCTACCAACTTTGAGATGTAAACTATGGCTCTCTGTCAGACATAATCGATAATGGAACACCATGCAGTCAAACAATCTCTCGCTCGTACAAACTCGCCAGCCTATCCATTCGATGTGTAGTCAAAACTGATACAAAATGCGTAGATTTCGTCAACCTGTCTATAATCACCCAGATGCTATCATATCCGCTCTGAGTTCGAGGTAAACTGTGAAAGCCCCAGTTCCACAACCTAAAACTAGACCCCGCCCAACCTAAACTTACGTAAACCCCTAAACCAATCGATTGAGTCAACGCAAGCCTAGTCAGCCTTCCTTACCATTTACCATTTATTAAGCAATTAAAACTGAGTTATTCAATATTAGTGAGTTATTCAAGGTATAGCGGAAGTAGTAAATCCTCAAACTAACAACAATTAGTATAAGACACTAGTCAGGACAACCTAGAGTGTGGAAACCCCGCATATGTATACCAACATCCATATATATTAAGCCAGAGGAGAGTACACCATAGTATACATGCCCAAGATCTCTCATAAACCCATATCGTAAGGTTTTCAAACAAATATATACAATAATACAAAATATACCAATCCTATGTTAATGACAAAATGGAGAACTGCTCCGGTATCCTCAAAGCAAGTCGCCTAACTAAAGAGCTTTTCCCTTGCTCGACTGCGGATCTGCACTCAGTCAAACACAATAATGACGAGCCCAGGTAAGTAACGCCAAGCAGGATGTTTACATCATTCCAAATTAAATAAATAGTCTATATTAATGTCGATAGAAAGAAAGGTACAGGGAATGCATGAATAAGTAAAGACTGTAAATAAACATGAATCAATCGAAGATGAGTGTCCAAGAAAACAAACAAAGAGGCGCAAGTAGTCTTGACCAAATTGTCATTGAGTCAAGGAAAAACACTTACAAGACAAGAGTTTATGACGTGGTACACTTACACCATCCTAAAGTCCACGTAGACAAGAATTTCCCTACAATCTAGCAGAAAATTCTCACCCGCATAGAACCACAAACCATATCGTGCACTCCGAGTTTCTAGCTCTGGCATATTACATCAGATAACCCGTCCTCCCAAGGATCATGTTGACTCACTTGCTTTCAAACCACTTAATCCAGAATAGAAATTCAAAACAGGAACATAACAATAATAAACAATTTAAAGCTCAAAAAATAAATTGCAAAATTCTTCACTAGTTTACTTACCTATATCTGAAGCTATTACGTACTTATACAATTCAAGCTCGTCCCTTACGAATCCCCATGTGAATGTCACTGTACTATAATTCCCTGCTGATTAATTGATTGTAAAATCCTTTAATTATCCTCCAATTTACCCAATTTTCTATAATTTTATTCATTTAAGTAATTGAGTCAATTACTCAGGTATTAGGTCGTATTCAAACCTATTTGGATACCAGAGATATCCCCTAAGTTTTCGAAAAATTCCAAAATTTTAGATTTGTGAACAGTGTCACGTCGTGAATGGCACCGTGGGGTCAAAGCTTAGTATCGTCACTTAAAGCGTAAAATCCAATTTCCCACTGTCTCAGACGTCGTGGGGTGAAATCGTTCACGACGTCACTTAAAGCATGATTTACATGACTTCTCTGTTTCAAACGCCATGATCGACGTCGTGGCCTTCAGGCTTTACGACGTCGAAATCTAAAAGAGAATATGGGGTTTTTTGACACCTCGGATTGTGTCGTCGCGTTTCGAGCCTATCCCTAACTTATAAGGACATCCATATACACCCAAAACCACATTCAAACCTCGTCAAACCGTCCACGAATTCCCCAGTATGGAATTTAAACCAAAAATCAATAAAAATCCATGAAATTCTAATACCATTCCAACAACCAAAACAATTGCATGGTTGTGCTCCAGACCAATCAAACTATTTACACCAACCTTCAGAATATCCAGAAAACCAAAACTCCAAAGTGATGTCACCACGGCGAAATCTCTCAAAGAACTCGTTAAAACGTAGAGAGCCTTGTGATGAGTCGGGATATTACCTTTGTACGCGTGATTGGTAGCTTCTCGACGTCATTTCGAGCTCAAATCCAATTGGAAACCAAGTCTCCCTTGCTGTCTCAGTTTGAACGAGAAGATAATGAAAAAATGAAGAAAGATAAAAACTATATTTATCTCTTTCGTCCATTTCTATACACGTATACCGGGGCGTATCCAATGACTCCTATCCTCATCAGCTACTAAACTTACACACCTCACTAATTCAACATGTTGACACCCTTATGTGCATGTCCTTCACTCTCACTCACAAATAGGCTTTCCTCGGACATTTTCACATTTGAATCACTCCACGACTCGCATTGTTGTGTGCTTCAGGACATCATCGTACCACGTAATTATTATATTTTATTATATTATGTTAGTTTTTTAATTCAATTTGTCCTCTGGATAGCTAATTACCCGACAACCGTTCGCTCAGCACCCGTAACACACATTCTCCCAATCGAACCTGTTTTTTCAACCCAACGCTCACGCATAAGAGTCTTTACACATTTGGGACATCAGAATTTACATTCGGGCAAATAATAAATAATACAAATACTGAACAAAAATAACATACCTCGGTGTCGATGATCGAGAATTGGATACAAGTATCACGGCAAGGAGGCTCATGTTCAACGTAAAATGACACGTGGCACGAGTTAGACTTTAGGGTCGTTACATAAAAAACTAGCGAAATCCATGGCGATATGTTCCCACTTCCATCGAGGAATGGGAAGTGGCGTAATAACCCACTAGGTCTGCGATGCTCAACCTTAACTCACTGACGATTCTCACACCTTCGAACGTAATCAAAAACATCGATCTTCATCCCTGGCCACTAGAAAAGATGATGCATATCTGCAAACATTTTGGTCTTGCCCGGATGAACAGTAAAACGTGAACGGTGTGCCTCATGAAGTATCTTATCTCGTAGCTCAACCACTAATGGAATCCATAGTCGCCCTCTAAACCTTAGGCATGAGTCTATCAACTAACTCCAATCTGGATGATCTGGACTCCGAGCAAACCCAAGAAACCTTTGGTACTGCTCATCTCTTTGCTAACCATTAAGTAGACTCTACATAGACACTGTCTGAGTCCTCATCTGCTTACAAATCAACACTTTGGTGCTGGTCGGGATATCAACCGAATACATCACCTCGGCCGCCTCGAGCAACCCATACTCGTGTGTCATGTGGCACGTAACAACCTCTGAGTCAACCCCTCTACGGCTCAATGTGATTGCAAGACATTAGCCTTCCCCGGTGGTACTCCAAAGAGAAATCATAGTCTTTGAGGAACTCAAGCCAACGCCTCTGTCGCATATTCAACTTCTTCTGAGTGAAGAGGTATTTCAAACTCTTGTAGTCAGTAAACAACACAAATCTTTCACTGTAGAGATAATAACGCCAAATCTTTAGTGCGAAGACCACTGTCGCTAACTCGAAATCATGCTTAGGGTAGTTCTTCTCATGAATCTTTAGCTGTTGTGATGCGTAGACAATCATGTTGGACTAAGTAGTTAGTCACTTTACTCCGTCCAGGAATTTGATGGAAACAAACAAGGTGAAAAATATACTAATAAATATCAAGTGCATTTCAGTTTTGTCAAAGGTTGCAAAGCATCACATCACAAGTATTCGAGCATTCAAGCCATACAAGTTTAAGATTCGGCATACATAAGGGAATGAAGACGAAAGATCAAACTACGTGTTGTAACATTGATGAAAGGTATAAAAGTTAATTTACGAAAGCCTATTGCATTAGTTCATGCACATTGTGCTTTTAAAATAGATTTTCAAATGTCGAGTGATTACTTGAAGTCTTAAGTTAAACTTAACAATTGACTCGGTCTTATAAGTTTAAACAATGATAAACTATGTGTTTATGCTCACATCGCATTTTGAAAACCATTGTGGACGTTTTCGAAAAAGAAAAACTGGTTTTTGAAAGGTTTTTGAAAAGAAAACAACATATTTAAAGAAAAGCCCATCGCATGTCATGAAACCAAGATTTTCTATTTTTGGGATTTGTGAAGATATTCGGACCACCCAAATAGGCTTTATGACCTATAACAAACATATGTAATATGTTATATGAGGGTTGGTTAGGTCCTAGACGCGATAAAGGGCCGCTAACCAAATGGAGGAAAATATTTATTTTAAGGTCCCTGCAGTTAGTGCGCGCGCTAACTGCTTTCCTGACAGCTTTTTTAAAAAGCAGAAAATCACACTTTAATTTGAATTCTTGATGAAATCTGAGCCCTTGGATCCCTAGAATGGTCATAAACTGATAAAAAGGAATGTGAAACATTCTCAAATAAAAAATAACATAGTTTTGTCCTCACAAGCAAGAAAACACAAGAGCTCAAAACTTTCAAAATGAGAAGCTTGGATTTTTGTAAAGAACATAAAGAATATTTTTGAGGTTGTCTATTCACTCTTAAAACTAGCATCTTTGAAGCTTTCTAAGGTGTACAACAACCTCTCCAAAATAGATTCTCAAGTCACCTTCTTGGGGTTGTATGAAAGTCTTTTGTCCTAGCTTTTTCTTGTGCTTAAATTCCATAATTTTGTGTGTTTGACTTAGAAAATCATTTTTTGTGTTTTTGAACACACACATTTTAGGATTTGCATTTAAACTTATTTTATTAAACCCTAGGATTGGTTTGGACAAAAGTTTGCACTTAAACTTGATTTTTATCAAACTTCTTGTTCTTTGGATTTGAAACCGGATTTGTTATAATCGATTTGTTTGAAATGGTTTCATATTTGAGTTTTGTATAAAATAAATGATATATTTGCATTTCTCAATTGTTTTCATACTTGCATGCATTAGTGGTTAGGCTCTAAGAGGCTTGCTAGTATTTGAACTTGGTACCTCTTTACTTTGTAATGTGTATTTCATTATTTTCAGTTATTGGTTGTAATTGGATAATTATAAGACTTAGTGGACTCTAAGTTAAAGGGAATACCTAGTTGAGGCTAGGCATAAACCCTAGTTGCGGCTAGGTAGGAAGTCCTAATTGTGATTAGGCATTCTAGGTTTGTAAGCTTTGGTTGTAACACTTATTTGCAATATAAGTGGAGGTTTAAAAATCCTAACCGGGGTGGTTAGGTAGTGGATGTAGATCATTGGATCGAACCACTATAAATCGTGTGTCACTTTCCATCTCTTCTATCCCATTCACTTGCATAGCATTTATATTCGCGTTTTGGTGAGCATATAGCATCTTGATTATTGAACTAAATCAAAAGGGACGTTAACTTCTCGATACACCCAATTCACCCCCTCTTGGGTGTGGTTTCAATTGGTATCAGAGCGGGTTATTGCTTAAAGTATTACTAACGTATCTTTGAGTATCTTTGTGCAAGAATGCAAACTCTAGAGCTGGCTCGTCTTAGGGAAGGCAACTCCTCGAGTAGGCCTCCGTATTTTGATGGAACCAACTATGTTCATTGGAAAGTGAGGATGAAGTTTTACATTAGAGCGCAAAATAGATTTTTGTGGGATGCAATTGAAAATGGCTACCGGACAAGCCCTTGAAAGAGTACACTACCGAGGAGATCAAGATTAAGCTCTCAAATGATCAAGACATGAATCATTTGTTTTGTGCATTAAATGAGAACGAATTTAACTGAGTTAGCGCTTGTCAAACGGCCAAGGAAGTGTGGGAGAAGCTTGAGGTACACTATGAAGGTACCATTCAAGATAAGAAGACAATGTTGAGAATTTTTGAAGAGCACTATGAAACTTTCCGAGTTGGATCTGATGAAGACATAGCTATCTCCATCACTCGGTTTACTAAACTATTGAATGAGATCAAGAATCTTGGAAAGAACTATGATCAAAGACTTCGGTGTACAAGTTCCTTAGAGGTTTGCCTAAGAAATAGGATGCCAAGAAGTATGCTATCTAATCGGCGCAAAATCTTGGAGATTATACATTCGATGCCTTGTGTGGAGAGCTAACGGTCCATGAATTCGAACTTAAAGACCGAGCTAGATTGGAAGCATTAAGTGGAGGCACAAAGAGTTTAAGAAAAGAGATTGCTTTAAAGGCAAATAGCTCCCTGGTTGCATCGGTCGAGATCATTGAAGAGGAGAAATCTTGTGACAACAATGATCTTGAGGAGGAAGTGGCTATGCTTTCACGAAAGCTCAACAAGGCCATGTACAAGCGAGACAAGTATAAGAAGAAGTTTAAAAGTGTAAGCAAGGGAGGAAAGTTAAGTGAGACCATATGCTTCGGATGTGGCAAACCGAGCCACATCAAGGCGGAATGCAAGTATAAGAAGGTGTTAGACAAGAAGAAAGGAAAGAAGAGTTTCAAGGCAACTTGGGATGATTCATCCTCATCAAGTTCCGAATCCGAGTTGGAGAATGAGAAAGTAATACTTTGTCTCATGGCACAAGGCGAAGTAAACTCTAACGCTTTTAACTTTGATGATGTTGATGATTTGGATGATATTCCAAACCTTGATGAGCTTAGGAAAAAGTTGGAAAAGGAGGTCAAAAAGACCAAACAACTCAAAAAGAGATTGACCATAGCAATAAGTGAAATAGAGTCACAAAATGAGACCATTAATGATCTCCAAAGTGACTTGAATGAAGTCCTAAAGGAGAGAGATGCTTTACTTAAGGAAGTAGAGGACTTGACTAGCACGGTGCAAAAGTTCACTAATGGTAGAGAAATGTTTGACATGATGCTGGGAGCACAACGGCGTGCACACAACAAAAGAGACAGGCTATGGAGCAAACTTGTTGAGTTACAAGAAATTGCTAGATGATGATCGTAGATGCTTTAAATGCAATAGGTCTCATGCGGTTGGGAGATGTGCCTTGCAAAAGTCTAAAGTGGGTAGACTAGCATGGGTAGTTAAATATGTTTATGACACTAACTTTCTCAGACCTAAAGGTGTTTAGGTACCAAAATCTAATGTGTTTCCCATTGTGTAGGATACGAGGAAGAGCACCCATGGTACTTAGATAGTGGGTGGTCAAGACACATGACCGGAGATGCACATCAATTTATTGAATTAAAGCGGCATGATAGAGGAAAGGTTACATTTGTAGACAACAACAAAGGAAAAGTTATTGGTCTTGGAACCGTCAGTACAATTTACTTTCCATTTCTAATGTTTATCTTGTTGATGGTTTGAAACATAATTTGCTTAGTATTAGTCAATTGTGTGACAAAGGAATTCATATAATGTTAGAATCATCCAAATGCATCGTTAGGAATGAGAAGCATGAAACACTATTTATTGCATATAGAGATGAAAATGTTTATGCCATTAACTTTGATGAGATGCATATGCAAAATATTTCATGTTTGAGTGCACAAAGCGAATGTAACGCATGGTTGTGGCACCGCAGATTAGGATATTCTAGCATGGAAAATTTGTCAAATTGACGAAGCATGATCACGTCAAGGGCTTACCGAATGTACTTTTAAGAAAGACAAGGAACGTGAACCTTGTATTCTTGGTAAACAAGTGAAATCGTCATTTTAGACGAAAGTAACAAGTGACGTGACTCGAGCCTTAGAACTTATCCATATGGATTTGTTCGGACCCACCCAAACACGAAGTCTAGGGGGTAAATCATATTGCTTTGTCATTGTTGATGATTTTACTAGGTATACATGTGTGTATTTTCTATTTCATAAGCATGAAGTGTTTGATGTGTTTGTAAAATTTTGTGCTTTGGTTGAGAATGAAAAGAGATACAAGATCACCATCATTAGAAGTGATAGAGTTGGTGAGTTCGTAAATAGGAACTTGTAGGATTTTGTGCTAAATAAGGATATACACATCAATTATCCTCTCCTAGAACACCCCAACAAAATGGAGTTGTTGAAAGAAAAAATAGGACACTCTAAGAAATGTGTAGGACTATGCTAAATGAGTACAACATACTTAAGAATTTTTGGGCCGAAGCCATTAACACGGCGTGCTATGTTATAAATAGAGTAAATGTCTGAAAGCAAGTGAAAAAGACTCCTTATGAACTATGGAAAGGCCGAAAACCCAACATAAGTTATTTTAAGGTGTTCAGTTGCACTTGCTATGTTCTAAATGATAAGGACCATTTGGACAAATTTGACCCAAAGTCAAATGTATGTACTTTCCTAGGCTACTCCATGCATAGCAAAGCATATCGGGTGTTTAATAGATCAACAAAAACCATAGAAGAGTCTATCCATGTGAAATTTGATGAAGTAGATCTTAAAGTAAAAATGATTCATAACTTGGAAAAATTAAGGATTGATGATGAAGATGATGGCACCCTAGGTCAAACATCAAATACTCAAGAGGTCGAGGTAAGCATAGAACCCGAAACAAGTGCACCTAAGAATTCAAGACTTCTTATTGGCCATCCCTCCCAACAAATTATAGGTGATCCAAACAAAGGAATAATCACTAGATCAACATTATATCGAAATGAGGGACACATAACTTTTGTATCATAAACTGAACCCACCAAGATAGATGATGTCTTAGGAGATGAGTTTTGGGTAATGGCTATGCAAGAAGAGAAAAGTCACTTTGTTAGGAATAAAGTATAGATACTAGTACCTAGACTTAAGGACCATACTATTATAGACTCCAAATGAGTTTTTAGAAACAAAAAGAATGAGAAGGGTGAAATTGTAAGAAACAAGGCTCGGTTGGTTACACAAGGCTACAATCAAGAGGAAGGAATTGATCAATCACCCAAATGTTATCATGTCCGCGCTGAGATCGAGGTAACCCACTAATGAAATTCGTGGCAATATGCTCCCATTTCCTCCTAAGAATGGGAAGTGGCTGTAATAACCCATTGGGTTTGTGATATTTAGCCTTAACTTGCTGAAAAATATCACACCCTCTAAGGTAATCAGAAAGATTGGAGCTCATCCCTGACCACCAGAAAAGATGACGCACATTTGCATACATCTTGGTCTTACTCGGATGAACCGTAAAACATGAGCGTTGTGCCTCATAAAATATCTCATTGCATAGATTAACCACTGATGGAATCCATTATTGCCCTCTAAATCTCAGGCACGAGTCTGTCGACTGACTCCAATCTGGATGATCTGAACTCTGAGCAAACTCTAAAAATATTCCATAATGTTCATCCCATCCCTGGCCGTCAATTACACTCTGAATAGAGACAATCTGAGTCCTCATATGCCCATAAATTAACAGCCTAGAATTGATCAAAATATCAACAAAATACATCACCTTAACTGCCTCGAATAACCCATACTCGTGTGTCATGTGGCAAGTAATAATCTCTGCGTCAACCCCTTTGTGGCTCAATGCATCTGTAATGATATTAGCCTCCCCAGGTGATACTCCAAGGAGAAATCATAATCTTTAAGTAACTTAAGTCAATGTCTTTATCTCATATTCAGGTCCTTCTGAGTAAATAGGTATTTCAAACACTTATGGTCAGTGAATAATACAAATCTCTCCCCATAGAGATAATGACGCCAAATCTTCAGTGAAAACAACACTGTCGCCAACTCCAAGTCATGTGTAGGGTAATTCTTCTCGTGAACCTTCAACTGTCTGGACTTGTAGGCAATCACTCTACCGTCCTGCATCAATACACAACCCAAACCGACCTTAAAACCGACCTTTAACTGTCTGGAATTGTAGGTTCTATCTTGATTGTTTTGAAAAGGCTGTTATTGCTTCTTCCTAATAGTGCTAAAAATGGGTTTATGTAGGAATACCATATGATGGTTGAACTACTGTCAAATTTTGAGGTTCTGAATCAGGTACATTTCATTTTTATATATCTTTTTTTTCTATTAAATGGTTATATTTTCTTTTGGATAAATTTGGATTTCTGCAAATTTGTTCCACGATTATTGTTCTTTTGCTTTTGTTAATCTTCTACAAAGCTATTTGTTCATCTGCTACTGCTGCTGAACATGGTTTTGTTGATCTTGAGGATATAGCGGGGAAGGCTTCGTTGAGGATATAGCTGTGAATGAGGAAAAGGAAACGGTGACTCCTGTCATTAGAGCAAACTTGGATAATCAGGTATATATCTCTTGCATTGTTTCTTATGGTCTTATTGATATTGATAATATTATTTATGGTGAATCTTCTTGTACATAGGAAAAGCTTGTTTCGCGTGGGTGGATCCACGCAAAAGACTATTTTGTAGACTATACAACTTTAGGATAGTAGAACAACAGTAAATTCAAAATGCATGCCTAATATTTGTGTTTTTAAAGTTTCTTCTCAGCAGATTAGAACATAGTGTTAAATTCAAAATGCATGCCTAATATTTGTATCAATGTATGTCATTAAGTCTTGACTAATGTTATAATAAAAGAGCTATTTGTTCATCTGCTACTGCTGCTGCTGCTGCTGAACTTGGTTTGCTTCTTGTTTTAAGAGAAAATCTTTAACAGTTGTTAACGAGCTTTAAGAAAGAAAGTGATTAACAGTAGCACTTATCAATTGTATGTATAGTATCTTTATTCATATTATTTCTCTTCCTTTCAATTGACATTTTTTTATAAGATTTTTTTCTACTAACATTATTTTCAAGAGATTCAGGATTTTATTAATAAACTAGATAAAAGCACAGGGCTTCTCACCACATTAGAACAATTGGACAGGGCACATCATCTCACCTGGTCTACATTAATTGTACATAGTTGTGATATATATGTTGCATATGCACACTATGCATTTGTGTACAAGTAGATGTTAGTTTAGTTAAAAGAAGTGACACTATTTTGCTCCATTCGTTATTGTGCTTTATATTATAGCATGATTGTTTTGATGACCTTTAACATCACCACCACCGCAACTTTGACTTAGCTGAAACTAATGAATGTACAATGAGGAAAGCCTGCATTCAGAGATCACCCAATTTTAATCAGTAATTAGCTCCCAAATCAATAGTAAATTAAGAACTAATACACATATAAATCTACTGCTATTTTATTCTTACTTGGGCTAGAGCTGATGATCATTGCAGTCCCTCCAAAGTCACAAGTTGCTCCAATTCTCTTCTTCATCTGCCAGTAGTCACTGAAAGCATAGGAAGCATGAGGCACCACCGTATCAGGGTGGTAGCACCTACCTTGAGGCCTAATCTCCTCGCAATCAGCTCCAGCGCCGTAGGCATAATCCGTGGTGCTCATGGGATTATAGTAAGTTGTACCTTTCTGTGGTAATGACCATCTCCTGTCTCAGTTTTCTTCTGCACTTGAGCATTTACCTTGTGATAATGTCATTTTGGTAGATAGTTTATGACGTGACAAACTAGGAAAGCTTCAACATTGTCAAGCAATGGCTAAATGAAATTGATCGTTATGCAAGTGGAATTTGAAGTGGAGTTTATGCACGTTGTGCATTGTGGCAGGGAGGTGATCTGCAACGGGGTTTAGATAAGGAAAGGTTATTATCGGAGGGTCTACGTTCTGACAATATAAGAAGGCCATGGCATCATCACTTGGTATGTGGAAAGATCAGTTTTTCAGTAGTAGCCTTTGAAAGCAAGGTAAGAGTCAGTAGATTTGCATTCTTTTATGCCTTCTTTTAAAAGGTGCTTTTGACTAGAATCTATTGTGTCTGAATTGTCATGGGCTTCAGGGCATTCAACAGTTTGGGACCGATTTTGCAATGATCCAACAACTATTCCCTGGACAAACACGTCATCAAGTGAAAGTGAAATATAAAAAGGAAGAGCGACAACATCCTCTGAAAGTTTACGACGCCTTAACAAATCGTTCAAAGGGTATGCAATCTTATTACATTTTTGCTTTATCGTTGCTTCTAAAATTACTTGCTCTCCTTATGCTCTGAAAGTGAGTATATTACACAACTAACTGGAGAAACATGTTCTATATGATGTCATGAATACAGAACCCCAAAACATCAATCTGTTTTTGCAAACACTATTGTTTTTTCAATGCAAGCAATAACATGTTGACAACAGTCAATGTATTAAATATGGACTTGGTTGACAAGGATTAAAGTACCACAAGCAGAGAATAATATGTTGGAGCTATGTGTGTGCATGTGTTTATTTAAAGGCATCATTTAAGGTAGGAAACATGGGAGGTTGCTTAAGCCACTGTTCTCATGCTCTGCAAAGAAAATTAAGGATCCTTTTTTTAATAGAATAAGGATCCCAAAATTGTTGGTGGTATTTCTATTGAATTCATGTGTATTAATTTAAATCTTTTCAGTTCTCCCTCCAAGTCAGCTTACTAACACCACTTACATCTTTAATATGCTGTTCCTTTCAGTCCATTTAGTTCCCTCTTTTCCATGTACTACTGAAGCCGTGTTTCTTGCAAGCACCTTTGAGAATATCTAACTGACATCTAGTCTTCTTGATGTCGAAATTCTGCTGTTTCTCTCCTTTCAGATTGATTACATGTTGTCTTATTTATCAGCAATCCCCATTTCTTTATTCCTTCTCGGGGAGGATTCCCCAGCATTATAGTTTGGCACTGAAGCCATAAATATCATTTATTTTAATTGGGCGAGATCTCTCGTATTCCTAATTTTTAGATCGAAACGAACATTAGAAAATAGTTGATCTGTTGACTCCCCTCCTTAAAACACCAATTTCAAAATTGAGGAGAGAACATCATATGAGGCAATAATTTTTGGATTTATCTCAGTTTTCTTGTGAGCCATAAACTTGCATATACTTCAATATTGAAGAAATACATGCTTTTCAAATGATGTCTGATTTTGGAAAAGGAGGAACGGTTGCATTGGCAATTACTTTCTCAAAGAATGATTTACCTGACCCAAATCCTTAACACAATTTTTGGTGACCATCTACAGAAGCAGGCTGCATTGGCAGTATTTTTTTTCTGTCTCCCCGTGACTATGAAATAGGCAGCTTAAAATTGGAGATTTATGTTGTCAAAAGAAGGAGATTCTCATGGTGAATCACCATGATTGGTGCCAAAATTGTCGATGAAGTACTCATATTCTTATGCAGGTCTTGCACACTTGGGATGGTTATGTAAAGAGTGTGTTGCTTTTGTAATTTGGAAATTGATAGGATTTGGAGCTGTAATATGATGTGTCTTTTTCGTTGCAGATCATTCTCATTTTGAGCTTGTAATATGATGTGTCATTTCGTTGCAGATCATTCTCCATTTGGTTGACTGCTTTGTTTCATTTGATTGTGTTCAAGAGGGAGTTGAAGTGGGGAGGTGTGGCTTTGAATGGTGGGATTATTGCATTTGGTTGATGTTTGTTGTGGTGGAGTTTGCCTAATGGAGATCTTCTCAGTGAAGGCCTGAAAAATCTCAAATTCCTTTGATCATCTATGTTTGTAACGTTTTAGTGAAGTACTTTGATGAAACATTTTTTTTTCAGAATTCTTGCAATTAACTTGACTGCAAAATGTGTTTAAAAAGTTATATGTTGCAGGCAGGTATATAAGATTAGTACATTTTAAAAAAAAGAAATGAACAACCTTTAATAACGGTTTAAAACCGTCATTAATAGGTTTATTCAGATATCAAGTTTCACATAAGATAACGGTCAAAAACCGTCACAAAAGGCCTTGAGCTTTTATAACTCCTCATAACATGACGGACATTGTGACGGTTGATAACCGTTCTTAAAGACCTTTAATGACGGTTTTAAACCGTCATTAAAGCATTTTTCTGTTTTAGTGGGAGGTGCATCAATTAGAGCAGAAGATCATAAAAAGACAAGGGATTAGCAGAGAGTTTAACGAAAAATTCAGGCAAAGATATGTGGAATGATAAATACCATCAGATTGTACAAAGTATCATAAAAAAATATAGCTCTATTAGAAAGAAACTTAGGATATGTAGTTATATAAGAAAGTAACATAATACACTTTGTTGAAAGTGGTTCATATATAAATAGGTCCCTTTTTTACTATTAGGTCCTAATGGTAGTTGAGGAGAGATGTCCTCCTATCTAATCATATCTAAAACCTCTTATGAAAAATATCAAATCCCAGTAGAAACCAAACTTCACAGAGAACAGGTAACACAAACCAAAGGTAAGAAACCAACTATGAAAATTAAACAAACACAAAAAACAATACATAGTTAAGAAAGTCACATACATCCACAGCTGCTAGAAACCTCAAAAACTAATGTTCAAAAGAGAAATACAAATGGGTGCAAATACTGTCTTGATTCTCACAAACTTTCCAACACACAAACAATCATGAGTTCTAATGTAGTAATAATTTAGAGTACAATTTTGAAAGACAAACCAAACACTCTAAATACTCAATAAGTGTCTTTTTTTTTCTCTTTTTTTTTTTGGGAAGGGAGGTAGTAACTCAAACAGCATAGTTGGTTCCAAGATAAAACACTTAAACACACAAAACACCTGCTAAAAACAAAAATGAAGAATGTCAATAGTCAATTGACAAATTTAGTTATTCAAAAGTGGGGAAAAGCAATACACAAGAGGTCTTGTGCTTTGCATTTCTTCAATAACTTACAGGCAACAATGTAAAGATGTATACTGTACCAATTCATTTTTTGTTATATTCTTTTGCTATCTCAATCAGTTTATGCCCGAGTATACATTCACAAAATCAATCAACTAATGCCTCTTATACATTGCCATGAACAAGGGCACAAAAACATATAATGCTAAAAAGATGTATAAGGAATTTTTTGTTTTCATTGTTAAGACATAACTAAATGAAGCAGCTTCTGAAAGAGTTGGTCAATTTTATAATTAGACACCAAATTTATACTGAGGAGTTACGATCAGGACTCACCAGATAGTACATAACAAGCAAGGAATTTAAGCTTCGTATAAGATGGCTGTCCTATAAAGGTCAGAAATACAGAGCATTTCAACAATCACACAATGATCACCGAAAGAAAAGAAGAAAGTAGCTTGATCAATGTAATTGTTGAAGAATCATCGCATTGACTATGCTTTTACAATTGAAATCTTTTATCAGTAAATCATAAAGGATATAAATTATCAGTACTACATATAAAGGGAGACTTAAAATCATGTTTTCTACTGAGCAATTAGAATCAATAAAATACGAGAGGACAACATGACAAAGAAACATAAATTATGTAGTTCAAATACGTATTAAAAATAATTGAAATATGCCAAAAGAGGTAGCTAAGCTGGATACCTGGAGGTGAAACAAAAGGGGACATTTCCAAATCTTCATCCGATCCAGCGAAGTAAGCCTTTGTAATTGTTGCTTGGAAGGTAAATGCATAAGATCCCTGCAATAAGAAATGGCAAGACTGTGAAGGGACGATAGGTTCCCGAGCCATTCTGGCAATGCAACCAGGGAATCAAACTGCTTTATTTTTAGCTTTCTTAGAACAGTAAGGTGTTGAAGGTGGTGAGGCAGTGACGTGATCTTGGCCCATCCCCAAATTGTTAAATCCTCAAGGGAAATACTTCTCATAGCCTTTGCAGCTAAAGGAACACCCATGCATTTTGTTACGATCTTCCTGCCAATCTCTTCTAAATCGCAAGTTTTTTTTGGTCCTCCATGTCCAAATGCACGATTTTCAAATACAACCCAACAATGAGCTTCTGATAACTTCCCCAAAGGGAGTGAAGGAACTGTTCCCATATGATTTGCAACCGTCTCTACGCACGCGTAACGATGACTTTACTTCCCTGGGCGCCGCTCATAAGTATAACTCTAACATCATCCCACAGGCTTGAACTCCATACATCATCTAGTACGAGGAGGAATTTCTTCTTTGTTAGCTTTTCTTTAAGTTCTCCTCGCTTTTGAACTTTATTAAATGATCCCGACTGACTTCCACAAATACCTCGAAATACTTCCTCTAGGATTCTTTTGTCACTAGAATCATCATTAGCGATGCATACCCAATATTTATTGGAACTAAAATGCTTGGACACCCCACTTCATCGTCGTAAACTGAGTAAGAGTTGTCTTGCCAAGACCACCAAAACCAACAATAGGAATGACAGAAATTCTCTTCTTTGCTGGCAGAGGAATCATCAAGTAACATATTTATTACTTTTGATTTTTCATCTTCCCTTCCAACAACCTCTGTATCAATGAAAAATGGGGAGGTTTCTCGATTGTTGTTGGTTTTGTCTGCACTTGCTCGTTCTTCCAAATTTTAGAATTTCTTTTCCTCGTTAATTTCATGAAACTCTCGGTATACATCTTCTACTCTCCTAGCCATTGTCTCACGAAATTCAGCTCGATTGGAGAGCGAAAAGAAATTTGAGAAATTTTGCACCATGCCTTGACTGTTGTCCGGAAACTCTTGTTCAGTTAGCAATGTCTCATACTCTTATCTCATCCAATATTTCTTCTCCATCATAAGCTGCTTGCTTCACCCTTTGCAACCAACTTCTCATGGCTTTTTCCTTCACTTGACGCTTCTCGGCATCTTCCAACACTAACTGGATCATGTCCACAGTATTTTTAAGCTTTTGGAGATTGCCTTTTACACCGGTTTCATTGGTTGAAAAAGCGCCGCCCAACTTCATCAAAAGGCCACTACTAATGTTAGCAAGAAATCCTGAAGCCAAGCTCACAAAAAAGGATTCAGCCATTTCAGTAACTGCAACTGAAACAAGAAATGAACAACGTGAGATTGTGCAAGAGAGACAAAGTAGATCAGCCGTTAACGCTTATGGGTTGTTTATGAGACTACATCGACTTACCAGCCAACTCAAAGTAATTAGTAATGAAAGAATAGTACAACAGCTACACCACCAATAGATGCAGTCGGAATATTTTCTTCCGTACTTCTAGCTCATAAAGCGCATCAGCTAAAAATTGAGTTGTATCCCATCTGAAATAAATTGAGAATGTCAAAGTTTACTACTCACCAAAAGAAAATTGACTTCAGAACCCATATTAGTAGGGGTGTGAATTTTTTGTGGTGTTCGCTGTCTGGTTTTGTCTAGCTCTCGAAAAAAAAGGATTTGAACAAATATTTTTTAAGTTTCCGGCAAGTTTGGGCAAGGCTTTGATGTTCAAATTGAAATTTGGGGCAAGTCCCAATGAGACCCTCTAAAGTCCGGACCTAGACCGGATTTCAAAAGATTCCTATTATATTGAAAGTATACTTCTATTAGTTATATAATTCAAAAAATAAAAATAGAAATACATAAACTATGGTTGTAAAAACAAATTGACAAATAAGTTGTGTTTAGCAACTAGATTATTTCAAAAATAATTTACCTAATAAGCTAGAATTTAGACGCTACCTTGACTAGCGTTTATATAAAAAAAATAGATGAAATCTTTTTTCTCCATTCGCACATGGCTCCAAAATATTGGTAAAGATATTGATATTTAAGATATATGCATTTGGTGACAAAAATAAAAGATAAATACGTTTTTTATAAAAAGAAAAATACTTTATTTGTATAAGAAGATAGATATGTTTAGTAAAAAATAAAAATAAATACATAATACATTTTTTTAATCAATGTTATGTGTGTGCTAGTTTATTACCTACATAAATATATTTCTTTTCAAAACCTTATATTATACTAACTAATCCTAAATTAAAATATATCAAGAAATTATAAATTAAAATACATTATTTAATATATATATATATATATATATACTTGAAGCAATATTTAATTTTTTTAGAATTATTATTAAATAGTAAAAAACAATCGATTTATAATATCAGATAATAATGTGTGTATTGTAAAGAAGATTTGTAAACTAATTTATTTAATTAATACTATATATCACATGTCTTTTATGTCATTTTGTGTTTATATCTACTACTTTATCAGCTATTTCTTTCAAACACTTTTAATTGATTAGCTAGATTATCAACTTTCAACTACCCACTACTAATGTTTTCAGCTATCAACTAGATTATCAGCTATCAAATTATTAGTTGGTGTCGTCAAACATAGCTTACATAGAGATAGAAAAGTAGTATTTTGTCTACCAAGAAAAAATGTACAATTTTAGTTTCGAGGGTTAGCAAAATTGTTTAAGACAACATTATGCATTTTGTCTTTCAACAAATATTATTAATTTAACGGCCCGTTTTATTAACGTCGTTATTTATTTCTAATTTCAAACTAAAATGCCAGCTCAGACCACTCGTGGACGTCGTAAATAGGCTAGGGACTCATTGACCTAGGTACACTAGTCTATTTTGTCTTTTGTATGTTTACTTGCGATGTATTTAGGTGTTATTTATCCTATATAATCATCGCATGTATGAAATCATATCTTATTGTCATGTGAGAATGTGTAACGAGTGTACATCTCGAAAAGCGTTTTGACGCGGGTACCGGGTAAGCGAAACATGGGAACACTAAGTCTAGCAAAATAAGTTGAATAAAAAGACTAAGGTTAAGGTGAATATGGTATAAAATGAATTATTAAACCTTAGGGTACGCATCACATAAATTGAGTACACTAAGAATGGGCGGGGCTTGGATGCGTGCCGAACGCAGGGCACCGAACTGGGTTGCTGGGAGTTAGTGTAAACCTTAAATAAGATTTTACAAAACCAATATGGGGGTCTAATTAATTAATTGTGATTTAGTTTGCTCAAATCAAGTCTAAGCCTATAGTTGGAAATCAATTAATTGGGAACTAAATATTTGCATTGAGATGATCATGGATTGTTGTAATCTAAGTTAGATGAGTCATTCAATCATGTCACTAGAAATTTGGACAACCTAAAAGATAACCACTGGATGAGCCTCAAGATCGTGGTTTCACACTAGATCATAAGGTAACAATAAAAGCCCCTTTGTGATTGGTTTCCTAGACATGCATAGAGTTAGCTAAAATGGAAAATCAGAGATTTGATGGTTGAGAAGGAAATGGTGGATAAGGTAAGGAACTTGGGGAAATAGCTACAACTTATAAAGGTAAGCCTCATATTCATCATCTCATTCGCTTGTCCATAACAATGAAACTTAAAATTTGGGCTTTTGTTCTAATTCGATATTTCGAGGGAAACTTGCTAGTTTTAAGTGTCTTACTCCTTGGTTTTTAACTCATTAAAGCAATGAAATTGGTTTTAGTCATAGAAATTATAGGAATTTGGAGTTTTAAATGTTTTATGTTGCAAGCATGTCTTGATCTTGAAACATGATGATATATTCTCTGTGAATGTGCCTCTTGCTTGCCTATGAAGTGTTTGATTTTCCCTACGAGGAGAGGCTAGGGTCAACGAAAAAGGGAAGGCCAGGGATTGAAATTACAAAATTCCTAGATGGAATTCTGGGGATTCGACCGCAATGCGCGCTAAATAAGGTCCTCACTACGTTGTGTGCCTGCGAACGTCACTGTTTTTCTTCCCGAAAAACAGCAGCGCTGGGGCAGACCTCTAGCGTGCTGGGCAGCTTAGCACTCCCAACGTTAAGGACAGTTCAGAAAGATTTTTAAACATCTAACTCTAGGGAATGGTTTAGGACTTAGGCTAGCTAATTCCTAAAACACTAGAAAATGATCTCAGGGGACCACAAGACTGTAGTACGATAATTGAGGCAAGTCGGGGAGTGAGCCGGAGTGCTTTTCATAGTTTTGAATAGTGTATTAAGGTGTGTAAAACCCAATTGAACACCACTCTAGTATTTACTTATTGCTTTATATTGATCAATTCTATTCCTTGATATTCTTCCTATTATTATTTTGGATAGTGGTTGAGTTACTCCAACTGGATGGAATTCGACGTGTGATCAGTGCGCACTAGATTGTAGCGCGTGACCTAACCCTCGGTAAATGGCAATCCGAGCTATTTTCGATACACGTGTTGGTGTGATGTGGATATGGCTAGCATCGCTAGGATACTAGGGGAAAGGAGCGTGGGACGCTACGTAGGAGATCCTAGTATACGAAGTACAATCTAGTCCGACGGGACAAACACACACTTTATTTATCTTACTATTATTTATTCATGCGATGTGCCAATTACAAGTTTTTGTCTTTTACATTATGCATGTCTATGTAACATTTCATGGCAGTCTATCTATTTACTTATTAAATGCTCAGTGAATTTCTTTAGGTATTTACTCACTCGTCATTTATTTGTTATGATGGCTTGAGTGCATATCATAGTACCAGTATGGGCAAGGGGATCTTAGGCGACTACATCCGATTGTCCACTGTTAAGTACCTACTAGTACGTATTTATTTTGATATTTTATTTACTTTTGGGTATTTGGTGGATTGGAGAGACATGGTACATGTATATATTACTATTTATGGTATTTTCGCTTATATACAGAGTACTTTCCCGGGTTTTCCACATTAAGACTTATGTTTTATATTAAATGGAAATCATATGTTTATTATTCTTTTTTAAGTATTTAAGATTTCTGCTGTTACAACTGGTTAATTTCTTACCACTATTGGAAAACACAATCCAACACGCAAGGCTAAGTAAAATAGGCTAACTGACAGATTATAGAATAAAACACATATTTAAATAATCGAATGAGTTGGCACAAGAATCGAGAAAGCGATATGATGATGGACGTAATGGATCATGGGATCAACTAGTTGGAGTGATGCATGGCAGGCGCAGCCAGGCCTGTGGATAGGGAGCAACACGCCATGGGGTGGCCTCAAAATCGGGGTCGTGACATTTTATAAGAGTGAGCATTTTGAGGACTTTGGAAATCATAAGGAAAGAGTATAAAACTTAAACAAACAAACTTAGATGTGAAAACTCGATGATATTACCTTAGAACCCTAGTTGGGAAGTGACAGTGAGAGCGAATAGAAATAGAGATATATACGTGTTATATTTTATTGAATTATATATATATTAAACGCGTACGCATATTGAGCCTGATTGGGCAAACAATTTTCGGTGCAGATCACCATGGACGGTCAGTAGACTATGCCTCATGAGTCAGGACAGACTAGTGATACTACCAAGGATCCCACACCTATTGTAAGCTTGAAGGATCGTGTATCAGCTCAGGAGACTTAGATGGTAGAGGTACTCTGACTACAACGAGACCGGTCAGTGAACTTATATCCTTGACATCGGCATTGAGGGAGCCGACAGTTGTTATGGTACCGACTTAGACCTGTTGCCTGCCCCAACAATTATAGAGACTCCTATTCAGGTAATGGTTTAGGAGACACTTGAAAATGGAGCTAAACCAGTGAACGTACCTTTGGAGACGCTTACACCTACACCCCCACCTATGACTACGGAGTAGCAGACTACTACTACTATTACTACCATGTCTGAATATTCGCTGAGACCAGAGACAAAGCTATTGAGGGACTTTCTCAAGTTTCAACCAGGGTATTTCCACAGAGGTGGTGAAGTTGAGACAGCGGGTAGATGGCTTCTTGCACACCAACGTTTGCATAAGGTTCCTACGACTACGGAGTAGCAGACTACTACTACTATTACTACCATGTCTGAATATTCGTTGAGACCAGAGACAAAGCTATTGAGGGACTTTCTAAAGTTTCAACCAGGGTATTTCCACGGAGGTGGTGAAGTTGAGACAACGGGTAGATGGCTTCTTGCACACCAATGTTTGCATAATGTGATGATGACTGAGGAGAGACATCAGACACGTCTTCTTACCGCTTGTTTCATGGGAACACAATAGTTTGGTGGACTACATACCAGGATACACATCCGAACCCAACCACTTGGGAGCAGTTCAGACAAGTCTTCTATGATCAGTGCATACCTATGGAGGCTCGGTTGTGACTCAGAGAGGAGTTTTGGTTTTGAGACTGGGCGGTCGGATGGTAGTACATTACATGGAGCGCTACCGATATCTACTACAGTTCACGATGGACGTAGTGGGGATTGAGTGGCTAAAAATTTACTACTTCATCGGAGGTAGGACGAGGTCATTACTAGTGCTATCATTTCATTAGGGGCTCAGACATTGTAGGATATGTATGAGCGAGCATTGACTCACGAGACATTGTTGTTGATGAGGGACAACAAACACGTTGCAGGGATATATGAGAAAGAGACTAGATATAGTTCTTGACCTGATAGGAGACCAAAGAGACATTGGGATCAGTCCGACAGATGCCGAAGAGATGACAGGCATGGCAGAGACCATAGAGATAATCGCCGAGATAGACAATTTAGGTATGATGACAGACAGTTGGTACATACTATGCACCCACAGCAGCGTCGTCAGGATAAGAATTAGGGTGGCTACAATAGCGGTCAGAGGGACCAGGGCCAGGGCCAAGGATTCGGAGACAAACAGGCGGGAGGTAGGAAACGCGACGTTATCACAGATGTGGTCAGATGGGGCATCTGAGAGCAGACTTTAAAGCACCATCTTTGCCATGACGAAAGCAAGGATTGGATAGGGAGAGATCACATGCATTAGCATAGCCAGGACGACGGAACGACCAGACACCTCATCGAGGGTATGTTACATATTTATGGTAGACCTATGCATGTGATGTTTGATTTTGCAATACATTATCTTTTATTACTGGACGGATTGTGAAGTGTTAGGGTTAGTTTCACAGACACTAGACACCCACCTTGTCCTCAGGACTGTTAATGGGGACAAGATATACCCTAACCAAATTTGTCGAGACATTATGTTATAGGTAACTAGACATCATTAGCTAGCAGACCTTTGAGTCTTAAAGTATTTAGAGTTTGATGTGCTCTTTGGGATGGATTGGTTATCTACTTACCATGCACAGATAGATTATTATGGGAAGAGTGTCGAGTTTTTTAATCCAGAGATACTGGAGTTTTCATTGGTAGGATCTGCGACCACCTTACCTATTACGAGGGGATGAATAGCTACAACATAGAGGAGATGAGGCATTTGCATTGCTAATTGAGCCAGAGGTTAGAGGCGAGGTTAGGATTGAGGATGTACTAGTAGTTAGGGAGTACATTAACATGTTTCCAGATGACCTATCAAGATTGCCACCACCGCGAGCAATAGAGCTATATCAAGGACTCAGCCCATCGCTAGAAGACCTTACAGGATGTCCACATTAAAGTAAGAGGAGCTCAGGAGGTAGCTTGAGGACTTATTGGCAAAGGATTCATCTCCTTTTTATCATGTCACCATGGGGAGCACCAGTGTTTTTTGTGAAGAAGAAGGATGGTACGATGGGGATGTGCATTGATTATAGGAAGTTGAAATAGGTGACAATTAGGAACCTTACCTACTCCCTAGGATCGACGATCTGTTCGACTAGTTGGTAGGCGCCAAGTTTTTTTCCGAGATTAATTTTGGCTCGGGATATCATTAGTTAAGGATTCGGGAGGATGACATCAAGAAAACCTCTTTAGTACCAGATATGGATTATTTTAGTTTACAGTCATGCCTTTCGGGCTGACTTACGCTCCAACGATATTCATAGGCTTGATGCACTAAGTATTGAGGTCGTACTTGGACAGATACGTCATCATTTTCATCGAAAACATTTTGGTCTACAACAGGACTCGTGTGGAGCACAAGAGTCACCTTCATGTAGTGTTGATGACTTTGAGAGATCACTGACTATATGCAAAGTTCAACAAGTGTGGCTTAGGACACGGTCGTAGGGTCGATGGTGTAGGCCACGATAGGGCTCCCTGGTCCTCGGTACATATCTTGGATAGCTGGTTCACACCCATTTGCTAAATGAAGTAAAGTTTTCGGGACATGTCATCAGCAGTTAGGGCATCTCTGTAGATATAGAAAAGATCAGAGCAATAGTCAACTGGAGGACACCCAAGTCAGTTTTGGATATCTGGAGTTTTCTAGGGATGGCAAGATATTACAGGTGATTTGTACAGGATTTTTCTCCTATTACCGCGCCGATGACGAGACTGACTAAAACGATGTTCGATTTGATTGTTTAGATAAGTGTGAGTAGGCTATTGTGGAGCTGAAGAGGAAGTTGACTTCTTCACTCATTTTGACATTACCAAAGTCGAGGAAGAGTTTAGCAGTTTACACCGATGTTTTAGAGATGGGGTTAGGATGCATATTGATGTAGAAGGGTCATCTAGTAGCTTACCTTTCTAGACGATTGAGGCCTTATGAGTGTAACTATCCAATACATGACTTGGAACTCGCAGTTATTATTTTTGCATTGAAGGCTTGGAGGTACTACCTATATGGGGAGAGGTTCACCTTATAAACAGATCAATAGAGTTTACTTTACATCTTTACTCAGAAGGGTCTGAACATGCGTAAGAGAAGATGGCTAAAGTTGCTGAAAGATTATGACTTTTACGATCGAGTACCACTCTGGGAAAGTGAATGTCGTAGTAGGCGCATTAATTAGATATGTGGTCGATAGTCAGATAGTTGTTCGACGCCTAAGACATGAGCATGGACTATCGATGCAGCATCAGTGATGTGTATGACATATATTCCAATTTTAGATGAGCCTCAGATTTGTGGTCAGGTGAGGGTTCCAACGACATCATTAGAGCGGGTGGCAAAGTGTTAGAGGACTGATGAGCTCTATAAGCGGTTCAGTGGGCTAGCATTAGATCCCAAGTGTTTGATTAGTTGGAGACGTCAGATCAGTGCTTGAGACATCGAGGTCGATTATGGGTACCAGCAGTACAGAGATACGAGAGAGTATTCTAGAGGATGCCTACGGGTTTCGCTATGCAATTCATCCTAGCAGGACCAAAATGTACCATGACTTGAGGAGGTTATTTTGGTGGCTAGGGATGAAGGCCAACGTTGGAGCATACGTTAGGAGTTGCCACATTTGCTAGCAGGTTAAGGTTAAGCACAGACGACCAAAAGGATTATTGTGGCCGCTACCAATTCCATGTGGAAATGAGAGCAAATTACCATGGATTTCTTCAGTGGACTATTGTAAACTTCGGGTGACACGACGCAGTGTGATTTATGATCAACAGGTTGACAAAATTGGCATACTTCATTTCAATTTCGATGCAATACACGTTCCCACAGCTGAGTAGTTTGTTTGAACGAAAGATTATTAGATTGCATGAGGTGCCAATTTTCATCGTGTCTGACAGGGATCTCAAGTTGATTTGAGATTTAGGGAGGCTAAAGGAGCAATTTGGTACCAGGTTGCAGTTTAGTACGGCTTACCATCCTCAGACAAACGGACAGAGAGATTAATACGGATTTTGGAGGATATGCTCAGGGCTTGTATATTGTAGTTTGGGGGTTCGTGGGAGGATAATTTTCCACTGAGTGAATTTACCTATAACAACAACTATTAAGCTAGTATCGGGATACCACATTTCGAGGCATTGGGTGCTCTGCAGATCACCCGCGTGTTGGGCAAAACTAGAGGATACAATTATCGTGGGGCTAGAGATAATTGTTGATCACACACAGAAGATCAGATAGATTGTCAGAGACTATGAGTAATACACAGGGACAGACAGAAGAAATATGCGGATAGGTACTTCGATGGTCTGAGCTATGAGGAGGGCGATTTGGTTTATTTGAAGGTTTCCCATTAGAAGGGCCAACAGAGGTTTGGAATTAAGGGGAAACTGGCACCGAGATTCATAGGGCCATTCCGAGTTACAACACGAGTTGGTAGTGTCGCGTATCTTCTAGACTTACCTACGGAGTTAGCTGGAGTTCACCCGATGTTCCATATTTCAATGTTGAGACTTGCCAAATCAGGCCCGAGACTGATGGTAGACATTCGATAGATCGAGTTACTACTTGACGCGACATACGAGGAGCGACCATTAACGATTTTGGATCGCAAGATTCAGACTCTTAGGAATAGGGAGATCCCTAAGGTACTCATTCGTTAGCAGCATCATGGTACGGAGGGACTCACCTGGGAACTTGTGTCGACCATGCGGGAGCGTTACCCTCTGTTATTCTACGGTATGTTTTATGATTTAGCTAAATTTGGGATAAAATTTTCCATAGTTGGGAAGAGTTGTAATGACCCATTTTATTAACGTCGTTATATATTTATAATTTCATACTAGGACCCAGCTCGAAGCATTAGTGGACATCACAGATAGGTTAGGGACTCACCGACCTAGGTACACTAGTCTATTTTGTCTGATGTATGTTTATTTACGATGTATTAAGGTGTTATTTATCCCATATAATCATTACATATATGAAATCATATCTTATTGTCGTATGAGAATGTGTGATGGGTGTTCGTCTCGAAAAGCGTGTCGACATGGGTACCGGGTAGGCAAAACATGGGAACACTAAGTCTAGCAAAGTAAGTTGAATAAAAAGACTAGGGTTAAGGTGAATATGGTATAAAATGAATTATAAAACCTTAGGCTACACCATAAAAATTGAGTACACTAAGAATTGGCGCGCCTTGGGTGCGTGCCGAATGTGGGGCACCGAGTACCGGGTAGCCGGGAGTTAGTGTAAATCCTTAAATAAGATTTTCAAAACCAATGTGGGGGGTCTAATGAATTAATTATGATTTAGTTTGCTCAAATCAAGTCTAAGCCTATGGTTGGAAATCAATTAATTAAGAACCAAAGATTTGCATTTAGATGATCATGGATTGTTGTAATCTAGGCTAGATGAGTCATTCAATTATGTCACTGAAAATTGGGACAACTGGAAAGATGACCAAAGATGAGCCTTGGGATATGTGGTTTCACACTAGATCATAAGCTAACTATAAAAACCCCTTTGTGATTGGTTTCCTAGACATGCATAGAGTTAGCTAAAATGGAAATCAAAGATTTGAGGGTAGAGTAGAAGGCTGGAAATGGTAGATCAAAGCTAAGGAACTTGGGGAAACTAGCTACAACTCATCAAGGTAAGCCTTCTATTCATCATCTCCTTCCCTTGTCCATAACAATGAAACTTAACATTTGGGTTTTTGTTCTAATTCGATATTTATGGTAAACTTGTTGTTTTGATATTCTTAGTCCTGGGTTTTTTACTCATTCAAGCAACGAAATTGGTTTTAGTCACTAAAATTATGGCAATTTGGGGTTTGAAATGTTGTATGTTGCATGCATGTCATAATCTTGAAGCATGATGATATATTCTCTATAAATGTGCCTCTGGTTTGTCTATGAAATGTTAATTTTACCCTACGAGGATAGGCTAGGGTCGATGGCAAAAGGGGAAGGTTAGGGAATCAAAATCACATAATTCCCAGATTTGGAATTCTAGGTTTTGACCTGAACAGTGCTCTGGAAAAGGTCCGCAACGCGTCGGTGCTCGCAAGCGACTGTTCTTTTTTTAGGACGGGGTAGCGTGTTGGGGCTAGCGCGCTTGGGACAATTCAGAAGGATTTTTAAACATCTAACTCTAGGGAATGGTTTAGGACTTAGGCTAGATTAATGAACCCTAAAACACTTGAAAATGATTTCAGGGGACCATAGGACTATAGTACGATAGTCCGGGGCAGGATAGGAGTGCTTTCGGGGTTTCAAAGAATGTATTGAGGTGCGTAAAACCTAATTGAACGCCACTCGAGTATTTACCTATTGTTTTATATTGATCAATTCTATTCCTTGATATTTTTCTTGTTATTATTTTGGACGTTGGTTGAGTTATTCCAACTAGATGGCATTTGACGTGCTTCAATGAACGCTAGATTGTAGCACGTGTGAACCGACCCTTGGTGAATGGCAACTTGTGCTATTTTCGGTACCCGTGTCGGTGTGATGTGGATATGGCTTGCCTTGCTAGGATACTAGGGGAAATGAGCGTGGGGTACCACATAGGAGATCCTAGGGTTCGAAGTATAATCTAGTCGACGGGACGAACACACACTTTGTTTATCTTATTGTTATTTATTCATGCGATGCGCCAATTATAGTTTCTATCTTTTACATTCGTATTTCTATGTAAAATTTCATGGAAGTCTATCTATTTACTTATCAAATGCTCAGTGGATTTCCTTGAGATTTTACTCACTGGACTTGTCATTTGTTTGTTGTGATGGCTTGAGTGCAAATCATATTACTAGTAAGGGCAAGGGGATCTTAGGCGACTACATCTGATTGCCCATTGTCAAGGACCAACTAGTACTTGTTTATTTTGATATTTTGTTTACTTTTAGGTATTTGGGGGACTGGAGATTGACATGGTACATGTATATATTACTATTATGGTATTGTCGCTTATATATAGAGTACTTTCCCAGGTTTTCCACATTAGGACTTATGTTTTATATTAAATGAAAATCACATGTTTATTGTTCTTTTATAAGTATTTAAGACATCTGCTGTTACAACTGGTTAATTTCTTACCACTATTGGAAAACACAATCCAACACTCAAGGCTAAGTTATACAAGCTAACTGACAGATTATAGAATAAAACACATATTTAAATTATCAAATGGGTTAGCACAAGAATCGAGGAAGCCGATATGATGATGAACGTAATGGATCGTAGGACCACTAGTTGGAGTAACGTGGTAGGCACAGCTGGGCCCGGGATAGGGAGCAGCAGACCACGAGGTGACCTTGAAATTTGGAGCTGTCACAATTAAAACTTTTAATTTAAAATAATAAATACAACTTGAACATTACTTTTTAAAATTATCTAGAGAAGATTCTATTACAAGGAATTTACAATGGTTTAATTAATTAAAAAAACTTTTAAACATATAATAATGTTTAAAGACCTTGACAAATCCGAATATTTGAACAACCCAAATTTAAAAGTAAATTCGGGTTTGGACAAGATACACTTGTCCGAATTTAAGATGGGTCATGTTGGATAATGCCAATGCTAGTTTATATCAAGGGTGGTCCAAACCCGAACCGTTCAAACGTGAAAAATTGACACACCTACATAAGAGTATTAATTAATGTATTAACCAACGATCTCTTGCATCTTTAATTCATTCCCCTCTACTCACATGGTGCCTATTAATTACGTGACTTGCTTAGTGACTCTCTTAAGGAACACTCTCAATTAGTTAATTGCCTTTATTCTCTTACCTGAATTTTTGTTCAAAGCAATTATTTTTACTATAACAAATTTTAATTAGTGGAATTTACATTTCATTGATCTGGTTCAATTCTTTTGTAAACCACTAATTATATATGAGGCGTTTTTATGTTTGGGTTATCTTTGTAATTGTTGGTTAGTTCGAATTCATTTGATATTAATCGGCAACAAATCAAATGTATTAAATTATCAAATAATTTGCTTTACAAAATGGATGTAGAGTAATTTTACAGGAGTATAATAATTAGGAAAGGAAAATGCTTGGGACCCAGATTAGGCACCAACTCTAGGCACCTAGCTAACGTAGCCTGACAAGGGGCCTACTTTGTTGTTCATGACATTGATTGCACTCTGTACATTGTCAATTTGTTAGTTCGACTAACTAACTAATTGTTGGGTGCAAGAAATGAGGTCAACTTTTAGAGAAAATTTGAGTTTTTGAATGGGAAATGCACAATGCCATTTAGCCACCGAGTGTTGTTGCATTACGGAATATATAAACCCGCATCACGAGGTGCAAATTCGGGATGTTATTCCAACACTCTCTATTTTGGTTGATTGAAAGACTTGTTGATTGACTCATCGAATTGGCAGACTGACTGAAAAGAGAAGCAACAATTTTGGATCCCTAGTGACACATCAACTAGGTGTTCAATCTAAGTGCCTAAAGTGAGATATTTTAATAACTTCTAAGAAGGGGTTAGTACCACCAGATATAGATATAAAATCACAATCAAAATTCTATAAATATGTTCAAGTATGTATAATACTTTGGGGTCTCGTGCACATAGTTTTTGGTGCATAATAGGTGGGGTATGCATCCCAAAGTGTGCACCAAATGCTCCAAAGGATGTGGTGCCACAAGTCATGTTACCCTAGTGTGACTTTAGGGTGTCTTGGTAGCATGTTCATTTTTTAGCACATGAGCTATTAGTTTTTGGTAGGTTATATATGGAACTATATATATTGACTCACTAGCCAACTCAAAGAGCAAAAGCAATGAAATTAAGAACACATCTGCATCAATAAAATGTCAAATTGCCAATTAGGGTTCTTCTAGCTTAGGGAATGCATCAGTTTTCGAGTTGTTGTCTCCGTCTAAAAAATAATTGAGGAGAACATATTGTTTTATTGAAATTGACTTGAGAATCCATTATGCATTACAAAAAAGAAAAAAAATTGCACACATCAAAGTTGGAGAAAAAAAGTGTAGCGGCATCCAATTCATCAGCAGTTACGGTGTGCACTGCGGACCCACAACTCTACCAACTCATCACCCAACTGCGTCCCATGGCGACTCATAAACTCAATATAATCAAATTCTTGCTAACTTTAAGTTATGTATTAATAATTATTTATTTAAGTTAGCTTTGGATTCTTTATTATCATTTTACCTTAAAGTACGTAGCGGATAATTAAAATTATCAAGGTGTTTTATGAGCATATTACCTAAGGTGGAAACCATCTCAAAATATACATCATATACATATCAACTGAGATCCTCAAAATACTATAAATTATATACAAGTCATATCTATCTCTCATACCCCAAAACCCAGCATAAAACAAAGAAACAAAAACAAACGTACAAGTAGGGCAAATGTAGTCAATCAATGTAGTCCTCAAGCTTTCCCTTCCCTCGGCTCGTACTAGGATCTGCACTCAAGCCATCATAAAAAGGCAGATGACGAGTCCAGAGTTAGTAATCCTAAGGAAATTCACCAAGTAAATACGTAAATAAACTGCTGGAATTTAAAATACTATAAATAAACATGCAGAATAAAAGAATACAGGCAACTGTGGAAGATCATCGCATGCATAAATATAGCAGTATAGCAAAGTGTGTGCACAATTAAAGTCAGACTAAGCCATACTTTGGGCTATCCGCTAGGCACAGCCCGTGAGGATACCTCTAACGAGTACTGGACCCTTTAAGTAGTCGACGTATATCCACGGCGCACCCACGCGTGCCTATCATACCCGGGTAGCATATTCATTGTTGCATGCCTAGAAATATGCTATGGCTTAATAGACCCTATGCCCCCGCAACGAATAAACACCAGGTGGGGAGTGATCTCAACAACGTAACGACACATGGGTGTCGTTTCCCTCCTCGGACAAACTGCTCTTGCGGTTCGTCCGAGCTATCGAGCTCCACCCCACCTCCACCACCGAACCAACACCACCACCAACACCACAACAACAACACAAAATCAACAACACGACACTCACCTCGACATCGTCGTGCTCTCTCTCTCTCTCGGCCAATCTCTCTTTCTCTTCTCCTTCTCCTTCTCTCCCTTCTCAATTGATCGAAAATGGTGAGAAAAATGGGGTTTCGATGGTGATTATCAACATTTTAAGGTGAAATGACCAAAATACCCCTATATCCTTATCCTCTTCCTTAACAATCAAATGCTCTTTTTGGTCATTTCACAATTATTTATTCATTTTCTAATTTTTAATATATATATATTTATATATAGACATATATATTTTAAATTACATATATATATATATTCACCTATATTTTTGAGCCTACAATTTCGTCGTGCGCACCAACGAGCGTACTCAAACGTGCACACTACCGTACCACCTTCGCGCGTCGACCACGATCCCACGTGTTACTAGGCGTCCACTAATTTACTATTTTATCACATTTAATTCATTTAATGTGTGTAATATTTTCCTTAACTTAGTATTTCATCTTTTAGTTTACCCAGTACCCACGTCGACATGCATATCGGGGTGAATATTTAACACACAATCTCCCACGTCAATTAAAATATAATCACACACATCGTGATGTGGTCTAACTTATTTTAACATAAACATCGCAAATTAGTCAAATCAACACAAAAAAGAACTATTTACCTAATCCTGGTGTGCTCCAGCCTCGCTCCCACGAATGTCTTGCTAGCGTCCACGTCTACAATGACGTTATAAAGTAACGACAATTATTAACTGGGTCGTTACAGTTCTTCCCAACTAGTTAGAAATTTCGTCCCAAAATTTAAGTTATACTAAATACTCACCAGTAAATAACTGAGGATATCTCTGTCTCATAGTCGACTCAAGCTCCCAGGTGAGTCCCTCAGTCCCGTGATGTTTCCATCGTACCAATACCTTCGGGATCTCCCTATTTCATAGATTCTATATCCTGCAATCTATAATCTCTACAGGCTGCTCCTCACACGAAACATCAGGACGAACCTCAATCTGTTTGATGTCAACCATCGGCCTCGGTTACGATCTAGCTAGCCTCAACATAAACACATGAAACACTGGGTGAACCATGGCTAATTCTGATGGCAACTCCAACCTGTATGCCACTGTATCGACGCTTGCCATGACTCTAAACAGTCCAATATATCTCGGTGCTAGTTTCCCCTTGATCCGAAACCTCTTATGACCTTTCCAGGGTGAAACCTTTAGGTATGTCAAGTCATCCACAACATAACTCAAACCATCAAGATACCTATCAACATACTTCTTTTGCATGTCTTGAGTTGCTTGCAATCTCAATCTAATCTGCCAAATCTTCTCTGTGTGATCAACAACAACTTCAGGCCCAATCACTGCCACATCCTCAGGTACTACCCAACAAGCTGGTAACCTGCAAGGTCTACCATATAAAGCCTCAAATGGTGGCATACCAATACTCACCTGATAGCTGTTGTTGTACGCAAACTCGCACAACGGCAAATACTCTTCCCAAGCACCTCTAAACTACAAAATACATGCTCTGAGCATGTCCTCCAATATCTGTATCAATCTCTTTAACTGACCGTCTGTCTGAGGATGATAAGCCGTACTGAACTGAAGTCTAGTGCCAAACTGCTCTGCATGCTCTCCTATAACTTCGAAGTCAACCTAGGATCTTTATTAGTCACAATAGATATTGGCACTTCATGTAGCCTAACTGTCTCTCACTCAAAAATAATACTCAATTGAGGAAACGGATACTTCATCGATATAGGGATGAAGTATGCAGACTTCGTCAATCTGTTAATAACAACCCAAACAACATCGTGACGCATGGCAGTCCGTGGCAAACCATTGACAAAATTCACCGTTACATACTCCCATTTCCACTGTGGAATGGGCAGCGACTGCAACAATCCAGCTGGTCTCCTGTGCTCGGCCTTAACCTGCTGACATATATGACAAGCCCTAACATATGCACCCACATCAGCCTTCATCCCTGGCCACTAGAACAAACGTCGCAAATCATGATACATCTTGGTCCTGCCAGGATGAACTGTATACTGCGAACGGTATGCATCCTCAAGAATGCTATCACGTAGTTCCTACACCTCAGGTATCCATATAACAACCCTCAAATTTAACTTGACTTGTGTTACACTTGTCAGAATTGTGACTCGGCTACGTGATATTCGAACATCGGGAGTCGACGCCGTGGTAAATTTTATGATTTTGTGATGTATGTACTAGTATTGTAGTATGATACGAGTCACGAGCCAGTTGGACAAATATTAAGTTGAGTGAGGCTTCGCCTAGGTAAGCGGGGTATCGGTAGTCATTTAACTGGGTATTAGAGGTGATAAACTAAGTCAAATCAAAGATATGACCTTAGTTGAGGAAACATGATTTTATCAAATAAAGTATAACTTAGGCATAAATAATTTATTTGAACACTAAGCGCGGGACCGCCTCGAGAAGCATGCCGAACGCGGGGCACTGATTACCGGATGGACGAGAGTTAATATGACCTCGGGTACTAATTTATAAAGTTCAAATTGATGGCCTAACATAAGTTATATGATTTATTTTGAAGTTAATCAACATGAGTCCTATAGTTGAGTTGAGAAATTCAATAGGCTTAGGATAAACCTTAGGATGCACAACATGAAGTAATTCTAGAAGATGTGTCATAGTTGTGGTGTCACTGAAATTGGGGACTGGGGTTATAAGGCGTCCAAGGGACATCGAGATAAGTGTGGGATTGGTGATGAAATTAAAGAATATACGAAAAGAAAACCTACAACTTTACTATTCATCATCTCCCAAAAACCTTACTCTTACAAACGGCTTTCACATTTCCACCTCTTCCTTTCCACTCTCCTCCACTGGTGACCGAACCACCGGACCTCCAACCAAGTTAGAGATAGCCGGAGCACCACTGTCACTGAAGGCGAGATCCATTCCTCTCTCCCTCCCTCTCGGCAGTTTCATTCTCTCACTCTCTCTCGGCCTGTGCTCTCTCCCCTCTCGGTTGTCTTGCTCTTACTCCCTGGATTGGCAGCCACCACCTCCTTCATGGCACTAGAACCTTGGCCATCCACCGAAGACGCCTAAGTGAGTATTTCTCCCACCTATCTCTCAGTTCAGTCTCGTCTCTCTCTTTCTCTCAACAATTTTGCTCTCTCTCTCTCGTTGCTCACTGTTGCATCCACACACACCCACTGTCCGGCCACCGTAGGGCACCTCCGACTAGGAACTTGGAAGTAGACCACCCATGTGGGTCTCGACGTTCTCAGAGGGCTTCATGTCTGGTGGAGGAGTTGCTTTTTTCGACGAGATGAGAGCATTATTTCCCACTATTTTTGCCATTTTTTAGACTGTTTTGGGTCGCTACTGTGGCTGTGGACCATCCCCGATCGAGGCTGATCAGAGGTGAACCTCCAACGACTCCACTGGCTGGAGGTGGCTTTCCCCCATGTGTGGCAGTTGTGTTTTCGATGGGTGTGTTGTGGACAGTTTAGATGTGTTGGGGTGTGTGTTTCAGTTTGGGCAGTTCGTTTGGGTGTGTGTACAGTTGTGTGGGGTGCATGCAATGTGTGGGTGTGTACACCACAGTTAGGCTGTGGGGTGTGTCATGTGTGGGGTGTTATGTGTATGGTGTGTGCCCATAAACCATGAGGTGTGTGTGTATTAAAATTAAAAGTGATGTGTATGGATAGTTTATAATTATAATGAAATGTATGTAAATGGGTTTGTATTAGGGCCCAATAAGGGCCCAACAAAATAATTAGATGGTAAGGCCCATAGTGAGTATGTGATGGTGTTTGGTATGTGTGACGGCCCCAATCTCCTGGAGTCGTCCCGGGACCCACGCCCTCCGCTCACAAGCCCAGCAGCAACTGTCACGTCACTGGACACATCATCACTGCTGTCACGTCCGCAGCTCTATGAAGTCACGCTCCGTATAACTAATCCTACTATATTAAGTTGTTTAATTTTTCTAAACATCTATTAGATTAGCTAATTACCATAACAATAGCGGAAGCATTTAATTCGTATTTTATGAGAATTTATTTAACTTAAGTAGTGGAAAACCCATAAATAAACACCATATATATAATTGAAACGAAATAAACAGTAATCCATATACATGTGATAAAGTTCTAAAGTCCCCAAAACCCAGCAAAACAATATATACATACTAGATATCAGAACTCGAGCTGTCAACAGCAACGGCTTCAGAGATAGTCACCTAGTACCTCCTTCCCCTTGCTCTTGCTCGTACCAGGATCTGCGCTCAACTGCCCAACACATACAACAACGAACCTAGTGAGTAAATTCCCAAGAAAAGTCTACCTGATAATCATGAAAACATTGATAACCTGCGAGACTTGTGAATATGACCCTGACAACAAGACTCGTATTCCTATGGCTGGCAGTAAACAACCATCACAGCATCACATCATTCACACATCAACTAGAAAGGTAAAACATCCAAAATCCAACAAATAATTAACTAAATGGGCTCGAAGTAAAATCCACAGATAAATGCATCATCACTCGTTTAATCACGATAAAACCATGACCCGTCGGTCATATGATAGTAAACCGGAGTTCTTAGCACAAACTAGTGCTAAAACAAGCTTACAATGACTACACCTCAACTCAGGAATCGGGCGTACTCCTTTCCAAGCTTTTTAGTTCTAAGAGTACCTTTAATCCCTTGAGACAGTAGTAGATACATTCTATTCTCATCTACACGGTCGTCGCCACAAACTTGTCCATGCTCAAGCGTGTAGCCGTAACCAAGATGAAAAACCATGCGTGACCACCAGCAGTCACCGCATACGATAAGATAATCGATAAAATACATGTCATGAATTTAAAGTGTAACTTTCTCAAGGGTTTTACGCACCTGAAATACGCTCTCCGACTTCCAGACTCGCCAATCCAACCCGCCTAGCTCCCCGGTGTCCAAACTAAGGTTCCCCCCAGTCCCTGAAGTCCCGAGGCCTATTTCCAATATGTATTGGTTAATTAAATGGGTGGGTTATCAATTAGGTTCAATTTCATGTTTTATAGATTTCAGGGTCTGATATTAGCGCGCTAGTTAGATTAATTAGCCCGCTAATTGATCTTCGACACTGTTCATCGTCTTCCCTAACGTGATCAGCGCGCTAGTGTTCATCACCTAGCACACTAATTGCACGCTGTCCAAAAAATCCAGAAACTGATTCTGGGTTTTCCTTGATTCCAACACCTCAATTCATCCTAGAAACCATACATACACTCAAATAGCGTCAATTTACTATCAAAAACATTAATTACACAAGGTTTTATCACAAAACCGAAAATCATAGTGTGTATGTTAAAATCCGAAATCACCAAATTCATCCCCAATTTTCCATAAATTCGATTCAAAACTATGTATTTCATCAAATTACACCTCAAAAGCATTAAATTCATTAAGAACAGTGATAATTTTTATCCAAAAATCCATTTATCCTTAACCAACAAAAACTAAGTTTTTCATCAAAATTTCCCATTTAGAATGTAGAGATTACCTTGGATCGATGCTCTGAAGCTCGGATTCACTCCTCACACCTCGAATTCCTTATCAGAATCTCTAGTTTCTACCCTCTGATTCTCAAAAATTTCCTTTGTTTTGCATGCATTTCACCAGACAAACGTATTTATAGGTGTTGGTTTTAATCTAACGTGTACACGCATCTCGAGTTTGATCTAACAGCCACTGATCACCCTGTATCACCCAAATTTGGGACACCTTATCATAACACCCATTGCGTTAAATCCCCTTGATGTGCATCTCGAGAATTATCCTATGCACTCTGATTTTTCCTATTTAAACTATAGGAATTCAATTAATCCATTAATTCAACCTTAGGTTAGGCCACTTAATAAATCATATAAAAATCATATGTAAGTCACACTAGCTCTCAGCTACCCGACAACCCATATCCTGTACCCCAGCTACCCGATACCCAGTACCCGGTCCCCAATATGCACTTCTTGTCATATACTCGACTCGTAGCCTTGCCCGATATCAACTTACACACATGTGATGTTTACATAATAATAATACCTTCCCACATCATAATAATAGACATACAACATACACAAATAACACAATATAACCTAGATACTCATATCCGAGTCAGCCCAGCTTTCCATGTAACGCCTGAATTAAATCGTTAATTCCCGTGATTAACGCTAACCCTGATTAACGCTAATCCTGTTTATCATGCTCTTGATTTACTTACTTTTCCTGCTATTTCATTTCCGCATAATATTTAGATTGCTTTACTTGTTAAATCATAAATTACTGTTATATTTTTCTAGCACTACTTTCAATTTCTTTAGTTACCCACCGTCTAGTTTGTGACTATGGGTGTGAATGGGGTGGAGAGCAGCAAGGGCAAGGGGCCCTGCCTAGGTGACTTGCTTTGAGGACTTAGCAGCGGGACCAGGGAGACCGGGGAGACCACCTAGGCTTTGATACCAAATGTAGCATCCTCCAATTCATCGGCAGCTACGCCATGCACCATTAGCCCACAACTTTGCCAACTCATCCCCCAGCTGTGTCCCATGGCCACTCATAAACTCAGTATAATCAAATTCTTGCTAACTTTAAGTTATGTATTAATAATTATTTATTTATGTTAGCTTTGGATTCTTTATTATCATTTTACCTCAAAGTACGTAACGGATAATTAAAATCATCAAGGTGTTTTATGAGTATATTACCTAAGGTGAAAACCATTTCAAAATATACATCATATACATATCAACTGAGATCCTCAAAATATCAAAAATATAACCTACAAATTATATACAAGTCATATATATCACTCATACCCCAAAACCCAGTATAAAACAAGGAAACAAAAATAAACATACGAGTAGGGCAAATGCAGTCAATCAATGTAGTCCTCAAGCTTGCCCTTCCCTCGGCTTGTACTAGGATTTGCACTCAAGCCACACAAAAAGGCAGATGATGAGTTCAAAGTGAGTAATCCCAAGGAAATTCATCAAGTAAATACATAAATAAACTGCTGGAATTTAAAATACTATAAATAAACATGTGGAACAAAAGAATACAAACAACTGTGGAAGATCATCGCATGCATAAATAAAGTAGTGAAGTAAAGTGCGTGCATAATCAAAGTCAGACTAAGCCATACTTCGGGCTATCCACCAGGCACGGCCTGTAAGGATACCTCTAACGGGTGACCCTGGACCCTCTAGGTAGTCGGTGTATATCCACGATGCACCCATACATGCCTATCATACCCAGGTAACATGCTCACTGGTGCATGCCTAGACATATGTTATGGCTTAGTGGACCCTATGCCCCCACAACGAATAAACACCAGGTGGGGAGTGATCTCAACACCGTAAAGACACTAGGTAGGAGTAAACTCAACTACCGTAAAGTGACGAGGTGAGAGTACTCGGCCACCGTAAAGTAATAAGGAAATAGAATAGTAAATGAACATGAGTGAATTCAAATAAATTAAGCAGTAATTACTAAAGTGAATTTTAGTTGGGTTACTACACACCTCAAACCGCACTCATCCCGTAAAATAAAACCCGATCCAGTTCCAATAAACACCCGACAATAAAAATTATCACCAAAATGTACCTAAGATCATTTGTCATTGAATTAGTTTCAATTGGGTATATTATGCCAATTTTATGATTTACGAGGTAAAAACCTCGACAACGTCTCGCCAAAATCCCAAGAAATTCCTGAAACTCATTTATGACCCTTTTTCTAATTTCTAATATTTTTCTAGATTTTTTTTATTTTTTTCATAATTTTTAGCTATTTTCTCTATTTTTTGGTATTTTTATTTAAAACTATTTTTATTTTATTTACATAAAATAATTAAAATAATTAAAAAAAAATTATTTAATTAATATGGGGGTGGGTCCCCTGAATCGGGTTTGACCTGAACCAATTGGGTCGGGCCCGATCCAAGCCCAATCAGGTTAGGCCAGGGTCGGGTCGGTTCAACTCGGCCAAGGGGTGCACGCACCCCCAGCTGCTTTGTTTCAACAGAATTTTTTTTTCAATTGATTGGGAAGGATCGAACGAACTACTCTTGCAGTTCGTCCGAGCTCTCGAGCTCCACCCTACCTCCACCACCGAACCATCACCACCACCACCACCACCACCACCACAATAACAACGCACACAACAACAACACAAAATCAATAACGACACGTCACTCACCTCAACGTCGTTGTGCTCTCTCTCTTGGCCAATCTCTTTTTCTCTTCTCCTTCTCCTTCTCCTTCTCTCCCTTCTCGATTGATCGAAAATGGTGAGAAAAATGGGGTTTCGATGGTAATTATCAATATTTTGGGGTAAAATGACCAAAATACCCCTATGTTCTTATCTTCTTCCTTAACAATCAAATGCCCTTTTTGGTCGTTTCACAATTATTTATTTGTTTTATGATTTTTAATATATATAGACATATATATTTTAAATTACATATATATATATAAATATATATATTCGCCTATATTTTTGGGCCTACAATTTCGTCGTGCACGCCAAAGAGCGTACTCGGGCGTGCACACTACCGTACCACCCATGCGTGTCGACCATGACCCCGTGTGTTACTAGGCGCCCACCAATTTACTATTTTATCACATTTAATTCATTTAATGTGTGTAATATTTTTCTCAACTTAGTATTTCATCTTTTAGTCTACCCGATACCCACGTCGACATGCATATTGAGGTAAATACTCAACACACAATCTCGCACGTCAATTAAAATATAATTACACACATCGTGATGTCGTCTAACCTATTTTAACATAAACATCGCAAATTAGTCAAATCAACACACAAAATAACTATTTACCTAATCCGGGCGTGCTCCAGCTTCGCTGTGGGACCCATGAACGTCTCCGCTAGCGTCCACGTCTACAATGACGACATAAAATAACGACAATTATTAATTGAGCCATTACAAAAAGTAAAACAAAAATCAATTAAGTACTTGACATACATGAAGGACCAAAAAAAGTAAATGAAGTAAAAAATTATCCATCATGAATGAAAAAAAGGAGTCAATTTTACTGTGGTCACAAAATTTTATCATTTTTACATTTTGTTCACAAATTTTTTTTTAAAAAATAGAAAACAACTTTTCAAAGTTTTCATTCATGGTCATACTATCCATTTTCGTTAACTCGCCATTAAATTACATGGATGTGGCGTTGATGTGACAATGTTGTGGCATTGACGTCAAATTTTTATTATTTAAAAAAAGTCAAAATTATTTTTAAATCTAAAAGTAACTAAATCAGCCCTAATTTGATGCTGACATGATGCTAACTTGACTAGGACATGAAATTAACCCAATTTTTTAAGATTAAATTTATTCAAATTTTTTTAAAGAATAAATTTATTCAAATTTTTTTAAAGAATAAATTTATTCAAATTTTTTAAGAAGATATGGTGACATTCTTCGTGACACAAATTGATCGCACGACACACATGACTCATATGTGTTCAACTTTTGTCTGCAGTGGGCCCCACTTACAACCACTTAAAATTGAACATGGGTGCTAGTGCGACCGGTTTGTGTTATCAGAAATGTCACCAAATCATTTTTCATTTTTTAAACCTCAAAAAGATAAATTAATTTTTTTGAAAATTAAATATCAAAAAAGAGAGTGTGGAGGTAAGTTGCATGAGAGTAAGGAATAATGTCTTTAGTTTCAAAAAATTAATTTTGACTTTTTTCTAAAGGAAAAGCATATTTTTTAGTCCTTGAACTTTGAGTCTTTTATGCTTTTGATCTCTGACCTTTTAGTAGTGTACATTTGGTCTCTGAACTTTCATTTTTATACATTTGGTCCATGAACTTTTGAGTTTTTATTTTTTGGTCTCTAAACTTTGAGTTTTTTTTTATGTTTTTGGGGAAATTAATTTTTTTGGCTTTTGTTGGTCGATGTGAGTCATATGATTCAATAATATAAACTACTTTACTCTTCTTGATTAGTCACGAGACACTTATGTTACCTACATTGGTGAAATTTAACACTTTAAATTATGAAAGGACTAATGTTGATTTTGGGAAAGTTTAAGGACCAAATGTGAAGTGATAAAGTTAGGGACCAAAAACGTAATAATACAAAGTTTAGGGACCAAATGATAAGTTTTGTCTTTCTAAAAAATAACTTTCATTTTTTAAAAGTAACTTTTAATTAGTTTTTTTTTTTTAAAAAAAAGAAAATGAGTAAATTTGATATTATGGTCATGACAACACTACACCATTGTTTAAAAAAATGTATATTTGATGTCCTATAGCTACATTGGGACCACGTCAACATAAATTAATGATGAGTTAATGGTAATGGATGGAATGACACTATATGAAAATTTTGAAAAATTTGTTACCATTTTGGAAAAAAAAAGAAGGAAGTTTATTTACGAAAGTGTAAAAGAAGATAAAGTTTAGTGACCATAAGTAAAATGGACCCAAAAAATAAAAAATATAGCCCAGCTAAAGACACCCCACCGTTTACTTAGTGCACTCCAATTATGTGTGGCACCCTAAATTCAAATTTCAATTTATGAGGGCACCCCACATTTTTACCAAAATACCCCTTATCCCAATCAAATCACCCAATTTCTAAAACCTTAGTCGAAACATCTATATTAAGTTCGACAACATGGTCAAGCCTTATTTTCTAGGCTTGGTGTTGTCCAACCGAATTTAGTGAAATTTGATTGACAACTGCCGACGTAAAAGTTAGGTGGGTTTTGACTGACTACTCTCCAATCAAAAGTTTGACAGAGCTTTGACCGACTCTCCAATAAAAGACTCAAACCTGCAAAGCGAGTCACTCGATGATGCCCTACAAATCACAAGAAGAAAGTGTGCGGAGGGATGATAGTGGGGTGCACAAAACGAGAGGAAAATGGTGACGGGGTGCACTAATCACAGTGAAGGACATAAGGTCATTTTATAGTTGAATATGACTTTTTTTAAGTTTGACTTTTTTTATTAGGGTGCCCTAAGTAAATGGTGAAGTGCCCTTAGCTAGGCTCAAAAATACAAAAGGGAAAATAAACATACAACAATGCACTGTAAGTCTGTATCACATTTAAGGTCACCCACCCACCAAAATTCATTAGCTTCAATGTTTGTAGCGCAGGCACACCATTCCATCACCTAATTAAACCCAAATTCACTTTAATCAGCCATAAATCACAATCTTTCTCCTAAAAAACAAATGGCAGGCAATCTGGAACAAAACTGCCAAAGTACAATCTGCTAAGAAAGGTTAATTAGGAAGAAAAATAATAAGAGGAATATATATAAGTTCATAAATCAAATAAGAATAGTTTATTAAAAAGTATTAAATTGTACTCTCGGATCTCCTATGATGAAATAAAGTGTACCTTAATTGGTTGCCACGTGACGACTCATCAAATGATGGATGAGCGCACGCCTAGCTTTGGAACACCGAACTATATAATTTCTAACACAGATCATTCACCTAACTAATTACTTCTTCACTTGTGGTAGATCTGATGATGATTTGAGCGCTTAGTGCAGTTTGTGGTGTGTACATACAATAGAAGAAGAAGAAGAAAGCGCGTTTCAAAATAAAGTAGCTACACAGAAGAAAGAAATTAGGAAGTGGTACTAATAATGCATTTCAAGTCTCTACAGCTTATTTTCTTCAAATAAAAAGGAATCCCAAACGTAAATGCCGTGTCAAGACATCAAATGCTACACAAATAGGTTGTGTCCTTAGATGCGCCTTTGTATCTTACAAATTACATGAATCGAGGTACAATTGATGATCAATGTCATGTTTTTTATTTTTTATTTTTTTATAAAAAAAGAATATCATGTTTTTGAGAAAAGATAGTTCGATTAATTACCACAAACATTTTTTTTTTCATTATTAATTCGGACTATCTTGATCTTGAATTCAAAATGTCAATTGTTTCCTTGATGGACATTAATGTGTGCCGCAAACTCATCGAGGCAAAAATCAAGGAACACGATTGTTATTCTCAGTATTCTATCTGCATCTCGATCTATCTAAAATAATAAATGAGAAGAAGACCCACCAACTATTTGGGTGGCCCAATAATTTTATATGGGGTTTGAAAATAATAGGTCATACGTTGGAACTAGTAGCTAAACCAAAAAATTTAGTTATGGGAAGCAATTTTACCTAAACCTGTAGTCACTAGCTCGTCCATCCAAATGTGAGTTATAACGGCTCCAGTTCTACAACCCTAAAAACTGAACCCCGCCCGCCTACACTTACGTAGACCCCGAGTCAACCCTCGCACAGTCAACGCAAATCTAGTCAGCCTTACCTTACCTTCTACTATTTATTTAACAATTTAAGATGAGATCATTAATATTAGTGAGTTATTCAAATATAAGCGGAAATATTTAAAACCTCTAACTAATATAACAACCTCAAGACGATAAGATAGAATGTGGAAACCCAGCCAATAAATATATCAACATATATCATGTCCCAGGAGAGAATATTATCATATACAAACCCCAACATCTCTAATTCCCTAATCCTAGTTTTAAAACATATATATAATAGTAATACAAACCAAACCTACATTGAGTCCAAAGATAGAACAGTTCCTCTATCCTCAAAGAAAATCACCAAGCTGAGGAGCTTTCCTTTGCCCGACTGTGGATCTGCACTCAGTCAAACACAAGAATGCGAGTCCTAGGAAAGTAACACCAAGCAGGATGTTTACAGTATTTCTAAAGTAAATAGCAGTTTATATTCATGCCGATAGAAAGAAAAGTACAGGGATTGCATGAATAAATAAAGATTGGAAATAAATCTAAATCAATCGAAAATGAGTGTCTAGGAAACAAAAGGAAAGACGCAAGTAGTCCTGACTTAGTGAAACAGTCATTTGAGTCGAGGTGAAACATCTACCAAACTCTTGCGGAGCCAAGGAAATTCACCATCCCAACTCAGAGTTTTAGGACGTGGCTAACTCACACTATTCTAAAATCCACACAAATAAGAATTTCTCAGCAATCTAGTGAAGAAATTCCTACTCCGTATATAAGAACCAAAAGATCACCTCGTGAATATCATGTTCCAAAAATAGTAATATGCATCCCAAGTTCCTCGTGCTAGGGAATGACCCCAGGTAACCTGTCCTCTCAAGGATCACGCTGGCTCACTTGCCCTTTGATTACTAAAATAGAATAGAATTCCAAAACAGGATAGAGTAACAATAATAATTTAAAGCTCAAATAAATAATTGTAAATTTCAATACTTGTTTACTTACCCGTGTACAATGCTAACACGCACTCATACTCTTGTATTTTGTCCTACAAATCTCCAAGTATGCCTAGTACTGTCGTACAACATCTGTTAACCAAAATATATCATTTATCCACCAATTATCCTATTTTTCATAATTTTATTCATTTACTTAATTAGGTCAATTACCCGAGTATTAGTCCTTATTGGAACCCATTTAGATACCCGAGATACCCCTGAAGTTTTCAAAAAAAAAAATAAAAAATTGGATTAATGAACAGTGCCACATCGTGACCCTATTTGCTTGGCGGCGTCATCTAAAGCATGAAATCCAAATTCCCTTTTGTTTCGGACACCGTGATCGACGTCGTGAGGAAATTCTCTCATGGCGTCCCTCAAGGTGCCAGTTTCTGAAATCGTTCCCGGGGTTTTTCGACACCCCGGCTTACTTTGCCTCATTCCAAGCCTATCCCAAACTAATAGGGACACTCCAATACATCAATTATAACAATTAGTTCGACCGAAACAATGGTCTATAACCTAGGTGTGGAAATTAACCCAAAAATCATGATAATTCCTGAAAAATGTAAAACTCATTCAAACACTCAAAATAACTACATGGTTGTGCTCCACACCAATCCATTAATCGATATGAACGTTCAAAACACTTGAAAAACTAATTTCCAAACTCGAAATCCAAAAATACCACGACGAAAACCCTCAACTCCACCAGCCACTTAAATCGTTACCTCCTTTAACCTTCACCTAACACACCTACGTGACACGCTTTGAGACTTTACTCCATGCACACACTTCCATACACATTTTGAACCCCGTTCGTACCACGACTCTCACCACCGTGTGCCTATCAACTTAACAAAGCATCGAACACGTTATCCAACTTATAAATATTATATTTTAATGTATTTTGGCAGTGTTTTATTCACATTTCCCCTGGACAACTAAATACCCGACCGTAGTTCGTCCAACGCCCAAAAACGCCTTTCCTTGAGCTAAGCTTATTTCTCTACATCAATGTTGTCACTCAAATGCATTTAGAACATTGGAATCTAAATTCGGGTAAACAAATAATAATATAAACACCAGCCAAAAATAGCATACCTCGGTGTCGATGACAGAGAATTGTTCTCACGCATCACGATAAGACATCACGTCAACCTAAATTTACACGTGACACGAATTAGATTTTAAGGTTGTTATAGTCTTCCCAACTTATCAGAATTTTGTCCTCGAAATTAAATCAAATGAAAGGAATGACTTACCAAAATCAAAAGAGGTAAAGAAAGTACTCGCGCATATATGACTCGAATTCCCACATTATTCCTCATCTTCGTGGTGCTGCCATTTACAAGAAATGATGGAACCTCCTTCCTCAGAATTTTCTCCTTTCGGTTCAAAATCTGGATAGGCTTGCTCATTATATGTGATATCCTCCTTTAGATCTATCTGACTTAGATCCACCATTGGCCATCTGCCATCTTTCAACTTATCAAGTTGAAGCATCGACACATAAAATACTGGGTGAATCCCTGATAAGTGAGGTGGCAACTCCAACTCATAAGCAACTATGTCTATCCGCTTCCCAACTCGAAATGGACCAATAAATCTCGGCACAAACTTCCCTCTCATCTCAAACCTATTATGACCCTTCATCGAAGATACCTTCAGAAAAACCTAATCTTTGACTTGGTACTCTAACTCCCCGTGATACATGTCATAGTACTTTTTTTGCCTGTTTTGCGCACCCTTCAACCTCAATCTAATTAGACGTATCTTCTCTGTGTGGTCCACTACAATCTCAGGTCCAATCACTGCCACATCCTCTCACTCTGCCCAATAAGATGGAGATCTGCACGACATCCCATATAATGCCTCAAATGGTGTCATACCAATATTGGCCTAATAACTATTATTATAAGCAAACTTACACAAATGAAGATACTCCTCCTATGATCCACCATATTCCAACGCACACATCATATCCTCAAGAATCTGGATCTGTCTCTCAGATTGTCCATCAATCTGTGGATGATAAATGATACTGAGATCTAACCACATACCAAACTATGCCTCCATGCTTTGCCAGATAAGAGATGTAAATTGTGGTCTCTCTGTCAGACACAATCGATAATTGAACACCGTGGAGTTGAATTATCTCTCTCGTATAAACTCGCCAACCTATCCACCTGGTCAAAATCAGTATGAGGTGCATAGATTTCGTCAATCTATCTATAATCACCTAGATATTATCATTTCCATTTAGGAATGGGAAGTGACTGTAATAAATCATTGGGTCTGCGATGCTCAACCTTAACTCAATAACAAATATTACACCCTCTAACATAATCAAAAGCATTAGTCTTCATCCCAGGCCATCAAAAGAGACGACATACATCTACATACATCATGGTCCTGCCTAGATGAACTGTAAAACGTGAGCGGTGTGCCTCATAAAGTATCTCATCGCTTAGATTAACCATTGATGGAATCCACAGTTGCCCTTTAAATCTCAAACATGAGTCTGTCGAATGATTCCAATTGGACGATCTGATCTCTCAGCAAACTCCAAAAATCTTCCATACTGCTCATCCCTCTGTTGACCGTCAAGTACACGCTGAATAGAGACAATTTGAGTCCTCATCTGCCCACAAATCAACAGCCTGGTATCGATCGAAATATCAACAAAATACATCATCTCGACCGAGTGATACTCTAAAGAGAAATCATAATCCTTGAGGAACTCAAGACAACGTCTCTATCTCATATTTAGGTCCTTCTGTGTAAATAGATATTTCAAACTCTTATGGTCAGTAAACAACACAAATCTCTCCCCATAGAGATAATGGTGCCAAATCTTTAGTGAAAACACCACTGCTGCCAACTCTAAGTCATGCATAGGGTAATTCTTCTTATGAACTATAATGACCCAAAAATGTGACATGCTTATATGGTTTGGTGTAGTACCTATTATTACTCATGTCTACGTGTACTGACTATGACATTAGTGTACAAGTAAGGTTCAACTCAAAAAATATGTTGAATGGGGATCGAACGAATGAGGTATGGGTACTTGGTGCAGGGAAAACGATAATTGTGGCGACCAGAAAATAAATTACACTAAACAATTAACCCATGAAAGGTTCGAGCCATTAGTACTCTGTTCGTGCGCAGCGAGGTGAGTCGTGGTGCGATTTGGAGGTGGAAACGTGGCTGGGAACACCACGTGGAGTCACCTAACAGAGTCATCATTTGGTGTCAGTTTGTTTGTGGTGGCTAAAGCGGTGAAGGCGGCTGGGTGAGTTGGGGAGCGATGGATGAGTCTTGAGATACGTATTTGCAGGAAGATGAAGGAGATTGATATATATTGTTTTCTCTCTCTTCTCACCTCTGTTGATCTCTTACTATCTCGTCTCTCATTTCTTTCGAAACACAAGAGGTTGGAGTTGGGTTCTGGAGCTCACGACGACGCAAAGACACAGCGAACACCCGAGTTATGGTAATATCTTGACTCATCATCGTGTATCATTTTAACGTTGTTATCGGGGGGTTTTAGTTAATGTTGGAATTTGATGGGTGGTGGTTTTTTATGGTTTTGGTGTTGTTAGATTGGTAACGACATCCCGAGGAGTTAGGGATAGCCTCGGAATGCGACAACACAAGCCGGGTGTCAAAAAACCCCTGAAATACATTCAGGAAGTGACGATGGGAGCCTGTGAGCCATGACGTCAGTCACAACGTCCAGTACAAAGAAACAAGGAAAACTTACACTTTATACGACGCCGCCAGGGATTTTCTTTACGGCGTCGGTCATGATGTCTGGAACAATGCTAGTTGAATTGTCACATTTTGATCAATGCCGCCGGGTGTTTTGTTCATGGCGCGATACTGTTCACAACAATAAAATTCAAAAAAATTAATGAAAACTTCAGGATTTTTCTCGGGTCGTCATATGAGTTCGGATATGACCCATACCAAGGAATTGACCCAAAATATAGGGAAAATGGATAAAACTATGGAAAATGGGGGGAATTAAACGGAAATGGAAATAAAACTCTAACGCAACCAAACTGTATTGAAATGATTACCAAGTGTCTAGGTAACTGGTGATAAGCTTACGGGGTCAGTTTAGGAATCGTTGAGAGCTGCGAACATGGGGTACCGTGTGTACTGTGAGTAAAACCAATAGAAGCTTTAATATTATTTCATTTGTGCATTTATTTGGCTATTATCCTTGCTGAACTTTTGGAATTGTTATTGTTTTGTTATATCCTGATTCATAACTCTATTCTGATTGGGTGGTACAAGGGCAAGTGAATCAACATGATCCTTGGAAGTGTGGCCTACTATGTAATATGTCAGAGCCAATAAATTAGGATGCTTGATATTGTTTGTAATTCTATATACGGAGTGGGAATTACTTCACTAGATTGTTGAGGAATTCCTATTCGCGTGGATTTTAGAATGGTGTGAGTTGGCCACGTCTTAAACTCCGAGTCATGGAGGTAATATTCTCATGACTCAATGACTGTTTCATTAGGTTGGGAGTACTTGTGCCTATCCTTTGTTTTTCTTGACACTTATTTATCGTTGATATCTCAGTAATTCATTATCATGTTGTCTTTCATATTCTTTGTGATATTTACGCATGATGCTTGATTAGCCATTTATTTGACATTTGAAATTATGTTAAGACTCCATTTGGTTATTATTGTTCTACTTCTGTACTCACCATTTTGTTATGACGATGGGTGCAAACTCATTATATCTCAAGACAGATAAAAGCAAGGGAACAACGATAGGGGATTGAAGTGAAAGGTTATTAGTGATCAAAGCTCACTTATTTGGAGGTCCTATGTATTATATGTGTAATGACCCTAAAATCTAACTCGTCCCACGTGTCATTTTAGGTCATACGTGGACCTCTTGCCGTGATACATGTGAACAATTCTCGGTAGTTGACACCAAGGTATGTTATTTTTTGTTGGTGTTTTGTATTATTATTTATTTACTCGAAATTAGATTCCAATGTTTCAAACGTGTGACATCATTTGAGCGAGAGCATTAACATGGAGAAATAGGTTTGGCTCAAGGAAATGCAATTTTCGGGAGTCGCGATGAACTGTGGTTGGGTATTTATTTGTCCGGGGGACAAATTGAATAGAAACACTGACAAAATATAATAATTAAATGTGGTATGACAAGTTTGGTTAAGTATGGTAAGAAAATTGGTCCTTGAGAGGTTGATATCTCATTGACAAAGTTAAGACATGGGGTTTTGGTGTGACAAAGACTAGTGTTATGGGTGTTTTATGAAGATGAACTATTTTATTGAGAGTTTGGCTTAATTTGGTGGAAAATCGGATTCAAAACAGACACCGGGAGTTAAAAATCGTAAAAATAGGGATTTATGAGAATTAATGTATGAAAAGAAATTAAGCTGCTGACAAGCAGCTAAGGGTTTATATATATATATATAGATGAAAAAAAAAGTTGACCGATTCTTTTGTTTTCAACAGAACGAATTTCGTTTGATGAAACGAAACCCTTCAACTCGAATTCTCGCACATAGAGCTTCGTACGCCGATTTTCCTCCGATTTCTCTTTGCAAAATAGTAGAGCATCATGAGACGGTCAGTTTGAGCTAAGTTATCGTGGTGAAAATGAGGGATTCAGCCTGAAATCTGGTAAAATCTCAATTCAGAGTGTTTTCCCTCAATTCAATTAGAAATTTCATAATTTTTTGGTTTCTTTCACGAGGTTTTCATAGAAATTGATATCAATTGTTGTGAATTGATGTATTGAGTTGATTTGTGTTAATTTGGGATAAATTCCACCAGCATGGGATAGGGTTTTTGTGATTTGAAGTGATGCAACTTAGTTGATAATAATTTTGAAGATATTTTTGTAGTTGATATTGATTTATATTGGGATTTTGGATGAATTAAATATTGGTTTTGATTTGAATTGATTCCACGGGCTGTGGAAATAGTTAAAAGTTGGTATCGAATAGTTTTGTGGTGTTTATTGGAGTGATTTGAGGATTTCACTACGAAAATATCAATTTGGAGAAGAGTTAATAGTTCAAAACAATAAAGTTTGCATTGTCAACAGGCTATATGGGAAAATTCATAACTCCTATATTTTTTATCTGATTTGCGTGCTCTTGGAGTTTATGGAAAGTATGAAATGCGTACTACAAGATTTTTTTTGTTAGTATGACAAATATTGAGGTTTTCAAGGTTAAAAAGTTATCCCAAATTAGCTAGTGGAAGTTAGTTGAAGTTATAAATAATTATTTTTGAAGTAGCTCTTGAGCGTACTTTGGTCGTAGTTTTCATGATGTTTCGTGATTTGGTTTCACTTAGAGCTTAACCATAATATAATTTAGTATGTAGGGTAGTTATTGGAAGCTTGTGAGTATGTTTTAGCGTTGGACACGGGTAAAGCTAGTGCTGTAAACTAGAGGCCAGACATTTAGGATGCACGATATGGTTTGTGGTTCTATACGGAGTGGGAATTACTTCACTAGATTGTTGAAAAGTTTCTATTCGTGTAAATTTTGGGATGGTGTGAGTTGGCCACGTCCTAAACTCTGAGCTTGGAAAAGGTAGCTTATTCCTTAGCTCAAACGACTGTTTCACTAAGCCGGGACTACTTGCGCCTTTCCTTTTTATTCTTGGACACTCATTATTGATTGCTTTCAGATTTACTTATACTCTTTATGTATTCATGCATTCCCTATTCTTTTCTTTCTATCAGCATGAATATTGACTGTTATTTATTGTGAAATACTGTAAACATCCTGCTTGGCGTTACTTACCTGGGACTCGTCATTCTTGTGTTTAACTAAGTGCAGATCCACAGTTGAGCAAAGGGAAAGCTCCTCAGTTAGGTGATTTACTTTGAGGATAGCAGAGTTGTTTTATCTTTGGACTCGACCAAGGTTTGATTGTGTATTACTATAATTATATGTTTTGAAATCGGGCTTTGGGAAATGAGAGATCCTAGACATGGATATTATGTTATTCTCTCCTGTGATATGACTTTTGGTAATGATGTATATATTTGCTGGGTTTCCACATTTCTAGGTTATCCTAACTTATGTCTTGAGGTTGTTATATTAGTTAGAGATGTTAAATGATTTCGCTTATCTCTGAATAACTCACTATTATTAATAACTCTCACTTAAATTATTTAGTAAATGGGAAAAAGTAAGGAAAGGCTAGCCAGATTTGTGTTGACTGCACGAGAGGGACTCGGGGTCTACGTAAGTCTAGGTCGGGAGGGGTCCAGTTTTAGGTTTGTGGAACTGGGGCTGTCACAATATGTATATGTTTTAAGAACATGGGGATTTGGGTTTGTGAGAAAGGTTAAACATGTATACTATGTTGTATCTCCTCTGACTTTATGTTGGTATACATGTGTTGGGTTTCCACATTCTAGGTTGTCCTAACTAGCATCTTAGGAGTATTTATATTAGTTGGAGTTAGTTTGCTTCTACTATACTTTAGTAATTTGCATAACTCACTAATACATAATAACTCAATTTAAACAACTTAATAAATGTATAGGAATAGGGAAGGCTGACTAGGTTTATATTGATTGCATGAGTATTGACCCGGGGTCTACGTAAGTCTAGGCAGAGCGGAGCCCAAATTTAGAATTAAGGAATTTAGGATCGTTACAGGTGGTATCAGAGCTATATTATCATATTTTGGGAATTATATTAATAGTAATAGCAATGTCACAGTTGGTATCAGAGTTATATTTTATGACTCTGGGGTTAACATTATAATTGGTATCAAAGCTTCAATTTTATAACTCGGAGGTTAGAATAATTCTGATGTCATCGTTACAAGTGATATCAAGGTTATGTTTTGTGACTTTGAGGTTAAATTAATTGAGATACCAAGATTATAAGTGGTAGTATAGAGAAAAGGTTACAATTTGGAGGTTCAGGTAATTGTGATAGTAATGTCACAGTTGGTATCATAACCTAGGGGGAGGAGCTTGGGAATGATGGAAAGGTTATTCTGTAACTTGATATCAATGTTGTAGTTGATATTTATCAGAACCTGAAGTTGTAAAACTTAACTCTTAATTAAATCATAACCAGCATAAGAGACAAATCAACGAAAGTTATGTAATGGCCCTAATCTGATTTGCCGTTATTTATGACATCATTACAGACGTTGTTGACAACTCAGAGAATCGTGGACCCCATAACTAGATCGGAGCGCGCCCGGATTAGGTATAAAGTCTGTTTTGTGTGCATTTTGTTGTATTTGCAATATGTATGTTCAAATTAGCTTATTTACATCGCAATGTTGTGTGTTATACTGTATAAGCTATGTGCGACAATGTGACGAGTATTCGTCTAGGGTAGCATGTAGACGTGGGAACTGGGGAGTCGAATGGTTAGTACACTAGGATAAATAATTAATATAAAATGTCATATATATATATATGTGAATGACGCAAGTGTATGCGTTAGATGATCAAAATAGTTCAGGACCGGGTGTCGGAATGCCGAGGAATTGTGTGTTTGTTAAGAGAAGGTTTAGCATTGAGGGTTAAGTCACACATGCAAGTCATCAAGTGGAGACCATTTGACTCCATCTTGACCCCACAAATATGCCTTGGGATTTGGTGGACACATTAGATGAGATTTATAGTATAAATATCTCATTTGCCAACTCTTACCACCTTTTCTCTATTCTCACACAAGCTTGGACTAAAATTGGGTTTTGGTTGAGTTTTGAAAGCTTGGTTAGAGTACAAGGGAGCTTTGGATTCGATTAAAAAGGTTAGATCTTCGATCTCCATCTCTTTCTCTACGTTTCAGATATAACTTATTAGGTTTTGATGAGGTTTCGGGGTGTGAGTTAAGCACACCAACCACTATGGGTGTTGTTATTGGTTTCAATGTGTGGATTTGTAGTAAACATGAAGTTTTTGGGTGTGTTGCTATGAAGTTCAAAGAGTTTTCGTTTGAGCTTCATAGCAACACACCAAAAATCTTCATGTTTTCATCTCGAACGATTTTGGTGAGGAAACTCGGGGTTTACATCTTGGATGGTTTTCATCGAGGGATTTTAATAAATTATGGCATTTTGGATGTTTGACGAGTGGTTTGGACAAGCGCAGACCGCGGTGACGAGCCAAGGGGGTCCGAGAAACTCATAAAACTTCCTCTGGCTCAGACGCCGCCAGACGCGCTGTGGGCATTAGAGGCCACGACACCACCTTCGACATCCAAATCAAAGGCAAATCCCCAACCCACACTTTATATGGCGCTGTAGGGGTTGAACGTGACAATGTTTGGTCAAGGCATCTAGGACGCCGTGAGGCACGCAATGGAGGCCTTGTTCACGACGCGCATCTTAGACGGCTTCCACAACAAAGCCAGACAATAGATTTTAAATAAAATTTGGAAAATTTAGGGGTTTATATAAAGGTTTATACAACCTATTTGAATGGTTTAATGAGTGTTTTAATCGAGGATTTGGCATTAAATTATGATTTTTGAGGTTTAGGAAATTGATTAGATTTAGTGGGAATTCAGGTTTTAGGTTGAATTGACGGGTAATGACACACATTTTGAGCGTGTATTTGGACATTGGCGTTAGTGGAGTACGATTTGAGGTGTGTTGTAACCTAACTGAAATTCATTTTGAGTATTTATTGCTTGGATTATTTGAATTCATGTCCAGTTGTTTCAATTACTCTGATTTCAATATTTATTTATGGTCGGTTGAGTTTACTCCCACCGAGTTTATTCTATTGCGTTGGGATTGTGGCACACTAGCCATAGCATGTGTTATAGAGGTATATTGGTGGATTGTCGACCCGGCTGTTGATTTTTCCTATACTTACGTCGGTGCCTCGTGGCCTATGCTGGCTATTGAGCGGACAATAAGGATTTCAGTCAGTTTGAGTTTACTCACTAGCAGCGCCTGGATGATAGTCTAACCTAAATTATGCACGCACTTTGATTATTCACTGCTCTTAGATATACATGCGAAGGTCCTTCCCAGTTGCCTGATTTTTAGTCTTTTGATTCCAACATTTATTTATATTATTTACTCGATGAATTTCTTTGGGATTACTTACTCTGGACTCATCATCTATTTTGTTGCAATGGTTGAGTGTAGACCCCAGGACGAGCAGGGGGAAGGGCAAGCTATAGGACTTCCTGTGATTGATTTGTTGTTTCCCTACTCGTATGTTTGTTTATGTTATTTCTTTTTTGTTGGGTTTGGGATATGAGAGTACCTGGATTTGTATATGACCTATTATTGAGGTATTTTTGATGTTTTAACTAGACATGACTGATATATATATATATATGATAATTATTTTGATGGGTTTTTCGCATTAGGACAAATGCTCTTCTAATTGATTTATTTATTTAAGTCTTCCACTAATCAAGTTAATGTTTAACATATGAAAATGAGTCCTTTAGCTAACTTATATAGTTAATTTTAGAAAAGTTAGTGGTAATGTGATTGATAGATGATTTGGTGTGTGAAGGACATAGCTAGGCCGGTTTAGGTTGGGTTGTGGGTTCACGACGCATAACGTGGTGGGCCTCGGATTTTGGGGCCGCTACATTTGGTATTAGAGCCTAGGTTTATGGAACATCGATCTTGGTTTGGAGTTAAACAAGAGCATAAACTTTAATAAACTTTAGATGAGGAAACCCAAGGAGATAATTAGAATCCTAGTTGGGAAGTGAAGTGAGCCGGGTAGTTTCAGGACTATTATATACGTGATATGTTTTGATTGTATAATACATATGGTGTACATATATACTTAGGTTGATTCGATACACGTTTTGTGGTGCAGATTGAGATGGACAGACAGTCTACTTGCTACTCAATTGTCAACTTAGCTAGAGGTCGGTGAGACTCAGCCCACTAAGGAAACATTGACTCTGCAATCGTTATTGTAGAGGGGTTACAGAGCATCAGGCTCAGATGGCCGATATCCTAAAGAATATCAGCTGCATCGACTACTAACATTTGTTCCGTTTGTTACTGTATAGGTAGCATAGTCTAAGACATTGGATGAGAGGACCACGCTAGTGATTGCACCTATGATACTACAGTGATTACACCTACGACTACCGAACAGCCTATTGTGGCTTTGACATCAAGCAGTGTGATGTCAATAGAGGCGATGAGGGTTAAGGAGTTTATGAGGTTTAACCTTTGTTATTTATACGGAGTAGGCGACCCAAAGTTGGTTTGGCACTGGTTATTGACTCACAGGCGGCTTCACAAGTTATAGCAGGTTGAGGTGGCGGATCAGGCACGACTTTCAATTATTGTTTGAAATGAGAGGTGACTATCTGGTGGACTAATTATATTGACATTCATCCAGAGCCTGCTACTTAGGCAGAGTTTAAGCAGTTGTTTTTGGAGGAGTATATCCCTATGGAGGACCAATTGAGACTCAGGGAGGAGTTTTTGGCGATGAGGCAGGGTACCATGTCTGTTCTACAGTATTTGGAGAGGTTCAGGTTCCTAATTTAGTACGCTATCGATATGGTAAGTACTGAGAAACTCCAGATTTACTATTTCGTTAGAGGTCTGGACGAGAGAATCGTAAGTGTTATTGTGTAAAGTGGAGCTTGCACATTACAAGAGATTTCTGATCGAGCTTTGGCCCAGGAGACTTATCTATTACAGTAGACCTAAGACTTCAGCACATTAAGATCACCCTGGTCAGAGTTCTCGGTCTGAGCAGAGGTCGAAGAGGTAGCGGGATCAGCCAGATAGATAAAGACAGGATCAGCGTGGTCGATAGGGTATTAAATAGTCTGATTAGGGGCATCAGGGTAATAGAGATCGATGTGATGACCAACAGGTTATGTATGTTGTTGACCCTACACGTACTTAGCAGGCATGACAATAGACTCAACAGACAAGAGACCGGGGAGGATGTGAAAGAGGATAGAGGAGTCAAGGTCGGGGTAGGGCTAAGGTCAGGGTAAGGTACAGGCTATGGCACAGATGGGTTGGCAGAAGAGGTGACGATGCTTCAGGTGCCTTCAGATTGGGCATCTGAAGGTTGATTGCCCGACATCATCGTCACCACTTCCACCACCACAGACTGAACAGGCCAGGGACATAGCTCATGTTATAGCTTATGCGGTTACTCAACCGGATCGGGATATGATGCGACAGGTAGTGGAGGGTACGTTATTTATTTGTGGTGTTTTGATGCATGTTATGTTTGATTTTAGTAGTACCCTATCTTTTGTTGTGGGAAGCATGGTAAGACAATTAGGGTTATAGGCGCAGACCTTAGACACACACCTTATCCTCAGTACAGCTGTTGAGGATAAGATATACCCTAATCGGATATGTCAGGATTGCATAATAGAGGTTGCGGGACACTTGTTAATGGCCGATCTACGAGTATTGGAGTACCTAGGTTTGATGCCTTACTAGGCATGGATTGGTTGTCAGCGTATCGTGTGCAGATTGATTACTTCAGTAAGACCGTTACTTTTGATATAGAGGTGTTCCAGTGTTTTCGTTTGTCGAAATCGCGACAGCTCTACTGATTACTAAAAGTAGTTTGGTGATAACTCAAGAAATAGAGGCATTCATGGCGACAGTTGAGCTAGAGCCAAGCACAATGTTACGTGTTGAAGATGTCCCAGTTGTTTACGAGTTTCCCGATGTTATCCCCGATGATTTGATAGATTTACTACCACCTAGAGCAGTTAAGTTCATCATCGAACTGATACCGGGGACACAACCGATTTACAATCGATCATATAGGATGCCATTATCTGAGCATGAGGAGTTGAGGATCCAGTTAGAGGAGTTGCTGCAGAAGGGTTTTATTCATCCCAGTATGTCTCCTTATGGTGCTCCAGTCTTTTTTTGTGATGAAGAAGGACGGTTCTATGTGGATGTGTGTAGATTAAAGGAAGCTGAATTAGGTGACGATTTGGAATTGTGACCCACTTCTGAGGATTGATGATTTATTCGATCAATTGGCAAGAGCCAAGTTTTTCTCGAAGAATGATCTATGCTCAGGCTATCATCAGCTGAGGATTCGTGAGAATGACATCGAGAAGATGACCTTTAATACACATTACGGCTTGTTTGAGTTTACAGTCATGCCGTTTAGGCTGACTAATGCACCAACAATATTTATGGACTTGATGCACAGTGTTATGAGGCCATTCTGGATCGATATGTGATAGTGTTTATTGATGGCATCTTGATATATAGCAAGACTCGTGTGGAGCATGAGAAACATCTCAGGGAGGTTTTGTTGACACTAAGATAGCACAGGCTGTATGCTAAGTTCAACAAATGTGATTTTTGGCTGAGTGAGGTGAAGTTTCTCGAACACGTCATCAGTGGTCAAGGTATATCAATTGATGGTGACAAAGTTTGAGTGATTATAGACTGAGGACACTTGAGTCTGTTTTTGACATTCACAGTTTCTTGGGACTGGCAAGCTACTATTGGCGGTTTATGTAGGATTTCTCTTCGATTGCAACACTGATGACGAGGTTGACCAAAAAAGATGTCAGGTTTGATTGGTTTGAGAAGTGTGATGACGCATTTTGGGATCTGAAGAGGAAACTGACTTCCGCGCCAATTTTAGCATTACTTGAGGCGGGAAAGGCTTCTTAGTCTACACTAATGTTTCAAGTACTAGGTTAGGATACATGTTGATGCAGGAAGGACACCCAATTGCGTACTTATCTAGGTGATTGAGACCCCACGAGGGAAATTATCCAGTGCACGACTTGGAGCTTATGACAGTTGTCTTTGCGTTGAAGGCCTGGAGACACTATCTCTATGGAAAGCGGTTTGTACTATTTATGGATTACCAGAGCTTGAGGTATTTATTTACTTTGAGGGATCTAAACATGTGACAGAGGTGATGGCTCGAGTTACTGAAGGACTACGACTTCGCTATTGAGTACCATCTTGGGAAGGCAAACATTGTAGCTGATGCATTGAGGTGGAATGACATTGGGAGTCAGATTGTGCTACGATGGATTACATATGAGCATGGATTACTTGAGGCAGCGTCGATGATGTGTTTGATTGAGGCCATAGTTGAGTTACAGGTTTATTTTCAGACACGAGTTCTTACTGTGTCTTTAGAGCGGGTTTCTAAATGTTAAAGGGATGACGAACATTTTGCTTGCTTCAATCGTTAGGCTTAGGATCTGAGTTGCACATATTGGTCTGGTTTATCAGATGGCTACTTGAAAAATATGGGCAGGTTATGGATACTTGGGGTAAAGGAGCTACGGGACAACATTATAAAGGACGCACACCATTGGTGGTACACAATTCATCCTTACAGGACCAAGATGTATCGTGATTTGCGGCTTTTGTTCTAATGGCCAGGGATGCAGGCAGACATGGTCAGAGTGTGTCATATTTTCCAGCAGATTAAGGCCTAGCACAGGAGACTAGCTGAGTTACTTCAGTCGCTGCCCATTATACAGTGGAAATGCGAACATATCATGATGGATTTCGTTAGTGGTTTACCGTAGACTGCGAGGCATCATGATGCAGTTTGGGTGGTAATCGACAGATTGATGAAGTCAACACATTTCATTCCTATATCTATGAAACACTATTTTCCTTAGTTAAGCATTATCTTCGAACGAGAGATCGTTAGGCTCACGGAGTGCCGGTATTGATTGTTTCTGATAGGATCCTACGTTGAGATCGAAGCTTTGGGAGAGTACGCAGGAGCAATTTAGCACTAGGCTTCAGTTTAGTACAACATATCATGCTCAGATAGACGGTCAGTCGAAGAGGTTGATTCAGATCCTTGTGGATATGCTCTGGGCGTGTATTTTGCATTTTAGGGGTCTTGGGAAGAGTATTTACCGTTATGCGAGTTTGCGTACAACAAAAGCTATCAGATGAGCATTGGCATGCCACCATTCGAGGCATTGTATGGCATATCAGATGCTTGTTGGGCGGCACCAGAGGATGCGATGGTTATTGGGCCTGAAATTGTTCTTGGCCACATAAAGATGGTGAAACAGATTTGACTAAAACTATAGGCAGCTTAGGATAGACAAAAGAAATATGCAGACAAGTATACAAAGGTCTGAGCCATGAGATTGGCAATTTGGTGTATTTGGAGGTTTCGCCCTAGAAGGGTCATCAGAGATTTGACATTAAGGGGAAACTGGCACCAAGGTTTATAGGACAATTCAGGATCGAGTCACGCATCAATACTGTGGATTACATGTTTGATTTACCATCATAATTAGTGGTTATATCCAATTTTTCATGTATCTATGATGTGGTTAGCTAGGTCTGGATTGAGACCGATGGTTGATGTGAGACAGATTGAGGTTCAGCCTGATGTAACCTACGAGGAACAACTGATGGAGATTATGGATCGCAGGATACGAACTTTTGAAACAGGGAGATCCCGAAGGTATTAGTGCGATGGCAACATCACAAGATTGAGGGACTTACTGGGAGCTCGAGTCTAAAATGTGACATCGACACCCTCAACTATTTTCGGTAAGACTTTCGTTTCATTTAAAATTCAGGATGAAATTTCAACTAGTTGGGAAGAACTGTAACGACCCAAATCTAATTTGTCGTTATTTATGAAGTCATTATAGATGTGGATAACAACTTGGACGATCGTAGACCCCGCAACTAGATCGGAGCACGCTCGAATTAGGTAACAGTCTATTTTGTGTGCTTTTCGTCGTATTTTCAATGTGCATGTTCAAATTAGCTTATTTACATCACAATGTTGTGTGTTATATTATATATACCATACGAGACAATGTTACAAGTATTTGCCTAAGGTAGCATGTAAACGTGGGAATCGGTGAGGCGAATGGTTAGTATACTAGGCCGGAGGTTAATATACACATAATAAATGATAAAATATGATAAATAATTATTATAAAATGTCGTATATAAGTGAGTGACGCAAGGGTATGCATTAGACGATCAAAACAGTTCAGGAATGGGTTTTGGAACGCTCAAGGAATTGTGTGTTTGTTAAGATAAGGTTGGGCATTGAGGGTTAAGTCACACACGTAAGTCATCAAATGGAGACCATTTGACTCCATCTTGATCCCACAAATATGCCTTGAGATTTAGTGGACACATTAGATGTGATTTATAGTATAAATATCTCATTTTTCCAACTCTTACCACTTTTTCTCTCTTTTCACACAAGCTTGGACAAAAATTGGGATAAGCTAGGGTTTTGGTTGAGTTTTGAAAGCTTGGTTGGAGCACAAGGGCTTGGGATTCCATTAAAAAGGTTAGATCTTCGATCTCCATCTCTTTCTTTACATTTTAGTTATAACTTCTCAGGCATTGATGAGGTTTTCGGGGGTGTGAGTTGAGCACACCAACCACTATGGGTGTAGCTATTGGTTTCAATGTGTGGATTAGTGGTAAACTGGATTTTTTGGGTGTGTTGATATGAATTTCAAATGAGTTTTAAGGTTTTGGCGATGAAACTCGAGGTTTATGTCTCGGAAGGTTTTTTTCGAGGGATTTTGATAAATTATGGTGTTTTGGGTGTTTGACAAGTGGTTTGGATAAGAGCGGGGGGTCTGAGAAGCTCAAAAAACTTCCCCTGACTTGGACGTCGCCAGGTGCGCCATGGGCATTGGAAGCCGCGACGCCACCTGCGACGTCCAAAATTAGAGGCAAATCCCCAACCCACACTTTATATGGCACCATGGGGTTGAATGTGACAACATCTGGTCACGACATCCATGACATCGTGAGGCACGCCGTGGAGGCCTTGTTCACGGCGGTGCCTCTGGCGACGTCCAGAACAGTGCCAAACAATAAATTTTAAATAAAATTTGAAAAATTTAGGGGTGTATCTAGTGGTTTATACAACTAATTTGAATGGTTTAATGAGTGCTTTTATCGAGGATTTGGACTTGAATTTTTATTTTTGAGGTTTAGGAAATTGATTAGATTTATAGGGAAGGTTTTAGGTTGAATTGACGATAGTGACACGCATATTCAGCGCATATTTGGGCATTGGCGATAGTGGAGCGAGATTTGAGCTGTGTAGTAACCCAACTAAAATTCATTTTGAGTATTTATTGCTTGGATTGTTTGAATTCATGTCGAGTTCTTTCAATTACTCTGATTTCCAGTATTTATTTACGATCGATTGAGTTTACCCCCGCTGGGTTTATTCTATTGTGTTGGCATTATTGCACATTAGGCCATAACATGTGTTATAGGGGTATGTCTACGGATTGTCAACCCAGCTGCTAATTTTTCCTATACTCATATTGGTGCGCTGTGGTCTACGGTTGCTACTGAGCAGACAACAAGGATTTAAGTTAGTTTGAGTTTACTCAGTGGCGGTGCCTGGGTTACAGTTCGAAGTATGGTGCTAGTCTGACCTAGATCGTGCATGCACTTTGATTATTCAGTGCTATTAGATATACATGAGAGGGTCCTTCCCATTTTGCACGATTCTTTTTTTTCGCATGTTTATTTAATATAAATTTGATTCCAACATTTATTTATATTATTTACTCGATGAATTTCCCTGGGATTACTTACTCTGGACTCGTCATCTATTTTGTTGTAATGGCTGAATGCAGACCCTAATACTAGTAAAGGGAAGGGCAAGCTAAAGGATTTCTTGTGATTGATTAGCTATTTCCCTACTCGTACGTTTATTTTTATGATGTTGTTTTTTGTTGGGTTTGGGATATGAGAGTACCTGGATTTGTGTATGGCCTATTATTGAGGTCCTTTTGATGTTTTGACTAGACATGACTGATATATATATATATATGTATATATATAATGATTATTTTGATGGGTTTTTCGCACTAGGAAAAATGCTCTTCTAACTGATTTATTTGTTTAAGTCTTTTGCTAATCAGGTTAATGTTTAACAGATGAAATGAGTCCTTAAGCTAACTTATATAATTAATTTTAGAAAAGTTAGTGGTAATGTGATTGATAGACGATTTGGTGCGTGTGGGTCATAGCAAGGCAAGTTTAGGTAAAGTTGTGGGTTTACGGCGCATGACATGGTGGGCCTCAGATTTTGGGACCACAACAAGTTAGGACAATGGTTAAACTTAGAATGGAACCCTATGATCATGACTTAAGTCTTAGTTTAGAAGTGAAAGGAGAATTGGGAAATGTAAAACTAGACTATAAGCTGATTGATGTGTTGTATATACTATTGATATCGTAGCTATAGTTTGATCATGGATACGATTTTGTGGTAGATTGGGATGGTTGATAGCCAGGGTCCAGTGATGGTGGTGATGGTAGTTTGAATGATTCTCAACGAAAGTTGGAGGAAATATATCAGCGAATTACATTGTAGGGCTATTATTTGGAGGAAATTCTTCGATTTCTGAGGGCACAGGCCACAGAAACAAGTTTTATTTCTGCAACACCATTTACTAAGAGGTAGGGTAATCAGAGTATGCCTAAGGATACGAGTACCAGGCTGACAACTGGTGTAAGACAGGGAAATATCCAGAGTAGTGGGTATAGGGAGTTTGATTTGAAAGTAACTACATCGACGGTATGAGTTCCTTTTGCTCTAACGATAGGGGTTATTAGGCGACCAACTCAGGGAGTACAGGCAAGACAGTATCAGACGTTCAGTACCCAGGGTGGTGGTAGTAGATTGTAGGGAGAAAGTTTGTATTACCATTGCAGACAGCTGGGACACATAACTGATGATTGTCCTTTGCATAGCCTTCAGTTGCAAAGGTAAGGGGAACCACAAGATATTACATATCCATATTCAAAGCCGACGGGAGACCCGAGGGCAGGTAAGATTTGTATTTTGCGTTTGGGCATTTCTTTATATTATATTGTGGGGGTCTGTATTTTAGATTTGACCTAAGGAGAATCGAGGCGAGCCTATATTAGTACTGACTCTAAGTGTGTCAGATATAAAGATTGATTTTATATGAGTCAGAAATGAGAATGGACTTCAGGAGGGGAGTCAGAAAGGGAATTGAAAACAGACTTCAGGGTGAGTTAGAGATTGGAATTGACTTTAGGTAAGTTAGTTATGAAAATGACTATGTGGGAGCCCACAGTGAAAAAATACTCTAGGTGAGTAATGGTAAGGAACTTTATGTAAATAAATCCTTCAAAATATCATATAAAGTTAGCTATGTGTGACGACTCTAGGTGAGTTGACTTTCAAAGAGTTGTGCCAAGCAAAGGGCAGTACTTTTGGATTCTGATAGAATCTTTAATTTTGAAAGAATCATTAGCTATGTTTAATGACTCTGGATGGGTAAATACTTCGAAGTAATGGAACAGGTTAGGTGCCAAGACTCAGGGGAGTCTATGTTCTAGGTAGGTCCGTATATTTCAGTGGGATATTGGTAATTTTGGGTCTAAGTGGGCTATATAGTGATTATGGGTCGGTGATATTGTCACTACCGTAATTATACGGGTTTTGGACGTGTATAAACTAGTAGTTTAGAGATTCGCAGTACCACTATAAGTTGAGTTGAATGTACTTTGTGGAATGAGACACATCATAAACTGTTTGGGGGAGGGTTTTTTTAGGTCCACTATTTGTTTGCGAAGTCAGATTGTTTACTAGGTGTTGCAATTTAATAGATTTGGAACCCTTAGATGTCTTTGTGCAAGGTGCACATATATTCTATGCGAAACTAATATCTGCTGCAACAAGATTCTAGGTGAATCAGTAATTTATGGAACGACCATAAATTGGATAAGCTAATTTTATGCTACAAGTTATAAAGTTTTGTTTCATCTGTTCATGTTGGTACGGGTACACGTGAATGTGGATGAAGGGATTGGTTAAATAGTTGTTCCCTACTGTATGAGTTTGGTAAAATTTTGCTTAAGTTAAGTTTAATTTCCAAGATGAAATTCTTATTAGTTGGGAAGATTGTAATGACTCGAAAAATGTGACATGTTTATATGGTTTGGTGTAGTACCTATTATTACTCGTGTTTGTATGTACTGAATATGACGTAAGTGCACGAGTAAGCTTCGGCTAAAAAACGTGTTGAACGGTGGTCAAACGAATGAGGTATGATTACTTGGTGCAGGGGAAACGATAATTGTGGGCGACCAACAAATAAATTGCACTAAATAATTAACTCGGGAAAGGGTTCGATCATTAGTACTTTGTTCGTGTGTGACGAGGCGAGTCGTGGTGCAATTTGGAGATGGAAACATGGTCGGGAACTCCAAGTAGCACGTGGAGTCACCTAACAGAGTCATCATTTGTTGTCAGTTGGGTTGTGGTGGCTGAAGCGGTGAAGGCGACTGGGTGAGCTGGGAAGCGATGGATGAGTATCAAAATACGTGTTTGCAGGTAGATGAAGGAGATGGATATATATTGTTTTTTCTCCCTTCTCACCTCTGTTGATCTCTTACTCTTTCGTTTCTCATTTCGTTCGAAACACATGAGGTTGGAGCTAGGTTCTAGAGCTCGCGACGATGCGAAGACATGGTGAACACCCGAGTTGAGGTAATATCTCGACTCATCATCGTGTGTGTATCATTTTAATGTCTGTTTTGGGGGTTTTGGTTACTGTTTGAATTCGGTGCATGGTGATTTTTGATGGTTTTGGTGTTGTTGGATTGGTAATGACGTCCCGAGGAGTTTGAGATAGCCTTGAAATGCAGCGACACAAGCCGGGATGTCAAAAAACACCGAAAGCACAATCATGAAGTGATGCCGCGAGGATGCCTTGGAGGCTATGAGCCACGGCGCCCGGTACAAAGAAGCTAGGAAAACTTATGCTTTATACGATATCTCCAAGGATTTTCCCCACAGCGTTGGTCACAACGTCTGGAACAGTGCCAGTTGAATTGTCACGTTTTGATCAACGCCGCTAAGTGTTTTGTTCACGGTGTGGTTCACGACGTGACACTGTTTACAGCAATAAAATTCAGAAAAATTAATGAAAACTTTGGGATTTTTCTCGGGTAGCCATATGGTTCGGATATGACCCAATATCGGGGAATTGGCCAAAAATACTAGGAAAATGGATTAAACTATGGAAAATGGGGGGAATTAAATGGAAATGGAAATAAAACTCTAATGCAACCAAACTATATTGAAATAATTACCAGGTGTCTAGGTGACTGGTGATAAGCTTACGGGGTCAGTTTGGGGATTGTTGAAAGCTACGAACACGGGGTACCATGTGTTCTTTGAGTAAAACCAATGGAAGCTTTAATATTATTTCATTTGTGCATTTATTTAGTTGTTATCCTTGTTGAGCTTTTGGAACCGTTATCGTTTTGTTATATCCTGGTTTGGAACTCTATTCTGATTGGGTAGTCCAAGGGCAAGTGAGTCAACGTGATCCTTGGGAGTGTGGCCTATTGATGTAATATGCCAAAGCCAGTAGCTCGAGGTGCATGATATTGTTTGTGGTTTTATATACGGAGTGGGAATTTCTTTACTAGATTGTTGAGGAAGTTTTTATTCGTATGGATTTTAGGATGGTGTGAGTTGGCCACGTCCTAAACTCCGAGTCTTGGAGGTAATATTCCTATGACTCAACGACTTTTTCATTAGGTCGAGATTACTTGCGCCTATCCTTTGTTTTTCTTGACACTCATTTTTCGTTGATAACTCAATAATTCATTATCATGCTGTCTTCATATTCTTTGTAATATTTACGCATGATGTTTGATTAGCCATTTATTTGGCATTTAAAATTATGTTGAGACTCCATTTGGTTAATACTGTTGTACTTCTGTACTCACCATCTTTTTTTATGACGGTGGGTGCAGACTCATCCTATCGTAAGACAGATAAAGGTAAGGGACCAGCAATAAGCGATTGAAGTGAAGGGTTGTTAGGGATCAAAGCTCGCCTATTTGGTAGGCCCTATGTATTATATGTATATGTTTTGAGAACATGAGGATATGGGTTTTTCCTAACTAGTGTCTTAGGAGTATTTATATTAGTTGGAGTTAGTTTGCTTCCGCTATACTTTTATAATTTGCATAACTCACTAATATATAATAACTAAATTTAAACAACTTAATAAATGGATAGGAATAGGGAAGACTGACTAGGTTTACGTTGATTGCATGAGTGTTGACTTGGGGTCTACGCAAGTCTTGGCCGAGTGGAGCCCAAATTTAGGGTTGTGGAATTTGAGGCCGTTACATTAACGTTCAGCTGTCCAGACGCATAGACAATCATTCTACCATCTTGTATCAATACACAACCCAAATCGACCTTAGAAACATCGTTGTTCACCTCATAGCCCTTCCCTGACTCAGGTAACACTAAAATTGGTGCAGTAGTGAAACGTTCCTTCAAAGTTAAGAAGACCTGATCACAATCATCATTCCACTGAAAATGCACGTCCTTCTTCATCAATTACGTCATAGGAGCCACAATTTTTGAGAAGTTTTTCATAAATTGTCGATAGTTTCCCGCCAAGCCAAGAAAACTGCGGATATCTGACACTGATCTCGGTGTAGGCCAATCAACAACTCTAACCTTAGCAGGGTCCACTGACACTCCACTAGCCCCGACAATGTCTTAGAAATCTAACATCTGTAAGCCAAAATTTGCACTTACTAAACTTGTTGTACAGCCTGTGCTCCCTCAGTAGCTACAAAATCATCCTGAGGTTCTCCTCGTGATCCTTACGAGTCTTAGAATAGATAAAGATGTCATTAATAAACATTATGACGAACCGATCCAAATATGGTTTCAACACTCGATGTTTCAAATCCATTAACATAGTTGGCACATTAGTTAGTCCAAATGGCATGACTGTAAATTGATAATGCCCATATTGAGTGCAAAACACAGTCTTCTCCCTATCCTTCTCTCTAATCCTCAGCTGATGATAACCAGATCTTAAATCTATCTTTGAGAACCACTATGCTCCTGTCAGCTAATCGAACAAGTCATCAATCTGAGGAAGTGGATATTGTTCTTCATTGTCACCCGATTTAACTGCATATAATCAATACACAATCGGAGACTACCATATTTCTTCTTCACAAATAAGACCAGTGCTCCCCAAGGTGACATACTAGGATAAATAAAACTTAACTCCAACATCTCATCTAGTTGTGATCTCAACTTCGCTAGCTCTTTTGGAGCCATACGGTACGATGGAATGGATATCGTTTTAGTACCCGGAACCAATCGATAATGAAATCAATCTCTTTTGGCGGCGGTAAACTTGGTAACTCTGATGGAAATACCTCAGGAAAGTCACATACTACAGGTAAATCCTCCATCCTAGTCTTAACCTTCCCAGTCGTACCCAAAACACTAACAAAGGTCTCCACCTCACTGCTAGAAGCTAATCTATCTCTGGGTCGCACCAATCTAGTCGAAGTCCTTTGGAAACTAAACTCTGGATACTCGAGAATAAAAAAGACAACTCTCTTGTTGAAGCAATGGATCTGTATACGATACGCACCCAACCAATCTATTCCCAACAATGCATCAAACTCTAGGAACAACAACATTCTCAAGTCAGCAGGTAAGACATAACCCCTTACCGAACAACCAACACATACCAAGTTCAGATAAATCTTGTCCCCAGCAGCAGTGCTAAAGATCAAGGGTTTTGTAGTCTAATAGGTTTTAAACCCAATAAATCAACCATGAAATCCAAAATAAATAGTACTGTAGAACCAGCATCAAACATGGTATGCATTAAATGACAATAAATATAAACCGTACCTTCAACAAGGTTACGTGTAGCAGCTTGATCTGGAGCACTAATAGTATGAATAGCCTCCCGACATTACTATGACTGTCCTCTGCACAATCGTGGACAAGAATCAATAAAATGACCCATCTGACCACACTTAAAACAAGCTCCCCGAGAGCCTGAACAAGTAGAAATGCCCTGGTCCTATCTCTAAGACTGACTAGAACTCTGACCCTGGTCATATCTATTACTAAATCGCACTCTCTGCCCCAGACCACAAACTCTGCTATCAGTCCTCTAATACTACTGCTCTAAATACCTGATGTTGTCGTTTGCTGTAGTGTACTGACATAACTACGTACTAGAGCAGGTGACACAACAATAGTAGAAGGTGAAGATGCAACATATGCCACACTATGTGCTCGCCTTCCCTGAAACCATGATTCTGTCTCTTCCCTTTCATGTTACCTCAAGAACGACCTCCCTCTAAACTAGTACTGATGGCGTAGTCTGAACTCTGGCCTAAATCCCCACAAAACCCTTACTAGTCATCGCTCACTCATAGGCCTCCTGTAAATAATGACCATTATAGATCTAATAGGAGCCACTAGAACATGAATAAAATAGTACACTTGATCAAAATCGGCATCTACTATGTCATCAACATACTCCATTAATCATAGGTACCAGCCCATATACTGCATTACTGAGTCGCCAGCTGTACTGTCTAACATTCTAGAGCTCAATACTCTTTACATTTTGGACAGTATGAGGAATGTATTTCTTATTGAACCTCTCCTTAAACTCTACCCAATCCTTGGGCTTACCTTTCGTAGCAACCATGTTATGCCACCAAGTATCAACCTCTCCAAACAGTAAGGCTGATAATATAATAGGCCTCATGTGCTTTGGTGTAGCCAATACATCGTGAATCTTGGTGTGACTTTGCATGTATTTCGCCGCTGCCTCTAGATCTGTACCTCGGTAAAATTTCTCCAGATGGTTTTGTTGAAACTCACAAGCCTAATTCACCTCAACGATCACCCCAGTACTCTTCTCCCCATAATTAGTAGGCGTATCCCCAACCGGTGTATCTATAGTAGGTGGTACAACATCTGCATGAACTTGTGCCTCCCTGTTCACAACAAGTCCTATCTGCACTGCAGGTGATGCAGGTGTATCCTGTACAATAGGAGCACTGCCAAGCTGTGTATCCTGTACTGGTATCGCAGAAGTAGGGGGTGAAGGTGTAGCCTAAGTCCTCAACAACTTGAGGATCTCCTCCATTACTACCAATGTAATGAAACTAACAAAGACATCTCGTCCAATCTCCTTTGAACATCTCCTGAACCAACATCACTGTTACTAAGTTGATCGGCCATCGCAATCTAAAAAGATAGTGAATACATGATCATACATAGCTATTGATAATAGTACATACAATACATCAAATACCTCATAGTACACTTTTAAATTCCCCAACTCTCCTTACTTCCCAACTAAGTCAGGATCATAAGGTTCCACTTTAAGTTGCACCATTGTCCTAACTTCAGCTAATTATGTCTTAATAGTTTGTGATTTAAACAAGAGTCAAGTCTTACAAACTTTAGGCTTTGATATCAACTATGATGGCCCTAGTTCCACAACCATAAAAACTGGACCTCGCCTGGCCTAAACTTACGTAGACCCTGACTCAACCATCGCGTAGTCAATGCAAACCTAGTCAGCCATAACTTATCTTCTACCATTTATTTAAAAATTTAAGATGAGATCATTAATATTAGTGGTTATTCAAATATAAGCGGAAACATTTAAAATCTCCAACTAATATAACAACCTTAAGACATAAGTTAGGATAAGCTAGCATGTGGTGTGATGGCCCCAATTTCTGAGGCCGCCCCGTGGCCAGTTACTTCCCCGCCCGTGCACCGGAAGCACCTGCCACATCACTATGCTAACAATTTATCTGACAACAAAAAATTTCATGTCAATTAATTTAGCAGTTTACTTAAAGTTAAAGATTTCACAATTTAGTTTTAAATAGATAATCAACATTATTAGTAAATAAAAGCAGAAGTCTTGATATAACAAAAAGAAATAGCATATTAAGTTAACTTGTTCAACCTAGAGTGGAAATCCTGGTAGTACTATGCATATAGGCGATCAAACTATAATAGTAGTTGTGACGGCCCCAAATTCCCCTTGCATTTGGGTACGCCCGGCCTAGGCTCGTATAAGTCCCCATATTGGTACTTGGCGAGCCTAGTCAGCCTTCAATCAATCAATTATACAATTTATGAAAGAGTTATTGCAAGTTTTACGCAGCGAAAAGTAAATAAACTAAACATAAGGGACATAACTCAGTCAATGGGAAATTAGGAATCTATAATGTGGAAAGCCCTGAAATATTCATGTACAGTTAAATGTAACGCATAAATGATATCCACATCAAAATGGTCCCCAATTCAATGGTCAAAAACAATTATATAACACGTCATACAACCAAGCAAAACATATAATGGACCTACACTAAGGTCTCCACGTCCAGCCGCTCAGTCCTCACAGGAAGTCACCTAGGCAGGGCTCCTTGCCTCTACTGCACTCCGCCCTATTTGTCTAACGCAATCCCAGCACCACTCCGTGACTCTAACGCGTTTCCCACGGGTTCCCGACTACTTAGATTCCGGCAAGAAGTTAGGACTCCGGCGAGGATTCTAGCCGTTCAGCACCACCCCTTGTAGTGGCTTGCTCTCCAAGCAAAGAAAAATGGAAGAGGAGGAGAAGGGAAGATTCCAGCCGTTCTGCACGACCCCTTGTGGTCACTTAACTACTCAGCTTCCATGTTGATCTTGTGCTCCTCGGTCCATATTTTGCTTCAAATCGATTCGTCGAGTGGTCGTCATCGCGCTCATGTTCCGACTCAAATAAAATATTATAATTATTATTCAAAAATAATTTATTTATGTTTTTCTGTGTTTTAACTCCCTGTTGGTACTAGGAATTACACTTAGCCATCACAAAAACCAAATGACGAGCCCAGTAAGTAAAATCTCAAGGAAAACCATCGTGCATCATAATTTAAGAAATAAATAACAGAGCCAATAATAGTGTTAAATAAACATGCGGGAAAAAGGAAATATGCAGGCAACTATTCAAAGCTCATCGCATGAATATAAACACACAAATATACAAATGGGTATGAACACAGTTGACTAAGGAAGATACTTAGGACCAGGAGCCCTAGTCGTGGCTTACGCCATCGACCCTTTGACTGTGTCCTAACGACATTAGCCCTATTCGGGTACATCGAACATGTGAACCGGTATTCTACTCGGGATATCATCTGCCAAGGTAGAGAACACGCGCTAGACACTTAGCAAGCGACCACAACAACCCTCAGGTACATAGATAAGAAAACTCGACCGCCCTAGTAAGTAGACTCATAGATTATCAAATATTAACAGCTCAAATGAATAACATTAAGTAAATGTACTAATGGTGCTCAATTGGGTTTTACGTACCTCATACCACGCTCAATAACCCCGTAAAATACCCCTGGTTTGACCCTTGACTAGTCCCCAACTCCAAATACTGTCTCAAGCCTCCTGAGATCAATTTTCTAGTGTTTAATGGTTAATTAAGTGGGTTTGTTGTCAATTAGGCTCGATGATATCCAAATCAAAATGGTCCCCAATTCAATGGTAAAAAATAATTATATAAAACGTCATACAATAAAGCAAAATATATAATGGACCTACACTAAGGTCTCCATGTCCAGCCACTCAGTCCTCACAGGAAGTCACCTAGGCAGGGCTCCTTACCTCTACTGCACTCTGACCTATTTGTCTAACGCAATCCCAGCACCACTCCGTGACTCTAATGTGTTTCCCACAGGTTCCTGACTACTTAGATTCTGGCGAGAATGTTGGACTCCGGCGAAGATTCTGGTTGTTCAACACCACCCCTTGTGGTGGCTTGCTCTCCAAGCAAAGAAAAATGGAAGAGGAGGAGAAGGGAGGATTCCAGCCATTCAGCACGACCCCTTTGGTCACTTAACTATTCAGCTTCCATGTTGATCTTGTGGTCCTCGGTCCATATTTTGCTTCAAATCGATTCGTCAAGAGCTCGTCGTCACGCTCGTGTTCCGACTCAAATAAAATATTATAATTATTATTCAAAAATCATTTATTTATATTTTTTGTGTTTTAACTCCCCCGTTGGTACTAGGATCTACGCTTAGCCATCACATAAACCAAATGACGAGCCTAGTAAGTAAAATCTCAGGGAAAGCCACCGTGCATCATAATTTAAGAAATAAATAACAGAGCCAATAAATAGTGTTAAATAAACATACAGGAAGAAGGAAATATGCAGGCAACTGCTCAAAGCTCATCGCATGAATATAAACACAGAGATATACAAATGGGTATGAAAACAGTTGACTAAGGTGTATACTTAGGACCAGGAGCCCTGGTCATGGCCTACGCCATCAACCCTACTACTGTGTCCTAACGACATTAGCCCTATTCGGGTACATCAAACACGTGAACTGGTATTCTACTCGGGATATCATCTGCCAAGGTGGAGAATACATGCTACACACTTAGCAAGCGACCACAACAACCCTCAGGCACATAGATAAGAAAACTCGATCGCCCTAGTAAGTGGACTCACAAATTATCAAATATTAACAGCTCAAATGAATAACATTAAGTAAATGTAGTAGTAGTGCTCAATTGGGTTTTACGTACCTCAAACCACGCTCAATAACCCCGTAAAACACCCCCAGTTCAACCCTTGACTAGTCCCCAACTCCAAATACTGTCTCGTGCCTCCTAAGATCAACTTTCTAGTGTTTAATGGTTAATTAAGTGGGTCTGTTGTCAATTAGGCTCGATTTCATATTTAGAAATTTTAGGGGTTCTGGTTCCCAGCGCACTAGGCATGGTGACTAGTGTACTGGTGGTCTGGTTATTGTTTCTGGGCGTTGGGTCCCCAGCGCGCTAGTCAAAATAGCCAACGCGTTGGGTGATTCTTTGCCTAGGAAGAAGAGTCGTCTTCTCTAGCAGTGCACTAGTGTTGATCACCCAGCGTGCTGCGTACGCCTTTGCCTAGAATTCCAGCAACGAATTCTGGGTTTCTAGGGTTTTTCCAACACCCAAACATGATTATTGATCCACACACACCTCAATCACACCAAATGCATATTTAAAAGACAGTTTTAACCACGATTAAACCTAAAATTAGTGGATCGACATGCATGTCCATAACACCTAAAATCTACTAAAATCACTCCAATTTTCCATAATTTGACCCAAATTGTTTGAAATCAACAAAATGTACCTTATAAACATGAAATCCATCGAAAACAGTGATGAAAATGTTGGATTTCCATTTGAACTTCAAAACCCAACCAACCATGCTTTCATGTAAATTCCATGATTATGGTGGGGAAATTACCTAGATCTGTTGTTGGGGTGCTTGGATTCACTCTTAAAACCACAAATTCACCTTGTCTAACTCGGATTTTCACTCATAGCTCAGATTCTTGTTGAGAAAATTTGTATTTTGCATGATTTACATTCATCTTCTCATATTTATAGTTGTGTTTCTAATCTCGCGCACACACGCATTCCGAGACTCATCTAATGTCCCTGAGCGACCTATATCACACAAGTCATGGACACCTTATCATGACACTCATTGCCTTGTTTTTATCTGTTGTTAATCTCGAGGACAATCCTAAGTGTGCTGATTTATGAAGTTCAACTATAGGACTTTTATATTTTAATTTAATTCAACTTATATAACCTATCCAAGCCATCAAATAAATTCTATAAAATGGTAAGTTGGGTCACACTAACTTCCCGACTACCTGGCACCATGTGCCCGCGTCTAGCACGCACCCCAAGGCGGTTACATTCATAGTGTACCTAATTGATTTACTTAGCTTAGCTTAAGGTTATGTTTAAATCCCATTAGTCAAATCCACAACCATAGTCATATTGTTATCATTTACTTCAGTCTAACCCCAAAGCCTGGCCTAGCAACTATCAAACCATCGTGTTGGCGTGTTCTACGAAACGGAGCCCCAACGCTCAATATCACCCGTCAAGATAATAAGATGCACACCTGTGATGAATAGTATAACAACTACATAATGATAATACATCACAAAAATGAAATACAACAGTATACAGTCAGTACCCTAGGTCAGCATCATGTTTAGCCTATTCGCGACGTCCACGTGTCGTCCGAGTTGGCGTCTTAATTTGAAATAATTAAATAACGGTGTATTAAATTGTAACGGGCCGTCACAATTCTTTCCAACTAAAAGAAATTTCGTCGTGAAATCTGGTTAGTCTAAGACATACTGTGGAATAACTGGGGATAACGCTCTCGCATGGTCGACTCCAACTCTCAGGTAAGTCCCTCCATACCGTGATGCCGCCACTATATGAGTACCTTATATATCTCCCTGTTCTTGTGAGTCTGGATCTTACGATCTAATACCGCCAATAGCCGCTCCTCGTAAGTCGTGTCAGGCTGGAGTCAACCTGTCGTACGTCAACCATGGGTCGTGGGCCAGTCCTAGCCAATCTCAACATCAAAATGTGGAAGGTAGGATGAATCCCTGCTAACTCCGCCGAAAAGTTTAACCTATACGTTACACTGCCAACTCTCTCAACGACTCGGTATGGTTCAATAAATCTCATCGCTAGTTTCCCTTTAATCCCAAACCTCTACTGGCCCTTTCGAGGAGAAACCTTCAAATAAACCATATTGCTAACCTCATAGCTCAGACTCTCGTGATATTTATCCGCGTTCTTCTTCTACTTGTCCTGTGCTGCCCGAAGTCTCTAGCAAATCTCTCAAATATTCTCAGTGTGATCAACAACTATCTCTAGTCCCACGGTAATTGTATCCTCCGGCTTTGCCCAACACCCTGGTGACCTGCAGAGCCTCCCATACAGTGCCTCAAATGGCGGCATCACGGTACTAGCCTGATAGCTGTTGTTATAGGCGAACACACACAGTGGTAAGTAGTCCTCCAATGAACCTCCAAACTGCAGAATGCAAGCCCTGAGCATATCCTATAGAATCCATATCAGTTTTTCTGACTGGCTATCTGTCTGAGGATGATAAGCCGTGCTGAACAGTAACCTATTGCCAAGCTGCTCCTACATTGCCCTAGAACCTCAAAGTCAACCTGGGATACCTATTTGATACTATGGAGACCGGAACCCCATGAAGTCTGATAATCTCATACTCGAACAATCTGCTCAACTGATGAAACGTGTATCGCATCAAAATTGGTATTAAGTGCGTCGATTTCGTCAGTCTGTCTATCACTACCTATATTGCATCATGTCACCTCGATGTATGCGGTAACCCACTAACAATCCATGGTAAGGTGTTCCCACTTCCACAAAGGAATGGGTAACGACTGCAGCAATCCGCCTGGTCGTTTGTGCTCTGCCTTCACCTACTGACATATATGACACCTCCAAACATAATCCCCGACATCAGCCTTCATCCCAGGCCATCAAAAAAATCTCTGCAAGTCATGGTACATCTTGGTTCTACCCGGATGAACTGCATAGCGCGACCGGTGAGCATCTTCTACTATGATATCTTTGAACTCTGGCACTGCTAGTTCCCAAAATTGACCTTTGTACCGCAAACATCGACCTGTCGTCTCTGTCCAATCGGTACACTCGGGATCTCGTGCCAATCAACTGAACCGCTCATAGAGTTCATCAGCCCTCTAACACTTCGATACTCGCTCCAATAACACTGTCGGTGTGACGGCCCCAAATTCCCCTTCCATTTGGGTACACCCGGCCTAGACTCATACAGGTTCCCAAGCTGGTATTTGGCGGAGCTGGCGAGCCTAATCAGCCTTAAATCATTCAACTATACAATTTATGAAAGAGTTATTACAAGTTTTATGCAGCGAAAAATAAATAAACTATACATTAGGGAAGTAACTTAGTCAAAAGGAAATTAGGAATCTATAATGTGGAAAGCCCCAAAATATTCATGTACAAACAAAAGTGAGATATGAATAAGTACATGATACCAATGTCATCAAAAATACCAAGTTCTATGACCCAAAATATATATATGAAATGATATATAGATAAGGAAAACATAAAAAACCTACTATAATGTCTTCAAGTCTAGTCGCTAATCCTTACAAAAATTTGCCTATGTAGGGCTCCTTGCCTCTACTGCACTCCGCTCTATCTGCACTCACCATCACAAACTAGATGGTAAGGAACTGGAGAAATTGAATGTAATGCCAGAAGAAGATAACAGTAATTCATTATATAACAAGTAAAGCAGTCTAAATATCATGTGGTAATAGAAAGACATGAATTTAAATAGATCAAGTGCATGATAAACAGACTAATAGATATCAATCGAAAGTCAAGTGTGTTCTAAGGAATCAAAAGAGGCCCATAAGTGGTATAAATCATATCATAACGGTGAAGACCTCGCGAGGTCTTCCCGAGCATCGACACAAGCGAAGGCACAACTATGATGGGAGGGACATAAGCCCACCCACTCAGTACTCGATGTCACACGATCACTAAGGGTGGTCACACACTCCTGTACAAAAGTGCCCGCGTTTTATCCCTCTAGTGTAGGTCCTGGCACTCTTGAGACAAAACACTTACGCCAAGAAACACACAACAAGGAATGGAATGGAATACCAATAATAGGGCATAACAAATCTGAATAAATGATAATGAATCACATGACATTTTCTTACTAGCTTATAAATCATACACAAGCTTTAAGGCAAGTGTACTTACCTGACTAATCGCAACCCATGAATAACAACACTCCCGCGAGTCCTAACGCGTATCCCCAAGTTTCCCCCTACCTGACAAGGTTGGAAACTCTAATTAATGGGTTGATTTATTAACTAAACCCTAGGTTAAACCTTAGTGTATTCCCAAGTGTTTTAAGGACTCAAACAACTCGACAAATCGATAGAAAACTGAATACTCTCTCTCGGGTTGAAAACCATAACATATGTAAGCCTAATCACATATCTTAGGCTTGGCTCAGTTGTAAATAGGCTACGCCATGGCCTCAAGGACCGGTAACATGACCACGACGTCATAACCAATTCCCGACCTTCAAAAGCAAATCTGTAAAACAACACAACTTAAAATGACCATGCACCAACGAGTTTGGGAACCTCGCGGGTATGGTTTAACATCCGTAGAGTGACAACACAACATGGGAAGGTCATGTGCATGCCCTATGTCACGTCGACGACTACTCGTCGTAATAGAAACAACTCACGCATAACTTCGCCATTACGACTCATCACCATTGATATGGATGCTCCAGGGCTGTGAGACCCCATGACGGATATGGTAAGGTCTCTGGAATTCCCCCATGTCATCGCGTTGACGACAGTACCAGCACGACGGGTGGTTTCCGACAAGAAAGTTACAATGTGCATATAACACATAATTGACATAATATAAACAATAACGCCATTGTTTTAGGCCACTCGAGAGTCGTGAGACACAAGCATGAACATAGCTTGGTACCCGACATCCCCGGTCATGGTGGCACAGCGGTGGCGTAGACTACGGCAGCGGATTCCGGTGAGGAGGAGCATAACACCCATGAAATGAACATAACATGAAATATCAAAAGTTTATGCTCGCCTCACTGTTGTTGACCACTCCGGAGATTCAAGATACTAAAACATTTGCAATACGACCAAATCGATCACAACAAGGGCAGCGAGGCATTGTCGAGGTCATGAAGAGGTCCCCGAAAACTCCCACGCTTGGCAGCCCAACTAGCAACAATCCCGGTCATGGCAGTTCCAGCGAGGGCATAAAATAATAACCAATACATGAAAAAGAGAATGGACAGCATGTACTCTTTGTATCAAACGTCCAGAGGTCTCCCGGGGATATGGTAACTCCAGTGGGCCATGAGGGTCCGTCCTCGACTATCCCCGACCACCGTCACCCTCGATAGCGACGGCTAGAGGCGGACAACAGCCCAGCATGAGAAAACCAGTGAGAACGAGAGAGAGAGAGAGAGAGAGAGAGAGAGAGAGAGAGAAGACAGAGAGAGAGATAGAGAGAGACACCTCTAGATTTCTGGCGACCAGAGACATCTCCGACGAAGTCTAACCTCCATGGGACTGTTGTGGGTTGGTGGTTATTCACCAAGGGAGGAAGGGATGTGTGTGACCGAGAAAAAAGAGAGAGAGAGAGACCTGTGGCGTGGTCGGTTCCGGCGAGGCCGAGTGGAGAGAAGAGGAGTGGCAGCAGTGAGTTCGTTGAAGAAGAAGATGAATAGTGAAATCAGGGTTTTGTTTCTTATATACTCACAACATCCTTCTCACACTCTTCAAAACAGTTGCCCTTATAGGTCTTTTACCCCTTTATCACATCTCAACATACATACACATCTCAATGCCAATCTCATAGGTCTCCTCATTATGATGTGTCACTTTAACAATTTCTATCCCATAGTTCGTATGTTGCGAGACTATCCGACTCTCGCATTGGTCTGGCGCTCCTCGATCCGCATTTCTCCGTCACGCGCGTAGTTTCGCCTTGTCTCATAAATAATTACTTAAATTATACAAAAATCCATTTAATTGTGTTTTCTTAATTGAGTTACACCCCCATTTACCTAGGTGAAGCCTCACTTAGACTAATATTCGCCTGAATGGCGCGAGACCTGTATTAGACTAAAATACTAATACACACATCACGGAAACATAATATTACTTCGGTGTCGACTCTCGAAGTCGAAATATTGTCTAGTATCACGTAGCCTAGTTATGATCATGACCAGTGCAACACTAGTTAGGTTAAAATTGAAGGTTGTTACAGTCTCCCCCACTTATTAAAATTTCTTCCTCGAAATTTACCTAATAAGTAAACTAAACTAATGACTTTATTGTTTCTCTTCACAAATACTGAAGAGATCGATAACACTCGAGTGAGTCATTCCTTGACTCCAAGTCGTTCGTAACCTTTAGTGGAGAGACCTTCAGATCTACGTAGTCTCCTCCAAATCATATTGGAGCTCATCGTGATACTCGTTAAGTATTTCTTTTGCCACTCCTGAGCATTCTTAAGTCTCATGCAAATCTACCGTACTTTCTCAGCATAATCATCAACAGTTTCAGGTCCAACTGCCACAACATCCTCAAGCTCAGTCCAGCAGGAAGGAAATGTACGAGGCTTATTACAAAGCGCCTCGATCGGTGCCATGCCGATACTCACTGAAAACTGTTGTTGTGCGCAACCTCGCACAAGTGAAGGTACTGTCGATTCTGCAAATCTGTCCACAATTACCAAGATTCTATTGTAACCACGAGAAGATCGGGTAACCACTGACAAAATTCGTATACCGAGGAATGGGTAGGTAGTGTAGCAGTCCTCGAGGTTGTCAGTGCCTAGCCTCCACGCGCTAGCATGTCACACGCTCAAACAACTCTGACACCTCAGAAATCATCCCTAGCCACCAAAAGAGATGTCGCATGTCAGCCCACATCTTAGGTGGACCCGGATATACAATGAAATGGGAGCGGTGAATCTCCTGGTATGATGCATCGTCTTATTGTTCCTCACGCACAATGTTAAATGAGACGGTCTGCAACATCGTCAGACTACGTAATTGTGTCTTGGTAATTGTCAGCACATCCGCTGAACTCATCAACTCAGCTGCCTCACGTAAACCACGCTAGTAGGTCATTTGACACGTGACTACCTCAGCATTAGGTCCTATGCGGCTCAACGCATCAGCAACAACGTTGGTCTTCCCCGAATGGTGCCCAAACAAGAAGTTGCAGTCCTTTAAGAACTCAAGCTAACACCTCTGTCTCACTCCAGCACGCATGACACTCACGAAGGTCTCCCATTCGTCTTCTCTTATGAACCTATCCAAGCATATAATGCTCATAACTAGTTCACACCAATTAAGGCCTCGAACTGTAACAACTCCAGTACTCTCATGTCTACTGGTGACTCATAACCCCCTAATTTTACCTGAATGTCAAGACAAATCGCGTTCGGTATATCTTATCCCAGCCAACGTGCTAAGAATTTTTGGGGTTTACAAAGTCTAACAGGCTCTAACCTTAACATGTCTACCATAACAACATAACTTGAAACGAACATGACATGCATGAAAGTACCGCAAATGAAAATCATACCCTCAACACTATGTCTGGATGCCCCCCAGTTTGGCTCGACAACAACCTAAACAAGCTCCCTCTGGTTCTGGTGATGCTGTAGTGGTGCTCTCGCTGGCTGAGGGCACTCACTCTAAATGTGGCCGATTTGTTCGCATCTGTAATACATACGGGTATCTTGCCATCTCTAAGTCTGGCTCTGGCCTCGACCCTGTGCAAAACCATGAGTCTGGGTCTGACTAGACCTCTGCGTCTTCCTCTGCCTGTCTCCTCGATCAATATCCCTGCTCTCAGTAGTTTACCTCTGCAACTGCTGGTCCTGTCGACTAGGTTGCGGTGGATGACTGGCAAAACTCGACATAGGTGGAACGTTCTGTACTCGACGTTTGGTATGTTGTGTAACAAATCGTACATTTTGAGTCTTATGCTCCATCTGCTCCTCTTTCTCTTCCTGTCTTGCTGATAGTGACTATCTGATCGGATCTCTGCTCTGTTCACCCTAACCTCCTCCGATTGCATGAGCAAGTAACTTTCTCCCTCCCAAACTACACTCATATGCTCTCTGCAAGCTTTTTGGCTCAATCGTAACAACGAATCCTCCATTTACGGGTAGTAGACCCTCAGTAAAGTAGTAGACTCGATCAGCCTCAGTATTTGCGGATCCTCCAACATAAGGTAGTAGTGAAATAAACCTGCCTATATAGTCCATCACTGACTCATCGGTGCTCTGCCTCAGTGCCATGAACTCGTTCCTCTTCGTCCGAAAAACAGTCGACGGGAAGTACTTCTGGTTAAACTAGGTCTTGAAATCGATCCAATCTCTCGAAATGCCTCGAGTAGTAACGATAGTCGTCCACCAATCATCTTCCTCCCCTTGTAGCATAGATGAAGAGATCGTCACCCTCATGTGGTCCTCAGTTGCGATGATGGTATGAATCTTCTCATGATTCTTCAGGAATAGCTTCACCGCGACTATGTCTGTGCCACCAAAGAATTTGACTGGGTCATGCCTTTTGAACTCTCTCCACTACCTCGCCTAAGTAGTGGCTTTGGGACTCTTCTCCGGAGTAGTCTCTGCAGCAGCTACGGGTGTCACTGGTGCCTCTTCAGTCTAGACCAGATGTGCAACAACCTTCGTTTGGGCTATTTATGCAATTGTCGTCCCTAGCATCACTATAATCAGAATCGACGTTGTGGAAGCAACAGCCACTGGCGTCTCCGTCCCCTAAGTAGTCAAAATAAGTGGAATAGGTGTGGTCGGGGTCGATGGTGTTGTGGTAGCTGGTGCGGGTGTCATCAGCGACCGTACTAACTCCTAAAATCTCTGTGTCCAAGCGTGAAACTCCTCCGAAGTAATGAACTGAGAATCAGCCGTCCCGCTGTCGTCGCTCGGACCTGCCTTATCTGCTATTGTTGTCTGAACCAAGAGAGCGATACTTCGGATCAATACATAGCTACCGCGTACCATATAGTACACATAACAAGCATAATATGTACGAAGTTAAATCCGACTCAACCCCAACTCCCCCATCTAAGTTTCAAAAAAGATCATAGGGTTTCCACTCTAAGTTCAACCGTTCCTAACTTTCGCTGGTTTAAATGGATTGTGTTTTATGAATTTAAACTTGGTATGCTTTAATACCAACTGTGACGGCCCCAAATTCCCCTTGCATTTGGGTACGCCCGACTTAGACTCATACACGTCCCAAGTGGTACTCGGTGGACTTGGCGAGCATAGTCAGCCTCAAATCATTCAATTATACAATTTATAAAAGAGTTATTACAAATTTTACGTAGCGAAAAGTAAATAAGCTAAACATTAGAGAAATAACTCAGTCAAAGGGAAATTAGGAATCTATAATATGGAAAGCCCCAAAATATTCTTGTACAAACAAAAATGAGATATGAATAAGCACATGATACCAATCTCATCAAATAATACTAAGATCTATAACCCAAAACATATATATGAAACAATATATAGATAAGCAAACCGTAAAAAAACCTACTATAATGTCTCCAAGTCCTGTCGCTAATCCTCACAACAAGTCACCTAGGTAGGGCTCCTTGCCTCTATTGCACTCTGCTCTATCTGCACCCACCGTCATAAACTAGACGGTAAGGAACTGGAGAAATCGAATGTAATACCAGAAGAAGATAACAGTAATTCATGATATAATAAGTAAAACAGTCTAAATATCATGTGGTAATAGAAAGACAGGAATTTAAATAGATCAAGTGCACGATAAATAGACTAATAGATATCGATCGAAAGTCAAGTGTGTTTTAAGAAATCAAAAGAGGCCCATAAGTGGTATAAATCATAGCATAACGGCGAAGACCTCGCGAGGTCTTCCCGGGCATTGACATAAGTGAAGGCACAGTTATGAGGGGAGGGACACAAGCCCACACATCCAGTACTTAGTGTCACGGTGTCACACGGTCACTAAGAGTGGTCACACACTCCTGTATAAGAGTGCTCGCATTTTATCCCTCTAGTGCAGGTCCTAGCACTCTTGAGACGAAACACTTATGCCAAGAAACACACAATAAGGAATGGAATGGAATACCAATAATAGGGCATAACAAATCTGAATAAATGATAATGAATCATATGGCATTTTCTTACTAGCTTACAAATCATACACAAGCTTTAAGGCAAGTGTACTTACCTGACTAATTGCAATCCGTGAATAACAACACTCCCATGAGTCCTAACGCATATCCCTGAGTTTTTCACTGCCTGACAAGGTTGGAAACTCTAATTAATGGGTTGAGTCATTAACTAAACCCTAGGTTAAACCTTAGTGTATTCCCAAGTGTTTTAAGGACTTAAACAACTCGATAAATCGATAGAAAACTGAATACTCTCTCTCGGGTTGAAAACCATAACATATGTAAGCCTAATCACACATCACGGAAACATAATATTACTTCGGTGTCAACTCCCGAAGTTCGAACTACTGTATAGTATCACGTAGCCGGGTTACGGTCATGACCAGTTCAACACTAGTCGGTTAAAATTGAGGGTTGTTACAGTCGGTACTCTAATCTTACCACAGATCTATACATCGCACGTAGCTGAAATGTCTAACATGCTCATTGTTGATGCTGCCTCCAACAGTCCCATGTTTCGAACAACGGTCTAACTGTCAACTTCGCATCTGCTCAATGAATCTGCCACCACATTGGCCTTGTTGGGATGATACTTGATTGTGAAATCGTAGTCTTACAGCAACTCTAACCTTCTCCTCTGATGCATATTCAGGTCCCTCTACGTTGATGATGTTGCGTAAGCTTTGATGATTGGTGTAAAGAACAAACTTCTCTCCGTAGAGGTAATGTCTCTAAGCCTTAAGCACAAACACAACTGCCGCAAGCTCCAAATCATGTACTAGGTAATTACACTTATGTGGTCGCATTTGCCTGGATAAGTAAGCCACTGGTCGTCCCTCTTGCATCATGACATATCTCAGTCCAGTCCCCGACGCATCAATGTATACTAATAAACTCTTCCCTGACTCTGGCAGCGTCAACACTAGTGCAGAGGTCAATCTCTTCTTCAACTCCAGGAATGCTTGCTCACACTCCTCAGACCATTTGAATGGAACATTCTTCTTCGTCAGCCTCTTCATCGGTGCTAGAATTGTGGAGAAGTCTTGTACAAACCGCTGGTGGTATCTTGCTAGACCCAAGAAACTTCGTATCTCAGTAACTGTCTCTGGTGTCTTCCAATCGATCACCGCTTTGATCTTGTCTCCCTCTACGGAGATATCCTAACTGCTGATAACGTGTCCTAGAAACTTCACCTCCCATATCCTAAATTTACACTTGCTGAACTTCGCATAGAGTTTGTGATCCCTTAACGTTGTCAGTACTGATTGAAGATGACTTTCGTGGTCCTCTCGCGTCCGACTGTATATCAATATATTGTCGATGAAAACCATCACATGTCTGTCTAAATAAGGCCTCAATACTCTGTGCATCAGATTTATGAAAACTGCTGGAGCATTCATCAACCCAAATGGTAACACCGTAAACTTGAACAACCCGTATCTGATACTGAAAAAAGACTTATTGATGTCCTTTTTTGAATCGCAACTGGTAATATCCAGAGCGTAATTCGATATTTGAGAAGAACTGTAAACTCGTCAACTGGTCGAACAGATCGTCGATCCTCAGAAGTGGGTAACGGTTCTTGATCGTTACATGATTCAGCTTCCGGTAGTCTACACATATTCTCATAGATCCATCATTCTTCCTCACAAATGACACAGGTGCTCCCTACGGTGACATACTAGGATGAATGAATCATTTCACTAACAAGTCCTCTAACTGTCTCCTGACCTCAAACTACTCCATCCGTGACATCCGGTAAGATCTGCAAGATATAGGTTGTGTCCTCGGTATCAACTATATAATGAACTTTATCACTTGTGGTGGTGGTAATCTGGGTAAATCATTTGGAAAGACGTCTATAAACTCTCGGACTATTGGTACGTCTTTAATCCTAACGAAAGCTCTGATCTCGGGCTCAATGATCACTGCAAAATCCTCCATCTCCAGGGTAGTCGCTAATCAGCCTCTCGTAATTGGTAATTCGGATGCGGTCCCGGTCAACGAAAACTCTAGCAAACCCGAAATGCGAAACTCTACCCTCTTCTAGAAAAAATCTATCTGTGCATGGTAAGCTAACAGCCAATCCATCCCGAAGAGTGTGTCAAATTCCAAGTATTCCAAGACTCGTAGATCAGCTGGCAATTGATGTCCAACAACTTCAATGATGACGTTCCGACATATCCGGTTAGGGTAAATCTTATCCCCAGCAGCCGTACTGAGAACAAGATGGGTCTCAAGTGTGTGTGTGTGTGTGTCTAACCCTAACTCCCTAACTAAGCATCCAACAATGAAAGATAATGTACTACCCGAATCAAACATAGCATGTATGAGTCTACTGTGAATAAGTAACGTACCCTCGACTAGCTGCCTGGTAACTCCTGAGTCTGGTTGTGCCACTGCGTATACTTTATCCCTGTCCGGACCCTTATCATGTCGTGGTGATGGCACCCTGCACTCTAACCTCATATGTCCCCTCTGACCGCATTTAATACATCTACGCGTCTCTCACCTCCATCTTGCCTTTCCCCATATCTCTAACCCTGACCCTGACCCTGATCCCTCTTACCCCTATCATGGCCACCCTAATCCTTGTCCTAGCGCTGCGACCCCTAGTAAACTGATCCCATTTTTTCTTCGGCTTCCTATCCTGTTGAGAACTCAACCTCAGCTGATGCTGTCACTGGAAGATCGTTCTTTTGCAACAAGAACGTCTCGTAGGTTAGTGTCCTCTCAAATATATCTTGTACTGTCAAAGCCCCATATGATACAATCGTGCTAGCAATGCTCTCCTCAACTCCTTGGATGAAGTAGTAGATCAATAGGTGCTCGATGCCAATGATATCCATCGAGAACTATAGAAGATATTGATATCTGTCCATATACTACAACATCGTCCGATTTCCCAGCCTTAGGGATAAGAACTCCTCCCTTAATCTCAATCAAACCTCCATCGATATAAACTGATCTTAGAAGATCTCTCGAAACTCAGCCCAAGTCGTTGGATTCGCATGTGTCTCATGGTAGTTAGTCCATCACACTGCTGCGTCAGACCTAAAGCACGTCCTAGACAGTCTCGCCCTGTGCCTCTCCTCTGTATTCATCTCCTTGTGCAAGAGTTGATGAGATACAATCCAGTCCCCTGCTGTCTTAGAATCTCCACTGCCATAAAAGTAGGTGGGCTAGAACTTGAGGAAGTGTTGTAGTCTCCGAGCCTGTGGATCCATAATGTACTCTGACTCTATAGTCGGGGTAGCCTCCACTACTGGTGTAAGTGTAGGAGTCGGCGTCTCCACTTGCACTATAACCGGTATAGCCTTTGCCATCTGATTCTTAGGTACCACCGTCTTGTGCTTGTGTCGGAATCTCCGCGGGTGCTGTCGCCGTCTGAGTAGGTGCAACTATAACCTCTATCGGTCTCGTAGTCGCTGTTGTTTCTCTAGTCGTAGCCAACGCAACCATCGTGATATCCTGCTCCCTCAGAAATCATAATATTTCAGCTATCTAAGTCTTATGTGTAGCCACTCGGTCCTCTAGGAGAATGGACGGTCCTCGAGCTCTCGTGGTGTCACTATTTTGCCCCTCTATAGTGTTCTTCATCGATATGCATGCTCCGGATCAGTTCCGATATACGTACGCGTCTAATATATATATACAAAATAACATATATCACATAACAAGTCCTAACTCTACCCTCTTCCCAACTAAAAGTTATAGGCAAACTTATTGGGTTTCCACATCTAATTTATTTTAAAGTTTATGCTCTTAAAGATTTTTAAGTTTCTCGAGGTTCCTTAAACACTCCTCTAATACCAAAATGGGATGGTCCCAATTTTCGAGGTTGCCTTATGGCCAACTACTTCCCCGCCCGTGCACTGGAAGCACCTGCCATGTCACTATCCAAAAAACTTATCTGACAACCTCGAATTTTGTGTCAATTAATTTAGCAGTTTACTTATAGTTACAGATTTAACAATTTAGTTGCAAATAGATAATCATTATTATTAATAAATAAAAGCGAAAGTCTTAATATAACAAAAAGAAAGAGCATATTATGTTAACTTGTTCAACTTATATTGGAAATCTCGGCAGTACTATGCATATAGGTGATCAAACTATAACTGTAATATATACAAGTACAGGTGTGAAATAGTCTCCCAACCCCAAAAGATAATACAAAATATGAAAAAGTAATATCTACCAGCAAGCATACTAGCAGGCCTCGGCTAAAGTAAGTTAGATGTAATTGCCAATAATCCCCTTACCCCTATTGGTACTAGGATCTGCGCTCAGTAATCACAAAAACCAGATGACGACCACCGTGCATCATAATTTAATAAATAAATAATAGAGCCCATAAATAGTGTTAAATAAACATGTGGGAAAAAGGAAATATGCAGGCAACTGCTCAAAGCTCATCGCATGAATGTAAACACACAGATATACAAATGGGTGTGTATACAGCTGACTAAGGTGTGTACTTAGGATCAGGAGCCCTGGTCACGACTGTGTCCTAGAAGCATTAGCCCTATTGAGGTACATCGAACACATGGCGGTATTCTACTAAGGATATCATCTACCGAGGCAGAGAACACGTGCCACACACTTAGCAAGCGACCACAACAACCCTCAGATACATAGACAAAAAAACTCGACCGCCACAGTAAGAATTAAACTCACAAATTATCAAATATTAACAGCTTAAATGAATAACAATAAGTAAATGTAGTAATAGTGTTCAGTTGGGTTTTAATACCTTAAACCACACTCAATAAACCAAAAAAAACCCCTGATTTGACCACGACTAGTCTCCGACTCCAAATACTGTCCCATGACTCCTGAGATCGATTTGCGGTGTTTAATAGTAAATTAAATGGGTCTGTTGTCAACTAGGTTCGATTTCATATTTAGAAATTTTAGAAGTTGTGGTCCCCAACGTGCTAAGCATGGTGGCACTCCTTGGTGTTCATCACGCACCTGTGTACAGCGAAATTAATCTAATAAGTAAACTAGATTAGCAACTCTTCGCAACTCCTAACAAGACCGACAACGAAATCACAGGTTTTGAGTTTTCTGACACCCCGTTCGTGACCCTTCGGTGGAAGGAGAATTTCAGCCTTCCGAATCATACGGCACATCATGTGGTGTTCATCACTCATTACAGGGCTGGCACACTCTTGATCTTCAATCTCCTGATTACGACACTGATACCAAACTGACTGAGCTAATCGACAGAAATCACAGGAAATTAAACCAAATACGGTACGCACCTGTTCAGAATTCCAGCAACGAAATGGGGGTGGCTATCTGGCACCGACTGCTCGCTGACCTAAAGCATTGCAACCCGCACTCCACTAATTCCAAGAACGAAGCGGAGATCTCCCGGTGTTCTCCAAATACGCTGTTCATCACCCAAGCTATGCTGGGCACGCACCTGTGCCGTACCATCACCCAAGGACGAAATACTTCCCGATTGCCTATACCTCACTACAATTATCCAGTCCAGCTTGAATAAATGCCCAACAAATCCAAATTACCACCCGAATTATACCTAAGATCATTTGTCATTAAATTAGCTTCAATTTGATATATTATATCATTTTTTACGTTTTTCGAGGCTAAAACCCCGACTATATCTCGCCAACATTTCCGAGAGAATCCCAAAACTCATTTATGAACCCATTTCCTAATTTATCATATTTTTCTGAATTTTTTCAATATATATATATTTTTTTTTTTTGCTATTTTTCTTCTATACATATACATATATATACATATATATATACATACATATATATAGATACATATATATATTATTATATTTATATACATTATATTAGAGAATGATGCACACGTGCATCTTCTCCATTTCTTCTCTTTTTGGACCAGAGACGCTTGCGTCTCTGGTTCCCATTTTTTTTTTTTTTTTTTTTTTCTCGTTGAGAAGGAGAGGGAGAGAGAGAAACAGAGAACACGAACCTCCGGCGAGCAGTAGGACCTCCGGCGAGGCTCGTGGAACAGTCGTGGAGGAGTGTCGACCGAGAGGGAGGAGAACCGTGAGGGAGAGAGAGGAGACTGCCGAGACGAGAGAGATCGTGAGGATGAGAGAAACCGAGAGAAAGAGAGTGGGAGAGAGAGACGACCTCCGGCGAGGCATGTCCGGTCGTTTGGTGAGAGCGAGGACGAGAGATGGAAGTGGGAGAGCGGCGGTGGTGTGTAGAGAAGAAGGTGAATAGTGTAGGGTTGCAACCCACGTTTTGTATATATATTAGCCAAATGACCTTTTTACCCTCCTCTTAACACTTGTTCATTTTTAACTCCTTTGCCCTTATGAGTCATTTACTTCTTCATCACATCTAAACATAATTACACATCTTGATGTCAATCTCATGGCTCCTCACCATTAGATCGTGTCACTTTAACAATTTAGCTTCCATAGTCCGTATGTTACGAAACTATCTAACTCCCACGTTCAAACGACGTTCCTCGGTCCGTTTTTCCTTGTTCCGACTCCCATAACGCGCGTAGTCTCGCCTTGTCTCGCCGACTAATTAATTAAATTAATTAAAAATTCATTTATTTGTATGTTTTACTTGTTTTTCTCCCCCGTTTAATTAGTCGTAACCTCACTCAATTAAATATCGCCCAACCGGCTTCGAAACCCGTAAAATACTAAAATACTAATACACACAATCAAAGAATCATAAAATCACTTGTGTGTCGACTCCCGAAGTTCGAAATACTGTCCAGCATTCACGTAGCCGGGTCACAATTCTGACAAATGCAACATAAGTCAGTTAAAAATTTGGGGTTGTTACACATACACACCTCAATCGCACCAAATGCTTGTCCAAAATACTGTTTTAACCATGATGAAACCCAAAACTAGTGGATCGACATGCATGTCCATAACACCCAAAATCTACCAAAATCACTCTAATTTCCCACAATTTCGACCTAAATTGGTTCAAATCAACAAAATGTATGTCATAAACATGAAATCCGTGGAAATAGTGATGAAAATGTTAGAAATCCATTTGAACTTCAAAACCCAACCAACCATGCTTTCATGTAAATTCCAAGATTATGGTGGGGAAATTACCTTAGATCTGTTGTTGGGTGCTTGGATTCACTCTTTAAACCACGAATTCACCTCGTCTAAGTCGGATTTTCACTCACAACTCCAGAGACTGATCTAAGGGTCCCTAAATCGCCTATATCACACAAGTCCTGGACACCTTATCATGACACTCATTGCCTTGTTTTGATCTGTTGTTAATCTTGAGGACAATCCTAGGTGTGTTGATTTATGAAGTTCAACTATAGGACTTTTATATTTTAATTTGATTAAACTTATATAACCTACCCAAGCCATCAAATAAATTCTATAAAATGATAAGTACGGTCATACTAACTCCCCGACTACCCAGCACCCCGTGCCCCGCGTCTGGCACGCACCCCAAAGCGATCCCATTTTTAGTATACTTAATTGATTTACTTAGCTTAGCTTAAGTTTATGTTTAAATCTCATTAGTTAAATCCACAACCATAGCCATATTGTTATCATTTACTCAGTCTAACCTTAACGCACGGCCTAGCAACTGCTGAACCCTCGCATTGGTGTGGTCAACGAAACGGAACCCCAACTCTCAATCTCACCCGTCAAGATAATATAAATGCACACCTGTGATGAATAGTATAATTACTACATAATGACAATACATCACAAAAATGAAATACAGCAGTACACAGTCAATACCCTAGGTCAGCATCATGCCTAGCCCATCCGCGGCGTCCACGTGTCGTCCGAGTTGGTGTCCTAATATGAAATAATTAAATAACAGTGTTAAATTATAACGGGCCGTTACATGTGGAAACCCAACCAATATATATATCACCATATATCATGTCTCAAGAGATAATACTATCATATACAAGCCACTAAAATCTCTCATTCCCAATCCCAGTTTTAAAACATATATATAACAATAATACAAACCAAACCTAAATTGAGTTCAAAGATAGAATTGCTCCGCTATCCTCAAAGCAAATCACCAAGTGGTGGAGCTTTCCTTTTACTCGACTATGAATTTGCACTCAGTCAACACACAAGAATGACGAGTCCCATGTAAGTAACTCCAAGCAGGATGTTTACAGTATTTCGAAAGTAAATAACAGTCTATATTCATGTTGATAGAAAGAAAAGTACAGGGAATGCATGAATAAACAAAGATTCAAAATAAATCTAAATCAATCAAAAATAAGTGTCCAAGAAACAAAAAGAAAGGCGCAAGTAGTCCCGACTTTGTGAAACAGTCGTTTGAGTCGACGAGAAACATCGATCAAACTCTTGTGGAAACAAGGAAACTCACCATCCCAACTCGGAGTTTTAGGATGTCACCAATTCACACCATCCTAAAATCCATGCGAATAAGAATTCCTCAGTAATCTAGGGAAGAAATTCCTACGCCGTATATAAGAACCAAAAGATCAGCTCGTGAATATCAAGTTCCAAAAATAGTAACGTGCATCCCAAGTTCCTAGCGCTAGGGAATGACCCCAGGTAATCCGTCCTCTCAAGGATCACGCTGACTCACTTTCATTTGGACCACTCAAATAGAATAAAATTCCAAAACAGGATAGAGCAATAACAATAATAATTTAAAGCTCAAAGAAATAACTGTAAATTTCCTCACTGGTTTACTTACCCGTGTCCAACGCTAACATGCACTCACACGCTTGTATTTCATCATACAAATCCCCAGGTATGTCTAGTACTGTCCTACAAGACCTGTTAAACAAGATGTATCATTTATCCCCCAATAATCCCATTTTCCATAATTTTATTCATTTACTTAATTAGGTCAAGTACCCGAGTATTGGTCTTTATTGGAACCTATTTAAATATCGAGATACACCTGAAGTTTTCGAAAAAAAAATGAAAAACTGGTCTGATGAATAGTGCCACGCCGTGAGTGGCGTCGTGACCCTTTACTTGGCGACGGCGTCATCTAAAGTGTGAAATCCAAATTCCTCTCTGTTTCAGACGCCGTGATCGATGTCGTGGGGAGATTTTCTTAAAGTCTCCTTCACAACGCCAGTTCGTGAAATCGGTCCTAGGGTTTTTTGACACCCTGGCTCACTATGCCACATTCCGAGCGGATCACAAACTAATAGGGACACTCCAATACATCAATTATGACAATTAGTTCAGCCAAAATTGTGGTCTATAACCCCGGTGTGAAAATTAACCAAAAAATCACGATAATTTTTGAAAAATGTAAAACTCATTCAAGCACTCAAAGAAATCGCATGGTTGTGCTTCACACCATCCACTAATCTATAGGAACATTCAAAATACTTGAAAAACTAATTTCAAAACTTGACGTCCAAAAAAACACGACGAAAACCCTCAAAGCCCTGTCAAATCATAGATAACATCGTGAGGAATAGAAATGTTATCTTGGTTTTCGAGTTCGGTTGTGTGGCGTCGTTCTAAGTTCAAATTCGATTGGGAAACCTTTATCCAGTTCGTTTTTGTGTAAATGAAGAAGGAAACCGATGAAGGAAAAAGAAATAAAACAAAACTTTATTTATATCCTTGACATCATCACGTATGTGTGTATCTCGAGAATGATCTAAAGACTCATTTCCACCAGGCACTTAAACCAGCACCTCCTCTAACCTTCACCTAACACACCTACATGACATGTTTTGAGACTTCACTCCATGTACACACTTTCATACACGTTTCAAACCTCCGTTCGTACCACAACTCGCACCACCGTGTGCCTATCAACTTAACAAAGCACCGAACGTGTTACCCAATGTATAAATATTATATTTTAATGTATTTTGCCAGTGTTTTATTCACATTTTTCCCCCTCAAACAACTAAATACCTAACTGCAGTTTGCCCAAAAGCCCAAAAATGTCTTTCCTTGAGCCGAACCCGTTTCTCTACGTTAATGCTCTCATTCAAACACCGTCACATGTTTGGAACGTTGGAATCTAAATTCAAGTAAATAAATAATAATACAAACACCAGTCAAAAATAGCATACCTCGGTGTCGACGACAGAGAATCGTTCCTATGCATCACGACAAGACGTGCACATATGACCTAAATTGACACGTGGTACAAATTAGATTTTAAGGTCATTATATAAGTCAAGCTGGGAATGCTAGAATGACAACACCCAATGCACAACACAAGGCACAACGCCTTACATGGTGTGTGCCTTACGTGGTGTGTGGGGCCCACCTAAGAATGGGGTATGAGGGGTGTTTTGATCCCGGGACAACTCAATCACATGAACACAAAACTTTTTTGAGAATATTCCCCCGCTCCTCACCCATTGTCGTCCCTCCAACCCTTACTGCGCCGCCTCCGTCCACTTTAAGAGCTCCAACGGTTTGATCAACGCAATGGTTTCATCCATAGTTATTTAGGGAAGGTTTCATCCATAGTTATTGGTGAAATCTTGATGGGAAATGCAACTTTATTCTTTGGTTGCAGAGGATTTTTTAGGAAGAATAAGTGTTGTGAGAAAGTTGTCCCATCTTGCACCACTATCGAACACCCCAACATCCTTATTCAAACGTGGGGCCACCGTCCATCAGGGCTTGCGCATTCCTATTGTCATTCTAACATTTCTTAATATGTTTTTGTATTTACGTCGTAATGATTTAGTTAGTTAGTTTTAAAAATCGATCTTAGAGCATCTCCAACCATTACACTAAAAAGTGCAACTTTCGCACTATCCTATTTTTTACAATATCCTATTTTATCTACCATTTTATTACATTTTAATTAATTTTTAATGTTTAATGCTTTTGCAAAAACAAAAATTGTTGAAAGAGTTGCACAAAAAAAATAAAACTTTTACTGCAATGAACAGTTAGTGTGGTACTGTAGCTGTGCGTGCACAACAAGATAGCCCTCGGTTGAAGAACTAGGGATGCAAATGGGTAAGGTAGGGGATGGGACCTCATTCTCATACCCATACCTAGTAAAAAATTTATCACCCATACCTATATCCATACCCATACCCAAACCCAAACCCATACCTATCTGGGGATGAATTCTCATATCCATCCCCATACCCATCAAATATATAAATGAATAAAATTATGGAAAATGGGGTAACTTGGAGGATAGTTAATGGATTTTGTAATCAATTAGTCAATAGGGATTGTAGGATAAATATAGTCATACATGGGATTCATAAAGGACGAATTAAAGTCGTCTGAGTGCGTAATAGCTTTAGATACGGGTAAGTATGCTAGTGGGAAATTTACAATTTTTTATTTGAGTTTTAATTTATTATTGTTATTGCTCTATTCATGTTTCGGAACTCTATTTTGATTGAATGGTTCAAGGGCAAGTGAGTCACCGTGATCCTTGGGAGGATAGATTATCTGAGGTAACATACCAAAGCCAGGAACTTGGGATGCACGATATTGTTTGTGGTTCTATACGGGGTGAGAGGTCTTTGTTAGATTGTTGAAAACTCTGCATCCACATGGACTTTAGGATACTATGAGTGTACCACGTCCGAAACTCCAAGTCTTGTAGGTGTTTTCCTAAACTCAACGACCCTTTGGTGGAGACTATTTGCGCCTTTCTGTTATTTTCTTGGACACTCATCTTTGATTGTTCATGTTTATTTACATTATTTTTTATTCATGCATTCTCTATACTTTTCATTCTATTAGCATGAATATAGACTGCTTATTTCTTTTGAAATACTGTAAACATCCTGCTTGGCGTTAGTTACTTGGGCCATCATTTTTATGTTTTTTCGAAGTGCAGATCCGCAGTCAAGCAAGGGAATGGCTCTTCAACTTGGTGATTTACTTTGAGGTTACCGGTGTGGTTCTCCTTCGTTATCGACGTAGGTTTCGGTTCATTCTGCATAATCATATGTATATGTTTTGAAATATTAGGATTTTGGTATATGAGAGATCTTGGGCATGTATACTATGATGTACTCTCATCTAGCTTGATATATTATTGATGATATACATATGCAAGGTTTCCACGCTCTAAGTACTTATGGCTCATGTCTTGAAGTTTTTTGTATTAGTTGGAGATTTTAATGTTACCACTTATCTTTGAATAACTCACTAATATTAATAACTCTCATTTAAATTGCTTAATAAATGGTGAATGGTAAAGTAGGGTTGGCCAGGCTTGCGTTGATTGTGCGAGGGTCGACTTAGGGAAGTCTAGGCCAGGCAGGGTCCAGTTTTAGGGTTATGGAACTACGGTCGTCACAGTTGGTATCAGAGTCTAAAGTTTTAAAACTTGACTCTTGGTTAAATCACAATCCATTAAGACATATATCAGTGGAACTAGGACAATGGTTGAACTTATAGTGGAACCCTATGATCCTGACTTAAGTCTTAGTTGGGAAGTGAGGAGGGTAAGGGAATTTAAAATTGGACTATTAACTATTTGATGTATTGCATATAATATTATCGATAGCTATATCCTGATCGTGTATTCGTTATCTTTTCAGATTACGATGCTGATCAATCTAGTACCAATGATTGTGGTTCAGGAGACGTTAAAGGGAGACTGGAAGAGATGTCTTAGTTTGTTATGTTACATGACCAACGGCTTAAGGAGATTCTTCGATTATTGAGGACTTAGGCTACACCTTCACCCTCTACGTTTGTAACACCATTTACCTAGGCTAGGAGTGATCCTATTGTACAGGGCACAGTTTCAGTCCAGCAGTACAAACATGACATGTAGTAGTCGAGGAGGCACAGGTTTAGACTAATATTATACCGCCTTATGTTAGATACACTGGTTGGGGATACGCCGAGTGATATGTATTTTGGGGCTACAACTGAGGCGAAATAGGCTTGTGAATTCAAGCGACACCATTTGGAGAAATCTCATGGAGGTACAAATTTAAAGGATGCAGAGAAATACATGTGGAGTCACGCGAAGATCCAAGATGTATCGGCTACACTGGAGCACATAAGGCCTAGTATATCACCAGCTTCTTTATTTAGAGAGGATGATGTCTCGTGGCGTAGCATGGTGGCTACGAAGGGGAAACACAAGGACTAAGATGAGTTTAAGGAAAAATTTAATGAGAAATAAATTCCTCTTTTAGTCCGTAACTTGAATAGGATTGAGTTTCAAAAATCAGATAAGCGAATGGCGAATCACTGATGTTGTACATGGGCCGGTACCTACGATTGATGGAGTATGACTGAGACTGTGCATATTATTTCATGCATGGTCTATTGGTTCTATGGTAGTTACCATAGCTCTGAAGACATTACATGAGGCCTACAAGAAAGTTATGGCTGGTGAGTAGTTTTTGAGCACACGTGCCATAGCACAGGTTGCACCATTAGCACTAGTACAGATCGGGGTCAATTCGGGAGGTGACAGAAGGAGGAAGAAAGCTAGACAGTGGATTCAGAGAGACCGAGCATAGAGTGTAGGATCTCTTGCATCTCCATCTTCTACCATTGTTGTATCACCTGCTCCAATATGTAGTTATGCCAGTACACCACAACAACCAACATCGCTAGGTCCTTAGAGACAACAGTATCAGAGGACTAATGGTAGAGGTGGTGGTCAGTGGCAGAGATCTAAGAAGGGTTCTAGTTATGACTAGGGTCAGAGTTCTGGTTAGAAACAAGGACAAAGCGTTCCTTTTGGGTCAGGTTCTCAGAGAGCTTGCTAAGAGTGTGGACAAATAGGTCATTTTACCGGTGCTTGTCCACGACTAGGTCTAGGGCATCCACAGTAGAGCCGGGAGCTAGTTCATGTTTTTGTCGTGCTAGACCAGACCACTACTCATAACCTTATGATAGATGGTATATATTTGTGATTGTTTTATGCATACAATGTTTGATTTTGGTTCCATGGTTTCATTTATTTCGAGTCGCATGGTTGATGTGTTGGGTTTAAGACCTATTAGACTAGAAAGACTTTGATCCTTAGCACGACTGTTTGGGACAAGATTTACCCAAACTTGTTGTGTGTTGATTGTTCGGTAGAAATAAGGGGGTCATGTCTTATTTGCAGACCTGAGAGTGTTGGAGTTCCTAGAGTTTGATGCTTTGTTAGGAATGGATTGGTTAAGTGCGTATCATGCACAGATCCATTGCTTCAACAAGAGAGTCATCTTTCATATTCTTGAGTATTTAGAGTTTAATTTTCAGGGGACTTCGACCAGGCTATCGATTACTAGAGGCAGGGTAGCTTTTTGCATTGATGTTGAGACATTCACTAGTATTTTGGGTTCAATTAGGATGGAGGATATACTTGTGGTATATGAGTTTCCTGAGTTATTTCCAATTGAATTAATAGGTTTACCATAGTTTAGGGAGATTGATTTCATTATTGATTTAGTTATGGGTACCAAATCAATATCTATTCTGCCGTACAGTATGGCACCAAAAGAGTTAGAGGAGCTGAAGTCACAGCTTGATGAGCTGTTGGAGTTGGGTTTCATATACTCTAACATGTCACCTTGTGGTGCCCCGGTCTTGTTTGTTAAGAAGAAATATGGTAGCCTTCGATTGTGTATCGATTACAAACATCTTAACAGGGTGACAGTGAAGAACAAGTATATACTTCCTCATATTGATGACTTGTTTGACTAGCTGACACGAGCACAGTGGTTCTCAAAAATTAATTTGATATTTAGGTACCATCAGATGAGGATTAAAGCAGAGGATAGGGAGAAGACCGCTTTTCGCACTCGATATGGGCATTTTCTACAGTCATGCCATTTGGGTTAACTAATACTCCACCGATGTTTATGGATTTGAAGCATCAAATGTTGAGATAGTACTTGGATTGGTTCATTATCGTGTTTATTAATGACATCTTGATCTACTCTAGAACTTATGAGGATCACGAGAAGCACCTCAGGACGATTTTAGCTACTGAGGGAATACATATCATTTAGTGCAAGTTTAGGGTTGCGAAGGTCAAATTTCTTGGTCACATTGTCGTTGCTAGTGAAGTGTTAGTGGACCCTGCTAAGGTTAGAGCAGTTCTTGATTGGCCTACACCGAGATCAATGTCAGATATCCGCAGTTTATTGGCTTAGTAAGATATTATCAGCATTTTGTTCAAGAATTCTCAAAGATTGCGGCACTTATGACGCAATTGATGAAGGAAATGCATTTCCAGTGGTATGATAGTAGTGAGCAGGCGTTTCTCACATTAAAGGAATGTTTGAATACTGCACCAGTGCTAGTGTTACCTGAGTGGAGAAGGTTTGGGTTGTGTTTGAGGTGAACACCGACGATTATAAGGTCAATTTGGGCTATATTTTGATAAAAGATGGTAGAGTGATTGCCTACGCATCTAGACAGTTGAAGATTCACGAGAAGAATTACCCTACCATGACTTGGAGTTGGCAGTAGTGGTGTTTTCACTGAAAATTTGGCGCCATTATCTCTTTGAGGAGAGATTTATGTTGTTTACTGACCATAAATGTTTGAAATACTTGTTTTCTCATAAGGAATTGAATTTGAGATAGTGACGTTGGCTTGAGTTCCTCAAGGATTATGATTTCTCCTTTGTGTATCACCCGGGGAAGGCTAATGTTGTTGCTGATGCATCGAGCCATACCAATACCAGAGTATTAACTCAGAGATTGTTACTTAAGAGGTTTGCAAAAACCTTGTGGAGACAATTCCCACTTATCACTACTACATGTTATAAATATATGGAAATAAATTGTGCACTTATGGCACTGAAACATCGAGTCTCCTTAGTATAAGTGTGCCTGGAAATCAAATCTGGATACCTCGGGATTAAGAGCTTTTCAAACTTGCAATACTTTCTATTCTCCAAGTCTAATGTTTTAGTTATTAAGGTACGACGCCAGGGACAACGTGGGCTAAAAATAGCAAGTCCATGGAGCAAGTATGTCTGTTTTTGCTTGGCATTGCGGGTTGACGTCGCACGTTCAAATTCTGGTGTCATATATTTTAATCTGAAACTGTGTGTCTATTTTTGGTGACACCTTCGGTGATGTTGTCTAGTGTACTGGAGGCGTGAACTCTAACTTGGCGTCATATGTGATGTCATGCCTTATGATTGTGACATCGTGCCTTATGATTCAAGGCGATAAACCTGTTGTCAATTTGTCACAAGTTTGACTTTGACTCTTGAATTTGTCAAAAAAGTGCATATTCCTTAAATAGCCTATAAAAACTAAAAGTAAACATTTAAGACTCTAAAATAGAACTTTAGAATCGAATTTCATGACAAAATCTCTATATAAAAGTGTAAAAATAAAGACTCATCAAATGCCCCAAACTTAAAACTTTGCACATTACGGGCAAAGGAGTACTTGACTACAACAACTATTTAGACTCAACCAAAAACACTACTAAGACTTTTTACCCAATTCATAAAATGATGGAGTCTTCTTAATTGAAACTTGGTCAATCTATTTAATAAGAGACTTAAAATTTTGGAAGGCTGGTTCAATTTCTCATACTTGGCTACCTATAAATACAACACTTTTTCAAGACTTAGAATAGTTCAAAACCATGACTATCAACTACTAATAAGTTTTCTTAGCCTCTACACTAAAGTAGTAGGTTTAATTGATCTCCGAATTTTAGAAATTTTAAGTGGATTCTTGAAACGGACTTGCAATACCACTCTTTACGTATTTGTAGACTTTACAGTAAAAAAAGTCAATAAGACTTGTTCTCTTAGGTCATTTTTCAGCTAGGGCGGACTAACAAGAAAAGGGTTATTCAAGGATTCAAAATTATGGAGAAACTTACCTAATTATAGCTATAATTAGGGTTGCAATCGAGGCGTAGGGTGGGATCTATCTTGAAATTCTTCACGGGAGAACTTTGCCGCCACACGCCTGTGGGGATCCATGCAAGCAGGGAATCCCCGTGCCCCATCATTTTTGTGACAATATTCATTTTTGATGTCAATCCTTGGCCTTATGCGTCTGAACTACTTTCTCAATTTTTATTTATTTAGGAAACTATCTTTCTCAAATATATTTTTTTAATATTGATATGTTGATTGAGTTTTGCACTTAAACTTGATGTCATAAACCCTACGAATAATTTGCACTTATTGGTATACAAGGAATGATGATCTGAAACAAAGATGTAAATACAAGGAATGAAGTTATTTTTCGAATAAAATTTTATCATCATAGTTATAGGTTTTATAGTTATTTTTATAACTATAAAAATTTATAGTTATTTGAATAGTAATGAATTTATAAATAACTTTATTTATACACGATAAATTCTAATAAAACCTATAACTATGATGATAAATAACTATACATACAAGTATTTGAATCGGTTTTAACCCTATAAATTTTGATAAATAACTATACAAATTTGTATAGTTATTCAATAACTATACATAACCTATACAATTATTTATACAAATATTTGTAAATAGTTATACAAATATTTCTATACAAACCTATACAAATATTTATCAATAAATATTTATCAACTTATACAAATATTTGATAAAACCTATACAAATATTTAAATATTTGATAAATAGTTATTTGTATCAAATATTTGTATAAATATGTATACAAATATTTGATAAATAACTATAAAACCTATTTTATCAAATATTTATTTGTAAGAATATTTGTAAAATGAATATTGATAAATCAAATATTTATGAAATATTTGTAAATATTTGTAAATATTTGATAAATATTTGCAAATATTTAATAAATATTTGCAAATATTTAATAAATATTTGTATAGTTACAAATATTTGTAAATATTTACTAAATATTTGTATAGTTGTTTATAAATATTTATTAATATTCATAAATATTCAATGGATGTTTATGAATATTTGTTAAATATTTGTATACAAATAATATTTGTATAAATATTTGATAAATAACTATACAAATATTTTCATTATTTTTAAAATTTGTATAGTTATTCAATATTTATACAAATATTTATATAGTAATACAAATATTTGTAAATAGTTAATTATAAAAATATGTTTATAAAAATAGTTGATAAACCCTATAAAAATATTTGTATAGGTTTTATTAAAAATATTTGTATAGGTTTTAACCCTATAAATTTTGATAAATAACTTTATTTTTATTCAATAAATATTTGATAAATAACTATACAAATTTTTTTAACCCTATAAATATTTGTAACTTTTAAAACAAATATTTGCACTTATGTATAGTTATTTTTATAAAATTTTATCATCATAGTTATTTTTTATAGGACCAACTATAAATTCATTACAGCATGAAATAAATCAGCTGAAAGAAGAAATAAAATTTCTTAAAGAAAAAACTAATTAAAATAGAAGAAGAAAATGTGAATTCTGAAGATTTTTCAGTTTATGATAATAATGTATTCATAGAGACGCTTATGACTTATACACATCAAAGATGGTTTACTCCGATAGCATTAAAAATAAAAAATTTTAAATGCTCATTACAAGTTTTAATAGATTCAAGTGCAGATTTAAATTGTATAAGAGAAGATTTAATTCCTTTACAATACTGTGAAAAAACAAACAGTCGAATTTCAACAGCAGAAGGAAATAAATCAATAATTAAATTAAAATTTCCTCTAGCTCATATATGTAAAAAAAATGTTTGTATATCAACATCCTTTATAATAGTTAAAAATTTACAACATGATATGTTATTAGGAACTCTATATTTACAAAAAATCTAACCATTTTCGGTAACGTCAAGTGGAATAAAATCAAGTATAGAAGATAAATAAATTAATTTTAATTTTATTAATAAACCAAAAACTAGATATTTAAATCAATTAATTAATTTAGTCGAACATAAACAAACCATTATAGAACAATTAAAATCAGAAATTAAGAATTTAAAAGCAGAACAAATAATAAATACTACATCTTTTCAACAGAAAATTAAGATGTTTCAATGATCAATTAATTATCAAGTGTTATTCTGAAATCCCATCAACATTTTGGGATAGGAAAATTTATCAAGTTTCTTTACCTTACATTAATGATTTTAATGAAGATAAAATACCTACGAAAGCCAATCCTTCATAAATGAATGAAAGATTATTAAAATTATGTGATCAAGAAATAAAAAATTTGTTACAAAAGAAATTAATAACCCCCTCTAAATCTCCATGGAGCTGTACCGCTTTTTATGTAGAAAATGCAGCAGAATTAGAACGGGGCTCCCCAAGACTTGTTATAAATTACAAACCATTAAATAATGTTTTGAAAACAATAAGATATCCATTACCAAATAATAATGATTTAATAAAGAGAATAACCAATTCAGTTATCTTTTCAAAATTTGATTTAAAGTCAGGATTTTGGCAGATACAAATTACAAATAAAGATAGATATAAAACAGTATTCAACACCCCATTCGGACAGTATCAATGGAACGTTATGCCATTTGGTCTTAAAAATGTTCCATCAGAATTTCAAAAAATGATGAATGAAGTATTTCATCCTTATTACGAATATATTTTAGTATATATAGATGATATCCTTATATTTTCCAAATCAATTGATGAACATTGGAAACATTTGTATACATTTCAATCTATAATAATTAAAAATGGATTAGTATTATCCCAAAGGAAAATAAAACTTTTTCAAATAACTATAAACTTTTTAGGATTTCAAATACAGAATCAAGCAATAACTCCTATCAATAGAGTTATAGAATTTGCAAATAAATTTCCTAATCAATTAATAGATAAAAAACAGTTACAAAGATTTTTAGGTTGTTTAAACTTCTTATCAGATTTCTATAAAAATTCGGCAATAGATAAAAAATGTCTCTTAGAACTTCTTAAAAAAGATAATAAAGTTATCTGGACCCTAATCATACAGAAGCAATACAAAAGATTACATTAAAAGTAAAAGCTTTACCATGTTTGCATTTAGCTAATTCTACTTATCCAAAAATCATTCAAACAGACGCCTCCGACATAGGTTATAGAGGAATATTACTTCAAAAAACCCCTGAAGGAAATGAACAACTTGTTTGTTATACATTAAGACTTTGGAATAACACCCAAAAGAATTACGCTACAGTCAAAAAGGAAATTCTTGCAATTGTTTTATCCGTTCAGAAATTTCAAGCAGATATTTTGAATCAAAAATTTTTGATAAGAGTTGATTGTAAGTCAGCAAAAGAAATACTTTTGAAAGATAAAAAAATCTAGTTTCAAAACAAATATTTGCTCGATGGCAAGCTATTTTGAGTATTTTCGATTTTGACATCGAATATATAAAAGGAGAAAATAACTCCCTTCCTGATTTCTTATCCAGAGAATTCCTTGTAACCCTATAAATTCATTCTTTGTTTCAGATTATCATGGGTAAGGGTAAATCTCTTTACACTTATCAAAGACAAAATAAATTATCTCCATTATTCAGCCAGTATAATTATCCAGCCTCCAATACTGATCAAAGATCCAGTTATCAATTGAAAAGCTATTTCTCTGTTTATCTTCTTGATGCTCATCATCAAAGCCTCAATCTTGAAAATCAGATCAATGCCATAATTCCAAATCCTCCTAATTTCATCCTAAAACGTCCAAATGTCTCAATAAAATTTTATGAAGCTTTACTTTCGCAAACAGGCTCAGTTATTTTTTATCATTTCAAAAAGCCCAATTCAGAAGAAATTGCCTATTCAAAATTCAAAATTCAGAAAGTCTTATCAAGCAGTGACTGGTCTAAGCAACATGGCTTAGTTACAATGCCTTGTCACTTTCATCAACCAATTGCTCTAAAGAATATCAGAAATTTAGAAGAACAAACCACAATACCTATAAGCTACAATGATTATATTGAAGCTTGGAAAGTCATACTGTTTTATAAAAAACCAGCAGAAGGTCATTCATGGTATATTACATATAAAAAAACCATATTATGTAACTTTCCTCCATGGTTTCATCACGAATGGCTACCTCGATTTGGCCCAATTGAAGCAATTCTTCCTCCTTATGTCAAAGCATTTTACAAAAAGGAAGGGTTAAACTTATTCTTGTTCATGTCCAAGTATACAATACCTTGGATATTAAAGTGGAATTACAATACCACATCAATGAAAGATATTGAAGGAAATTTCGTTCCTCATCTGGTTAGAGAAATTTATGACAAATGGTGGGATAAGGTTGACATTACTTCTCTTAAAGAAGAAGCTGCATACCAGCTTTCTCCATCATTTAGAATAATGCCTCCTCCAAAGACTTATAAAGAAGAATCTTTAAAGACTAATGAAAAGAAACCAGAATCGATCAAGAATGAAAATCTAGTTCAAATACCATCATCATCATCAGAAGCCCCATTATACACATCAAGTCTCATTATTCAAGAATTGAAGAAAATGCAAGAAGAATCCAGGAAAATGCATGCAAGACTTCAAAGAATTGAAGAATCTCGTCTGCCTCATCAAGAAATAATTCAGATCATGAAAGAAGCTCAGCCGCCCCTAAGTATATCATCGACCTATATTAATTCAGTGTCATCAAATAAAGATTCAGGTCCATGCCAATAAAACCTATTCAGGCCCATGCCACTATATTCATTCAGAATTCAGGCCCATGCCAATTAAGTTATTTAGGCCCATGCCTCTAGGCCCTTTTGCCTGCCAATAAATTCAATCAAGCAAAGAGTCAATCAAGCTTATCAAGAATCGTCATTCAAAGTCATTCAAGCTTATCAAGAATAGTTAAAGTCAGAAGAAATATTAGAAGAAATCGACATTTAATCACACATAACAAAAAGATCAGATCAGCATCATCTCAGATCAAGTCATCAAGTCATCCAAAAGAAACCCAATAATTCAGTATCTTGATTAGACAAGTCAAACTTATCCAGCGATCAGAATCATCTAGCTATCCAGCTATCAGAATCATCCAGCTATCCGGACTAATGAAGGCGATGTGACAAAAACAGTCACAAATTTTATCTTTTATGTAAATTATTGTGTGTTGTCAGTAGTCGGTTGCAGTCATTTATGATTGGTCGTGTAAACGTTGTTGTAATAGTAGTAAATAGTGTCGGTAATAAATGATGAATAGTGTCCATGCATAGGGTCGATGCATAGTATCGACAATAATTGGTGAATAGTGAATAGTGTCAGTGCATAGTGTCTATGAATAGTGTCGACGTGAATAGTGTTGACAATAATATCTATCAACTATGAATAGTGTTAAGCAATAATGTGTAATAGTGTCAGTTTTGTCTGTATGTACAAACTTTTCTCTATAAATAAAAAGCTCGAATGAAAATGAATTCATTCGAAAGTCTGAGCTTCAAAAAATTTCTTAACTCTTTCTCTCATTCAAGTCACTCTTTTGTTTCAATTTCTATAACTTTATCATCATAGATTACTCCTATCACTCTCTCTATAATCACAATCCTATTTACTGATTCTCAGTTGAACCCGATACTGCCCTATTGGTATCAGAGCCATATTCATCTAAGAATCCAGTGCCATCATCAAGTAAATCAAGTTCTCTATTCTCATCTCCTGTAAGTATTTACTATCGGTTTTAAGTTTGATTATGATTTCGATTGTGATTTCAAAAAGGATTTGAAAAACTTATTACTATGAAGTTTCTTCTGAAAGTTAAAATTTTGTTTTCTTTCTATTAATTTATCTTGTGTTTAACCTTCACCATTGGAGTTAGGAGCTTTCCTAGTCGCGTGGTAAGTCTAGCAGAAGGAGCGTAAGTCTAGCAGTAAGTCGTTGACCAAGCTAGAACTCTAAGAACCCAGGTGAGACATGAGTGAATTAATGAAGAAAATAAAATCTTCTCTTTCATTTCGAAAACATAGTCCTAAGTTTGAATCATCCACCTCGACATCAAAATCTGATCATCAATCAATCATAAATCCAAAAAAAATGAAATCCAAATTAGATTTAAAGAATATAAGTGAAATCTCATACGTAGATATAGAACAATCAATACAAAATTGGAATTTACCAACCATAGATCCAAAACAGATATATACTCATGGAACTTTCTCCAAAAATTAAGATTTTATAGTAAAATTAGAAGAGGAAACTAAATCAATAGATGCAGAAGGCCAAGAAATACTTTTAATCTCTCCAAAAAAAATAAATACCTATAAAGAAAAATACAAATATTTGCATATAGGATTAATACAAGTTGCAATAAAGTCATTAACTGTTTTAGGACTAAATACTTCTGTATTAGCATCCGTAAGAGATAAAAGACACATAAAGTTTAATGAATCATTGTTAGAAATAATTGAAGGAAGTTTGTGAGAAGGACCTATTTTCTTTAATTGTTTTCCTAATTTCACAATTAGTCTACATGATCAATTCGCACATGAAGCATCAATATTAAGTTTATACACACAAGGATTTGAAATGAAAGGAATATGTTCAAATGTTGCAGTAGTTTATCGAGTTTATTATAAATTAATGCATACAATAATCCCTGCAATTGCATATACAAATTTACAAAAAGGAACATCAACTTTATTTTTAACAAATAAACTAATAACTAGAAAACAATTAAGTTGGAAAGATATAGATATACCAAAAACATGGTTAATTCAAGATACAAATAAAGAAGAGAATCCTGTCGATAAAACAAATGATCAAATTCATACTATAATAGCTCATGATGACGGACTAGTTGAAATAAATTTTGCATTAAGAAAATCCTATTCTACAATTCCATCTTCATCGAATAATGAGACTTATTATGAAACTCAACCTGTTTATGCATCAACAACAAAATTACCAACTCATATAGCTTATCCTGTTACACCAACAAAAGATAATGCTTCCATAAATGATTTCAATGATTATCAAGTCAATATGGTTAAAATAGATTATGAAGAAGATTTTGAAATAGATTATCAAAATTTAAAAGAACAATTTCTTAAACATCCAATCACGCCAATATTCTGTAAAATTTGTTCAAAATCTCAACAAGCAATATTTAGAGAAAAATATTTTGCCAATATTAAAAATAATAAACAAAACATTCAATTTTTTTGATTATTTAACACTATCTTGTCCAAAAATAATACATAAGATAAATACAGTATGGGAAGGAGCAAAAGGTGAAAAATACATTCAGACTCATCCGCCATTGACTTCTATCAAAATCTATGAAAATATTAAGGCAGAACCATTAAAAACCACTTTTGAAGAAGAAAAACCTATATCAAGAAAAGATTTAAATCATTTAATAGAACAAAATAACTATACAAATATTTATTTATCTTCTTTAGCAAAAAATACTTCTAATACTCCTTCTACAAGTAAATCCAATACAGAGGCTGATACAATATTAAAAAAACCTATGATGAAAGATAATTTTAAAAATCTACCTTTAATAAAACCTGATCATTCAGAAGATTTATTACAAGCAATAGCTTTAAAATTAAGTACCATACAAATAAATCAAAACGATAAAACAGAAAAGTTATTAGAAAATAAGGGAAAATTACCTGAAATAAATACATTAGACCAAAATCGATCAAAAATTACTGAAAGTTTGTTTGAAAATTCATTAAACTTAAATCCATTAAAAATAGCTGAAACCGATATAGAAATATCATCAGATTTAGGTATAAATAAAATCCATTATCCTAAAAAATATAAGATTATAACAAATGGAATAGTAAACCTTATTATTCAAGACCATCTCCAGTAGACATGATTTTAGAAGAAAAAAGTGAGAAAAAGATTAAATATGATGGTGATTCAATTTATGAATGGAATATCGATGGATTATCCGAATATAAGATCATGCAAGTAATGCAGCAAATGTTAACTTATTCAATAGCATGTAAATTAAAAAATCATCCAGAACCTAATATAGTAGGAGCCATATCCGTAGGATTTACAGGCCAATTACATGGCTGGTGGAATAATTCTTTATCTGCTGAACAAAGAATTGAAGTTCTAAATTCTATATCAAGAGACGATAATAATAATCCAATGTTAGATGACCATGGAAGAGAACAATTCAACGGTGTAAGAACCTTAATAACTAATATCATTTGGCATTTTATAGGAACTGTAGGACAAATAGATGAAAAAATTAGAGATCAATTGCAAAATCTACGATGCAGAACATTATCAGATTTTCGATGGTATAAAGATACATTTTTAACTAAAGCATATGCGTTATTTGACAATGCAAGATTCTATAAAGAAAGATATGTATCCGGATTACCTTAATCTTTTGCAGAAAAGGTTAGAAAAATATTAAGAAGTAAATGCCCTGGTGGAAATCTAGATTACAATATATTCACATATAATGATATAATTCAAACAATACAGATAGTAGGAATGTCAATATGTAATGATCTCAAATTGAAAAGACAATTAGATGAAGAAAAGAAAGACTGTCGAAGAGAATTAGGAGATTTTTGTTATCAATTTGGTCATGAAGTTGCACAAACATCAATTAATAAACCAAATTATAGAAGAAGAAGAATACAAAGATTTAATAATAAAACTAATCAAGCATTTTATTATAAAAATAATAGAAGAAATAAATTTAAGCATCAAAAGAGAAATTATAAAAATAAAACTAATAAATGTTTCAAATGCGAAAAACCAAGTCATTATGCAAATAAATGTCATTTAAAAACTATAAAAAGAAAGTCAATGAGATAATAGAAAATGAAAGTTCTTGCTCTTCAGAAACCTGTAAATGCGTTGAAAATATGCAAAATACAGATACAAATACATTCACTTCAGATTCAGAAAATGAAATTAATGTACTAACAGAGACATGAACAATTAATATTAGAAATAGGTGAACAAATAGAAGACCTCATATTAAAATATAAATATTATAAAGAAATTTTAAATAAAAATAATGATATTGAAAAAACTTCTCAAATATCAAGACAAAAAGAAAATGAAAATGAAATAAAGTTACAAAATCAAATTGATATACATAACCTATCATACTATGAAAGATATAATTAAAGATGTAAATAAAAAATCTAAATCTTTTATAGGACCAACTATAAATTCATTACAGCATGAAATAAATCAGCTAAAAGAAGAAATGAAAATTCTTAAAGAAAAAATTATTAAAATAGAAGAAGAAAATGTGAATTCTGAAAATTTTTAAGTTTATGATAATAATGTATTCATAGAGACGCTTACGACTTATACACATCAAAGATGGTTTACTCCGATAACATTAAAAATAAAAAATTCTAAATGCTTATTACAAGCTTTAATAGATTCCACTGCAGATTTAAATTGTATAAAAGAAGGTTTAATTCCTTTACAATACTGTGAAAAAACAAACAGTCGAATTTCAACAAAGAAGGAAATAAATCAATAATTAAATTAAAAACTTCTCTAGCTCATATATGTAAAAATAATGTTTGTATATCAACATCCTTTATAATAGTTAAAGATTTACAACATGATATGTTATTAGGAACTCCATTTTTACAAAAAATTTAACCATTTTCGGTAACATCAAGTGGTATAAAATCAAGTATAGAAGATAAAGAAGTTAATTTTAATTTTATTAATAAACCAAAAACTAGATCTTTAAATCAATTAATTAATTTAGTCAAACATAAACAAACATTTATAGAACAATTAAAATCAGAAATTAAGAATTTAAAAGTAGAACAAATAATAAATACTCCATCTTTTCAACAGAAAATTAAGATGTTTCAAGATCAATTAATTATCAAGTGTTGTTTTGAAATCCCATCAGCATTTTGGGATAGGAAAACTTATCAAGTTTCTTTACCTTACATTAATGATTTTAATGAAGATAAAATACCTACGAAAGCCAATCCTTCACAAATGAATGAAAGATTATTAAAATTATGTGATCAAGAAATAAAATATTTGTTACAAAATAAATTAATATTCCTCTAAATCTCCATGGAGCTGTACCGCTTTTTATGTGGAAAATGCAGCAGAATTTGAACGAGGCTCCCCAAGACTTGTTATAAATTACAAACCATTAAATAATGTTTTGAAAACAATAAGATATCCATTACCAAATAAGAATGATTTAATAAAGAGAATAACCAATTCAGTTATCTTTTCAAAATTTGATTTAAAGTCAGGATTTTGGCAGATACAAATTACAAATAAAGATAGATATAAAACAACATTCAACACTTCATTCGGATAGTATCAATGGAACGTTATGCCATTTGGTCTTAAAAATGCTCACTCAGAATTTCAAAAAATGATGAATGAAGTCGTCCATCCTTATTATGAATATATCTTAGTATATATAGACGATATCCTTATATTTTCCAAGTCAATTGATGAATATTGGAAACATTTGTATACATTTCAATCTATAATAATTAAAAATGGATTAGTATTATCCCAAAGGAAAATAAAACTTTTTCAAATAACTATAAACTTTTTAGGATTTCAAATACAGAATCAAACAATAACTCCTATCAATAGAGTTATAGAATTTGCAAATAAATTCCCTGATCAATTAATAGATAAAAACCAGTTACAAAGATTTTTAGGTTGTTTAAACTACATATCCGATTTCTATAAAAATTCAGCAATAGATAAAAAACGTCTTTTAGAACTTCTTAAAAAAGATAATAAATTTATCTGGACCTCTAATCATACAGAAGCAATACAAAAGATTAAGTTAAAAGTAAAAGCTTTAACATGTTTGCATTTAGCTAATTCTACTTATCCAAAAATCATTCAAACAGATGCCTCAGACATAGGTTATGGAGGTATATTACTTCAAAAAACCCCTAAATGAAATGAACAACTTGTTTGTTATACATCAAGACTTTGGAATAACACCAAAAGAATTACGCTACAGTCAAAAAGGAAATTTTTGCAATCGTTTTATCTGTTCAGAAATTTCAAGCAGATATTTTGAATCAAAAATTTTTAATAAGAGTTGATTGTAAATCAGCAAAAGAAATACTTTTGAAAGATATAAAAAATCTAGTTTCAAAACAAATATTTGCTCGATGGCAAGCTATTTTGAGTATTTTTGATTTTGAGATTGAATATATAAAAGGAGAAAATAACTTCCTTCCTGATTTCTTATCCAGGGAATTCCTTGTAACCCTATAAATTCATTCTTTGTTAGATCATCATGGATAAGGGTAAATCTCTTTACACTTATTAAAGACAAAATAAAATCTCTCCATTATTCAAGCCAGTATAATTATCCAACCTCCAATACTGATCAAAGATTCAGTTATCAATTGAAAAGCTATTTCTCTGTTTATCTTCTTGATGCTCATCATCAATGCCTTAATCTCGAAAATCAGATCAATGCCATAATTCCAAATCTTCATAATTTCATCCCAAAACGTTCGAATGTGTGACGGCCCCGCTTCTAATCTAGGGCACCGTCCGGCCTAATCCCGTAATTAAGCCCTAATCACGACACATAGGACCCGATTACGAATTAGTCAGCCTTTACTACCTGTGTTCTCTTGTTTAAACAATTATTTTATTTAGCGGAAGTCTTTAATATTTTAGCGGAAATTTTTTTTTTTTTTTGCTTATTAAATCCTAAATGTGGAATCCAGGAAATAAAGATCACCATATATATGCAAGTAAACGGCGAACATATATAAACAAAGTGAAAGCCAAAAGTCGGGTAATCTAACACTCATCCCAATAACATCCCAAAAGATAAAGACATAAGTAAACATAATACAAAAAAAGTACCCTACGTGTACGGGCAGCTACGCACTCGGAGCTCAGAGGTAGTCACCGATCTTCTCCTTGCCCGGCCTGGTGCTGCTCGATGGATCTACACCCACCGTCACAAATTAGACGGTGAGTATGATGATATTTAAGTGATAACTGGGGAAATCTAATACTACATTTCCAATTCAAACAAAAGATATTTAAAAGCATATGTAGCTGAAGAAATGCTGAATAAATAATGCAAGTAAATACCAACGTTAACAGATACACAAACTGACACAGGCTAAGTTGAAATGATCTAAGTCCGGTCGGCGGTGAGAACTATCACCTAACCTTTTCCACTACTGTATGGAGCTGTGCTCAACATATGATAATAATCTCTTTTTTTTCCTAATAACCTCAAATGGCGGAGCTGTGCTCGGCGTATTTAAATCATTTATACTTGCCGACAACCCCGTGGTCCATGCCACGTGTGCCGCCCAAGTGTAGTGGCGAGTCTTAGGAGACCCGAAAGACCGAAATCCTCGTGAATCCGCGCATCTCGTGTGCAATGGACACTAGATAATCCCTACTTTAGTTTTCAAGAATATATATCCTAAAATGTTATGATTTCAACATATGTTAGGCTACAAAGCCCCGAGGAAGTAGAACACAAGTCCAACATAGCGAGATAACCCTATAGCATGCATTTTCTAAATATTCATTAACCATATTTCAAGACAAACATTGGGCATATAAGGAAGCATGGAGTCAATGATATATCAAACAAGGCATCATGCTATATCGATATTCAATATGAATAGAAACAAGGAAAGCATGATGTGGGAAATAAATTAGCTAGTCTACAAATAGACTGAAAATTTATAAATGACTGGAATGAAATAAAGTAAAGAGTTCCCACAGTTTCACTTACAAGTCAACGCAGTAGTCCTAGCTATCCGGCCTCCCGACACTACCGCTCCCAAACTCTCGAAACACCCCTAAGTTCGTGAAAGGCCATTTCATATCATTTATTTATTTATTTATTAATATTTTTATTATATAGATATATATATCCTATATTATTATTATTATTTTATATTTATACCTATATGTGTATACGTATATATATATATACATAGGTGTATGTGTATATATATATGTGTACATACCTGTATATATATTATGTATACATATACATATATACATGTATGTATATTCCTATATATATGTATACTTGCATATATATATATATATAACAGATGCATATATAATATATAAATTATTTATATCTTTCTTTTTTTTTCCTTTTTTTTTATTACGGTATTATTCCCTTTCTTTATATATATATATATATATTTATTTTATTATTTATTTTATTTTTTTATTTTATATATTTTTTTTTCGGGTAGGGTCGGGTCCGAGACCCGACCTTAAGAGGAGGCATCGGGTCGGCTCGCCCGTCGTGGGCCGAGCTGACCCAAGAGCTGTCTGGCCCGGCCCAGAAGAAGTGCACACGGGCCCGGCCGTGTGCATCTTCTTCCTCACGCGAACAGAACTCCTCGGTTCTGTGAGTGAGCTCCCTTCCTCTTTTTTTTTTCTTTTTTTTTTTATTGAGTTGGGGTTGGAAAAGATCCCAACCCCAACTTCGTTTTGGGATGGCAGGGGAGTCCCCTGCCATCACCTTCCTCGGACGAACTGTCACAGTTCGTCCGAGCCACCCCCCATTTTTTTTTTTTTTTTTTATCGAAATCAAGATGGGAGGAAGGGAGACGACGATCATGTCGTCTCCTCCTGACGAACGCGCAAGAGCGAGTTAGTCCACTCCCCGTCACCACCATCACCGAGAGCCACATTCATCAACAACAACGACACCAACAACACAAACTCACCTCCGCCTTGACGTCGCTGCCGCACCTCGAGCTCTCGATTTCCCCGTCTCCGATGACTCTTTCTTCCTCTCTCCCGGACTCCCCTCTCTCTCGGACTCTCTTTCCCTCTTCTTCTTCTTCACTTTTAGATTTGTTTGCATGTTAACAGTGAAACCCATCTCATCAAGTTGTATATATATGTGTTTGTGAAATCAAGTGTGCGTCACGAATCTCGAGGAAAATCCGAGGGTTACTAACTAGGCAGTCCAATTCTCTTGATGACACCAAATTTGTGACTCTCATCATGGGAGTGTGTGGCAGCATGGATCTCGAGGTCTGTCCTCAGGTTAGTTTAATTCACAACTATAGGATATAAACAATGTGATTTCTTAATAAATAAACTATAGGTTAAATCGATTAATGTACATTAATCCCATATGGACCATAATTAATTGGTCACACAAATTTATAAAATTTATCTAAGTGGTCACACCGACTCTCAACTACCCGGCACTCGATTTCCCGACTCGCACGCAACTCGAGGCGCTTTCTCCGTGTGTCGAACGTCGTATTTTCCAACTAAATTAAATAACTTATTTTATGTTAAGGTAGATTTGAAATAAAATGTTATTTCCTAGCCTAGTCTCGCTACCCCGGTAATTCCACTAGGTACTCGTACTTGCACACACTCCAAAGCGTGTCCCCGCTCGCGTCAACTCGGCGTCTATGATTTGCAAACAATTTGACTTAATTAGTCTACACACATACACAACACTAGGCATACACCAGTTCAATTATAACATTTACCTCGGCCATGTGCCTCGGTCAGTGTGTGCATCTCATACGGGCCCCACGTCATGGGTCGGTGATCCTAATTAAGCAAGTAAATCAAGATTAGGAAATTAGGCCGTGACAAATATTCCCAACAAAATGGAAATTTCGTCCTCGAAATTAAATTCAGGTTAGGATTGTACCTGACTCGAAAAGGTACGGAAAACGATCTCGCATATAGTCCTCCCACTCCCAAGTGAGTTCCGAGTCGTTGTGGAACTGCCACTTGACGAGCACCTTCGGGATAGACTTGTTCCTTAACTGTTGTACCTTTCGGTCTAGGATCTGGATAGGCTGCTCCTCATTCCAGAAGACCAATGGCTGGAGAGATTCAAAATGGAGAAATCCTCGCTCAGGTCGATCGACTCAAAGTCGTGCGGTCGTGCGCACGCCTTCGACTCGGCCGGTCGAAGCATCGAAATATGGAAGACCGGATGAACACGACATCGCGGAGGAAGCTCTAACTCGTATGCAACCTTTCCAACCCGTTTCCTAACTCTGAATGGCCCGATGAAACGCGGTGCGAGCTTGCCCTTCACACCAAGTCTCTGCAAACCCTTCCGAGGGGAGACCTTAAGATAGACGTAGGCTCCCTCGGAATAAGTGAGATCGCTGTGGTACTTGTCTGCATACTTCTTCTGCCTCTCTTGGGCTGCTTTGAGCCTCTGTCGAATCAGTCGTACCTTCTCAGTGTGGTCAACAACAATCTCAGGCCCTATCGAAACTCGTCTCAGGCTCAGCCCAACACGACGGCGAGCGACATGGTCTCGCCATACAAAGCCTCAAATGGCGCCATCTCAATGCTAGCCTCGATAAGCGTTGTTGTACGCAAACTCACATAATGGTAGATACTCCTCCCAAGATCCACCGAACTCTAACACACAGGCCCACAACATGTCCTCTAGAACCTGATTCGATCTCTCTCATCGTCCGTCGTCGGTCGAGGATGAAAAGTCGCTGTCTTGAACCGTAGGCGTGTACCGTACTGCTTTTGCATACTCTGCCACATCCTGGAAGTATACGTAGCATCTCTATCTGATGTGATGGTCAACGGTACCCCATGCAGCCTAATGATCTCCCTCTCGAAAAGTATACTCAGTTGATCAAAGGTGTAGTGCGCTGCAACTGGCAGAAAATGAGCAGACTTTGTAAGTCTATCAACTATCACCCAAATGGAATCATGTTTCTTGGCTATCCTCGGCAACCCTCTGATGAAGTCCATGGCGATGTCTTCCCATTTCCATCTCGGAATGGGCAATGGTTGTAACAGTCCTCTAGGTCTACGATGCTCTGCCTTCACTTGCTGACAAATCTCACAATTCCTGATAAACTCTGACATATCCGCTTTCATCCCAGGCCACCAGAAATGTCTCTTCATGTTGTGATACATCTTAGTCCTGCCTGGATGAACAGTAAATAGGGAATGGTGTGAATCCTGAAGAATTTCCTCTCTCAGCTACGGCATCTCTAGTATCCACAATCTGCTCCTAAATCTCAGACACTGATCAGATGTCTCTGTCCAATCAACACAATCTAAACTCCGCGCTAATTCGCTGAATTGCTGGTACAACCTATCAGTCCTCTGACCCTCTGACACACTCTGTGTAGACACGGTATGTACTCTCGTCTGTGCGCAGATCTCAATCCAGGTATCGATAGGAACGTCTGACTGACCTACTGTCATCGCTGCCTTAAGTAATCCGTACTCGTGCGTCATATGACATCTGACAGCCTCGGCGTCTCTGGTCGGTCTCCTACTCAGTGCGTCGGCGACTACGTTCGCTTTTCCTGGGTGATATTCCAAAGAAAAGTCATAGTCCTTCAAAAATTCTAACCACTGTTGTCTCATATTCGGTTCCTTACGTGTGAAGAGATACTTCAGACTCTTGTGATCAGTGAAAAGTGTGAATCTCTCCCCATACAAGTGGTGTCTCCACACCTTCGGCGCAAATACGATTTCTTCGCTAACTCAAGGTCATGCGTCGGGTAGTTCTTCTCATGTATCTTGGTGTCTCGAAGCATAAGCCACAACTCCGCTACCCCGCATCAACACGCATCCAAGTCCCGTGTGTGTAAGCATCGGTGTATACTAGGAATCCTGTCCAACCTTAGGCGGTGTCAATCTTTGGTGCGGTCGTCAACAACCTCTTCAAGCGCTCAAATGTGTTCTCGCATTCCTCTGTCGATCATACACGACGTCTTTTCGTGTCGTCTAGTCATCGGTGAAGCAATCTTAGAAAAATCCTTCACGAACCTGCGATAGTAGCTCGCTAACCCTGAGAAAACTCCCGATCTCCGTCACTGACGTCGGTGCCGGCCAGTCCATAATCGTCTGAATCTTGGCCGGATCTACGGCAATCCCCGTCGCTCCAACAACGTGATCCAAAAACTTGACTTCTGAAAGCCAAAACTCACACTTGCTGAACTTGGCATATAAACGGTGCTTCCTCAACATCTGCAACGTCTCCCTGAGGTGCTGCTCGTGATCCTCCTGTGTACTCGAATAGATCAGAATTTCATCGATGAAGACTACTACGAACTGGTCAAGAAATGGCCTGAATACTCGGTGCATAAGGTCCATAAACACGGCGGGGGCATTGGTTAGCCCGAACGGCATAACCGTAAACTGGTAGTGTCCATATCTGGTGCGGAACGCTATCTTAGACTGGTCCTCGTCCCTGATCCTAAGCTGATGATACCACGATCTCGGGTCTATCTTAGAGAAGAAGCTGTGCTCTCTCAATTTGCTCAAACAAATCATCAATCCTCGGTAGCGGGTACTTGTTCTTGATTGTAACCTTATTCGGTTACTGTAGTCGATGTACGGTCGTAGGCTACCATCCTTCTTTTCACAAAAATGCGGCGCTCCCAGCGGCGACATGGAAGGTGTGATGAATCCCTTCTCCCCCATGTCCTTGGGCGAGCCCTCAACTCCTCTAGCTCCTTCGGGGCCATGCGGTAAGGTGGTATCGTGATCGGTTTGGTGCCTGATACTAACTCGATGATGAAGTCTACCTCTCGCGGCGGCGGTAGTCCTGGCAACTCCTCAGGAAAGACGTCAGAAAACTCTCTAACGATCGGTATGTCCTCAAGTCGGGGTCCCTGACTCTCTGCTATAGTATACAAGGTTACTAGAGTCTCCATCTCCTCACTAGTCGCCAATCTACCTCTCGTGGTATCGACTTTCGGTGTACTACCTCGGTGTACGAACATCGGACGTCGTGGGATCTCAAATACAACAGACTTACTAAAACAATCTATGTGAGCATAGTATGATGATAACCAGTCCATCCCGAAGAGAGCGTCGAACTCTAACATCTCAAGGACTCTAAAGTCCGCGGGTAACTTTATCCCACTAATCTCTACTGGAACTCTCTCCATTAGACTATTAGGGTAAACCCTATCTCCGGCGGCGGTGCTCAATATCAAATGTACTCCAAGCCTAATCGGTGTCAGTCCTAGTATGCCTAACATGCGTCCAGAAATGAAGGAAATAGTGGAACCCGAATCAAATAAAACATAAGACTCTCTACCAGCGATAGAAATCGTACCCTCGATGAGACTCTGCGTAGCGTTAGTATCCGGTTGTGCCACCATGTGAACTGCCTCTCGACTCTGTGGTGGATACACTGTTGCTGGCTGTGGACACTCCCTCACCAAATGTCCCACCTGTCCGCACCTATAACATGAAACCTATCTGCGCTGACCGGACTATGGCTGTCCCTGAACTGGAGTCTGTCTCTGTCCCTGACGGGCCTGCCTCGGCCTCTACCACCTGGCTGCGATCTTGTCGTGGTGCGATGGTCTTTGGAAGAGTAAGTCTCTCTGGCGCTGGTAATGCTGGCCTAATCGATGGTGATGGTATGGAACGTCCTCTCCCTGAGCTCTGTGCTGACGCGACATAAGACACCTTAGGTACCAACGATGTAGAACGTGAAGTCACCCCCGATCCATGGAAGCCTCTATCCCATGTGTCTGGGTGCCTTGCCACTCCGCCGCCTCCTCTCGAAATCTGCGCCGCTCTAATGTCAATCTCTCGCCCGAGCACGCCTACGTCGGCTATTACACAAGGTAGTAGGTCTCGTGGGAAAGTGCACGCTCGTATATCTCGGTGAGTGTCCTAGCGCCCGTGCTGACTACGTGATAGCCAATGTCTGCTCTCGGACCTGCCCCAAAATGATACACATCTCCCAACTCATCTCGGACCAAATCCCCCGCAAACTGCCTCAGATACCCGTATCTATCTCGGTACTCCATAACCGACTCATCGCTCTCTCGCCTCAAACTCATAAACTCTCTCCTCAACCTCATCATTGATCGCCGGCGGGAAGCTACGCGATAAAACTTGGCCTTAAAGGTCGTCCATGACTCAAAGTCCCCATCGGTAGCTATGGTGGTACGCCACCAGACGTCGGCGTCCCTCTGAAGTGTATAAGACGACAAATTCGGGCGTAATCTATCCTCGATCCCCAAAATTCGATGTAGCTTCTCCTGTGATAATATCCATCCCTCAATCTTCTCGAAGTTTCTTTCCCCGTCGAAGTACACTGGCTGAAGGCGGAGAAAATTCTTCACTAGTTGAATCCCTACTGATGAGCCTGAAGGTGTGGGTGTGGGAGTCGGAGTCATCACTGTTACCTCTGCCGTCGAAACGGTCACTACCGGAAGAGTCGGCGTCACTACCGTGTCCTAAACAATAGGTGGGTCTAGTACGGGTGCAGTATCTGGAACTCTGGGTGGTATAGTAGTAGGTCCGGTCGTCGGATGTGTGGTAGTCGTAGAAGTAGTGGCGACGGCCTGAGTAAGTGCGGTGATCTGTGCTGTCATGAAGGCCATGAAATCAGCCATCTGCTGTCCCTGTGCCGCTACTCTATCCGCCAACCTCGATAGTCGTCGTCGATGTAGTAGGAGGCCGACTATCGCTAGCACCCCCATCGCCTGTCTCGCGTGCATCCGTCATCGTCGTCTGCATGTGGATAACGATTTCCTATCACTATTACGAAGTCTACCACATATATACGTATACATATTGAAAAAAATAGCATATATATATACAAATTCCCAACTCACTTTCACTCAATTCCCAACAAAAAAATTTCTAGGCAAGGTTCATCTGGTTTCCACTTCTAGGGTGTGCATTTTATTCAAATTTATGCTTTATTCCTTGATAAATGATCTTTGCCCCTAAGGTTCTAAAGCCTAAGCTCTGATACCAACTGTGACGGCCCCGCTTCTAATCTAGGGCACCGTCCGGCCTAATCCCGTAATTAAGCCCTAATCACGACACATAGGACCCGATTACGAATTAGTCAGCCTTTACTACCTGTGTTCTCTTGTTTAAACAATTATTTTATTTAGCGGAAGTCTTTAATGTTTTAGCGGATTTTTTTTTTTTTTTTTTGCTTATTAAATCCTGAGTGTGGAATCCAGGAAATAACGATCACCATATATATGCAAGTAAACAACGAACATATATAAACAAAGTGAAAGCCAAAAGTCGGGTAATCTAACACTCATCCCAATAACATCCCAAAAGATAAAGACATAAGTAAACATAATACAAAAAAAGTACCCTACGTGTACGGGCAGCTACGCACTCGGAGCTCAGAGGTAGTCGCCGATCTTCTCCTTGCCGACCTGTGTCTTGCTCGATGGATCTACACCCACCATCACAAACTAGACGGTGAGTATGATGATATTTAAGTGATAAATGGGGAAATCTAATACTACATTTCCAATTTAAACAAAAGGTATTTAAAAGCATATGTAGTGAAGAAATGCTTTGAATAAATAATGCAAGTAAATACCAACGTTAACGGATACACAACCGACATGAGCTAAGTTGAGATGATCTAAGTCCGGTCGGCGGTGAGAACTATCACCTAACCTTTTCCACTACTGTATGGAGCTGTGCTCAACATATGATAATAATCTCTTTTTTTTCCTAATAACCTCAAATGGCGGAGCTGTGCTCGGCGTATTTAAATCATATATACTTGCCGACAACCCCGTGGTCCATGCCACGTGTGCCGCCCAAGTGTAGTGGCGAGTGCCGGAGACCCCGAAAGACCGAAATCCTCGTGAATCCGCACATCTCGTGTGCAATGGACACTAGATAATCCCTACTTTAGTTTTCAAGAATATATATCCTAAAATGTTATGATTTCAACATATGTTAGGCTACAAAGCCCCAAGGGAAGTAGAACACAAGTCCAACATAGCAGATAACCCTATAGCATGCATTTTCTAAATATTCATTAACCATATTTCAAGACAAACATTGGGCATATAAGGAAGCATAGAGTCAATGATATATCAAACAAGGCATCATGCTATATCGATATTCAATATGAATAGAAACAAGGAAAGCATGATGTGGGAAATAAATTAGCTAGTCTACAAATAGACTGAAAATTTATAAATGACTGGAATGAAATAAAGTAAAGAGTTCCCACAGTTTCAATTACAAGTCAACGCAGTAGTCCTAGCTATCCGGCCTCCCGACAATAGCGCTCCCAAACTCTCGAAACACCCCTAAGTTCATGAAAGGCCATTTCATATCATTTATTTATTTATTTATTAATATTTTTATTATATAGATATATATATCCTATATTATTATTATTATTTTATATTTATACCTATATGTGTATACGTATATATATATATATATACATAGGTGTATGTGTATATATATATATGTGTACATACCTATATATATTATGTATACATATACATATATACATGTATGTATATTCCTATATATATATGTATACTTGCATATATATATATATATATATATATATATATATATATATATATATATATATATATATATATATGATGCATATATAATATATATATATATTATTTATATCTTTCTTTTTTTTTTTTTCCTTTTTTTTTATTCTGGTATTATTCCCTTTTTTTTTTTTTTTTTATATATATATATATATATATTTATTTTATTATTTATTTTATTTTTTTATTTTATATTTTTTTTTTTTCGGGTCGGGTCGGGTCGACCCGACCCGACTCCCTCGGCCAGGTTGCACCGGTCGGCTCGCCCGTGGGCCGAGCCGACCGGCTGGCCCGCCGGGAAGAAGTGCACACAGCCCGGCCCGTGTGCATCTTCTCTCACGCGAACTGAGAACTCCTCGGTTCGCGCGTGAGCAAAGCTCTTCCTTTTTTTTTTTTTTTTTTTTTTTTTTTGATTGAGTTGGGGTTGGAAAAGATCCCAACCCCAACTTCGATTTGGGATGGCGGGGAGTCCCCGCCATCACCTTCCTCGGACGAACCGTGACGGTTCATCCGAGCCACCCCCAAATTTTTTTTTTTTGATCGAAATCAAGATGGGAGGGAGGGAGACGACGATCATGTCGTCTCCTCCTCGGACGACGAACCGCAAGAGCGGTTCGTCCACTCCCCCGTCACCACCATCATTGAGAGCCACATTCATCAACAACGACACCAACAACACAAACTCACCTTGTCTTGACGTGCCGCTGCCGCACCTCGAGCTCTCGATTTCCCCGTCTCCGATGACTCTCTCTTCCTCTCTCCCGGACTCCCCTCTCTCTCGAACTCTCTTTCCCTCTTCTTCTTCTTCACTTTTAGATTTGTTTGCATGTTAACAGTGAAACCCATCTCATCAAGTTGTATATATATGTGTTTGTGAAATCAAGTGTGCGTCACGAATCTCGAGGAAATCCGAGGGTTACTAACTAGGCAGTCCAGTTCTCTTGATGACACCAAATTTGTGACTCTCATCATGGGAGTGTGTGGCAGCACGGATCTCGAGGTCTGTCCTCAGGTTAGTTTAATTCACAACTATAGGATATAAACAATGTGATTTCTTAATAAATAAACTATAGGTTAAATCGATTAATGTACATTAATTCCATATGGACCATAATTAATTGGTCACACAAATTTATAAAATTTATCTAAGTGGTCACACCGACTCTCAACTACCGGCACTCGGTGTCCCGACTCGCATGCAACTCGAGGCGCTTTCTCCGTGCGTCGAACGTCGTATTTTCCAACTAAATTAAATAACTTATTTTATGTTAAGGTAGATTTGAAATAAATTGTTATTTCCTAGCCTAGTCTCGCTACCCCGGTAATTCCACTAGGTACTCGTACTTGCACACACTCCAAAGCGTGTCCCCGCTCGCGTCAACTCGGCGTCTATGATTTGCAAACAATTTGACTTAATTAGTCTACACACATACACAACACTAGGCATACACCAGTTCAATTATAACATTTACCTCGGCCACGTGCCTCGGTCAGTGTGTGCATCTCATACGGGCCCCACGTCACGGGTCGGTGATCCTAATTAAGCAAGTAAATCAAGATTAGGAAATTAGGCCGTGACAGAATGTCTTAATAAAATTTTATGAAGCTTTACTTTCGCAAACAGGCTCAGTTATTTTTGATCATTTCAAAAAGCCCAATTAAGAAGAAATTGCCTATTCAAAATTCAAAATTCAGAAAGTCTTATCAAGCAATGACTGGTCTAAGCAACATGGCTTAGTTACAATGCCTTGTCACTTTCATCAACCAATTGCTCTAAAGAATATCAGAAATTCAGAAAAACAAACCACAATACTGGTAAAGGTATGTTTATGTTCGACTAAATTAATTAATTGATTTAAATATCTAGTTTTTTGTTTATTAATAAAATTAAAATTAACTTCTTTATCTTCTATACTTGATTTCCACTTGATGTTACCGAAAATGGTTGGATTTTTTGTAAAAATGGAGTTCCTAATAACATATCATGTTGTAAATCTTTAACTATTATAAAGGATGTTGATATACAAACATTATTTTTACATATATGAGCTAGAGGAATTTTAATTTAATTATTGCTTTATTTCCTTCTGCCATTGAAATTCGACTGTTTGTTTTTTCACAGTATTGTAAAGGAATTAATCCTTCTCTTATACAATTTAGATCTGCACCTGAATCTATTAAAGCTTGTAATGAGCATTTAAAATTTTTTATTTTTAATGTTGTCGTAGTAAACCATCTTTGATGTGTATAAGTCGTAAGCGTCTCTATGAATACATTATTATCATAAATTGAAAAATTTTCAAAATTCACATTTTCTTCTTCAATTTTAATTATTTTTTCTTTAAGAATTTTTATTTCTTCTTTCAGCTGATTTATTTCATGCTGTAATGAATTTATAGTTGGTCCTATAAAAGATTTAGATTTTGTATTTACATCTTTAATTATATCTTTCATAGTATGATAGGTTATGTATATCAATTTGATTTTGTAACTTTATTTCACTTTTATTTTCTTTTTGTCTTGATATTTGAGAAGTGTTTTCATTATCATTATTTTTATTTAAAATTTCTGTATAATATTTATATTTTAATATGGGGTCTTCTATTTGTTCACCTATTTCTAATATTAATTGTTCATGTGTTGTTAGAACATTAATTTCATTTTCTGAATCCGAAGTGAATGCATCTGTATCTGTATTTTGTATATTTTCAACGCATTTACAGGTTTCTGAAGAGTAAGAACTTTCATTTTCTATTATCTCATTGACTTTCTTTTTATTGTTTTTTAAATGACATTTATTTGCATAATGACCTGGTTTTCCGCATTTGAAACATTTATTAGTTTTACTAGTTTTATTTTTATAATTTCTCTTTTGATGCTTAAATTTATTTCTTCTATTATTTTTATAATAAAATTCTTGATTAGTTTTATTATTAAATCTTTGTATTCTTCTTCTTCTATAATTTGGTTTATTAATTGATGTTGTGCAACTTCATGACCAAATTGATAACAAAAATCTCCTAATTCTCTTGACCGTCTTTCTTTTCTTTATCTAATTGTCTTTTCAATTTGAGATCATTACATATTGACATTCCTACTATCTATATTGTTTGAATTATATCACCATATGTGAATATATTGTAATCTAGATTTCACCATGGCATTTACTTCTTAATATTTGTCTAACCTTTTCTGCAAAAGAATAAGGTAATCAGGATACAAATCTTTCTTTATAGAATCTTGCATTGTCAGATAACACATATGCTTTAGTTAAAAATGTATCTTTATACCATCGAAAATCTGATAATGTTCTGCACCGTAGATTTTGCAATTGATCTCTAATTTTTCATCTATATGTCCTAAAGTTCCTATAAAATGCCAAATGATATTAGTTATTAAGGTTCTTACACCATTGAATTGTTCCCTTCCATGATCATCTAACATAGGGTTATTATTATCATCTCTTGATATAGAATTTAGAACTTCAATGCTTAGTTCAGCAGATAAAGAATTATTCCACCAGCCATGTAATTGGCCTGTAAATTCTACGGATATGGCTCCTACTATATTAGGTTCTGGATGATTTTTTAATTTACATGCTATTGAATAAGTTAACATTTGCTGCATTACTGGCATGATCATATATTCAGATAATCTATCGATATTCCATTCATAAATTTAATCACCATCATATTTAATCTTTTTTCACTTTTTTCTTCTAAAATCATGTCTACCGAGAGATGGTCTTGAATAATAAGGTTTACTATTCCATTTGTTATAATCTTTATGTTTTTTAGGACAATGAATTTTATTTATACCTAAATCTGAGGATATTTCGATATCAATTTCAACTATTTTTAATGGATTTAATTTTAATGAATTTTCAGACAAACTTTCAGTAATTTCTGATAGATTTTGGTCTAATGTATTTATTTCAGGTAATTTTCCTTTATTTTCTAATAACTTTTATGTTTTATCTTTTTGATTTATTTGTATGGTACTTAATTTTAAAGCTATTGCTTGTAATAATTCTTCTGAATGATCAGGTTTTATTAAAGGTAGATTTTTAAAATTATCTTTCATCATAGGTTTTTTTAATATTGTATCAGCCTCTGTATTGGATTTACTTGTAGGAGTATTAGAAGTATTTTTTGCTAAAGAAGATAAATAAATATTTGTATAGTTATTTTGTTCTATTAAATGATTTAAATCTTTTCTTGATATAGGTTTTTCTTCTTCAAAAGTGGTTTTTAATGGTTCTGCCTTAATATTTTCATAGATTTTGATAGAAGTTAATTGCGGATGAGTCTAAATGTATTTTTCACCTTTTGTTCCTTCCCATACTGTATTTATCTTATGTATTATTTTTGGACAAGATAGTGTTAAATAATCAAAAAAATTGAATGTTTTGTTTATTATTTTTAATATTGACAAAATATTTTTCTCTAAATATTGCTTGTTGAGATTTTGAACAAATTTTACAGAATATTGGCGTCAATGGATGTTTAAGAAATTGTTCTTTTAAATTTTGATAATCCATTTCAAAATCTTCTTCATAATCTATTTTAACCATATTGACTTGATAATCATTGAAATCATTTATGGAAACATTATCTTCTGTTGGTGTAACAGGATAAGCTATATGAGTTGGTAATTTTTTTGTTGATGCATAAACAGGTTGAGTTTCATAATAATTCTCATTATTCGATGAAGATGGAATTGTAGAACAGGATTTTCTTGATGCAAAATTTATTTTAACTATTCTGTCATCATGAGCTATTATAGTATGAATTTGATCATTTGTTTTATCGACAGAATTCTCTTCTTTATTTGTATCTTGAATTAACTATGATTTTGGTATATCTATATCTTTCCAACTTAATTGTTTTCTAGTTATTACTTTATTTGTTAAATTTGTAAAAAATAAAGTTGATGTTCCTTTTTGTAAATTTGTATATGCAACTGCAGGGATTATTGTATGCATTAATTTATAATAAATTCGATAAACTACTGCAACATTTGAACATATTCATTTCATTTCAAATCCTTTTGTGTATAAACTTAATATTGATGCTTCACGTGCGAATTGATCATGTAGAATAATTGTGAAATTAGAAAAACAATTAAAGAAAATAGGTCCTTCCGACAAACTTATTTCAATTATTCCTAATAATGAATCATTAAACTTTGTATGTCTTTTATCTCTTACGGATGCTAATACAGAAGTATTTAGTCCTAATGTTGTTAATGGTTTTATTGCAACTTGTATTAATCCTATATGCAAATATTTGTATTTTTCCTTATAGGTATTTATTTTTTCTGGAGAAATTAAAAGTATTTCTTGGCCTTTTGCATCTATTGATTTAGTTTCCTCTTCTAATTTTACTATAAAATCTTGATTTTTGGAGAAAGTTCCATGAGTATATATCTGTTTTGGATCTATAGTTGGTAAATTCCAATTTTGGAGTGATTGTTTTATATCTATGTATGAGATTTCACTTATATTCCTTAAATCTAATTTGGATTTCATTTTTTATGGTTTTATGATTGATTGATGATCAAATTTTGATGTCAAGGTGGATGATTCAAACTTAGGACTATGTTTTCGTAATGAAAGAGAAGATTTCATTTTCTTCATTAATTCACTCATGTCTACCTGGGTTCTTAGAGTTCTAGCTTGGTTAACGGCTTACTGCTAGACTTACGCTCCTTCTGCTAGACTTATCACGCGACTAGGAAAGCTCCTAACTCAATGGCGAAGGTTAAACACAAGATAAATTAACAGAAAGAAAACGAAATTTTAACTTTCAGAAGAAACTTTATAGTAATAAGTTTTTCAAATCCTTTTCGAAATCACAATCGAAATCATAATCAAACTTAAAACCGATAGTAAATACTTACAGGAGATGAGAATAGAGAACTTGATTTACTTGATGATGGCACTGGATTCTTAGATGAATATGGCTCGATACCAATAGGGCAAGATCAAGTTCAACTGAGAATCGGTAAATAGGATTGTGATTATAGAGAGAGTGATAGGAGTAATCTATGATGATAAAGTTATAGAAATTGAAATGAAAGAGTGACTTGAATGAGAGAAAGAGTTAAGAAATTTTTTGAAGCTCAGACTTTCGAATGAATTCATTTCATTCGAGCTTTCTATTTATAGAAAAAAGTTTGTACATACAGACAAAACTGACACTGTTACACATTATTGTTTGATACTATTCATAGTTGACTGATATTATTGTCAACACTATTCTCGTTGACACTATTCACATACACTATGCACTGACACTATTCACTATTCACCAATTATTGTCGATACTATGCATCGACACTATGCATGGACACTATTCATCATTTTTTACCGAGACTATTTACTACTATTACAACAACTTTTACACGACTAGTCATAAATGACTTCAACCGACTACGGACAACACACAATAATTTACATAAAAAGACAATTTGTGACTGTTGTTGTCACATCTCCTTTATTAGTCTGATGGCTGTATAAGTCTGACTTGCTGGATAAGTCTGACTTGTCTGATCTTGATACTGCATTATTGCATTTCTTTTGGATGACTTGATGACTTGATCTGAGATGATGCTGATCTGATCTTTTTGACATGTGTGATTAAATGTTGATTTCTTCTGATATTAACTATTCTTGATAAGCTTGAATGACTCCGAATGACGATTCTTGATAAGCTTGATTGACTCTTGGCTTGATTGAATTTATTGGCAGGCAAAAGGGCCTGGAGGCATGGGCCTGAGGCAAGCATAAGCCTGGAGATGGCAGGCATGGCCTTGGAGGCATGTGCCTGAATAACTTAATTGGCATGGGCCTAAATTATCTTTGATGACACTGAATTAATATAGGTCGATGATATACTCAAGGGGGGCGGCTGAGCTTCCTTCATTATCTAAATTATTTCTTGATGAGGCAGACTGAGATTCTTCAATTCTTTGAAGTCTTGCATGCATTTTCCTGGATTCTTCTTACATTTTCTTCAATTCTTGAAAAATGAGACTTGATGTGTCTAATGTGGCTTCTGATGATGATGATGGTATTTGAAATGGATTTTCATTCTTGAGTGATTCTGGTTTCTTTTCATTAATTTTTAAAGATACTTCTTTATAAGTCTTTGGAGGAGGTATTATACTAAATGGTGGAGAAAGCTGGTATGTAGCTTCTTCTTTAAGAGAAGTAATGTCAAACTTATCCCACCATTTGACATAAATTTCTCTAACCAGATGAGGAACGGAATTTCCTTCAATATTTTTCATTGATGTGGTATTGTAATTCTATTTTAATATCCAAGGTATTGTATACTTGGACATGAACAAGAATAAGCTTAACCCTTCCTTTTTGTAAAATGCTTTGACATCAGGAGGAAGAATTACTTCAATTAGGCCAAATCGAGGTAGCCATTCGTGATGAAACCATGGAGGAAAGTTACATAATATGGTTTTTTATACGTAATATATCATGAATGACCTTCTGCTAGTTTTTTATAAAACAGTATGACTTTCCAAGCTTCAATATAATCATTGTAGCTTACCTGGTATTGTGGTTTGTTAAAACCTATACAAATATTTGTATCAAATATTTGTATGCAAATATTTGATACAAATATTTGTAAATAGTTATTATACAAATATTTGTATCAACTATTTTTATCAAATATTTATACAACTATTTATACAAATAAAACCTATACAAATATTTTTATAACTATTTGTATAGTTATTTTATAGTTGATTCAATAAATATTTATCAACTTTATTTATCAAATATTTTCATTATTTTTATTTAAAATATGTTGATAAATATTGGTATAAATATTTATATTTATACAAATATTTGCATAGGTTGTATAGTTATTTATCAAATATTTGATAAATAACTCTTTGTATGTATAGTTATTCGAAAAATATTTACACTTATGAATTCATTACTATGAAAAATTTTATTCTTATCAAGAGAATTCCTTGTAACCCTATAAACTCATCATAGATTATTCCTATCACTCTTTTGTTTCAATTTCGAAATCAATATCCTATTGGTATCAGAGCCATATTCATCTAAGAATCCAATGCCATCATCAAGTAAATCAAGTTCTCTATTCTCATCTCATGTAAGTATTAACTATCGGTTTTAAGTTTGATTATGATTTCGATTGTGATTTCTAAAAGATTTGAAAAACTTATTACTATGAAGTTTCTTCTGAAAGTTAAAATTTCATTTTCTTTCTATTAATTTATCTTGTGTTTAACCTTCTCTATTGGAGTTAGCAGCTTTCCTAGTGCGTGGTAAGTCTAGCAGAAGGAGCGTAAGTCTAGCAGTAAGCCGTTGACCAAGCTAGAACTCTAAAAACTGAGGTGAGACATGAGTGAATTAATGAAGAAAATGAAATCTTCTCTTTCATTACGAAAACATAGTACTAAGTTTGAATCATCCACCTCGACATCAAAATCTGATCATCAATCAATCATAAAGCTTGAAAAATGAAATCCAAATTAGATTTAAGGAATATAAGAGAAATCTCATACGTAGATATAGAACAATCACTGCAAAATTGGAATTTACCAACCATAGATCCAAAACAGATATATACTCATGGAACTTTCTCCAAAAATCAAGATTTTATAGTAAAATTAGAAGAGGAAACTAGATCAATAGATGCAGAAGGCCAAAAAATACTTTTAATTTCTCCAAAAAAAATAAATACCTATAAGGAAAAATACAAATATTTGCATATAAGATTAATACAAGTTGCAATAAGGCCATTAACAGCATTAGACTAAATACTTCTGTATTAGCATCCGTAAGAGATAAAAGACACATAAAGTTTAATGATTCATTATTAGGAATAATTGAAGGAAGTTTGTCAGAAGGACCTATTTTCTTTAATTATTTTCTTAATTTCACAATTAGTCTACATGATCAATTCGCACATGAAGCATCAACATTAAGTTTATACACACAAAGATTTGAAATGAAAGGAATATGTTCAAATGTTGCAGTAGTTTATCGAATTTATTATAAATTAATGCATACAATAATCCCTGCAGTTGCATATACAAATTTACAAAAAGGAACATCAACTTTATTTTTAACAAATTTAACAAATAAAGAAATAACTAGAAAACAATTAAGTTGGAAAGATATAGATATACCAAAAACATGGTTAATTCAAGATACAAATAAAGAAGAGAATCATGTCGATAAAACAAATGATCAAATTCATACTATAATAGCTCATGATGACGGAATAGTTGAAATAAATTTTGCATCAAGAAAATCCTGCTCTACAATTCCATCTTCATCGAATAATGAGAATTATTATGAAACCCAACCTGTTTATGCATCAACAACAAAATTACCAACTCATATAGCTTATCCTGTTACACCAACAGAAGATAATGTTTCCATAAATGATTTCAATGATTATCAAGTCAATATGGTTAAAATAGATTATGAAGAAGATTTTGAAATAGATTATCAAAATTTAAAAGAACAATTTCTTAAACATCCATTGACGCCAATATTCTGTAAAATTTGTTCAAAATCTCAACAAGCAATATTTAGAGAAAAATATTTTGCCTATATTAAAAATAATAAGCAAAACATTCAATTTTTTTATTATTTAACACTATCTTGTCCAAAAATAATACATAAGATAAATACAGTATGGGAAGGAACAAAAGGTGAAAAATACATTCAGACTTATCCGCCATTAACTTCTATCAAAATCAATGAAAACATTAAGACAATACCATTAAAAACCACTTTTGAAGAAGAAAAACCTATATAAAGAAAAGATTTAAATCATTTAATTGAACAAAATAACTATACAAATACTTATTTATCTTCTTTAGCAAAAAATACTTCTAATACTCCTACAAGTAAATCCAATACAGAGGCATATACAATATTAAAAAAACCTATGATGAAAGATAATTTTAAAAATCTACCTTTAATAAAACCTGAACATTCAGAAAAATTATTACAAGCAATAGCTTTAACAAATAAATCAAAAAGATAAACAGAAAAATTATTAGAAAATAAAGGAAAATTACCTGAAATAAATACATTAGACCAAAATCTATCAGAAATTACTGAAAGTTTGTCTGAAAATTCGTTTAACTTAAATCCATTAAAAATAGCTGAAACCGATATAGAAATATCATCAGATTTAGGTATAAATAAAATACATTATCCTAAAAAACATAAAGATTATAACAAATGGAATAGTAAACCTTATTATTCAAGACCATCTCCAGTAGACATGATTTTAGAAGAAAAAAGTGAGAAAAAGATTAAATATGATGGTGATTCAATTTATGAATAGAATATCGATGGATTATCTGAATATAGGATCATGCAAGTAATGCAGCAAATGTTAACTTATTCAATAGCATGTAAATTAAAAAATCATCCAGAACCTAATATAGTAGGAGCCATATCCGTAGGATTTACAGGCCAATTACATGGCTGGTGGAATAATTCTTTATCTGCAAAACAAAGAATTGAAGTTCTAAATTCTATATCAAGAGACGATAATAATAATCCAATGTTAGATGACCATGGAAGAAAACAATTCAATGGTGTAAGAACATTAATAACTAATATCATTTGGCATTTTAGAGGAACTTTAGGACATATAGATGAAAAAATTAGAGATCAATTACAAAATCTACGATGCAGAACATTATCAGATTTTCGATGGTATAAAGATACATTCTTAACTAAAGCATGTGCGCTATCTGACAATGCAAGATTCTATAAAGAAAGATTTGTATCCGGATTACCTTATTCTTTTGCAGAAAAGGTTAGACAAATATTAAGAAGTAAATGCCCCGGTGGAAATCTAGATTACAATATATTCACATATAGTGAAATAATTCAAACAATACAGATAGTAGGAATGTCAATATGTAATGATCTCAAATTAAAAAGACAATTAGATAAAGAAAAGAAAGACGGTCGAAGAGAATTAGGAGATTTTTGTTATCAATTTGGTCATGAAGTTGCACAAACATCAATTAATAAACCAAATTATAGAAGAAGAAGAATACAAAGATTTAATAATAAAACTAATCAAGAATTTTGTTATAAAAATAATAGAAGAAATTAATTTAAGCATCAAAAGAGAAATTATAAAAATAAAACTAATAAAACTAATAAATGTTTCAAATGCGGAAAACCAGGTCATTATGCAAATAAATGTCATTTAAAAAATATAAAAAGAAAGTTAATGAGATAATAGAAAATGAGAGCTTTTGCTCTTCAGAAACCTGTAAATGCGTTGAAAATATACAAAATACAGATACAGATACATTCACTTCAGAATCAGAAGATGAAATAAATATACTAACAGCACATGAACAATTAATATTAGAAATAGGTGAACAAATTGATGACCCGATATTAAAATATAAATACTATACAGAAATTTTAAATAAAAATAATGATATCGAAAACACTTCTCAAACATCAAGACAAAAAGAAAATGAAAATGAAATAAAGTTACAAAATTAAATTGATATACATAAAACTTATTATACTATGAAAGATATAATTAAGGATGTAAATACAAAATCTAAATCTTTTATAGGACCAACTATAAATTCATTACAACATGAAATAAATCAGCTAAAACAAGAAATAAAAATTTTTAAAGAAAAAATAATTAAAATAGAAGAAGAAAATGTGAATTCAGAAAACTTTTCAGTTTATGATAATAATGTATTCATAGAGACGCTTACGACTTATACACATCAAAGATGGTTTACTCCGATAACATTAAAAATAAAAAAATTTAAATGCTCATTTCAAGCTTTAATAGATTTAGGTGCAGATCCAAATTGTATAAGAGAATGATTAATTCCTTTACAATACTGTGAAAAACAAACAATCGAATTTTAACAGCCGAAGGAAATAAATCAATAATTAAAATAAAAATTCCTCTAGCTCGTATATGTAAAAATAATGTTTGTATATCAACATCTTTTATAATAGTTAAAGATTTACAACATGATATGTTATTAGGAACTCCATTTTTACAAAAAATCCAACCATTTTTGGTAACCTCAAGTGGAATAAAATCAAGTATAGAAGATAAAGAAGTTAATTTTAATTTTATTAATAAACCAAAAACTAGATATTTAAATCAATTAATTAATTTAGTCGAACATACACAAACCTTTATTGAACAATTAAAATCAGAAATTAAGAATTTAAAAGCAGAACAAATAATAAATACTCCATACTTTTCAATAGAAAATTAAGATGTTTCAAGATCAATTAATTATCAAGTGTTGTTCTGAAATCCCATCAGCATTTTGGGATAGAAAAACTTATCAAGTTTCTTTACCTTACATTAATGATTTTAATGAAGATAAAATACCTACGAAAGCCAATCCTTCACAAATGAATGAAAGATTCTTAAAATTATGTGATCAAGAAATAAAAGATTTGTTACAAAAGAAATTCATAACCCCCTCTAAATCTCCATGGAGCTGTACCGCTTTTTTTGTAGAAAATGCAGCAGAATTAGAACGAGGTTCCCCAAGACTTGTTATAAATTACAAACCATTAAATAATGTTTTGAAAACCATAAGATATCCATTACCAAATAAGAGTGATTTAATAAAGAGAATAGCCAATTCAGTTATCTTTTCAAAATTTAATCTAAAGTCAGGATTTTGGCAGATACAAATTACAAATAAAGATAGATATAAAACAACATTCAACACTTCATTCGGACAGTAACAATGGAACGTCATGCCATTTGGTGTTAAAAATGCTCCATCAGAATTTCAAAAAATGATAAATGAAGTCTTCCATCCTTATTATGAATATATTTTAGTATATATAGACGACATCCTTATATTTTCCAAGTCAATTGATGAACATTGGAAACATTTGTATACATTTCAATCTATAATAATTAAAAATGGATTAGTATTATCCCAAAGGAAAATAAAACTTTTTCAAATAACTATAAACTTTTTAGGATTTCAAATGCAGAATCAAAAATTAACTCCTATCAATAGAGTTATAGAATTTGCAAATAAATTCTTTGATCAATTAATAGATAAAAAAACCAGTTACAAAGATTTTTAGGTTGTTTAAACTACTTATCGAATTTCTATAAAAATTCGGCAATAGATAAAAAATGTCTTTTAGAACTTCTTAAAAAAGATAATAAATTTATCTGGACCTCTAATCATACAGAAGCAATACAAAAGATTAAGCTAAAAGTAAAAGTTTTACCATGTTTGCATTTAGCTAATTCTACTTATCCGAAAATCATTCAAACAGATGTCTCAGACATAGGTTATGGAGGTATATTACTTCAAAAAACCCTTAAGGGAAATGAACAACTTGTTTATTATACATCAAGACTTTGGAATAACACCCAAAAGAATTGCGCTACAGTCAAAAAGGAAATTCTTGCAATCGTTTTATCTGTTCAGAAATTTCAAGCAAACATTTTGAATCAAAAGTTTTTAATAAGAGTTGATTGTAAATCAGCAAAAGAAATACTTTTGAAAGATATAAAAAATCTAGTTTCAAAACAAATATTTGCTCAATGGCAAGCTATTTTGAGTATTTTCGATTTTGAGATCGAATATATAAAAGGAGAAAATAACTCCTTTCGTGATTTCTTATCCAGAGAATTCCTTGTAACCATATAAATTCATTCTTTGTTTCAGATCATCATGGATAAGGGTAAATCTCTTTACACTTATCAAAGACAAAATAAATTCTTTCCATTATTCAGCCAGTATAATTATCCAGCCTCTAATACTGATCAAAGATCCAGTTATCAATTGAAAAGCTATTTCTCTGTTTATCTTCTTAATGCTCATCGTCAAAGCCTCAATCTCGAAAATCAGATCAATGCCATAATTCCAAATCCTCATAATTTCATCCCAACGTGTCCAAATGTTTCAATAAAATTTTATGAAGCTTTACTTTCGCAAACAGGCTTAGTTATTTTTGATCATTTCAAAAAGCCCATTTCAAAAGAAATTGCCTATTCAAAATTCAAAATTCAGAAAGTTTTATCAAGCAATGACTGGTCTAAGCAACATGGCTTAGTTACAATGCATTGTCACTTTCATCAACCAATTGTTCTAAAGAATATCAGAAATTCAGAAGAACAAACCACAATACCGGTAAGCTACAATGATTATATTGAAGCTTGGAAAGTCATACTGTTTTGTAAAAAACCAGCAGAAGGTCATTCATGGTATATTACGTATAAAAAAATCATATTATGTAACTTTCCTCCATGGTTTCATCACGAATGGCTACCTCGATTTGGCCCAATTGAAGCAATTCTTCTTCCTGATGTCAAAGCATTTTACAAAAAAGAAGGGTTAAACTTATTCTTGTTTATGTCCAAGTATACAATACCTTGGATATTAAAATGGAATTACAATACCACATCAACGAAAGATATTGAAGGAAATTCCGTTTCTCATCTGGTTAGAGAAATTTATGTCAAATGGTGGGATAAGTTTGACATTACTTCTCTTAAAGAAGAAGCTGCATACCAGCTTTCTCCATCATTTAGTATAATGCCTCCTCCAAAGACTTATAAAGAAGCATCTTTAAAGATTAATGAAAAGAAACCAGAATCAGTCAAGAATGAAAATCCAGTTCAAATACCATCATCATCATCAGAAGCCACATTAGACACATCAAGTCTCATTCTTCAAGAATTGAAGAAAATGCAAGAAGAATCCAGGAAAATGCATGCAAGACTTCAAAGAATTGAAGAATCTCAGTCTGCCTCATCAAGAAATAATTCAGATCATGAAGGAAGCTCAGCCGCCCCTGAGTATATCATTGACCTATATTAATTCAGTGTCATTAAAGATAATTCAGGCCCATGCCAATTAAGTTATTCAGGCCCATGCCTCCAGGGCCATGCCTGCAATCTCCAAGCTTATGCCTGCCTCAGGCCCATGCCAATTCACAATCCAGGCCCATGCCTCCAGGCCCTTTTGCCTGCCAATAAATTCAATCAAGCCAAGAGTCAATCAAGCTTATCAAGAATTGTCATTCTGAGTCATTCAAGCTTATCAAGAATAGTTAATATCAGAAGAAATCGACATTTAATCACACATGTCAAAAAGATCAGATCAACATCATCTCAGATCAAGTCATCAAGTCATCCAAAAGAAATCCAATAATACAGTGTCAAGATCAGACAAGTCAGACTTATCCAGAAAGTCAGACTTATCCAGCCATCCAGACTAATAAAGGAGATGTGACAAAAGCAGTCACAAATTTTGTCTTTTTATGTAAATTATTGTGTGTTGTCAGTAGTCGGTTGAAGTCATTTATGACTAGTCATGTAAAAGTTATTGTAATAGTAGTAAATAGTGTCAGTAATAAATGATGAATAGTGTCCATACATAGTGTCGATGCATAGTGTTGACAATAATTGGTGAATAGCGAATAGTGTCAGTGCATAGTGTCTGTGAATAGTGTCGACGTGAATAGTGTTGACAATAATATCGGTCAACTATGAATAGTATCAAGCAATAATGTGTAATAGTGTCAATTTTGTCTGTATGTACAAACTTTTCTCTATAAATAGAAAGCTCGAATGGAAATGAATTCATTCGAAAGTTTGAGCTTCAAAAAATTTCTTTAACTCTTTCTCTCATTCAAGTCACTCTTTCGTTTCAATTTCTATAACTTCATTCCTTGTATATATAGGACCAACTATAAATTTCGAATGAAAATGAATTCATTCGAAATAAATTCATTCCTTGTATATATTCGATATCAAAGAATTGAATTTATAAAATATTCGATAAGGTTTGATTATCCAGAGAATCAAACTTCATAGTAATAACTATACAAATATTTATTGAATAAAAATATTTGTATAGGTTTTATAGTTATTTTTTATTCAAATATGTTGATAAATATTTGTATAGGTTTTATCAAATATAAAAATAATGAAATTTGTATACAAATATTTGTATAGGTTTTATCAAATATTTGTAAATATTTGACAAATATTTGATGAATAATTATACAAAATCTGATATGTTGTATTCAAATATTTATAAATAACTATATAAATATTTGATGAATAACTATATTTGTATGCAAATATTTGTAAATATTTAAATATTTATTAAATATTTGTAACTATCAAATATTTGTAAATATTTATAAATATTTGAAAAAATATTTACAAATATTTATAAATATTCACAAATATATGTAAAAATATTTACAAATATTTACAAATATTTGATAAATATTTGTAACAAATATTAATAAATATTTGATGAATAACTATATTTGTGTAGGAATATTTGTAAATATTTACAAATATTTTCGTAATGAAAGAGAAGATTTCATTTTCTTCATTAATTCAATCACGTCTCACCTGGGTTTTTAGAGTTCTAGCTTGGTCAATGACTTACTGCTAGACTTACGCTCCTTCTGCTAGACTTACCACGTGACTAGGAAAGCTCCTAACTCCAATAGCGAAGGTTAAACACAAGATAAATTAACAGAAAGAAAACGAAATTTTAACTTTCAAAAGAAACTTCATAGTAATAAGTTTTTCCAATCCTTTTCGAAATCACAATCGAAATCATAATCAATATTAAAACCGATAGTAAATACTTACTGGAGATGAGAATAGAGAACTTGATTTACTTGATGATGGCACTGGATTCTTAGATGAATATGGCTCTGAATGAGAATCGGTAAATAGGATTGTGATTATAGAGAGAGTGATAGGAGTAATCTATGATGATAAAGTTATAGAAATTGAAACGAAAGAGTTACTTGAATGAGAGAAAGAGTTAAGAAATTTTTTGAAGCTCAAACTTTCGAATGAATTCGTTTTCATTCGAGCTTTCTATTTATAGAGAAATGCTTGTACATACAAACAAAATTGACACTATTACACATTATTGCTTGACACTATTCATAGTTGACTGATATTATTGTCAACACTATTCACGTCGACACTATGCACTGACACTATTCACTATTCACCATTTATTGTTGATACTATGCATCGACACTATGCATGGACACTATTCATCATTTATTAGCGACACTATTTACTACTATTACAACAACTTTTATACGACTAGTCATAAATGACTGCAACTGACTATTGACAACACACAATAATTTACATAAAAAGACAAAATTTGTGACTGTTTTTGTCACATCGCCTTTATTAGTTTGGATAGCTGGTTGATTCTGATAGTTGGATAGCTGGATGATTCTGATCACTGGATAAGTCTGACTTGTCTGATCATGATACTGCATTATTGGGTTTCTTTTGGATGACTTGATGACTTGATCTGAGTGATGTTGATCTGATCTTTTTGACATGTGTGATTAAATGTCGATTTCCTCTGATATTTCTTCTGACTTTAACTATTCTTGATAAGCTTGAATGACTTTGAATGACGATTTTTGATTAGCCTGATTGACTCTTGGCTTGATTGAATTTATTGGCAGGCAAAAGGGCCTGGAGGCATGGGCCTAGATTGTGAATTGGCATGGGCATGAGGTAGGCATAAGCCTGGTGATGGCAGGCATGGGCCTGGAGGCATGGGCCTAAATAACTTAATTGGCATGGGCCTGAATTCTAAATGAATATAGTGGCTTGGGCCTGAATAGGTTTTATTAGCATGGACCTGAATCTTTATTTGATGACACTGAATTAATATAGGTCAATGATATACTCAGGGGCGACTGAGCTTCCTTCATGATCTGAATTATTTCTTGATGAGGCAGACTGAGATTCTTCAATTCTTTGAAGTCTTGCTTGCATTTTCCTGAATTTTTCTTGCATTTTCTTCAATTCTTGAAGAATGAGACTTGACGTGTCTAATGTGGCTTTTGATGATGATGATGGTATTTGAACTGGATTTTCATTTTTGGCTGATTCTGGCTTCTTTTCATTAATCTTTATTTTCAAATAAACATAGTTACATGAAAATATGAAGATAGGAACTGATTGTTTAGAGTTCTCCAAAGTCCTTCGTAGACATAAGTGTTATCAATTCTGTTGATGTCTATGAAGATTTCTATTTTTGGGCACCCTAATAAAGTAGAAAGAGTTATAAGAGCCTTTTCTTCATCGCTGGACCAATTGAAAGCATGATCAGCATAAAACTTTATTGGCTTGTCGATTTGAACATCTGGCTGAAGACCAAAATTATACAATTCATCCACAAACCTATTTATAAGGGGATCACAAATTCCAGGATCCATTAATTTTAACAAGCTGGTCGAAAGATAAGCTTTTAAAAAATTTCTTGAAGAATGGGAAAGGCGGAGATGAGAGAGACGGTGGTGATGATAATAGGGATAACTGGATGATATGATAATAGGGAAAACTGGATGACAACTGGAGAATGGAGAGAAATAGAGATAACTAGATGATAACTGGATAATAGAGAAAATCTATTATCTTTGATAAGTGTAAAGAGATTTCCTTATCCATGATGATCTGAAACAAAGAATGAATTTATAGGGTTACAAGGAATTCTCTGGATAAGAAATCAGGAAGGGAGTTATTTTCTCCTTTTATATATTTGATATCAAAATTGAAAATACTCAAAATAGCTTGCCATCGAGTAAATATTTGTTTTGAAACTAGATTTTTTATATCTTTTAAACGTATTTCTTTTGTTGATTTACAATTAACTCTTATTAAAAATTTTTGAATCAAAATGTCTACTTGAAATTTCTGAACAGATAAAACGATTGCAAGAATTTCCTTTTTGACTGTAGCGTAATTCTTTTGGGTGTTATTACAAAGTCTTGATGTATAACAAACAAGTTGTTCATTTCCTTCAGGGGTTTTTTGAAGTAATATACCTCCATAACCTATGTCTGAGGCATCTGTTTGAATGATTTTTGGATAAGTAGAATTAGCTAAATGCAAACATGGTAAAGCTTTTACTTTTAACTTAATCTTTTGTATTGCTTATGTATGATTAGAGGTCCAGATAAATTTATTATCTTTATTAAGAAGTTCTAAAAGACATTTTTTATCTATTGCCGAATTTTTATAGAAATCTGATAAGTAGTTTAAACAACCTAAAAATCTTTGTAACTGTTTTTAACCTATTAATTGATCAGGGAATTTATTTGCAAATTCTATAACTCTATTGATAGGAGTTATTGTTTGATTCTTTATTTGAAATCCTAAATAGTTTATAGTTATTTGAAAAAGTTTTATTTTCCTTTGGGATAATACTAATCCATTTTTAATTATTATAGATTGAAATGTATACAAATGTTTCCAATGTTCATCAATTGACTTGGAAAATATAAGGATATCGTCTATATATACTAAGATATATTCATAAAACGGATGGAAGATTTCATTCATCATTTTTTGAAATTCTGATGGCGCATTTTTAAGACCAAATGGCATAACGTTCCATTGATACTGTCTGAATGGAGTGTTGAATGCTGTTTTATATCTATCTTTATTTGTAATTTGTATCTGCCAAAATCCTGACTTTAGATCAAATTTTGAAAAGATAACTGAATTGGTTATTCTCTTTATTAAATCATTCTTATTTGGTATGGATATCTTATGGTTTTCAAAACATTATTTAATGGTTTGTAATTTATAACAAGTCTTGGGGAACCTCGTTCTAATTCTGCTGCATTTTCTACATAAAAAGCGGTACAGCTCCATGGAGATTTAGAGGGGGTTATGCATTTCTTTTGTAACAAATCTTTTATTTCTTGATCACATAATTTTAATAATCTATCATTCATTTGTGAAGGATTGGCTTTCGTAGGTATTTTATCTTCATTAAAATTATTAATGTAAGGTAAAAAGACTTGATAAGTTTTCCTATCCCAAAATGCTGATGGGATTTCAGAACAACACTTGATAATTAATTGATCTAGAAACATCTTAATTTTCTGATGATCAGATGGAGTATTTATTATTTGTTCTGCTTTTAAATTTTTAATTTCTGATTTTAATTGTTCTATAAAAGTTTGTTTATGTTCGACTAAATTAATTAATTGATTTAAATATCTAGTTTTTGGTTTATTAATAAAATTGAAATTAAGTTCTTTATTTTCTATACTTGATTTTATTCCACTTGATGTAACCGAGAATGGTTGGATTTTTTGTAAAAATAGAGTTCCTAAAAACATATCATTTTGTAAATCTTTAACTATTATAAAGGATGTCGATATACAAACATTATTTTTACATATATGACCTAGAGGAATTTTTAATTTAATTATTGATTTATTCCTTCTGCTGTTGAAATTCGACTGTTTGTTTTTTCACAATATTGTAAAGGAATTAATCCTTCTCTTATACAATTTAGATCTGCAACTGAAAAGTTTTCTGAATTCACATTTTCTTCTTCTATTTTAATTATTTTTCTTTAAGAATTTTTATTTCTTCATTCAGTTGATTTATTTCATGTTGTAATGAATTTATAGTTGGTCCTTAAAAGATTTAGATTTTGTATTTACATCTTTAATTATATCTTTCATAGTATGATAAGTTTTATCTATATCAATTTGATTTTGTAACTTTATTTCATTTTCATTTTCTTTTTCTCTTGATGTTTGAGAAGTGTTTTCGATATCACTATTTTTATATAAAATTTCTGTATAATATTTATATTTTAATATCGGGTCATCAATTTGTTCACCTATTTCTAATATTAATTGTTCATGTGCTGTTAGTACATTTATTTCATCTTCTGATTCTGAAGTGAATGTATCTGTATCTATACTTTGTATATTTTCAACGCATTTACAGGTTTCTGAAGAGCAAAAGCTCTCATTTTCTATTATCTCATTAACTTTCTTTTTATAGTTTTTTAAATGACATTTATTTGCATAATGACCTGATTTTCCGCATTTGAAACATTTATTAGTTTTATTAGTTTTATTTTTATAATTTCTCTTTTGATGCTTAAATTTATTTCTTCTATTATTTTTATAATAAAATTCTTGATTAGTTTTATTATTAAATCTTTGTATTTTTTTTCTTCTATAATTTGGTTAATTAATTGATATTTGTGCAACTTCATGACCAAATTGATAACAAAAATCTCCTAATTTTCTTCGACCGTCTTTCTTTTCTTTATCTAATTGTCTTTTTAATTTGAGATCATTACATATTGACATTCCTACTATCTGTATTGTTTGAATTATATCACCATATGTGAATATATTGTAATCTAGATTTCCACCAGGGCATTTACTTCTTAATATTTGTCTAACCTTTTCTGCAAAAGAATAAGGTAATCCGGATACAAATCTTTCTTTATAGAATCTTGCATTGTCAGATAACGCATATGCTTTAGTTAAAAATGTATCTTTATACCATCGAAAATTTGATAATGTTCTGCATTGTAGATTTTGCAATTGATCTCTAATTTTTTCATCTATATGTCCTAAAGTTCCTATAAAATGCCAAATGATATTAGTTATTAAGGTTCTTACACCATTGAATTGTTCTCTTCCATGATCATTTAACATAGGGTTATTATTATCGTCTCTTGCTATAGAATTCAAAACTTAAATTCTTTGTTCAGGAGATAAAGAATTATTCCACCAGCCATGTAATTGGCCTGTAAATCCTACGGATATGGCTCCTACTATATTAGGTTCTGGATGATTTTTTAATTTACATGCTATTGAATCAGTTAACATTTGCTGCATTACTTGCATGATCTTATATTCGGATAATTCATCGATATTCCATTCATAAATTGAATCACCATCATATTTAATCTTTTTCTCATTTTTTTCTTCTAAAATCATGTCTACCGGAGATGGTCTTGAATAATAAGGTTTACTATTCTATTTGTTATAATCTTTATGTTTTTTAGGATAATGGATTTTATTTATACCTAAATCTGATGATATTTCTATATCGGTTTCAGCTATTTTTAATGTATTTAAGTTTAATGAATTTTCAGACAAACTTTTAGTAATTTCTGATAGATTTTGGTTTAATGTATTTATTTCAGGTAATTTTCCTTTATTTTCTAATAACTTTTATGTTTTATCTTTTTGATTTATTTGTATGGTACTTAATTTTAAAGTTATTGCTTGTAATAATTCTTCTGAATGATCAGGTTTTATTAAAGGTATATTTTTAAAATTATCTTTCATCATAGGTTTTTTCAATATTGTATCAGCCTCTGTATTGGATTTACTTGTAGAAGGAGTATTAGAAGTATTTTTTGCTAAAGAAGATAAATAAATATTTGTATAGTTATTTTGTTCTATTAAATGATTTAAATCTTTTCTTGATATATGTTTTTCTTCTTCAAAAGTGGTTTTTAATGGTACTGCCTTAATGTTTCCATTGATTTTGATAGAAGTTAATGGTGGATGAGTCTGAATGTATTTTTCACCTTTTTTTCCTTCCTGTGCTGTATTTATCTTATGTATTATTTTTGGACAAGATAGTGTTAAATAATCAAAAAATTGAATGTTTTGTTTATTATTTTTAATATAGGCAAAATATTTTTCTTTAAATATTGCTTGTTGAGATTTTGAACAAATTTTACAGAATATTGGCGTCAATAGATGTTTAAGAAATTGTTCTTTTAAATTTTGATAATCTATTTCAAAATCTTCTTTATAATCTATTTTAACCATATTGACTTGATAATCATTGAAATCATTTATGGAAACATTATCTTCTGTTGGTGTAACAGGATAAGCTATATGAGTTGGTAATTTTGTTGTTGATGCATAAACAGGTTGGGTTTCATAATAATTCTCATTATTCGATGAAGATGGTATTGTAGAACAGGATTTTCTTGATGCGAAATTTATTTCAACTAGTCCGTCATCATGAGCTATTATATTATGAATTTGATCATTTGTTTTATCGACAGGATTCTCTTCTTTATTTGTATCTTGAATTAACCATGTTTTTGGTATATCTATATCTTTCCAACTTACTTGTTTTCTAGTTATTACTTTATTTGTTAAATTTGTTAAAAATAAAGTTGATGTTCCTTTTTGTAAATTTGTATATGCTACTGCAGGGATTATTGTATGCATTAATTTATAATAAACTCGATAAACTACTGCAACATTTGAACATATTCCTTTCATTTCAAATCCTAGTGTGTATAAACTTAATGTTGATGCTTCATGTGCGAATTGATCATGTAGACTAATTGTGAAATTAGGAAAACAATTAAAGAAAATAGGTCCTTCTGACAAACTTTCTTCAATTATTCTTAATAATGAATCATTAAACTTTATGTGTCTTTTATCTCTTACGGATGCTAATACAGAAGTATTTAGTCCTAAAACAGTTAATGGCTTTATTGCAACTTGTATTAATCCTATATGCAAATATTTGTATTTTTCTTTATAGGTATTTATTTTTTCTGGAGAGATTAAAAGTATTTCTTGGCCTTCAGCAACTATTGATTTAGTTTCCTCTTCTAATTTTACTATAAAATCTTGATTTTTGGAGAAAGTTCCATGAGTATATATCTGTTTGGGATCTATGGTTGGTAAATTCCAATTTTGCTGTGATTGTTCTATATCTACATATGAGATTTCACTTATATTTCTTAAATCTAATGTTGATTTCATTTTTTCGGGCTTTATGATTGATTGATAATCAGATTTTGATGTCGAGGTGGATGATTCAATTATAAATATTTTTACAAATATTTGATAGTTACATATATTTGTAAATATAACTATATTTATAAACATTTACAAATATAAATATTTGATAAGTATTTATAAAATATTAAATATTTATTAAATATTTGTAAATATTTAATAAATATTTATGAATATTTGATAAATATTTATCAAATATTTGATAAATAACTATATTTGTATGCAAATATTTGATAAATATGTATTTGTATAGTTACAAATATTTGTAAATATTTGTAAATATTTATAAATATTTGTAAAAAATTTTGTAAAAATTTATTAAATATTTGTAAATACTTGTAAATATTAGTAAATATTTGTAAATATTAGTAAATATTTGTAAATATTTGTAAATATTTATAAATATTTGTAAATATTTGTATCAAATATTTGTATACAAATAGTTATTTATCAAATATTTATACAAATATTCGATATCAAAATCGAATATTTGTATACAAATAGTTATTTATCAAATATTTATAGGGTTACAAGGAATTCTCTGGATAAGAAATCAGGAAGGGAGTTATTTTCTCCTTTTATATATTCGATATCAAAATAGAAAATACTCAAAATAGCTTGCCATCAAGCAAATATTTATTTTGAAACTAGATTTTTTATATCTTTCAAAAGTATTTCTATTGCTGACTTACAATCAACTCTTATCAAAAATTTTTGATTCAAAATATCTGCTTAAAATTTCTGAACGGATGAAACAATTGCAAGAATTTCCTTTTTGACTGTAGCGTAATTCTTTTGGGTGTTATTCCAAAGTCTTGATGTATAACAAACAAGTTGTTTATTTCCTTCAGGGGTTTTTTGAAGTAATATTCCTCCATAACCTATGTCAGAGGCGTTTGTTTGAATGATTTTTGGATAAGTAGAATTAGCTAAATGCAAACATGGTAAAGCTTTTACTTTTAGCTTAATCTTTTGTATTGCTTCTGTATGATTAGGGGTCTAGATAAATTTATTAACTTTTTTAAGAAGTTCTAAAATACATTTTTTATCTATTGCCGAATTTTTATAGAAATCGGATAAATAGTTTAAACAACCTAAAAATTTTTATAACTGTTTTTTATCTATTAATTGATCAGGAAATTTATTTGCAAATTCTATAACTCTATTGATTGGAGTTATTGTTTGATTCTGTATTTGAAATCCTAAAAAGTTTATAGTTATTTGAAAAAGTTTTATTTTCCTTTGGGATAATACTAATCTATTTTTAATTATTATAGATTGAAATGCATACAAATGTTTCCAATGTTCATCAATTGATTTAGAAAATATAGGGATATCATCTATATATATATAAAGATATATTCATAATAAGGATGGAATACTTCATTCATCATTTTTTTGAAATTCTGATGGAGCATTTTTAAGACCAAATGGCATAACGTTCCATTGATACTGTCTGAATGGGGTGTTGAATGCTGTTTTATATCTATCTTTATTTGTAATTTGTATCTGCCAAAATCCTAACTTTAAATCAAATTTTGAAAAGATAACTGAATTAGTTATTCTCTTTATTAAATCATTCTTATTTGGTAATGGATATCTTATTGTTTTTAAAACATTATTTAATGGTTTGTAATTTATAACAAGTCTTGGGGAGCCCCGTTCTAATTCTGCTGCATTTTCTACAAAAAAGCTGTACAGCTCCATGGAGATTTAGAGGGGGTTATTAATTTCTTTTGTAACAAATCTTTTATTTCTTGATCACATAATTTTAATAATCTATCATTCATTTGTGAAGGATTGGCTTTCGTAGGTATTTTATCTTCATTAAAATTATTAATGTAAGGTAAAGAGACTTGATAAGTTTTCCTATCCCAAAATGCTGATGGGATTTTAGAACAACACTTGATAAATTAATTGATCTTGAAACATCTTAATTTTCTGTTGAAAAGATGGAGTATTTATTATTTGTTCTGCTTTTAAATTTTTAATTTCTGATTTTAATTGTTCTATAAAAGTTTGTTTATGTTCGACTAAATTAATTAATTGATTTAAATATCTAGTTTTTGGTTTATTAATAAAATTGAAATTAAGTTCTTTATTTTCTATACTTGATTTTATTCCACTTGATGTAACCGAGAATGGTTGAATTTTTTGTAAAAATGAAGTTCCTAATAACATATCATTTTGTAAATCTTTAACTATTATAAAGGATGTCGATATACAAACATTATTTTTACATATACGAGCTAGGGGAATTTTTAATTTAATTATTGATTTATTTCCTTCTGCTGTTGAAATTCGACTGTTTGTTTTTTTACAGTATTGTAAAGGAATTAATCCTTCTCTTATACAATTTAGATCTACACCAGAATCTATTAAAGCTTGTAATGAGCATTTAAAATTTTTTATTTTTAATGTTATCGGAGTAAACCATCTTTGATGTGTATAAGTCGTAAACGTCTCTATGAATACATTATTATCATAAACTGAAAAGTTTTCAGAATTCACATTTTCTTCTTTTATTTTAATTATTTTTTATTTAAGAATTTTTATTTCTTCTTTCAGCTGATTTATTTCAAGTTGTAATGAATATATAGTTGGTCCTATAAAAGATTTAGATTTTGTATTTACACTTATGAATTCATTACAGCATGAAAAATAAATATTTGTATAGTTATTTTTTAATTATACAAATTAAAAGGAGAAAATAAAATTTTTTTAACCCTATACAAATATTTTTATGAATTTATACAAATATTTTTATTCAATAAAGTTACAAATATTTTTATAGTTATAAATATTTATACAAATATTTATCAAATATTTATTGAAATATTTGTATAGTTATTTATCCAATATTTTTAAATAAAACCTATACAAATATTTGTATAACTATTTACAAATATTTGTATAGTTATTTATCAAATATTTGTATAGTTACAAAAATTCATAAACATTATATATATTTATAAATATTTACCAATATTTGATAACTATTTATAACTATATTTATAAATATTTTTACAAATATTTATAAATATTTATAATGTTTAATAAGTATTTGTAAATATTTATAAATTTTTATAAATTTTTATAAATTTTTATAAATTTTTATAAATAACTATACAAATATTTACAAAGATTTACAAATATTTATAAATGTTTATGAATATTTGATAGTTACAAATATTTATAAATATTTCAATGGATGTTTATGAATATTTGTAAATATTTATAAATATTTATAAATATTTGATAAATATTTATAAATATTTGTAAATATTTGATAAATAGGATTGTGATTATAGAGAGAGTGATAGGAGTAATCTATAATGAAGTTATAGAAATTGAAACGAAAGAGTGACTTGAATAATAGAAAGAGTTAAGAAATTTTTTTTTTTGAAGCTCAAACTTTCGAATGAATTCATTTTCATTTGAGCTTTCTATTTATAGAGAAAAGTTTATACATACAGACAAAACTGACACTATTACACATTATTGTTTGATACTATTCATAGTTGACCGATATTATTGTCAACAATATTCACGTCAACACTATTCACAGACACTATGCACTGACACTATTCACTATTCACCAATTATTGTCGATACTATGCATCGACACTATGCATGGACACTATTCATTATTTATTACCGACACTATTTACTACTATTACAACAACTTTTACACGACTAGTCATAAATGACTTCAACTGACTACTGACAACACACAATAATTTACATAAAAAGACAAAATTTGTGACTGCTTTTGTCACATCTCCTTTATTAGTCTGGATGGCTGGATAAGTCTGACTTGTCTGATCTTGATACTACATTTTTGGATTTCTTTTGGACGACTTGAAGACTTGATCTGAGATGATGTTGATCTGCTCTTTTTGACATGTGTGATTAAATGTTGATTTCTTCTGATATTAAGTATTCTTGATAATCTTGAATGACTCCGAATGACAATTCTTGATAAGCTTGATTAACTCTTGGCTTGATTGAATTTATTGGTAGGCAAAAGGGCCTGGAGGCATGGGCCTGGATTGTGAATTGGCATGGGCCTGAGGCAGGCATAAGCTTGGAGATTGCAGGCATGGCCCTGGAGGCATGGGCCTGAATAACTTAATTGGCATGGGCCTGAATTTTGAATTAATGGCATGGGCCTGAATAACTTAATTGGCATGGGCCTGAATTATCTTTAATGACACTGAATTAATATAGGTCAATGATATACTCAGGGGCGGCAGAGCTTCCTTCATGATCTGAATTATTTCTTGATGAGGCAGACTGAGATTCTTCAATTCTTTGAAGTCTTGCATGCATTTTCCTGGATTCTTCTTACATTTTCTTCAATTCTTGAAGAATGAGACTTGATGTGTCTAATGTGGCTTCTGATGATGATGATGGTATTTGAACTGGATTTTCATTCTTGATCGATTCTGGTTTCTTTTCATTAATCTTTAAAGATGCTTCTTTATAAGTCTTTGGAGGAGGCATTATACTAAATGATGGAGAAAGGCTGGTATGCATGCAACTTCTTCTTCTTTAAGAGAAGTAATGTCAAACTTATCCCACCATTTGACATAAATTTCTCTAACCAGATGAGAAACGAAATTTCCTTCAATATCTTTCGTTGATGTGGTATTGTAATTCCATTTTGATATCCAAGGTATTTGTATACTTGGACATGAACAAGAATAAGTTTAACCCTTCCTTTTTGTAAAATGCTTTGGCATCAGGAGGAAGAATTGCTTCAATTGGGCCAAATCGAGGTAGCCATTCGTGATGAAACCGTAGAGGAAAGTTAAATAATATGGTTTTTTTAACTTAATCGAGGTAGCTAAATGCAAACGTGGTAAAGCTTTTACTTTTAACTTAATCTTTTGTATTGCTTCTGTATGATTAGAGGTCTAGATAAATTTATTATCTTTTTTAAGAAGTTCTAAAGGACATTTTTTATCTATTGCCGAATTTTTATAGATATCTGATAAGTAGTTTAAACAACCTAAAAATCTTTGTAACTGTTTTTTATCTATTAATTGATCAGGGAATTTATTTGCAAATTCTATAACTCTATTGATAAGAGTTATTATTTGATTCTGTATTTGAAATCCTAAAAAGTTTATAGTTATTTGAAAAAGTTTGATTTTCCTTTGGGATAATACTAATCCATTTTTAATTATTATAGATTGAAATGTATACAAATGTTTCCAATGTTCATCAATTGATTTGGAAAATATAAGGATATCATTTATATATACTAAGATATATTCATAATAAGGATGGAATACTTCATTCATCATTTTTTTGAAATTCTGATGGAGCATTTTTAAGACCAAATGGCATAACGTTCCATTGATACTGTCCGAATGGGGTGTTGAATGTTGTTTTATATCTATCTTTATTTGTAATTTGTATCTGCCAAAATCTTGACTTTAAATCAAATTTTGAAAAGATAACTGAATTGGTTATTCTCTTTATTAAACTATTCTTATTTGGTAATGGATATCTTATTGTTTTTAAAACATTATTTAATGGTTTGTAATTTATAACAAGTCTTGGGGAGCCCCGTTCTAATTCTGCTGCATTTTCTACAAAAAAGTCACATGCGACTCCATGGAGATTTAGAGGGGGTTATTAATTTCTTTTGTAACAAATCTTTTATTTCTTGATCTCATAATTTTAATAATCTTTCATTCATTTGTGAAGGATTGGCTTTCGTAGGTATTTTTATCTTCATTAAAATCATTAATGTAAGGTAAAGAAACTTGATAAGTTTTCCTATCCCAAAATGCTGATGGGATTTCAGAACACTTGATAATTAATTGATCTTGAAACATCTTAATTTTCTGTTGAAAAGATAAAGTATTTATTATTTGTTCTTCTTTTAAATTCTTAATTTCTGATTTTAATTGTTCTATAAAGGTTTGTTTATGTTCGACTAAATTAATTAATTGATTTAAATATCTAGTTTTTGGTTTATTAATAAAATTAAAATTAACTTCTTTATCTTCTATACTTGATTTTATTCCACTTGATGTTACCGAAAATGGTTGGATTCTTTGTAAAAATGGATTTCCTAATAACATATCATGTTATAAATCTTTAACTATTATAAAGGATGTTGATATACAAACATTATTTTTACATATATGAACTAGAGGAATTTTTAATTTAATTATTAATTTATTTCCTTCTGCTGTTGAAATTCAACTATTTGTTTTTTCACAGTATTGTAAAGGAATTAAACCTTCTCTTATACAATTTAAATCTGCACCTGAATCTATTAAAGCTTGTAATGAGCATTTAAATTTTTTTATTTTTAATGTTATCGGAGTAAACCATCTTTGATGTGTATAAGTCGTAAGCGTCTCTATGAATACATTATTATCATAAACTGAAAAATTTTCAGAATTCACATTCTCTTCTTCTATTTTAATTATTTTTTCTTTAAGAATTATTATTTCTTCTTTAGCTGATTTATTTCATGCTGTAATGAATTTATAGTTGGTCCTATAAAAGATTTAGATTTTGTATTTACATCTTTAATTATATCTTTCATAGTATGATAGGTTTTATGTATATCAATTTGATTTTGTAACTTTATTTCATTTTCATTTTCTTTTAGTCTTGATATTTGAGAAGTGTTTTCAATATCATTATTTTTATTTAAAATTTCTTTATAATATTTATATTTTAATATGGGGTCTTCTATTTATTCACCTATTTCTAATATTAATTGTTCATGTGCTGTTAGTACATTAATTTCATTTTCTGAATCCGAAGTGAATGTATCTGCATCTGTATTTTGTATATTTTCAACGCATTTACAGGTTTCTGAAGAGCAAGAACTTTCATTTTCTATTATCTCATTGACTTTCTTTTTATAGTTTTTTAAATGACATTTATTTGCATAATGACCTGGTTTTCCGCATTTGAAACATTTATTAGTTTTATTAGTTTTATTTTTATAATTTCTCTTTTGATGCTTAAATTTATTTCTTCTATTATTTTTATAATAAAATTCTTGATTAGTTTTATTATTAAATCTTTGTATTCTTCTTTTTCTATAATTTGGTTTATTAATTGATGTTTGTGCAACTTCATGACCAAATTGATAACAAAAATCTCCTAATTCTCTTCAACCGTCTTTCTTTTCTTTATCTAATTGTCTTTTAAATTTGAGATCATTACATATTGACATTCCTACTATCTGTATTGTATGAATTATATCACCATATGTGAATATATTGTAATCTAGATTTCCACCAGGGCATTTACTTCTTAATATTTGTCTAACCTTTTCTGCAAAAGAATAAGGTAATCCGGATACAAATCTTTCTTTATAGAATCTTGCATTGTCAGATAACGCATATGATTTAGTTAAGAATGTATCTTTATACCATCGAAAATCTGATAATGTTCTGCATCGTAGATTTTGCAATTAATCTCTAATTTTTTCATCTATATGTCCTAAAGTTCCTATAAAATGCCAAATGATATTAGTTATTAAGGTTCTTACACCATTGAATTGTTCTCTTCCATGGTCATCTAACATTGGATTATTATTATCTTCTCTTGATATAGAATTTAGAACTTCAATTCTTTGTGCAGCAGATAAAGAATTATTCCACCAGCCATGTAATTGGCCTGTAAATCCTACGGATTTGGCTCCTATTTTATTAGGTTCTGGATGATTTTTTAATTTACATGCTATTGAATAAGTTAACATTTGCTGCATTACTTGCATGATCTTATATTTGGATAATCCATCGATATTCCATTCATAAATTTAATCACCATCATATTTAATCTTTTTCTCACTTTTTTCTTCTAAAATCATGTCTACCGGAGATGGTCTTTAATAATAAGGTTTACTATTCCATTTGTTATAATCTTTATGTTTTTTAGGATAATGAATTTTATTTATACCTAAATCTTATGATATTTCTATATCAGTTTCAACTATTTTTAATGTATTTAAGTTTAATTAATTTTCAGACAAACTTTCAGTAATTTTTTATAGATTTTGGTCTAATGTATTTATTTCAGGTAATTTTCCTTTATTTTCTAATAACTTTTTTGTTTTATCTTTTTGATTTATTTGTATGGTACTTAATTTTAAAGCTATTGCTTGTAATAATTCTTCTGAATGATCAGGTTTTATTAAAGGTAGATTTTTTAAATTATCTTTCATCATGGGTTTTTTTAAAGAATATAAATAAATATTTGTATAGTTATTTTTTATAAATTCATAAAAACCTATAACTTCATTCTTTGTATGTATAGTTATTTGAATAAAGTTATTGTCACGGCCCAATTTTGCTAATCTTGATTAACTGCTTAATCAAAATCGCCAATCCGTGACGTGGGGCCCGCACGAGATGCGCACACAGACCAAGGCATGTGGCCGAGGTAAATTTTATATTTGTATTGATGTATTACTAGTGTTTCGTATGTGTGTAGGCTGAGTAAGTCAGTATTTGCAGCTACCGACGCCGAGACGTGGTCAGGGACACGCCTCGAGTTGTGTGCAAGTCGGGGTACCAAATAGCGAGACTTGCGGTAAGTCTAAATTTAGTAAAATACGATGTATTAAATTAATGCACATTAAACCATAGTCTATGGTCACAAATTAATTAAATTGAAATGTGACACATATATAGTTATATATATATAAATATATATACACTTAAAAAAAATCAGAAAAGAATTGTGAAATGACAAAAGTGGGCATTGGCTTATATGGAAAAGGATAGGGTTGGAGGGGTAAAATGGTAATTTTACCCCAAAACACCAAATAAAATCCCCACCGCCACCACCGCCACAAAGGAAGAAGAAGAGGAAGAAGGAAAGAAGAAGAAAAGGAGAGAGAGAGGAGGAGAATAAGAGAGAAAGAGAGTCACTTAGGAGTGGATCGAGACAAAGACGACATTGTCGAGGTGAGTTTTTCCTTTTTGTTGTTGATGTTGGCATTGTTGTTGTAGGACGTTAATGGTGATGATGAAGTTGAATTTTTTAAATCAATGTGTTTAATGGTGGATTGGATGATTGATGGTGTTGATGTGGTGTTGTTGTTGTGTTGATAGATTGGAGAAGTGAAGGAAGAAAGAAAGAAAGAAAAAAAAAAAAAAAAAAAAGAATGTTGAGGGGGGGGGGGGAAGGGGACGCACGCACAAACCCGGTCCAGGGGTCCAAACCCCCCCCCCCCCCCCCCCCCCAAATTTAAAAAAAAAAAAAATAATAATAATAATAATAATAAATAGTAATATATATATATATATATATATATATGTAATATATATACATACATGTATAAATGTATATGTATACATATATATACATGTATGTATATTTATATATACACCTACACATGTATATATACAAAAAAATAAAATAAGATAATAAAATAAATAATAATGATAAATACATATACATATATATACATATATGTATACATACATATACATATATATACAAATACAAATACACATATATATATATATATACATATACACATATATGTATATATACATAAAATATATCTATGTAACAAAATATTAATAAATAAATAAATAAAGGATGTGAAATAACTTTTCAGGGACCTAGGGGTGTTACGGGAGTTCGAGAGCGCTAGTCGGAGTGTCGCGAGGCCGGATAGTTAGAGCTATCCTGTGACTTGTAAGTGAAACTGTGGGAACCCTCTACTTTATTTTATTCATATTAAATTCTCTTTCAGTCAATTTGATGACTTGTTATTAGTAATCTACCATCATGCTTTCCTTGCTCTATTCAAGTTGAATGTTGAAATAGCATGATGCCTTGTGATGATTTCATTGACTCCTTTCCTAATGTGCCATATTTGATTATGAATAATGTTATAATTGATGTTAGAAATGCATGCATTAGGGTTACTGTGGTAATTGATTTGTATTCCATTTCCTTTGAGGCTTTGTAGCCTAACTTATTGTTGATATCGTAGAATCTTAGAAATGAAATCCTTGAAACAAAAGTTGGAGATTATCTAGTGTCCATTGCACGAGAGATGGGTGGATTCACGGGGTCACTAGACCTCGGGGTTTCAAAGCACTCACCACTATTACTTGGGTGGCATCACGTAGCTTGAACTACGGGGTTGTTGGCAAGTTCTATATATAAATATATATATTCAAAAATTTACAAAGTATGTTGAGAGTATCTCCATACGATAGTGGACAAAGGCTGGTTGATATTTCTCACCGCCGACCGGACGTAGATCATCTCGACTTAGCCTGTGTCAGTCTATCTAACTTGGTTAACTGTGATATTTATATGCATTACTTTCTCAGCACCTTTTCTGCTTTATTATGCATTTAAATATCTATCTTTAAATTGGAAATGAAGTATAGAATTCCCTGGTTATCACTTAAATATCACTATACTCACCGTCTAGTTTGAAACGGTGGGTGTAGGTTCGTCAAACAGCACTAGACCGGGCAAGGAGAAGATCGGCGACTACCTCTGAGCTCGTAGCGCGTAGCTGCTGTACATGTAGGTTATATATTTTTTTGTATTATGTTTTATATACGTCTTTTGATTAGGTTATTTTGTTGGGACGAGAGTTAGTCACCCGACTTTTGGCTTTCACTTTGTCATATATATGTTCGCCGTTATATACATATATATATGGTGATTGTTATTTCCTGGTTTCCACACTTATAATTATAAGATTTACTTACACTAAAATATTTAAGAATTTCGCATTTAATTTGTAAAGACTTCCGCTAAATAACTTAATTGTTAAATATAGAGAAAAATAGGTAGTACAGGCTGACTAATACATAATTAGGTCCTACGTGTTGGAATTTGGGCTTAATTATGGGATTAGGCCGGACGGTGCCCTATACGAAAATAGGGGCCGTTACAGTTGGTATCAGAGCCTAGGCTTCAGAGCCTTAGGGACAAATAAGGAAAAACACGAACTTTCGTAAAACATAAATCTTAGAAGTGGAAACCAGATGGACATCGCCTAGGATTTATTTTGTTGGGAATCGAGTGAAGGTAAGCTGGGATTTTTAAAATATATGTGTTAATTTCATATGTATATATATATACGCGATACACTTCATAGTGGCTGATGCGAAGTCGCTATCAACATGCAGATGACGATGACGGACGCACGTGATACAGGTGACTCGGATGCTAGCGGCAGTCAGCCTCCTACCACTTCTGATGACGACCAGCAGAGAGGCTGTCTGACCGGGTGGCTGCTCAGGGGCAGCAGTTGATGGACTTCATGGCATACGTCACTGCGCAAATCACTGCACTCACACAGGCAGTCACCAGTACACGTACCGTTATTACGCCTCCGACGACAGAGCCCACTATACCACAGGGCACCATTCCAGCGACTACGGCGCCACCACTCCATTTGCCGTACCGGCCTCCATTCCTACGGCCACACCCGTAATCGAGACGCCCCTTGTTCCGGCTATTTGTGATTCTGTGGCACAGGCTCTCCCAGCCGCTACGGTTCCGACGACAGATATAGTAGTGGCGACGACCACTCGCACCTCCACATTATCTGACTCAGCAGTGGGGATCAAGCTGATTAAGGACTTCATCAGGCTTCAACCAGAGTATTTTGACGGGACTCGAGACTTTCAGATGATCGAGAAGTGGGTGCTATCTCAGGAGAAACTTCATAGGATATTGGGCATTGAGGATAGGCTACGCCCCGAGTTATCATCGTATACATTGCAGAGAGATGCTGATGTTTGGTGGCACACAACGATAGCGACGGATGGGGACTTCACATCATGGAAGATATTTAAGGACAAGTTTTATCAGCAGTACTTTCCGCCAACGGTTAGGATGAGACTGAGGCGAGACTTCATGAGTTTGAGACAGGGGACCGGATGAGACGGTTATGCGGTATCGAGACAGTACGGCTACTTGCGACAGTTTGTGGGGATTTGGTCCAGAGAGGAGCTAGAGGATGTGCACTACTTTGGGGTTGGCTTAAGAGCTGATATTGGAAAGCATGTGGTCGGCACGGGAGCCCGGACTCTTGGTGACATTTATGAGCGCGCCCTTGCCCATGAGACTTACCATCTGAGTAGAGTAGGCGACAGGGGCGACTCGGGTCGACTTGGTCGTCGACGAGATAACGAGTATGAGAGGAGGCGACGAGAGGGTAAGGCACCGAGGGGATGGTACCGAGGGCATCGGGATCGGGGACGACCTCGCATCACTCGGTCGTGCCCCGGGCATCATATGCTACCTCCGCGCGAGTTCAACAACACGGATCTTGCCCCCACCGCGGTCCGGACCCGCACTACGCAAGCACCGGAGAGATTGGCACTTCCGGCACCACAGAGACACGTCACCATCGCTAAGCAAGGTGGCGGCAGGGGCGAGGCAAAGAGAGGCGAGAGGGATCTCGTCGGGGACGAGAGAACAGACTCGGGGTCGAGTTATCGGCGACGGCTCGGTCGGCTAAACGGGTTACATGTTTCGGATGTGGGCGAGACGGGACATGTAGTCGGGGAGTGCTCGCGACCACGGCGAGTATATCCACCATGAGCCGGGAGGCGGTACATATGGTCGCGCGGCCGGCTCGGCCGGACGTCGGCGCACACGGAGTCTCATTGAGGGTACGATTTCTATCATCAGCGGTAGAGACTCTTATGTTTTATTTGATTCGACTCTACCATATCTTTTATTTCGGGTCGCATGATAGACGTCTTAGGACTAACTCCGGTGAGGCTTAGTGTACATTTGATGTTGAGTACGCGGTAGGGATAAGGTTTATCCTAATGACCTAGTTGAGAGAGTCCCGGTAGAGATTAGTGGGGTTGAGTTACTGCCGATTTTAGAGTCCTCGAGACGTTAGAGTTCGACGCACTTTTTGGGATGGAGTGGTTATCAGCATATCACGCACACATTGACTGTTACAGTAAGTCAGTAGTATTTGAGATTCCTGGACGTCCACTATTTGTACATCGAGGTAGTACACCGAGAATTAGTACCACGAGAGGTCGATTAGCGTCTAGTGAGGAGATGGAGACTCTAGTAGCTTTGTATGCCACAACGGAGAGTCATGGACCCCGACTTGAGGACATACCAGTGGTCCAAGACTTTCCTGATGTTTTTCCGGAAGACCTACCTGGACTACCACCACCTCGAGAGATAGACTTTGTCATTGATCTCATGCCAGGCACCAGACCAATCTTAATACCACCATATCGCATGGCACCGAAAGAGTTGGAAGAGTTGAGGGATCAGCTTCAGGATTTGGGAAATAAAGGATTCATTACACCATCAATGTCGCCATGGGGAGCACCAGTTTTGTTTGTAAAGAAGAAAGATGGTAGTCTACGACTATGTATCGACTACAGAAAATTGAATAAGACCACCGTCAGGAACCAGTACCCGTTGCCGAGGATTGACGACTTATTTGAGCAGCTGAGGGGAGCACAGTTTTTCTCTAAGATAGACCTGAGATCGGGGTATCATCAACTTAGGATCAGGGACGAGGATAGGTCTAAGACAAAGCATTCGCACCGGATATGGACATTACCGGTTCACGGTCATGCCTTGCGGGCGACCAATGCCCCTATTTGTGTTTATGGATCTTATGCATCGAGTTTTGAGACCATATCTTGACCGCTTCGTGATAGTCTTCATCGACGACATTCTCATTTATTCGAGGACACGAGAGGACCACGAGCAACACCTCAAGGAGACGTTGCAGACTTTGAGGGAGCATAGGTTATTCGCCAAGTTCAGCAAATGTGAGTTCTGGCTTGCAGAGGTCAAGTTCTTAGGTCATGTGGTTGGGGCAGCAGGGATTGCAGTAGATCCGGTTAAGATTCAGGCAGTCATGGATTGGCCGACACCAAAGTCCGTGACGGAGATTAGGAGTTTTCTAGGGTTGGCAGGCTATTACGAAGATTTGTAAAGGATTTTTCCAAAATTGCTTCACCGATGACTAGGCTGACACAGAAAGACGTCATATTTAATTGGACTGCGGAGTGTGAGAACGCATTTGCTCAGCTGAAGAGATTATTGACTACCGCCCCCATATTGGTGTTACCAGAGGCTGGTCAGGGATTCTTAGTGTACACTGATGCTTCATACACAGGACTTGGATGTGTATTAATGCAGGGTAGTGGAGTTGTGGCATATGCTTCGAGAGACAGCTGAAGATACATGAGAAGAACTACCCTATACATGATTTAGAGTTAGCAGCGGTAGTATTTGCTCTGAAGATTTGGAGACATCATCTGTATGGGGAGAGATTCACACTCTATACTGATCACAAGAGTTTGAAATATCTCTTCACGCAGAAAGAGCTGAACATGAGGCAACGCAGATGGTTAGAGTTTTTAAAGGACTATGACTTTTCTACGGAGTATCACCCGGGAAAAGCTAACGTAGTTGCAGACGCGCTGAGTAGGAGACCGGTTGGAGATGTGGAGACGACCAATTGTCATATGACACGTGAGTATGAGATGTTCGATGTAGCGGCGACATCAAGTCAGATAGGTATTCCTATGGATGTTAGAGTTGAGATTTGCGCGCAGTTGAGAGTACAGACCGTGTCTACACAGAGAGTAGCAGAGGGTCAAAGGACCGACGAGTCGTATACGAGATTCAGTGAGTTAGCGCAGAGTTCAGATTGTGTTGACTGGGCAGAGACATTAGATCAATGTCTGAGGTTTAGGGGCAGACTGTGGATACCCGAAGTGCTAGAGTTAAGAGACGAAATCCTTCAGGAGTCACATCGTTCCCGATTTACCATTCATCCAGGCAGGACTAAGATGTACCATGATATGAAAAGACATTTCTGGTGGCCTGGGATGAAGGCGGACGTGTCAAAGTTTATCGGAATTGTGGAATATGCCAGCAAGTGAAAGCGGAGCATCGTAGGCCGGAGGACTCTTACAACCACTTCCCATTCCGAAATGGAAATGGGAAGACATAGCCATGGACTTTATTAGAGGTTTACCGAAAACTGCCAGGCGACACGACTCGATATGGGTTATAGTCGACAGACTAACTAAGTCTGCTCATTTCCTACCAGTGGCATCACATTACACATTTGATCAATTGAGCGTGTTGTTTGAGAAGAGATCATCAGGCTGCATGGGGTACCATTGACTATTGTATCGAGACGAGAGATGCTAACTTTACATCCCGGGATGTGGCGAGTATGCAGAGCGATATGGTACACGCCTACATTTCAAGCACGACCTTTCACCCTCGAGGTGGACAGATGAAAGACTCAATCAGTCTAGAGGATATGTTACGAGCTTGTGTGCTAGAGTTTAGCGGATCATGGGCGGAATACCTACCGTTGTGTGAGTTTGCATACAACAACAGTTATCAGGCTAGCATCGAGATGGCACCATTTGAGGCTTTATATGGTAGACCTTGTCGCTCACCATCGTGTTGGGTTAAACCAGAGGACAGATTGTCTGTAGGACCTGAGATTGTTGTTGATCATACAGAGAAGGTACGACAGATCCAACTGAAGCTTAAGGGAGCCCAAGAAAGATAAAAGAAGTATGCAGACAAGTATCACAGTGATCTCACTTATCCTGAGGGAGCCTATGTCTACCTTAAGGTTTCTCCTCGGAGAGGTCTGCAGAGATTTGGTGTAAAAGGTAAGCTTGCACCGCGTTTCATCGGGCCATTCAGAGTTAGGAAACGGGTTGGAAATGTTGCGTACGAGTTAGAGCTTCCTCCGCAGATGTCAGGTGTTCATCCGGTCTTTCATATATCGATGCTTCGACTGGCTGAGTCGAAGGCAGGTGCACGACCGACATTTGACTTGAGTCAGATCGACCTGAGCGAGGATTGCTCATATGAGGAGCAACCTATCCAAATCCTAGACCGAAAGGTGCAACAGTTAAGGAACAAGTCTATCCCGAAGGTACTAGTCAAGTGGCAGTTCCACAACGAGTCGGAACTCACTTGGGAACGAGAGGATTATATGCGAGACCGTTTTCCGTACCTTTTTGAGTCAGGTATACCCTAACCTGAATTAATTTCGAGGATGAGATTTTCATTTTGTTGGGAATATTTGTCACGGCCCAATTTTGCTAATCTTGATTAACTGCTTAATCAGAATCGCCAATCCGTGACGTGGGGCGCATGAGATGCGCACACAGACCAAGGCATGTGGCCGAGGTAAATTTTATATTTGTATTGATGTATTACTAGTGTTTCGTATGTGTGTAGGCTGATTAAGTCAGTATTTGCAGCTACCGACGCCGAGACGTGGTCAGGGACACACCTCGAGTTGTGTGCAAGTCGGGGTACCGAATAGCGAGACTTGCGGTAAGTCTAAATTTAGTAAAATACGATGTATTAAATTAATGCACATTAAACCATAGTCTATGGTCACAAATTAATTAAATTGAAATGGGACACATATATAGTTATATATATATAAATATATATACACTTAAAAAAAAATCAGAAAAGAATTGTGAAATGACAAAAGTGGGCATTGGCTTATATGGAAAAGGATAGGGTTGGAGGGGTAAAATGGTAATTTTACCCCAAAACACCAAATAAAATCCCCACCGCCGCCACCGCCACAAAGGAAGAAGAAGAGGAAGAAGGAAAGAAGAAGAAAGGGAGAGAGAGGAGGAGAATCCGGCAGAGAGAGAGAGAGAGTCACCGGAGTGGATCGAGACAAAGACGACATTGTCGAGGTGAGTTTTTCCTTTTTGTTGTTGATGTTGGCATTGTTGTTGTAGGACGTTAATGGTGATGATGAAGTTGAATTTTTTTAAATCAATGTGTTTAATGGTGGATTGGATGATTGATGGTGTTGATGTGGTGTTGTTGTTGTGTTGATAGATTGGAGAAGTGAAGGAAGAAAGAAAGAAATAAAAAAAAAAAAAGAAAGAATTGCATCAACCAAATGTAGGGGGGGAAAGCGGGTCGGACCCTACTGGATTTGGGTCAAACCCGGTCAGACCCCCCCCCCCCAAATTTAAAAAAAAAAAATAAAAAAAAATATAATAATAATAAATAGTAATATATATATGTAATATATATACATACATGTATAAATGTATATGTATACATATATATACATGTATGTATATTTATATATACACCTACACATGTATATATACAAAAAAATAAAATAAGATAATAAAATAAATAATAATGATAAATACATATACATATATATACATATATGTATACATACATATACATATATATACAAATACAAATACACATATATATATATATACATATACACATATATGTATATATACATAAAATATATCTATGTAACAAAATATTAATAAATAAATAAATAAAGGATGTGAAATAACTTTTCAGGGACCTAGGGGTGTTACGGGAGTTCGAGAGCGCTAGTCGGAGTGTCGCGAGGCCGGATAGTTAGAGCTATCCTGTGACTTGTAAGTGAAACTGTGGGAACCCTCTACTTTTATTTATTCATATTAAATTCTCTTTCAGTCAATTTGATGACTTGTTATTAGTAATCTACCATCATGCTTTCCTTGCTCTATTCAAGTTGAATGTTGAAATAGCATGATGCCTTGTGATGATTTCATTGACTCCTTTCCTAATGTGCCATATTTGATTATGAATAATGTTATAATTGATGTTAGAAATGCATGCATTAGGGTTACTGTGGTAATTGATTTGTATTCCATTTCCTTTTAGGCTTTGTATCCTAACTTATTGTTGATATCGTAGAATCTTAGAAATGAAATCCTTGAAACAAAAGTTGGAGATTATCTAGTGTCCATTGCACGAGAGATGGGTGGATTCACGGGGTCACTAGACCTCGGGGGTTTCCGGCACTCACCACTATTACTTGGGTGGCATCACGTAGCTTGAACTACGGGGTTGTTGGCAAGTTCTATATATAAATATATATATTCAAAAATTTACAAAGTATGTTGAGAGTATCTCCATACGATAGTGGACAAAGGCTGGTTGATATTTCTCACCGCCGACCGGACTTAGATCATCTCGACTTAGCCTGTGTTAGTCTATCTAACTTGGTTAACTGTGATATTTATATGCATTACTTTCTCAGCACCTTTTCTGCTTTATTATGCATTTAAATATCTGTCTTTAAATTGGAAATGAAGTATAGAATTCCCCGGTTATCACTTAAATATCACTATACTCACCGTCTAGTTTGTGATTTGTGGGTGTAGGTTCGTCAAACAAAGCACTAGATCGGGCAAGGAGAAGATCGGCGACTACCTCTGAGCTCGTAGCGCGTAGCTGCTGTACATGTAGGTTATATATTTTTTTGTATTATGTTTTATATACGTCTTTTGATTGAGTTATTTTGTTGGGACGAGAGTTAGTCACTCGACTTTTGGCTTTCACTTTGTCATATATATGTTCGCCGTTATATACATATATATGGTGATTGTTATTTCCTGGTTTCCACACTTATAATTATAAGATTTACTTACACTAAAATATTTAAGAATTTCGCATTTAATTTGTAAAGACTTCCGCTAAATAACTTAATTGTTAAATATAGAGAAAAATAGGTAGTACAGGCTGACTAATACATAATTAGGTCCTACGTGTTGGAATTTGGGCTTAATTATGGGATTAGGCCGAACGGTGCCCTATACGAAAATAGGGGTCGTTACAGTTATTACTGTGAAACCTATACAAATATTTGTAACTTTTAAAACAACTATAATCAAAAATATTTGTATAGGTTTTAGCCCTATACAAATATTTGTATGAATTTATATTTTTATATTTCCAAAATTTGCATTTATGTTTAGTTATTTTTATAAAATTTTATCATCATATTTGAATAAATATTTGATACAACCTATTTGTAAAATAACTATACAAATATTTGTATACAAATATTTGATAAATAACTATACATATTTATTCAAATATTTGTAAATATTTGATAAAACCTATACAAATATTTGTATAGTTATTTATAAATATTCAATGGATGTTTATGAATATTTGATAAATATTTATTAATATTCATAAATATTTTTACTAATATTTATTAATATTTCATAAATATATATAAATATTTATATATATTTAAAAATATTTACAAATATTTGATAAATATTTATTAAATATTCATAAATATTTGTAACTATCAAATATTTATAAATATTTATCAAATATTTGTAAATATTTATAACTATTTATAAATATTTATAAATATTTAATATTTGCATACAAATATTCATAAATATTTGTAAATATTTATAAATATTTAATATTTATGAATATTTATAAATATTCATAAATATTTGTAAATATTTATCAAATATTTAAATATTACAAATATTTGTAAATATTTATAAATATTTAATATTTAATATAGTTGTTTATAAATATTTACAAATATTTATAAATATTTATAAATATTTGTATAGTTATAAATATTTGTAAATATTTATAAATATTTATAACTATGCAAATATTTATAAATATTTATAAATATTTAATATTTATAAATATTTATTAAGATTTACAAATATTTGCAAACAAATATAGTTATTTATCAAATATTTGTAACTATGCAAATATTTACAAATATTTACAAATATTTATAAATATTTGATGAATAACTATGCAAATATTTATTTGATCGGTATTTATAAATATTTGTAAATATTTATCAAATATTTGTATCAAATATTTGTATAAAATAGGTTTTATATCAAATATTTGATATAAATAACTATACAAATATTTGTATAGTTATTTATCAAATATTTATACAAATATTTGTATAGTTATTTATCAAATATGTTGATAAATATTTATAGGGTTTTATAGTTATTTTTTGTTCACCTATTTCTAATATTAATTGTTCATGTGTTGTTAGTACATTTATTTCATCTTCTGATTCTGAAGTGAATGTATCTGTATCTGTATTTTGTATATTTTCAACGCATTTACAAGTTTCTGAAGAGCAAAAGCTCTCATTTTCTATTATCTCATTAACTTTCTTTTTATAGTTTTTTAAATGACATTTATTTGCATAATGACCTGGTTTTCCGCATTTGAAACATTTATTAGTTTTATTAGTTTTATTTTTATAATTTCTCTTTTGATTCTTAAATTTATTTCTTCTATTATTTTTATAATAAAATTCTTGATTAGTTTTATTATTAAATCTTTGTATTCTTCTTCTTCTATAATTTGGTTTATTAATTGATGTTTGTGCAACTTCCTGACTAAATTGATAACAAAAATCTCCTACTTCTCTTCAACCGTCTTTCTTTTCTTTATCTAATTGTCTTTTTAATTTGAGATCATTACATATTGACATTCCCACTATCTGTATTGTTTGAATTATATCACCATATGTGAATATATTGTAATCTAGATTTCCACCAGGGCATTTACTTCTTAATATTTGTCTAACTTTTTCTGCAAAAGAATAAGGTAATACGGATACAAATCTTTCTTTATAGAATCTTGTATCTTTATACCATCGAAAATCTTATAATGTTCTGCATCGTAGATTTTGCAATTGATCTCTAATTTTTTCATCTATATGTCTTAAAGTTTCTATAAAATACCAAATGATATTAGTTATTAAGGTTCTTAATTTTTGCAGATTCTATAAAGAAAGATTTGTATCCGGATTACCTTATTCTTTTGCAGAAAAGGTTAGACAAAATTAAGAAGTAAATGCCCTGGTGGAAATCTAGATTACAATATATTCACATTTGGTGACATAATTCAAACAATACATATATAGTAGGAATGTCAATATATAATGATCTCAAATTGAAAAGACAATTAGATAAAGAAAAGACAGACGGTCGAAGAGAATTAGGAGATTTTTGTTATCAATTTGGTCATGAAGTTGCACAAACATTAATTAATAAACCAAATTATAGAAGAAGAAGAATACAAAGATTTAATAATAAAACTAATCAAGAATTTTGTTATAAAAATAATAGAAGAAATAAATTTAAGCATCAAAAGAGAAATTATAAAAATAAAACTAATAAAACTAATAAATGTTTAAATGCGGAAAACCTGGTCATTATGCAAATAAATGTCATTTAAAAAACTATAAAAGAAAGTCATTGAGATAATAGAAAATGAAAGTTCTTGCTCTTCAGAAACTTGTAAATGCGTTGAAAATATACAAAATACAAAAACAGATGCATTCACTTCGGATTTAGAAAATGAAATTAATGTACTAACAACACATGAACAATTAATATTAAAAATAGGTGAACAAATAGAAGACCCCATATTAAAATATAAATATTATACAGAAATTTTAAATAAAAATAATGATATTGAAAACACTTGTCAAATATCAAAACAAAAAGAAAATTAAAATGAAATAAAGTTACAAAATCAAATTGATATACATAAAACTTATCATACTATGAAAGATATAATTAAAGATGTAAATACAAAATCTAAATCTTTTATAGGACCAACTATAAATTCATTACACCATGAAATAAATCAGCTGAAAGAAGAAATAAAAATTTTTAAAGAAAAAATAATTAAAATAGAAGAAGAAAATGTGAATTCTGAAAATTTTTCAGTTTATGATAATAATATATTTATAGAGACACTTACGACTTATACACATCAAAGATGGTTTACTTCGATAACATTAAAAATAAAAAATTTTAAATGCTCATTACAAGCTTTAATAGATTCAGGTGCAGATTTAAATTGTATAAGAGAAGGTTTAATTCCTTTACAATACTGTGAAAAAACAAACAGTCAAATTTCAACAGCAGAAGGAAATAAATCAATAATTAAATTAAAAATTCCTCTAGCTCATATATGTAAAAATAATGTTTGTATATCAACATCCTTTATAATAGTTAAAGATTTACAACATGATATGTTATTAGGAACTCCATTTTTACAAAAAATCCAACCATTTTCGGTAACATCAAGTGGAATAAAACCAAGTATTGAAGATAAAGAAGTTAATTTTAATTTTATTAATAAACCAAAAACTAGATATTTAAATCAATTAATTAATTTAGTCGAACATAAACAAACCTTTATAGAACAATTAAAATCAGAAATTAAGAAAACTTATCAACAGAAAATAATAAATACTCCATCTTTTCAACAAATAATAAATACTCCATCTTTTCAACAAATAATAATTTTATAGAACAAATAATAAATACTCCATCTTTTCAACAGAAAATTAAGATGTTTCAAGATCAATTAATTATCAAGTGTTGTTATGAAATCCCATCAGCATTTTGGGATAGGAAAACTTATCAAGTTTCTTTACCTTACATTAATGATTTTAATGAAGATAAAATACCTACGTAAGCCAATCCTTCACAAATGAATGAAAGATTATTAAAATTATGTGATTAAGAAATAAAAGATTTGTTACAAAAGAAATTAATAATCCCCTCTAAATCTCCATGGAGCTGTATTGCTTTTTATGTAGAAAATGCAGCAGAATTAGAACGGGGCTCCCCAAGACTTGTTATAAATTACAAACCATTAAATAATGTTTTGAAAACAATAAGATATCCATTACCAAATAAGAATGATTTAATAAAGAGAATAACCAATTCAGTTATCTTTTCAAAATTTGATTTAAAGTAAGGATTTTGGCAGATACAAATTACAAATAAAGATAGATATAAAACAACATTCAACACCCCATTCGGACAGTATCAATGGAACGTTATGCCATTTAGTCTTAAAAATGCTCCATCAAAATTTCAAAAAATGATGAATGAAGTATTTTATCCTTATTACGAATATATTTTAGTATATATAGATGATATCCTTATATTTTTCAAATCAATTGATGAACATTGGAAACACTTGTATACATTTCAATCTATAATAATTAAAAACGGATTAGTATTATCCCAAAGGAAAATAAAACTTTTTCAAATAACTATAAACTTTTTAGGATTTCAAATACAGAATCAAACAATAACTCCAATCAATAGAGTTATAGAATTTGCAAATAAATTCCCTGATCAATTCATAGATAAAAAACAGTTACAAAGATTTTTAGGTTGTTTAAACTTTTTATCCGATTTCTATAAAAATTCGGCAATAGATAAAAAATGTCTTTTAGAACTTCTTAAAAAAGATAATAAATTTATCTAGACCTAATCATACAGAAGCAATACAAAAGATTAAGTTAAAAGTAAAAGCTTTACCATGTTTGCATTTAGCTAATTCTACTTATCCAAAAATCATTCAAACAGATGCCTCTGACATAGGTTATGGAGGAATATTACTTCAAAAAACCCCTGAAGGAAATGAACAACTTGTTTGTTATACATCAAGACTTTGGAATAACACCCAAAAGAATTACGCTATACTCAAAAAGGAAATTCTTGCAATTGTTTTATCCGTTAAGAAATTTCAAGCAGATATTTTGAATCAAAAATTTTTGATAAGAGTTGATTGTAAGTCAGCAAAAGAAATACTTTTGAAAGATATAAAAAATCTAGTTTCAAAACAAATATTTACTAGATGGCAAGCTATTTTGAGTATTTTCGATTTTGATGTTGAATATATAAAATTAGAAAATAACTCCCTTCCGGATTTCTTATCCAGAGAATTCCTTGTAACCCTATAAATTCATTCTTTGTTTCAGATCATCATGGATAAGGGTAAATCTCTTTACACTTATCAAAGACAATAGATTCTCTCCATTATCCAGTTATTGTCCAGTTATCTCTATTTCTCTCCATTCTCCAGTTGTCATCCAGTTATCCCTATTATCATATCATCCAGTTATCCCTATTATCATCACAACCGTCTTTCTCATCTCCGCCTTTCCCATTCGTCAAGAAATTTTTTAAAAGCTTATATTTCGACCAGCTTGTTAATATTAATGGATCTCGAATTTATGATCCCCTTATAAATAGGTTTGTGGATGAATTGTATAATTTTGGTCTTCAGCCAGATGCTCAAATTGACAAGCCAATAAAGTTTTATGCTGATCATGCTTTCAATTGGTCTAGCGATGAAGAAAAGGCTCTTATAACTCTTTGGACTTTATTAGGGTGCCCAAAAATAGAAATCTTCGTAGACATCAACAAAATTGATAACACTTATGTCTACGAAGGACTTTGGAGAACTCTAAACAATCAGTTCCTATCTTCATATTTTCAGATAACTATGTTTATTTAAAAATAAAGATTAATGAAAAAAAAAACAGAATCAACCAAGAATGAAAATCCAGTTCAAATACCATCATCATAATCAAAAGTCACATTAGACACGTCAAGTTTCATTCTTCAAGAATTGAAGAAAATGCAAGAAGAATTCAAGAAAATGAATGCAAGACTTCAAAGAATTGAAGAATCTCAGTCTGCCTCATCAAGAAATAATTCAGATCATGAAGGAAGCTCACCGCCTCGAGTATATCATCGACCTATATTAATTCAGTGTCATCAAATAAAGATTCAGGTCCATGCCAATAAAACCTATTCAGGCCCATGCCACTATATTCATTCAGAATTCAGGCCCATGCTAATTAAGTTATTCAGGCCCAATCTGCCATCACCATGCTTATGCCTGCCTCAGGCCCATGCCAATTTAGAATCCAGGACCATGCCTCTAGGCCTTTTTGCCTGCCAATAAATTCAATCAAGCCAAGAGTCAATCAAGCTTATCAAGAATCATCATTCAAAGTCATTCAAGCTTATCAAGAATAGTTAAAGTCAGAAGAAATATCAGAAGAAATCGACATTTAATCACACATGTCAAAAAGATCAGATCAACATCATCTCAGATCAAGTCATCAAGTCATCCAAAAGAAACCAAATAATGCAGTATCGTGATCAGACAAGTCAAACTTATCAAGCAATCAGAATCATCTAGCTATCTAGCTATCAGAATCATCCAGCTATCCAAACTAATAAAGGTGATGTGACAAAAACAATCACAAATTTTGTCTTTTTATGTAAATTATTGTATGTTGTCAGTAGTCGGATTGAGTCATTTATGACTAGTCGTGTAAAAGTTGTTGTAATAGTAGTAAATAGTGTCGGTAATAAATGATGAATAGTGTCCATGCATAGTGTCAATGCATAGTATCAACAATAATTGGTGAATAGTGAATAGTGTCAGTGCATAGTGTCTGTGAATAGTGTCGACGTGAATAGTATTGACAATAATATTTGTCAACTATGAATAGTGTCAAGCAATAATGTGTAATAGTGTCAGTTTTGTCTGTATGTACAAACTTTTCTCTATAAATAGAAAGCTCGAATGAAAATGAATTCATTCGAAAGTTTGAGCTTCAAAAAATTTCTTAACTCTTTCTCTCATTCAAGTCACTCTTTCGTTTTAATTTCTATAACTTTATCATCATAGATTACTTCTATCACTCTCTCTATAATCACAATCCTATTTACCGATTCTCAGTTGAACCCGATCCTGCCCTATTGGTATCAGAGCCATATTCATCTAAGAATTCAGTGCCATCATCAAGTAAATCAAGTTCTCTATTCTCATCTCCTGTAAGTATTTATTATCGGTTTTAAGTTTGATTATGATTTCGATTGTGATTTCGAAAAGGATTTGAAAAACTTGTTACTATGAAGATTCTTCTGAAAGTTAAAATTTCGTTTTCTTTCTGTTAATTTATCTTGTGTTTAACCTTCGCCATTGGAGTTAGTCGCGTGGTAAGTCTAGCAGAAGGAGCGTAAGTCTAGCAGTAAGCCGTTGATCAAGCTAGAACTCTAAGAACCCAGGTGAGACATGAATGAATTAATGAAGAAAATGAAATCTTCTCTTTCATTACGAAAACATAGTCCTAAGTTTGAATCATCCACCTCGTCATCAAAATCTAATCATCAATCAATCATAAAGCCAGAAAAACTGAAATCCAAATTAGATTTAAGGAATATAAGTGAAATCTCATACGTAGATATAGAACAATCACTACAAAATTGGAATTTACCAACCATAGATCCAAAACAGATATATACTCATGGAACTTTCTCCAAAAATCAAGATTTTATAGTAAAATTAGAAGAGGAAACTAAATCAATAGATGCAGAAGGCCAATAAATACTTTTAATTTCTCCAGAAAAAATAAATACCTATAAGGAAAAATACAAATATTTGCATATAAGATTAATACAAGTTGCAATAAAGCCATTAACAACATTAGGAATAAATACTTCTGTATTAGCATCCGTAAGAGATAAAAGACACATAAAGTTTAATGATTCATTATTAGGAATAATTGAAGGAAGTTTGTCAGAAGGACCTATTTTCTTTAATTGTTTTCCTAATTTCACAACTAGTCTACATGATCAATACGCACATGAAGCATCAACATTAAGTTTATACACATAAGGATTTGAAATAAAAGGAATATGTTTAAATGTTGCAGTAGTTTATCGAATTTATTATAAATTAATGCATACAATAATCCCTACAGTTGCATATACAAATTTACAAAAAGGAACATAAACTTTATTTTTAACAAATTTAACAAATAAAGTAATAACTAGAAAACAATTAAGTTGGAAAGATATAGATATACCAAAAACATAGTTAATTCAAGATACAAATAATGAAGAGAATCCTATCGATAAAACAAATGATCAAATTCATACTATAATAGCTCATGATGACGGACTAGTTGAAATAAATTTTGCATCAAGAAAATCATGTTCTACAATTCCATCTTCATCGAATAATAAGAATTATTATGAAACCCAACCTGTTTATGCATCAACAACAAAATTACTAACTCATATAGCTTATCTTGTTACACCAACAGAAGATAATGTTTCCATAAATGATTTCAATGATTATCAAGTCAATATGGTTAAAATAGATTATGAAGAAGATTTTGAAATAGATTATCAAAATTTAAAAGAACAATTTCTTAAACATCCATTGACACTAATATTCTGTAAAATTTGTTCAAAATCTCAACAAGCAATATTTAGAGAAAAATATTTTGCCTATATTAAAAATAATAAACAAAATATTTAATTTTTTGATTATTTAACACTATCTTGTCCAAAAATAATACATAAGATAAATACAGTATGGGAAGGAACAAAAGGTGAAAAATGTATTCAGACTCATCCGCCATTTACTTCTATCAAAATCAATGAAAACATTAAGGATCTACCATTAAAAACCACTTTTGAAGAAGAAAAACCTATATCAAGAAAAGATTTAAATCATTTAATAGAACAAAATAACTATACAAATATTTATTTATCTTCTTTAGCAAAAAAAAACTTCTAATACTCCTTCTACAAGTAAATCCAATACATACGCTGATACAATATTAAAAAAACCTATGATGAAAGATAATTTTAAAAATATAACTTTAATAAAACCTAATCATTCAGAATAATTATTACAAGCAATAACTTTAAAATTAAGTACCTTACAAATAAATCAAAAAGATAAAACAGAAAAGTTATTAGAAAATAAAGGAAAATTACCTGAAATAAATACATTAGAGCAAAATCTATCAGAAATTTCTGAAAGTTTTTATGAAAATTCATTAAACTTAAATCCATTAAAAATAGCTGAAACCGATATAGAAATATCATCAAATTTAGGTATAAATAAAATCCATTATCCTGAAAAACATAAAGATTATAACAAATGGAATAGTAAACCTTATTATTCAAGACCATCTCCAGTAGACATGATTTTAGAAGAAAAAAGTGAGAAAAAGATTAAATATGATGGTGATTCAATTTATGAATGAAATATCGATGGATTATCCGAATATAAGATCATGCAAGTAATGCAGCAAATGTTAACTTATTCAATAGCATGTAAATTAAAAAATCATCCAGAACCTAATATAGTAGGAGCCATATCCGTAGGATTTACAGGCCAATTACATGGCTGGTGGAATAATTCTTTATCTCCTGAACAAAGAATTGAAGTTTTGAATTCTATAGCAAGATACGATAATAATAACCCTATGTTAGATGATCATGGAAGAGAACAGTTCAATGGTGTAAGAACATTAATAACTAATATGATTTGGCATTTTATAGGAACTTTAGGACATATAGATGAAAAAATTAGAGATCAATTGCAAAATCTACGATGCAGAACATTATCAGATTTTCGATGGTTTAAAGATACATTTTTAACTAAAGCATATGCGTTATCTGACAATGCAAGATTCTATAATGAAAGATTTGTATCCGGATTACCTTATTCTTTTGCAGAAAAGGTTAGACAAATATTAATAAGTAAATGCCCTGGTGGAAATCTAGATTACAATATATTCACATATGGTGATATAATTCAAACAATACAGATAGTAGGAATGTCAATATGTAATGATCTCAAATTGAAAAGACAATTAGATAAAGAAAAGAAAGACGGTCGAAGAGAATTAGGAGATTTTATTTATCAATTTGGTCATGAAGTTGCACAAACATCAATTAATAAACCAAATTATAGAAGAAGAAGAATACAAAGATTTAATAATAAAACTAATCTAGAATTTTATTATAAAAATAATAGAAGAAATAAATTTAAGCATCAAAAGAGAAATTATAAAATAAAACTAATAAAACTAATAAATGTTTCAAATGTGGAAAACCAGGTCATTTTGCAAATAAATGTCATTTAAAAAACTATAAAAAGAAAGTTAATGAGATAATAGAAAATGATAGTTCTTGCTCTTCAGAAACCTGTAAATGCGTTGAAAATATACAAAATACAGATACAGATACATTCACTTCGGATTTAGAAAATGAAATTAATGTACTAACAATACATGAATAATTAGTATTAGAAATAGGGGAACAAATAGAAGACATCATATTAAACTATAAATATTATACAAAAATTTTATATAAAAATAATGATATTGAAAACACTTCTCAAATATCAAGACAAAAAGAAAATGAAAATGAAATAAAGTTACAAAATCAAATTGATATACATAAAACTTTTCATACTATGAAAGATATAATTAAAGATGTAAATACAAAATCTAAATCTTTTATAGGACCAACTATAAATTCATTACACCATGAAATAAATCAGCTGAAAGAAGAAATAAAAATTTTTAAAGAAAAAATAATTAAAATAGAAGAAGAAATTGTGAATTCTGAAAATTTTTCAGTTTATGATAATAATGTATTTATAGAGACGCTTACGACTTATACACATCAAAGATGGTTTACTCCGATAACATTAAAAATAAAAAATTTTAAATGCTCATTACAAGCTTTAATAGATTCAGGTGCAGATTTAAATTGTATAAGAGAAGGTTTAATTCCTTTACAATACTGTGAAAAAACAAACAGTCAAATTTCAACAGCAGAAGGAAATAAATCAATAATTAAATTAAAAATTCCTCTAGCTCATATATGTAAAAACAATGTTTGTATATCAACATCCTTTATAATAGTTAAAGATTTACAACATGATATGTTCTTAGGAACTCCATTTTTACAAAAAATCCAACTATTTTCGTTAACATCAAGTGGAATAAAATCAAGTATAGAAGATAAAGAAGTTAATTTTAATTTTATTAATAAACCGAAAACTAGATATTTAAATCAATTAATTCATTTAGTCGAACATAAACAAACCTTTATAGAACAATTAAAATCAGAAATTAAGAATTCAAAAGCAGAACAAATAATAAATACTCCATCTTTTCAACAAAAAATTAAGATGTTTCAAGATCAATTAATTATCAAGTGTTGTTCTGAAATCCCGTCAGCATTTTGGGATAGGAAAACTTATCAAGTTTCTTTACCTTACATTAATGATTTTAATGAAGATAAAATACCTACGTAAGCCAATCCTTCACAAATGAATGAAAGATTATTAAAATTATGTGATCAAGAAATAAAAGATTTGTTAGAAAAGAAATTAATAACCCCCTCTAAATCTCCATGGAGCTGTATCGCTTTTTATGTAGAAAATGTAGCAGAATTAGAACGGGGCTCCCCAAGACTTGTTATAAATTACAAACCATTAAATAATGTTTTGAAAACAATAAGATATCCATTACCAAATAAGAATGATTTAATAAAGAGAATAACCAATTCAGTTATCTTTTCAAAATTTGATTTAAAGTAAGGATTTTGGCAGATACAAATTACAAATAAAGATAGATATAAAACAACATTCAACACCCCATTCGGACAGTATCAATGGAACGTTATGTCATTTGGTCTTAAAAATGCTCCATCAAAATTTCAAAAAATGATGAATGAAGTATTCCATCCTTATTATGAATATCTTTTAGTATATATAGATGATATCCTTATATTTTTCAAATCAATTGATGAACATTGGAAACACTTGTATACATTTCAATCTATTAGAATTAAAAATGGATTAATATTATCCCAAAGGAAAATAAAACTTTTTCAAATAACTATAAACTTTTTAGGATTTCAAATACAGAATCAAACAATAACTCCAATTATTATAGTTATAGAATTTGCAAATAAACTCTCTGACCAATTAATAGATAAAAAACAATTACAAAGATTTTTAGGTTATTTAAACTATTTATCCGATTTCTATAAAAATTCGGCAATAGATAAAAAAATGTCTTTTAGAACTTCTTAAAAAAGATAATAAATTTATCTAGACCCCTAATCATACAGAAGCAATACAAAAGATAAAGTTAAAAGTAAAAGCTTTACCATGTTTGCATTTAGCTAATTCTACTTATCCAAAAATCATTCAAACAGACGCCTCCGACACAGGTTATGGAGGAATATTACTTCAAAAAACCCCTGAAGGAAATGAACAACTTGTTTGTTATACATCAGGACTTTGGAATAACACCCAAAAGAATTACGCTACAGTCAAAAAGGAAATTCTTGCAATTGTTTTATCCGTTAGCAAATTTCAAGCAGATATTTTTAGTCAAAAATTTTTGATAAGAGTTGATTGTAAGTCAGCAAAAGAAATACTTTTGAAAGATATAAATAATCTAGTTTCAAAACAAATATTTGCTCGATGGCAAGCTATTTTGAGTATTTTCGATTTTGATATCGAATATATAAAAGGAGAAAATAACTCCCTTCCTGATTTCTTATCCAGAGAATTCCTTGTAACCCTAAAAATTCATTCTTTGTTTCAAATCATCATGGATAAGGGTAAATCACTTTACACTTATCAAAGACAATAGATTCTCTCCATTATCCAGTTATCATCCAGTTATCTCTATTTCTCTCCATTCTCTAGTTATCATCTAGTTATCCCTATTATTATCACCACCGTCTCTCTCATCTCCACCTTTTCCATTTGTCAAGAAATTTTTTAAAAGCTTATATTTCGACCAGCTTGTTAAAATTAATGGATCCCGAAATTTGTGATCCCCTTATAAATAGGTTTGTGGATGAATTGTATAATTTTGGTCTTCAGCCAGATGTCCAAATCGACAAGCCAATAAAGTTTTATGCTGATCATGCTTTCAATTGGTCCAGTGATGAAGAAAAGGCTCTTATAATTCTTTGGACTTTATTAGGGTGCCCAAAAATAGAAATCTTCATTGACATCAACAGAATTGATAACACTTATGTCTACGAAGGATTTTGGAGAACTCTAAACAATCAGTTCCTATCTTCATATTTTCAGATAACTATGTTTATTTAAAAATAAAGATTAATGAAAAGAAACCAGAATCAGCCAAGATTGAAAATCCAGTTCAAATACCATCATCATCATCAAAAGCCACATTAGACACGTCAAGTCTCATTCTTCAAGAATTGAAGAAAATGCAAGAAGAATCCAGGAAAATGCATGCAAGACTTCAAAGAATTGAAGAATCTCATTCTGCCTCATCAAGAAATAATTCAGATCATGAAGGAAGCTCAGCCGCCCCTGAGTATATCATCGACCTATATTAATTCAGTGTCATTCAATAAAGATTCAAGTCCATGCCAATAAAACCTATTCAAGCCCATGCCACTATATTCATTCAGAATTCAGGCCCATGCCAATTAAGTTATTTAGGCCCATGCCTCCAGGCCCATGCCTACCATCACCAGGCTTATGCCTGCTTCAGGACCATGCCAATTTAGAATCCAGGCCCATGCCTCCAGGCCCTTTTGCCTGCCAATAAATTCAATCAAGCCAAGAGTCAATCAAGCTTATCAAGAATTGTCATTCAAAGTCATTCAAGCTTATCAAGAATAGTTAAAGTCAGAAGAAATATCAGAAGAAATTGACATTTAATCACACATGTCAAAAAGATCAGATCAACATCATCTCAGATCAAGTCATCAAGTCATCCAAAAGAAACTCAATAATGTAGTATCGTGATCAGACAAGTCAGACTTATCCAGCGATCAGAATCATCTAGCTATCCATCCATCAGAATTATCCAGCCATCCAGACTAATAAAGGAGATGTGACAAAAGTAGTCACAAATTGTCTTTTTATGTAAATTATTGTGTGTTGTCAGTAGTCGGTTGAAGTCATTTATGACTAGTCGTGTAAAAGTTGTTGTAATAGTAGTAAACAATGTCGGTAATAAATGATGAATAGTGTCCATGCATAGTGTCGATGCATAGTATCGACAATAATTGGTGAATAGTGAATAGTGTCAGTGAATTGTGTCGACGTGAATAGTGTTGACAATAATGTCGGTCAATTATGAATAGTATCAAGCAATAATGTGTAAGAGTGTCAGTTTTGTTTGTATGTACAAACTTTTCTCGATAAATAGAAAGCTGGAATGAAAATGAATTCATTCGAAAGTTTGAGCTTCAAAAAATTTCTTAACTCTTTCTCTCATTCAAGTCACTCTTTCGTTTCAATTTCTATAACTTTATCATCATAGATTACTCCTATCACTCTCTCTATAGTCGCAATCCTATTTACCGATTCTCAATTGAACCCGATCCTGCCCTATTGGTATCATACTATGAAAGATATAATTAAATATTTGTATAGTTATTACTATGAAGTTTGATTATGAAAGAGTGACTTGAATAAAAATAACTATACATGCTATTCATAAAACAAATATTTATATATTTGTATAAATATTTGTATAAATTCGTAATCAACATATTTGTATAGGGTTAAAAAATATTTGTATGTATTGTTATTTATCAAATATTTGTATAGTTATTTTATAGTTGATTCAATAAATATTTGATAAATAACTATACAAATATTTGTATAGGTTTTATTAAAAATAACTATTTACCGATTGGTAACTATACAAATATTTGATACAAATATTTGTATAGGTTTATTATAAATTAATGCATACAATGATTATATTGATACAAATATTTGTAAATAGTTATACAAATATTTATCGAATATTTGTATACAAATATTTGAATAAATTTGATAAATATTTATAAAATATTTGATAAATATTTGTAAATATTTATAAATAACTATACAAATATTTATTAATATTTATAAATATTAAATATTTATCAAATTTATTCAAATATTTGTAAATATTTATAAATATTTGTATAGTTATTAAATATTTACAAATATTTACAAATATTTGCATACAAATATTTCTAACTATCAAATATTTGTAAATATTAAATATTTGTAAATATTTACAAATATTTATAAAGTTATAGTTATTTATAAATATTTATGAATATTTATTTATAAATATTAAATATTTATAAATATTTGTATAGTTATTCATAAATATTTATCAAATATTTGTATGCAAATATTTGTAAATATTTGTAAAATAACTATTTACAAATATTTTCATTATTTTTCATAGTTGATAAATATTTGTATAGTTATAAAATATTTGATAAATATTTGTAAATAGTTATAAAATTTGTATAGTTATTTATCAAATATAAAAATATTTGATAAATAACTTTATTTCGATGGCACTTATGTAATGAATTTATAGTTGGTCCTATAACTTTATTTTTAAAAAAATAAGTATACAAATAGTTATTTTTATAAATTCATAATCAACATATTTGAAAAGGTTTTGAACTTAAACTTGATTTTCTATAAACCCGAAACATTAACTGCACTTGATTGAGCTTAATAGTAATTTTTCATAATGCATTACATTGACTTGAAACCGAGTTGTGCTTAATCTATATTTGATTTTTTTGAAGTAATCTATATGTGATTTTGTAGTTTCATGCTTATATTGCTTTGACAACATATTTACAAGGGTTTTGTTCTTAATCTTAACTTATTCTTTTACCCAAGTTTTTGATTGCGCAACTTGAGCTTAAGATTGTATATTTTATTAGTGCATCAATTAGCCATTCATTGGAACCAAGTTGAGCTTAATCTATACTCTTATTAATTGCTTTCAATATTGAGAGTTAGATTTGATTTTACAAGACATCTCGATTGACAAAGTCTTACTTACATTGATTCATATTAGGATTACATTTCTCTTATGAGAGGAGAACATCTTATACCGCTGTACTTTAAAAAGTAAACTTTCATTGTATTCATCAAAGTTGAATTGTAAAACTTAGTAGAATCTAAGTCAAAAGGGAAGACCTAGTTGAGGCTAGGTCGAGGGAAAATCCTTGTTGTGGCTAGGTGGGGAAAATCCTAGTTAAGGTTAAGTGGTTGTATGAGGTAGACCTAGTTGAGGCTAAGCATTCACTAAGCTTTTAGACTTGGGGACATTCACTTATTGGTAATATAAGCCGGGGTTAAAAATCCTAACTGTAGCGATTAGGTAGTGGATGTAGATCGGTTGGATCAAACCACTATATTCGGTGTGTCTCATTTCCATCTCTTCTACCAATTTCTTGATTGCATTGCATATATATTTGTTGTTGTGTGTTTTATCATTGTTATTTAGTATAATGTTTTAGAAAGGTGATAACCTCTCAACACACCTAATTCACCTCCCTCTTGGGTGACCTTCAATTGGTAATAGAGCGGATTATTGCTCAAAGTGTTACTAACATATCTTTGAGGATTTTCTTACAAGGATGCAAACATTAGATCCCGCTCGCCTTAGGGAAGGCAACTCATCCATTAAGCCTCCCTACTTTGATGGGATCAACTGTGCTCATCAGAAAGTTAGAATGAAGTTCTACATAAAAGCACAAGGTAGACATTTGTGGTATTCTATCTGGATGGCTACACTCCACCAAACAACACCTAAAAAGACTACATTTCGCCGAGATAGGACTTGAGCTATCTAACGATCAAGCGATGAATCACTTGTTTTGTACACTAAGTGAAAATAAGTTCAACCTGATTAGTGCACGTTAGACGACTAAGGAATTGTGGAAAAAGCTTGTAGTACACTATGATGGGACACAACACGTCTAGAAAAATAAGTTGAGGATTCTTGAAGAACATTATGAGACTTTTCGAGTTAAGTTATATGAAAACATAGCCATGGCCATTGCAAGGTTCACCAAGCTTTTGAATAAGATTAAAAATCTAGGAAAGCTCTATGATCAAGAGACTTTGGTGTATAAGTTCCTTAGAGGTCTACCTAAGGAATCTAATGCCAAGAAATGTGCTATCCAATCGGCTCAAAACCTCGGTGATTATACATTTGATGTCTTATGTGGAGAGTTAACGGTTCATGAGTTCGAGATAAAGGATCGCGCTAGATTGGAAGCACTTGGTGGAACGACTAAGCAAGAGTCAAAGAAGGAGCTTGCCTTGAAAGCTACTAGTCCACCAACCGAAGATGATTTGAGTTCTTGTAGAGACAATGACATTGAATAAGAAGTAGTCATGTTGTCAAGAAAGCTCAAAAAAAGCTATATACAAAAGACAAAATTACAAGAAGAAGTACAAAGGTGAAAACAAAACAAGTAAATCACGCGAGATGATTTGCGACAAGTTTTGTAAATCGGGACACATAATGACAGAATGCAAATACATTAAGTGAAGCAAGCGGTATGACTCATCATTATCGTCATCAAGCTCCAACCGAGCCGAAAATGAGAAGGATATCCTTTGTCTTATGAAAAGGAGTGAGATAAATGACTATAACTCTTTTAATTGTGATGATGTTAATGACTTGGATGATACGCCTAATGCTCATGACCTTAGAAAAGAATTGGAAAATGAGGTCAAAAAGTCCAAACAACTCAAAAAGAGCTTGATCAAAGCCATTAGTGAGATTGAGTCTCAAAATGTGATTATTGAGGATCTCCAACATGTCTTAGGATTGGTCATAAATGAGATAAATTACTTACCAAAAGATGGAAAGGACTTGACCACCATGGTGACTAAGTTCATTAATGGTACCAAGATGTTGACATGATGTTGGGAGCACAATGATGTGCACTCAATGAGAAAGGCATAGGCTATGGTGGTAGCCTATTGAACTATAGAAAGCTATTGGTCTAATCTAATAGATGCCTTAAATGCAATAGATCGCATAAATATTGGCAAATGTGTCTTGAATAAAACAAATAGAAGCAAACTAGCATGGGTAGAAAAGAATGTCTATGATACACATTTTATGGAACCCAAAGGTGTGTGAGTACCAAAGTCGAGTGTCTTGTTGATTTCATAAGTATGATATGTCTAGCATTAGTCACATACATCGTAACATGCTTATATTGTGTATTTTGATGTCATGCTTGAATTTTTTGTGCACTATGTGTGAATCATAATTACATTGAGGTGTCCATAAGTTTAGGGAGAGCATTAAAACCATTGATAAAGGAAATGTTAGATTACCTTAAAAGGGAGAGTTTTGTATGCTTATGCTTTTACAAATTGTCTCCATGCATATGCAAAGTGTTTCTAATTCTGCATGAGCAACACCTTGTCATTCGTTTTATTTTTACTACTAAATGCAATGACATGGATTATGTCTATCTTTGCGTTGTTTCATCTCCTTTGTGTATATGAATGAATAAAGCTAGTGTTATGTGCATTTTTAATCAAAGAGGGATACTTATGTATGCATTGTTTTGCATCGGGGGAGAATAAAAGTTATTAAAGTTGATATGATTGATATTGTGATTATGATATTGATGCATATTGATAGGGGGACTTCATGCCCATTTTTTGGTATCTATCCATTTTATAATTTTCTCAAAAAGGGAGACTTGTACTCAAAATGGGGAGCTATATTAGTATCATGACTTTGAACATGCATGTTGATAAGGGGAGACATTTTTCCTACTTTTTGATGTTATCAAACGACGGAAAAATATTGTTTTGAACTTGAAATTATAAACTTGATCATGTGCTAAATATCTATCTTTTGTTTGTCAAGTTCATGTTGTTTGTTATCATAAAAAGGGAGAGATTCTTGGACTAAGTGTTTCATTACTTACACTCCACTCGGGATTTTGATGTCAACAAACAATGTGAAATGGTACTAATGAGTTTTTCAAGTGTGTCAAGACATCAAACTATGTTAGGAATCAAAAGTTCAAAGGAAAAGTTGAAGCTCGTACAAGTTCAAGTAAAATTGACACATGAAGTCGGACAAGCTCAAGACTAGACTCATACAAGGAAACAAGGATCGAAAAGCCAAAGAAATCATTTGCACAAATTTTATAAAGTATATACGTTCCATTCCTACAAGCCAAATACATTAGAAACATGCATTCCATGAATTTTAATTTTTAAAGAACTTAAAATCATGAATTTCTTTGTTTTCAAATCCATGTGTTTTAAAATGGTTTAAATCATGCAAACGTATTTTATTGCATATATTTGAGGTACACAAATTGTCAAAATTTATTTTGTATGCATTGGTATGTGTTTAGACGGCTTTTGAATTTACATTAAGAATATTTCTAGAAAAAGTCCATATGCTTTTTATGAACTCAGAATTTTTGATTTTTAGGGTTTATGAAATCATCCAAAATGTCTAGACATGTTTTATGGACCCTACTAAACATATATAAAGTGTTTTAAGAGATTTAGTAGAGTGGTAGGTCTATTAGAGGTACATTTTATAAAACCAAAAAATTAACTATTTTCAAGGCCCTATAGCAAGTGCGCTATGCAGAGGACCCAACGCGCTGTATAGTAACCTGATTTTTTTTAACAAAATCTATTCAGTGAGCTATCCATTTTACCTAGCGCACTATATAGGAATCTGTGAAAAAAATCTTTCCAGTGTGCTATGAAGGAATCTGACAGTTTTTTTTTTTTTTTTAAAATTGTCCAACGTGCTATCGATTTTGCCCAGCGCGTTATGCAATAATCTGACTATTTTTTAAATGTTGACCTACATCTTTAATTTGAATTTGGGGATCATTTTGGGTTCTTGGATTATATGTAACGGTCATATGGGTACAAAAAGGGTTTGACCACATACCCAAAGACCTAAGAACACAAAAACTACAACTTATGCTTTTACATTTTCAAAAGTCCAAGTTTTATATACATTTGTGCTATAACTTTTTATCACATATACTTGGTGATTATCGAGCTATTGATTCACCGATTAAGGTGACACTAGAGAGGTGTTCTAAGTCTTACAACTCGAACTCCAAAACTAATTTTCGGATTTCACACTTCGGATTGTAAGATTTATTGATTTTCCATTCTTTTTGGCCTTAATCTAAACTTTTTGTTTGGAGTATTGTTTGAAAATCATTTGTGGTGTTCTTGAACACATTTGTTTTGGGTTTTGCACTTAAACTTGATGTCATAAACCCTAGTACTAATTTGCACTTATTAGGCTTAAACTTTGATTTTTAAAGTGCATGAAAATTGTTTGAAACATATTGTGTTTCATCTAAACTTGTTTTAGTGGTTTTTAATCTTGTGTTGTATTTTCAGCACATTTGAAAGGGTTTGATCTTCAACTTGATTTTCTATAAACCCGAAACATTAAGTGCATACATTGACTTGAAGCCGACTTGTGCTTAATCTATATTTGATTTTGTGGTTTCATGTTTATGTTGCTTTGACAACATATTTATAAGGGTTTTGTTCTTAATCTTAACTTATTCTTTTACCCGAGTTTTTGATTACACGACTTGAGCTGAAAATTATATCTTTCATTAGTGCAACAATTAGCCATTCATTGGAACAGAGTTGAGCTTAATCTATACTCTTCTTAATTAATTGGTTTCAATATTGAGAGTTAGTTTTGATTTTATAAGGCATCTCAATTTTCAAAGTCTCACTTGCATTGATTCATATTAGAATTACATTTAGCTTGTGAGAGGAGAACACCGTATACCACTTTACTTTGTAAAGCAAACTTTCATTGTATTCATCAAACTTGAATTTTAAGACTTATTGAGATCTAAATTGAAAGGAAAAACCTGGTTGAGGCTAGGTTGAGGGAAAGTCTTAGTTGCTACTGGGTGGGGAAATCCTAGTTAAGGCTAGGCGGTTGTATAAGCCCTTATTGTGGTAAGGAATGTTGCAAAAGACTTAATTGAGGCTAGGCATTCAATAAGCTTGCAGGCTTAGTGACATTCACTTATTGGTAATATAAGTGGGGGATTGAAAATCCTAATTGGGGCGGTTAAGTAGTGGATATAGATAGGTTGGATCGAACCAGTATATATCATGTGTCTCATTTCCATCTCTTCTACCCTATTCTTGATTGCATTGCATAGATGTTGTTATTGGTGTATGTGTTATCATTGTTATCTAGTATAAATTTTTAAAAAGGCGATAGCTTCTTGATACACCCAATTCACCCTCCCTCTTAGGTGACCTTCACTTAATATTTTTTTGGGAAGAGTACAAGAAATACTTCTGTCTCACTGCTATATTTCTCAAGTACCGTTTTAGGTGGGATTTTTATATTTCCCTTAAACTTAGGGTTCTTATACTCATGTCTGTCCTCACTTTCACTATTAGTAAGTTCTCCAAATGGTTTTTTTGGTAAGTGTAAGACTTATCGGGTTATAGGTTTATCAATAAGTGACAAAGAACCAAGTTGGGTTGGCTGAAAGAGGCTAACTATGAAATAAAATAGGGGGCTAAGGCTCATTGGCTATAACAAAAATGCCTACTTCTTTCCCTTAAAAGTGTCTAGTCTTTAACAATTATGGCCGTGTGTGGAATTATGTCCTTGTTTAAGAATCCTGAATATCAAAAATTTCCTACAAAAATGCTTTGACTTTCTACCTACTTTGGTATCAAGCACATGATCTATTCCTATACCAATCCTCTAGTTATGTTGCCAAGAAGGTATACAAAAACTCTTCTACTTCTTCTGAGTATGAAAGGTAAACAGTTTAATCAAATGTTTACTTATCCTCAATTGAAAGTAAGGTTTTAATGACTATTAAACTAATAATCTACTAAAACATGCATGCTAAGTGTAATAATTTCTAAATGGAATGTATGAAATGGAAAGACATAAATAGAAATAAAGGATAGATATATGTAATGACCCAAATCACTAATAGTGGATTTGTCCGTAACTAAGGATCATTGACCAATGATATGACCTGAAAGCGTCGGGTATACAATTTAACACTCAGCACAGAGATCGAGAAATATGATATTTTTGATTTATGGATGCCTAGGGTATTGTATTTGTACGTTAACTCAAATTTCCAATTTAGTTTTCTTATTTGTAAACTCGGCGCACGAGTTGCGAGTTATGTATCGCCTAGGGATACGTGCGAGCATGGGGTACAAGTAAGGGATGATTAGGTCAGTGATAATATGAATTTAAATTGATAAAATGAATCTATTACTTAGGTGAATTCAATTATAACGCGAGTTGATAATCTAAGCCTAAGTATAAAAATTAATTATAATATAACCTTAAGCCTTGCCTTGAGATGCGAGTTGTAGGAGAATCTTAAGAGATCAATTTTTCTTATAGTGGATAGAGAGATAATGAATTGAAATTGATGTAGCAAACTAGGGACCTTGATGTAAATCTATACGTGTAGAAAACATTTATATATAAGTTGAGATCTACTATTCTCATGCAAAGTACACATTTCATAGCTAAAGAAAAATCTGGAAAACTTGAATGCTTGTTGGAATTTCTTATTTCTTAAGCTCAATTTGAAGAAGATAAAGTCACAACAGGAGGATCGAGTGTTAGGAAGCCAAACACTAACCCTAGGTATCAAATCTTCACTCTTTATATTCAATTTGATGTTCTTGAGCTTAGGAATCATGTGGCTTTTATCCATAATCAAAATTTCAGTCTTCTAATAATTGTTTGACCCGATACTAAGGTGTCTTTGATTTTCCAAACTTAGATATAAAAAATTATAAGTTTCTTAATAAATTGGGTTTAAATCCCATTTTGGTTCTTAATGATTTTAGAGGGCAATCGTTGGGGGTCTCCAAAATTGGTTTACATATTTGTATTCCTTGCAAAAAATCACTAAATTTGCTATAAAGAAGTTATTAATTTGGTTCAGCTTTAAGTAAGATATAAATTTTTTAAAGTTGCAAGTGTTCTTGAAACAAAAACTAAAATTCTGCATGTTATTGAAGATCACCCAAGAGGGGGGTGAATTGGGTGCAATGGCCAAATGATACTTTTTAAAACTTTCTTTGCTAATTCACTAAGTTAGCTTGGCGAGTTAAGCTAAATGAAAAAGTGTAGTAGTAGTGAACAATAGCAATGCGCCGAATGATTCAAGTAAATTCTAAGCTACACTAAGTGAAGGAGGTAGAAGAGATGGAAATGAGACACACGATATATAGTGGTTCGATCCAATTGATCTACATCCACTACCTAACCTCCCCGGTTAGGATTTTCAAACCCCACTTATGTTATCAATAAGTGTTACACCTAAGCCAACTAGCCTAGTGAATGCTTAGCCTCAACTAGGTCTTTTACATGATGCCTTATCGCAATAAGGTCTTATACAACCACCTAGCCGCAATTAGGATTTCCCCACCTAGACCAACCTAGGATTTTTTCCACCTAGCCGCAACTATGATATATGCCTAGCCTCAACTACGTCTTCCCTTTCGACTTAGATCCTACTAAGTCTTACAATCAAGATTTAAATAAATACAATTGAAATACACTTTACAACGTAAAGTGGTATCAAGTTCAAATACAAGCAAGCCTCCTAGAGCCTAACCACTCTTATCCATGCAAGTATGAAAACAATTGAGAAATGCAAATATATCACTGATTTTATGCAAAACTCAAATATGAAACCGTTTCAAACAAATCGATTAGAACAAATCCGATTTCAAATCCAAAGAACAAGAAGTTTGATAAAAATCAAGTTTAAGCACAAACTCTTGTTCAAATCAGTCCAAGGGTTTACTAAATCAAGTTTAAGTGCAAAACCCAAGACAAGTGTGTTTAACAACACAACAAGTAATTTCCTAAGTCAATCACACAAGAATATATAAGTTAAGCACAAGAAAAGCTAAGAAATGGACTTTCTTACAACCCCAAGAAGATGACTTGAAAAATCAGTTTTGGAGAGGTTGTAGTACTTCTTAGAGTGCCTCAAGAGTGCTGGTTTTGATGTTGAATGAACAGCTTCAAAGTATAACTTGAAAACCAAAGCTCCTCCTCTTGAAAAGTTTAAGCACTTGTGTTTTTCTTTGATTTCAAAATCTAATTTGTGTGCCTTGTGTGTTTGAGAATGTTCTATATATTTATAGACCAGTATATGATCGTTGTGTGCATCCAAGGGCCGAGATTTGATCAAAAATTCAAATTAAAGTTAATTTTCCAGCTTTATAAAAAAGCTGTCAGGAATGCAATTAGCGCACTAATATTAAGACCTAGCGCGCTAACTCTGCACATAGCGCGCTAATAACAGTATTAGCACGCTAACTGCAGGGACCTCAGAATAATTAATTCAGTCCCTTGTGTTAACGACCCTTTAACGCATCCGAGACCCAATAAACCCTCATATAACATATAATACATGTTTGTTATAGGTCATATGGCCTAGTTGGATGGTCTAGATATTTTCACAAATCCCGAAAATGGAAAATCTCAGTTTCATAACATCCGAGGGGCTTTTCTGCAAATATGCAGTTTTTCTTTTCAAACTCATTTCAAAAACAACTTTTTCAAAAACTTCAACAATGATTTTCATACACATATAGTTTAACATTGTTTAAACTTATAGGACCGAAATTTTCAAGTAATCACTTGACATTTGAAAAATCTATTTTTAAAATACAATGTGCATGAACTAATGCAATAGGCTTGCGTAAGTGAACTTGAATACCTTACATCAATATTACAACTCGTGGTGTTGATCTTTTATCTTCATTCCTTTATGTATGCCAAGTCTTGAACTTGAATGGCTTGAATGCTTGAGTGCCCGTGATGTGATGTTTCGCAACCTTTGACGAAAATGAAATACACTTGATAAGCTTATTACTATATTTTTACCTTGTTTATTTCCATCAAAATCCCGATTAGAGTTAGAGTAACTAACCACTTAGTCCAACAATCTCTCTCTTTTTGATGATAACAATTAATGTGAACTTGGCAAGCATAAACCATAATACAAGTGTATGAACGCCACATTAATGGTTATACAAAATTTATACTTTTTCAAGTTCAACACTCTTTCTCCCCCATCAAAAAGTGGAGCACGAAAAATTATGATACCATTAAAAAGGCTCTCCCGTTTTATGAAAATGATACCAAATAAGTGCTCCCCCTATCGATATGCATCAAATGAAAGCTTAAGGAAACAATTGAGAATCTAAGCTCCCCCTATCAACATGCATGTTTCAGTTTGTGATACCAATAAATTTCTCATTTTAGGTATATGTCTTACCCCCAAAAAATAGATACCAACAAAAAAATGGGTATAAAGTCTCCCCCTATTAATATCATTCACATTATCTAAAATTTTCCCCAATATAAAACAATGGCTTTAAGACATGACTTTAAAAAATAGTGAATGTGAAGTTTGTTTGGTCAGGGGGTATTAGCATAGTGAATGTGAAGTTTGTTTGGTCAGGGGGTATTAGCGCTCTAATTTATGGACCTAGCGCTCTAATTTATGGACCTAGCGCTCTAATTTATGGACCTAGTGCACTAATTGTTGGACCTAGCACGCTAATGGAAATACCTAGCGCGCTAATTCCTCTCTGGAATTTCGGAACTAAAATTTTTGAGTTTTTGACGCACAACTCCGATTTACCTCAAACTTCATGGGCACTTCATTAACACCATATAAAGATGATTAAAATACTTAAAACATGTGTAGAAGGTCCGATTTATGAGAAATGCCTAACTTACGCTGTGTCAATGACTTTGGCCTAAAAGTGCTTGGCTACATTGTATTTATTCATCATGGTCTTACATAAAATGTATATGAAATGCAGTCATGACATCAAAAATAACAGTGTATGCATGCTATGTGTATGTGACTAATACAAGACCTATCATGCTTAACTCCTATATATCAATCTATCGTTTTAGCACATTCATGTTCCAAAGTGAATCTAATTCACTCTATGAATCATGGATTTTGGTACCCATATACCTTTGTGTTCCATAATATGTGTATCATATGTATTCTTTTCTACCCATGCAAGTTTACCTTTATTGGTCCTATTTAGGACACATTTGCCAACATTATGAGATCTATTGCATTTTAAGCATCTCTTAGACTCGGCCAAAAGGTTTCCATAGCTCAATAGGCTTGCACCATAGCCTATGCCTCTCTTGTTGAGTGCACGTCGTTGTGCACCCAACATCATGTCAAACATTTTGGTACCACTTGTGAACTTGGTCACCGTGGTGGTCAAGTACTCTACTTCTTTTGCTAAGCCATTTTTCTCATTTATGGCCAATTCTAAGTCCTGTTGGATATCATCAATAATGTCATTTTGAGATTCAATCTCACTAATGGCTTTGATCAAACTCTTTTTGAGTTGTTTGGTCTTTTTGACCTCCTTTTCTAATTCATTCCTAAGGTCATGAATAATAGACATCATGCAATGCATTTTCATCATCATGACTAAACGAGATAGAGTCACTTACCTCACTCCTCGCCATAAGATATAGGATAGCCTTCTCATTTTCCGATTCGGAGTCGGAGCTATGATGATGATGATGATGATGATGATGATGATGAGTCGTATTTCTTGATTCTTCTCATGTACTTCCATTCCGTTGCCTTATCTCCTGGTTTGTCACACCAATAGCAAATCATCTCGTGTGATTTGCTTGCATTGTTTGTGCCTTTGTACTTCTTCTTGTACTTGTCTCTTTTGTATGTTGCCTTCTTGAGCTTCCTTGATAACATGACCACTTCTTGTTCAATGGAGCCACTCTCACTTGAGCTCACATCATCTTCGGTCGATAAGCAAGTAGCTTTCAAGGCATGCTCCTTCTTTGACCCCTTTCTTAATCGACCACTAAGTACTTCCAATCTAGTACAGTCTTTTAGCTCGAATTCATGGACCGTCAACTCTCCACATAATGTATCAAAAGTGTAGTCTCCAAAGTTTTGAGCGGATTGAATAGCATACTTCTTCGTATCCCACTCCTTAGGCAAGCCTCTAAGGAATTTGTACACAGAGTTCTCTTGATCATAATGTTTGCCAAGGTTTTTGATCTCATTTAAAAGCTTTGTGAACCTTGTGATGGCCGTGGCTATGTCTTCATGTGGCTCTACTCGAAAAGTCTCATAATGCTCTTCAAGAATCCTCAATTTAGTGTTTTTGACTTGTTGTGTCCCCTCATAATGCACATCAAGTTTTTCCTACACTTCCTTGGCCGTTTGACAAGAGCTAACTCGATTGAATTCATTCTCACTTAATGCACAAAATAAATGATTCACGGCTTGATCATTTGAGAGCTCAATCATGATCTCCTCGGTGGTGTATTCTTTCAAGGACTTGTTCGGTGGAGTGTAGCCATTTTCAATTGCATCCCACAAATGTCTACCTTGTGCTCTAATGTAGAATTTCATTCGAACTTTCCAATGAGCATAGTTTGTCCTATCAAAGTAGAGAGGCCGAACGGATGAGTTGCCTTCCCTAAGGCAAGAAAAATCTAGAGTTTGCATCCTTGCACAAAAACACTCAAAGATACGTTAGTAACATTTTGAGCAATAACCCTCTCTGATACCAATTGAAGATCACCGAAGATAACCCACTCGATGGCCAAATGATACTTTTTAAAACTTTCTTTGCTAATTCACTAGGTTAGTTTAGCGAGTTGAGCTAAATGACAAAGTGTAGTAGTAGCGAACAATAGCGATGCGCCGAATGATTCAAGTAAATTGTAAGCTACACTAAGTGAAGGAGGTAGAAGAGATGAAAATGAGACACACGATATATAGTGGTTCAATCTAATTGATCTACATCCACTACCTAACCTCCCCGGTTAGGATTTTTAAACCCCACTTATATTATCAATAAGTGTTACACCCTAAGCCAACTAGCCTAGTGAATGCCTAGCCTCAACTAGGTCTTTTACACGATGCCTTATCGCAATAAAGTCTTATACAACCACTTAGCCGCAACTAGGATTTCTCCACCTAGACCGACCTAGGACTTTTTCCACCTAGCCACAACTAAAATATATGCCTAGCCTCAACTACGTCTTCCCTTTCAACTTAGATCCTACTAAGTCTTACAATCAAGATTTGAATAAATACAATTGAAATACACTTTACAATGTAAAATGGTACCAAGTTCAAATACAAGCAAGCCTCCTAGAGCTTAACCACTCTTATGCATGCAAGTATGAAAACAATTGAGAAATGCAAATATATCAATGATTTTATGCAAAACTCAAATATGAAACCGTTTCAAACAAATCGATTAGAACAACTCCAGTTTCAAATCCAAAGAACAATAAGTTTGATAAAAATCAAGTTTAAGCACAAACTCTTGTTCAAATCAGTCCAAGGGTTTACTAAATCAAGTTTAAGTGCAAAACCTAAGAAAAGTGTGTTTAACAACACAACAAGTAATTTCCTAAGTCAATCACACAAGAATATATAAGTTAAGCACAAGAAAAGCTAGAAAATGAACTTTCTTACAACCCCAAAAAGATGACTTGAAAATCAGTTTTGCAGAGGTTGTAGTACTCCTTAGAGTGCCTCAAGAGTGCTGGTTTTGATGTTGAATGAACAACTTCAAAGTATAACTTGAAAACCCCATGCTCCTTCTCTTGAAAAATTTAAGCACTTGTGTTTTTCTTTGATTTAAAAACCTAATTTGTGTGCCTTGTGTGTTTGAGAGTGTTCTATATATTTATAGACCAGCATATGACCGTTGTGTGCATCCAAGGGCCGAGATTTGATCAAAAATTCTAATTGTCGAGAATATTAACATAATTATTAGGATTGTTATTTAGTATATTTATTTTATTTGTAATTAATTAGAATTAGAAGTAATTAGCTGTATAATAGGTTTTTAATAGCATTTACTCTGTAAATCAATTAGGATCAATTAGGATTAATTAGGATCAATTAGTTGCTAATTTTATGTAAAGCATTTACTCTGTAAATCAATTAGGATTAATTAGGATCAATTAGTTGCTAATTTTATGTAAAGCATTTACTCTGTAATTTTCTATTTAAACACGCCAAAATGGTGAATAAAAATTATTCCATTCGTCATTCTTTTCGACTTTATGGTATCGAGCCTAAATGGCTAAACCCTACGATGATACCTCGGTATCGATTCTATGAGCTCTATTCGCTCACCCTCAATTCCCTTAACCACTAAATCTTTCCAAAACCTTTCCATCACTTCTCACAATTTGAATGGAAACAATTTCCTACGATGGTCCCAATCGGTGAAAGCTGTTCATTCGAGGCCGTGGAAAATTCGACTATCTTACAGTACCAACGCGAGACCCATTTGAGAAAGATGAAGGTTACGCAAAATGGGAGAGCGAGAGAATTCGATGATCATGTCTTGGCTCATAAATTCTATGGACTCGAGTATAGGAAGAACCTATCTCTTCCTACCTACGGCTCATGACATTTGAATTTCGTGAGAACGAGACTTATTCGATCTCGGGAATGCGGGACGGTGGTTTGAGCTAAAACTCGGCTATGGAGGCTAAAACAAGGTGAGAAAAGCTGTCACTCAATATTATGCGACTTAAAAACCTTGTGGCAAGAGGTAGATATGTTCGGCGATTATGAGTGGAGTGTGCGAAGGACGGGGCTTTGTTTCGAGAAAATGGTGGAAAAAGAACGTGTCTTGAATTCCTCGTGGCCTTAATAAGGAATTAGATGAAGTGAGAGGACGCATTCTTGGTCGTGATCCACTCCGAGTACTAGAGAAGTCTTTGTCGAGGCGAAGAGAGAGGAGGCGGCGGACCGTCATGCTCGGAGGACACTCACCAGCTCCCCAGAGCCTTACGCCTGTTCTCTAGTCGCCAGTCACCACCACGCCGCAACGACCGAACCGACGATAAAGAGAGCCAATCTGCGAGCATTGCAACAAGCCGGGGCATGTTAAGGCCAAATGTTGGAAGCTGCATGGAAAGCCGGTGAGAACCCATCTAACCGAGAATCCTCGTGATTCAAAGGGTTTTCATGCCTCATCCGAAGACACTTCCAAAGAGCGAAATCGCCTCGAGACGTACGCGCCTTCAACAAAGAAGAACTAGAGCAATTGTATCAACTAATGAGTTCTCATTCAATTGTATCCAACACTCCTAACTCATCATCCTACATTGCCTCTTCTTCTTTAGCTCAAAAAGGTACTTACCCTACAACTTTCACAGCCGGCTCAAAATTAAACCCTTGGATCATAGATTCGGGGGCAACCAATCATATATGGTAGTTCCTCCATATTCTCTTCATATTATCCTTTATCTGGAAATTTGAAAGTTAAAATTGCCGATGGTTCTCTAACCTCTGTTCTGGAAAAGGCTCTATTATTATGTCTCCATCTCTTACATTACTAAATGTCCTGCATGTTCCAAAGATTTCTTGCAATCTCATCTCTGTTAGTCGTATTATTCATGATTGCAAATGTATTGCTACAATAACATTTTCTTTGGATTTGAATTTCGGGACCCTTGTTCGGGGAAGATGATTGGCAATGCTAAGGAAGTTGATGGACTCTATCACTTGGTCTCAGAAAATCCTTCAGATGAACAAGTTCAGAAACCAAGATGTTTTACTACCTTGTCTTGCGAGAATGACATAATGTTGTGGCATTATAGCTTAGGCCATCCCAGTTTTAATTACTTGAAATATTTGTTTCCAAATCTTTTTAAAAATAAAGACATTTCATCTTTTTGTTGTGAAGTTTGTGAGTTGGCAAAACATCATAGATCTGTTTATCCTTCTTTGAAGTATATGCCATCAAAACCTTTTTCACTCGTGTGCATAGTGATATTTGGGGCCTTCAAGGGTAAAAATTGCCTCGGGTTCTAGATGGTTCATCACATTCATTGATGATCACACTAGAGTCACATGGATTTATATTCTAAAGGAAAAATCCGAGGCGCAAATGTTTTCAAAAAATTTCACTCTTTGATTAATACTCGAGTTTCATACTAATATTCAAGCTCTTAGAACCGATAATGGCCGAGAATATTTTAATGCAATCTTAGGTGATTTTTTGAAAGAAAAAGGAATTATTCATCACAGTTCTTGCGTTGATACTCCCCAACAAAATGGAGTGGGTAAGAGGAAAAATAGGCATTTATTAGAGGTGTCTAGGGCATTATTATTTGCTATGAATGTTCCTAATCGTTTTTGGAATGAAGCGCTCTTAACTGCTAAACTTATCGATTAATCGAATGCCTACAAGAGTTCTTAATTACATCACTCCTTTTCAAGCACTAAAGAATATGTTTCCTGAAAATAGATCGTTCACTGATTTAAAACCTAAAATTTTTGGTTGCATTGCTTTTGTTCATATACACGGCCATAATAGAGGAAAGCTTGATCCCCGGGCACATAAATGCATATTTCTTGGTTTTTCACCAACACAAAAAGGGTATAAATGTTTTGATCCTAAATCTGGAAAATATAACGTAAGTATGGATGTCACTTTTTTTGAAAAACAACCTTTTTTTGAAAAAAACTCAATTCGGGGAGAATGATTCGAGGCGAGTTTTTGGGAACAAATATCTTTGCCAAAATCGGTTGAAAATAGTTCGGTGGAATCAATTATTTTCGTAACTAATCCTAGGATTTCACAACCTATAAATTCACAACCTCGTGAGACCCAGTGCGAGAAAACAACTTGGAACCACCTGCGAACTTCGTGTTTATTCTAAAAGGAGGACTCAACCAAGTAATATTCCACCAGCTCCCGAGGTTGGCAAATCATCGGACACGACCGAGGTCCAAGGTACTACTGCTCTCTCTCCTACTTCTCTTCCAAATTTAGAACCTTCTACAGATTTCTTTGAACCCATAGCCTTACGCAAATGTGTCAGATCATGTACCACAAAACATCCAATATCCAATTTCATATCTTATCATAAGCTCTCACCGATTTCAAAGCCTTTTCCACCGGGATTATGGATGATGAACTACCTAAGTCGATACATGAAGCTCTAGAGGTTCCGAGATGGAGAGAGCGATCTTTGAGGAGTTGAAGGCCCTGAAGAAGAATGACACGTGGGATCTTACCTCTTTACCAAAAAAAAAAATGTGTAGGTAGCAAGTGGGTGTTTACCATAAAATACCATGCGATGGCTCGGTTGAGAGATACAAGGCTCGACTCGTAGCACGAGGCTTCACTCGGACATACGGCCTTGACTACGAGGAAACCTTCGCTCCCGTGGCCAAACTAAACACCGTACGTGTTCTTCTCTCGTTAGCCGCTAACTGGATTGGCCTCTCGACGTTTGATGTAAAGAACGTGTTCTTAAACAGCGAGCGAGAGGAGGTGGTGTATATGGAAGCTCCACCGAGGCTTTGATGAGCTAAAGAAGGATGGCGAGTATGTAAGCTAAAGAAATCCATATATGGATTGAAACAATCTCCAAGGGCATGGTTCGAAAGATTCACGAGAACTGTGAAACAATGTGGTTACACTCAAGCTCATTCAGATCACACGATGTTCTACAAACACAATCATGGTAAAATTGCTATTTTAATTGTGTATGTAGATGACATTGTGATGACAAGAGATGACATAGTAGAGTTGGAGTCACGGAAGAACTTCTTATCCAACCAGTTTGAAGTCAAAGATCTAGGACAGCTCAAATATTTTCTTGGAATGGAGGTGGCTAGACCTCAAAAGGAATAGTTATCTCACAAAGAAAATATGTTCTTGATCTCTTGAAAAGAGAGCTGGATTACTCGGATGTAAACCAAGTGGCAACTCCTGTCGATCCGAATCGAAACTCGAAAAAGAAGATGGTCGAGGAAATTTGTGGACAAGAACCGGTATCGAGAAGGTTGGTGGGGAAGCTAATTTATTTGGCGCATACAAGGCCGATATATTGCGTTTGCGATAAGCTTGGTTAGTCGGTTTATGCATTGTCCATCGAAAAACACTACAAGGCCGTACATCGAATTCTTCATTACTTGAAAGGAAGCCCGGGTAAAGGAATTATGTTTTCAAAGAATGGGAGCCAGAAGAGTGGAGATCTTCACCGACGCTGATTGGGGCGAAGTTCTATAGACGGGAGATCCACCAAGCTATTGCTCCTTGTATGCAGGGCAACTTAGTTACTTGGAGGAGCAAGAAACAACCGGTTGTTTCTCGAAAGCGATCTTGAGTCCGAGTTGTGCTATGGCTCAAGGAGTATGTGAGTTTATGGCTTCGGAAGATCTTAGAGGAGCTGAAGGTTGAAGGAGATAAACCGATGAGGTTATCTTGCGACAACAAATCGGCAATCAATATTGCTCGAGAATGCAAAGCATGCCGGACAAAACATGTCGAAATAGATCGACATTTCATCAAGGAGAAAGCGGAAAACGGCGATATCGCATACCGTTTGTTCCATCATCGAGCAGACATTCGTCGATGTTCTTACTAAGGGACTTTTTACCGATAAGTTCGAAGGGTTTCTATCCAATTTGGGAATGATCGATATCTATTCTCCAAACTTGAGGAGGGGTATCGAGAATATTAACATAATTATTAGGATTGTTATTTAGTATATTTATTTTATTTGTAATTAATTAGAATTAGAAGTAATTAGCTGTATAATAGGTTTTTAATAGCATTTACTCTGTAAATCAATTAGGATCAATTAGGATTAATTAGGATCAATTAGTTGCTAATTTTATGTAAAGCATTTACTCTGTAAATCAATTAGGATTAATTAGGATCAATTAGTTGCTAATTTTATGTAAAGCATTTACTCTGTAATTTTCTATTTAAACACACCAAAATGGCTGAATAAAAATTATTCCATTCTGTCATTCTTTTCTGACTTTACTAATTAAAGTGAATTTCTCAGCTTTATAAAAAGCTGTCAGGAATGCAATTAGCGCTAATATTAAGACTTAGCGCGCTAACTCTGCACATAGCGCGCTAATAATAGTATTAACACGCTAACTGCAGGGACCTCAGAATAATTAATTCTATCCCTTGTGGTAGCGACCCTTTAACGCGTCTGAGACCCAACAAACCCTCATATAACATATAATACATGTTTATTATAGGTTATATGGCCTATTTGGATGGTCGGGATATTTTCACAAATCTCAAAAATGGAAAATCTCGATTTCATAACATCCGAGGGGCTTTTCTGCAAATATGCAGTTTTTCTTTTCAAACTCATTTCAAAAGCAACTTTTTCGAAAACTTTAACAATGATTTTAATACACAAATAGTTTAACATTGTTTAAACTTATAGGACCGAAATCTTCAAGTAATCACTTGACATTTGAAAAATCCATTTTAAAAATATGATGTGCATGAACTAAGGCAATAGGCTTGCGTAAGTGACATGAATATCTTACATCAATTTTACAACTCGTGGTTTTGATCTTTTATCTTCATTCCTTTATGTATGCCAAGTCTTGAACTTGAATGGCTTGAATGCTTGAATGTCCGTGATGTGATGTTTCGCAACCTTTGACGAAAATTAAATACACTTGATAAGCTTATTAGTATATTTTCACCTTGTTTGTTTCCATCAAAATCCCGGTCGTAGTTAAAGTAACTAACCACTTAGTCCAACAGTTATCATTCCGAACCAACCTCTGTAATTTGTCCATGACTTCCTCATTTTAACTTCAAAATGACTAATTCCAATGGCTTTTGAAATCTAATTCAAAGCGGAACATCTGTTTCCTATTGAAAGACTTTGAAATTCAAATGTTTTCCTGTCTAAAAATCCTTTGCAACGTGGATTTTGAATATGAAATTTCTGCACTCCACAATTTGTAAATACCCTGATGTTTTGAGAATAACTCACTTATTTCTTATCGGATTGAGCTCATATTCTAGTATGACGTTTTTGGGTGTAACAACCCTAAAATCTAACTCGTGCCACATGTCATTTCAGGGTCGTACGTGGGACCCAGTTGTCATGATACGCATGTCCAAATCTTGGGTGGCGACATTGAGGTATGTTATTTTTGTTTGGTGTGTGTATTATCTATTTTATACCCGAATGAGAATATACTTCTGCAAACATGTGAGGACATTTATGTATACACGTTTGAGTTTCGGATCGGGTTCGACCTAGGGAAACGTGTCGAAATGAGTACCGAGCGAATGAACTATGGGTATACAGGGTTTTGAGGGGAATAATCCTAATAAAACACTAACAAAATGAAATTAAATATGGTTAATAATTAATATGGGAACGTGTTTCAACTGTTAGTATTTTCATGGGCATGCGACGGTGTGAGTTGTAGTGCAGGACGGGTACTGGAACTCTCGAAAAATCAAATTTTGTGTTAAACAAGAGATAAGACAGAGACCAAATCAACATTGAATCACTCAAATAAGTCATAATAGTTGTTGGATGGCTTTGTTTGTGATCACAAAATGATCCTGGGGATATGTTATTGGGTCTTTATGAGGTTCGGAAGTTTTTTTGAAACCATCAACTTTTTTCTCTCCTCTCCAACAAAAAACGAATAATGGGTTGGGGTTTTGGTGTTTCCATGTGAAGATCAAGGCTAGGGGATCGACCAACGATGCGAATGGAGGTGAGATCTCGACTTGTTCGATTTTTGTCATTTTGGTCGTGTTTTTTAGCATTTTCATCGTGATTTTTCGAGTAACATATTGGGTTCTATTTTTTTTGGGTCTTAAGGATATTATTAATGGTTTTAATGATCAACGAGCGAGTCTATATGATTTTTCTAAGTTGGTTTTAAAAGTAGTGAAGTTTTGCTAATTTTTTGCGATTTTGGGATTTCAAGTTTGAGCAATGGTTTCGACATTTTTCAATGTAGTTTCGTGGGGGTTTTCGATGATATTTGAGACCCCTAAATGAATAGGAAAGGCTCGAAACATGGCGACGCAAGTCGAGGTGTCGAAAACTGTGAAATTTTTTAGTAGGGTTTGACCCGTAGAGCCTAAAGCTCCAAGGTGTGTGTCACGACGCCCAAGGAAGCACCAGGCCCTAGATCACATTTTATATGATGTCATGAAGAATTGTTTTGCAAGGCGTCAAAGGCAGTGGGGTGCCTTGGAGCACATTTTAATTGACGCCACGGGTCTTTGATCCATGGCATTACATGCGGTGTGGCACTGTTAATCGACCGAATTACGAAATTTTGGAAAATTTGGGTAAAACTTTGGGTTAATTAATTGTGATTTACACACGACTCTAAATGACCAAATTGAACTTAAATGAATACCAAGAAGGGTAAATTCACTAACGAGCAACGGGAATCGATTTGCTGGCGTAAGCGTTTGAGTACATGTTTAGCTCGGATACAAGTAAGTAAACCAACCAGGAAATGTACAATTATTTGAATTAAGCTTTAATTTGTTATTGTTATTACTATGTCTATTCTTGGAATTTCATTCTGATTCAGTTGTGTGAGGGCAAATGAGTCAATGGTGATCTCTGGTAGGAATGGCTGTCTGAGGTAACATACCAGAGATATGGACTAAGGATGCACTTGCACTTGTTACTGGTTCTTTATGGGGTGTGAGTTCTTAGTTGGATTACCAAGAAATCTCACTATCTCGTGGGTTTAAGGCTTGTTAGGTTTGCCACATCCTAAAACCCAAGTCTTGTTGGTTTTTCCATAACTCAAGGACCTTTTGGTCGGGATTACTTACGCCTCTCTATTTTGATTTCTAGACACACATGTATTGATCGTCTTGATTTAGTTATAGTTTTTTATTATTCATGCATTCCTTATAGCTTTATTTCTTTCTGCGTCAATATAAACAATTTTATTTACTTTCGAAATGCTATTTAGAATCATATTGGCGTTATTTACCTGGGCTTATCATTCTTGTGTTTGAGTGAGCGCAAATCCGCAGTCGAGCAAAGGAAAGGCTCCATTATTTGGTGACTTGATTTAAGGACAGTGGCGCGGCCCTCCCATTTGCACTTGTGTAGGTTTTGAGACATTTGTACCGTCTATTTACTTGTTTTTAACACATTTGGGTGGGTTTGTGAGATACATCGGGACATGTATATAATATCATTTTGCTCTCCTCTATTATATATACATGTTGACTATGTTTATGCGGGGTTTCCATACTCTAGGTTGTCTTGACTGTTGGGTTAGAGTTGTTTAGGTTTGTTTAAGTTTAATTTGCTTCTGTATAGCTCTTGATAACTTACAAACAGAATAACTCAACTTAATTTGTTAAGTTCCACTGCTTTATTAATGGATAATGGTTAGGAATGCTAATTAGGATTGCGTTGACTTCTTAAGGACTAACTCGAGCTCCACTTAAGCTTTGGCTTGGTAGGGCCCAATTTGGGTTGTGGAACTGCGTTACGGTTGGAATCAGAGCTTAAAGTTTTAAAACATGACTCTTGATTTAGGCATAACTAGTTAAAACATAAACCAATTATTAGTTAGGACAATGGTGAAGGTCACCCAAGAGGGGGTGAATTACCGAGTGATTATCACCTTTTTAAAGCTTTATGCTTAAATAACAACAATAGCACACATATCAACAATAAATATCTATGCAATGCAATTAAGAAGGGGGTAGAAGAGATGAAATTGAGACACGTGATTTATAGTGGTTCAATCCAATCGATCAAAATCCACTACCTAACCTTTCCAGTTAGGATTTTCAAACCTCTACTTATATTCCCAATAAATGTTATAACCTAAGCCCGCCAGCCTAGTGAATGCCTAGCCTTAACTAGATTTTTTACGCGATGCCTTATTACTATAAGGTCTTATACAACCACCTAGCCGCAACTAGGATTTTTCCCACCTAGACTCCTTTAGGATTTTTCTCTACCTAGCTTCAACTTGGGTTTATGCCTAGCCTCAACTAGGTCTTCCCTTTCGATTTAAATCCCACCAAGTCTTACAATCAAAATCATTTTACAAATACAATGAAATTTTTGCTTTACAAAGTAAAGCAACAATAAGTCAAATTCTTACAAGCCACATAGAGCTAAACCACTCCTATGCATGCAAGTAAGACATTGCCAATTGAGATGCCTTGTAAATTAAGTTTTTATAGGCTAACTCTCAATATTGAAACCAATCAAGAAGAGTATAGATTAAGCTCAACTTGGTTTCAATAAATGGCTAATTGATGCACAAGTAAAGATGCAATTTTAAGCTCAAGTTGTGCAATAAAAAACACGGGTCAATGAAAAGTTTAGATTAAGAACAAGACCCTTGTAAATATGTTGTTAAAATAACACAAGTATGAAATCACAAAATTAATTATAGATTAATCACAAGTAGGTTTAAAAAACACATGAAAAATTGGTATGTGAAAATCAAGATAAAACACAACAACTTGTTCAAATATGTCTTAAGCTCAAAGAGATCAAGATTAAGTTCAAAACTCAAGACGCAAGTGTTCAATAACACAACAAATGATTTCCAAACATTATTCTAATCAATAAGTATAGATTAAGCCCAAAAAGAGTAAGGAATCAAGAAATCTTACAACCCTAAGTGTGAAATCCGAAAATCAGTTTTAGAGTGGTTGTTGTAAGCCTTAGAACACTTCCCTTATGTTGGCTTGATCGGCGAATCAATAGCTCCAAAAATTACCAAGTGTGTGTGTTAAAAAATCTAGCCATAATGTGTGTAAAATTTGAATTTTTGAAAGTGTAGGAGCACAAGTTGTGGCTTTGGTGTTCTTTTGTGTTTGATTAAGTAGTTAAACTATTTATATGCCCATATGACCGTTACATATGATCCATGGGCCCAGAATGATCCTAAATTCAAATTAAAGGTGTTGATCAATACTTTAAAAAAACTGTCAGAAAATTGTATAGTGCGCTGGGGAAATTGACCAGCACGCTGTGCAACTTAGAAAAATTTCCTATTAGGACACTGCACCTTGCCAACACTTATAAAAAATTTCTTGTCAGGATATTGCACAACGCGCTGGGGAAATTGTCCAGCGCGTTGGCAGACACTTAGAAAAATTTCTTGTCAGGGCACTGCACAACGCGCTAGGGAAATTATCCAGCGAGCTGGCCAACACTAGAAAAATTTTCTATTCACTGTAGAGGGTTTTACGTAAATAACATTTCGATTTTTCAAAACGACCTCCTAACACCTCTTTTACTTTACTAAACATTTGAAATTACTTTGTACATGTTTAGTAGGTCTTAAAAACATGATTAGACATCTCGGATGACTTCACAAATTTCGAAAACCAAAAATTTCGATTTCATGAAAACATAGGGGCTTTTCTACAAATAATTTTAATGTCAATCCAAAAGCCATCTAAACACATACCGGTGCATTAAAAATCAATTCTAACAATTCATACACCTCAAATACATGTAAAAAATGTTTGCAACATTTAAAACATTTTAAAAACCATGAGATTGAAAATCACAAAAACCATGACTGTAAGTTCTTTGAAAACCAAAATTCATGTAATGCATGATTCTAATGCATTTGGCTTGTACGGATGGAACTTATATACCTTACAAATAATGTACACATGATTGTCTTATCTTTTTGGTCCTTGCTTCCTTATATGAGCCGATTCTTGAACTTGTCTGGCTTTGTGTTGTCACTTTTTGACTTGAACTTTCATGAACTTCAACTTTCTTTTGAGCTTGTGATTCTTAACATTGTTTGTTGTTCTTAAACACTTGACAAACTCATTAGTGCCATTTTACATTGTTTCTTAGCACCAAAATCCCGAGTGGAGTGTAAGTGATGAAAACACTTAGGCCAACAATCTTCCTATTTTTGATGATAATAACAACATGAATTTGACAAATAAAAGATAAATATGAAGCACATTATCAAGTTCATAATTGCAAGTTCAATGCAATATTTCTCCCCTGTTTGGTAATATTAAAAAGTGGGGAATAATTCTCTCCAACATGTATACATAGACAAACATAATTGATTCCTAATGAAAGCATAAGCTCCCCCTATCAACTTGCATGTTCAAAGTCATGATACCAATAATGAAATTTTAAATGTATGAATTCAATGAATAAAGCTCAAGTACATTATCTCCCGTTTTATGAAAATGACATCACATGAAGGCTCCCCCTTTTAATATGCATCATGTATATGCTTAATAACAAGATAGAAAGTATAGACTCCCTCTAAGTTTATGCACACCTAGATTTAAACATGATTCACAAATAATGCACATAAGAGACAAGCATGACATCAAAATGAACAATATAACTATGCTATGATGTATGTGACTAATGCAATACATATCATGCTTAACTCTTATACATTGATTTATCACTTAAGCACATTCATGTTCCAAAGTGAGTCTAATTCACTCTATGAATCATTGACTTTGGTATCCATATTTCTCTAGACTTAAACTTGGCCTCTATTAATGTTTCCCTTGGTACCCATGCCATAATGTGAGGCTTATTTTTATTATAAGTTCAATTTGTTCTATAAGGTGCATTGGGCTTGTTGGACCTCCTAGGATTTCTTAATTGAGCTTCTAAATTTATGCACTTTTGTTTCTCTAGTGTAAGCTCTAATTCAATTTTCTTCTTCTCATTGGTGTCATAAGTTGCCAATTTGGACCATTCACCTAGCTTTTCTTGAAGAACTTGATTTTGACTCTTTAAAGTCATGTTTTCTTCAAGAATGCTCTCATTCCTCTCAAGACTCTTATCAAAGTTGTTTTGAAGAGTCATCAACTCGTCCAATGCAAGTTGAAGCATGTTCTTGAGCTTCTCATTCTCTTTAATGAGATTGTTCAATTCTAGTTCAAGATCCTTGCTCAAAGTAGACAATTCATCAAGAGAGGAATCATGAAGATAACCAATGTTAGTGTATGAATCAATAACATGATTACTTTCATTAACATGAGAGTGTATAGACCAATCATTGTCATCATTGTGAAAATAAGAATCCATAAATCTAACGTTTTCAAGCATGTGAGCATTTTTATCATCATCATGTGTAACAATTTGAATTTGCTCATCATGAAAAGATATTAGTCCAAGAGAGTCACTAGATGATAATGAGTCATTACAAATGCTAGTTGATAAAGAAGAGTGAGAATCACTAGTAGGCAATGAATCATGACATTCACAACAAATCTCTTCTAACTTTCTCCATATCTCCTTAGATGAGGTGCACAAAGAAACTCCAACCTTAATGTCATTGGGAATACTAGAAATGAGAATATTTCTAGTTTCATCATCAAGTTTTACTAGTCTCTTTTTTTCCCTATTCCACTTTTTATTTGGCTTAGGCACTTCAATGCCATTCACAACTCTATATGGAATCTATGAACCACTTTCTAAAATACGTCACATCTCAAGTGATTGGGCTCTAAGGTATGTTCTAAACCTAATCATCCAACTCCTAAAAGCATAATCATTAAGCATAGGTGGAATCGTAAAATCGACACCAAAAGTAATGGACATCGATCTTTGGCTCTAGGATGTGAATCCAAATATGAAGAGCACCGCTCTGATACCAATTGACGGTCCTCAAGAGGGGGGTGAATTGGGTTACCGATTGATTATCACTTTTTAAAACTTTATGCTTAAATAACAACAATAGTACACATACCAACAACAAATATCTATGCAATGCAATCAAGAAGGGGTAGAAGAGATGGAAATGAGACACGTGATTTATAGTTATTTGATCCAACCGATCTACATCTACTACCTAACCTCCCCGGTTAGGATTTTCAAACCTCCGCTTGTATTCCCAATAAGTGTTACAACCTAATCCCGCTAGCCCAGTGAATACCTAGCCTCAACTAGGTCTTTTAAATGATGCCTTATTGCAATAAGGTCTTATACAACCACCTAGCCGCAACTAGGATTTTCTCCACCTAAACTCAACTAGGATTTTCCTTACCTAGCCTCAATTAGGGTTTATGCCTAGCCTCAGCTAGCTCTTCCCTTTCGACTTAGATCCCACCAAGTCTTACAATCAAAATCCTTTTTTAAATACAATGAAATTTTTGCTTTACATAGTAAAGCGGAAATAAGTCCAATTCTTACAAGCCACCTAGAGCTAAACCACTCCTATGCATACAAGTAAGACTTTGCCAATTGAGATGCCTTGTAAATTGAGTTTTTATAGGCTAACTCTCAATATTGAAACCAATCAAGAAGAATATAGATTAAGCACAACTTGGTTCCAATATTGACACCAATCAAGAACAAACAAATGATTTTCAAACATTACTCCAATCAATAAGTATAGATTAAGCCAAAAAAGAGTAAGAAATCAAGAAATCTTACAACCCCAAGCGTGAAATTCAAAAATCAAGCGAATTAGGTTGAAATTCCTTTTTAAAAATCAGTAATGATTTAGAGTGGTGAATGGGGTAGAAGAGATGGAAATGTACTCCTTAGAGTGCCTCAAGAGTGTTGGTTTTGATGTTGAATGAACAGCCTCTAAGTGTAGCTTGAAAACCCCAAGCTCCTTCTCTTGAAAAATTTGAGCACTAATGTTTTTCTTTGATTTTAAAACCTAATTTATGTGCCTTATGTGTTTGGGAGAGTTGTATATATTTATAGACCAATATATGACCGTTGTGTGCATCCAAGGGCCGAGATTTGATCAAAAATTCGAATTAAAGTGAATTTTTCAGCTTTATAAAAAAGCTGTCAGGACTGCAATTAGTGCGCTAATTTTATGACCTAGCGCGCTAACTCTGCACATAGCACGCTAACTCTGCACATAGCGCGCTAATAACAGTATTAGCGCGCTAACTGCAGGGACCTCAGAATAATTAATTCTGTCCCTTGTGTTAGCGACCCTTTAACACGTCCTAGACCCAATGAGCCCTCATATAACATATAATACATGTTTGTTATGGTTCATATGGCCTATTTGGATGGTTCGCGATATTAATATACACATATAGTTTAACATAGTTTAGACTTATGGGACCGAAATCTTCAAGTAATCACTTGACATTTGAAAATCCTCACGATATGCCTAATATATTGCTTAAGTGAACTTGAATACCTTACATCAATTTTACAACTCGTGGTGAATCAATAGCTCAAAAAATCGAATACCCATGATGTGATGTTTCGCAACCTTTGATGAAATACACTTGATAAAACTTATTAGTAAAATCTAGCCAAAATAGTTGTGTGTATAACTGTGAATCAATAGGATTGTGTTTGATTTTGCCAAAAATGTGTAAAACTTGGATTTTTGAAAGTGTAGGAGCACAAGTTGTGGCTTTGGTGTTCTTTTGTGTTTGAGCAAGTAGTCAAACCCTTTATATGCCCATATGACCATTACATATGATTTAAGGGCCCAAAATGATCCCCAAATTCAAATTAAAGGTGTGGATCAATACTTTAAAAAAGTTGTCAGGAAACTGCACAGCACGTTGGGGAAATTGTCCAGTGCACTAGGCAACACTTAGAAAAATTTCCTATCAGGACACTGCACAGCGAGTTGGCCAACACTTAAAAAAAATTTCCTGTTAGGACATTGCACAACGTACCGGGGAAATTATCTAATGCGCTGTCCAACACTTAGAAGAAATTTTCTGTCAGAACACTACAGAGCGCGCTAAGGAAATTGTCCAGTGCTTTGGTCAACACTTAAAAAATTTTTTGTTCACTGTAGGGGTTTTAAGTAAATAACATTCTGGTTTTTCAAAACGACCTCCTAACACCTCTACGACTCTACTAAACCTTTGAAATCATTTTATACATGTTTAGTAGGATCTTAAAAACATGTCTAGACATCCTGGATGGTTTCACAAATTTCATAAAACCAAAAATTCTTGTTTCATGAAAATATAAGGGCTTTTCTACAAATAATTTTAATGTCAATCCAAAAGCCATTTGTTTACATACCGGTGCATTCAAAATCAATTCTAACAGTTTTACACCTCAAATACATGTTGTAAAACATATTTGCAATATTTTAAACATTTTAAAAACCACGAGATTGAAAATCACAAAAACCATAACTTTAAGTTCTTTGAAAACCAAAATCCATGTAATACATGCTTCTAATGCATTTGACTTGTAGGGATGAAACTTATATACCTTACAAATAATGTACACATGATTGTCTTATCTTTTTGGTCCTTGCTTCCTTATATGAGCCGATTCTTGAACTTGTTTGGCTTTGTGTTGTCACTTTTTGACTTGAACTTTTCACGAACTTCAACTTTCCTTTAAGCTTGTGATTCCTGACATTGTTTGTTGTTCTGAAACACTTGACAAACTCATTAGTGCCATTTCACATTTTTTGTTAGCATCAAAATCCCGAGTGCAGTGTAAGTGATGAAAACACTTAGGCCAACACCCTATGATCCTGATTTAATGTCTTAGTTGGGAAGTGAGGAGAGTTGGAGAAATTAAAACTGGATTGTATGAGCTAATTGACGTATTACATACTACTGCTATTGATACCTATGTCTTGATCGAGAAATCACTTTCTTTGGGAATTACGATTGACGATCACCAGAGGTGGAGTGGTTTCTAGTGTTGATTTCGAGACATTCGTTAGTGTTTTGAGTATGACGGAGAGGGCTGTGACTAGGATGGAGGAGGTACCTGTGGTATATGAGTTCCCAAACATTTTTCTTGACTATGCCACCAGGTTTACCACTACCTTGGGAGATTGACTTCATCATTAATTTCGTCCTGGGGACCAAACCTATTCAATTCCACCGTACCATATGGCTTCGAGAGAATTAGAGGAGTTGTGAGGATAGCTTGATGAGTTGATAGAGTAGGGTTTCATTCACCCGAGCATGTCACCTTAGGGTGTGTTAGTCTTATTTGTGAAGAAAAAGGATGGCAGCCTAAGATTGTGTATTAATTATAGGTAACTCAATAGGGTTACTATGAAGGACAAGTATCCATTTCATCTCATTGATGACTTGTTTGACCAGCTAATAGGAACACGATGGTTCTCGAAAATTGATTTGAGATCTGGGTACCATCAGTTGAGGATTAGAGCATAGGACAGGGAGAAGAGTAGTTTTCAAATTCGATTCGAGCATTATCAGTTTACAGTCATGCATTTTGGGCTAATTAATGCCCTAGCGATATTCATGGATCTCATGCATCGAGTGTTGAGGGAGCACTTGGATAGGTTCGTCATTGTGTTCATCAACGATATCCTTTTCTACTCTTGTACTGGACTCGTAAGGATTACGAGGAGTACCTCCAGATGATTTTGCAAATACTAAGGGAGCACAGACTGTTTGCCAAATTCACTAAGTGTGGTTTTGGCTTACATAATTTAGATTTCTAAGTCACATTATTTGAGCTAGCGAAGTGTCATTGGACCCTGCAAAAGTTAGAGCAGTGAATGTTTGGCCTACACTAAGATCAGTGATAGATATCCCCAGTTTTCTTGGCTTGGCAGGTTATTATACACTTTGTACAAACTTCTCGAAGATTACAGCAACTATGGCGCAATTGAAGAAGAAAAATATCAGATTTTAGTGGAATGATAGTTGTGAGCAAGCGTTTCTGACATTGAAGGAATGTTTTTAACATATCGAGGGGACCAATAGATATCTCTCTCTAAAAGAAAGGGATGAATCCCATCTTGATCACACAACTTCCACACATTAGTCGAACAATGACTAATCACAATCTTTATAGTCATCCGGTTAAAGATGACGTTTAATTGTGTCAAATCATTATGTTCCTAATGTTGGAGTCTCTGATGATCTCAATTCGAAGGACTAAATGATATAACTATCATGAGAAGTGCTTATGACATTGACCATGTAGCGTTCTTATAGTGGGTCAGTTCAGCACTTATTCCAAGCAAATACTTTCGACCTTGATCCGTATCCGTATATACATAATCATCATATGACTATCAATTAAGACTCATACTAGTCTTAATTTATTCTTTTTCCCACAATAATAACTAACTAGGGACGTCTAGATAATATAGGTAACTATTTTGGATACTTTTATAAAAGAAATATGCCTCTATTATAATAGTTAAACAACATTTACAAAATTGGCCTAGGGCATATTCCCCAACATCTCCCACTTGCACTAGGCCCAGTGCTACACATGTCCAATACTGCGTAATCGTAATGCATTCTTAGTAGAAGAAGTTTATTCATGTATTAGCTACATTATTTAATATGATGTTCTGCAAATCTTCACATTCTTTCTCAATAAGACAAAAACATTTGAGTGATTGTTTAGATCTATAATGTGATTTAGTTTCCATAACTTAAAGTTGTTAATTGGTTTTATAATAAAATCCAACATAGTCTCCAACACTTGGAATCACACCTTATTCAATCATGAACCTTATGATCTAAACATTTTTTTTGCTTGCATCAAACACTGCTAAAAATTAATTTATGTTGTAGAACTTGTTAGAGTGAGTTTAGAATGTTTCCAATTCACTGCGTCTTCCTACAAAGTTAACACATCCATGTTGTGATTATTAATCATTTATATTAGCTTGAAAGTTTACATTTTGGTAACCATTTACAAGACTCATATCTTTCAAACCTCTGCAAATCCAATACCATTTCTCAAGTGCTTCCGAAGTACTTAAAAATGTTATCAATAAATATCCAATGACCTGCACTGGAATCTATGAAATATATAAAGCTTATGACATATTAAGTTGAATGCAGAGTGTAACATATGTGAGGATTCTTATAGCTAATGCATATGAAATCATACTCACATTGTCCCGTTCATCATTTGTCCTAAGACTTTGAGTCTTGCTGAGACTTATGTTTATAAGGCACAAGTACAAATTCTTTTGTGAATCACACACTAAAACCTTTTTCACTTATTTGTCTATTTAATCACTCTAATTTAGACCAATTAACATCTTAAATACATCTCTATAGATCTATATCACTAGGGTATACGCTTAATTGTCTAAGAATTTCATTGAGAAACTTTTCCTTAACTAAGACTTGACATGCTGCAAGGTTAGGACATTGTTTATGATGAATAATATATCATCAACATACAGATTCATAAAAATAATTGGGCTCCCACTAACCTTTGTGTATACACAAGGTTTATCTTCTATTTAATGGACTTAATTCATTAATTATTTCAACAAAACAAAGATCCTAACTCTGATAAGATTACTATAATCTACAAATGGATCCTTTATGCTTGCATACCTTTCTAAAATTCTCAAGATGATCAAAACCCTTAAGTTGTATCATATACATCTTTAACGAGCATAGATCAATGCTATTTTGATACCTATTTTTCATATCTTATAGTCAAGCTATGAAGTAATGAAAATAAAAATTCTAGAACTAGAGCTTAGCTACCAGTAAAAACTCTTATAATAATCATCACCTTGATTTATATTGACATTTTTCTATAAATCGTGCTTTTAGTATGCACTTTTTTATGTCATTTTATATCATTTACATTTAATGGTCATACCATTTTCAAGTAAATAAATCAATTTCCAAACTTGAATAACATACATGATTTAAAAGTCAGAGTTTATTAACACTTAGTCTCTGCATCCAATCTAGACGAGACATGTCCCTTGATAAGTAGTGATTCATTCTGAACAAGTATCAAAATATATATCAATTAGCAATAATAAAAAATTCTGAATTTCTCTAGCAAATTTCTTATTATTCTAGATTTACAAGAGTCATATGTTACTTGTGTATACTCAACTAGTTCAAAACTTTGTTGAGCTTCTAAAAGCGGTTCAGTTTTCATTTGTGGCTCTTAAACATTTCTAGATTTATTTATTTCCCAATAGTGTCTTAGGAATAATCTCTTTATTTAGAAAGACATCATTTTGAACGACAAACAATTTGTTCTCAATTGTATAAAATAGTATCATAATATTCAACCACAATTAGAAACAAATGACTTTGGAATTAAACTTTATGTGACTTAACATCTTACGCAAGTCTTGCCCCCCCTTAAGTCTCAAGAAAAGACAAACTAGGTCTTTTTATTCCATATCGTATATGGAGTTTTATCGACCAGTTAAAAGAATATAAGGCTTAGTTCGAAGTGCAGTGGTTTCTAAAGTATATGAGACGACCCATAATTCTTAAACATGGCACTCTCGTCTAATCCCGTAATTAAGCCCTAATCTCCATCCTGTAGTACTTAACTACGTTTAGTCAGCCTTTCTAACCTATTTGCATACTTACACGCGTTCAGGATAAATAATACACAAGTTCTACCAATTAATGAAATTTAGAGTTAACTAAGATTTTTCTAAATTAATGAGATTTGCGAAAGGCTTAACAGTTTATGTGGAAGCAATTAAATAAGTCTTGTGTGAAAACCAGGAAATAACGATCACATTATATATAACAAGAAGTGGTGAATATAATGCAGTGTGAAAGTCATAAAAGGTCGGGGAACTATCGCTCAACCCAATATACAACCCAAGTATATCAAAAGACATAATAACAAAAATAATACAAAATTCCAAAAAGATCTACACGTTAGGACAATATCGCGCTCTAAGCTTAGAGGTATTCGCTAGTCTTCAACTTGCACGACCTGCTACTCGACTAGTCTGCACCCACTGTCATAAAAACGATAGTAAGTGCAAAAGTATAACAATAATTCTTATTGATATATGCATTCACATTTTCCAATGGAAAATAACGGTATTTAAAAGCATAGCAGGTAGCCAAAGATTGCTCTATCTAACATATGCTGAAAAATACTATAAGAAAACAAATGAGACTGACACAAGCAGTATTGATCTAGGTTTAGTCGGCTGTGAATTACATCATAGAAATCTTATTCCAGTATGGTAAGGTGTGAGCTTTCTCAAACGCCTCATAATTATTTATAGTATGACAGTTCTCGCCGATCACCCCGGTTTATTACGACGTGAGTCGCGTGAGTATAATGGAGAGTGCCGACATCCCGAAGTCTAGTGACCCCATGAGCCGCACACTCTATATTGTGCAATGGCCCCTAGATTCTAAAACTATTTTTATTGTCAATAAATACTCGAGTTAGGATTGGATGCCAATACTAAGTGCTATGCAAAGCACACTATTTATGAGTACAAATCCCCGACTTACATTGATATCAACTTCCTAATAGCTTGCTATTTTTAACTCAAATACCGACAAACAATAATATATGAAAAAATGCATATATATGAGTTTGATGAATATCCATTGACAAGGTATCATGACAACAAAACTCAATACTTGAGGAGTAACAACACAAGTCATGATATTGGAATGCAAAGGCATATCACAGTCTAAACAAACCAGCAAGAGATTATAACAGTGAAATAAAATGTAAATAAAGACATCGAAAGGATTTACTTACAGTTCAAACATATTTCCTAGCAAATTCGACCTCCCGACACTCCTGAGGTGTTTAGACATGTTTTTGGGTTTGTTAGGGTGGTTTAGGATCGGTTAAGGTAGGTTTAGAGAGTGTTCATGAGTTGTAGGAAAATAGCTGTCCAAAACTTCCAGTGCGCTAGTTCGATTGTCAGTGCGTTGGGTTTAGTAACCCAAAAACTGTAATGGTTTTCCTGAGCTTGGGCAGTCATCTTTAGCAACCCCTAGACCCTTGTTCTCCTCTACCAAGTGTTTAGAATCATCACCAAACAACAACATACACCAGACACTTCATATAACTCATCAAAATATGTGAAGGGGAAGATGAAGAACACATGAAAAGTCTTAAACCCATCACTTGGTGATTTCAAAATTGATTTTTGAGAGGTTGACAACTTTCTCATGTATTTTTCAATGATAAATCCGAATTCGAACTCCATTCTCAAAATCAAAACCATTTTAGCTACACAAAATTAGAATTACACTTTCATTCTTAAAATCCCTACTTTTGGTCAAAACCCCCAATTTTGAAAATCAACTATTGAAACTATTTTTAATGGCTTGAATGAATTATCAAAACATCGCAAGAGCTGTTAAATCATGTGAATAAAAAAAAACCCTTATTGTAGAGACCCACTTTCATGAACTCAAAGGTGTAGAACTAAGAATGCATACCTATGTTTTGGGTCTTTCAAAGAGTTGTTATTGATGATGACATACCTGATTTCCACTCTTCACTCCTCCCTTTAGACTTCAACAAAATCCAACAAACAATACTCCTTCCCTTCCTTTTTTTAAGAAAGCATGCAAGAATGGGCAAAATGTTCTAAGTATGGTATATATACTTGGTGTTCATCAAGTGTGCATATCCCATTAGCCTTGGTTGATCTTGTGGCCACTTTTAACTCCTACTCCACTAACAATTTAGCCTACTAACTCAAATAGTTGACTTAAGTGTCATAGGAGTGTGTGCTAGTGTGTATCTCGAAAAACATCTATGTCTTGTCAATTTATGCTATGACCATAGGACTTCCAATTTGATTCAATTGAATTAAATACCATAGGCCTTCTATTTTGATTCACTTAATGTAAATAACCATAGGTTATGTAAATAATTCATTAAACATATAAAAATGAATTATGACTGACCATAACACTATCTACCTAGTCCCACAGCTTGCACGCATTATGATGCACCCCCACGCATGCCGAATCGACGAAACAATCGAACTAAATAACTCTAGATATAAGATACACACATACATCACACTAGGCATCCATCACACCAACAATAATATATTACTCGATCCCCGAACCGAGTGTTAGGACTGTGTACCCGTTCTCTGGCCACGTCACGGATCGGTAACCCCGATTACGGCCAAAATCTAGAATTAGAAATTTAGGTCTTAAAAAATATTCCAACCAAATGAAAATTTCACCCTCAAAATTCAATTTGACTTAATCTCATATTTCAGTCATATCTATAAAAGTAGAGTTATTTCTTGGTCGACTCTTAGCTTTTTATCATTTTAAGAATATGGGATAATTTATTTCAATTTCATTTTCCTGATGTTACCGTAGTCAAGATTTCAAATGATACTTGCCCCAAAGCCCGTATTTCTTATCTACTACAGATGGATCCATGGATCCAGCTACCACCTATACTTCATCACAATATATGGTGTTTTGGTTATAGTACTCAAGAGGACATCTTACTAGGCGTCATTTCTAGGAAGTTCTGAGCGTGCTTGTCCGGCAGCACTACTTCCATTATCCCATTATAATTTTTCTCTTCATGTAATGCGGAGTATGTCAGTACGCTCTTAGCTATGAAACCATCATCTTTCCTGCAAATTAACTCGTGCAAGCCACTGTCATTTTAAAGTCTAACAGTACGCAAGAAAATTCAAAAAAAAAAAAAGCTTACCCTCGATACGATCTCGCGTTGCCTTTGGGTCTTGCTCTACCAATATGTGGGCTCTCTTTCTGGTTTGTAAGTGCATTGCGGATGGCTCATCACTCGGAGACTGTGGCCAATGTCTAACCATGTATCTAGTTTGTCCACAACTGTAACAAGTCGATGGATGTCTACTCAGTGCAGTTGAGGTCGCCTGACCGTGCGTTGTCCTCTATCTTTTGGTGGTGCATTTAGACAGATGTTGGTACTCCTGATTCTACTCTCGGTACTCAACTGAAGAAAATCTACATTTTGTAGACACTGGCATGAAATGTGTCCAACTTGATGACATTATAGCAAGTCGGTGCTCTCCTCTGATCAGTAATCACATTCCTATTCTGCTTTCTACTAAATCTACAAGGATGATAATATAAGTCTTGTTTGAGGTCATGGAGAAGCTGTTCACTAACGGTGGACTACAGCGCATGATGTATCCCTCTTGACCACATCAGGAATATATTGTATAATGCATATGCTCTGTCAATTCAGTATGTCACGGTGCTAGTCTCTATCCCTGTCTCGATGCATATTGGTCTTCGTTGTCCTCAGCTTGTTGAGACTGTTGCATTAGCTGAAGTATCTTAGGCTGTCGGCTAACAATGTCGGGTATGATGACAGGTGGAACCACTCGCCATCATAGTTGTTAGTGGAATAGTATCTAAGTGATGCACTGCAGTGATGTTTGGTATTACAAGTCCAGATCCACTAGATCCATCGTTCACCCTATCTCGCGCCTTGCTCCCCTCCTCTTCCTATTATTCTCGGTCAAAGCGAGTGTGTCAATGACCAAAATCACTGCTAGAAGTGCCACCCGAAGCATCACTGCTGATGATATAGATGGCTTAGGTGCTCGCAGTATGGTGGTGGTAGTAGCAGATACAATCAGAATCTTGTATGCTGGAATTTTTGCCTTTGTAGTCGCAGCGGGGTGGCTAATAAAGGTGTAGGAACCCGAGTCGTCAGGATCGCAATAAGTTGGGTCAACTGTTGTCACTGAGTAGTGACTATTATTGGACCAAGTGTCTTTGATATACACTTCTCCCAGGATTTTGATGGCAACAAACAACGTGAAATAGTTCTAAGAAGTTTGTTTACTATTTCAGAATATCAAACCTTGTTAGGAACATCAAGTTCAAGTCTACTAGCCAAAATGAAGCCGGATAAGTTCAAAATTCGGCACATACAAGGACTCAAGGACCGGAAAGCCTATACTACAAGTTTTGCAAGTCATGCAAGGTATATAGGTCCCTTCTTACAAGCCAAAAAGCTTAGAATCATGCATTTCATGTTTCTTGGTTTTTAAAGATCTTAAAATCATGTACTTTGTAATTTTCAATTTCGCGGATTTTAAAATGTTTTAAGTCTTGAAAACATGTTTTACAACATGTATTTGAGGTGTATGAACTGTTAGAATTGATTTTGAATGCACCAGTATGTGTTTAGACGACTCTTGGATTTGTTGGACTAAGTGGTTAGTCACTCTAACTCCAACCGGTATTTTGATGGAAACAAACAAGGTGAAAATATACTAATAAGTTTATCAAGTACATTTCAGTTTCGTCAAAGGTTGCGAAACATCACATCACGGACATTTGAGCGTTCAAGTAATTCAAGTTCAAGACTCGACACACACAAAGGAATGAAGGCAAAAGATCAAGACCACGAGCTGTAAAATTAATGTAAGGTATTCAAGTTCACTTAAGCAAGCCTATTGCATTAGTTCATGCATATCGTAATTCTAATAATTTTAAAATGGATTAACTATATGTGTATGTTAAAATCGCATTTTGAAAATCATAGTGAAAGCTTTTGAAAAAGAAAAACTTGTTTTTGAAAGATCTTTGAAAAGAAAACTGTATATTTGCAGAAAAGTCCCTCGCAAATCATGAAACCGAGATTTTCCATTTTCGGGATTTGTGAAAATATCCGGACCATCCAAATAGGCCATATGACCCATAACAAACATGTATAATATGTTATATGAGGGTTTATTGGGTCTAGGACGTGTTAAAGGGTCGCTAACACAAGGGACGAGAATTAATTACATTGAGGTCCCTGCAGTTAGCGCGCTAATACTGTTATTAGCGCGCTATGTGCAGAGTTAGCGCGCTAGGTCATAAAATTAGCGCGCTAATTGCAGTCCTGACAGCTTTTTTATAAAGCTGAAAAATTCGCTTTAATTCGAATTTTTGATCAAATCTCGGCCCTTGGATGCACACAACGGTCATATATGGGTCTATAAATATATACAACACTCCCAAACACAAAAGACACACAAGTTAGGTTTTGAAATCAAATAAAAACACTTGTGCTTAATTTTTTCAAGAGAAGAAACTTGAGGTTTTCAAGCTACACTTTGAGGCTGTACATTCAACATCAAAACCAGCACTCTTGAGGCACTCTAAGGAGTACTACAACCTCTTCAACACTGATTTTTCAAGTCATCTTCTTGGGGTTGTAAGAAAGTCCATTCCCTAGCTTTTCTTGTGCTCAATTTATATATTCTTGTGTGATTGATTTGGGAAACTACTTGTTGTGTTTTTTTAAACACACTTGTATTGGGTTTTGCTCTTAAACTTGATTCACTAAACCCTTGGACTGATTTGAACAAGAATTCGTGCTTAAACTTGATTTTTATCAAACCTCTTGTTCTTTGGATTTGAAACCGGTTTTGCTCTCATCAATCTATTTAAAACGGTTTCATATTTGAGTTTTGCACAAAATCAGTTTTATATTTGCATTTCTCAATTGTTTTCATACTTGCATGCATAAGAGTGATTAGGCTCTAGGTAGCTTGCTTGTATTTGAACTTGATACCACTTTACTTTGTAAAGTATATTTCAATTGTATTCAAATCTTGATTGTAAGACTTAGTGGGATCTAAGTCGAAAGAGAAGACCTAGTTGAGGCTAGGCATATATCCTAGTTGCGGCTAGGTGGGAAAATTCCTAGGTGGGTCTAGGTGGGGAAAATCCTAGTTGCGGCTAGGTGGTTGTATAAGACCTTATTGCGGTAAGGCATCGTGTAAAAGACCTAGTTGAGGCTAGGCATTTACTAGGCTAGTTGGATTAGGTTGTAACACTTATTGATAATATAAGTGGGGGTTGAAAATCCTAACCGGGGAGGTTAGGTAGTGGATGTAGATCGGTTGGATCGAACCACTATATATCGTGTGTCCTATTTCCATCTCTTCTACCCCCTTCTTGATTGCATAGCATTGACATTTTTCATTGGTGTATGCATTATTATTATTATTTGTTCTTAAAGTTTTAAAAAGGCGATAAACTCTCGGTAACCCAATTCACCCCCCCTCTTGGGTGACCTTCAATTGGTATCAGAGCGGGTTATTGCTCAAAGTGTTACTAACGTATCTTTGAGTGTTTTTGTGCAAGGATGCAATCTCTAGATTTCTCTCGCCTTAGGGAAGGCAACTCATCCGTTCGACCTCCCTACTTTGATGGAACAAATTATGCTCATTGGAAAGTTCGAATGAAGTTTTACATTAGAGCACAAGGGAGACATTTATGGGACACAATTGAAAATGGCTACTCTCCACCGAACAAGTCCTTAAAAGAATACACCGCCGAGGAGATCAAGATTGAGCTCTCAAATGATCAAGCCATGAATCATTTGTTTTGTGCACTAAGTGAGAACGAATTCAACCGAGTTAGCGCTTGTCAAACGGCCAAGGAAGTATGGGAAAAACTTGAAGTGCATTATGAAGGTACACAACAAGTCAAGAACACTAAGTTGAGGATTCTTGAAGAACATTATGAGACCTTTCGAGTGGAGTCCCATGAAGACATAGCCACGGCCATTACAAGGTTCACGAAGCTCTTAAATGAAATCAAAAACCTTGGCAAACATTATGATCAAGAGAATTCGGTGTACAAGTTCCTTAGAGGCTTGCCTAAGGAATGGGATGCAAAGAAATATGCTATTCAATCGGCTCAAAACCTTGGAAATTATACTTTTGATGCATTATGCGGAGAATTGACGGTTCATGAATTTGAGCTAAGAGACCGTGCTAGATTGGAAGCACTTGGTGGTTCGACCAAGAAAGAGTCAAAGAAGGAGCATGCCTTGAAAGTTACTTGTCTATCGGGCGAAGATGATGTGAGCTCAAGTGAAAGTGATTCTATTGAACAAGAAGTGGCCATGCTATCAAGAAAGCTCAAGAAGGCAACATACAAAAAGAGACAAGTACAAGAAGAAGTACAAAGGTGTAAACAACGCAAGCAAATCACGCGAGATGATTTGCTATAAGTGCGCAAACCGGGACATAAAGCATCGGAATGCAAGTACTTGAGAAGAAGCAAGAGACATGAATCATCATCATCATCCTCATCATCTAGCTCCGACTCCGAGTCGGAAAATGAGAAGGCCATCCTTTGCCTTATGGCAAGGAGTGAGGTAAGTAACTCTTCATCTTTTAATTATGATGAAGTAAATGCATTGGATGATATGTCTATTATTCATGACCTTAGGAATGAATTAGAAAAGGAGGTCAAAAAGACCAAACAACTCAAAAAGAGTTTGATCAAAGCCATTAGTGAGATTGAATCTCAAAATGAGATTATTGATGATCTCCAACAGGACTTAGAATTGGCCATAAATGAGAAAATAGGCTTAGCAAAAGAAATAGAGGACTTGACCACTACGGTGACCAAGTTTACAAGAGGCACCAAAATGTTTGACATGATGTTGGGCGCACAACGACGTGCACTCAACAAGAGAGGCATAGGCTATGGTGCAAGCCTATTGAGCTATGGAAAGCTTTTGGCCGAGTCTAAGAGATGTTCAAAATGCAACAGATCTCATAATGTTGGCAAATGTGTCCTAAATAGGACCAATAGAGGTAAACTTGCATGGGTAGAAAAGAATGTATGTGATACACATGTTAGGGAACACAGAGGTGTATGGGTACCAAAGCCCATGATTCATAGAGTAAATTAGATTCACTTTGGAACATGAATGTGCTAAAACGACAAATTGATATATAGGAGTTGAGCATGATAGGCCTTGCATTAGTCACATACACATAGCATGCATACACTGTTATGTTTGATGTCATGATTTGCATTTCACATACATTTTATATAGGACTATGATGAATTAATACAATGTAGCCAAGCACTTTTAGGCCAAATTCATTGACACGGCATGAGTTAGGCATTTCTCATAAATCAGACCTTCTACACATGTTTTAAGTGTTTTAATCATCTTTCTATGGTGTTAATGAAGTGTCCATGAAGTTTGAGGTAAATCGGAGTTGTGCGTCAAAAACTCAAAAATTTTAATTCGAAATTCCAGAGAGGAATTAGCGCGCTAGGTATTTCTATTAGCGCGCTAGGTCTAGCAATTAGCGCGCTAGGTCATTTAATTAGCGCGCTAATACCCCCGACAGACAAACTTCACATTCACCATGTTTTAAAGTCATATGTTGAAGCCATTGTTTTAAATTGGGGAGACCTTTAGATAATGTGAAATGACATTGATAAGGGAGACCTTTTTATCCTTTGTTTTTGGTATCTATTCTTTTTGGGTTAAGACATGTACCAAAAATGAGGAATTTATTGGAATCACAAACCAAATCATGCATGTTGATAGGGGGAGCCTAGATTCCTTAAGCTTTTCATTTGATGCATATCGATAGGGGGAGCGTTTATTTGGTATCATTTTCATAAGACGGGGGAGCCTTTCTTATGGTATCATGATTTTTCTCATGCCCCACTTTTTGATGGTATCAAACGGGGGAGAAAGGTGCTGAACTTGAAAGAGTTTAAATTTTAACCATTAATGGGATGTTCATACACTTGATAAAGGTGCTGAACTTGAAAGAGTTTAAATTTTAACCATTAATGGGATGTTCATACACTTGTATTATGTTTTATGCTTGTCAAGTTCACATTGTTTGTTATCATCAAAAAGGGGGAGATTGTTGGACTAAGTGGTTAGTCACTCTAACTCCGACCGGTATTTTGATGGAAACAAACAAGGTGAAAATATACTAATAAGTTTATCAAGTACATTTCAGTTTCGTCAAAGGTTGCGAAACATCACATCACGGACATTTGAGCGTTCAAGTAATTCAAGTTCAAGACTCGACACACACAAAGGAATGAAGGCAAAAGATCAAGACCACGAGCTGTAAAATTAATGTAAGGTATTCAAGTTCACTTAAGCAAGCCTATTGCATTAGTTCATGCATATCGTAATTCTAATAATTTTAAAATGGATTAACTATATGTGTATGTTAAAATCGCATTTTGAAAATCATAGTGAAAGCTTTTGAAAAAGAAAAACTTGTTTTTGAAAGATCTTTGAAAAGAAAACTGTATATTTGCAGAAAAGTCCCTCGCAAATCATGAAACCGAGATTTTCCATTTTCGGGATTTGTGAAAATATCCGGACCATCCAAATAGGCCATATGACCCATAACAAACATGTATAATATGTTATATGAGGGTTTATTGGGTCTAGGACGTGTTAAAGGGTCGCTAACACAAGGGACAGAATTAATTACATTGAGGTCCCTGCAGTTAGCGCGCTAATACTGTTATTAGCGCGCTATGTGCAGAGTTAGCGCGCTAGGTCATAAAATTAGCGCGCTAATTGCGGTCTGATGACTTTTTTATAAAGCTGAAAAATTCGCTTTAATTCGAATTTTTGATCAAATCTCTACTTGGATGCACACAACGGTCATATATGGGTCTATAAATATATACAACACTCCCAAACACAAAAGACACACAAGTTAGGTTTTGAAATCAAATAAAAACACTTGTGCTTAATTTTTTCAAGAGAAGAAACTTGAGGTTTTCAAGCTACACTTTGAGGCTGTACATTCAACATCAAAACCAGCACTCTTGAGGCACTCTAAGGAGTACTACAACCTCTTCAACACTGATTTTTCAAGTCATCTTCTTGGGGTTGTAAGAAAGTCCATTCCCTAGCTTTTCTTGTGCTCAATTTATATATTCTTGTGTGATTGATTTGGGAAACTACTTGTTGTGTTTTTTTAAACACACTTGTATTGGGTTTTGCTCTTAAACTTGATTCACTAAACCCTTGGACTGATTTGAACAAGAATTCGTGCTTAAACTTGATTTTTATCAAACCTCTTGTTCTTTGGATTTGAAACCGGTTTTGCTCTCATCAATCTATTTAAAACGGTTTCATATTTGAGTTTTTGCACAAAATCAGTTTTATATTTGCATTTCTCAATTGTTTTCATACTTGCATGCATAAGAGTGATTAGGCTCTAGGTAGCTTGCTTGTATTTGAACTTGATACCACTTTACTTTGTAAAGTATATTTCAATTGTATTCAAATCTTGATTGTAAGACTTAGTGGGATCTAAGTCGAAAGAGAAGACCTAGTTGAGGCTAGGCATATATCCTAGTTGCGGCTAGGTGGGAAAATTCCTAGGTGGGTCTAGGTGGGGAAAATCCTAGTTGCGACTAGGTGGTTGTATAAGACCTTATTGCGGTAAGGCATCGTGTAAAAGACCTAGTTGAGGCTAGGCATTTACTAGGCTAGTTGGCTTAGGTTGTAACACTTATTGATAATATAAGTGGGGGTTGAAAATCCTAACCGGGGAGGTTAGGTAGTGGATGTAGATCGGTTGGATCGAACCACTATATATCGTGTGTCCTATTTCCATCTCTTCTACCCCCTTCTTGATTGCATAGCATTGACATTTTTCATTGGTGTATGCATTATCATTATTATTTGTTCTTAAAGTTTTAAAAAGGCGATAAACTCTCGGTAACCCAATTCACCCCCCCTCTTGGGTGACCTTCAGGATTGACATTAAAAATATTTGTAGAAATGCCCCTTTGTTTTCATGAAATCAAGATTTTTCATTTTTGGGGTTTATGAAATCATCCGGGATGTCTACACACGTTTTATGGACCCTACTAAACATGTACAAAGTGATTTAAGAGATCTAGTAAAGTCATAAAGGTGATAGGAGGTAGTTTTGAAAAACTAAAAAATTAATTATTTTCATGCCCTTGCACCCAGCGCGCTGGACGTTATGACCAGCGCTCTAGGTAACCTAGTGCACTAGACAGATTACCAGCGCACTGTGCAGTAAATGGTCAAGTTTTTTCTAACTTCTGTTTAGTGCACTAGACACCTATCCAGAGCATTGTGCAGGATTCTAACAGATTTTTTAAAGCTTTGATCTACACCTTCCATTTGAATTTGTGGATCATTTTGGACCCTTGGATCACTAGCAATAGTCATATGGGCATATAAGTGGATTGACCAAGTGCCAAAACCACCAAGAACACAAAACATGCCAAACTTCTTCACATACTCTCCAAAATCCATGTTTGCTCCAAAATTTGTCAATTTTGTTCACACACTCACATAGATCTTTTGAGGGCTTGCATTTGGAACTTGAAGTTGTTGTTTTAAAGCCTACAACTTGTGCTTCAAATATGATTTTTCAGAGTATATACTTGTGTTGTAAGGTTTCTTGATTTCCTATACTTTTTGACACTTATATTTGTTGTGTTTTTATTTGGAAATTATTATATCATTTGGTTAATTTATATCATTTGGTTAGTGTTTTTATTTGAAAATTATTTGTTGTGTTCTTGATCAACTTGTTTTGGGTTTGAAACATATATTTGATCTCTTTAAGCCTAAGAATTATTTGAACAAGTTTTGGTCTTTATCTTGATTTTCACATACTACTTGCTCATTTATTTTTGAAACCTCGTATACTTCATCGATATCGTCTTGTCGGTTTTCTTGACTAAATATTGCATATACTTGCTAATTTTATTTGCATATTAGTCGGTGTTCATACTTGCATGCATAGGAGTGTTTTGGCTCTAGGTGGCTGGTAAGTTATTAGACTTATTACCGTTTTACTTTGTAGGTACATTTCATTATATTCATCAACTTGGTTGTGTAATATTGATTGTAAGAGTTATTGGGATCTAAATCAAGGGAAGACCTAGTGCAGGCTAGGCAAAAACCCTAGTGGAAACTAGGTGGGAAGTCCTATTTTATATTTAGGTATTCTAGGCTTGTATTCTTAGGCTGTAACACTTATTGATAATATAAGTGGGGGTTTGAAAATCCTAATCGGGGAAGTTAGGAAGTGGAAGTTAGGGAAAATCCATCTCTTCTACCACCTTCTTCGTAGCATAGCATATATATATATATATATATATTATAGTTGGTGTTTGCATTTTCATTGATTCTTGCTTAAATTTTTAAAAAGGCGATAACCTCTCGGTTCACCTAATTCACCCCCTCTTAGGAGTGGTTTCAACTATGTCAATCCAATGTTTCATGTTGTCGTTATTAGTAGTCATAATGTCAAATGTCAAAGGTACTACATTCGAAATAGTAATGGTAGTGGAAGATTAAATAAGTGTTGCAATGTGTAATGTCATCAAAGATATAAAGTCAGTCAGCTGTTGACCCTGTGTCGCAACTCTATCTGATAGCCTTTGACACTCCTCAGCTGATATAATGCCTTGACTACTTTTGGTGCTACCATTTTTACCCTCGTGTTGATCTTCCATCATGTTCTGCAAGTCGATAGCGATCGCGACATTAGCTATTACATAAATATCGAGTTTATATATATATAAATATTCATATAACATAACATGTACATATAGCAATCCCTAGGTCATCTTCACTCAATTCCGAACAAAATGATTTCTAGGCAAGGATAGTCTAATTTAAACTTCTAGGATTTTGTCTTATTCAATTTTGTGCAAAATTTATCGAGAACGTTGGCTTTGAAACCAACTGTGACAGCCCATAATGCTTAAACATGACATCGTTCGACCTAATCCTATAATTAAGTCCTAATCTCAATCCCGTAGGACATAGCTACGTATTAGTCAGTGTTTCTAACCTATTTGCCCACTTACACACGTTCAAGATAAATAATACACAAGTTCTACCAATTAGTGAAATTTAGAGTAAATTAAAAATTTTTCTGAAATAATGACATTAGCAAATGTCTTAACAGTTTATGCAGAAGCAATTAAATAAGTCTTATGTGAGGAAACTAGGAAATAATGATCACATGATATATAACAAGAAGTGGCGATTATAATCTAGTGGGAAAGTCATAAAAACTTAGGGAACTATCGCTCAACCCAATATACAACCCAAACATATCAAAAGACATGATAACAAAAATAATACAAAATACCAAAAAGACCTACAAGTCAGGAAAATATCGGGTTATAGGCTCAGAGGTAGTTGACGATTTTCTCCTTGCTGGACCTACTACTTGATAAGTCTGCACCCCCGTAATAAAAAGGACGGTGAGTACAAAAGTATAACAGTAATTCCTATTGATATATGCATTCACATTATCCAAAAGAAAAGAGCGGTATTTAAAAGCAAAACAGGTAGCCATAGAATGCTCTATCTAACATATGCTGGAAAATACCATAAGAAAACAAATGAGCCTGACATAGGCTAAGCATTATTGATCTAGGTCCGGTCGGCCGTGAATTACATAATAGCAGCCTTATTCCATTATTGTAGGGCGTGAACTCTCTAGAACGCCTTATAATTATTTATAGTATGTCAGTTCTCGTCGATCACCCCAATTTATTACACCGTGAGTCCCGCGAGTATAGTGGAGAGTGTCGACATCCCCAAAGTCTGGTGAACCCATGAGCCGCCCACTCTATATTGTACAATGGACCCTAGATTATAAAACTACTTTATTATCAATGAATTCTCCAGTTAGAATTGGATGCCAAGGCTAAGTGCTATGCAAAGCACATTATTTGAGAGTACAAATCCCCAACTTACATTGATACTAATATTCTAATAACATGCTATTTATAACTCAAATACCGACAAACAATAATACATGTCATAAGGCATAGATATGAGATCAACGAATATCAATTGACAAGATATCATGACAACAATGCTCAATACTTGAGGAATAGCAATACAAGTCATGATATTGGAATGCAAAGGCATATCACAACCCAAATAGACCAGCAAGAGATTATATCAATGAAATTAAAAGAAAATAAAGATATCAATGGGATTTACTTACAGTTAAAACAAATTTCCTAGCTAATCCAGATTCTCAACACTTCGACTCGCGTACTCGAACTCCCAGAACAATCCTTTAGGCTCCTAAGGTATTTAGACATTTTTAGGGTGTGTTAAGGTGGTTCGGATTGGTTAAGGTGGGCTTAGAGTGTGTTCATGAGTTGCAGGAAAATAGGGAAACTTGTAGGAAAATGGTTGTCCAGAACTCCAGCGCGCTAGGAGATTTCCCTAGCGCATTGATTGGGTTTTCTAGCGTGTTGAATGCAGTAACCCAGAAACCTGCAATGGTTTTCTAGGTTTCTTAAGCTCAGGAACTCATCTCCAACAACCACTAGATTGTTGCTCTCCTCCCCCAACGTTCTAGAATCATCCCCTGAGAACAACATGCACTAGAAATTTCATATAACTCATCAAAATCATTAAATATTGAAGATTTAAACATGCATGTCAAGGGGAAGATGAAGAACACATGAAAAGTCTCAAACCCATTACGGGTGATTTCAAAACTGATTTTTGAGAGGTTGAACACATTCTCAAGTGTTTTTCAATGATAAATCCCAATTTGAACTCCATTTTTGAAATTAAAATCATTTCAGCTTTCATTCTCAAAATCCCTTCTTTTTGTCAAAACCCCTAATTTCGGAAATCAACTTTTGAAACTAGTTTTAATGGCTTGAATGAATTATCAAAACATCATAAGAGTTGTTAAATCATGTGAATCTAAAAACCCCCTTGTTGTAGAGACCACCTTTTACGAATTTAAAGGTGTATAACTAAGTATGCATACCTAGGTTTTGGGTCTTTCAAAGAGTTGTTGATTACGACATACTTGATTTTCACCCTCTCTCCTCCCTTTAGACTTTAACAAAATTCAACAAACAACACTCCTACCCTTCTTTTGTTTGAGAAAACATGCAAGAATGGACAAAATTCTCTAAGTATGGTATATATACTAGGTGTTCATCAAGTGTGCACATCCTATTAACCTAGGTCGATCTTGTGGTTACTTTTAACTCCTACTCCAGTAAGAATTCAGCCAACTAACGCACATAGTTGACTTAAGTGTCATGGGAGTGTGTGCTAGAGTGTATCTTAAGACGCATTTATGCCTTGTCAATTTATGCTATGAGAATAGGACTTCCAATATGATTCAATTGAATTAAACACCATAGGGCATCTATTTTGATTCACTTAATGTAAATAACAATAGGTCATGTAAATAATTCATTAAAGACATAAAAATGGATTATGAGTAACCATAACACTATCTACCCGGTCCTATGGCTCGCACACATTTCGAGGCAATTCCCCCGCGTGCACTGAATCGATGAAACAATCGAACTAAATAACTCCAGGCATATGGTACACACATGTATCATACTAGGTATCCATCACACAAATAATAATATATTACTTATTCCTCGAGTCGAGTGTTAGGACTGTGTATGTGATCTCAGGCCATGTGACGGGTCACCACTCGGTTTGAGGACTGAGTAACATATTATTGTTGTTGTGATAGATTCTAGTATGATGTATGTGTGTACCTTATACCCGAGTTATTTAGTTCGATTGTTTTTTCGATTCGGTGTGCACGGGGGAGAGCCTCAAAATGCGTGTGAGCCGTGGGACCGGGTAGATAGTGTTATGGTAATTCATAATTCATTTTTATATGTTTAATGAATTATTTACATGACCTATGGTTACTTACATTAAGTGAATCAAAATAGAACACCTATGGTATTTGATTCAATTGAATCAAATTGAAAGTCCTATTGTCATAGCATAAATTGACAAGGCATAAATGTGTCTCGAGATACACGCTAGCACATACTTCCATGAAACTTAGGTCAACTATGTGAGTTAGTTGATTGAATTTTTAGTTGAGTAGGACTTAAAAGAGGCCACACATATCAACCTAGGCTAATGGGATGTGCACAGTTGCTGAACATCAAGAATATATACCATACTTAGAGCATTTTGTCAATTCGTGCATGTTTTCTCAAACAAAAAAAGGGCAAGAATGTTGTTTGCTAGATTTTGTTGAAGTCTAAAGGGATGAGTGAAGGGTGGAAATCAAGTACGTCATCATCAACATCAACTATTTGAAAGACCCAAAACAAAGGTATGCATACTTAATTCTATACCCTTGAATTCAAGAAAGTCAATCTATACCCTTAGATTCACATGATTTAACAACTCTTGTGATGCTTTTATAATTCATTTAATCAATTAAAACTAGTTTCACAAGTTGATTTTCAAAATTGGGGTTTTGACCAAAAGTAGGAATTTTGAGAATGAAAGTGTAATTTTGATTTTGTGTAGCTCAAATGGTTTTGATTTCAAAAATGGAGTTCAATTTCAGATTTATAATTGAAAAACACTTGAGAAAGTGTTCAACCTCTGAAAAATTAGTTTTGAAATCACCAAGTGATGGGTTAAAGACTTTTCAGGTGTTTTTTCATATTCCCCTTGACATGCATTTTTAAATATTCCATATTTAATGATTTTGATAAGTTATATGAAGTGCATGGTGTATGTTATTGTTGGGGGATGATTCTAGACCTTTAGTGGAAGAGAACAAAGGTTTATGGGTTGTTCTAGATGAGTGCCCGAGCTCAGAAAACCAAGAAAACCATTGCATGTTTCTGGGTTACTGCACTCAGTGCGCTAGACAATCCAGCTAGTGCGCTGAGGGCAGCCAGCGGGCTAGGAAAATCCCCCAACGCATTGGGAGTTTGGGCAGTCATTTTCCTGCAACTCATAAACACATTCTAAACCCACCTTAACCAATCTTAAACCACCATAACATACCCTAAAACATGTCTATACACCACGGAAGGCTGGGGATTGTTCCGAGAGTCTAGATATGCGTGAAGTGTTGGGAGACCGGATTGGCTAGGAAATTTGCGTGAACTATGAATAAATTCCTTTGATGTCTTTATTTACCTTTTATTCCATTGTTATATTCTCTTGTTGGTTAGTTTAGATTGTGATATGCCTTTGCATTCCAATATCATGACTTGTGTTGCTATTCCTTAAGTATTGTGTTTTGTTGTCATGATACCTTGTCTATTGATATTCGTAGAACTCCTATCTATGCCTTATGTCATGTATTATAATGGAAGTCGGGATTTGCATTATCAAATAGTGTGCTTTGCATAACACTTAGTCTCAACATCCAATCTTAACTCGTGTATTTATTGATAATAAAAGTAGTTTTAGAATCTACGGTCCATTGCACAATATAGAGTAGGCAGCTCATGAGGTCATTGGACTTCGGGGATGTTGGCACTCTCCACTATACTTGCGCAACTCACGACGTAATAAACCGGGGTGATCGGCGTGAACCGACATAATATAGATAATTATGAGGCGTTTGAGTGAGCACACACCTGAAAATAGTGGAATAAGGCAGCTAAGATGTAATTCACGACCAACCGGACCTAGATTAATACTTCTTAGCCTGTGTCAGTCTCATTTGTTTTCTTATGATATTTTCCACCATATGTTACATAGAACATTCTTTAGCTACCTGTTATGCTTTTAAATTTCGTTCATTTCTTTAGAAAAATGTGAATACATATATCAATGAGAATTACTGTTATGCTTTTGTACTCACCGTCCTTTTTATGACGGTGGGTGTAAACCAATCAAGTAGCAGGTCAGGCAAGGAGAAGATCGGTGACTACCTCTGAGCCTAGAGCGTGATATTGTCCTGACTAGTAGGTCTTTTTGGTATTTTGTATTATTTTTGTTATTATATCTTTTGATACGATTGGGTTGTATATTGGGTTGAGCGATAGTTCCCTGACCTTTTATGATTTTCACACTGGATTATATTCGCCATTTCTTATTACATATCATGTGATCGTTATTTCCTGGTTTCCATAAATAGGACTTATTTAATCGCTTCCGCATAAACTGTTAAGACTTCTGCTAATCTCATTAATTCAGAAAAAGTTTTAATTTACTCTAAATTTTATTAATTGGTAGAACTTGTCTATTATTTATCCTGAACGCGTGTAAGTGGGTAAATAGGTTAGAATGGTTGACTAATACGTAGTTAAATCCTATAGGATTGAGATTAAGGCTTAGTTACGAGATTAGGCTGGACGATGCCATGTTTTAAAATTATGGGCCATCATAGTATAGCCTCAATATGACATCTTAGGAAGGTCTGTGTGACGCATCATAAATCGAATTATATCCTATATAGTTTGATTTCTCCCTTTAAAACTTCATTTCACAAATGATGTTCCTAGTGGAGTTAATTGCAAGACAATCCACCTATTTCAAAGATGGTCATTTAAACTCTGGTCAAATATTATCCAACTTGATCTCATCAAAGTCTGTTAATAGTTTGCCAAGTGATTTATTAAATTATGAAAATGGGTTTACATGAGTTAAATGGTTTCAAAATATAATTGGGATTTAAACTATTAAATGAAATGTTAGGACTCTAACATGACCAATATTAGCCCAAATGGACACCAGGAACACAACGAACTTGTAATGAGGGTTTTGGGACCGATTTGGGACGTGTATGAGCCGCTAGGGGCGGATTTTGCGTTAATTGAGGTAAGTAAAACCAGTTAAGGAAATGCATAGTAATTTATTTTCCATTTTCCTTATTATTGTTGAATTGTACTATATCTTGATATTTCATTCTTAATTCCTTGGTTAGGTGCCTATGGCCTAAGTGTGTTGAGAAGGAACTCTTGGGATAATAGCTAGTTGGGCAAACGTGAACAAACCTATGAAGGTGTAGCTACCCAACCAAACATGATTTATCCCCGAGTACTGGATTGTTGTGGATATAAGACAACTTTGTTTGCATCCCTTTATTCCTAGGCACTCAAATATCATTCAAATCACTTGTTAGTATGTTTATCATGCATTTTCTCATCATTTATTTATCTTTAAATACCCGCATGATACTTAGACTGGTTTTAAATGATTCATGAATTACTGTTTATATCTATTTAGTTATTACTTTCTACTTTACAATACTCACAGTCTAGTTTCTTACAATGGGTGTAGATCGGGCAGAGACTAGCAATGGAAAGGGGCCAATGATTGGTGGCTTCTATGAGGACTCTCGGAGCAGTTTTTTTCCTTTTACTACAATATGTTATGTCTTTTGCTTGTGATTATTGTATATTATTGTTTTTGATAACGTTGAGAACTTTTGGGATTGACTGATATAGGACATCATGTATATTCGTTTTGTATATTGTTGGCCACCATATATGCATGTTTATCCATTTATTTCGGGTTCCACACTTTAGGCTTGTCTTGACATTATGCTTACCGAGGTATTTAAACTTGCTTGCAATTATTTTTGCTACGTAAATACTAGAAAATTGCATAACTTAATAACTCAACAGTAAAATTGTAATATTAACGAGAATGTAACCATTGGAGGTTGACTAGGCCTATGTTGACTTAGCGAGGACGGACTCGGGGTCCACGTAGGTCTAGGCCAGAAGGGGCCAAGTTTGTGTAGGAATAAGGGTCGTCATAGTTGGTGTCAGAGTGTAATGTTTTAAAACCTGACTCTTTATTGTAGTAGCTACATAAGATACAAATCAATAATAAAGTTAGGAAACTACTAAGAAAATGATACACCAATTATTGCGGTTACTTATGCGGCTACTACCACTATTGCAGCTATAATGGCAACTGTGTTACCACCGGTACAGACTGAGGCAACACTGTTGTACCTCTAGTACATTCTAAGATAGTGTCTGCTATATCATCAAAGAAGGGCACTAAGGCTACTACGAAGGCTAGACAGTTACGAGAGTTCAAAAGGCATAACCCTATGGAGTCTTATGGAGACACAAATTTGGTGGCTGCTTGTGATGACCCTAAAATCTAACTCGTGTCACATGTCATTTTAGATCGTACATGGCCACTTGTCGTGATACGCATGTTCAATTCTTGATCGTCGATGCCGAGGTATGTTATTTTGTTTGGTGTTGTGTATTATATGGTATTCGTTTCAAAGTTAGAGTTTGTTGAGGTATAACCTTAATTTTCATTATAATCGGGATCGATGGTAGTGTAAAATGAGAATGAAGTTAGTACAAGACCTTGCCTCGAGTTTTGTGTCAATTGGTGGAAGTCGAGGTTAAGAATGAATCAAAATTGGTGCAAGTTTGGTTAAGTATGACAAGATAATTGGTCTACAAAAGTTTGGGATGTCGTAAACAAAGTTAAGATATCTGGGGTTTTGGTTTGACAAAGACCAGTGTTATGGACGCTTTATGAAGATGGACAGTTTTGCCAAGAGTTTGGCTTAATTTGGTTAAAAATCGAATCCAAAACGAGAGCTGGAAGTCAAAATAAGGATTTATGGGAAATAATAAATAAAAAGAAATTAAACTGCTAACAAGTAGCTGAATAATTTATATACATATATATATATATATATGAATAAAAAATCTATTCATTTTTCAACAGAACCAAATTTGTTTGTACATTCTGAACCTTAACCGTTCCCATTTCTCTCGCACGTGAAGCTCCCGACGATCGATTTTCGTTTGATTTCTCTCCTTAAAACAATAGAGTGTCAGGAGACGATCAGTTTGAGCCAAGTTCTCACGATGGAAACGAGGGATTCGGTCCTGATTAAATTTGAAATGCCACAATTTTTCTATTTCTTTCACGAGGTGTTCATAGGAATTGGTATCAATTATTGTAAATTGATGTATTGGGTTGATTTGCGTCAATTTGGGATAAAATTCCACCGGCATGGTTAAGGTTTTTGTAATTTGAAGTGATAACTTAGTTGATAACAGTTTTGAAGATATTTTTATAGTTGATACTGATTTAAATTGAGATTTTGGATAACTTGATTATTGGTTTTAATCCAATTTGATTCCACGGGCTATGAAATTATATGAAAGTTGGTATAGAGTGGTTTGTGGTGGTTACTGGCAAGATTTAAGGATTTAACTGCAAAAATATTGATTTGGAGATGTTTTCTCAGTTCAAAATAAATAAAGTTTGACTGGTCAACGGGCTGTATTGAAAAATTCATTACTTCTTCGTCTATGAACTGATTTTAGTATTCTTGAAGTCTATGAAAAGTACAAAATGTGTACTACAAGTTGTTTTTTGGTTAGTATGACAAATATTTTACTTTTTGGTTAGTATAACAAATATTGAGGTTTTCAAGGTTAAAAAGTTACCTTAAGTTAGATAGTTGAAGTTGTAAATAATTATTTTTAGAACTAGCTCTCGAGTGTACTTTGGTCACCGATTTCAATTGAAGCTTGACCATAATATAAATGGGTATACAAGGAAGCTAATGAAACCAGTTTATAAGGTTATCTGATGCCCTAGAAATCTGAAAAGTCTGCTGAAAGCTAGTTAGTTATAGTCAGTGACAATTACACGGGGGATTCGTAAGGGACGAACATGATTCGTATGAGTATGTAATAGCATTGGACAACGGTAAGTAAACCAAGTGGGAAATTTACAATTATTTCTTTGAGCATTAATTTGTTATTGTTATTGTTTTATCCTGTTTCGGAACTGTACTCTATTTGAGTGGTCCAAGGGCAAGTGAGTCAGTGTGATCCTTGCGAGTTCGGGTTATCTAGTGTCATACACCAAGAGCTGGGAGCTAGGGATGCAAGATATTGTTGGGGTTCTATACGGGGTAGGAGTTCTCATCTAGACTACCAGAGAATCTCATATCGCGTGGATTTTAGGATGGTGTACATGTATCATATCCTAAAATCCGAGCCTGGTAGTTGATTTTAGATCCTCGACTCAACGGTTGTTTCTTGATCGGGACTACTTGTGTCGTTCTATTGTTTCTTGGACACTCATTTTCGATTGATTCAGATTTAATTTGAGTCTTTATTTATTCATGCATTCCTTGTACTTTTCTTTCTATCGACATGATTATAAACTGCTTACTTAATTTTGAAATACCATAAACATCCTGCTTGGCGTTACTTTCCTAGAACTCGTCATTCTTGTCTTTAACTGAATGCAGATCCACAATCGATCAAGGACAAAGCTCCTCAACTTGGTGATTTGCTTAGAGAATTTGGAGTTGTTCATCTTTTGGTCTCTATGTAGGTTTGATGTTTTATATTATTGTATATATATGTTTTGAAACATTAGGTTTTGGATTTGGAGAGATATTGGGCAGGTATACGATGATATTCTCTCTTGTGACATGACATATATATATGCAGGGTTTCCAAGCCCTAGGTTGTTCTTACTTATGTCATGAGTTTATTAAATTAGTTAGAGATTTTAAATGTTTTCGTTTATCTTTGAATAACTCCTTAATATTAATAACTCTCACCTAAATTGAGTAATAAATGATAAAAGGTAAGGTAAGGCTAACTAAGATTGCGTTGACTACGCAAGAATTTACTCGGGGTTCACGTAAGTCTAGGCCGGGTGGAGTTAAGTTTTAGGTTTGTGGAACTGGCGCCGTTACAGTTGGTCTCATAGCGTAAAGTTTTTTAAAATTTCACTTTTGATTAAATCAAAAACTATTAAAACATAATTAGAGGAACTTAGGACAATAGTTGAACTTAGAGTGGAACCTTATTATCCTGACTTAAGTTTTAGTTGAGAAGTGAGGAGAGTTTGAGAATTTAAAATTTGGATTATAAGCTATTTGATGTATTGTATATACTATTATCGATAGCTATATCCTGAACAAGTATTCGCTATCTTTTTAGATTACGATGATCGATTAGGCAGAATCCAATAGTGGCGGTTCATAGAATTTTTAATGAAGATTGGATGGAATATCCCGTCTGGTTGAATTACTAGGCCAACTGTTGGTAGGGATTCTCTTATTTTTGAGGACACATGCCACAATATTTCATCCTACTTCCGCAGCACCAGTTACTCAGGCTAGGAGTGCACCGAAGGTTTAGGACACTTTAGATGGGTTTACAGTGCAGGATACACCTGTAGCTACCGTACAAGCAGGTGTCTTTTTGATAGGAGATAGGAAGAGGAAGAGATCAAGAGAGTGGACACGGAGAGATCGAGTGCAGAATGTAGGAATTATTGTGTCTCCATCTACTACCCTTATTGTACTATCTGCTCCAGTATGAATTTATGTCAGTGCACCATAACAATCCGCATCATTAGGTCCTCAGAGATAGCAATTTTAGAGGACTAATCGCAAACGTGGTAGACTAGGGAAGAGATTTAGACAGAGTTCTAGATATGACCAGGGTCAAAGTTCTAGTCAGTAAAAAAATAAGGACAAACTGTTCCGTATGGGTCAGGTTCTCGAGGAGCCTATTTTGAGTGTGGTGAGACAGTTTATTTCATTGGTTCTTGTCCACAATTGGGTAGTAGATAGCCGTAGCAAAGTTTGGAATAGGTTCACACTGTTGCCGCACCAGACCAGACTGTAACACATAACCTTGTTGAAGGTACAATTTATATTTATGGTCATTTTATGTATACTATGTTAGATTCCAATTTTACGGTATCATTTATTTTGGGTCGCATGGTTGATATTTTGGATTTGAGACCTACTAGACTAGAGATACCCTTGATTCTTAACACGGCTGTTGGGAAAATATTTATCCGAACATGGTATGTGTTAATTGTTCAGTATAGATAGGGGGTCATGTCTTACCTGAAGACTTGAAAGTGTTAGAGTTCCTAATGTTTGATGCATTGTTGGGAATGGATTGGTTAGGTGCATATCATGCACAGATCCATTGCTTTAGCAAGAGAGTCATTTTTCAAATTCTCGAGTATCCAAAGTTTAGTTTCTAAGGGACTACGACTAGATTTCCACTTACCAGATGCAGGGTAGCTTCTAGCAATGATGTGGAGACATTTGCTATTATTTTGGTATGACGTGGAAAGTTGAAACTATGTTGGAGGATTTACCGGTGGTATGTGAGTTTCCTGAGGTATTTCCAACAGAGCTACCAGGTTTACCACTGCCTAGGGAGATTGATTTCATTATTAATTTGGTTTTGAGTACCAAACCGATATCTATTCCACCGTATCGTATGGCTACAAAAAAGCTAGAGGAGCTGAGATCACAGCCTTATGAGATATTGGAGTTAGGTTTTATTTACCCTAGTATGTCACTTTGGGGAGCATCAGTCTTGCTTGTTAAGAAGAAAGACAGTAGCCTTTGATTGTATATCGATTATAGACAGCTTAACCGGGTGATAATGAAGAACAAATATCCATTTCCTCATATTGATGACTTGTTCGACCAGCTGACAGAAGATCAACGAGTCTCGAAAAAGATTTAAGATCTGGATACCATCAGCTAAGGAATAAAAAGGAGGAAAGGGAGAAGACTACATTTCGCACTCGATATGGGCATGATCGTAAACCTTTTGGACTGACTAATGCGCCAGCCATATTTATGGATTTGATGCATCGAGTGTTGAGATGGTATTTGGATCGATTCATCATTATATTTATCGATGACATACCGATATATTCTATGACTTGTGAGAATCACAAGGAGCACCTTTGGACAATTTTGTAGCTAGTGAGGGAGCAAAAATTGTTCGCCAATTTTAGTAAGTGCGAATTTTTGATTACTGAGGTCGGACTTTTTGGACATTTCATCGGGGCTAGCGGAGGATTAGTGGACCCTGTTAAAGTCAAATATCTGTAGTGTTTTTGGCTTGGTGGGATATTATTAGCGTTTTTTGAAAGACTTCTCGAACAATGCGGCTCCTATGACGCAATTGACGAAGAAAGATGCTCATTTTCAATGGAACGATGATTGTGAGTAGGCGTTCTTGACATTAAAGGAACGTTTGACTATTACACCAGTACTAGTGTTACCTGAGTTAGGGAAGGGCTTTGAGGTGAATATTGATGGTTCTAAGGTCGATTTGGGTTGTGTTTTGATGCAAGATGGTATAGTGATTGCCTATGTGTTTAGACAGCTGAAAGTTCACGAGAAGAATTACCCTACACATGGCTTGGAGTTAGCGGTACTGGTGTTTTCACAGAAAATTTGGTGCCATTATCTCTATGGTGAGAGATTTGTGTTATTTACTGACTATAAGAGCTTGAAATATCTATTTACTCAGAAGGATCTTAATATAAGACAGAGACGTTGGCTTGAGTTCCTTAAGGATTATGATTTCTCCTAGGAGTATCACCTGGGGAAGGCTAATGTTGTTGCTGATTCATAGAGCGGCAAATTGATTGACTCAGAGACTATTGCTTGCCATATGACACAGGAGTATGGGTTACTTGAGGTGGTCGAGATGATGTATTCCATTGATATTCCGACCGATACCATGCTGTTAATTTGTTGGAAAATGAGGACTCAAACTGTCTCAATTCAAAGTGTACTTGATGGTCAACATAGGGATGAGCAGTATGGAAGATTTTTAAAGTTTGCTCAAAGTCCAGATCTTCTAGATTGGAGTGATATGAAAAACTCATGTATGAGATTTAAAGGATGACGGTCGATTCCATCAGTGGTTGATCTACACTATGAGATAATTCATTAGGCACACCGCTCATGTTTACAATTCATTCGGGCAAGACCAAGGTGTATGTAGATGTACATCGTCTTTTCTAGTGGCCTGGGATGAAGACCATTGTTTCTTATTACGTTCAAGGGTGTGATATTTGTCAGTGAGTTAAGGCTGAGCATCGCAGACCCAGTGGGTTATTACAGCCACTTCCCATTCCTACGTGGAAATGGGAGCATATTACCATGGATTTCATTAGTGGTTTACCTCGATCTCAGCACGAACATGATAGCATCTGGGTGATTGTGGACACATTGATGAAGTCTGCACACTTTATATCGATTTCAACCATATATCGAGTGGATAGATTGGCTAGTTTGTATGAGAAAGAGATAGTTTGACTGCATGGTGTTCCAGTATTGATTGTGTCTGACAGAGGGCCATAGTTCACATCTCATATTTGGTAGAGCATGCTTGCACAGTTTGTTTCGCGGTTTGATCTCAGTAATGCCTATCATCCTCAGACTAATGGATAGTAAGAGAGACTGATCCAAATTCTTGAGAATATGCTGAGAATGTGTGTATTGGAGCATGGTGGATCATGAGAGGAGTATCTTCATTTTTGTGAGTTTGATTGCAATAATAGTTATCAAGCCAGTATTGGTACAACACCATTTGAGGCATTATAGGGGAAGCCGTCCAGATCTCCAACTTGTTAGGCAGAGCAAGAAGATGTGACACTAATTGAGTATGAGATATTAGTTGATCACACAGAGAAGATATGTTTGATTAGATTGAGGTTGAAGGGTTCGCAGGACAGGCAAAATAAGTACTATGACATGTATCACAGGTAGTTAGAGTACCAAGTCGAAGAATGTGTGTGTTTGAAAGTATCTCCGATGAGGGACATAAGAGGTTTTAGATTAAAAGGAAACATGCGTCGAGATTTATTAGTCCATTTCGTGTTGGGAAATGGATACGCAGAGTTGCTTATGAGTTAGAGTTGCCACTTCAGTTATTACGTATCCACCAAGTGTTTATGTGTTGATGCTATGAGTTGATAGGTCAAAAAAAGGTAGATGACCGGTGGTGGACTTGAGCTAGATAGCCTTGAAGGAGGTTATCACATTTAATGAGCAGCTTATTTAAATTTTGGACCATAGATGAAGGTTTTAAGGAACAAGGAGGTTCCCCTCAGTCCTCGTCAAATGGCAACACCATGGGGACGAGGATCTGACATGGGAACTCGAGTCATATACGCGCAAGTACTTTCCTTACCTCTTTTGAGTATGGTAAGTCTACCTTTAGTTTTGATTTAATTTCAAGGAAGAAATTCTAATAAGTTAGGAAGACTGTACCGACCCTAAAATCTAAATCGTGCCACATGTCATTTTAGGTGTACATGGGCCACTTGTCGTGATATGCGTGTCCAATTTTCAGTCGTTGACGCCGATGTATGTTATTTTGTTTGGTGTTATGTATTATGTGGTATTTCGTTCCGAAGTTAGAGTTTGTTGAGGTATAATCTCAAGTCTCATAATAATCAAGATCGATGGTATTGCAAAATAAGAATGAAATTGGTACAAGACTATGTCTCGAAGTTTTGTGTAACTGGCAATAGTTGAGGTTAAGATTGGGTTTAAATTGGTACAAGTTTTGTTAAGTATAACAAGATAATTGGTCTTACAAAATTTTGGTATGTATGGACAAAGTTAAGATATTTGGGGTTTTAGTTTGACAATGACCAATGTTATGGACATTTTATAAAGATTGGACTATTTTGTTGAGAGTTTGGCTCAACTTGGTGAAAAATTGAATCCAAAACGAGCACCGGAAGTCAAAACACGTCAAAATAAGGATTTATGGGAATTAATAAATAATGAGAAATTAAACTACTCACAAGTACTAGTTACTCAGGCTGGGAGTGCATTGATGGTTCAGGAAACTCTAAAGTGGTTTATAATGTAGGATACACCTGTAGCTACTACCATCTAAATAGGGGTCTATTCGGGAGGTGATAGGAGGAAGAGATCCAGAGAGTGGACACGAAGAGATTGAGCACAGAATGTAGGAATTGTTGCGTCTCCATCTACTACCCCTGTTGTACTATCTGCTCCAGTATGAATTTATGTAAGTACACCACAACAATCTGCATCATTAAGTCCTTAGTGACAACAGTATCGAAGGAATGATGACAAACGTGGTAGACCATAGCGAGGGAATTTAGATATTCCGTCTAGGTCAAGTTCTCAGGGAGTTTTTAGTTTTTAGTCATTTCATTTGTTCTTGTCCATGATTGGGTAGAGGAAAGCCGTAGCAGAGTTGGGAACAGGTTCACATTGTTGTCGCACCAGACCAGACTGTTACACGTAACCTTGTTGAAGGTACGATGTAATTTGTGATCATTTTATGCATACCCCATTTTATTCGGTTCTATGGTGTCATTTATTTTGGGTCGTATGGTTGATGTGTTGGGTTTTAGACCTATTAGACTAGAGAGATCCTTAATCCTTAGCACGGCTAATGGGGACAAGATTTATCTGAACTTGGTATGTTGTTGATTGTTCGGTAGAGGAAGGGGGTTGTTCTTACCTGAAGACTTGTGAGTGTTCGAGTTCCTAGTGTTTGATGCATTGTTGGAATGGATTGGTTGGGTACTTATCATGCACAGATCCATTACTTCAGCAAGAGAGTCATTTTCCAGATTCTCAAGTATCTAAAGTTTAGTTTCTAGGGGACTTCGACTATTTTGCTACTTACTAGAGGTAGGGTAGCTTCTAGCAGTGATGTGGAGACATTTACTAGTATTTTAAGTATGACAGGGAAAGTTGAGATAAGGATGGAGGATTTACTTGTGGTATATGAATTTCCTGGTATTTCCGGCGGAGCTACCAGGTTTACCATTGCCTACGGAGATTAATTTCATTATTGATTTGGTTCTAGCTACCAACCGATATCCATTCCACCATACCGTATGACTCCGAAAGAGCTAGAAGAGTTGAGATCATAACATGATAAGCTGTTGAAGTTAGGTTTTATTTACTCTAGTATGTCACATTAGGAAACACATTTGTTAATAAGAAAACGGTAGCTTTTGATTGTGCATCCATTATAGACAGCTTAACTGGGTGACAATGACAAACAAGTATATACTTCCTCACATTGATGACTTGTTTGACCACTTGAGAAGAGCACAGTGATTCTCAAAGATAGATTTGAGATATGGATACCATCAGTTGAGGAATAAAGAGGAGGATAGGGGAAGCCTACATTTCGCAGTCGATATGGGCATGAGTGTAAAACTTTTGGATTGACTAATGCGCCAACCATGTTTATGGATTTGATGCATCGAGTGTTCAGACAATATTTGTATTGGTTCATCATTATATTAATTGATGACATCCTTATATATTCTTATACTCGTGAGTATCACGATGAGCAACTTAGGACGATTTTGCAGCTACTAAAGGAGCACAAATTGTTCACCAAGTTCAATAAGTGCAAATTTTTGCTTATGGAGGTCGGATTTTTAGGACATATCGTTGGGTCTAGCGAAGTGTCAGTGGACCCTACTAAGATCAGAGTTGTTATTGATTGACCTACATCGAGATCAGTGTCAGATATTTGCAGTTTTCTTGGCTTGCGGAATATTATCGGCGTTTTTTAAAAGCTTCTCAAATATTGCAGCTCTTATGATGCAATCAATAAAGAAAGAGGTTCATTTTCACTAGAACAATGATTATAAGCAGGCGTTCTTGACATAGATGGAACGTTTGACTATTACACCTGTACTAGTGTTACCTATTTTAGGGAAGGGCTTTGCGGTGAACACTAATGCTTCTAAGGTCGGTTTGGATTGTGTTTTGATGCAGGATGGTAGAGTGATTGCTTATGCATCAAGATAGCTGAAGGTTCACAAGATGGCTTACCTTACGCATTACATGGAGTTGGCGGCATCGATGTTTTCACATAAGACTTGGAGCCATTATCTCTATGGTTAGAGATTTATGTTATTTACTGACCATAAGAGATTGAAATGTGTATTTACTCATATGGATTTGAATATGAGACAGAGACGTTGGCTTGAGTTCCTCAAGGATTATGATTTCTCCTTGGAGTATCATTTGGGGAAGGCTAATGTTGTGGCAGATACATTGAGTCGCAAAAGGGTTGACACGGAGACTATTATTTGCCATATGACACACGAGTATGAGTTACTCGAGCGGTTGAGATGATGTATTTTGTTGTTGATATTTTGGCCGATACCAAAGTGTTGATTTGTTGGCAAATGAGGACTTATATTGTCTCTATTTGGAGTGTACTTGATGGTCAACAGAGGGATTAGTAGTATGGAAGATTTCTAGAGTTTGCTTAGAGTCCAGATCATCTAGATTGTAGTCAATTGACAGACTCATGCCTAAGATTTAGAAGGCGACTATGGATTCCATCAATAGGTGATCTATGTGATGAGATACTTCATGAGGCACACCGCTCTCGTTTTACGATTCATTTGGGCAAGAACAAGATGTATGTAGTTGTACGTCGTCTTTTCTGATGGCCAGGGATGAAGTCCATTGTTTATGATTACGTTCGAGCGTGTAATATTTTTCAACGAGTTAAGGCTAAGCATCAAAGACCCGATGGGTTATTACAGCCACTTCCCATTCCTAGGTAGAAATTGGAGCATATTGCCATGGATTTTGTCAGTGGTTTACCTCGATCACAATGCGAACATGATATCACCTGGGTGATTGTAGATAGGTCGACGAAGTCTACGCACTTTATACCTATTTCGACCACACATTGAGTGGATAGGTTGGTGAGTTAGTATGAGAAAGTGGTAGTTCGACTGCATGTTGTTCCACTATTGATTGTGTCTGACAGAGGGACACAATTCACATCTCATATTTAGCAGAGCATGCAAGCACAGTTCGGTACGCGATTAGATCTCAATACTGCCCATCGTCCAAGACTTGCGAACAGTTAAAGAGACTGATCCAAATTCTTGAGGATATGCTGAGGATGTGTGTTGGAGTATGGTGGATCATGGGAGGAGTATCTTCATTTATGTGAGTTTGCTTGCAATAATAGTTATCATGTGCGTATTGGTATGGCACCATTTGTGGCATTATATGGGAGGTCGTGCAAATATTCATCTTGCTGGATAGATCAATAAAATGTGGTAGTGATTGGGCCTGAGATTGTAGTGGATCACACAAAGAAGATACGTCTGATCAAATTGAGGTTGAAGGGTACCCAAGACAGCATAAAAGTACTATGAAATGAATCACGGGGAGTTAGAGTACAGAGTCGGAGAATATATGTATTTGAAAGTGTCTCCGATGAAGGTTCATAAGAGGTTTGAGATTAAAAGGGAAACTTGTGCCGAGATTTATTGGTTCATTTTGTGTTAGGAAGCAGATAGACAGAGTTGCTTATGAGTTAGAGTTGCCACTTCAGTTATTAGGAATCCACTAGTATTTCATGTGTCGATGCTTCGACTTGATAGGTCAAAAGAGGGCAGATGACCGGTGGTTGACTTGAGCTAGATAGACCTGAGGGAAGATATCATGTATGATGAGCAACCTATTCAAATTTTGGACTTTAAGGTAAAGGTTTTGAGGAACAAGGAGGTTCCCCTTAGTCCTTGTCAAATGGCAACACCACGGGACGAGGAGCTGATGTCGGAACTTGAGTCATATACCCGCAAGTACTTTATATACCTCTTTTGAGTTTGGTAAGTCTTTCCTTAGTTTCGATTTAATTTCGAGGACGAAATTCTAATAAGTTTTGAAGACTATACCGACCCTAAAATCTACCACGTGCGATGTGTCATTTTAGGTCGTACATGGCCACTTTCCATGATACTCGTGTCCAATTCTTGGTCGTCAACTTATGGTATGTTATTGTTTGGTGTTGTGTATTATATGGTATTCAGTTCCGAAGTTATAGTTTGTTGAGATATAACCTCAATTTTTTTTTATAATCGGGATCAATGGTAGTGTAAAATGAGAATGAAATTAGTATAAGACCTTGCATAGAGTTTCATGTCAATTGTCAATAGTCGAGGTTAAGATTAAGTCTAAATTTGTGCAAGTTTGGTTACGGATGGCAAGATAATTGGTGTACAAAAGTTTGGTATGTCGTGGAAAAAATTAAGATATTTGGGGTTTTGGTTTGACAAATACTAGTGTTATGGATGTTTTTGAAGATAGACTGTTTTGCCAAGAGTTTTGATCAATTTGGTGAAAAATGAATCCAAAACGAGCACTGGAAGTTAAAACACGTAAAAATAAGGATTTATGAGAATTAATAAATAAAAAGAAATTAAACTGATGACAAGCAGCTGAAGAATATATATATATATATAATCGCTTCATTTTTTCAACAAAACCAAATTAGTTCGTATGTTCCAAACCCAAACCTCTCGGCCATTTCTCTCATAAACGGAGCTCGCGACATCCAATTTTTGTCCAGTTTCTTTCACAAAATAGTAGACCATCACTAGGCTATTAGTTTGAGTCAAATTATCGTAGTGGAAATGAGGGATTAGTCCCCAAAATTTGGTAAAATCTTAAGTTATGATGTTTTTCCTAAATTCAATTTCAAATCTCATAATTTTTCTATTTCTTTCATGAGGTTTTCATCGGCATTGGTATCAATTGTTGTGAATTAATGTATTAGGTTGATTTGCATCAATTTGAGATAAAATTTCAACCGCGTGGGTTAAGGTTTTTGTGGTTTGAAGTGATGCGACTAAGTTAATAAAAATTTTGATGATGTTTTTATAGTTGATGCTGATTTAAATTGGGATTATGGATAAATTGATTATTGGTTTTGATCCAATTTGATTTCGCGAGCTATGGAAATATATGAAAATTGGTATCGAGTGGTTTTGTGGTGGTTATTGGTAAGATTTGAGGATTAACTACGAAAAATATTAATTTGGAGAAGTTTTCTTAGTTCAAAACAAATAAAGTTTGCCTTGTTAATACTCTGTATTGAAAAATTTATAACTTCTTCTGAAACCACACCCAAGAGTGGGGTGAATTAGGTGAATAGAGAGGTTATCACCTTTTCAAAACTTTAAGCTAAAAATCAATGATAAAGAATACACCAACAATAAATATCTATGTTATGCTACAAAGAAGGTGGTAGAAGAGATGGATATGAGACACGATTTTTATAGTGGCTTAATCCTAACGATTTACATCCACTACCTAACCACCCCGATAAGGATTTTAAAACCCCCACTTATATTATCAACAAGTGTTACAACCTAAGCATACAAGCCTAAAATGGCTAAATACAACTAGCCTCAACTAGGTCTTCCCTTGACTTAGATCCCACTAAGTCTTACAATCAATAATACACAATGAAGTTGATGAATACAATGAAATATGTCTTACAAAGTAAAGATAGTAATAAGTCCAACAACTCACAAACCTTCAAGAGCTAAATCACTATAATGAATGCAAGTATCGATGAGACTAAGTTTTTAATATAAGTCAATGAATATGTGCAACACTTAGTTAAGAAAATCGGCAAAACGATATCGATAAAAAATATACGGTTTCAAAAATAAATGAACAAGTGGTATATGAAAATCAAGATTAAGATCAACAACTTGTTCAAATAATTCTTAGGCTTAAAGAGATCAAATATAAGTGTCAAACCCAAGACAAGTTGCTCAAGAACACAACAAATGATTTCCAAACTAAACACTAGCTAAAAGGTAAAGATTAAGCTTAAAAAGTATAGCAAATCAAGAAACCTTACAACCCTAAATGTATATTCCAAAAAATCAGATTTGGAGCGTAACTTGTAAGCATTAGAATACCGACTTCAAGATCCAAATGTATTTGCAAAGCCCTCAAAAATTTCAAGTAGTTGTGTGAACAAAGTTAACAAATTTTGGTGCAAACTTGGATTTTGAAGAGTATGTGAGCAAGTGTGGTGTTTTTGGGTTCTTGGTGGTTTTACTTCTTAGTCAAACCCTTTTTGTTGCTTCATGACCGTTGCTAATGATCCAAGGATCCAAAATGATCGCCAAATTCAAATTGAAGGTGTAAATCAAAGCCTTAAAATAGCTGTCAGAATACTGCACAACGCATTTGTTACGTGTCTAGCGTGTTGTGCACGAAGTTAGAAAAGATTGCTTGCTTACTACACAGCGCGCTAGGTAGACTGGTTAACGCACTAGGTCACCTAGCACGCTAGCCAGAACTCCTAGCTCGCTGGGTGTAGGGGCTTGAAAATAATTAATTTTCTGATTTTGTAAAATGACCCCCTAACAACTCTATGACTCTACTAAACCTCTTAAATCACTTTATACATTTTAATAAGGTCCATAAAACGTGTCTAGACATCGCGGATGATTTCATAAACCCTGAAAATCAAAAATCCTAGTTTCATGAAAAATATAGAGGCTTTTCTACAAATATTTTTAATGTCAATATAAAAGTCGTCTAAACACTTGTCGATGCATTTAAAGACAGTTCCGACACTTTGTCCACCTTAAATACATTCTTTAAAACTTGTTTGCATGATTTAAATCGTTTAAAACTCGCGAAATTGAAAATCACAAAATTCATGATTTTAAATTTTGTAAAAAGTGAAACACATGAAATGCATGATTCTAAGCTCATTGGCTTGTAAGATGGGACTTTTGTACCTTACACGTGTGTCCTTGTATGAGCCGAGTCTTGAACTTATCCGACTTCATTTTGACAAGTTGACTTGAACTTGTGCATAACTTTACTTTCCTTTTGAACTTAATTTTCCTAACAAAGTTTGATATTTTGAAATACTAAACAAACTTGTTAGAACCATTTCACGTTGTTTCTTGCCATCAAAATCCCGGGTGGAGTGTATAGCAAATACACTTGGTCTAACAATCTCCCCTTTTTGATGGTAACAAACAATGTAAGCTTGATAACCAAAAGACAAATATTAACGTGCGTACTAAGTTCATAATTGCAAGTTCAAAGCAATATTACTCGACCGTTTGATAACATCAAAAAGTGGGAAATAGTCTCCCCCTATCAATGTGCATACAAGAATAAGTGTTATGATACAATTTAAAACATTTGCTCCCCCTAACACATTCATTCAATCAACGCACATAGCCAAAAGTGAACGAAAAATTCAAATAGAAATGTCATTCATTCGTAAAAGATAACTCAGAGATACAAAAAAGTCATATCATGCAAGTATGTACATGAAGTAAGCATAATGACATGATGTGGCATATGCGGAAGTAAAAGAGAGTTTACATAAGACTAACAAAATGAACTGTCACTAACATGAATCCTAAGGCTCCCCCTAACTAGATGATCTTAAATCATCCTACTCAGAAAAAGCACGGCGAGCTAAATTAGAAGGGACATCTTCCCTCGGTCATGGTGGGGTTTACGATCCTTAAGCTCTTGGAGACGAAAACTTAGATGTGAGAGAGAGTTTTCGATGGTAGTGAAGTGAGTAGTCATATATTCCTCCAAATGGTCGAATCATGAAACAAGGTAGGCTGCATACGGAGACATATTTGACGATGCTTGATAAGCATACGATGGCGGAGGAGCTAGCTACTTTGGTGGGGCCTCGAATGAATCATGTTGCGCTGGAAAAGCTCCTGCTGAACCTCCTCATATCCCTGAGCCTCATGCTCATCATCATTCACATCCTGCTGATGTAGGAAGCTAAGATTTAGATACACGCGCTTATCAAAGTCAACATCAGGGTCCGAATCATGCAGAGACTCGTACCCACCATGATGCTACCCAGTTGTAATGTCATCCTCACGTATCCAACTCCTCGCTATTTGAATGTAATGGTACTTCATCGCAAGTAGTGATGCAACACCAACTGTTTCCATCCTGGAGAGAGGTTTGTAACAACCCCGAATTTTTAACTGACTTGTGTTACACGTGTCAGGATTGTGACCCGGCTACGTGGATACTGGATAGTATTTCAAACTTCGGTAGTCGACGCCGAGGTAATTTTATGATTCTTTGACTTTGTGTATTAGTATTATAGTATTCTACGGGTCTCGAGCCGTTTGGGCTATGTTTTAATTGAGTGAGATTATCGCCTAGTTATACGGGGTTATCGGGAACCGTTTTAGTGGATTTTTATTAATAAACAAAGCCAAATGAAAAATATGACCTAAGTTGAGGAAATAAAACTCTAACAATAAAGTATAACATAAGCATGAGGGAATTTATTCGAATCCCAAGAGTGGGACCGCCTCGAGAAGCGTGTCGAACGCGGGGCACGGTGCACCGAGTAGGCGAGAATTTGTGTAACCTTATTGGTAATTTAATAAAATTAATGGGATTAATTTAATAGGTTAATATGGATAGGATTGTTAAAATGACACACTTGAGTGAGGAGAACTATTGAATGGTCATAGAGATGTGTATAGGTGTCAAATTGGGATGATGAGCCAAATGACCCATAAGGGTAGCTATCCAAGGGATAAGCAAGTTTTAAACTCAAGGCAAAAGGATCATTTCACATGATTACACTTATATAAAAACAAAGGAAACCCTAATGTGCACTATTCATCATCTCCCCCAAACTCCAAGCCGTCACCGTTCATCCCCTCTTCCTCTCGCCCCTTCGCCGCCTCCCACCGGCGACACTAACCCCGGTGAGGTACTCCCCCCACTCTCTCTCTCTCTCTCTCTCTCTCTCTCTCTCTCTCTCTCTCTCTTTCGTTTCCTCACTCACTCTCGGTTCTCACTCAACTCTCGTTCTCGGTCCTCTCTAACGCCACAGGCTCCCATTCCTCGGCTGGACGACCACCACCACCACCATCGACGAGCCTGACGTCCCAACACCCACCGGTGACGTCGAGGTGAGCTTCTCTCCCTCTCTTTCCCTTCTTTCCTCTCGTTCGGCAGTCATGCATCCTCTCTCACCTTCGGCAGTTTTCTCACTTGGTTTTCCAGTCACCACCGCCACCCACCACGGTGCTGGAACCACGGACGACCACCGGAGGTAGCTAGGTGAGCTCTCCTCCCACGGTTCTCTTCTTCTCTCCATTGCTTGGTGCTTCCACTTTACCACTGTTTTCACATTTTTTCTTTGGATTGTTTTTGGGACTGTTTTGGGGTGACCGACACTGGTGCCGGTCGAGACTGACCGGAGGCCACCCTTCGGCGACTCTGCTGGCCAGAGGTGGCCCCCATGTGTGGCTGTTTGGGGGTGTATGTGGGACGTTTTGACAAAAAAAAAGAAGAGAAAACGTGAACAGTTGGGATGTTTTATGTGTGATGGAGTGGGGTGCGTACAGTGTGTGTGTGTACACACCCCAGTTGGGCTGTGGGTGTGTACACTATAATCGATGTATGGGAATGTTTTTCACGAGTTTTATATGTATGGACTTCGATTAGCATAACAATGTGTGGGGTGGCTGCGCTATATGTATGGGTGTGTGGCTGTATGTGCACACCCCAGTTGGGGTGTGGGTGTGTGCACTTTAGTGGGTGATCATAAACTGTGCTATGTGTGTGTGGAGTGCGTAGCCACAAATTTTATTATTCTATGTGTATGTGTGACGGTTTTGAGTGTATATGTGCAAGGGGTGCACATCTCACTGTGTGTACACCACAGTGGGGTGTACACAACAGTGGGTGTGTACACCACAGTGGGGTGTACACAACACTGTGTGTGTACACCACATTGGGGCGTACACAACAGTTGTATATGGGGGTATGATAGAAAATGAGTATATAACATAATTCCCAGTAATAAATTAATGTTCTAAGGCATGTGAACAAGGAAAATCACAGTGGGGTGCACACAACAGCGGGGTGTGTGTGCACAAGACAGTGGGGTGTGTGAAGTGTTAGTGTGCACACCAGTGGGGTGTACACATCAATTGTGTGTGTGACCATAATGTATAATATTGTAAGTTTAAGAATAAATAAACAAGATTATAAGTATAGACATTTGTATTAAATGAATATGGACTTGTAATGAGGCCTAACAAAGGCCTAATCCACTCATTTTAATAATAAGTCCATAACAAATCTCAATTGGTATGTATATGGGTTGTGTAAAACCTAATAAGAGTTTAATATGATAAGCACAACTTAAGGCACAAAACGAATACATAAAATGTAATAACGAGCCCATATGTCCAAGTCTAATAATTATCCGCATATCGAGCCTACTTAGGTGGATATAGGCCTAATACATGGACCCACCAAGAGCCTAACCAGTGTATAAAAGACATCAACGATAATATAGGTTCCATTAATCGAATGAATTGAAACAAAGTTTATGAGAATTATCCTAAAACTAAATACTAATCCTAAACCTATACTCGGGACTTAAATCGTTGTCAGGCAGTCGAGAAACACGGGAAGCGCGTTAAAGTCTCGGAGTGAGTACCGGGTCACGTTAGATCAGGTAAGTACATGCATGCCTCGTATGTATGTACGTTAGTAGACCAGTAAGAAAATAACATGTGATTTATACATCCTCTATTTATTGCTTTTGTTGCATTGATCCTTTGCTTGATATTCCATTCCGTTTCCTTGGTTGTATGTTCTTGGCATGAGTGTGTGTCTCGAAGGTATCATGTGGTCCCGCACTAGCTGGGACAACGAGGGTGCCCTCTGCAGGGGTGTACTGGGTACTGGATTCAAAAGGTGTTGCGATGCCTCTCGATTTCACGCTGCGCTAGTGTTGCGACATTGCCCGGGGAGATCTTGCGAGATCTTTGCCTTATTGCTGTGAAATAGACCACTCATAGGCCTCTTTTGAATCTTAGAACATGTAAATATCGATTGTTTATCTTTTAGTCTCTTTATCATGCATTTGATTTATTTACTTTCCATTTATTTCTTTTCCGCATGATACTTAGACTGTTTTTCTTGTTATAATCATAAATTACTGTTACATTCTTCTGGTACTACTAGCAATTTTATTCAGTTACTCACCGTCTAATTTGTGACGGTGGGTGCAGATAGAGTGGAGAGCAGCAAGGGCAAGGGGCTCTGCTTAGGTGATATACTTTGAGGAGTTGCAGGACATCTGAGAGACTTTATAGTAGGTGATTATACTTTGTTTGCTAATGTGTATATCGTTTTATACTTATTTTGTGGGATTTATTGAACTTGGTATATCTTTTATGAGACTGGTATCATGTATATATGACTATCGAATTGTACATGAATACCCGGGGTTTTCCACATTTATAGAATTCCTAATTTTCCTTTGATTGAGTTATTTCCCTTTATTATTAATTGTTTTAGTCTTCCGCTGTGTATTAATGCAATAACTCTTTCATAAATTACCGAATTGATTAAATCGAAGGCTGACTAGGCTTGTCAGGTTGCCGGGTGATGAATCGGGGCCTGCACGGGCTTAGGCCGAGCGTACCCAATTGCATGGGGAAATTGGGGCCGTCACAGTTGGTATCAGAGCTTAAGGTTATAACGCGCTGACTCTTGATTTAAAACACAAACCATTAAGACAGCGGAAGTTAGGAATGGTTGAACTTAGAGTGGAAAACCCTATGATCCTAATTAGAACTCTAGTTCGAAGGGATGAGTTGGGATAAGTCGGGTATGATGTTTATACATATTACGATTGTTGATTGTAATATATTGTATACGGTAGCTATTTATTGATCCGAAGTATCGCTCTTTTGATTCAGACGACGATGGCGGATCAGACAGGTCCGAGCGACGACAGCGGGACGACTGATTCTCGATTTATTACTTCGGAGGAGTTTCGCGCTTGGACACAGAGATTTGAGGATCTAGTGCGGTCACTGACGACACCCACACAGGCTACCATGAAACCATTGACTCCAACTACGCCTTTGCCGCCTGTTTCTACTACGCAGGGGACGGAGACTCCAGTAGCTACGGCTTCCACCGCCCCGATTCCATTTGCGGCGATTCCTGAGGGAGCAGTTGATGCGACAGGTACACAGACCGAGGCGGAGACACCTTCGTTACAGACCGAGATAGTACGAGCGACGGAGACACCGACTACGCCGATTGCTACTGCAGAGGTTACTCCCGTCACTACTCCAGCCACTACTCCAGAGAAGAGCCCTAGGGCCACTGCTGAGGCGAGGCAGTGGAGAGAATTCAAGAGGCACGATCCTGTTAAGTTCTTCGGTGGTATAGACGTGGCAGTGGCGGAGCTTTTCCTGAAGAATCACGAGAAGATTCATACGATTATCGCGACCGAGGATCACATGAGAGCGACGATCTCTTCATCCATGCTTCTGGGGGAGGCAGATGATTGGTGGACCGCCATTGTCACTACCCGAGGCATTCCGCGAGACTGGATCGATTTCAAGACCCAGTTTAATCAGAAGTATTTCCCACCGACAGTGTTACGGGCGAAGAGGAATGAGTTCACTTCATTGCGATAGTCAGTAGGAGAGCCAGTGATGGATTACATGGGCAGATTCATTCAGCTATTACCCTATGCGGGAGGATCAGCAGATTCAGAGGCCGATCGCATCTACTATTTAACTGAGGGTTTGCTACCCGCCATTGGAGGATCAGTAGTCACTACCGAGCCGGAGACTCTTTAGAGGGCATACGAGCGGAGTTTGGCTAGAGAGAGCTACCTGATTTCTCACCTTGAGGGGGCGAGGCCGGTCAGATTGGAGACTAGATCAGAGGACCATCAGGACAAGAAATGGAGGAAGAACAGACTGCGTTACAGAGATTCCAGAGCTCCGAGTGTAGGATCCACTGCACCACCTACTCGACTAGCACGGACGACTCCACCAGTGCCGAGCTTTGCTAGTCATCCTCCACAGCCTACGAGACTGTACGACGATCACGGGGACGCATCTACAACGAGCCGAGATTCTCCGCGAGAGGAGGTAGACGAGAGAGCACAGAGGTCGGGCGGACTCGACTGCATACGATTCAAAGGTCTACATAGAGTCGCGGACAGGGTCAGACTCAGGGTACACAAGATACACGTACATGTTTCAGATGCGGCAGAGTGGGCCACATCCAGGCACTGTGTACTCAGCCTGAGAGGACACAGGCACTTCATCATCAGCATCAGAGGGAGCGGGTGTAGGCAGCGGTTGAGCCAGATCCGGGGGCGTCCCAAAACCTAGTTGAGGGTATGATTTCTATCTGTAGTACATTCATGCATACCATGTTCGATTCTGGTTCGACTGTTTCGTTTATATCCGGACGTATGGTAAACTTGTTAGGGTTGAGACCCATTAGACTTAGTAGACCCTTGATCCTTAGCACGGCTGCTGGGGACAATATTTACCCGAACTTTCTATGTGTTGAGTGTCCGGTAGAGATAGAGGGCTACGAGTTTCCTGCTGACTTGAGAGTACTTGAGTTTCTCGAGTTCGATGCCTTATTAGGCATGGATTGGTTAGGAGCATACCATGCTTATATCGGTTGTTACGAGAAGACGATCACGATTCCGTTGGCAGACGGTACGAAGATTTGCATTCAAGGTACTGCACCGTTACTTCCGATCACCAGAGGCAGAGAGGCTACGAATGGCGATGTCGAGATTGTTGCGAGCGTCATGAGTACTAGTGTAAGACTAGAGGTTAACATAGAAGATGTACCGATCGTGTGCGAGTTCATTGACGTATTCCCCGAGGATCTACCAGGATTGCCACCACAGCGGACGATAGATTTCATCGTTGACTTAGTCCCAGGAACTAGATCGATTTCAATACAATCATATAGGATGGCACCCCGAGAGCTTGAGGAGCTGAGTCAACTAGATGAGTTACTAGAGTTTGGCTTCATCAGTCCTAGTATGTCGCCATGGGGAGCACCAGTATTGTTTGTCAAGAAGAAGGACGGTAGTTTGAGACTTTGTATCCACTACAGGCAATTGAACAAGGTTACAGTGAAGAATAAGTACCCGTTACCGCGCATTGACGATTTGTTTAACTAGTTAACCGGAGCGCAGTGGTTTTCTAAGATAGATCTGAGATCAGGCTATCACCAGCTCAGGATCAGGGCTGAGGATCAGGAGAAGACAGCATTCAGCACGAGATACGGTCATTTCCATTTCACAGTCATGCCGTTTGGATTGACTAATGTGCCGGCAATGTTCATGGACCTGATGCACCGAGTGATAAGGGATTTCGTAGATCGATTCGTGATTGTGTTCATCGACGACATCCTCATTTATTCCAGGACTCGTGAGGAGCACGAGGGACACCTACGTACAGTTTTGCAGACTTTGAGGGACCACCGACTCTACGCTAAGTTTAGCAAGTTCGAGTTTTGGCTACCAGAGGTTAGATTTTTAGGGCACGTAGTTGGAGCGGACGGTGTTGCCGTTGACCCAGAGAAGATTAGAGCCGTGATTGAGTGGCCTACTCCGACTACCGTGACTCAGATTCACAGTTTCTTTGGCTTAGCAGGTTACTATCGCCGATTTGTGCAAGATTTCTCCAAGATCGCTACACCAATGACGAAAGTGACGCAGAAAAATGCGAAGTTTGATTGGAACGAAGGGTGTGAGCAGGCATTCTGTACTATGAAGGAGAAATTGACGACCGCACCTGTCTTAGCATTACCCGAGATCGGGAAAGACTTAGTCGTGTATACAGATGCGTCGAAGATTGGTTTGGGTGGTGTGCTGATGCAAGAGGGCAGAGTTATCGCTTACGCGTCCCGACAGTTGAAAGTTCATGAAAGGAACTACCCGACCCACGACTTAGAGTTGGCGGTGATTGTATTTGCGTTGAAGATTTGGAGACACCATTTGTATGGCGTGCGATTCGAGGTTTTTACAGACCACAAGAGCTTGAAGTACTTGTTTACTCAAAAGGAACTCAACCTGAGACAGAGGCGTTGGCTTGAATTTCTGAAAGACTACGATTTTGCTCTGGAGTATCATCCGGGGAAAGCCAATGTTGTTGCCGATGCTTTGAGCCGCAAAGGATCTGATGCAGAGGTAGTTGTATGTCGTACGACTCATGAGTATGCGTTATTTGAGGCAGCCGAGATGATGAGTTCAGCGGACGTGCCGACGACTACCAGGACACAAATGTGTGGTCAGATGAGATTGCAGACCGTTTCACTACAGACTGTTCTCGAGGGACAGCAAGGCGACGAGTTGTACCAGCATTACAGTGAGATGGCAGACAGTGCAGAGTATCCAGATTGGAGTCGGTCGACGAACTCTTGCTTGAGGTATCGTGGGCGACTGTGGATTCCATTGGCGGTTGACTTACGCACCGAAATACTTCAGGAGGCTCACCGTTCCCGTTTTTCTGTTCATCCGGGTCGAACCAAGATGTACGCTGACATGCGACGTCTTTTCTGGTGGTCAGGGATGAAATCCGATGCGTCGGAGTTTATTCGAGCGTGTGAGATATGCCAGCGCGTGAAAGCTGAGCATCGACGGCCTGGAGGATTGCTGTAGCCCCTACCCATTCCTCGATGGAAGTGGGAGCACATTGCTATGGATTTCATCAGTGGCTTGCCCCGATCTCCTCGTGGTCACGACAGCATCTGGGTAATTGTGGATCGATTGACGAAATCTGCTCATTTCATACCGGTATCCACTACACATAGAGTTGACAGACTGAGCATCCTCTACGAGCGCAAGATTGTCAGATTGCACGGAGTTCCGTTATCGATTGTGTCAGATTGAGGGGCGCAGTTCACTTTGTTATTATGGCAGAGCATGCAGGCTCAGTTTGGCACCAGACTAGAGTTGAGTACGGCGTTCCATCCACAGATAGACGGACAGTCCGAGAGGTTGATCCAAGTGTTGGAAGACATGCTCAGGATGTGTGTTTTGGAATACGGCGGGTCATGGGAAGAGTACCTTCATTTGTGCGAGTTTGCATACAATAACAGTTATCAGGCGAGTATCGGTATGGCACCGTTCGAAGCGCTCTATGGTAGGCCTTGTAGATCACCTTCTTGTTGGGCTGAGCCAGAGGATGTTGTGACAGTTGATCCTGAGATTGTTGTTGATCATACTGAGAAGGTACGGCAGATTCGTCAGAGACTTAAGGGTGCCCAGGAGCGACAGAAGAAATACTACGACTAGTATCACGATGAGCTTCAGTACGACTTGGGAGACTATGTATACCTGAAAGTCTCACCTCTGAAGGGTCACAAACGGTTCGAAATCAAAGGGAAGCTCGCTCCGAGGTTTATCGACCCCTTTAAGATAGTAAAAAGGGTCGGTAAGGTTGCGTATCAGTTAGAATTACCGCCAGAGCTCGCCGGTGTTCATCCAGTATTCCACATTTCGATGCTTCGACTAAACAAGTCAAGTGGAGGGCGACGACCGACGGTAGACTTGAGCCTGATCGAGTTGCAGAACGATGCTACGTACGTGGAGCAGCCGATCCAGATCGTTGACCGCAAAGTCAAGACGTTGAGGAGTAAAGAAATTCCTTCGGTGCTCGTGAAATGGCAATTTCATAGAGACGAGGAGTTGACCTGGGAGTTAGAGTCCTACATGCGCGAGCATTTCCCCTACCTGTTTGATTCCAGTAAGTTCGTAAATCAATTTTACTTATTAGTTTAAATTTCGAGGACGAAATTCTAATAAGTGGGGGAGACTGTAACAACCCCGAATTTTTAACTGACTTGTGTTACACGTGTCAGGATTGTGACCCGGCTACGTGGATACTGGATAGTATTTCAAACTTCGGTAGTCGACGCCGAGGTAATTTTATGATTCTTTGACTTTGTGTATTAGTATTATAGTATTCTACGGGTCTCAAGCCGTTTGGGCTATGTTTTAATTGAGTGAGATTATCGCCTAGTTATACGGGGTTTTCGGGAACTATTTTAGTGGATTTTTATTAATAAACAAAGCCAAATGAAAAATATGACCTAAGTTGAGGAAATAAAACTCTAACAATAAAGTATAACATAAGCATGAGGGAATTTATTGGAATCCTAAGAGTGGGACCGCCTCGAGAAGCGTGTCGAACGCGGGGCAAGGTGCACCGAGTAGGCGAGAATTTTTGTAACCTTATTGGTAATTTAATAAAATTAATGGGATTAATTTAATAGGTTAATATGGATAGGATTGTTAAAATGACACACTTGAGTGAGGAGAACTATTGGATGGTCATAGAGATGTGTATAGGTGTCAAATTGGGATGATGAGCCAAATGACCCATAAGGGTAGTTGTCCAAGGGATGAGCAAGTTTTAAACTCAAGGGCAAAAGGATCATTTCACATGATTACACTTATATAAAAACAAAGGAAACCCTAATGTGCACTATTCATCATCTCCGCCAAACTCCAAGCCGTCACTGTTCATCCCCTCTTCCTCTCGCCACTGCCGCCGCCTCCCACCGGCGACACTAACCCCGACGAGGTACTCCCCACCATCTCTCTCTCTCTCTCTCTTTCGTTTCCTCACTCACTCTCGGTTCTCACTCAACTCTCGGTTCTCGGTCCTCTCTAATGCCACAGGCTCCCATTCCTCGGCTGGACGACCACCACCGCCACCATCGACGAGCCTGACGTCCCAACACCCACCGGTGACGTCGAGGTGCGCTTCTCTCCCTCTCTTTCCTTTCTTTCCTCTCGTTCGGCAGTCATGCATCCTCTCTCACCTTCGGCTGTTTTCTCACTTGTTTTTCCAGTCACCACCGCCACCCACCATGGTGCTGGAACCACGGACGACCACCGGAGGTAGCTAGGTGAGCTCCCCTCCCACGGTTCTCTTCTTCTCTCCATTGCTTGGTGCTTCCACTTTACCACTGTTTTCATGTTTTTTCTTTGGATTGTTTTTTGGACTATTTTGGGGTGACCGGCACTGGTGCCGGTCGAGACTGACCGGAGGCCACCCTCCGGCGACTCTGCTGGCCGGAGGTGGCCCCCCATGTGTGGCTGTTTGGGGGTGTATGTGGGACGTTTTGACAAAAAAAAGAGAAAACGTGAACAGTTGGGCTGTTTTATGTGTGATGGAGTGGGGTGCGTACAGTGTGTGTGTACACACCCCAGTTGGGCTGTGGGTGTGTACACTATAATCGATGTATGGGAATGTTTTTCACTAGTTGTATATGTATGGACTTCGATTAGCATAACAATGTGTGGGGTGGCTGCGCTATATGTATGGGTGTGTGGCTGTGTATGTGCACACCCCAGTTGGGGTGTGGGTGTGTGCACTTTAGTGGGTGATCATAAACTGTGCTATGTGTGTGGAGTGCGTGGCCACAAATTTTATTATTCTATGTGTATGTGTGACGGTTTTGAGTGTATATGTGCAAGGGGTGCACATCTCATTGTGTGTACACCACAGTGGGGTGTACACAACAGTGAGTGTGTACACCACGGTGGGGTGTACACAACACTGTGTGTGTACACCACATTGGGGTGTACACAACAGTTGTATATGGGGGTATGATAGAAAATGAGTATATAACATAATTCCAAGTAATAAATTAATGTTCTAATGCATGTAAACATGGAAAATCACAGTGGGGTGCACACAACAGCGGGGTGTGTGTGCACAAGACAGTAGGGTGTGTGAAGTGTTAGTGTGCACACCAGTGGGGTGTACACATCAATTGTGTGTGTGTGACCATAATGTATAATATTGTAAGTTTAAGAATAAATAAACAAGATTATAAGTATAGACATTTGTATTAAATGAATATGGACTTGTAATGAGGCCCAACAAGGGCCTAATCCACTCATTTTAATAATAAGTCCATAACAAATCTCAATTGGTGTGTATATGGGTTGTGTAAAACCCAATAAGAGTTTAATATGATAAGCACAATTTAAGGCACAAAACGAATACATAAAATGTAATAACGAGCCCATATGCCCAAGTCTAATAATTATCCGTATCTCGAGCCTACTTAGGTGGATATAGGCCTAATACATGGACCCCACCAAGAGCCTAACCAGTGTATAAAAGACATCAACGATAATATAGGTTCCATTAATCGAATGAATTGAAACAAAGTTTATGAGAATTATCCTAAAACTAAATACTAATCCTAAACATATATTCGGGACTTAAATTGTTGTCAGGCATTCGAGAAACACGGGAAGCGCGTTAAAGTCTCGGAGTGAGTACCGGGTCACGTTAGATCAGGTAAGTACATGCATGCCTCGTATGTATGTACGTTAGTAGACCAGTAAGAAAATAACATGTGATTTATACATCCTCTATTTATTGTTTTTGTTGCATTGATCCTTTGCTTGATATTCCATTCCGTTTCCTTGGTTGTATGTTCTTGGCATGAGTGTGTGTCTCGAAGGTATCATGTGGTCCCGCACTAACTGGGACAACGAGGGTGCCCTTTGCAGGGGTAACTGACCACCCCTAGTGATGTGTGTACTGGGTATTGGATTCGAGAGGTGTTGCGATGCCTCTCGATTTCACGCTGCGCTAGTGTTGCGACATTGCCCGGGGAGATCTTGCGAGATCTTTGCCGTATTGCTGTGAAATAGACCACTCATAGTCCTCTTTTTAATCTTAGAACATGCAAATATCGATTGTTTATCTTTCAGTCTCTTTATCATGCATTTGATTTATTTACTTTCCAGTTATTTCTTTTCCGCATGATACTTAGACTGCTTTTCTTGTTATAATCATAAATTACTGTTACATTCTTCTGGTACTACTAGCAATTTTATTCAGTTACTCACCGTCTAATTTGTGACGATGGGTGCAGATAGAGTGGAGAGCAGCAAGGGCAAGGGGCTCTGCCTAGGTGATATACTTTGAGGAGTTGCAGGACATCTGAGAGACGTTATAGTAGGTGATTATACTTTGTTTGCTGATGTGTATATCGTCTTATACTTATTTTGTGGGATTTATTGAACTTGGAATATCTTTTATGAGACTGGTATCATGTATATATGACTATCGAATTGTACATGAATACACGGGGTTTTCCACATTTATAGAATTCCTAATTTCCCTTTGATTGAGTTATTTCCCTTTATTATTAATTGTTTTAGTCTTCCGCTGTGTATTAATGCAATAACTCTTTCATAAATTACCGAATTGATTAAATCGAAGGCTGACTAGGCTTGTCAGGTTGCCGGGTGATGACTCGGGGCCTGCACGGGCTTAGGCTGGGCGTACCCAATTGCATGGGGAAATTGGGGCCGTCACAAGGTTCACCGCTATGACAGCCCCAATTTCTGAAGCAATTGGGAATGCCCGACCTAAACCGGCATAGGCTCCCGAGTTGGTACTTGGCGAGGCTATACATGTCTAGTCAGCCTCAATTCGTTCATTTATGGTTCTAAACATGAGTTATTAGATTATAAATTTTATCAGGTCAATACACAGCGAAATTCAACTATAATCATTTTATAACTCGAAGGGAAATCAGGAATTTTTGATAAATGTAGAACCCCGAATACAAGATAAACATGTATTATCTGGTGATCAAAGTATGAAGAGGACTATTCATGATTTTCAAGTCTCACAACCCAATGATAATACCCAATATGCTTCAAAACAACATATACAAAACAAATAACAACATACTATGCAACAAAGAAAGAAATCGTCCATGAGGAGCACTCAGAGGAAGTCACCTATCATCGGTCCCTTTCCTTTGCCGTTACCTATCCTATCTACACCCACCGTCATAAACTAGACGGTAAGTAACTGAGAGAAATTGAAAGTAGTGCCAGGAGAATTTAATAGTAATTCATGAATTTCCAAGTAAAGTAGTTTAAATATCATGCGGTAATTGAAAGGCAAGAAATATAACAAAGTGCATGATAATTAGACTAAATAGATAAACGATCGAAATTAGAGTGTTCCAAGAATCAACAGAGGCAATAAGTGGTCTAAATCCACAACAATATCCACAACAGCGATGTCGAAACATCGATAACCACAACAATATCCACAACAATCCAGTACTTGGTATCACACAATCACTAAGGGTGGTCACACATTTCTGCAGAAGTGCCCGGATTTGATCCCTCTAGTGCAGGCTGCAAATACCTTCGAGACATACACTTATGCCAAGAACACATAACTAAGGAATAGAATGGAATTCCAAACATGAGATTTATTTCAACAATCACAACATCAGGATATGGAATCACATGATATTTTCTTACTGGCTTACTAATTTACTTGGTACATCGCGTACCCGTCGTGCTCGCGCGATACTAACGCTTGTCCCCGAGTTTTCGACTACCTAACAAGCTTTGAAAAACCCTAATTAATAGGTCTAGTTTTTAATTAACCCTAAGTTGTGTATTCCCATTGTTTTAAATGACTTGGGAAACTCAATAAATCAATAAAAAACTCAACAACTCTTATTGGGTTTCGAAACCACACAAATGTAAGCACACATTCATTGATTAATAGGCTTGGCTCTGTCGTATATGGTCACGTCATGGCCTCAAGGAACCGGCAGTGTGACCACGACTTCACAACCATTAGACAAACATAATCATGTTCAAACACACGACGCGATTCACTCCATGAAAACCAGCACAAACGATGTAAGACCCGAACAACAAGTATGTACTAAGGACCTTGGAACCTCGCTGGTACATACTTGTTCGGAATTATGTCAACACATGTGAATAAGGAAACGATTTCAACACCACATGAAATCACAACAATTCACATTAACAACGTTGTTTCGATCTCTCCGTGGTTGCAAGGCACCAACCACAGCTTGGTGTGGTCTGCGACAACCCCCTATGAGAGGGGGTCCAGCTAGCAGTGCCGCTAGGTTTGGCGGTTTCCAGCGAGGTAGGAAAACAAACACAACACATGACATAATGACAATTCAAGTTCACCACCTCTGTTTAGGACGTTCTAGGGGTTGTGAGACACCATCATGAACATGGTGAGGTCCCTGATTATCCCTCAAGTTACACTATGTCTGATGGCAGTGCCGCCCCAAAAGGCGATTTCCAGCGAGAATACCAAGAGTGAACTGCTTTGATGAAACCCTACAATACCCAGCTTCCAAACATTTGTCGTAAGGGGAGGGGTGCTCTGGGACTGTTGGGACTCCGGTGAACCACCATGGGTCATCCCTGACCAGTCCTTAATCACGGTAGCGCCTCCACTACCGGACATAACACAAAAACAACATCAACAGTTCGATAAACAAAGAACCCCGTCAACACGTAAAGCAACACAAATGTGCCGCAAACCAGAGGTGTTCTAGGGACTCGGACGATAACTTGTGGTCGTCTTTGACCACAACAGCCAGGCAGAACACGAACAAATTGCAGAACAGTGATGAACAGAGAAAGAGATAGAGAGAGAGAAAGAGAGAGAGAACCCACCAATCTTTGGTGACCAAAAACGCCTCCAACGAGTTCCCGACCACCACTGAACCACATAGGTTGGTAGTTTGCTCACAAAGGGGGAGAGTGGAGAGGGCGAGTAGAGAAAGAGAGAATCGATTGTAAGAGATTATAAATAGTGAAATAGTAAAGGGGATGTGGTGGGGTCCTATTTATAGACTTTTTATTGATCAGCACACACATACGCATATCAAGGCTGATCCGACAACCCTATTTATTAAGTTGTGTCACTTAAACAATCCCTTATTTACTCTTATAACATAGCCCGTGTGTTAATTAGTTATCCAACTCCCTTTGTCCAAACGACGCTCCTCGGTCCGCATTGCCTCGTCGCGCGCGTAGTCTCGCCTTGTCTTCGCAAATAATTATTTAAATTATCTAAAAATTCATTTATTTGTATTTTTATACTTTTAAATCCCCCATGTACCCATAACCCAACTGCTGATACCCGCTCGGCTAGTTTTCCTACTAGTTTACTGACTTCACTGTCTGACCACTGAAATATGAGTATAAATACGTAATACTCGTCATCATTCATAAATAGACAAATTTCTACGTCATTACAATCGCTTAGTGCAAAATTAACTCCCACTTCCTCAAATAAATTAGTTAAGAGATGCGCATAGGGGAGATGGCGAACGGTTACTAGAGATAAAGTCTTAACGCCAATAAGGATATGTGGCAAACTAATCGAAATGTGTAGGATGAGCGCCCCGTGTATAAGCATGTCAAGCTGAGAGACGTAGTTCTTGCTCCCACTCCTTGGAATAATGACCTTATGCGACACTTTGTGGAGAAGATGCAATAGTAGCTTGAAGGTCGTGTCCGTTGTACCGATAAGATAATCTTCAAGTAGTCCCTCACGTCTGAAAGAGTTCTTGTCGAACTGCCAAGAGTGAACTTTCCCATGTACAGTGATAATCAGATCGAGAATCGATAGACCAAATGCGACACCAAGAGACACCGAAGTGGTCACCACTTGCTGGCCCACAACTAGCAACGTAATAGTGTAATCAGTGGACGTCTTCATGTTGGAGTAGAATACTCGAACAAAATACGGATAATATTTAGCCTTGTGTCGACAAAAGTACTCCCATCCCATCATCTCTAATAGCTCGCAAATCAGAAGGCGTGCCTTATCGAAGAACTCGAGGTCGACAAGGCCCATTTTCACAATGGTGGCGTCCATCAACGTAGCTCGAACTGGCTCAAGTGTAGACAATATGGAAGCGTCATCATGATGTGCTCAAGTATGTCCCTCGTGATTTAAAGAATCGACAAGTACGGTAGCTGAAGTGTTGACCAAATTGTAGCTATTTGACTGCATAACCCGTTGAGTCCTCGAGAGAGTCACGGTCCGGGATGATGAGGATGAGCCAAAGTCATGCCCGGTCGATTATTGGACTGATTGGCGAGTGGTAGGATGCCTAGAAATTAATCCGGAAGGCAATTGTGATGATGCATGTCGTTCAGACATTTCGTTGAACATTTGGTGTGCTCTCTTAAATTGAGGATTTTTGACAAATATTGATGGACCAAAAGGCTGGAACTAGGTAAATAGGGTATATCCTAGGCTTAAAAGGCAAGAATCAAGCAAACAGAGGGCCAGAAATTGGGTTTGAAGAGATTGGGTTTCTGGTGGATGAAAGCCATGATGTTTGGAAACGTTCTGGAAGAGAGAGAAAATGAAACTGTTTGTTTAAAAAAATAGGTACTCAAATTGCCCAGTGCACTGGCTAATGCTTCTAGAGTGCTGGGTGTTCTGGACTCTGTCTTAGAACCGTGGCGCTACACAGCGCGCTAGACAGAACTTGAACTAAATTTTGAAAATTAGTTTTGACTTGGGAATGGCTCCTCACACGCAACATATATCCCATAAACACCTCGAGATCCGTGTCAAACAATATAGAAAGTACCTAGGACATACTCTAAAGGTCACACTCACAAATCATGCCTAATTCTCGCCTAATTTTCAAAAATTGATCCTTAATTGGTGAAAATGTCTGCAAGTTGGTTTTTCGTGGACACATGAATAAGTTTAAGGTCCCCCTTTTTGCACATGATCACGAAGAAAATGATGTCTAATTTCAATGTGCTTTATGCGCGAATGTAACACCGAATTCTTGGAAATATTGATTGCACTTATATTATAACAAAAGATTTCAGCACAACCAACATGGATTTGATAATCCTCGAGTTGTTGCTTTATGTATGGTACTTGAGCACAACAACTCCCGGGTGCCACATATTCGGCCTCGGCAGTGGACAATACGACCGAATTTTGCTTCTTGCTTAACCATGAAATCAATGAATTTCCTAGCAAGTAACAAAATCTCGATGTGTTTTTCTATCTACTAGGCTTCTCGCATAATAGGAATCAACAAAGCTTCTAAGTTCAAAGTTAGAAACATTGTTGAACCATAGTCCTAAGTCTTGTGTGCCACTCAAGTATCTAAATATTCGCTTGACATGCTTTAACTGCGACTCTTTTGGCTCGGATTGAAACCTAGCACATATACAAATGCTAGACATGATGTCTGGTCTACTAACGGTCAAGTAGAGTAGACTTCCTATCATTCCACGGTAAAGCTTAAGATCAACAGAATTTCCTAAAGGGTCCTTATCCATTTTGACAGTTGAACTACTAGGAGTGTCACATGCCTTCAAATTTTCAAACTTGAATTTCTTAAGTGTGTCCCTCACATACTTCACTTGATTGATGAAAATGCCATGCTTAGATTGCTTGATTTGCAAACTTAAGAAGTATGTTAGTTCACCCATCATGCTCATTTCAAACTCATATGTCATCAAATATGGAAATTCATCATACAAGTGCTTATTTGATGACCCAAAGATGATATCATCCACATAGATTTGAACAAGTAGCATATCATCATTTTTGACCAAAATGAATAAGGTAGGATCTAATGTTCCTTTCATAAACCCTTTGTTAAGAAGGAATGCACTCAACCTATCATACCATACTTTAGGAGCTTGTCTAAATCCATACAAAGCGTTTTGAAGCCTATAAACATGATTTGGAGAATCATGGTCTTCAAAACCCAGTGGTTGTTCTACATATACCTTCTCATTGATAAAGCCATTTAAAAATGTAATTTTTACATCCATTTGGTATAGAAGAAAACCATTGTAGCAAGTATGAGCAAGCAACATTCGAATTGCTTCTAATCTTTCTACCGGTGCAAAGGTTTATTCATAGTTTATTCCTTCTTCTTGATTGTAGCCTTGTGCAACAAACCTAGCCTTGTTTCACACTATCTCTCCCTTCTCTTTCTTTTTGTTTCTAAATACCTATTTGGTTCCTATGATTGTATGGTTCTTAGGTCTAGGGATTAGGTTCCACACCTTTTTCCTTACAAAGTGTCCCAACTCTTCTTGCATAGCCCAAAACTCATCACCTAAGGCTTCATTTATCTAAATAGGATTGGATTGTGATACAAAAGTTATATGCCCTTCATTTCGGTTTAATGAAGACCTACTGGTTATGCCCTCACTTGCGTTGCCTATGATATGTTGATATGAGTGTCCTATAAGGAGTTTAGAGTTCTTAGGTACACTAGATTCGGGTTCCTCTCTAACTTCCTTTTTATGACCGTTGGAATCTTGAGATTTAATAACTTCATCTTCATCATCCAATCTCATTTGTTCTAAGGTATATGTCAACTTCACATGGGGATCCATCTTATCAAACTTAACATGAATGAAATCTTCTATGGTCTTAGATGATCTATTGAAAACTTTATACGCCTTACTATGCATGGAATATCCTAAGAATGTGCATACATTTGACTTTGGGTCAAATTTGTCCAAATGATCATTATCATTTAGGACATAACATGTGCAACCAAACACCTTAAAGTAACCTATGTTGGGCTTTCGGCCTTTCCATAACTCATAAGGGGTCTTGGTCACTTTCTTGTGAACATTTGTCCTATTTAGAATATAACATGTCGTGTTAATGGCTTCGACCCAAAAATGTTTGGCTATGTTGTATTCATTCAACATGGTTTGACACATTTCCTGAGGGTTCGATTCTTTCTCTTAACCACTCCATTTCATTGTGTTGTTCTAGGATAAGAAAGTTGATGTGAATACCCTTGTCTTGCACAAAAATTCTCTAAATTTTTGTTAACAAACTCACCACCTCTATCACATCGAATGATAGTAATTTTGTAGCCCTTTTTATTCTCGACCAAGGCACAAAATTTGACAAAAACTTAAAACACTTCATATTTGTGTGCCAAGAAATAAACCCATGTATATCTAGTGAAATCATCAACAAGCACAATTTACCACATAAACTTTGTGTTTGTGTAGATCCGAACAAATCCATATGAACTAGTTCAAATGCTTTAGTCACATCACTAGTTACTTTCGTCTTAAAGTACGATTTCACTTGTTTGCCAAGTATGCAAGGTTCACATTATTTGTCTTTCTTGTAGGTGCACTTAAGAATGCCTTTAACTATGTTATGCTTAGACAATTGACAAGTTCTCCATACTAGAATGAACTAATCTACGGTGCCACAACCATGCATCACAATCATTTTAAGCACTCAAGCATGAAATATTTTGCATATGCATCTTATCAAAACTAATGGCATAAACATTCTTATCTCTACATGCAACAAATATGGTGTCATGCTTCTCATTCCTAACTATGCATTTCGATGATTCAAACATGACATGAAAACTTATATCACACAATTGGCTAATGTTAAGCAAGTTATGTTTCAAAACATCAACAAGATAGATATGAAAAAGGAATCATTACCAACGGTGTCGATGCCAATCACTTTTCCTTCGTTGTTATCTCAAAATGCCACCTTTCCATCATCATGTCATTTAAGCTCAATGAATTGAATTGCATCTCTCGTCATGTGCCTTGAGCATCCACTATCCATGTACCATGGGGTGCTCCTCCTTGCATCCTACATAACATAAAAAAAGCTAAATTTTGGTACCCAAACTTCCTTGGGTCCGAGAAAGTTAGTATCATAAACATTCTTGACTACCCATGCTAGCTTGCCTTTATGTATCTTGTTCAAAATACATTTGCCAAAATTATGTGATCTATTGCATTTGAGGCACCTACTAGAGTCGGCTAATAGCTTCCTATAGCTCAATAAGCTAGCACCATTGCTTATGCCTCTCTTGTTGAGTGCACGTCGTTGTGCTCCCAACATCATGTCAAACATCTTGGTACCATTAGTGAACTTAGTCACCGTGGTGGTCAAGTCCTCTACTTCTCTTGCTATGTTATTTCTATCATTTATGACTATTTCCAAGTCATGATGGAGATCATCAATAATCTCATTTTGAGACTCTATCTCATTAATGGCTTTGACTAAGCTCTTTTTGAATTATTTGGTCTTTTTTTGACCTATTTTTCCAACTCTTTCTTAAGGTCATGAATATTAGGCTCATCATCTAAGTCATCAATATCATCAAAATCTAAAGAAGTAGAATCATTTACATCACTCTTTGCCATGAGATAAAGAATAATTTCTCATTTTCCGACTCGGAATTGAAACTTGATGAAGATGAATCATGTCAAGTAGCTTTGAAGCTCTTCTTTTCCTTTCTCTTATCATTGCTCTTCTTGAAGTGACAATTTTGCTTTGATATGGCCAAGTTTGCCACATTTGAAACAAGTTGTCTCGCTTGACTTGCTTCCATCGTTGAACTTCTTTTTGGATTTATCATGCCTATACATGGCTTTATGGAGCTTCTTTGATAGCGTGACCACTTCTTCTTCAAGTTCCTTTTCATTACATGGTTCATCATCATCATCGTTCTCAACTGGTGGACTAGGAGCCTTGAAATTTGTTGGTGGACTACTTACCTTTAAAGCTATCACCTTCTTTGATTCTTTTTTTATGTACCGGTGAGTGCTTCCAGTCTAGTTCGATCCATTAGTTTGAACTCATAAACCCTCAACTTTCCACATAAAACATCAAAGGTGTAGTCACTAAGATTTTGTGTCGATTGAATAGTATACTTTTTTGCATCCCATTTCTTACATAAACCACTAAGGAACTTGTACACCGAGTTCTCTTTATCATAATGTTTGCCAAGATTCTTGATCTCATTCAAGAGCTTAGTGAAGCAAGTGATTGCGGTAGCAATGTCTTCATTGGTGCCAACTCGGAATGTTTCATAATACTCCTCAAGAATTCTCAACTTCGTCTTCTTTACTTGAATAATACCCTCATAGTGTACTTCAAGTTTCTCCCATACTTCCTTAGCCCTGTTACATGCACCCACTCGATTGAACTCATTTTCACTAAGTGCACAAAACAAAAGATTCATGGCTTGATTATTGAAAAGCCCAAGTCTTGTCTCATTGGGAGTGTAGTCTTTTCCAGCTTTGTTAGGTGGAACGTAACCTTCAACGATAGAATCCTACATGTTTCTATCTTGTGCTCATACATAGAACTTCATTGTCACTTCCAATGAGTATAGTTGGTCCCATCAAAGTAGGGAGGCCATGTTTCTACCTTGTGCTCATAAATAGAACTTCATTGTCACTTCCAATGAGCATAGTTGGTCCCATCAAAGTAGGGAGGCCATGTTTCTACCTTGTGCTCATAAATAAAACTTCATTGTCACTTCCAATGAGCATAGTTGGTCCCATCAAAGTAGGGAGGCCTAGTAGATGAAGTATCTTCCCTAAGGTGAGCGAAAACTAATGTTTGCATCCTTGTAAGTAAACACTCAAAAATACGTTAGTAACACTTTGAGCAATAACCAACTTTGATACTAGTTGAAACCACACCAAAGAGTGGAGTGAATTAGGTGAACCGAGAGGTTATTGCCTTTCTATAACTTTAAGCTAAAAATCAATGATAATGCATACAGCAATAATAAATATCTATGCTATGCTATAAAGAAGGTGGTAGAAGAGATGGATATGAGACATGATATTTATAGTGGTTCAATTCCAATGATCTACATCAACTACCTAACTGCCTCAGTTAGGATTTTCAAACCCCTACTTATATTATCAAGAAGTGTTACAACCTAAGCATACAACCCTAAAATGCCTAAATACAAATTAGGACTTCCCACCTAGTTTTTGCTAGGGTTTTTGCCTAGCCTCAACTAGCTTTTCCCTTAACTTAGATCCCACTAAGTCTTACAATTAATAATACATAATGAAGTTGATGAATACAATGAAATATTCCTTACAAAGTAAAGTGGTAATACGTCCAACAACTCACAAGCCTCATAGAGTTAAATCACTCTAATGAATGCAAGTATAGATGTGACTAAGTTTTCAATAGAAGTCAATGAATATATGCAACACTTAGTCAAGAAAATCGACAAAATGATATCGATGAAGAATATGCGGTTTCAAAAATAAATGAACAAGTGGTATGTGAAAATCAAGATTAAGACCAACAACTTGTTCAAATAAGTCATAGGCTTAAAGAGATCAACTATAAGTGTCAAACTCAAAACAAGTTGCTTTAGAATACAACAAATGATTTCCAAACCAAACATTTGCTAAAAGGTATAGATTAAGCATAAAAAGTATAGAAAATCAAGAAACCTTACAACCTGAAGTGTATATTCTGAAAATTTAGATTTGTAGCGCAAGTTGTAAGCGTTAGAAGATCGACTTCAAGATCCATATGCAAGCCCTCAACAATTTCAAGTAGTTGTATGAACAAAGTTGACAAATTTTGGAACAAAGTTGACAAATTTTGGTGCAAACTTGGATTTTGGAGAGTATAGGAGCGTATGTGGTGTGTTTTGTGCTCTTGGTGGTTTTGATACTCAGTCAAAACCTTTTTGTTGCCCCATGACCGTTTCTAGTGATCCAAGGGTCCAAAATGATCCCTAAATTCAAATTGAAGGTATAGATCAATGCTTCAAGAAAGCTGTCAGAATATTGCACAATGTGTTGGGTAGGTGTCTAGCGCGCTGGGTACTAAGTTCGAAAAAATTGTTTGCTTACTGCATAGTGCATTTGGTAGATTGGCTAGCGCGTCGAGTCACCTAACGTGCTGGCCAGAACGCCTAGCGCACTGGATGCAAGGGCCTAAAAGTAATTAACTTTTTGGTTTTATAAAATGCCCCTAACAACTATACGACTCTACTAAACCTCTTAAATTACTTTATACATGTTTAGTATAGTCCATATAATGTGTCTAGACATACCAGATGATTTCACAAACCCCAAAAATCAAAAATCCCAGTTTCATGAAAAACATAGGAGCTTTTCTACAAATATTTTTAATATCAATCTAAAAAATCATCTAAATACTTGCCAGTGCATTTAAAAAGAGTTTTGACAATTTGTACACCTTAAATACATGCTTTAAAACTTGTATGCATGATTTAAATAGTTTTAAATCCCGCGAAATTGAAAATCATAAAATTCAAGATTTTAAATTCTTTAAAAACCGAAAACATGAAATGCATGATTCTAAGCTCTTTGTCTTATAAGATGGGACTTATATACCGTACACGACTTGTACAGTTTGTAGTATAGGCTTTCTGATTTTTCCAACAAATTTTGATATTTTTAAATACTAAACAAACTTGTTAGAACCATTTCATGTTGTTTGTTGCTATTTTGATATTTTTAAATACTAAACAAACTTGTTAGAACCATTTCATGTTGTTTGTTGCTATCAAAATCCCAGGTGGAATGTATAATAAAGACACTTAGTCTAACATCTTCGTCTGTGATTCGATTTAAGTGTTCTTGGAGTCCATGGAAAGTACGAAATGTATACTACAAGTTGCTTTTTGGTCAGTATGACAAATATTGAGGTTTTTAAGGTTAATAAGTTTCTCCAAGTTAGCTAGTTGAAGTTATAAATAGTTATTTTTGGAACTAGCTCTCGAGCGTACTTTGGTCGCAAATTTCATGAGGTTTCATGATTTTGTTTCATTTGAAGCTTGATGATAATATAAATGGGTATACAGGGAAGTCATTAGAACCAATTTTAAGGTGATTTGACGCCCCAAAACTCTGAAAAGTCTGCTGAAAGTTGGTTGGTTGTAGTCAGTGACAGCTACACGGGGAATTCATAAGGGATGAACTTGAGTCGTGTGAATGCACAATAGCGTTGGACATGGGTAAGTAAACTAGTGGGGAAGTTTATAGTTATTTCTTTAAGCTTTAATTTGTTATTGTTATCACTCTATCCAATTTCGAAACTCTACTATATTTTTGTGGTTCAAGGCAAGTGAGTCAGCGTGATGCTTGCAAGATAAGGTATCTGGTGTCATTCACCAGGAGTCGGGAGTTGGGGATGCACAATATTGTTTAGGTTCTATACAGGGTGAGAGTTCTTATCTGGACTACTAGGGAATCTCTTATCCGAGTGGATTTTAGGATGGTGTGAGTGTACCATGCCATAAACTCCAAGTCTGGTAGTTGATTTCGGATCCTCTACTCAACGATTGTTTCTTGGTCAAGACTACTTGCACCTTTCTATTGTTCCCTGAACACTCATTTTTTATTGATTTAGATTTAATTTTAGTCTTCATTTATTCATGCAACATGTCCTAATCCAAGTTAAATTTCTATTTTTAATCCAATATTTCAGAAACCGACTTCAGCGAATCCTTGGTGAATCCGGTTTGTTCATCAAATCACTATGCAAATTTGTGGATTCTTCAATAAATTGGTCTCTGTGTTTCATCGACTTGGCCAACACATCCTATTGTAGTTTCAATTCGATGGTCATTCATCAGTATTCTTCTGTAGCCGATTAGTCTATCGATTTCTGTTCATTCTCTAAATCACTGAGAAATCTCTGGTTTTTTTCCAGTTGAATGAATTCTTCATTTTCTTCTTTTTTTCCTTCATTTCTTCACTTTACCTTAATAATACATGAAATCACATAAACAAGAGAAAACCTAACGTAATATAGTCTTTTACATCTAAAAGAACCCTAAAATATACTATAAAACATTGTTTATTTATTGTCGTATCAAATACCCCTAAACTTAACACTTTATTGTCCTGAGCAAACGAATACTCTCAATTATATTCTATTGCATTCATATTTATTGATTACATCTTAAACAGTAGTGATTGTCAAATAGAAACAAATATTACCCTCATGATATAAAAATTATGATAGAATATAAAGATTTTGAAAGAACAAACCCGTAATGATAACTTAACCCTCGTCATGCAATATACCTTAGAACTTAAAGTTCAATTACTAACAAGGCCAGGCCACAATATAGGTTTTCTTAATCTCCACTGATAAGCATCAAGCTTATGGTGACTACTATAGAATCTCAAGATACAAACACCACTAAGTCTTTCACAAATTCAATTTCTTTTTCAATTTCAAATGCGACGACAATTAATGTCAATAGGACCAATAAAAAACATCATTTTCTTTTTTAAGTGTTGGATAAAGAGATACTTCACTTAACCTAGTTATAAGCACTCCAGCTCAATCTTTTTTATTTGAGGAGTTTTCATAAACTCTTCTCCATATTTTACCACTCATTTTTTTCTTTCATATATTTCTTTTTGTTTTCATTCCATACGGTTCCCTACTCCATTTCCTTTGGATACCGCAATTTTTCTTTCTTATAAGAATTCTTTCCTTATCTTTTTCCCACCATCAGATTCCTTACACCATTTACCTTAGAATCTATGGGACACTCTATTTTTAATTTGCAAATCTCCTATTGGAACTTCTCACTTTAGCTATAGTGAAGGAAGTATTGTTTCCAACTAAAAGTAAAGTTTATTGGCTAATTGCCCATGTCTTCGCTTAATTGTAACATAAATTTTTTATTATTATTACTTTTCTCAAATATTGACCTGTATTCTATGTATAACAAGATTCTTAGAAATGTGTCTTGTTTATCTTGCACTTTAGTTTCAATCTTCTACCCATTATCATGTCTAACACAAATCAATCAATCCTTCTAAACTCTTCTAATGCATACACAATTTAGATAAGTTAATCAATAGGGTATAACAATTGGTTCTTTCAATCAGAAAGTCTCATGGGTAATAATAAAAATATCATTTCTATTTAAATTCAAATTATATATAATACATAATATTTCCTAACTACATAAAGTAAAATGAAGTACTAATGAAATAAACTTAGTGCATACTGTTAGATTTATGCATATATCGTTTGCAGTATATGGACCTACATACCAGTTGTCATTGTTTCTCAAGAACTCTAATTATTTGGAAGTGTTCTACTACAACTACAATTTCTATTTAGAGTTTGGTTACATCGGAGATGATAGAGACATACTTGCTTGGAATTCAAATACAATAAGGATGTCGAACTACTTGATATATTTGTATTCGATGACAATTATGGATGAATTGGAGAAGAAGACAAATATGTACATGATCGAGACATGCTCGGTTTACAACACGGTTAATTGAGATCGATTACAACTCCAACAATAAAGGAGTTGAGGTGCTCATTGACGTTATATTAATTATGTAATTCTATACGTCAATGATTCAAAGAGAATTCAGCACTCGTATTTCTTAAATGTACATGAACAACAAAAATAAAGTTATCTAAAAGAGGTGATCGAACTCAATGTTCTTGAAGGACTTGAAGACTTAGAGGATCAAGGTTGGTTGAATCCAATTGTAGCTACGACAACTACAAGTTAGTGTCCATGTGGGATTCTAATTGTATTCTAGTTATAAGTTGGGTAGGAGTGTGTTCCAATAAATACCCAAAAAATGTACGCCACTTTGTGCGCATCGCTTCTATGTCACATAGACAATTGTTGAGAGAAATCGAGGTTCATTAGATAGGTTGTAAATGCTATTCATATAGTGGATTATTTGCAAATTTAGTCATGATTTGTTCAACTACGTTACCAATTTCTTTGTGTTCATTGGTGCTAATTTTCGTCTCTATTTAGTGCCTTTACTTTCCTAATACCGCATGCTATTATGTGTAGCCTCCATTACTTCATTACTGCATTATTGTTCTCTGCAATATTTATTACTGTTTATTGTGACAGATTCATCATTGATAGTGGGCTTAGGGTTAATGAAACATTTAATAGTGGTATAAGAGTTTTGCTCACTTTTGAGTTCTACCTACGTAGAAGAGTGAGATTTTGGAGAGTTTTATCACAATTAGTTCTATTGATGATTTTTTGCAGTTAAAGCTGGCAGAAGGTTGACAAGGTGGTTGTGCCATATGTCTTCCTTTTTTTGAAGGAACCAACTATACTTATTGGAAGGCTAGGATGATACACTTTATATCTTATTCAGATGACACAACGTGGGAGATGATTAACTAGGAGTATGTAGCGCCTGTTGTGATGGATGGCAACAACAACGTAGTAGCAAAGCCTGTTAATCAATGGACTGCTAAGGAGAAAATATTGCATATGAAAAACTCTAAATCCATTAATGCCATCTTTAGTGTTGTAAATGCTCAGAGATTCAAACTTATTGCATTGTGCTCCATAGCTAAACAAGCCTGGAGTGTGCTTGAAACTATCTTTGAAGTTCTGAGTATAGTTAAAATCTCTCAATTGCAGCAATTGGCTTCCATGTTTGATAGATTAAAAATGGAGGACAATGATGACATTGCCTCTTTCAATAGTTGTATTCGTGACATTGCAAATCTAGCATACCAACTTGGAGAGAAGTGTTTCGATGAATTGCTTGTTAGTCAAGCTTTGCGTGCTCTACCGAAGAGATTCGACTCGAAGGCTACAACAATTGGGGAGTGCGAGGACATTGCAAAGATGTTTCTTAATAAATTAATGGGATATTTGCAGACTTATAAGATGAATATGTTCTCTTTAGAGAAAAATCCCAGTGTTGTTTTACAAGTCAGAGTGCAGAAGCAAAAAGGAAGACACTACAATCAAATGAGAAAACTGCTCTTAGAACTAAAGGGAAAGGCGTTCAATGTCCTGAATGTGGAGGTTTCGGACATATTAAGAGAGAATGTACAAATACTCTTAAGAAGAAGAAGAAATTATCTTCTAATTTCTGTGATGATGATGATGATGATGATGATGATGATGATGTTGATAGTGATAATGATGATGATAAGGAGACAACAAGAAAAACTGCAAACGTTGTTGTTTTCACATAATACTATCAAGCCCAACTACACATAACAGTAAGCAATCCTTTATTACTATAAGTGCTAGGCCTGAACCAATTACACTTCTTTAGTCAGTTATTGCTCGTGATCAAGTTACAAATATTGAACCAGTTACTGTTAATGAAGAGCCTTGAGGATTTTCAACGTATTTTTTATGATGCACTTTATGATGAGTGGAAGGAACTCAACAAGTCTAATGGAATTTTAAAATCTGAACTTGATGTTGTGAAGTTTGATTACCACAACGGTGCAATTGAAGTTGAAAAGTTGAAGACTATACTGTTAGGAAGAGATACTGAATTAACAGTGATCATGTAGAAGTTGTAAAAATTAGAAAGTTCCATCAAGAAAATGAATTCCAGTAAATCCAAACTTGATGATATTTTAAATATTGGTCACGTGATCATGTGTGACTTGGTTGTAAAGGTGGAAATTTTGGTAGTTCTATTTCTACTATTTTCATGAAGACTTCTTCAACAAGATATCACAATAAGAATAAAATGAAGGCTTGTGGTTCAACTATCAAATTGAATAATAACACTAATTCTACTATCAAGTCTGATGCTGCTATTGCTAAGTCAGATCTTTCTACTATTAAGGCAAGTCTAGTTACTGTTAAATTTGATTCCATTACAGTTAAGTCAGATGTTGTTATAGTTAAGGCAGATGCTGCTAGTGCCAAGTTTGTTCCAACTTGTCATTATTGTCATAAGAAATGACATATTCGACAAGGTGTTTTAAGATGATTCGAGATCTTAGAAATTCTAAGCTTAAAAAGAAGAAGCAGTGTGTCAATCGAAATGGCAGTTGGAAACTAAAACAAAGATAAAATATATGACAACTCATCTACTATAATCTGCAACAAAACAAGATTCTTGGTATCTTGATAGTGGTTGTTCTTGTCACATGACTGGAAACAAGGTATATCTTTCTGACTATAAACCTCTTAATAATGTTCATGATACCTTTGGTGATGGAGGAAATCAAAAGGGGATTGGTCAAGGAAATTTGATTGTTGATGATTACTTACTTTACGTGGCATTATGCATGTTGATGGACTAAATGTCAATCTCATTAGCATAAGTTAGTTATGTGATCGTGATTTCTTTGTGCAATTCTGATGACATCGATGCGAAGTTCTTAATCATGGAAGTTATTGTGTTATGCAAGGTGTGCGAACTTCAAATAACACATACATGGTTATTCCCACTATGCCATGATGTCAGTGTATATATGTGCATACACTCTTATTCATGCACTTTATTAGAGAATAGCAAGGATCAAGGGGATGTATTGTTACAGTTGTTTCTATATACTGTTACCTACAGTTTGTTCTTTGGGATTTCATATGATGGTCATGGTTTACTGTCCCTGATGATGTATAACTTGCTTACTATGCCTTATGTGATAAGTTTGATGCTGGTACATTCTCACATAAAGGTGGTCTTGGTGATTTTATGGTTACTTTATCAAGTTGCACAGTCAAGTTATAGTGACAACAGTTTAGAACAGAAAGCAATGCTCAACTGAAGGGGAACTTCTGATTATTGCTATTACTTCATGGTTATTTACTGAGACCACACCATTTTAGAATTATTCAGAAGCTAATATGTATAGTTCAGTTATATGGTCTAGATTCTACAATTACAGCTGGTGATTACTGTGATTTTCTTGTTGATAGATTTCTTGAAGAATGATGGTGTAGATTATTATTCTTTCAATTTCGGCAATAGCTTGGTCAAAAAGTGGAAGGGATATGGTATGAAATGATAGTTTGTTTCTATAGTAGTTGCTTATTGTTACTTGGGTGGTTGCTGCTACTACTACTTGCTGCTACTTGGGTGGTTGCTGCTACTACTACTTGCTGCTACTTGGAGTTAAAAACATTTTATACATAAACTACATATCAGGTCTAGATATGCTGTGGTTATTTGGTTTTGACCAAACAATGTAAAAAAGGGAGATTGTTAGGTCTATCCATATATTGCTTGCAGTATATGGACCTACATGCTACTTGTCATTGTTTTTCAAGAAGTCTAATTATTTGGAGGTGTTCTACTGCAAGTACAATATCTATTTAGAGTTTGGTTTCATCGAAGATGATAATGACATACATGCTTGATGATAAAGACATACTTGCTTGGAGTTCAAACACAACAAGGTTGTCGAGCTACTTGATATATTTGGATTCGACTAAAATTATGGATAAATTAGAGAAAACGATAAATATGTACGTGATCGAGACGTGCTTGGTTTACACATAGTTAATTGAGATCAATTACAACTCCAACAATAAAGGAGTCGAGGTGTTTGTTGATGTTACATTAATTATGTAATTCTATACGTCAATGATTTAAAGAGAACTAAGCACTCGTAGTTCTTAATTGTATGTGACCTACAAAAACAAAGTTATCTAAAAGAGGAGATCAAACTCAATGTTCTTGAAGGACTTGAAGACTTGGAAGTACAACAATTGCAAGTTAGTATCTAGGTGGGATTCTAATAGTATTCTAATTATAGGATGGGTATGAGTATGTTCCTATAAATACCAAAACAATGTACGTCAGTTTTGTGCATCGCTTTTGTGTCGCAAAAACCATTGTTGAGAGAATGCGATGTTCATTAGAGAGGTTGTAAACGCTATTGACATAGCGGATTATTTACACATTTAGGCATGACTAGCTGAACTGTGTTACCAGTTTCATTGTGTTCATTGGTGTTGATTTTCTTCTCTATTTACTGCATTTGCATTCCTGTTACTGCATGCTATTTTGTGCATTACTGCATCATTTTTCTATACAGTATCTATTACAGTTTACTTTGACAAACTTATAATTGATGTTGGGCTCAAGGTTAACAAGGATTTTAACACATACTTACCTGTATCCTTGAAAAACTCGTAATTATTTTTGTACTATTGAATATTGAACAAATTAAGTGAATTCTACCTCTCGAACTTTCCATATTTCACTTTTTTATACTCCACATCACCTAATACCCGTAAACTTATTCCAAACCTTGTCCTCAAGGTTTAAAAATTAAGTTGGATTTTCAACAAAACAAATATACCAAGTGAAGCATAAGTTAATAATAAATAATAAACTAATTTAAACAACAATATGATATATGAATAAACTTCCATAAAAATTATCAATAAAATTCATCCAACATCATCACCAATATTAATGTATCATTACAATCAACAAGATATCATAAAATCATCATCAAATCATTATCAAATTATCACATCCTCACATCATCACATCACAGATCGCAATGTCAAATAAAAAATTACTGACTGATAACTCGCCGCAAGATCGTAGAGTCTGTAATAAACTCGCAACTCTACAACTCTATCAGACTAGACTCAATTGATCAGTAATAGCATATGGGTAAATGGTATAGGAATCTTTGCTCCTCTTCTTTAAAATCTTCCAGTTACTCTTCTTTTAAAGCCATGCATGCTCCTCGCTAATTCCCGTTAGTTCTGATACATGAGTTATTGGTTCCTCAGAGTGCTCATCGGGGGTTACAGAATTAATCCTATCATGGACAACTCTATCTCTTATATATACATACCAGAATAATCTTTAGTAGGTAACTCTGGCTCATTCTCTCATTGTAGGCTGCATTTTGCATCTCTTCAAGTACTCTTTTGTTCTCTTCTCTTATTTGTCTTCTTTCTTCAATCCCCCTTCTTTTGTATCTTTGTTTTCTTTCCCTCATCCCCTGAATCCATATAGAAAGATAATTTTCCATAAGTCTCTATGCTTGCATCAATGATAGTCTTATCAAGGAAGACGTCCATATCAAATCCAAGATAGGAACTTGATTTCTTCTACAAAATTCTACTATCATCAAAGGAAAAGACAATCCTTCATTCTTATTTGTAGTCATGGCATTCCTAATGGCATCAGAAATAGCCTTGCCAAACATCAATGTACCAATCCCTTGAACAATGTGGTAAAACAAAATCACCATGTAATTCACAACTTCATAATATTAATGACTCGGCTATAGATTTGTGTTGATGAATTAATTTCAAGCATTGGTGATTTTCCTTGAATGCTTGGTAGTGATGTGTTTCGGATATCCATCCTTATATACGAGAAATTCATCCCCTGGGATTGCTTCCAATCTACTCCTTATTAACTCGTGGGGAAACTCATGCTTATAATTATACTCCAATTTTGGAAAGTCATCAATTCCTTTATTATGAAAGTCTGGTAATCCAAAATATTGGTTTGTTCTTTTATGAGAATAATCCACTTATCTCCCTCTAACAGCGAAGACATTCTTACTCTCACTTCCATGCCCATTGGCATAAAATTCTCAAAGAAAAATTTCACGATCTTGCTCACTAGGGATATCTTTATGTTCCTTTCTCAAATAATCTCTAAAATTTTAGGCACGTAATTCAATTCATTCTTCACATTAAATCCCCTCTAGGATCACGTTACTTCCTTTATTCAAATCACTTCGAAATCTAGAAAGAACTTTCTCATTGATAAAATTCCTCTTCTCATAGGCAAACTCCATATCTACTTTAATGGTTTCCTCAACATTCTCCTCTTATGAATTGTAACTAAATAATGAAGGTGGAGTCGGTTCTCTTTGTAGTCTATTCCTAAGAGAGTTAATTGAAACTTTCATTGGTCAAATTGGTGTAGGTGGAACTTTGGTTTTGGTCTTACGTTGTTCAACTATAACTTTCTTTCTCTTATTCTCTCTTGAACTTCTACCTCATCCACTTCCAGCCATTATCTTTATCAAATAATCACAACTTGGTAAAATCAAATACTCTGTTTATTTAAGGAGAAATCTACTTGAAAAGTTAATTTGCAAAAGAATTTCATATTTATGGAACGAAAAACAATTAAAAATCATTATCGTAAAAGTAAACAATTTAGTTATAAACTTAAGTCATTTGAAAAACAAAGAAAACAAGCCAAACCCCCAAATTCATTTAAAACTTAATTTGAAACCAATTACGTATAAAGATTATTTGATCAACATGGACCAAAAATTTTGAAAACTTGATATTTGTAAATGAAGAATCAACTTATCATGCTATCTTTATACTATTAAAATCAATGACACCATTCAACAATAAAAACAATTTTATCAAATAATTTCGAAATCAAGATTTCATCAAAAATTGAATTCCAAAAATTCATGAAAAACCAAATTGTTCAACATTAAAAATCTAGGGTTTTCCGTGATTACCTTCTTGCTAGTGAATCCCCCAAGATTGAAACTCTTGAACTCCTCCAAATTTCACTTCATAGCACCAAAACCCTAGAATGGCCTATAATATAAAATCTCACTTCTAATGGTTTGAACAAAACAAGATTGAGGTGGGAATCATTTAAATACTCTAAAATCGAGCTTAAAAGGGTTGATTTTAGGCAAGAATGTGGTCCCTAAGTCAAATGGTTGGGATAATTTATGTGTGTGAGATGATTTATTGTTGGAAAATTGGTGTTTTCTTTTAAAACTTGAATTCAGACCCAACGAATCAGAGTTTAAGTGGAATCACTGGAAAATCACTACCTAAATTGGTGGAAATAAGCATTGGTTCATCACTGATTTTCCTAGCGATTTTCAGTTATATCATGGATTCGCCGAGGAATTGCTAAACTTAATCTTGAACTAAAACTTTTGTGCACTACTTCCGATTTACCTAGCGATTTACAATATAAAATGGAAACTCTAGCAAATCTCCAGACTACAATCACTGTTCATTCGATTTTATTCATAAATTATATATATCATATCTTATAATCAATATAAAGGTAGAATTCATCAAAAAATCAGAAACTTGAATTCGATATATAACTAATCAATTAGATTAGTTATTTTATTGATTAAACAAATAATGTAAATGGCAAAAGGTAAATAATTGGCAAGAATGGCATAACAGCTCAATCACGTACCCCCTATATTTGAAATTATTCAAGAATTGAAATTCCCAAAATATCCCAAACAAGAGTTAAAAAGTGAGTGAATAAAAAAAACTAACTAAATCTAATACTAAAATGGAAATAAAGATAGTGAATGGGTTGCCTCCCATTGAATGCTTTTGGTTACAGTTGTTTTCTTGACTGAGCCAATCCGTATAAGTAGATCTATAATAAGAAATTGTTCTTCCTGACCATGTTTAAAAATAATCTGCACATCTCTAATACCTATTTTAATAATTCCTTGAGCTATATCAAGGGTTATATGTCCAGTACTAGAAAAGGCCTTCCTAATATAGTACTAGTTTCGTCCTCTACTTCATGGTTCAGAATAACAAAATCTAATAGGAAATTGTTAGTTTCAATTTTAACTTCCACATCTCTAAGTATACCCATACCCATATTCTGGATCCATTAGCAGAATAAACAATAATATCCATATCATTATCATACTTCAACAACAACAATGTAGCCTTAGTCACATTATCATACTTCCTACTACAAAGATTATGTTCTAAAAGATTAGAAAAAGGCAGAGTGTAATATAGTGCTTCAGAGTCACATTTAAGATCCATAAATTCTCTACTATTTATAACAATAAGAATTGTAACGTTAGTTGGTTCATTGTCTTTAATCTTATTAAGGGGGTGTATTCAATGTGACAAATCCATGGATTTGTTTAAATGATGGATTTCATGAAATTTGATGAATTTGGATGGACTTATCCAAAATCCATCCTAATCTCATGGGTAGAGGTAGGATTTTGTCATGTTTTTTTTAATATAAATCCATCAAAATTCTAATGTGTTTAAGGATTGAATACACCTTAACTTACTAGAAATCCATTAAAATCCATCCAAATCCTAATTGAATACCCCTTGACTTTTCAAAATTCTATTAAAATCCTTTGAACTCTAAATTAAATACACCTTGATTTAAAATCATCCAAACTCTTTTAAAATCCTATCAAATCCTCCAATTGAATACACCCTCCTATTTTTATCCCCTGGATCTTTCAAGATTAATGAATTAATTGAGTATAGTTCCTTACACATTTTCTCATTATCTCTCAAGATAATATAGTTATCTTCATTTGGTAGTTAAATGGTAGGATATTGAACATTGATCACAACTCTTGCAATTGATAAGAACGGTTGACCTAATATAATTGAACTAATTTTGGACATTCTAAAGGGTAGAACTATGAAGAAATTGGCTATATAGTTATAGTCTTGTATTTTAACTGGAACATTGACAACCATTACTAATAGATCAACATCCTAGCCAATCATATGTGGAATTCTTCTTTTTGTAAGTCTTAATATAGTCTTAAAGAATATTTGTCAAGACATTATATTTATTACTGAATTTATATCACATGAGGCTTTGAAGTGCCAAAATCCATTCACATTTATATGTAAATTAATTTCACTAGGATCCTTAAGCTTTATAGGGCTTAGATCCAGTTTTTTCTTATTCTTAGACTTTTTAGCTTAGGGATTTTTGGCTTAATTATATCCTTCTCAGTCTCTGGTGGTTTAACTCTCCATTCTTAAGTTACTTTCTTTTCATGTGAAGTGCCGTCAACTTATTCTTTCTTTGAGTCATGATTTTCATCTTCCATTGTTACTGCATTAATTTTATAAACTTCGGTAATTAGATTACCATAATGATTAAGTTCTAAGGAATCATTATCTTGAAAATCTTTATTAAGAAATCCATCAAAATCATCAAGGTTATCTTCTTCATTAAATTTGAAAATGACAACTCTATCCTCAAATTCCATAGACATTGTTCCTTCAAAAATATCTAACTTAGTTTTAGCAGTTTTAAGAAAAAGTCTACCTAACAGTATAGAAGGAGAATTAGGTATTATAGAATCTCCCATTTCTATGCCATAAAAATTTATTGAAAATACTAAGTCATCTACTTTGACTAAAACGTATTCTAATAAATCGTATGGTATAACAGTAGTACTATCAACTAATATGAGAATAATAGGTGTATTAGTTAACAATCTTATATTCAACGATTCATAGAGTTTAAGTGATATCACAATTATTGATGCTCCAAGATCACACATAGCAAAATCAATAGAAGTTCATATTGTAATAGGTATTCCAAACATTCCTCGATCAGAACATTTCTCAGGTATTTTCCTTTTAATTAAGGCAGATACCTTCTCTACTAGGTTTTCCTTAGTTTTTTCTAAAAATTTATCCTTAGATTCAGAAAATTATTTCAAAACATCATTATAGTTTGACAATCGCATAATTGATTCCATTAAAGGTTTACTAATTTCTATTTCTCTAAATTCTTCAAATATGTCTCCATTATTTTCTTCCTTCCTAGCATCAGCTTATCGTTAAGGAACTGAAGAATAAGAATACATATCTTCATTCAAATTATTATAAATCTTATCATCTTTTTCAATATTGGCTCCTTTAGAAGTTTGTAAAGATTTTTCATAAGCTTCGACTCTAGCAAAATGTCATGGGTACAACATTTCAGAAAAAGGTGTAAATCTTAATTGCTCAACCATCCATTCACTAGTAGGAATGGCATTGGTCATCATTTCTTCTTCTCTTATTTTCTATATTTTCTTTTTCTTTATACCTCTTTTCGGTATCTTTTATGGTTTGTGTCTCTTCCTTATTAACAAAAAACAAAGCATTAACTTGTGTTTGACTATTAGGAGTAGTTTGAGTAGGTTGAGTAGATACTTTAGTTTGATTACTCAATTTATTAATTTGCAAATTCATCTGGCTTAACTGATTTTTCAATTCATTAATGGATGAATCAGTTCTAACTTAATTTTGAGAAATCAAAGTAAAATTTTAATGACTTTGAGTCATGAAGTTATGCAATATTCGCTATAAGTTTGGTTGCACAAGTTAAACCATTTGTTGCAATTGTTGAATAGATGCAGATTGCATCCGTGCTCTTACTCTATAAGTGCTATAAGATAAGTATTTAGAGAGTGCTTGCTCTATTTATCGAGAATAGGGGAACTCGAGTGTTGGTAATCCCACACCTATAGCCGATGTAAGGAAATTGTTTTAAAACCAATCTTTCAAACCGATGAAACAACACATGAGAATAACATTAGGGCTAAAATGTGGGTCCTCAAGCTTAGGTATATTTCTTTTACTCTAATTTAAAATTGTTTACTTTACTTCTTTAGTATAATTAATTTATTTTTAAAACTAATTTCCCTTTTTGTTTGTTAAACTTAATCTGACTGAGTCATGTGGATCCAACCCTGTGCTTACCATTGCTTCATTCTTGTGGGATTGGTAACCTTAGTACTAGTTATATTTGACATATACAACACGTGATCAAGTTTTGGTGCCGTTGTTGGGGACTTCGTTCCAAATTGGGTTTAACTTTGTTTTTACTTTTGCTTTTGTTTTGTTTTCCTTTCTTTTGTCTACTAGTTTATGCACTGTAGGCTAACTCAATCCAAGTTGACCGGTTCACTATTACCTTTCAGCATAGAAATCGATAGGACCTATCGGAGGATGGCTAGGGAAGCTCTCATCCAAGAGTCCACTTTTCCCTTCTACAATGGTTGATGACGCTTGCGAAGCTGGCGACAATCGACCGATAACCATGGGGTGCATAAATGAAGATCTAAAAAATCTTTTTACAAAGTAGCCTTATGCAAAAACTTCAGACCGAGAATCGAAGCTTTGAGGTTAAGTCCAAATTCATTTACCTCTTGCCTACCTTCCATGGCATGGAAGGTGAAGACCCGATGGCTTTCCTAAATTTTAAAACAAGTTGTCAGTCTATGAAACCACCATAAATGGAAGAGAAAGCGGTAAAAATTTGGGCTTTCCTGTTCTGCTTAAAGTTAAAGCCAAGGAATGGCTTTTTTATCTCTGCCCTGGCTGCATTATCTCATGGCATAACATGGATGATCTGTTCTTAACGGAGTATTTCCTTAAGGACAAAGTTACACAACTCATTAAAGAGATGCAATATCAAGATGAATATCGGCGAGTCTTTTAGTGATTATTGGGAGTACTATGAGAGCCTAATTGCTAATTGCTCACAACATGGCTAGTGTGATAGGCTCATTATAAGATTTTTCTATGTCGACATGACTTTCCTAGAGATGCGTATGATTGATAGTGCTTGTAGTGGTCACATTTGTGACAAAACCCCTGCGCAAATGAAGCAATTCTATGAAGACATATCGCAACAGTCCCGATTATGACGCGCATTGAAGTTATTTAGTTAAAGCTACTACTAGCTCCACTGACAAGAAAATTAATCAGTTGACTTCCCTTGTGGAACTTCTACTGACTAGTGGCCAATCGCATGTCAAGCTTATGAAGTATACTCAGCCACAAGCCATACGACTAATGAATTTCCAACTTTTTTTAGGACAATCAACATGCCAATATCGTGGGTAACTAATTCTAAGGGCCAACCTAAACGCCCTTTAGAAATAGTTACAATCAAGCAACGGCGAAGAATAACCCTATAATGACTCGTTACTTAAGCTTGTAATTAGCAATAAATCAAATTTTAATTAAATGGGATTAAACTTGAGATAATGCTTAGCGTACCTTTAATAGCGTGTATGTGTGTGTTAGTGTGATGAATTGTGTTTAAATGGTGTGTATTATAATTATGTGTTAATTAGTTAATGGACTAGTTGGGTACACGGTTAGTTGTAAAGGTAAAGACACCGTAATAGAGTCACGAGAATGCGCCCTCGCCCGAGTATGCTTGTTGGCAAAATAAGTACAAATTCATATATATATATATATATATATATATAATAAACGCGCTCGCCCGAGTGTGCTTGTTGGCAAAATAAGTACAAATTCATATATATATATATATAATAAAAATATAATAAAAGAAAAACAGATGGATAAATTTACAATAAACCTCGAGATGACGTGATGTGTATCTCGAGGCAAGGTTTATTTATAAAATAAAATTCTCACCACTCTGTCTGAACGATAGCCAAGAAAGAGAGATGAGAGAAATCGAGCGCTAGGAGGGAGAACGAGAGAGTAATAGCAAGCTTGGGAATGACTCGGATCAATGGCGAAGCCAGTAATCGAATTACTTGTTTTTCCTCGCAATTTTAGTGAGTGTTTCATTAGTTTTTGTCAGGGCCCAAATTTCTAACCTCGTTTTGATTTCCTTAATCTGGAACACTAACCAGTCAAGTGGGACCCACACTTTGATACAACGACTAAGGCACGTTACCAGGGTAGATTGTATTTTTGTATTGATTCTATGCATAGTGTTAGGTATTGTGTAGACTAAGTCTGCTCATATAGTGTAGACGTTGAGGCGAGAGCGGGAACATGCCTCGAGTTGCGTGCGAACCGGGAAATCGGGTAGTTAGCATTTTGGTAAGTCTTGTTTAATATTAATATAAATTTAGGAAATATTCATATGCATTACGAGATTATTTATAAGTCTATGGTTGTATTTATATTAATGCAAATATAAAGAGAATCCTATAATTTGGTTTGAAAATCTACAACACTTGGACTTACCTCGGGATACGTGTTAGCACACACTCCCATGAAAGGTGTGTCAATGATTTGGTGTCACTAAGGACTTGGACAACTCAATTAGAAGCCTTAGATTTATCCTTAAGATATGTAAGCACATTAGATCAAAACTATATATACCATTGCCTTCTCATATTTTTCATTACAATGCATGTTATTACAAACGCAAAATCCAGATCAATACACTTGAAAAACTACAAGAAATTTGAGTGATTAGTGAGGAAGATTTCTAAATCAAAGTTAAAGAACCAAGTCTCACAAATAGCTACAATCCTAAGTATTTGTTCTTCATTGTCATGCATACCAATATGAGGTTTTTGGGTTTTAATCAAAGGATTTTCTATTTAGATTTGTCAAAGTGTTTCTAATGTTATATAGATACATTCCTAAGCTCTAATTTCAAAGCTCAAGTTTCATTTTCGGGTTTTAAAAGTTTTGGAACAAAACAAGATTTTCAAATAATGAAATTGATTTTGTGATAATCAGCCATGTTAAGGTGTTTGTTTGCAAAATCTAAACCCATTTTTTAAATCCTTCTCAAAAAACACTATGGATAGCATTTGTGCCTTTGAATTTTGTTTTAAAAGTTAAAGTTTTGAACTTTTCCCAAGTTTGAATGTGTTGAGCAAATGCAATACATGCATATTGAAATTCATTAAATTTATGAATGCATGTGAGATAATTGAAATGCCTGTTTTGTTGAGTTATTGAGGATGTTTGTAGGTTTCTGTTAGAGGGGAACAGAGGCCCAAGGCGAAGGGAGAAGGCCTCTAGCTTGGGAAGAACTCAAAATTCTGGTTGCAGAATTCTAGGTTTCCCAGAAGCTGGGGCACGCTCCACTTTCAGAGTATACCCAATGACAACTTTTTTGGCATTTCATTCCTATTAATTTGCTAGTCTTGTATAGTTCTTTTGGACTGTCTTACCATTATATTATGATGTTATGTGTTCTTGGTTTCTATGCTCACTTGATGAGTCCTGCTTTCATGATATCCATTTCCTTATTTTGTCTCATTGACTCTATCTCATGCTATGTCAATTCTTGTTGTTTAAATGTGAAATAAATGATAGATAGCATGCTATTAGCCTAGTGAGCATCTTATGACTATTTATGTAGACTTGTATTCCTTATTTGCTTCGGTGTGTAAAATGTGACTATGCCTTGACATTCCATACTTGGTAATTCTTGAATTTTAAAATGTAGTTTTCGCATTTAGGTCTCGTACTCGATCAAGGTGTGCGAGACTCATGGAGTTAGAGTTCCTAGGGATGTCAGTACATGTTACCTGACATGGTATGACACTCAGGGTTAGAGTCCCTGAGGTGATCTACACACTGGGTTAGAGTCCCTGGCACACTTGGGTTAGAGTACCTCTTGCTATATGATATTGGGTCAGAGTGACGCAGTTCATTGCCAACCGGACCTAAGTCACCACTGCTTAGTCTAGTGTCAGCTTCATTTATTTAACTTTGGTATTTACTCACATATGGTTTATATTCCAGCTTTCCTATTTATATGTTTTTAAATACCACTCGATTATATTTGGAAATGAAATTTAAACTAGTCATCAGGGATTATTGTTTTATTCTAGTACTCACTGTCCTTTTTATGACGGTGGGTGTATAACTGACTACCAGCAGGCCAAGCAAGAAGAAGATCGACGATTATCGCTGAGTTAGCGGTGTGTCACGACATTTGTTTGTAGGTTTACTTTGATATTTTAATTGTATTAGATACCGTATGTCTTTCAGATACTATTTGGGTTATATATTTTGGTTGAGCGTTAGTTCCCCGACCTAACTTAGACTGCTTTATTATATTTTGAAGTTATCTTATAAATGTGATGTCATTCCCTAGTTTTTCACACTTAGGTTTATTTTTAATTGGCTTATGCAAAAACTACGAATGGCTTTAGCATAATCTTAAAAGCTTCCACATTTAAATGACTAAGACTTTCGCCAAATAATTAACCATGTTAATAAAAGCTTTAATTAACACTAAATGTCATAAATTGAATAGGACATGAGAAATGAGATGAAAAGGTATTAAGGCTAACTAATAAGTAGCTAAGTCCTACGTGGATAGGATTAGGGCTTAATTACGGGATTAGGTTGGGCGATACCCTAAATTAGGAGAGAGGCCATCACAATTCGTAATAGAGCATATGTATTAGAACCTTAGATAAGAAAAACATGAACTTGCATAAAACACAAACATTAGAAGTGGAAACCAGATGATCCTTGCCTAGAAAACTATTTTTGTTGGGAATTGAGCGAAAATAAGTTGTGGTTATCAATAGGTGTACTTGTTATATTTTATATATATACAATATGTATGTAGAAATGGATTCTCGATCACGATCGTGGAGTATGATGAGAGATCAGCTAGAGATCATAGATGATTGCAATAGTAGTAGTCAGCACACTATTACTGCAGGCACATGCGACATGGGACTGACATGGTCACTGCTCAGGAACAACAAATGATTAAGATCTTCTTGAATTTGCGAGCAAACTCTACACTAGTTTCGACTGAAAAGAAAACATAAGGATAGAGAAGAAGTTTGTGAGCTTACAATAGTTTGTTGGGGACAATTTTCGAGAATGATGTTAATGACGCTTTCTACTTTGGAAATGGATTGAGGCTAGACATCATGCACCAAGTTTTCAGCACTACAGCCCGATCCTTGCAAGAAATATATCAACGACCGCTCTCCCACGAGATATATGAGTTTGGCGGAGTTAGCAACTTTCGTTCTATAGAGATAAAGGAGACAACTTACCCATTTCAGTTGCAGTCAGATTAAACACAATGTTCATTGGTTGTCAGTGTACCACGTACACATCGAGTGCTACAGTAAGTCTATCATATTTGAGATTCTGGGACGTCCGATGTTCGTTCACTGAGGTAGTACACTGAGACTCAACACCACGAGAGGTCGATTTGCATCCAGTGGAGAGATGGAGACTCTAATAGCGTTGTACCCAGTAGCAGAGGGTCAGGGACTTAGACTTGAGGAGATACCGATTGTCAGAGACTTCCATGATGATTTCCCAAAGGATTTACCTGGATTACTACCACCAGGAGAGGTAGACTTCATCATCGGCTGCGTACCAGACCGATCACGATAACGCTGTACCGCATGGCTTAGAGAGAGTTAGAGGAGTTAGAGGAGTTGAGGACTCAGCTTGAGGATTAGGGAGAGAAGGGATTCATCACACCTTTGATGTCACCATGGGGAGCGCCAGTCCTATTTGTGTAGAAGAAAGATGGTAGTCTGAGGCTTTGCATCAACTACAGGCAGCTGAACAGAGTGACATTGAGAAACAAGTACCTACTACCGTGGATAGACAATTTATTTGATCAGTTGAGAGGAACGCAAATTTTCTCCAAGATAGACTTGAGATCGAGGTATCATTAGCTTAGGATCCGGGATGAGGACAAGTCCAAGACAACATTCAACACCATATACGGGCACTACAAGTTCACGGTCATGCCATTTGGGGCTGACCAACGTCCCGCAGTATTCATGAGTTTAATGCACTGGGTACTCTGGCCATATCTCGACCGCTTCATGATAGCCTTCATCAACGACATCTTGATATACTCAAGGACACGAGAGGACCACGAGCAGCACCTTAGAGAGGCGTTGCAGACATTAAGGAAGCACCGACTATTCGCTAAGTTTAGCAAATGCTAATTTTGGCTTCTAGAGATCAAGGTCTTGGGGCACGTTGTTGGAGCAACAGGGATTGTGGAAGATCCAGCCAAGATTAAGGCGAGCATTGATTGGTCAGCACCGACATTAGTACAGTAGATCAGGAGTTTTTTAAGGTTAGCCGTGTATTATCGCTAGTTCATGAAGGATTTTCTCAAAACTTGCTTCATCGATGACGAGGCTAACAGAAAAGGACATTGCATACTAGTGGACTGAGTAGTGTGAGGCTCCACTTGCTCAGTTAAAGAGATCATTGACTACCACGCCAGTATTAGTACTACTAGAGGTTGGACAGGGATTTCTAGTTTACACAGATGTTTCTCATACGGGTTTAGGTTGCGTGTTGATGCAGGGCACCGAGGTTATGGCATACATGTCGAGGCAGTTGAAAGTACATGAGAAGAACTATCCTATGCACGATCTAGAGTTGGTTGCGATTGTATTTGTATTGAAGACTTGGAGACATCTTCTCTATGGAGAGAAGCTCCCACTCTTCACTAATCATAAGAGTTTAAAGTATTTCTTCACACAAAAAGAGTTGAACATGAGACTGCACCGTTGGTTAGAGTTCTTGAAAGACTACGAATTTTCCTTAGAGTATCATCCAGGAAAAGTGAACATAGTTGTAGATGCGCTAAGTAGGAGACTGACTAGAGATGTCGAGGTTGTCTAATGTCACATCATGCATAAGTACGGTTTACTTGAGGCAATGGCAACATGTAAAATAGAGTTTCCTACTAACACTCGGTGATAATTTGCACACAGATGAGACTGTAGACCGTATATACACTGAGAGTGTAAGAGAGTCAAAGGACCAACCGGTTGTACTTGAGATTCAGTGAGTTACCACAAAGTGTACAGTGTACGGACTGGGCAGAGACGGCGCATCAATGTCTGAGATCTCGAGGTAGGTTTTGGATACCAGAGGTACTAGAGCTGAGAGATGAGATCTTTTAGGAGTCGCACCGTTCCAGATTCAACATTCATCTAGGTAGGACCAACATGTACCACAACATGAGGAAACATTTTTGGTTGCTTGGGATGAAGGTAGACGTATCCGGGTTCATTAGGAATTATGGTATTTATCAACAAGTGAAGTTTGAGCATCGCAGACCGGGGGGACTACTATAGTTGCTTCCCATTCCTCGATGGAAGTGGGATGAAATTTCTATGGATTTCATCAGAGGATTGTCGAGGACCATAAGGATACATGACTCGTTATGGGTGATAATTGACAGACTGATGAAGTCTGCTCATTTCCTACCAGTGGCGTCTCACTACATATTTGACCAACTGAGTGTACTGTTCGAGAGAAAGATTATTAGGTTGCACGGGGTAGCATTGACTATCACGTCAGATCGAAATGCTACATATATGTTTAAGATGCGGTGGAGTATGCAGGAGCAGTACGGTAAGCACCTACAGTTCAGTGCGGTTTTCCACCCTCAGACCGGCGGGGCAGACAGAGTGATTGATTCAGGTCCTTGAGGACATGTTGTGGGTTTGCGTGTTAGAGTTTGGCAGATCTTGAGTGGAGTACCTACCATTGTATAAGTTCGCATATAACAACAGTTATTAGGCTAGCATTGAGATGGTGATGTTTAAGGCTTTGTATGGCAGACCGTGTTGCTAGCCGTCGTGTTGGGCTGAGCTAGAGGATCGGGAGATTGTGGGACCTGAGATTGTTGTTCACCACACGAAGATGGTCAAGCTAATCCGTTAAAGACTCAGAGGAGCACATGATTGGCAGAAGAGATATGCAAATAAGTATCGCAGTGATCTCGTGTATTCAGAGGGAGCCTTTATCTATTTAAAGGTTTCCCCTCGGAAGGGTTTTCATTGATTTGAGGTGAAAGACAAGCTTACACCGAGGTACATAGGGCCTTTCATGATTAAGAAACTAGTCAAGAAAGTGGAATATGAGCTTGAGCTGCCTCTATAGATGTCAGTGGTTCATTCAGTGTTCCACATTTCAATGATTCGACTAGCTGAGTCGAAGATAGGCATGCAATCGATAGTTGACTTGAATTAGATCGACCTGAGCGAGGACATCTCTTACAGGGAACAGCCCATTCAGATCCTAGATCGAAAGGTACAATAGTTGAGGAGTATCCCAAAAGTACTCGTCAAGGGGCAGTTCCATGATGACATGAAACTCACTTGGGAACAGGAGGACTTCATGCAAGATAGATTCTTGTACCTTTTCGAGTCAGGTAGAACCATAACTTAAACTTAATTTCGAGGACAAATTTCCATTTTTTTGAGAATATTTATCAGGGCCCAAAACTCTAACCTCATTTTGATTTTCTTAATTAGGATCACCGACCCATCACGTGAGACCCACACCGTGGTACAACACCGACCGAGGCACATGGCTGAGGTATATTGTACTTTTGTATTGATTATATGCCTAGTGTTATGTATTGCGTTAGCTTACTAAGTCGGTTTATACAGTGTAGGCGCCAAGGCGAGAGCGAAGACGCGCCTCAAGTTGCGTTTGAGCCAAGGAACCGGATAGTTAGTATTTTGGTAAGTCTTGTTTAATATTAATATGAATTTAGAAAACATTCATATGCATTATGAGATTATTTATAAGTTTATGGTTGCATTTATATTAATGTAAATCAAAAGAGAATCCTATAGTTTGGTTTGAAAATCTACAATACTTGAAAACTTACCTCGGGATACGTGTTAGCACACACTCCCATGAAAGGTGTGTCAATGATTTGGTGTCACTAAGGACTTGGACAACTCAATTAGGAGCCTTAGATTTATCCTTGAGATATGTAAGCACATTATATCAAAACCCCCACTATATAAACCATTTCCTTCTCATATTTTGCATCACAATGCAAGTTATTACAAAAATAAAATCCAAAGCTGAACACACTTGAAAAACCACTTGAAATTTGAGTGATTAGTTGGGAAGATTTCTCAATCAAAGTTGAAGAACCAAGTCTCAAAAATAGCTATAATCCTAGGTATTTGTTCATCACTTTCATGCATTCCAATTTGAGGTTTTTGAGTTTTAATCAAAGGATTTTTCTCTTTTGATTTCTCAAAGTACTTCTAATGTTTTATTTGTTGGGGCATGTGCCCTAGGTCAGTCTACAAACATTGCTTATCTTATAATTTTACTTAATAAAATAGATGTTTTCATTTAATGTCTTATTATAAGTGATTGCATATTTACCTTATAATAAGATCAATGAGTATTTGTTAAAATATCCTAAATGTCCCTAGTCGGTAACTATACTTGGAACCATAATGAACTAAGACTAGTGTTAGTCTTGATTGATGGTCATGCGTATAGGGATACAAATCGAGATCATGTGTATTTGTTAAGGAACAAGATATTGGACCAAGCCGTAATGAGAACACAACATAGATTAAGTCATAGGTGTTACTCTTGATAGGTATATCATTTAGTCGTTCGACTTGAGATTACCATAAACTTCAATATTAGGAGCATGATTATTTGACATAATCAAACATTGTCTTTAACCGGATGATTATAAAGATTGTGATTGGTTATCATGTGAACAATATGTAAAGATGTTTAATCAAGAAAGAATTTATCCCTCTCTTAAAGAGAGAGATATCAGTGGATCCCTCGATTTGTTAGATTGTTAAATGGCTAAGTCCGAGTGAATTGATATGGTCAAAGTTAATTAGATGTTTTCAATCTACCTACAGATCGAGAATACTACGATTAAACATTAAGGATGACTTTCTATGCCTTATGTTTAATCAAAAGATATTGCACGACAAAAGGATATGAATTATGTTATTCATTAGGTTATATCGATTTTGATATTCATGCTACTTGGGTAGTCATAATGCCTTGCTATAGACCGCTTACGACTTGTGTACCAAAATAGTTTTAGTTCACTACCAATGTCGTAGGAACCTATTGGGTCGCACATAAAGAATGGTTTTGTGCAATTTCAAATAGTCCAGAGTATTGAGTTTTATATGATAAAATTCATAACATAACATAAAGCCCTATGATTCGTTATATGATAACTTATTAATAGGGGCATATGTGGAATTTGCTTAAACTACGTAAATTCAATAGTTGTATTACGAATAGGTTTTTAAGTGAGAGCTTATCTACACATATAAATAAAAGGGTCATACCAAAAATCGAAATAATAAATTCATTTTTACAATTTTTGAATCCTCTGAATTTTGGGAGAGAAAGAAAAACGTTTTCAATTTATCTTGGGGCTAGCACTCCAATTTGCGTATGGATTTCTGATAGAGGACAAACGCTTTAACGTCTTGAAGATTGAACAATTAGAAAGGGAAATCACGAATTAAGGTATGGTTTACTTGTTGGTTTTGGGGTTCATGCGCAGAGGAGATTACAAAACAATTTTGACAAAAACCCCAACAGGATCCGAAACTAATTCTATTAAAAATGTTTAAACTATGAAAACTTAATCATACCTTAGTCGCAACGTACCTTTCTAAAAGTTAATCGATCTCTAAGGCGCTGGCAACGACGAACACCTTCTACCAACAGTCCACACACGAACGGCGGCCGAGATTTGAAGTGCTAGCTTTGAGAGAATACCAAACCTTTTTGTTTTTCTCTAAAACGATCCAGAGCATACAAAAAACCTTAAGTCGTTTCTAAAACGAAAATAGAGTTTCGGCCTTTTAACCTTTCATACGTGTATTCCAACTCAAAACGTCTATTTATACAACCCTTGTATATGGACGGTTAAGTAAATTACACATATACCCCTACTTAAAGAAGTATAAGTGTAATACATTACAAGGACGTTTCTATCATGAATTTTATCATATAAAATTTGTTTTTCTGAACCATCTTAAAATCTCGCAAAACCATTTTTAGTGTGCGACCCAATAGGCTCATACAACGTTGGCAGTGTACCAAAACACATTTTGGTATACAAGTCATAAGCAGCCTCTAGCAAGACATTATGACTACCCAAGTTGTACGAATTTCAAATCGATACAACCTAATCAATAGTGTATATAATATCCTTTTGTCACACGATATCCTTTTGATCAAACATATGGCATGGAATTGTCATCCAACATATTCAATCGTACTAGTCTCGATCTCTAGGTTGACTGAAAACATCCAAGTGACATTGATCAATATCAATTCACTTAGACTAGTCCTTTTAACAGTCTAACACATCGAGGGATCCACTGGATATATCTCTCTATATGAGAGGGACAAATTCTATCTCAATTACACAACTTCACCACATTATTCACACAGTAACCAATCACAACCTTTATAATCGTCTGGTTAAAGACAATACTTGATTACGTCAAATCACTATATTCCTAATGTTGAAGTCTCTGGTAATCTCAAGTCAGAGGACTGAATATATACATATCATGAGAAACAACTATGACTTAATCCATGTGATGTTCTTATAGTGGGTCGGTCTAGTACTTTATTCCCTAACAAGTACTCATGATCTTGATTCGTATTCCTATACATATGATCATCATATGATCATCAATCAAGACTCACACTAGTCTTAATTCATTATAGTTCCCAGTATAATAATCGACTAGGGACATTTATGATATTTCTGTAAATACCCATAGATCTTATTATAATGTAAACATGCAAATCAATCATAATAAACAGCAAATGAAATCCTCTATTTTATTAACTAAAATGTATTCATAAAGACTATTAATGGATTGGCCTAGGGCACATTTCCCAACATCTCCCACTTACTCTAGGGCCAATCATTCATGCATCTAATGCCTAATGATCTAACATGACCATCATGTTTTGCTTGTGGAAGAGCCTTTGTCAATGGATCCGCAATGTTATCTTTAGTAGGTACTCTGCAAATCTTCACGTCTCCCCTCTCAACGATTTTTGTGATGAGATGAAAACACCTGAGTATATGTTTAGATCTATGGTGTGATCTAGGTTCCTTGAGCTATGCTATTGCCCCGTTATTGTCACAATACAAACAAACAGGGCTAGGAATACTTGGAATCACCCCTAGTTCAGAAATGAACTTTTTGATCCAAACTGGCTCCTTTGCTGCATCGGACGCTGCAATATACTCAGCTTCTGTTATAGAATCTGCCACAGTCTCTTGCTTCGAACTTTTCCAGCTTACTGCACCCCCATTCAAAGTATACACATATCCAAACTGCGATCTAAAATCATCTATATCAGTTTGAAAACTTGCATTTGTGTAACTATTTACAACTAGATCATTTTCAAAACCTCCATAGACCAAGAATACTTCCTTAGTCCTTCTTAAGTACGTAAGGATGTTCTTTACTGCTATCCAGTGACTCTCACCATGATCTGACTGATATCTGCTTGTAGTGCTCAAAGCATATGATACATCGGATCGAGTGCATAGCATGGCATACATGATAGATCCAATAGCTGATACATATGTAATTTTATTCATATGGTCTCGCTCATCATTTGTCTTAAGACATTGAGTCTTGCTGAGACTTATGCCATGAGACATTGGCAATAATCCTCTTTTAGAGTCTTGTAAACTGAACCTATTCAGCACCTTGTCTATGTAAGCACTCTGACTTAGACGGATTAGCCTCTTAGATCTATCCCTATAGATCCTTATCCTTAGGATATAGGCTGCATCTCCTAAGTCTTTCATTGAGAAACACTTCCCTAACAAAGACTTGACACTCTGCAATGTTGGGATGTCGTTTCCAATGAGTAATATATCATCAACATACAGTACCAGAAAAATAACTACACTCCCACTAACCTTTTTGTATACACAAGGCTCATCTTCATTCTTAATAAAACTAAAATCCTTGATTGCTTCATCAAAATGAAGATTCCAAATTCGAGAAGCTTGCTTTAATCCATAAATGGATCTTTGAAGCTTGCATACCTTCCTAGAATTCTTAGGATGTACAAAACCTTCAGGTAGTGTCATATACATGTCCTCAAGCAGCATTCCATTAAGAAATGTTGTTTTTTACATCCATTTGCCATATCTCATAGTCATAATATGCAGCAATGGCAATTAAAATTCTTATGGATTTAAGCATGGCTACCGATAAAAAAGTTTCATCATAATCAACACCTTGAGTCTGCTTGAAACCTTTTGCTACAAGTCTTGCTTTAAAAGTATACACATTGCCATCCATGTCAGTTTTCTTCTTGAAAACACATTTACATCCAATGGTCTTACCACCTTCAGGTAAATCAACTAAGTACCAAACTTGGTTATCATACATGGATAGCATCTCAGAATTCATGGTACTTAGCCATTTATCTAAGTCTGGTCCAAACATAGCCTCCTGATAAGTGGTGGGCTCATTTTGATCCATAAGCAACACATCACGACTATCAGTAATGAGAAATCCGAATCTCTCTAGCTCATGTCTTACCCTACCAGATTTATGTGGGCCTTGTGTCACTTGCAAATGTTTAACTAGTTCAGAACGTTGTTGAACTTCCAGTAGCGGTTCAGTGTTTATCTGTGATTCTTGAACTTCTTCAAGATTTATTTCTCTCCCACTAGTGTCTTTTGAAATAAACTGTTTTTCCATAAAGGCACCATACAGAGCAACAACACTTTGTTCTCAGCGGGATTATAAAAGTAATATCATTTTGTTTCCTTAGGATACCCCACAAATAAACACTTATCAGATTTAGGTGCTAGTTTTTCTGAGACTTGTCACTTTACGTAAGCCTCACAACCCCAAATCTTAAGAAAAGACAAACTACGTCTCTTCCCGTACCATATCTCATATGGTGTTTTATCAACCGCTTTAGAAGGAACTCGATTTAGAGTGAAAGCTGTAGTTTGTAATGCATAACCCCAAAAGGATAATGAAAGATCCGCATGACTCATCATAGATCGAACCATATCTAATAAGGTTTGATTTCTCCTTTCAAAAACTCTATTCCATTGTGGAGTTGCTGGTGGAGTCAATTGGGAGACAATCCCACAATTTCTAAGATGATCATCAAATTCTTGGCTTAAATATTCACCACCTCGATCTGATTGAAGTGTTTTGATAGTTTTACCAAGTTGATTTTGCAATTCATTTTGAAACGTTCAAAATATCTCAAATGATTCAGCTTTATGTTTCATAAGATATACATAACCATATCTTCTGAAATCATCAGTAAATGTAATGAAGTACTGATAACCTCCTGTATCCATTGTGTTTATAGGATCGCATACATCAGTATGTATTAGACCTAATAAATCACTTGCCCTTTCACTGTGTCCAATAAAGGGACTTTTAGCCATCTTGCCTCGTAAACAAGATACGCACATTTCATATGTTTCTAAATCAAATGAATCTAGAAGTCCATTTTTATGGAGCTTAGTTATGTGTTTCCCATTATGTGGCCGAGATGACAATGCCAAAGATAGGTTTGATTCAAATCATTTGACTTGAATCGCTTTGTATTTATGTTAAAGACTAGAGTATCAGTGGACTTTTTCATGCTTAGAATATAAAGACCATCACAAAAATTAACATTTGCATAAAAAAATGCCTTTACAAGAAATTGAACATTTATTATTCGCAATAATAAAATCAAAACCATCCATATCCAAACATGAAACAGAAATGATATTTTTTCTTAAGGCAGGCACATAATAACAATTATTTAAAGTTAAAATCAGTCCACTAGGTAAGACTAAGTCATATGATCCAATAGCCATGGTAGCAACTCTTGCTCCATTCCTTACACGCAGGATGACTTCTCCTTTTTTCAGCTTCCTACTTCTGGTGAGTTCCTGCACATTTATACAATTGTGAGATCCACATCCGGTATCCAATACCCAGGAATCACTAGTAAATAAATTAATTTCAATAACATAAATACCTAAGGTGGTAGTCGCACTACCCTTTTTCTTCTTTAGATCTTCCAAATAGAGTTTGCAATTTCTGAACTAATGTCTAGGTGCATAGCATAAATGAAAATTTCCTTCCTTTTCCTTTTGGTGCTTTGAAACAGGAATAGGCTGGGGCTATTTTTGTTCCACAGGCTTTGCAACAGGTTCAGCAGCAGCCTTGACAACTTTAGCCTTGCCTTTGCCTTTGCCGTTCTTCTTCATTCCCTTTCCCTTTTGGACCATCAGCACATTACTAGAGGGTTTCTTGATATTTTGTTCAGCAGTTTTAAGCATCAAATGCAACTCTGAAATTGATTTCTCCATATTATTCATATTGTAGTTCATCACAAATTGTGAGTAACTTTCCAGTAATGAATTTAGTATCAAATCCGTAGCCAACTCTTGGCTTATGGGAAATCCAAGTCTATCAAGTTGGTCAACATGGCCCTTCATCTTCAGAACATGAGGACTAACTAACACACCCTCAGTCATCTTACAAGAATGCAGGTTCTTGACTGTCTCGAACCTTTCTTGCCTAGCTTACTGTTTGAACATTTCCTTCAGTGTTACAGCCATGTCGTAGGCTTCCATTAGTTTCATGTCCTTCTGAAGTTCAGGAACCATAGTTCCCAACATAATATATGCAACATTAATAGAATCGTTGACATGCTTATTATGCGCATCCTTCACAGCTTTCGTAGCATTGGCTGGTGGGTCCTCATGGATCGAAGCATCTAGAACATACAACTTGCGTTCATGCTTGAGAATGATTCTCAAGTTTCTGAACCAGTCAAGAAAGTTAGTCCCAGATAGCTTATCCTTCTCAAGGATAGATCGTAGTGACAGGGAATTATTGTTACTTGAAGAGGCTATTGATCTACAATAAAGATTATGCAGAGTTTATCATAGCATAAAGGAATAGACTCCCACTAAATTAACAACCCTCCTAAAATACACTGTTTATTTAGGGGACTAAAATCCATATTTCACCTAATTCTATGACAGCTATGGTATGAAACACAGAACTAGATTATTTAGGTAGGTAACAGTTACCAATTACATCTTATGTAATTTTAGATACTTTTATGAGATACGTGACATCTTATATCTTAGCATGTTTTTATCTCATCATTTGTCTAAAGCTCAAAACTATTTTGATGGCTTTATTAAGTTGGACCATTTTAAATTTTTTAGGTAACTCTTACCCAACTTGTCTCACCAAGATAACACAATACACCCAGCTATGGCTGAAACTGTATTAGTGTGATCGAGGCCTTAACAAGTGTTTAAAATGGATAGCGTGAGACTTAAAATTTAATAAAGGGATTTTATTCAGTTTTAGTGATTTTATGTAAACAGTGAAATATCATATATTTTATTGAATTGTTAAATCACTAAACAATTTGGAGATTTTTATACTGTTCGCTAGGATTAGTTAGACGGTGGTCCCGCTGGCCGGTCAGCGAACGGGGGTACAGTGGGCAACGCCCCCTTTTTTTTTTAGAAGACGAATCTCAATTCCGAAAATTGAAATTCGCTATAAAAAAATCATATTTTTCGCTGATTTTACTATACTAAATTTACCCCTTAATTTATCCAAAATTAAGTCAATTAAAACATTTTTAATTAACCCGGGCCCACATATAACTAATCATCTTATCCTAATCTAATTAGGACTTTAGATATTTGAATCCTAGCATATCACCAATAACAAACTTCTCCATATTTATCTGCTATCCAATAGGGATAACGAAACCGATTTTGCTTATATCTCCTAATCTAATTTGTTATCTATCTTTATCAAATAGAAACTTCATAACAAAATAGATAGAACAAGATAAATAAATAATTTTGAAAATTAATTATTTATTTTGGATTCAAGATATTTGAATCCTAGTATATCACCAATAACAAGATTCTTGATATTTATCTCCTATTCTAATTTGTTATCTATCTTTATCAAATAGAAACTTCATAAAAAATAGATATAACAAGATAAATAAATAATTTTGAAAATTAATTATTTATAAATAAATAATTTCGAAAATTAATTATTTGCAATTTCAATCTTCATCCAAATAATCACAAACATGTAATTGAATCATGAACTACTATCCCAATCGAACCTAATAGTGTCATGGATCATAGAACACGAAACTCAATTCATTAAAATTATTCAAATTAACCTAACATGGTTACTAGCATGTACGAAACTAATTTCAATTAAATCATGAATATATGTATCATATACACAAAACATGATAATAAATCTCAAAGAAAACTTATGTATATCACATATACATCAACTATTAACATGCTTTCAATCATATATTATAAGAAAACATGCAATGAGTTTAATGGAATCAAACTTGAAGGCTCTGATACCACTGTTGGTTTTGGGGTTCATGCGCAGCGGAGATTACAAAATAATTTTGACAAAAACCCCAACAAGATCGAATCTAATTCCATTAAAAACGTTTAAACTATGAAAACTTAATTATACATAGTCGCAATTTACCTTTCTGAAAGTTAATCAATCTCTAAGGCGCTGCCAATGATGAACGCCATCTATCAGCAGTCCACACACGAACGCTGGCCGAGATTTGAAGTGCTAGCTTCGAGAGAATACCAAACCTTTTTGTTTCTCTCCAAAACGATATAGAGCATACCATAAACCTTAAGTCGTTTCTAAAACGAAAATAGAGTTTCGGCCTTTTATTCTTTCATTCGTGTATTCTAACTCAAAGCTTCTATTTATACAACCCTTATATATAGACGGTTAAGTAAATTACACATATACCCCTACTTAAAGAAGTATAAGTGTAATACACTACATCTGTCATAAATTTTATCATATAAAATTCATTTTTTTGAACCATCTTAAAATCTTGTAAAACCATTCTTAGTGTGTAACCCAATAGGCTCATATAACGTTGGTAGTGTACCAAAACACATTTTGGTATACAAGTCATAAGCGGCCTCTAGCAAGACATTATGACTATCCAAGTTATATGAATATCAAATGATACAACCTAATCAATAGTATATATAACATCCTTTTGTCACTCGATATCCTTTTGATCAAACATAAGGCATGGAATTGTCATCTAACATGTTCAATCGTACTAGTCTCGATCTCTAGGTTGACTGAAAACATCAAGTGACATTGATCAATATCAATTCACTTAGACTAGACCTTTTAAAAGTCTAACACATCGAGGGATCCACTAGATATCTCTCTCTATATGAGAGGGACAAATTCTATCTCGATTACACAATTTCACCACATTATTCATACAGTAAACAATTACAACCTTTATAATCGTTCGATTAAAGACAACGTTTGATTACGTCAAATCACTGTATTCCTAATGTTGAAGTCTCTGGTAATTTCAAGTCAGAGGACTTAATAATATACATATCATGAGAAACAACTATGACTTAATCCATGCGGGTCGGTCCAGTACTTTGTTCCCTAATAAGTACTCATGATCTTGATTCGTATTCTTATACGTATGATCATCGTATGATCATCAATCAAGACTCATAATAGTCTTAATTCATTATAGTTCCCAGTATAATAATCGACTAGGGATATTTAGGATATTTCTGTAAATACCCATGGATCTTATTATAATGTATACATGCAAATCAATTATAATAAAGAACAAATGAAATCCTCTATTTTATTAACTAAAATGTATTCATAAAGACTATTAATGGATTGACCTAGGGCACATTTCCCAACATTACTTTTGTAGATCTTATTTAATGGAACATATTCACAATCCTGTTGGGGTTTTTTTAAATTGTTTTGAATTTTTTCAATGCGTATGAATCCCAAAAATCCAACATTATTAATACATTCCTAAGCTCCAATATCAAAGCTCAAGTTTCATTTTTGCATTTTATAAGTTTTTGCTCAAAATAGGATTTTCAAAGAATGAAATTGATTTTGTGAAAATCGGCCATGTTAAGGTGTTTGTTTGCAAAGTCTAAACCCATTTTAAAAATCCTTGTCAAAAAACACTAGGGATAGCATTTGTGCCTTCGAATTTCAATTTTAAAAGTTAAAGTTATGAATTTTTCCCATGTTTAAATGTCTTGAATAAATGCATGACATGCATGTTGAAAAACATTAAATTTATGAATGCATGTGAGATAATCAAAGTGCCTGCTTTGTTGAGTTGTGGAGGATGTTTTGAAGGTCTCTGGTGGAAGGGAACAGAGGCCCATGGCGAAGGGAGAAGGCCCCTAGCTTAGGAACATAATTCTAGTTGTAGAATTTTGGGTTTCCCAGAAGCTGGAGCACGCTCCACTCTCTGAGGAGCGCGCCCCCTGTACCTACCGCTTTAGGTGCCAGAACTGCAGGAAAATTCCTGCAAGTTCTAAATTTTTCCTAAAAAACTTAAAATCATATCTAAACACTTTAGGAGCATAGAGAAATGTATCGGGAGTCCGTGTACGCATGTCGGGTGTCTGGAAGCCGGATAGCTAGGGAATTGCTTGCATGTGAGTACCCGATGACAACTTTCTTGGCATTTCATTCCTATTAATTTGTTGTTCTTGTATAGTTCTTTTGGACTGTTTTACCATTGTTTTCTGATGTCATGTGTTCTTGGTTTCTATGCTCAATTGATGAGTCTTGCTTTCATGATATCCATTTCCTTGATTTGTCTCATTAACTCTATCTCATGTTATGTCTATTCTTATTGTTTATGTTAGGGCATGTGCCCTAGGTCAATCTACAAACAATGTTTATTTTACAATTTTTTTAGGTAATAAAATAAAGGTCTTTCATTCGATGTTTTATTATAAGTGATTGCATGTTTACCGTATAATAAGATCCATGAGTATTTGTTGAAATATCCTAAATATTCCTAATTGGTCATTATACTGGGAATAAAAATGAATTAAGACTAGTGTAAGTTTTGATTGATGGCCATGTGATGATCATACGTATATGGATATGAATCGAGATTATGAGTGCTTGTTAAGGAACAAGGTATTGGACCTACCCGCTATGAGAACACCACATGGATTCAGTCATAGGTTTTACTCTTTATAGGTATATCATTTAGTCCTTCGACTTGAGATTACAATAGACTTCAATATTAGGAGCATGGTAATTTGACATAATCAAACGTTGTCTTTAACCGGACAATTAGAAAGATTGTGATTGATTATCATGTGAGCAATATGTGAAGGTGTGTAATCAAGAAAGAATTTTTCGCTCTCGTAAAGAGAGAGATATCAGTGGATCCCTCGATGTGTTAGATTGTTAAATGGCCAAGTCCAAGTAAATTGATATGATCAATGTCACTTGAATGTTTATAATCTATCTAAAGATCGAGACTAGTACGATTGAATATTAAGGTGACTTTCCATGCCTTATATTTAATCAAAGGATATCGCATGACAAAAGGATATGATATACGTTATTCATTAGGTTGTATCGATTTTGATTTTCATGCTACTTGGGTAGTCATAATGCCTTGCTAGAGACCGCTTATGACTTGTATACCAAACTTGTTTTAGTCAACTACCAACGTCGCATGAACCTATTGGGTCGCACACAAAAGAATTACTTTGTGCAATTTCAAATGATCCAGAGTATTGAATTTTATATGATAAAATTTGTAATATAAATAAGCCCTTATGATTCGTTATATGATAACTTATTAATAGTGATATATGCGTAATTTGCTCAAACAACGTAAATATAATAGTTGTATTTCGAATTTACTTAAATATCGTAAATACAATAGTTGTATTACAAATAAGATTTTAAGTGAAAGCTTATCTACACATAAATAAAGGTTGATACCCAAAACGTATAATAAGATTTTCGTTTTCCAATTTTCGTATTCTCTGGATTTTGGGAGAGAATAAAAAACATTTTTAATCTCTCTTGGGGCTAGCACTCCAAATTGTGGTCACCATTTGTATGTGGATTTTTGATAGAGGACGTGCGCTTGAACGTCTTGAAGATCGAACAATCAGAGAAGGAAATCATGCATCAAGGTATGGTTTACTTTTGTAAACCTTATTTAATGGAACTTATTTGTGATCTTGTTGGAATTTTTTAAAATTGTTTTGAATTTTCAGCTGCGTATGAACCCCAAAAACCAACAGTGGTATTAGAGCCTTAAGCTCGATTATATTAAATGTTTGCATATTTTCTCTGATGTATATGTAATATATGTGTGAAAACATGATTGTGATTAAGGTATATATGATATACATATAGGTTTTGTGATAATTGTTATCAAGAATTGATTTTAAAGCACGTTGTTAATTTATATATTTGATACATATGAATAATATGATTCATTGATAGAAGTCATGTTTAGTATATTTCAATTAACATATGTTTTAAATTGAACAATGCGAATTTTGTATGTTCCATGATAGAAATCATGTTTAGGTTAATATGATTGATTTAATATGATTATGTTGTTGAATGCATAGTTCGTTTTGTGAAATAATCATGTATGTCTCTATGATATAAATCATATTTTGGTTAATATGATTAATATAATATGATTTAGTGTTGAATGCATGATTAATATTTTGTTCTTTAATTCAATTGTTCTTCTTTTGAATAAGAATCAAAATTACCATTGATTATATTTTTTATTGTTGTTATCTATTAGTATATTCCTATTAGATAGGAGATAAACTTGTAATCGAATAAGAATAGTCGAAAATCCTATATGATAGTTGAGATGTATAACGAATTGGAATTAGATTAGGATTCCATGTGTATTAAATTCTAATTGGATTAGGATTCTATGTATCTTAAATTCTAATTAGATTTGAATTAGATATTGAGTTATAGGTGGGCCTATATTAATTAAAAATGTTTTAATTAATTTTTGGAAATAAAAATAGGATTTTGATTTTCTTAGCCCTGCCTGCTGACCGGCCAACGGAATGACGATAACTCTGGATAGCGTAAGGAAATTCGTATAGTACATAATAATAGAAATTTCCTAACTTGTTTAGTGACTATACATTCCATGTAATATGTAATATTTATCTTTTTTTAAGTTATGATCACTAAAACAAATAAAATCCCTCTTATAAATTTTAAGTCAAGTGGCATCCATTCTCAAAGACTTGTTAAGGCTTTGATCATATCAATATGGGTCTGCCCTCGCAGAGTGTATTGTGTTATCTTGGTGAGGCAAGTTGAGTAACGCTTACTCTATTGTTTGAAATGGTTAGATTTGATAAAGCTATCAAAATGGTTTTGAGCTTTAGGCACAAGATGAGATAAAAACATACTAAGACATAAGATGTCATAATCTCATGAAAACAACAAAAATTTACATATGATGTAATTGGTAAAAGGTACCTACCTAAATAACCTAGTTTAAAGTGTCATGCCTTAGCTATCTTCAAATTAGGTGAAACATGGGTTTTAGTCCCTCAAGTTAACATAGTGTTTTTAAGGAGGGTTGTTAATTTAGTGGGAGTCTATTCCTTTTTACTAAAAATGAACTTTCGCATAATCTTTGTTGTAGATTAATGGCTTGATCAAATCACACTAATCACTTGTCACTGCGATCCATCCTTGAAAAGGATAAGTTATCTAGGACAAACTTTCTTGATTGGTTCAGAAACTTGAGAATTGTTCTTAAGCATGAACACAAGTTGTACATCCAAGATGGTTCTATTCCTAATGAACCACCAGCCAATCTGCAAGAGCCATGAAGGATACACATACCAAGCATGTCAACGACTCCACTGATGTTGCATACATTATGTTGGCAACCATGGTTCCTGAACATCAGATGGACATGGAACACATGGAAATTACGACATGGCTATAATGCTGAAGGAAATGTTCCAATAGCAGGCTAGGCAAGAAAGGTTCGAGATAGTCAAGAACCTCCATTCTTGCAAAATGGCTGAGGGTGCGTTAGTTAGCCCTCATGTTCTGAAAATGAAGGGTTACATTGACCATTTTGACAGACTTGGATTTTCCATAAGCCAAGAGTTGGCTAAGAATTTGATCTTTAATTCATTGTCTAATAATTTTTCACAATTTGTGATGAACTACAACATAAATAATATGGAGAGATCTATCTAAGAGTTGCATTTGATGCTCAAAACTGCTAAGCAGAATATCAAGAAACCTACTGTCAATGTGTTGATGGTTCATAAAGGAAAGTTTTTGAAGAAGAAGACCAAAGGCAAGACTAAAGTTGCCAAGGGTATTGTGCAAGTCACAAATCATGTGGAACAACTTAATCCTAAGGTTGTTTCTACTTCACAGTCCCAAACGAAAAAAGAAAAAGAAGGAAATTGTCATTTTTGTCATGCAATTGGGCATTGGTTAAGAAATTGCAAGCTCTATCTTGAAGATCAAAAATAAAGAAGAGTAGTGCGACTACTGCTTTAGGTATTTACATTATTGAAGTTAACTTGTCTACTAGTAATTCCTGGGTTATGGATACCGGATGTGGTTCTCAAATTTGCAATAATGTGCAGGGTCTCACCGAAAGTAGAAAGCTAAACAAAGGAGAAATTATCCTACGAGTCAAAAATGGAGCAAGGTTGATGTGTTGGCAGTAGGATGCTATGAGTTGTCTTTATCTAGTGGACTAGTTTTAGTTTTAAATAATTGTTATTATGTCCCTGCCTTGAGCAGAAACATCATTTTAGTTTCATGTTTTGATTTGGATGGTTTTAATTTCATTATTGTGAATAATAAATGCTCCATTTCTCGTAAAGATGTTTTTTTTGTAAAAGTTGATTTGTGCAATGATCTTTTTAATCTAAACATGAAAAGGTTAATAGATACTATTATTTTTAACGTAAATACAAAGAGATTTAAGTCAAATGATTTGAATCAAACTTATCTTAGGCATTGTCGATTTGGCCACATAAATGAGAAATGCATTTCTAAACTCCATAAAGATGGACTTTTAGATTCATTTGATTTTAAATCATATGAAACATGTATATCTTTTTTATTAGGCAAGATGTCAAAGAGTCCTTTTACTAGACACAGTGAAAGGGCAAGTGATTTATTGGGTCTAATACATACTGATGTATGCGATCCTATAAATACAATGGCTAGAGGTGGTTATCAGTACTTTATTACTTTTACCGATGATTTCAGCAGATATGGTTACGTGTATTTTAGGAAACATAAAGGTGAATATTTTGAGATGTTTCGAACATTTCGGAATGAAGTGCAAAATCAACTTGACAAAACTATTAAGGCACTTCGATCAGATCGAGGTGGTGAATATTTGAGCAAACAGTTTGATGATCATCTTATAAACTGTAGGATTGTCTCACAGTTAACTCCTCCATTAACTCCATAATGCAATGGTGTTTATGAGAGGAGAAATTGAACTTTATTGGATATGGTTCGGTCTTTGATGAGTCATGCAGATTTCCCTATTTCCTTTTGGGGCTACGCCTTAGAAACTGTTGCGTTTACACTGAATCATATTCCTTCTAAAGCAGTTGATAAAACACCACAGGAGATATAGTTTGGGAAAAGGCTAAGTTTGTCTTTCCTTAAGGTTTGGGGTTGTGAGGTTTTGGTATGACGACAAATCTCAAAAAAATTATCAGCCAAATCTACCAAGTGTGTACTTGTTGGTTATCCTAAAGAAACTAAAGGGTATTACTTTTATAAACCCACTGAGAACAAAGTGTTTGTTGCTCGGAATGGTGTCGTCATGGAAAAATAGTTTATTTCAAAAGATAATAATGGGAATAAAGTTAGTCTTGAAGAAGTTCAAGAACCACAAATAAATACTCAACCGCTAGTGGGAGATCAACAAAGTCTTGATCTAGTTGAGCCTCCATAGGTATCACAAGGCCTACGAAGGTTTGATAGGTAAGACATCAGTTAGAGAGATTTGGATTTCTTATTACTGATAGTAGTGAGGTGTTGGTTATGGATCAAAATGAACCTACTACTTATCAGGAGGCTGTGTCTAGCCCTAAGTCAAATAAATGGCTTAGTGCCATGAACTCTGAGATGCAATCCATGTATGATAACCAAGTTTGAAACCTGGTTGATTTACCTGAAGGTGGTAAGACCATTGGATGTAAATGGGTTTTCAAGAAGAAAACTGATATGGATGGCAATGTGCATACTTATAAAGCACGGCTAGTAGCAAAAGGTTTCAGACAGACTCAAGGTGTTGATTATGATGAGACTTTTTCTCTCGTAGCCATGCTTAAATTCGTTAGAATTCTAATTTCTATAGCCGTGTATTATTACTATGAGATATGGAAAATGGATGTCAAAACAACTTTTCTAAATGGAAAGCTACTTGAGGATGTGTATATGATACAACCTAAATGGTTCGTTCATCCTGAAAATTCTAGGAAAGTGTGCAAGCTTCAAAGATCTATTTTTGGGTTAAAGCAAGCTTCTCGGAGTTGGAATATTCGTTTTCATTAAGCAATTAAGAAATTTGGTTTCATTCAAAATTAAGATGAGCCTTGTGTATACAAGAAAGTAGTGGGAGTGTGGTTCTTTTTTTGGTACTGTATGTTGATGATATATTATTCATTGGAAATGACAATCCAACCTTGCAGAGTGTCAAGTTTGGGTTGGGGAAGTGTTTCTCAATGAAGGACTTAGGAGATGCAACCAACATACTTGGGATTAAGATCTATGAGGATAGATCTAAAAGGCTGATCGGCCTAAGTCAGAGTGCTTATATTGACAAGGTACTGAATAGGTTTAGTATGCAAGACTCTAAAAGATGGTCATTGCCAATGTCTAATGGTATAAGTCTCAAGAAGACTCAATGTCCAAAGACTAATGATGAGTAGGAATGCATGAATATGATTCCATATGCATCAGCTATTGGATTTATCATGTATGCCATGTTATGCACTCGACCTTATGTATCATATGCTTTAAGCACAATAAGTAGATACCAGTCTGATCCCGGTGAGAGTCACTGGATGGCATTAAAGAACATTCTTAAGTATATGAGAAAGACTAAAGAAGTGCTCTTGATCTATGGAAGTTTGGAAGACGAGCTTGTTGTAAATGGTTACACAGATGCAAGTTTTCAAACTGATATTAAGGACTTCAGATCACAGTCTGGACATGTGTTTACTTTGAATGGAGGCACAATGATCTAGAAAAGTTTGAAGCAAGAGACTGTGGCCGATTCTACAACTAATGTTGAGTACATTTCAACATCCGATGCAGCTAAGGAGGCTATTTGGATCAAAAAGTTCATATATGAACTAGGTGTGGTTCCTAGTATTGCAAATCCGGTTTGCTTCTACTGTGACAAAAATGGGGCTATAACACAAGCCAAGGAACCAAGATCTCACCATAGATCCTAACATATACTCAAACATTTTCATCTCATTAGAGAAACCATTGAGAGGGAGACGTGAAGATTTGCAGAGTTCTTATAGAAGATAATGTTGCAGATCCTTTAACGAAGGCTCTTCCACAAGTGAAGCATGATGGTCATGTTAGGCCATTAGGTATTAGATATGTGAATGATTGGCCCTAGTGCAAGAAGGAAACGTTGGGGCATGTGCCTAGGTCAATCTACAAATATTGTTTATCTTATAGTTTTTTTAATTAATAAAATAGAGGTCTTTCATTTGTTGTTTTATTATAAGTGATTGCATATTTACCTTATAATAAGATCCATGAGTATTTGTTGAAATATCCTAAATATCCCCAGTCGGTCATTATACTGGGAACTATAATGAATTAAGACTAGTGTGAGTCTCTATTGATAGTCATGTGATGATCATACGTATAGGGACACGAATCGAGATCATGAGTACTTGTTAAGGAACAAGGTACTGGACCGACCCACTATGAGAACACCACATGGATTCAGTCATAGGTGTTACTCTTGATAAGTATATCATTTAGTCCTTCGACTTGAGATAACAATAGAGTTCAATATTAGGTGCATGGTAATTTGACACAATCAAACGTTGTCTTTAACTGGACGATTATAAAGATTGTGATTGGTTATCATATGAGCAATATGTGAAGGTGTGTAATCAAAAAAGAATTTTTCGTTCTCGTAAAGAGAGAGATATCAGTGGATCCCTCGATGTGTTAGGTTGTTAAATGGACAATTCCAAGTAACTTGATGTGATCAATGTCACTTGGATGTTTACAATCTATCTAAAGATCGAGACTAGTAGGATTGAATATTAAGGGTGACTTTCCATGCCCTATATTTAATCTTAGGATATTGCTAGACATAAGGATATGATATACGTTATTCATTAGGTTTCATCGATTTTAATATTCATATGACTTTGGTAGTCATAATGCTTTGGTAAAGACCGCTTACTTGTATACCAAAATGGTTTTGGTTCACTACCAACGTCGCATGAACCTATTGGGTCGCACACAAAGAATGGCTTTGCGCAATTTCAAATGATTTAGAGTATTGAATTTTATAAGAAAAAATTCATAATATAAATAAGCCCTTATGATTTGTTAAATGATAACTTATTAATAGTGATATATGTGTAATTTTCTTAAACAACGTAAATACAATAGTTGTATTTTGAATTTACTTAAAAATCATAAATACAATAGTTGTATTATGAATAGGATTTTAAGTGAGAGCTTTTCTACACATAAATAAAGGGTGATACCCAAAATGTATAATAAGATTTTCGTTTTTCAATTTTCGTAATCATTGGATTTTAGGAGACAAAGAAAAATGTTTTCAATCTCTGTTAGTTGGAGCACTCCAAATTGTGGTCATCGTTCGTGTGTGGATTTATGATAAAGGATGCACACTTGAACGTCTTGAAAATCGAACAATCAGAGAAGGAAATTACAAATCAAGATATGGTTTACTTTTGTAGATCTTGTTTAATTGAACTTATTTGTGATCCTGATGGGGCTTTTCAAAATTATTTTGAATTTTTCGTTGTGTATGAACACCAAAAACCAACAGTTTTAATAAGAAATAAATGGTAAATAGCATGTTATTAGGCTAGTGAACATCTTATGACTATTTATGTGGACTTGTATTCCTTGTTTGCTTAGTGCCTATACGTTGACATTTCGTACTTGGTAATTCTTGAATTTTAAAAAGTAGTTTTCGCATTTTGGTCCCGTACTCGATCGAGGTGTATGCGACTCACGGGGTTAGAGTCTCTAGGGATGCCAACGCATGTTACTTGACATGGTATGACACTCGGGGTTAGAGTTCCTGAGGTGGTCTACACACCAGGGTTAGAGTCCCTAGCAATCTTGGGTTAAAGTCCCTCATGCTATATATGAAATTGGGTCGGAGTGACTTGGTTTACTGCCGACCGGATCTAAATCACCACTCCTTAGTCTAGTGTCAATTTTATTTATTTAACTCTGGTATTTACTCGCATATGGTTTATATTTCAATTTTCCTATTTATATGCTTTTAAATATCAGTCGATTATATTTATAAATACAATTTAATCTGGTCATCAGGGATTACTATTTCATTCTTATACTCACCGTCCTTTTTATGACGGTGGGTGCTGAGCCGAGTACCAGCAGGCCGGGCAAGGAGAAGATCGGTGATTATCTCTGAGTCAGTGGCGCCTGACGTCATTTTTTGTAGGTCCATTTTGATATTTTGACTGTATTAGATATCTTATGTCTTTTATATAATATTTGGGTCGAGTGTTAGTTCCCCGACCTAACTTAGACTGTTTTACTGTATTTTGGGGTTATCTTATAAATGTGATGTCATTCCTTGGTTTTCCACACATAGGTTTATTTTTAATTGGCTTTCGCAAAAACTACAAATAGCTTCCGCATAATTTTAAAAGCTTTTGCATTTAAATGACTAAAACTTCCACTAAATAATTAACCATGTTAATAAAAGTTTTAATTAATACTAAATGTCATAAATTGAATATGGCAAAAGAAACAAGATGAATAGGTTATAAGGCTGACTAATACGTAGTTAAGTCCTACGTGGATATGATTAGGACTTAATTATGGGATTATGTTGGGCGGTTCCCTAGATTAGGAGAGGGGCCGTCACAATTTTCCTTGCTCATTCAATTCAAGAAATTGTGAAATTGATTAGGTTTTGAAGCCAAGGTTGTGGTAATCTATTCAATTGAGTTTGTTGGTGTTAGAGAGGTCTCTCGAACCTATGTTTTGTGAAGAATTTGATATGTGGTGATGAAAATTAAGGTTTTGGAGTTTATGTTTAAGTTTTAGAGTTTGGTGATCAAAATTTTGGTTGGAGATCAATTTATATGTGATTTATGTCGTATATAGGGGGTCCTCTTTGAGAATGCAGGTGTTGTGATGATTGTTGGTGTTGTGGAATAGAAGCAGAAATGATATTTTGTTTCTCAAATTCAGCTGCCAACGCACAGGGCACTGGGTCATGCGCACTGATTGATTTGGGCAAATAGGTTTGGGAGCTGCTAAGCAGCGCGCTGACCAGTGTGAACGGTAAAAAAATAATTTAGTTGAAGTTGTATTTTCCTAAGGTTGTAAGCCTAAGTTGAGTTTTGCTTTGATAGTGATACCTATTGGTGGTTCTTGAGTACCAAGAAACGGAAGTGAACCACGTGAGCTATGGAATTTGGGATCAAATTTAGAAAAATCTGACCAAGGTAACTAGAACTCATGTTTTTCCATCAATTATGCAATATAAATTAGTATTATTAGAGCATGTAGTACTAGAGATTGGGCATGGGGCAATGTACTATGACTTATCCATGTTTTGTTACAATTTTACAAATGAAAATGAAAATGAATTCGACGGGACATATCGGACTGGGGTGGATTCTGTGTTGGGTGGCCACCCAATACTGCCCAGTAACTTGAAGTATCCTGATTGATGTTTTTCATTTAAGAGGGAGTCGCTACGTCATGCTTAGATATACCACAGAATCATACATAGGCCACGTGTAAATTATGTGGACCATAGTCCTTAATGACGGGAGTGTGCAGCTCTCTTGCTTAGCTTACGAATCAAAATATAAGTTACAATACATCTGCAAATAACCTACAGACTTGCATTCAGTTATTTATTCTTTATATTGTTTCAATATCTTTTTTAAATACATTTGGAATCCTATTGTTAAGGATTATTCTTGATATTTAGTTGAAAATTGATGTACTCATGAGAGTCACTTACTGAGCATGTAGGAGCTCACCCAACTTAACAATTTTAAGGTTCACCGTATAGCGTGCAGGGCAAAGGGAAAGGGAAGAATTAGGAGTTTCGAAATCTTCTCTTACATGTATTGATACAGATAGTTCTGTACTATGTACTATTTTAGTATGTTCATGTAATAAAACTAAGTTGCGTTTACTTTTAATAATCGATGGATTTCCAAATTATATAGTTTTATATATTGTATATTATTAGCGAGAAACTCTTAAATTTCCATTGCATTTCATATAATTTTTTTACCATATATACAATATACAGGTTGTTGGTAGGTACAAATTGAAGGTTGTTGGCTCTAGTTAGGCCTGATCTTGTTTACCGAGGCTTAAATAGTGTTTAAAATCGGATATCGCCTAATCAGGATAGGGGATGTCTCATTTTGGTATCGGAGTTTGTCAGAGCTTCTTTTAAGTAATAGCTTTGATACAGTTCGGTATCAAAGATCGACGTTATATAAGCTTGGTTCGAATTCTATATAGGTTCACTAACTCTGAGATATGATTAGAGTTATGAAGGAACTTAAAGAATAAAAAGATTTTATATTGATTTTTGGGGGAGAATGAATTGATAACTACATGTTATTTGTTGAGTTTATTGATTTTTATGAGATATAAATGATTTCCTTGTTTTCTCTTGACATTACATTGATGGTTTTATCTCTCCTTTGGGGACAAAATTTCATGGCTAAGCAAGGAAAGGGCTCTCAAATTCGTGGACCTTGGGATAATGCTGAGAGAGAGCATAGTGGAAATCTCATATGGAACAACAAATGCAAAATTTGTTGGAGGTTTAGGGTAAGATGATGGCTATGCTTATGGCATAGGTAGCATTGCCTAATCCACAACCTAATGCTCAACCCTCGCTAGTCCAAGTTAAGTTAGCGAGAGCGAGGAGAGAGGCGAGAATGCAAGAACCGGTTGTAGCACTAGTTCAGGCACAAGTTTTGAGCGGTTCAGCAGAGTGCCAATGGATCCTAAGAAAGCTCTTTATCTTCAAATTACGAAGTAATTTATGAAATATGATAGTATGAGATTTAATGGCACTATGGTAGATGGAGTTGCAGAAACCTGGATATTGGAGGTGGAAGAACGTTTTGACACTGTTGAGGTTGAGGATCAATTCAAGGTCTGATTGGTAGCCTTTTGTTGATCGATTCTACTAGGAAATTGTGGATTCACTCGAGAGGGAAGCTAAAGTAGTGACCACATGGCCAGAGTTCAGAACCATTTTCTATAAGCAACACTTTCCCAAACCAGTCGGGAAAAGAAGAAGATTGAGTTTATGAGTTTGAAATAGGGAAACCATGATTGTAAGAGAGTACAAGTAGAAGTTTAATTAACTTAGTGAGATTGCACCGGAGTCGGTTGATTCGGAGGAGAATAAGATATATAGGTTTATTAATGGATTGGAGACTAAGACTCGAATTGTGATATGCTCTCATCCTCATACCAATTTTGCCTTTATCTTTGAGAGGGCTATGGAGGTTGAGATGGCTATTTTAGCTAGACAGTCTGTGTTAGCGGTAATTTTACCACCACCTCCATTTACCCTGGGAGTTAGAGAGTCGGAGAGTTCGTGCATATCCAACTAGGGAACTCAGTAGGAAAAAAAGATCCATCATCACTTCCATCATAGAGAAGTTAGTAGGTGGACAACTGATGGTTCTTCCACCTCAGGGGCACCTATCCAATCACCTTCGTAGGCAGCCACTTATGTTAGTGTGTCATTTACTGCACCTGTTAGTTCACAAACCTCACTGGTGAAACCACCTTTGCCACCAACACAGTTAAGGAGCAATGATATAGGTAGAGGTCAATCTAGATTTTGACCGAGTAGTTTGGTGCAGAGTTCTCAAGCAAGTACAGTTCCATATCGACCTAATGTTATTTGTTATGGATGTAGACAGTCAGGAGACTTTCAGCGGGACGACTTTTTACCACCACTTGAGACATTTAGAGACAATGTAGCATAGCTTGTACAAGGGCAAACTCATGCAGTAGCTGAGGCAGATCCTGAGGCTACACGGAGGTTCGTGGAAGGTATTCTTAATATTTATGGTCGAGATATGCATGTTTTGATTGATGTTGGTTCTAGGGTTTCTTTTATTGCTGGTGCAATGGTTAATGAGTTGAAACTGAAACCTATTAGAAATATTACATTATTGATCCTGACCACAACATTGAGTAAGAAAATCTATCCTAACCTGATTTATAGAAATTTTGTAATCAAAATTTGGAAAAGTAAATTTCCAATCAGTCTTAATGTAATGGAGTTCATAGATTATGATGCACTATTAGGAATGGATTTGTTATCCATGTATCGAGCTAACATTGATTGTTTTCATAAGCGAGTTATCTTTGACATTCCTAAATTTCCTGAAATTATAGTTTATAGAGCTATAATTCATCGAGACCAGCTATACGGGGTCAGATAGCTACTCTGGGAGATTTAGAGGTTAATGCAGGGGTTACCACACTTAATAGAATGGGCCAGGAGGCTAAGATTGAAAGGTTCCTACGGTGTGTGAATTTTCAGAAGTTTTTCCATCTGAACTACCAGACGTTAACCACCATGAGTCGTTGATTTCATCATCAAGACTATTCCTAGCACTAAACCTACATCAATTCATCCGTACCATATGGCACCGAAGGAATTACGTGAGCTGCAGGTTGAGATTGAGGATATTTTGAAGAACAAACTAGTATGTCAAACGTGGGGAGCACCTGTTCTTTTTGTTACGAAGAACGATGGAACCTTACGTATGTGTATTAATTATAGGCAACTGAATAGTGTCATTATCAGGAACAAATATTCATTGCATAGGATTGTTAACTTTTTTGATTACTTGAAGGGTGCCAAATAGATTTCAAAGATTGATTTAATATCGGGGTACCATCAACTGAGGGTCAAGGATTCAAATTTTTTATTGACAGCTTTCACTAGCCGATATGGTTATTATGAGTTCTCAGTGATGCCATTCGGGCTTACTAATGCTCCTGCTATGTTCATGGATCTTATGCACAGGGTTTTGAAACCCTATCTTGATCATTTCATCATATTATTCATTGATGACATTATGAATTATTCAAGACTCAGGAAGAGCACTCGCATTACCTCAAAGTTACATTGCAGACTTTGAAAGATAATAGATTGTATGCCAAATTTAGCAAGTGCGAATTCTTGGCTTCTAAAGTCAAATTTCTCGGACACGTGGTTATTGATGAGGGGATTTCAGTTGATCCAGCTAAGGTGGAGGCAATCCAAGATTGCCCTACTCCTATCATGGTGTCTGATGTTCGTAGTTTTTTAGAGTTAGTGAGTTACTATAGGTGGTTTGTTGATGGTTTCTTTCATAATGCACTTCCCCTTACTCAGCTAACACAGAAAGATGTTGAGTTTCTTTGGTCTGATGAATGCAAAGATGTCTTCAATAAAGTTGAAGCATAGGTTGACTACAACACCTATTCTTACATTACCTGAATTAGGGAAGGAATTAGTGTTGTATACTGATGCTTCTCATTCAGGCTTGGGTTGTGTACTGATGCAGAATGACAGGGTCATAGCTTATGCTTCAAGGCAACTCAAAATTCATAAAAAATTATCAATTCATGATCTTGATCTAGCAAATGTTGTATTTTCCTTGAAGATTTGGAGGCAATACATGTATGGTGAGAAATTTATAGTGTATTCAAACCACAAGACTTTGAAGTACTTATTCACACAGAGTGAGCTTAGTTGAGGCTACGTAGATGGCTTGAGTTTCTCAAGGACAATGAATTCACTCTGCAGTATCATCCAGGCAAAGCAAATGTTGTTGCTAATGCCTTGAGTAAGAGGATGACTAGTAGGGAGAACGTAGCTACAACTCGAGCTTCTCAGCTTATACTTCTGGAAGAAGCTTTAATGATGATGATTCATGGAAGTCCAACTGGCGCATCATCACCTAAGAAAGCTAGTTTTAGTGCTACTAATTGGTTAATTTATGCTCAGATTTGAGTAGAACATGAGATTATTCAGAAGATTGTAGATAGTTAGAAAGCTAATCAAGAATACTTAGCACATCAAAGGTTAGCTAGTAGCATTGATCATCCAAATTGGTTAATTTTTGGTAACAGTGTTTTACAATTTCGAGATAGATTGTGGATTCCAGCCCAGGAATAGTTGAAACAAGAGTTACTGTAGGAGGCTCATAGGACTTTTTACTCTATTTATTCTAGTAACACCAAGATTTATCCTGATATGAGACATATATATTGGTGGCCTAGAATAAAGACTGATATAGATGTGTTTATGCGGAAATGTGATATTTGTAAACAACTTAAGGTTAAGCATAGGAAACCTGGAGGGATGTTGCACTCTTTGCTATTCCTGAGTGGAAATTAGAGCACATATTGATGTATTTTGTCTCCAGTCTAATTCTGAGTCAATGTAAACACGATGTAAATTAGGTTGTAGTGGATAGGTTAATAAAATTTGCTCATTTCTTGCCAGTTTTCATGAGATATCGTATAGGTCGATTATGTGAGTTGTACATACATAAAATTTTGAAATATCATGGGGTTATATTGTCTATTACTTCGGATAGAGATCCAAGATTTACTTCCAGATTATGGGAGATATTACAGAGACAACCGGGAACTACACTGAATCTTTGTACATCTTATCATCTTCAAACTGATGGGTAGACTGAGTGATTTATTTTTGTGCTAGAGGATATGCTTCGAGCATGTGTCTTTGAATTTGGAGGCAAATGGGAGAAATTTATTCCTTTGTGTGAGTTCTCTGATAATAACAACTATCAAGCCAGCATCAGAATGGCATTTTTTTAAGCATTATATGGTCGATCTTGCCGCTCACCTGTGTGTTAGGCGGAGTTACGACACGTAGTGTTTTTGGGGCTTGAGCTGATTCAAGATTACACAAAGAGGATACAACAAATTCGTCAACAATTGACTACAACATAATTAAGACAGAAAAGATACACTGACAAACATAATAGGTTTATGGAATATTCAAAAGACAATTATGTTCTTTCGAAAGTATCACCTATGAAGAGCTTGTATAGATTCGAATTGAGAGGTAAGCTAGCACCCTGATATATTGGGCCATTTTGGAATATGGCTATGGTTGGTCCTGTTGCTTAAAGGTTAGAATTGCCACCTTAGCGTGCTAGAGTTCGTAATGTCTTTCATGTATCTATGCTTCATAAGAGAGAGACTAAATTCACTCCACGTATTTATTAGAATGAATTTGATCTTCAGGAAGACTTATCTTATGATGAGCAGCCAATACATATCCTTGATCGTAAGATTCAGAGGCTGAGAACCAAGGAAATTCCCTTGGTTAAGGAGAAATGGCAGTTTCACGGCAATGAAGAACTAACCTGGGAGCGAGAATCTTATATGTAGGAGCAATTTCCTTTTCTCTTTGAGACTACACGTAAATTTTATGCTTACTTTAATTTCGAGAACGAAATTTATTTTAAATTAGGGAGACTGTAATGACTTGTTACTTAAGTTTATAATTAGCAATAAATCAAATCCTAATTAAATAGGATTAAGCTTAAGATTACACTCAGCATACCTCAAATAACGTATATGTGCGTTGGTGTGATGAAATTGTGTTTGAATAGTGTGTATTATAATTGTGTTAATTAGTTATTGGACTAGTTGGGCATATAGGTAGTTGTGAAGGTAAAGAAAACGCGACGGAGTTGCGAAAGTGCGCGCTCGTGGGAGTGAGTTCATTGGCGCATGAGGATTGAGAAAACAAGTACACACACATATATATGTTAGTGCATGTGTCCTAGGTCAATCTATAAACATTATTTATCTTACAGTTTTAGTTAGTAGATGTTTTTCATTTGCTGTTTTATTATAAGTGATTGTATGTTTACTTTATAATAAGATCCATGTGTATTTGTTGAAATATCCTAAATGTCTCTAGTCGGTCATTATACTAGGAACTATAATGAATTAAGACTAGTGTGAGTCTTGAGTGATGATCATGTGATAATCATACATATAAGGATAGAAATCAAGATCATGAGTACTTGTTGAGGAATACCGTAATGGACCAACCCGCTATGATAACACCACATGCATTAAGTCATAGGTGTTACTCTTGATAGGTATATCATTTATTCCTTCGACTTGAAATTACCATAGACTTCAATATTAGGAGCATGGTAATTCGACACAATCAAACGTTGTCTTTAACCATACGATTATAAAGATTGTAATTGCATATCATGTGAGCAATAAGTGAAGGTGTGTAATCAAGAAAGAATTTGTCATTCTCGTAAAGACAAAGATATCAGTGAATCCCTCAATGTGTTAGATTATTAAATGGCCAAGTCCAAGTGAATTGATATGATCAATGTCACTTGTATGTTTTCAATCTGTCAAAAGATCGAGACTAGTAATATTGAGCATTAAGGGTGACTTTCCATTCCTTATATTTAATCAAAAGATATCACACGACAAAAATGATATGATATATGTTATTCATTAGATTGTATCGATTTTGATATTCATGTTACTTGGGTAGTCATAATGCCTTGCTAGAGATCGCTTACAACTTGTGTACCAAAATAGTTTTAATTCAGTTCAACCGTCGCATGAACCTATTAGGTGGCACACAAATAATGGCTTTGTGCAATTTCAAATAGTCTAGAGTATTGAATTTTATAAGATAAAATTCATAATATATAAGTCCTTATGATAGGTTATATGATAACTTATTAACAGGGGTATATGTGTAATTTCCTTAAACAACGTAAATACAATAGTTGTATTTCAAATTTACTTAAATAGCGTAAATACAATAGTTGTATTACGAATAGGGTTTTTAAATGAGAGCTTATCTACACATATAAATAAAGGGTCATACCCAAATACGAAAAAAAGATTTTCGTTTTTTCAATTTTTGTAGTCTCTGGATTTTGGGAGAAAAAAATGTTTTTATCTCTCTTGGGGCTAGAACTCCAAATTGCAGTCACCGTTCGTGTATGGATTTCTGATAGAGGACGCGCACTTGAACGTCTTAAAGATCAAACAATCAGAGAAGGAGATCACGAATCAACGTATGGTTTACTTTTGTAGATCTTGTTTAATAGAACTTATTTGAGATCTTGTTAGGGTTTTTCAAAAATTGTTTTGAATTTTTCACTGCGTATGAATCCAAAAATCCAACAGTGGTATCAAAGCCTTAGACTCGGTTCTACTAAATGTTTGCATGTTTTCTCTTATGTATATGTGATATATGTGTGAAATACATGATTGTGATTAAGGTATATATGATATACATATAGGTTCTGCTATAATTGTTATCATGAATTGATTTGAAGCATGTTGTTAATTTATGTATTTGATACATATGTTTAATATGATTCATTGATAGAATTTATGTTTAGTGTATTTGGATTAACTTATGTTTTAAATTGAATAATGCGAATTTTGTATGTTCCATATAGAAATCATGTTTAGGTTAATATGATTGATTTAATATGATTTTATTGTTGACTACATTGTTCGTTTCATGAAATAATTATGTATGTCTCTATGATAGAAATCATATTTAGGTTAATATGATTAATATAATATGATTCTGGTGTTGAATGCATGATTAATATATCGTTCCTTAATTCAATTGCATTTCTTTTGAATAAGAATCGAAATTACTATGGATTATGTCTCATTGTTGTTATCTGTTAGTATACTCCTATTAGATGAGAGATAAACTTGTAATCGGATAAGAATAGTTGTAAATCATATATGATAGGTGAGATATATAACTAATTTGTATTGGATTAGGATTCTTAGTATATAAAATTCTAATTGGATTAAGATTCTATGTATCTTAAATTCTAATTAGATTAGAATTAGATATTAAGTTAGAGGTGGACCCGTATACTTAAAAATGTTTTAATTAATTTTCAGAAATAAAAATAAGGGGCAGTTTTGGTCAATTAGATTGACTAAAATAATGAGAAATTTTAGACGATTTTAATTTTCAGAAGAGGAAGTTGTTGTCTGAAAAAAAAGAAGGGGGCGCTACCCCTTGTACCCCCGCCCATTGATAATTATGCGTAATGTAAGGAAATTTGTATGTAGTCAATATTAGTTAAATTTCCTAACTTGTTTGGTAATAGTACATTCCATTTAACATATGATATTTATTTGGTTTATATTATGATCACTAAAACAAATAAAATCCCTCTTATGGGTCAAGTGCCATCCATATGGGTCTGCCCTTATAAAGTGTATTGTGTTATCTTGGCGAGGCAAATTGAGTAACGATTACTCTATTGTTTGAAATTATTAGACTTGATAAAGCTATCAAAACGATTTTGAGCTTTAGGCAAAAGATGAAATAAAAACATGCTAAGACATAAGATGTGATAATCTCATGAAAACATCTAAAAGTTACATATGATGTAATTGTTAAAAGGTACCTACCTAGATAACCTAATTTAAAGTATCATGCCTTTGTTGTCTTCGAATTAGGTGAAACATAGGTTTTAGTCCCTCACGTTAACATAGTATTTTAAAGAGGGTTGTTAATTTAGTGGGAATCTATTCCTCTATACTAAAAAATGAACTTTTGCATAATCTTTGTTGTAGATTAATTGCTACATTAAATCATACTAATCCCTTGTCACTGCGATCCATCCTTGAAATTGATAAGTTATCTGGGACAAACTTTCTTGACTGGTTCAAAAACTTGAGAATTGTTCTTAAGCATAAACGCAAGTTCTAGGTCCTAAATGGTCCTATTCCTGAGGAACAACCAACCAATGTTGTAAGAGCCATGAAGGATACACATACCAAGCATGTCAACGACTCCAGTGATGTTGCATGCACTATGTTGGCGACCATGGTTCCTGAACTTCAGAAGGACATGAAACACATGGAAGCTTAGGACATGGCTATAATGCTGAAGGAAATGTTCCAACAGCAAGCAAGGCAAGAAAGATTTGAGATAGTCAAGAACCTTCATTCTTGCAAAATGGCTGAGGATGCGTTAGTTAGCCCTTATGTTCTAAAAATGAAAGGTTACATTGCCCATCTTGACAAACTTGGATTTCCCACAAGCCAAGAGTTGACTACGGATTTGATCCTTAATTCATTGCCTGATAGTTTTTCACAATTTGTGATGAACTAAAACATGAATAATATGGAGAGATCTATCTCAGAGTTGCATTTGATGCTCAAAACTACTAAGTAGAATGTCAATAAACCAACTGCCAATATGTTGATGGTTCAGAAAGGAAAGGCTATGAAGAAGAAGATCAACGTCAAGACTAAATTTGCCAAGGGTACTGTGCCAGTCACAAATCCTGTGGAACAAGTTAAGCATAAGGTTGCTTCTACTTCACAGTCCTAGAAGGGAAAAGAAAAAGAAGGAAATTATCATTTATGTCATGCACCTGGGCATTGGTTAAGAAATTGCAAGCTCTATCTTGAAGACAAAAGAAAAATAATAGTAGTGCGACTACTGCTTCAGGAATTCACGTTATTGGCGTTAACTTGTTTACTAGTGATTCCTAGGTATTAGATATCGGATGTGGTTCTCACATTTGCACTAATGTGCAGGGTTTCACCATAAGTAGAAAACTAAAAAAAGAGAAATTATCCTACGAGTAGGAAATGGAGCAAAGGTTGTTGCGTTGGCTGTAGGATGCTACGAGTTGTCTTTATCTAGTGGACTAGATTTATTTTAAAATAATTGTTCTCATGTCCCTGCCTTGAGCAGAAACATCATTTCAGTTTCATGTTTGGATTAGGATGGTTTTAATTTCATTATTGCGAATAATAAATGTTGCATTTCTCGTAAAGACTTTTTTTATGCAAATGTCAATTTGTGCGACAGTCTTTATATTTTAAACATGAAAAAGACCATAGATACTCTTGTTTTTAACGTAAATACAAAGATATTTAAGTCAAATGATTTGAATCAAACCTACTTTTGGCATTGTCGACTTAGCCACATAAATGAGAAATGCATTTCTAAACTCCATAAAGATGGACTTTTAGATTCATTTGATTTTGAATCATATGAAACATGTGTATCTTGTTTATTAGGCATGATGACAAAGAGTCCCTTTATTGGACACAGTGAAAGGGCAAGTGATTTTTTTAGTCTATTACATACTGATGTATGCGGTCCTATAAATACAATGGCTAGAGGTGGTTATTAGTACTTTATTACTTTTACCGATGATTTTAGCAGATATGATTACGTGTATCTTAGGACACATAAAGGTGAATCTTTTGAGATATTTTGAACATTTCGGAATGAAGTACAAAAACAACTTGCAAAACTATTAAAGCACTTCGATCAGATCGAGGTGGTGAATATTTGAGCAAAGAGTTTGATGATCATCTTATAAACTGTGGGATTGTCTCACAGTTAACTCCTCCATTAACTCCATAATAGAGTGGTTTTTCTGAGAGGAGAAATCGAACATTATTGGATATGGTTCGGTCCATGATGAGTCATGTAGATCTTCCTATTTTTTATTAGGGCTATGCCTTAAAACCGCTACATTTACACTGAATCATGTTCCTTCTAAAGCGGTTGATAAAAAACCACATGAGATATGGTTCGGGAAAAGACCAAGTTTGTCTTTCCTTAAGATTTGGGGTTGTGAGGATTTCATATGACAACAGACCTCAGAAAAATTATCAGCCAAATTTACCAAGTGTGTATTTTTTGGTTATCCTAAAGAATCTAAATGATACTTCTTTTATAATCCCACTGAGAACAAAGTGTTTGTTGCTTGAAATGGTGTCTTTATGGAGAAAGAGTTTATTTCAAAAGACAATAATGAGAATAAAGTTAGTCTTGAAGAAGTTCAAGAACTACAAATAAAGACTCAACCGCTAGTAGGAGATCAACAATGTCTTGAACTAGTTGAGCCTCCACAGGTATCACAAGGCCCACGTAGGCCCACGTAGGTCTGATAGGGTAAGACATCAGCCAGAGAGATTTCAATTTCTTATTACTGAAAGTAGAGAGGTGTTAGTTATGGATAAAAATAAACCTACTACTTATTAGGAGGTTGTGTCTAGTCCTGAGTCAGATAAATGCCTTAGTGCCATGAACTCTGATATGCAATCAATGTATGATAACCAGGTTTGGAACGTGGTTGATTTACCTAAAGGTGGTAAGACCATTGGATGTAAATGGGTTTTCAAGAAGAAAATTGATATGGATGGCAATGTGCATACTTATAAAGCACAGCTAGTAGCAATAGGTTTCAGACAGACTCAAGGTGTTGATTATGATGACATTTTTTCACTTGTAGCCATGATTAAATCTATTAGAATTCTAATTGTCATAGCCGCACATTATGACTATGAGATATCTCAAATGGATGTCAAAACAACTTTTCTAAATGGAAAGCTACTTGAGGACGTATATGATATATCTTGAAGGGTCATCCTGAGAATTCTAGAAAGGTGTGCAAGCTTCAAAGATCTATTTATGGATTAAAACAAGCTTCTCGATGTTGGAATCTTCATTTTGTTGAAGCAATTAAGGAATTTGGTTTCATTAAAAATGAAGATGAACCTTGTGTATACAAGAAGGTCAATAAGAGTGTGGTTATTTTTCTGGTACTGTATGTTAATGATATATTACTCATTGGAAATGACATCCAAACCTTGCAAAGTTTCAAGTCTTGGTTGGGGAAGTGTTTCTCAATGAAGGACTTAGGAGATGTAGCCTACATCTTTGGGATTAAGATATATAGGGATAGATCTAAAAGGCTGATCGGCTTAAGTCAGAGTGCTTATAATGATAAGGTACCGAATAGGTTCAGTGTGCAAGACTCTAAAAGGTGGTTGTTGCCAATGTCTCATGGTATAAGTCACAGGAAGACTCAATGTTTAATGACTAATGATAAGCGAGAACACATGAATATGATTCCATATGCATCAGTTATTGGATCTATCATGTATGCAATGTTATGCACTCGATCGATATATCATATGTTTTAAGAGCAACAAGCAGATATTAGTTTGATCCTGGTGAGTGTCACTGGATAACAGTAAGGAAGATTCTTAATTACTTGAGAAGGACTAAAGAAGTGTTTTTGGTCTTTGAAAGTTTGGAATACGAGTTTGTTGTAAATGGTTACACAAATGCAAGTTTTCAAACTGACATAGACGACTTCAGATCGCACTCTGGATATGTATTTACTTTAAATGGAGGAGCTATGAACTAGAAAAGTTGAAGCAAGAGATTGTGGTCGATTCTACAACTGAAGTTGAGTACATTGCAGGATCTGATGCAGCTAAGGAAGTAGTTTGATCAAAAAGTTCATATCTGAACAAGGTGAGGTTCCAAGTATTGCTAACCCCGTTGGCTTGTATTGTGACAACAACGGGGCTCTAACACAGGCCAAGGAACCAAGATCTCACCATAGATCCAAACACGCATTCATATAATCAGAGAAATCATTGAGAGTTGGGACGTGAAGATTTGCAGAGTTCCTACAGATGACATGTTACAGATCCTTTGATGAAGGTTCTTCCACAAGTGAAGCATGATGGTCATGTTAGGTCATTGGGTATTAGATACATCAATGATTGGCCCTAGTGCAATTGGGAGATGTTGGGGCATGTGCCCAAAGTCAATCTATAAACATTGTTTATCTTACAGTTTTAGTTAATAGAGGTTTTAAATTTGTTGTTTTATTATAAATGATTGCATGTTTACCATATAATAAGATCCATGGATATTTGATGAAATATCCTAAATGTCCATAGTTGGTTATTATACTGGGAACTATAATGAATTAAGACTAGTGAGAGTCTTGATTGATGGTCATGTGAAGATCATGCGTATATGGATACTACTCGAGATCATGAGCATTTGTTGAGGAACAAGTTATTTGATCGACCCGCTATGAAAACACCACATGGATTAAGTCATAGATGTTACTCTTGATAGGTATATCATTTAGTCCTTCGACTTGAGATTACCATGGATTTCAATATTAGGAGCATAGTAATTTGACACAATCAAACGTTGTCTTAACCAGACGATTATAAAGATTTTGATTGGTTATCATATAAGCAATATGTGAAGGTGTATAATCAAGAAAAAATTTGTCATTCTCGTCAAAAGAAATATATTAGTGGATCATTCGATGTGTTAGATTGTTAAATGGTCAAGTCTAAGTGAATTGATATGATCAATGTCACTTGTATGCTTTCAATTTATCTAAAGATCGAGACTAGTACGATTGAACATTAAGGGTGACTTTCCATGCCTTATATTTGATCAAAGGATATCGCATGACAAAAGGATATGATATATGTTATTCATTAGGTTGCATCGATTTTGATATTCATGCTACTTGGGCATTCATAATGCCTTGCTAGTGAGACTGCTTATGAGTTGTGTACCAAAATGGTTTTGGTTTACTACAACCGTCACATGAACCTATTGGGTAGTACACAAAGAATGGCTTTGCGCAATTTTAAATTGTCCAGGGTTTTGAATTTTATAAGATAAAATTCATAATATATAAACCCTTATGATTCGTTATATGATAACTTATTAATAGAGGTATATGTGCAATTTACTTAAAGAATGTAAATACAATAGTTGTATTTCAAATTTACTAAAACAGCATAAATACAATAGTTGTATTTCGAATAGGGTTTTTAAGTGAGAGCTTATCTACACATATAAATAAAGGGTCATACCCAAAAATGAAAAAAAGATTTTCATTTTTCCAATTTTCGTATTCTCTAGATTTTAGGAGAGGAAGAAAAATGTTTTCTATCTCTCTTGGAGCTAGCACTCCAATTTGTGGTAACTTTTCGTGTGAGGATTTCTGATAAAGGACACGCGCTTGAAAGTTTTGAAGATTGAACAATCAGAGAAGGAAATCACGAATCAATGTATGGTTTACTTTTCTAGATTTGGTTTAATAGAACTTATTTGAGATCCTGTTAGGGTTTTTGAAAAATTGTTTTGAATTTTGTGTTACATATGAACCCCAAAACCCTACAATATATATATATATATATATAAAATAAAACAAAATAGATGGATAAGTTTTAAATGAACCTCGAGATGATGTGATACGTATCTCAAGGCAAGGTTTATTTGTAAACTAAAATACTCACTGCTTCTGTTTTGAACAATAGCCCAGAGAGGGAGAGGTGAGAAATCAAACGCGAGGAGGGAGAACGATAGAGGAAAAGTGAGCTTATGAATCACTCAAGTCAAAGACGGAGCTGATAATCGAATTGGTTCTTTTTCCTTACGATTTTTGTGAGTTTTTTTGTGACTGCCACTTTTCTAATCTATAGCACCGTCCGTCCTAATCCCATAATTAAGCCTAATCTTAGCCACGTATGACTTAACTACGTATTAGTCAACATTTCTAACCTTTTCTCCAAATTAGACGCGTTCAGGATTGTAACGGCCCTAAATTCCTAATTTCATTTGGGAACGCCCGGCCTAGACTCGTACATATCCTTAAGTCAATACTCGGCGGGTCTGGCGAGCCTAGTCAACCTCTAATCAATTAAATATGCAATTTATGAAAAGGTTATTGCAAGTTTATGTTGGACTAAGTGGTTAGTCACTCTAACTCCGACAGGGATTTTGATGAAAACAAACAAGGTGAAAATATACTAATAAGTTTATCAAGTGTATTTCAGTTTCGTCAAAGGTTGCAAAACATCACATCACGGGTATTTGAGCATTCAAGCAATTCAAGTTCAAGACTCGACATACATAAAAGAATGAAGGCGAAAGATCAAGGTCACGAGTTGTAAAATTGATGTAAGGTATTCAAGTTCACTTAAGCAAGCCTATTGCATTAGTTCATGTATATCGTGATTTTAAAATGAATTTTCAAATGTCAAGTGATTACTTGAAAATTTCGGTCCTATAAGTCTAAATTATGTTAAACTATATGTGTATGTTAATATCGCATTTTGAAAATCATTGTGAAAGCTTTTGAAAAAGAAAAACTTTCTTTTGAAAGGTCTTTGAAAAGAAAATTGTATATTTACAGAAAAGTCCCTCGCAAATCATGAAACCGAGATTTTCCATTTTTGGGATTTGTGAAAATATTCGGACCATCCAAATAGGCCATATGACCCATAACAAACATGTATTATATGTTATATGAGGGTTTACTGGGTCTATGACGTGTTAAAGGGTCGCTAACACAAGGGACAGAATTAATTATTCTAAGTTCCCTGCAGTTAGTGCGCTAATACTGTTATTAGCGCGCTATGTGCAGAGTTAGCGCGCTAGGTCATAAAATTAGCGCGCTAATTGCAGTTCTGACAGCTTTTTTATAAAGCTGAAAAATTCACTTTAATTCAAATTTTTGATCAAATCTCGGCCCTTGGATGCACACAACGGTCATATACTGGTCTATAAATATATACAACACTCTCAAACACACGAGGCACACAAATTAGGTTTTGAAATCAAAGAAAAACATTTGTGCTTAAATTTTTCAAGAGAAGGAGCTTGGGGTTTTCAAGTTGCACTTAGAGGCTGTTCATTCAACATCAAAACTAGCACTCTTGAGGCACTCTAAGGAGTACAACAACCTCTCCAGAACTGATTTTCAAGTCATCTTCTTGGGGTTGTAAGAAAGTTCATTCCCTAGCTTTTCTTGTACTTAAATTATATATTCTTGTGTGATTGATTTGGGAAATTACTTGTTATGTTGTTAAACACACTTGTATTGGGTTTTGCACTTAAAGTTGATTCATTAAACCCTTGGACTGATTTGAACAAGAGTTTGTGCTTAAACTTGACTTTTATCAAACTTCTTGTTCTTTGGATTTGAAACCGATTTTGTTCTCATCAATCTATTTAAAACGGTTTCATATTTGAGTCTTGCATAAAATCAGTTTTAAAATTGCATTTCTCAATTGTTTTCATACTTACATGCATAAGAGTGGTTAGGCTCTAGGAGGCTTGCTTGTATTTGAACTTGATACCACTTTACTTTGTAAAGTGTAATTTGATTATATTAATCAAATCTTGATTGTAAGACTTAGTGGAATCTAAGTCGAAAGGGAAGACCTAGTTGATACTAGGCATTTATCCTAGTTACGGCTAGGTGGGAAAAGTCCTAGGTGGGTCTAGGTGGGAAAATCCTAGTTTCGCCTAGGTGGTTGTATAAGACCTTATTGCGATAAGGCATCGTGTAAAAGACCTAGTTGAGGCTAGGCATTCACTAGGCTAGTTGGCTTAGGGTGTAACACTTATTGATAATATAAGTAGGGTTTGAAAATCCTAACCGGGGAGGTTAGGTAGTGGATGTAGATCGGTTGGATCGAACCACTATAAATCACGTGTCTTATTTCCATATCTTCTACCCCTTCTTGATTGCATAGCATTGATATTTATCATTAGTGTATGCATTATTATTGTTATTTAAGCATAAAGTTTTAAAAAGGCGATAATCACTCAGTAACCCAATTCACCCCCCTCTTGGGTGACCTTCAATTTAATGCAGCGGAAAGTAAGTAAACTATAACATAAATAGGAAATAACTCAGTCAAAGGAAAATCAGGAATCTATTATGTGGAAAACCTCAAAATATCCATTTACAATCAAAAGTGAACCAGAATAACAAGTACATGATATCCAAATCAAAATGAACCCGAGTTTAACGATTAAAAACATGTATATAAAGCATCATACAACCAAGCAAAACAGATAATAAACCTACTCTAAGGTCTCTGAAAATCTAGCTGCTATTCCTCATAAGAAGTCACCTAGGCAGGGCTCATTGCCTCGACTGCACTCCGCTCTATCTGCACCCACTGTCACAAACAAGACAGTGAGTAACTAGAGAGAAATCAAAAGTAATGCCAGAAGAATATAACAGTAATTCATGATTCATAAAGTAAGGTAGTCTAAATATCATGCGGTAATTGAAAGACAGGAATTGAAATAGATCAAGTGCATGATAAATAAACTAATAGATAACAATCGATAACATGCGTGTTCTAATAATTCAAAAGAGGTCCATAAGTAGTCTAAATCATAGCATAACGATGGAGACCGCGCGAGGTCTCCCTAGGCATCGACCCAAGCAAAGGCACAACCATGATAGGAGAGACACAAACCTTCCAACCTAGTACTTGGTGTCACACATTCACTATAGGTGGTCCCACTCTCCTCTACAAGAATGCCCATGTTGCCCCACTAGTGCAAGGTCGAGTACTTTCGAGAGAAAACACTTGCGCCAAGGACACACAACAAAAGAATAGAACGGAATGTCAGCAATAGTTCATAGAAAATCAAAATAAGTGATATGGAAAACGGTTTGAAAACAGGCCCAAAAATGGTATGGAAAACCTCTCGGGACCAAACGTATGCGGGTCACGCCGTGGGCCCATGGGCCAGCGGCGTGACCACGTCGTCTTAAACCTTGCATAAAATTGAAACACATGTAATACACCCGGTAGTGTATAAATCTCGAAAACTTCTCCACAAACGTGTGACCGAAAATCACACACAACGCACACACATGGATGTCACTCACGCCATGCATACACAACACAATGTCACATACTCATCACGTATACTCTTCACAAGCCATAACAAAGCAGAACAAGAAAACGTTTTGTAAAACATTCATACCTTACAAGCCTTCATGAAGCCGTGCAGACACAAAACATTTCCACATACGAAAATAAGAATTCATTTTTCAACAGCGTTGTGACCAACAAATAAGCAAAAACTCTTACACGGCTTATAGCCTATGGCACAGCGCACACAACGTCGCAAGGTACAAAAGCATGAAAGCATGAACACGACTAAAAACTGAACAAAAACTTAAACCCAACGCCGTGTGAGCGTCACGATCATATACACATGAAAATGCATGCACAACGTCACACCACTTCTATTCTGTCTCACTTGCCGCCTATAAATTCAAGGCATCTCCGCGACGCATGTGTCTACAACTCAACGACTCTGCAAATCTGGAAATTGACTTAAACCGAATTTCAACTCAAACATCACACCACATTTGGAGATCATCAATATCATGTTTTGGGGCATCAAGACCACCTAAAAATCGACTCCGGGTCATTGTGGGATGCCCGGGTTTCACAAATTCATCATGGGAAACGAAATTCGTTCGAAACACCCAACTCAAAAATATTGAAATCAAAACTGCAACACCGGCTAGATGTCGCGTGTTGATTGCTCCGGGACTTGTCGAGATAACGGTGGAACACTAGGATCGTCTCCTGTAAGATGCCCATGTCATGGCGATGTTACCACATCTAAGTAACCAACCAAAACCCAAAAACAGGAAATGGGAAAGAGGAGGAAGAGAGTTGTTCTCACCTTAGTTTTGGTGAGAAAACGGGTCTCCAGGGAGACTGCAACAGCCCAACCTTACCTAAAAAGGGTGTTCTTACTCTCCAAGCAAAAAGAACAAAAGAGAAGAAAGAAGAATGTTGGAGAGAGAGAGAGAGGAGAGAAATGTGAAAAGTGTGGTGTGTGTGAGATGGGTGCTATTTATAGACCCTCATTGCATCCTCCATTGTGCACACATCTCGCGAATCCCACAGCTCCTCTCTTGGATGGCCACCACCCACTAGCTCCTCCATTTGACTCCTTTAAGTGACTCGGGTGTCACTTAATTATTTGGCTCCCGTGTTGTTCCGCACTCCTCGACCCATATTTTACGACCAATCGACTCGTCGTGCCCATTGTCTCATCACGTCTCGACATATTATCATATTAATTATCAGTAAATATCATTTATTAATATTTTCTGTGTTTTAACTCTCCCGTTTGCCTAGGTGAAACCTCACTCAAACTAACAGTCACTTGAACTGCTTGAAACTTGCATTAGACTATAATACTAATACAAAACAATACAGAATCATAAAATTACCTCGGTGTTGACTCCCGAAGTCCGAAATACTACGAAGTATCACGTAGCTGGGTTACGGTTATATTAGACTATAATTCTATTACAAAACAACACATAATCATAAAATTACCTCAGTGTCGACTCCCGAAGTCCGAAATACTGTAAATTATCACGTAGCTGGGTCAAGGTCTTGACAAGTGTAACACAAGTCGGGTTAAATTTTGAGGGCTGTAACAGTCTCCCCCACTTATTAGAATTTTTCCCCGAAATTAAACTAATAAGTAAACTAAAGTAAAGACTTACCAGAATCAAATAGGTAGGGAAAGTGCTCGCGCATATAAGACTAACTCCCAGGTCAACTCCTCGTCTTCGTGAAATTGCCATTTCACGAGAACCGAAGGAATCTTATTGTTCCTCAGCGTTTTAACCTTCCGGTCAATAGTCTAGATCGACTACTCCTCATATATGGCATCATCTCGCACATCAATCTGGCTCAAGTCTACCATCGATCCCCACGCTCTGCTTGACTTTTCTAGTCAAAGCATCGACATGCGGAATACTAGATGAACACTTGCGAGCTCTCGCGGTAACTCTAACTGATAAACAACCTTACTGACCCTATCCACAATCTTGAAGGGACCGATAAATCTAGGAGTGAGCTTTCCCTTAATTCAAAATAGTATGTGACCCTTCAGTGGAAAGACCTTCAGGTATACATAGTCTCCCAAATCGTACTGAAGCTCATCGTGATACTTGTCGTAGTACTTCTTTTACCGCTCCTTAGCACCCTTAAGTCTCAAACAAATCAGTTGTACCTTCTCAATATGATCAACAACAGTCTCAAAACTAACTATCACGACATCCTCTAGCTCAGCCTAGCAAGAAGGTGATTCTACAAGGCCTACCATAGAGCTCTTCATACGGTGCCATACCGATACTCGCTTGATAATTGTTGTTGTATGCAAACTCGAATAAATGAAGGTACTCTTCCTAAGACCCGCCGTACCCAAAACACACATCTAAGCATGTCTTCCAACACTTAGATCAACCTCTCGGTCTGTCCGTCTGTTTGTGGATGGAATGCCATACTCAACTCCTGTCTAGTGTCGAACTTAGCCGGCATGCTCTATTACAACAATGAAGTAAACTACTCCCCTCGATCTGACACAATCGACAATGGAACACCATGCAATCTGACTATCTCGCACTCGTAGAGGATGCTCAGTCTGTCAAGTGTGTGTAGTGGATACTGATATGAAATGAGCAGATTTCGTCAATCTATTCACAATTATTTAGATGTTATCGTGACCACGAGGAGATCGAGGCATGCCACTGATGAAATCCATAGCAATGTGCTCCCACTTCCATCAAAGAATGGGTAGGGGTGCAGCAATCCTCCAGGCCGTCGATGCTCAGCCTTCACACGTTGGCATATCTCACACGCTTTAATGAACTCCGACACGTCGAAATTCATCCTCGCCACCAAAAGAGACGTCGCATATCAGCATACATCTTGGTATAACTCAGATGTACAGAAAAATAAGAATGGTGAGCCTCCTGAAGTATCTCGGTGTGTAAGTCAGTTGCCAATGGATTCCACAGTCGCCCACATGATACCTTAAGCATGATTCTATCGACCGACTCCAATCTGGATACTCTGAACTGTCCGCCATCTCACTGTACCGCTAGTATGACGTTTCGCCCTGCTGTCCCTCATGAACAATGTCAAGTGAGATGGTTTGTAACCTCATCTGACCACATATTTGTATCCTGGTAGTCGTTGGCATGTCTGCTAAACTCATCTTCTCGGTTGCCTTAAGTAACGCATACTCGTGAGTCATACAACATACAACTACCTCAACATCAGGTCCTTTACGGCTCAAAGCGTTAGCATTAACATTGGCTTTCCCCAGATGATACGCGAGTGCCAAATCGTAGTCCTTTAGGAATTCAAGCTAGCGCCTCTGTCTCAGATTCAGCTCCTTTTGAGATAATAGGTATTTCAAGCTCTTGTGGTCTGTGAACAACTCGAAGCACACGCCATATAAGTGGTGCCTCCATATCTTCAACACAAACACTATCGCCGCCAACTCTAAATCGTGTGTCAGGTAGTTCCTCTCATGAACCTTCTCGGGATGCATAAGCAATAAATCGTGTGTCATGCGTAGTTCCTCTCATGAACCTTTAGACACGTGATTTTCGGGATATTATCATAAGCAATAACTTTGTCTTTTACACGATGCCCCTCTTATACAACCACCTAGCCGCAACTAGGATTTTTGCTAGGATATATCTAGCCTCAACTAGGTCTTCTCTTTCGACTTAGATCCCACTAAGTCTTAACCAAGATTTGATTAATACAATTGGAATTACACTTTACAAAGTAAAGTGGTATCAAGTTCAAATACAAGCAAGCCTCCTAGAGTCTAACCACTCTTATGCAAATCTTTGATGCATCCCAAGAAGTTTGATATATGAGGAAGTCCCAATACAAGTGTGTTTAACAACACAACAAGACAAATCAATCACACAAGAATATATAATTTAAACACAAGAAAAGCTAATGCTAGGATGAAAAGGCGCGAGGTTGTAGTGCTTTGGTTTTGAAGTTGAATGAACAAATGACTCTAAGTGTAACTTCAAAACCCCAAGCTCCTTCTCTAAGCACAAAATGTTTTTCTTTTATTTCAAAACCTAATTTTTGTTCCTAGTGTGTTTAGGAGTGGTGAACGCTTGCTCACACTCCTCTTTCCACTCAAACATCGCATTCTTCAGAGTTAGTCTCATCATCGGTAACATATGATACATGTTTGATCTTGGCCTATTTGGAAGTCTTGCGAAAATGGAAAATCTCGGTTTCATGAATCGGCGCAAATATACGAGTTTTCTTTTCAAAGATCTTTCAAAAACAAGTTTTTCTTTTTCAAAAGCTTTCACAATGATTTTCAAAATGCGATATTAACATACACATATAGTTTAACATATGATAGAAATCTTCGAGTAATAGGCCATTGCAAATCAAGTGAACTTGAATACCTTACATTAATTTTCTAATTGAACTTGTATAGCTTGAATGGATCTTATTAGTATATTTTCACCTTGTTTGGCAACACCACTTAGTCCAACAAAGCATCAAGACACAACCCAAACTTTGATGCATCGCTATATACGAGGAAGTCCTCCCCGACTCGGCTAATGCTAGGATAGGCGCGGTAGTCGTTTCTCCTCGACGTCTCATCATGCATCGGTGCGGTGATCTTAGTAAAATATGACCTCCAACTTGCCTTAAAAATATGACCTTTGACAGCAAAAACTCTAACTTATTGAACTTAGCGTAGAGTCGACGGTTCCTCATAGTCTGTAACACTACTCGAAGATATCTCTTGTGCTCCTCTCGAGTCCTGGAGTAGATAAGGACGTCGTCGATAAACACAATCATGAATCTATCTAAGTACTCTTTCATTACTCGATGCATGAGGTACATGAATGTAGCTCGCACGTTAGTCAAACTGAACAGCATGACTATGAACTGGTAATGGCCATATCTCGTGCTGAACGTTGTCTTCTTTCGATTCTCATCCGGATCTGAGCTGATGATAGCCTGATCTCAAATCTATCTTCAAAAACCACTGTGATCTTGTTAGCTGATTGAACAGATCGTCAATGCGCGACAATAGATACTTGTTCTTCATTGTAACCCTATTCAGTTGCCAGTAGTCGATACACAACCTAAGCACTACAAGAATCAGCCCAGATAGGGATGAAAAATTCCGTCCCTAATAGGTTGAGATTCGGTTGCTAAAACGGTTAGAAACCGAATTACGAACCAACTAAATCGATAGTCTAAAACGTCGTCGCTGATTGGTCAGGGATGGAATTTCAAGTCCGTTGGTAATTAGAAATAAAAAATTCCGTCCTTATCCATCGTTAACTGTCAATCCGGGTGAATAAATTATACGTTCCGTCCTTAAAATGATTTCTAATTAATGACGGATTAGAGACCGAATGTATACATTCCGTTCCTAAATCAGTCTCTAAACTTGGGTTTAGAGACCGAACTCATAGATCTCAATAGCGTTTAATATACATTCGGTCCCTGATTAGAAACTGAATAAGAGACGAAATTCAACATCCCAGAAAACAAAAATAATTTATACACGTTTCAACCTTCTGAAAACACAAATAACCTGCAACAGTTTTTTTTAAACCTGCTGAAAACACCAATAACCTGCAAGAATTATTTTTATACATTTAAAGCTGTTGAAAACATATCATACAACACAATTAACCTGCTGGAACTCATTATACAATAGAAGTTTCACAAATAACATGCTAATGAAACCAAAACAGTTATTAAAAAAAAGAAATTAAAATAGACATCATATATACATGTGTGTAAAAGTTTCCCTAACTAGTTCCTAAAATACATCATTTATATATGTATACCAAAATATCAAAATATACCAAAATATAAAAATGAATGTATATCAAGTGTATCATATCAAATGTCTCTGTCAGGTCATGGTAGGGGATGTGTGTCGAAAAATGCATCGATCCACTCTTGCTGCAAGGGCAAGTTCGTTTGTTCTTCATCTTCAGGCTCGTACATCCTCAAGTGATAAACATCGTTAGCATCCAAAGCTGGAGTAGGCACCGCCGTCGATGGAGTAAGAGTCTCCTAGTGAGATGGGCATGGAGGTGGACGTGGAAGTGGAGGTGGAGGTGGAGGTGGAGGTGGAGGATGAGATGAGCTCGCTTTAGGATGTCCACCTCTCATACTCTGCATCAATATGACTGTAGTAAAGCTATCTAGTCATGCTGCGTATGTATCTGATTTTGTTGATCCTCAACGATAGAAGTCAAACGTGAGACATTAGATTAAAGAGTTGCAAAGTCCTGGCTCGACGGGCCCTGAGATGAGCTGGCATCTGCATCATTGTACCTCCTTCCGTAGACCCTAACCTGTACACTCGTCCCTTATGATCAACATCGACGACTTTGTAATATAAATTTGTCTCGTCCACATGTGGATCATCTCCTGCCTCTTCTGCTGACTGTGACATCTCTTCGCGCATCCTCTGAATCTCAGCCTATAGATGTAATTCAAACATATACAAGTAAAAAACAAAATAGACCTGCAAATTTCACAAGTGGTCTTATCTCAACTCCTACTTGAAACAATACATGAAACAACTGAAGATTAGAACTACATATGTAGTTGAATGCACAATCAAGCTAATAAGTTAATTTACACTTAACCATGAGAAGCAACACCCAGACTTGTGAGAGTTTCTTTTGGATTTTAGTGTTTTATGTGTGATTAATCAAGAATTAAAATTCATAATCACTATTAGTAATGAATACATTGGATAATTATGGTAAAAAAAATACATTGGATAATGTTTTTTAAAGACATGTTTTGATCTATCCTTTGCCAGCACATGCATCTTCTTCAACAACTATTGTTTCATAACTTCAATATTTTTTTTCTGATAGGAGTCTAAGTGGGTATAATGTTTTCATTGAAATTAATTAGTACTTATAAGCAGTAAACACCATTAATTTTATTTACTGAAACCATCAAGGAAAACCTCAATCTAGAAATTGTTGTTTTTTACTTATTTGGAAGTATTAGGAACGTTTCAATAAAAAATGAATCAAAACAACATGTTGGGCTACCCTCAAGAAGATTGTAGTGACTGGATACTTGAGATGCTCTGCTTGTAAGATGTTTCTGCATAATAGCATGTTATATACATTTGCAAGTAAGAGAAGTTCAGATGCATTTTGCGTAAGTCCTACATTGGTTTGATCCTTTTTTTCCTTACACTTTTTGAATTGTTTGCAATGCAAAAGAACGAGGTCATAAATGATATAAAAAAAATGCATGACATCCAAGTTGATTCCAAAATGCATTTGGACCTTCCAAAAGTGCAGGCTCAAACACTTCCCTACTTTTTCTGCATTTTAAATAACATGTAGTGTCCTCTCTTTCTATAGCTATATGTTTTGTATTCATACATTATCTCTTTAGCATTTCCAAATGGTCATAGGAGTAGTGATTGTGTTGCAGTGAATCACCAAAGGGGGCTAATGATCCCTCTAGGTTTGCATAGTTTCAACTCCCTCTTATACATGATAAACTTCATAAAAACTAATTGGTTACACTCTTGACAATTGGGTTGTATAGATTCAGTATGTGATGATCTTATTGGTTTGAGTGTAGAAATTTGATTCCCTCTTACTCTTATTCCACTTATATACTTGTTTAGTGTAACTAACTGGACCAATTGCGTACATCACTTGGTAGCTTCCGCTGAGGCCTCGACATGTGTCCCATCACTCTTCTTCTGCCGTTGAGAATACTTCAGGTTGATTGGAGGCCTATCACATTAATCTTGCCTATTTATTGCATAGATTTAACTTTGAAGATAGCCGACATTTAAACAGAATTTGAAAAGTCATTGAGTGGAAATTAATTCATTTAATGAAATTAATAAAATTCAGAAATGATAAATGAAATGCAAATTATTGATGTTTTAACTTTTGAATGGTGTTTATTGTCATGTTTTCATGGGTGGGCAGTAATTCTATAAGCTATACGTTGTTATTGTGTATCATGAAGTCTTGGTCTTGAGCATAATGTTACCACAATAACAGTACTGTTTTGTTGAGAATGTTCATAAGATTGTTAAGTTTTTATTTCTTTCCTCTCTATAGAAATGTGACAAATGTCTAGGCGCTAATTACCTCTAGTATAGCTCCCTCTAGTTTTTGATATTTTATGATTGTTTGGAAATTTTTTGTTGTCCTAACTTATTGTTTTTTGGTTATATGGCATTACTACCTCGCTGTGTCTTTTATTGTCTAGATTAACCAGTATGAAGTATTGAGTTAATGAGAAAATATCTCGAACTAGGATCAAGATTAATGAGAAATCTCGGAGTTTTATTGAGTCAGATGAAAATTCTGGTGTTTCGACTGTTCAATGTGTAATGGAAAGGTATTGCATTCACAAATTTGATTCTTATTATGGCATAAAAGATAGGACTGCATTTTCATGACTATGAGTGAGTGATTCTTACTTTGATTTGATTATGTCGGGGAATAATGACTTGCACAAGGTGTTCCTATGTAGCAGTTCTAACAGCTCGGTTTCTCCATCAAATTCTTCTCAATGTTGGTCTGTTTCTTCATTCTTGGTGGCCTTTCTCTTTAATGTTCAGTCAATTAGGTATCTCAGCCATGAAAGCATCCTCATCAATATACCAGTGAAGAAGATCCCATTAATGTCTCCAAAACACTCTGTTGAATATGTGGGCAGAGCTGTGAACAGAGGGAGCTGTTTTTGGTCACTTGGTCTATGTTTTTTGTGGATCTTTGGGACTATTCTCCTGTTGGTATTCCAATTGTACATAGAGATTTCAAGTCCACAAACATACTTCTAGGAGAGATTTCAATTGGGCCAGAGTTCATTTGTTTTTTGTAAAAAGTAAATATGGGAATAGCTGTGTATCATAGTATATTTGTTCTGGTTCTAATTTTATTTTCAAAAGAAAAAAATAAAGAAAGAAAGAACATGAGAGCATTTTATTTTTTCTTCCTACTCACTTACAGTTTATTGGATGGTATGCTTTCTGTTTCGACTGTAAGCTGTTTTCAGACTCATAATTATGACTATTGATCTCATAATTGTTTTTTGCAGTTCTATCCTGTGGTTAGGCCTTTTGAATGTTCAGACAGACTCTTAATCTTGTTTTTCGGAGCGCTATTCCTTAGAGAGGCAGTGAGGTGACCTTGACCCTTGGCGGCATTGATCTCAACAGTTCAGGCAGGTAAGTGTTTTCCATTTAATTTTGGCTTATGCTTGTCATATTATCCATTGTTCTTAAGATGGAAACCAAAGTTTGTCATGCTCGATTTGGCTTTTAATGCTTTTCTAGTGGAACTCTGCAGTGTAGTTGTCAAAGATGACAAAAAGCTTTTGACAGTGGTCTTTCCAGATCGACAGATACACCCAAGGCAATGGATTCACAAATCAACTCAGAGTTATCACTTTTGTTAATTATAAATATGATAAGAACAGCACAAAGTTTCAATTGAAACCACAATTTTCCTGATGATTTAGGCTCACTGTTCACAACTCAATTAGTACTACAAATTCAAGCTTATAAACTCAACTAAATTGAACTCATTTGGAGACTTGTCAAAATCAACCAAATATAATTATTTAACACAGGGCCCAGCTTTGCTATTTCCTACCTAACACAATTAAAAGTATCATTTGTCAAATTGTCACTGACTTGAAGTATGACAGTTGACATTTTTGTTGTATCTGAAATGTAATTATGTATCTTTTGTTATGTATTTCTTAGTTTAACTTGTATGTTTAAGCAAGACATGGTCAAGTATGGACTTGTCATTGTTTAGGTGAAAAGGACTTCACAAGTATGGTGAAGTAGATCATTAGTTTGGACTTTTGGTAATGTGCAGAAGAAAAATCTGCAGCTTTTGTAGAACCTTATGAAGCTGTAATTTCTGAAAATGTATGTATGTGATGAGAAGCGATACAGAGCGGTGTGTTAAGCTCTTTTCTCTCCACTTCTTTGTGTTCAAAATCCTACATGTGGTATCGAGCTTTCTGCTGATCTTTGTGGGCTGTGAGTTTTGAGAGAAAACAAGTCAAGATCCTCATCAAACAAAGACCAACTTCAACAGAAATGGCTTCAAACAATCTTTGGAGTGTTGCCACCTCCAATCTTCAATGGTGAGAACTATCAAATGTGGGTTTGTGAGAATGAAGGCTTTGTTGAAGGAAATTTGGACTTGTGGGAGCGGTGGATACGGGAGTTGATCCTCCTCCTTTGAGAGCAAATCCAACCATTGCACAAATCAAGCACCATCTTTGAAGAGACATCAAAAAAATTCAAAGCTCTTTCCTATATACACTCAAATTTGTGGTGAGCCTATATTCGCACGCATCATGGCATGTGAAACGGGAAAAGAAGCACTGGGATAGGCTTAAGGAAGAGTTCCAAGGAAGTGAAAAAACAAGACAGATGCAAGTCTTGAACTTGAGAAGGGAGTTTGAAGCAAGATGAAGGAAACGAGAGAATGTGAAGGAGTTCTCGATAGAGTTCTTAAAGTTGTGAACCAAATCAGAATTCTTGGTGAAGATTTGGGTGATAAAAGGGTGGTTGAGAAGGTTCTTGTGAGTCTACGAGAGGTTTGAAGCCAAAATTTCCTCTCTTGAAGATTCAAAGGATCTTACAAAAATCTCTCTTCTTGAGTTGGTGAATGCCTTGCAAGCCACAGAGCAAAGAAGAATGTTGAGGTTGGAAGAGCATACGAGAGAATGCTCTTGTCATGAAAAACAAAGAAAAGTTTCGAGTCCAACTTCAAAGGTAGAAGAAATGAAAGAAAAAACAAGAAAGAAGGCGAAAACAACAAACTCGAAGAAAGAAGAGGCAAATTTCCTCCATGTCCAAATTGTAAAAAAACAAATCATTTAGAAAAATTCTCAGTACAGGACACGGAGTTCAATGTAGGTCTTGTAAAAAGTTTGGACATGTTGAGAAAGTTTGCAAATCAAGAAAGCCCAAGAAAGCCAACAAGCACAAGTTGAGAAAATCAAGAACAAGAGGTTAACTTGTTCGTGGCAACTTGTTGTGCGAGCCAAAACCAACCGATTCATGGTGATTGATAGTGGATGCACTCATCACATGACCTCGGAAGCAAGCATGTTTCAAAAGCTTGACAAATCATATACCTCAAAGTTAAAATTGGAAGTGGAGAATTTCTAGAAGTCAAAGGCAAAGGAGAAATTGCCGTTAGAACTCCTACGAGGTATCAAATTCATTTACGAAGTTCTATATGTGCACTGAAATAGATCAAAACTTGCTTAGTGTTGGTCAAATGCTTGAGAAGAATTATTCATTGTCTTTTAAAGATATGGCTGCACAATTATTGATCTCTTGGAAATGATTTGATGATTGTAAAAATGAAAGATAGAAGCTTTTCTTTGAAATTTGAATATGTGGAGTGCTCATGCCTTTTACGGTTCTATTGATCATTTCTCTCTTTGGCATAGAAGATTTGGTCATTCAAATTTTGAGTCACTTAAACAAATGCATGAAAAATCTTTAGTTGAAAATATGCCTCCTATGCATGATCAAGATGGTGTTTGTGAAGTGTGTCAACTTGGCAAGCAAACAAGAATCCCTTTCCAATAAATCGAGTCATGGAGAGCTATGGAAAAAGCTGCAAGCTGATTCATAGTGATGTTTGTGGTCCTATGAGTATTCCCTCACTCGATGGCGCAAATACTTTGTTCTCTTCATTGATGATTTCTCAAGATTTTGTTGGGTGTATTTTCTACAACAAAAATCGAAGTCTTGAGTACATTTCAGAAATTCAAAGTCATGGTGGAGAATCAAAGTAATTTCAAGATCAAAGCTCTCGAGATCGATAATGGCACCGAGTACACTAACAAAAACTTCAAGAAGCTATGTGAAGAAGCGAGGAATTCAGCATCAATTCACAGTTAGCTACACCCATGACAAAATGGGGTGAGCGAGAGGAAGAACAGAAGCTGTCATGGAGATGTCTAGATGTCTAATGTTTGAAAAAAAACTTCCAAAGAAGTTTTGGGCGAGAAAAGCTGTAAACAACTTTAGTTTATCTTGAACAGAGACTTCCTACAAAAGCACTTGCAAGAAATGACTCCTTTTGAAGCTTGGTTATTTGTTAAACCATCTATTGAGCATCTCAAAGTTTTTGGCAGCATTTGTTATGCTCACATTCTGCAGTAAAAAGAGATAAGCTTGATCGCAAATCGAAGTTGGAGTTTTCTCGGCTACGAGTAATGCAAAAAAGTGCGAGAGTCTTCAACTTGCAAACTGAAAATGTGATGATTTGCGGGGATTTGAAGGTTGATGAAGAAGCATTTTGGGATTGGGAGAAGTCACAAGTGCAACAAATGGAATGAAATTCAGTTTGTCAATTCTCAAAGTCAAAATGTGATAATTGAAGAAAATGATTCAAGTAGTGACTCAGATTAGAATTTGCGATTAGAGGTACCAGATCTTGGAGGACATTTATGCAAGATGTAATGTGGTACTTCTTGAGCCAACAACACTTGAAGAAGCAATGGAATCATCGGATTGGAAGCATGCAATGCGGGAGGAGCTGAAAATGATTGAGAAGAATGAAACTTGGAATTTGGTTGACAAGCCGGTAAACAAAAAAGTAATTGGTGTGAAATGGGTTTTGAACTAAATTAAATCCCAATGGTTCGGTCAACAAACACAAGGCAGATTAGTTGTGAAGGGGTACTCACAACAATTTGGAGTTGATTATCTGAGATACTTTTGCACTGTGGCAAGGTATGATACAATTAGACTTCTCATTGCCTTAGCGGCTCAAAGAAGTTGGAAGATTTACCAACTTGATGTAAAATCAGCCTTCTTGAATGGTTATCTTCAAGAAGAAATCTTTGTGGAGCGAGCCTCGGGATTCATCAAGAAGGGGAAGAAGATAAGGTTTTCTTCTTGAAGAAAGCTTTATATGGTTTAAAACAAGCCCCGAGGGCTTGGTACAGCGAATTGATGATTATCTCCTGAGTTGGGATTCAAGAGAAGCCTAAGTGAAGCTACATTATATGTGAAGACACAAAATGTTGATTTGCTGTTGGTGTCCTTGTATGTAGATGATCTTCTTATCACTGGAAGTAGCATTGAGCTTGTGAAGCTCTTCAAAAAGGAAATGGAATCTGTTTTTGAGATGACTGACTTGGGTAACATGACATTCTTTCTTGGTTTGGAGGTTCATCAAACAAATCAAGGAACCTTTATATGTCAAGAAAAATATGCCAAAGAGGTTTTGAAGAAGTTTGGAATGGAGAATTGCAGCAAAGTTGATACTCCCTTAGCTCAAAATGAGAAATTGAGCAAGGAAGATGGCTTCGATAAAGTTGATGTTGGAGTTTACAGAAGTCTTATTGGTTGTTTGTTGTATCTTACTTCATCCAGACCTGATATCATGTATGTTACAAGCTTGTTGTCAAGATTTATGCAAGAACCAAGTCAAAATCATTTCAAGGCAGCAAAAAGGGTGCTCAGATATGTCAAGGGAACCATTGATTTTGGAATCTGGTTTAAAAATGACTTAGATGTGAAGTTGATTGGCTATCTTGACGGTGATTGGGGAGGCTCAATTGATGACATGAAAAGCACCTCGAGGCTATGCATTCTCTCTGGGTTCAGGTTTTATCATTTGGAGTTCAAAGAAACAAGAAGTGGTAGCTCGATCCACCGTGAAGCGAGTATATTCAGCTACTCTCTTTGTGAATCAAGCCATTTGGTTGAGAAAGATGATGAAAGACTTAAAGCAAGATCAAGAAGAAGCTACTTGTCATATTTTGTGACAATCAATCTGAGTGGCTATGGCTAAGAATCCTATTTTTCATGGTAGGACAAAGCACATCAAAATCAAATATCACTTCATCGAGAGAGAAGTGAGAAGGATAATGAAATTAAGCTTGTTCATTGTAATTCAGAGTCACAAGTTGCAGACATTTTGACAAAAGGGCTGCCTAAAATCAGATTTGAAACATTAAGGAGGAGCCTTGGTGTTTCCAGCAAAAATGCCAAGGAGGAGTGATGACAGTTGACATTTTTGTTGTATCTGAAATGTAATTATGTATCTTTTGTTATGTATTTCTTAGTTTAACTTGTATGTTTAAGCAAGACATGGTCAAGTATGGACTTGTCATTGTTTAGGTGAAAAGGACTTCACAAGTATGGTGAAGTAGATCATTAGTTTGGACTTTTGGTAATGTGCAGAAGAAAAATCTGCAGCTTTTGTAGAACCTTATGAAGCTGTAATTTCTGAAAATGTATGTATGTGATGAGAAACTGATACAGAGCAGTGTGTTAAGCTCTTTTCTCTCCACTTCTTTGTGTTCAAAATCCTACAGCACGCATTTGCCACACAATATATGGTTGAGATTTTTTCGTCAAACATTGAGATGCCGGCGTACACATAACGGTGCAAGATCCAAAGGACTGCAACAACACCATTGCTAAAGAACAAACTGACATTTTATACAGAACACACTAGCACAAAAAGGAACTATTAGTTAAGGTATCTAGCAATTTCTCCAATTCCAAGTTGATATTGTTCTTGCAATCAAAAGTAGAAAAACTTGAAAAACTCAACAGTAAATTGTAAAACAAAGCAAAACTGCAAATCATTAAATTACTTAATAAGCATGTACTTTTTAAGCAAGACATTTTAAAAGGTGTTTTCGTGAGGCTCATAAGATACATCACGATTAGCAAATCAACTTTAGAGATATATCACTTCTGTTGCCAACCAATCATTCAAATATAATTTCACATGCTGCTCTTAGTTCTTTAACATAAGACCCAACATCATTATCTCCCACCTAACACAAATTAAAATATCACTCATCATTGACTTGAGATTAACTATCAGGATTTGTCATTTTCTTTTTGCCCATAGTTGACTTCGGAAAAAAATGTTAATCTTTAAAATCTATTCTGGTAATCAGTTCCCTGATTATTTGATCTGCTTTCTATTGAAGACAAGGATAGGGTGGCATACTTTTGATATCCATATTTGCTACACAATGGATGAGGTTTTTTTTGTCAAACATTGAGATGTCCGTGCACACATCACGATGCACAATCCGAAGGACTGCAACAACACTGTAGCAAGAAACTGAAATTTTATCCAAAACACACTAGTACCTATAAGATAAGGTAACTAGCCATCTCTAGTTCAAGTTGAATTTTTTTCATGCAATTCCAAAGTACTTTAAAACTCAACAGTAAATAGTAGAACAAAGCAAACCTGTTACAAATCATTAAATCCTAACAAGCATATACTTTTTAAGCAAGAGTTCTTAAATGTGTTGTGTCATGCTCAAAGAATAATTATCCCTTAACATATAGGATTCACCAAGTTTTGAATGAAATTTTTTTTTCGACACGAAACAATAACAGGCTTTATTTGGAAATATCAATTGATAATTTGCAAACAGCGGCAGACATGGGACTTGAACCCTTCGGCTTCAAGATGAAGGGCTCGAAATATGGATTGGTTTCTAACTCGATCACTAGACAACCCACACACAGCTCGTCTACTGTAGGATATTAAGCGAAATTATGCAAATTCAACTGGCTTTGGGGGGAGGGTTGCTCTCATTTAAAACTGCTTAAGATCCTTGAAATACATTTTTGTGAGCCAAACGGTTTGGCTCTTTCAAACCAGATGTCACTACTTGTAAAGAAGGCGATGTGGAGAAAGCAATCCAATTCTATAATGAACTGGTTGCTAACTCGTTCAAGTCAGATGTCACTACTTGTAATATTATTATCAATGGGCTTTGCAAATATTAGAAGGTGGACAAGGCTCTTAAGCACTTTCACATGTGGGTCGCAAAAGGGAACGTTGTTGATGCTGTCACCTACAATACTCTTATAATGGGCTTATGTCATGAGTTAGAGCATTGTTTCTGTGGTGATTTTCTTGCAGTCTCTTTTTTAGTATTGCATTGGACGCTTAATTTTATCATTGCGGGTCAATCAATTTGATCAAACAGGGCCATCTCTGTGTGTTGCTAACATTTAATAGTATTCTTTTGGTTTCTACATAAAAGCAACATGTTCATATTCATTTTAAGGTCATTGAATGTTGTTCATATGAACTATTTTCAGTCTGTCAGATACTATCTAGGTAGTTCTATAGTTTCAGATCTCACAACAGGTGAGTAGTCTTGACATCAGTATAACGATGATGAAAAAGTCTTGCTTACTATCAAAAAAGAAAAAGTAAGAAAACAAAAAACTTAGAGCACTTACATTAACTTTTTCGGACCGTGCGTCAATGAAGGTCAGACCATCATGTTTCTTCGTGTGCACATGAAGGTACAACTCTAGCTGCATGCAGTCCCTCCCCAACCCCTTGCTCTACAAACACATATTATCCATTAACAAGTTAAAGAGTTAGAAAGTTAACACGTTAAAGAGTTATATGACTGTTTAATTTGTAAATTGGTCAATTATTCGTATCTGGCAGTTACTATCATATGAAAGCAAAAAACTTGGACAATATTATGATACATGGCATTTAAAAGGATGTACGAGTGATAAAAATCTGTAATTCATAATGCAAATGAAAAAAAAAAAAAAAAATAAAAAGGAAAATTTTTTGTTTTTGTTCAACATGTGCTATAGAAAATATCATGACCATTCTTTATAATATGTTTAATTAGATTTTCAATTTATTCAAAGCCAAAATGTTGCCACTAGCTCATCCCTAATTGTGAGCCTTAATTAATCGTAGAAAAATAGACGAATTGATCAAGACTTGAGAGCTTTGTGAGCGCATCATTCGTAGTCGTCCTGGATCCAAGAACATCAAATATAATCATAGTTGTGAACAAGCCCATCTATATAAACATAAATAGATCTTGAACACAAAATATTGTTCGTCGCCAATCGGCCTTTGAGGTTTAGGCATAGACAGAAATGGTCCCTCCCTAGTTATTTCTGTAGCGCATTGTGGATCTCAAGATTCTTATATTCACAAAGTTTAGATACTTCCTGTTTGCTTCAGAAACAAATTATTGGGTGTACAAGGCTTATGCCGTGATGATATGGAGTATGCTAGATGGGATAAATTAAATCGGTTACAGAAGGGATGGCATACCTGAGGAGTTTGTGGGAGATGACTATTGAGCAGTTCAATGGGGCCAACGTTTGTTTGTTCCTTTTTTATGGATAGGAATGGTGTGTGTTCTCTATCTTTTTCTTAAAAGAAAAGTAGGAAGAGGGAGAAGGGTAAACGTCTTCAAGATACTAATGCAACTTGGGCATCATTGGTTGTGTGGGGTTCGAGAAGTGTCTCTTTGAAAGCAATTTCTTAACACCTGTAGGGATATAAATGACATTTTCAAGTTGAACCTAGGTGACTTAATACATGCAGTTTTAAATTCTCCCAATGTTGTCCCTTTGTTGTAACTTCTCCCAACTTTTTTCTTAAAAAAAAAAAAAAGTAGGTCGTTGTTCTTTATCAAGTAATATATTCATGAGACTGGTTACAATCTTGCACTTATTGTACTGTAGAAGTTCTGCTTCCTCATTATTTCAAACCAAATTTGGGTATGCAGGTCACATGCATGGGATCATTTCTGTTTGTGCCATCAAGGTCACAAACTAATCAAGGATGACGACCATATCCTGCTGTTTGGAATACATGATGGCTGTAAGGTTTGTGCTTAATTTTTTGTTGTATTCTTTCCTTACTTTAGGCTGCTGCTTTGTTTTAGTTTATATTAAGAATCTCCATTTCCTTGCTGTTTGTGGTTGACTTTATTTATTTATGTATTTATCAGCTTCATTTTGTTCCACATATATCTACACATGGGAGAATGTGAACTTCAAAACAGCCGAAGATGTAAGTTGTATTATTTCATTTGCAATCTTGGCTATGTTAGCATGTAATGTATAATAAACTATGACAGATAGTGAATTAATGTTGGTCCTCAGCCCTCCCTCGTACACACTTTCCTTTATATAATTAGTCGTTCCCACTTCACATATCTTCAAGTTGAATAGATATTTATGTTTTGTTTTGCAGAACATAGTGTCTTGAAGATTCTTCATCTTTGGCTGATCTCGAGTTGAGATTCTCCAATGCAGATTTGTTGGTTGGGGTTATGATTTTTGTCATGTCAATACTTTAACTGAGACCTGAGAATTTAACTGAGTCCCTAGGAGAATTTGTATTTTTGTTTTCGTTTTCTTTTTGGGCTGTGAATATGTAGTTGAAGAAGAAACAAAACAGCTATCTTTACCTAATAAGTTGCAACAACATATCCGCTCCTCCTTAAGAGAGATGTACATCAATAAGGAATTGATGAAAAGGAATGAATAAATTTTTTTGTGTTTCTTGATACATTATCCGATACTCTATTTATATATAGGGATAAACACAAATAAGGAAAGATATACTAGTTATTATATCTAAGTAAATCTATATTTGTATCTATATCTAAAAAACACTAGATAGGATTATAATCCTATTATAATCAGCCGATAGTTCAAGCAATTAGCTTTTAAGTAATCACAACCAAGTAATCTTTTTTTCTTTTTGTCAAAGAATCACAACTAATTATCAAGGGTACATGACGTGATGCATGTATTAGGATATTGATATGATAATTATTTAGTAAGATTGAGAATCATTTTTGTTATGAGTCTATGACTGTTTAATTTGGGATCTTTTGTATTAAATGTTTTTGGGTTTAACACATAAACTCTTTGAAATTGTCTTCAGTCTTGTAATTCATCATCTTTTGTATAAGTTTATAGGGGTTAAGCAATCAGAGTTCTATGGAAGAAATATAGTTGTTATTTTATTACATATTGTTTTCAATGAGAGTTCTGTATACTGTTTATAGGGATTTCAATGAGTTGATTTAGGGTTTTAGTATTTTTTTTTTATCCATCTAGCCATGTCTTTCACACCTTCCCTCAATTTCCATTTATCCATCCACATATCCACTCATGAATTAAATCATTAAATTCTTCATTTACTTCGTCATTGACAATGTAGAGATTATTGCAACAACTTCGACAGCTTGATTTGCATTTTTTCAATGAACCTCTCTAAGAAACAATCCGTAAACCGAAATAATAATGCATCTAATAATGAAATACTGGCCTCCAGAGCAGCCATGAGAGGGAGAATTGATGTTCTTGGGCTTGAAATTTAAACTGACCTGAGAAGATGGGAGGTCAGAGAAGGCGACCCTAGCTGGAGCGGAGCATGTACGACAACCCTAGCTGGAGCAGAGGCATCGTCAATGGCGGAGCGTTGCGGAGTAGAGGTGACAATGTCGGAGTGTTGCGGAGCAGAGGTAACAATGGTGGAGCAGAGGTGACAATGCCGGAGCAGAGGCGAAGGAGGATCCGAACGGAGCAGAGACAATGATGGCGGAGCATGTTAGGATAAATCATTAAACAGTAGTAGGAAATATGTAAGGGTATATAGGTAATTCTACTATTGTATGTTGTAAATAAGAAAGGACATTTGTGTAATTTTACTGTTCAGCAATATATATATATATAAAGACGGACTGTGTGAGAAAGAGAGAAAGATATTCTCTTCTCATCGGTTCTATCTCTTCTTCTTCACTGTGTCTACGAGTTAGGGTTTTCACCAAACATGGTATCAGAGCCGTGAGGCTAACGACGACGAAGCTCTATCAGTGTCTGCAACAACAGTACACAGATCTGGAGTGTGGCGGTACAGATCTGGAGATCAGTAAGGTTTCGTGTTGATGAAGCAAACACGGATCGAAAGGTTCGTCGTCAAATACATTGATCAACTCGGTTAATGAAAGAATCTGTGAGCAAGAGTCACAGATCTGGCCTGTTGAGATATAGATCTGAGAAGATCTGGCTTGGTGCGGTGTAGATCTGAGGAGTTTGTGAAACGTGGTGATAGATCTGAAGAAACGCTAGATCTACTAGCAACGACAAAGGATCTATCACGAAAGTTATAGATCTATAACTCTAACGAGTTGCAGACGGTGGATCTGGAGATCTGAGGTACGTGTTTCGATTCTAGTGTGTATTTCTGGTTGATTTTTCTATGATGGATCATGCATCTGGTCTAGGTGAAGTCGGTTCTTCTTCGGTTCTTCCGAAGTACCGACTTCATCGGATGAGATTCGAGGATCTAGCATAGGACCTTCAAGTGGTCCATTTGGGAATTCTCTAAGCCGGTTTGTAACAATCAAACCTGGATGAAACAAACTTCCTATTATGGAGGTCTCCGTAATACCGCTGTCATTGAAGGGTTTGAGTTAGATGGGTTTTTGTTTGGCACCTTGCCATGCCCCGAGAAAATTCGGAGGACGGCTCACCGAATCCAAAGACACATAAATCTTGGTTTGGTAGAGATCGCATGTTGTATGGATGGCTTATGGCGCAATGACACTGAAGTAGCTAATAGCATTGTTGATCCAAAGATAAGTCGCACCGCTCATAAGCCGTGGAAAGCTATTGAAGCACACTTGTGGCAAAAGTAATAGGTCACGTGTGCATGTTCTCTGAGAAACAACTACAACCCACTAAGAAAGGATCAAACGAGTTAGTGAGTATCTACGAATGATGAAAAGTTGTGCAAATGATCTAGCTATGCATTTGGATCTCTGTGAGTATTGAGGATCTAATATCAAATTGTGCGATTGGATTGGATGTTGAATACTTGGCGATCATCTTCTTGTTCTACGGCGACAAATACATATGCTTGATTGGCAAGAATTTCAGTCTTGTCTACTTGATTTTGAGAGTACATTAGACCAATTCCAGGAGGGTCAAGGCATCAATTCGATGTCACTGTTGGATGCCTCCCCCACTGCTCACTTAGTTGTGATGAAATCTGGTAATAACAAATCGGGAAACAAAAATAATCCTGGCAACTCCCCAGGATTTCAAACAATAGGTTCTCAAGGTCAATCACATGGGTCTATTGGATTTGGAAATCGTGGTAGAAGCAGTAGAGGCAGAGGCCGAGGAGGGTTTAGAACAAATAACAATTCTAAACCTACGTGCCAGATATGTGGCAAATTTGGCCACTCTGCTGCAGTATGTTACTTCAGAGGGGATATGAAATATATGGGATCCCAGTCTAATGTCATCCCTCCTCCTCAATCAGCCAAATTCAACACTACTCACCCATTCAACACTACTCATCCACAGTCCCATAATTCCTTCTTTGGTACCACTGAACCTGTTCAAGATAACTCATGGTATATGGACAGTGGAGCGTCTTCACATATCACACATGATCCCACTCAACTGATGAACAGCACACCATATGGAGGTAAAAACTCATTAATGGTTGGTAATGGTGAGTATTTAAACATTACTGCGTCTGGTCAAGCTTTATTACCTTCTGTTAGTTCTCGTTTATCGTTTGCAAATACTTTATGTGTGCCTGGTATTAAGAAAAATTTGTTGAGTGACTCACAGTTAACTCGTAACAATAATGTCCTAATAGAGTTTCACTCTAATGATTGTTTTGTGAAGGACTCTCGAACCAATGAGGTGCTTCTTCACGGTTGTCTTCACAATGGTCTTTAAAAATTTTTTGGATTAAAGAATTCTTCTCAAATTCCTCATACTGCCTTTCTCACTTCTTCTAAAGATCTAGTATGTCTCTGGCACTCCAGACTTGGCCATCCTGCACATAAGGTGTTAACTCAGGTTATGCATAATAATCTTCATCTGCATACTTCGTCTGCAATTGATTTTTGTTCACACCGCCCTCAGGAAAATACATGCTCTACCTTTTTCTTCTTCTTCTCATATTGCAAACAATGTTCTTGATCTAATACATACTGATTTGTGGGGCCTTGCTCCTCTTACTTCTCGGGTGGTTTCAATTACTATATTTATTTTGTGGATGATTGCACTAGATTTACATGGTTGTATCCATTACGGTTGAAATCTGATGCTCTTAAAGCATTCATTCATTTTAAAACTATGGTTGAAAACCAATTTCAAACTACCATAAAAAAGGTTCGATCGATTGGGGTGGTGAATATAGATCTTTTAAACCATATCTTGATTTACATGGCATTATTTTTCAACATCCTTGTCCTCATACACATGAACAACATGGTAGGGTGAACGTAAACATCGACATATTGTTGAAATGAGTGTCATTTTGTTGGTACGCAAGTAAGTTACCTTTGAAATTACGGTGGGATGCATGTGAAAGCTGCAAAGCATTTATTATTAACAGATTGCCTATTTGTGGTTTTAAATAGTAAGTCTCCTTATGAAAAATTATTCAAATTTTCCCAGATTATACCATCTTACGTGTTTTTGGTTGTGCATGTTTTAAAGTATCTTAGGCCGTATAATAAACATAAGTATCAATTTAGATCAGAAAAATGTTTGTTTCTTGGGTATAGTTCTATCCATAAAGGGTATAAATGCATGAATTCTATTTGGTAGAGTGTTTATTACTAGAAATGTGTTATTTAATGAATCGATTTTCCTTATTCTCGAATTGTTTCAGTTAAACTCTTCACTTGTTTGTTTGTCTCTCATTTTCTTGAGTGTTCCCTTACCTTATCCTAATGTATGTCTGTTTCATCTCGCTTTAAGTCCAACACTATCTTACGGGCCTCGAGCCTAATCCTACATCTGAGTCTTCTCCAGTAGAGCCTTAGTCTTCTATAAGTCCTATTGGAATTCAGTCTAGATCTACTACTTTACCTATATCTGTTCCACATGATATTGATCATCCTAATGTGAATGTACTGACCTCGAGTGGTTAATACACCAACTAATACTCATCCAATGATAATACGAGCTAAAGATGGGATTAGTAAAAGAAAGTATTGTTTCTTTGATTCTTGTGTAAAAATGGATGATATTCCTGCTACGTGTGAAATAGCTCTCAAAGATCCTAAATGGAAGGAGGCTATGGATAAGGAATATCATGCATTGATTAAAAATGGGACTTGGTCTCTAGTACCCAATAACAATAATCACAATCTTGTTACTAATAAGTGGATTTTTTCTATAAAACGAAATTCTGATGGTTCTGTAAATAGGTATAAAGCTAGGTTAATGGCTAAAGGTTTTAAACAAGTTACGGGTATTGATTTTGATGAGGTATATAGACCTGTTGTTAAGGCTGCTACTATTCGTGTTATATTATCATTAGCAGTTCAGTTTGGATGGTCTTTGCGACAACTTGATATTAATAATGCCTTTCTAAATGGTTCTTTGAGTGAGGAGGTCTTTACAAACCAACCTCAAGGTTTCGTTGATTCTGTCCATCCAGATTATGTCTGTAGATTACATAAGGCATTATATGGATTGAGACAAGCTCCTAGAGCTTGGTTTGATAAATTAAAATACACTCTTGTCTCGTGGGGTTTTTATAATTCTAAAGTTGATAACTCCTTATTTGTTTTTAAAGATGGTTCTCATGTATTATATCTTTTAGTGTATGTTGATGATATAATTGTTATTGGTTCTAATAATTCTCTGATTCAGTCTTTTATTTCTAAATTACATGATAGTTTTGCTTTATCTGATATTGGTGAACTTAATTATTTCTTGGGTATGGAAGCCAGACGAGACAATAGTGGTTTATACCTCACTCAAACTGCCTATATTCATCAATTACTTAGAAAATCTGGTATGTCAAATGCTAAACCAATTGATACTCCTTTCTCACTTAACAAGCCTCTCTATGCAGATGGTAGTCCTCCTTTTCATGACACCACTCGTATAGGAGTATTTTAGGGGCTTACGATGCGTGGTCAATACAAGACTAGACATTTCTTTTATTGTTAATAAATTGAGTCAATTTCAAGCAAAATCCAACGATTAATCCTTTGGCAATTTGTGAAAAGAGTTCTACGCTACATTAAAGGTACTGATACATTGGGTATATCATTCCATTCGGGTTCGCAGTTGTTTGTGACAGGTTTTTCAGATGCTGATTGGGCTTCTTCACCAGATGATCGTCGTTCCATTGCTGGATATGCAGTTTTTCTTGGTCCTAATCTAGTTGCTTGGCAGTCCAAAAAGCAGGCTGTTGTTTCTCGTTCCTCTACGGAATCTGAATATAGAGCAATGGCACAGGTAACTGCTGAAATCTCATGGTTAATTTCTTTACTAACTGAACTTCATATTTCCATTTCAGCTCCTCCGACTATTTGGTGTGACAACATGAGTGCAGCAGCTTTGGCTAGGAATCCAGTTTATCATGCTCGCACCAAACACATTGAACTCGACATTCATTATGTTCGTGAACAAGTTAAATACAGACGACACTTGGCATACATCATGTTCCAACACGGGATCGGCTTGCTTGAGATATTTTTACTAAATGCTTTTACGCTTCTCGGTTTCAATATTTAAGGGACAAACTTGGTGTCCGTTCGGTACCCCTACATTTGAGAGGGGATGTTAGGATAAATCATTAAACAGTAGTAGGAAATATGTAAGGGTATATAGGTAATTCTACTGTTGTATGTTGTAAATAAGAAAGGACATTTGTGTAATTTTACTGTTCAGCAATATATATATAAAGACGGACTGTGTGAGAGAGAGAGAAAGATCTTCTCTTCTCATCGGTTCTATCTCTTCTTCTTCACTGTGTCTACGAGTTAGGGTTTTCACCAAACAGAGCAAAGGCGACGATGTCGGGTAGAGGCGATGATGGCGGAGTGGATCGGAGCGACGATGGCAGAGTGGTGATTGATGGCAGAGTAGAGGGGAAGACAGCGGAGCAGAGGTGACGACGACGACGACGATGGAGTAGCCACCAGAGGAGATGACGGCGGAGAAGAGTGGTCGGGGCTTAATGTATTGGTGTGGTATGATTAATGGCAGACTAAATTTAGGGGGAAATAAATTTTCCGTCCTTTTTCCGTCCCTATAGATTAAGGATGGATTTAGAGACCGAAACTAGTTAGACATGAGGCATATCTTTGCGTTCCTAATTCCGTCCCTGATATTTAGAGAGATGGAATCAAAGACGGATTTATTAGGCGAGAACCTCAGAAACGGAATTAGGACGGGAATTTATGCGGGTTATTTGTGTGCCAATTACTTAGGAACGGAGTAGGTTCCGTCACTGATTTTTGGTCCTTATTCGTCACTATTCGGTCTCTAACTGGTCAACATTCCAAAAATTTTTCATCTCTGTACCATCCCTAATTACCAACCACATAAATCCCGTCCCTAAATTTTGTCCCTGATCAAACCAATTCTTGTAGTGAAGACCGCAATCATTTTTCTTTACGAACAACACTAGAGCTCCCCAAGGTGACACACTGGACTGATGTATCCTAACTTTAATAGCTCATCTAGCTGAGTCCCACAACTCCTCTAGCTCTTGAGGTGCCATTCTATACATTGGTATCGAAATCAGTCTAGTCCCTAAGACTAAGTCAAAGATGAAGTCGATCACTCTCGGCGGTGGTAATCCTAGCAAATCCTCCAAAAATATTTCAGTGAACTCTCACACTATCAGTACATCGGATATGTTGATCACCTGTCTCACACCTGTGCTCATGACGCTCACAACCATCTCGATCTCGCCACTCGTAGCCTTTCTACCTCTGGTGATCGGAAGTAACATTGTTGTACCCCGGATGCTGATCTTTGTACTATCAGCTAACAAAATCGTGATCGTCTTCTCATAGCAACCAATCTGAGCATGATACGTTCGCAACCAATCCATGCCTAACATTGCATTGAACTCGAGAAACTCTAACACTCTCATGTCAACATGTAACTCGTAGCCCCTATCTCTAACGAACAATTAATGCATATAAAACTCATGTATATCTTGTCTCTAGCAATCGTGCTAAGAATCAAGGGTTTACTAAGTCTAACGAGTTTCAAACCTAACTTGTTTATCATGCGACCAACAATAAATGAAACGATAGATCCTGAATCGAACATAGTATGCATGAAAGTATCATAAATAGAAACCATACCCTCCATAAGGTTTTGGGATGCCCCCTAGTCTGGCTTAACGACATCATGAACACAATCCAACTGGTGCTGGTGATGTTGTGGCGGTGCTCTCGTTGGTTGAGGGCACTCTCTCCGATTGTGGCCAACCTGTCCGCACCGGTAACATGTGCGAGTATCCTGTGATCGCTGAGTCTAGCTTTAGCCTCGTCCCTGTGTGGAACCTTGAGTTTGGGCCTGACCAGACCTTTGTGTCTTTCTATGCCTATCTCCTCGATTAATACCTCTACTTTAAGTAGTTTGCCTCTACGACTATTGTCCTGATCGACTAGGTTACGGTGGATGACTAGCAAAACTCGGTACTAGCGGGATGGTTTGAGCCAAACGGTTAGTCTGTTATGCAACAGACCTGACACTCTGAGCCTATGATCATGTTGATTGGGTCTTCACTCGAGTCTCCCTAGCCTCCTCCGGATGTGGGAGTAAATAGCTCTCTCTTACTAAACTGCGCTTATAGGCCCTCTACAAGCTCTTCGACTTAGTCGTAACAACAAATCCTCCGACTATAAGTAGCAGGCTCCGTAAAGTAGTGGACCAATTGGCCTTAGTATTTGCGGATCCTCCAGCATAAGGTAGCAATGAAATGAACCTACCCATATAGTCCATCACTGACTTGTTTATGCTCTGCCTCAATGCCATAAACTCGCTCCTCTTCACCCGAAGAACAGTTGGTGAGAAGTACTTCTGGTTAAATTGGGTCTTGAAATTTATTCAGTCTCTCGAATAACCTCTAGTCATGATGATTGTTGTCCACCAATCATTAGCCTCTCCTCGTAGTATCGAGGATGATATAGTAACTCTTATATGGTCCTTCGTGGAGAGAATGTGGTGTATCTTCTTGTGGCTCTTCAGGAAAGCCTCTACCGCAATTATATTAGTACATCCATGAAGCATGGATCGTGCGATCTTGAACTCACGCCACTGCCTCGCCTCAGCGGTAACCCCTGGGCTCTTCTCTAGTGTAGTAACGGTAGCAGGCACTGCCTCAATCGTCTCAGCCCGTACTATCTCAGTTTGCATCGGTGGTGTCTCAAGCTGCATAACTGGTGCAATGACAGTTCCCTCAAGTATCATCGTCAATCGAATAGGAGCCATAGATGTCATAGTAACACGAGTCTTTGATCCCTGAGTAGTGATAGGCGGCATGGGTGTAGTCGGGGTCGATGGCATCGTGGTAGTTGGTGTGAGTGTCGTCAGGGACCGCACAAAATCCTCGAATCTCCATGTCAAAGCGCAAAACCCATTCGAAGTAATAAATCGAGAATCAACCGTCCGTTGTCATCACTCAAACGTGTCTGATCTGCCATCGCTATCTGAACCAAGAGAGCGAATACTCCAGATCAATTCATAGCTACTACATATAATATAGTATACACAACAAGCACAACATGTACAAATTTAAATCCGACTCATCCTAATCTCCCCCATCTAAGTTTCTTAACAAGATCGTAGGATTTCCAATATAAGTTCGAAAGTTCCTAACTTTTGGTGTCTTAATGGCTTTTATTTTAAATAAAGAGTCAGGTCTTTATAACCTTTAACTTTAATACCAACAGTCACGACTACAAATTCCCAATTTCATTTAGGAACGCCCGGCCTATACTCGTATAGGTTCCAAAGTCAGTACTCGGCGAGCCTAGAAGGCCTAATCAGCCTCTAATCAATTAAATATACAATTTATGAAAGAGTTATTGCACGTTTAACGTAACGGAAAGTATGTAAACTACAACAAAAATGGGAAATAACTTAATCAAAGGAAAATCAGGAATCTATTATGTGGAAAACCCAGAAATATTTATTTACAGTTAAAAGTGAACCAAAATAACATGTACATGATAACGAAATTAAAATGATTCCTAGTTCAACGATGAAAAACATGTATATAGAGCATCATACAACCATGCAAAACAGATAATAAAACCTACTCTAATATCTTTGAAAATTCAGCCGCTATTCCTCACAAGAAGTCACCTAGACAAGGCTCCTAGCCTCTACTACACTCTGCTCTATCTAACTAGACGGTGAGTAATTTGAGAGAAAATAGAAAATAATGCCAGAAGAATATATAACAGTAATTCATGATTCATAAAGTAAGGCAGTCTAAATATCATGCGGTAATTGAAAGACATAAATTGAAATAGATAAAATGCATGATAAATAGACTACTACATAATGATCGATAACATGCATGTTCTAAGATTTCAAAAGAGGCCCATAAGTGGTCTAAATCATATCATAATAGTGGAGACCGCGCGTGGTCTCCTGGGGCATCAACACAAGTGAAGGTACAACCATGATAGGAGGGACACAAGCCATCCAACCCAGAACTTGGTGTCACACATTCACTATGGGTGGTCCCATACTCTTGTACAAGAGTGCCCACGTTACGCTACTAGTGCAGGGCCGAGTACTCTCGAACAAAACACTTACGCCAAAAACACACAACAAAGGAATAGAATGAAATGCCAACAATAGTTCATAGCAAATCAAAATAAATGATAATGAATCACATAGCATTTTCTTACTGGCTTACTAATCATACACAAGCTTGCGAGTTGTGTACTTACTTGACTAACGCAACCCAGCACCACTTCGCGACTCTAGTGTGTTCCTCGCGGGTTCTCGGTTACCTGACATAGGTTGGAACCCCAATTAATGGGTGTAGGGTTAGTATTTAGTCCTAAGGTAATTTCCATTAAGTTAGTTTGAAAACGGTTTGAAAACAGGCCTAAAAATGGTATGGAAAACCTCTCTGGACAAGATGTATATGGGTCACGTTGTGGGTCCATGGACCTGCGCCAAGACCACGACGTCTTAAACCTTGCACAAAACCAAAACACATGTAATACACGCCATGGTGTATAAATCTCGAAAACTTCTCCACCATCGTGTGACCGAAAATCATACACAACGCACACACACAGATGTCACTCACGTCACTCATACACTGTCACACACTCATCACATACACTCTTCACAAGCCGTGACCAAGCAGAGCAAAAAAATGCTTTGTAAAATGTTCATACCCTACACGCCTTCATGAAGTCATGCAGACACAAAACATTTTCACATATGAAAATATGAATTCATGTTTCAACATCGTCGTGACCAACAAATAAGCAAAAACTTGTACACGACGTACAGCCCGTGGTACGCCGCACACAAAGTTGCAAGTTACAAAAGCATGAAAGCGTGAACACGGCTAAAAACCGAACAAAAACTTAAAATCGACGTCGTGTGAGCGCCACGAACATATACACATGAAAACACACACACAATGTCACACCAGTTCTCTTCTATTTCATCGCCGTGAAAGACGCTGCCTATATATAAATTCACGGTGTTCGCGCAGTATGTGTGTGTAACGGCACCAATTTTCAATGGCCGTTATTGATGACATCATTGTGGACGTAGACGCCAGCGGGGATGTTCGTGGGTCTCATAGTGAAGATGGAGCACAACCGGATAGGGTTTACAGTCCGTTTTGTATGCTCTGGTGGTGAAGTTGCGATGTATAGGTCCAAGTTAGTTAAATGGCATTGCAATATGTGTGTTTATATTGCCATTGACGTGTGAGATTGTGTGTTAAGTATTCGCCTCGATATGCGTATCAACGTGGGTACCGAGAAGATTAAAGACGAAATTTTAAGATTGAGAAAAATATTACACACATAAAATGAATTAAATGTGACAAAATAGTAAATTGATAGGCGCCTAAGGACACGCGGGGTCGTGGTCGACATGCGTGGGGTGGTACAGTAGTGTGCACGCCCGAGTACGCTCGTTGGCGTGCACGACGAAATTTTAGGCGCGAAAGTATAGGCGAATATATAAATATATATATATATATATGCATATATATAAATATATATATATATATAAATCAAAAAATAAATAAAAAATTGTGAAATGACCAAAAAGGGTATTTGTTGGTGAAAGATGGGGATAAGAACATAGGGGTATTTTGGTCATTTTACCCCAAATTGTTGATAATATCACCGTCACCACCATTTTCTCACGTTCGAATCGATCCGAGAGAAATCGAGAGGAGGAAGGAAGAAGAAGAGACGAGGAAGGAAGAAGAAGAACGAGAGAGAGACCAAGGAGGAGAGTTGTTGATGTTGTGTTGTTTTTGTTGTTATGGTTGTGCGTTGTGGTGGTGACAGTTTGGTGGTGTTCGGTGGGGTGCTCGGGCTTGGACGAACTGCCATGGCTGGTTGTCCGAGAGGAAGAACAAGGCATGGGAGATGTCTCCTATGCCAAGAGGAGATGAGGAGTTGGGGTTGAGAGCCAACCACAACCGAAATGGAATTTTTTTTTCTTTTATTTGAATAGAGCAACTGCTCTATTCCAACGAAGAAGAAAGGTCTGAACTGCCCCTAATTAAAAAAAATAGTTTTGAAAAAAAAAACTGGGAAATTCATAGAAAATTCAAATAAAATAGGAAAATTTTGGAAGAATTATATTTTGATCAAATAAAGGAATTTTGGGATTTTCTCGGGATTTTGACGAGATGTTGTAGGGATTTTTACCTCGTAAAATGTAAAAATTGATATAATATGTTTAATTGAAGCTAATTTAATGAAAAATGGTAATATGTATAATTCGGGTGATAATTTGATTTGTCGGGTGTTATTGGAGCTGAGCCGAGTTTGGTTTTCGAGACGCGAAGTGTGGATTGAGGTGTGTAGTAACCCAACTGAAATTTACTTTAATACTTACTGCTTGACTTATTTGAATATTGTCCTGTTTATTCAATATTTTCTATTTCCTATTGCTTTACGGTGGTTGTGTTTGTCCCTACCTGGTGTTTATTCATTACAGCTTATTACTTTACGGTGGCTGAGTACTCTCACCTGGTGTCTTTACTGTAGTTGAGTTTGCTCCTACCTGGTGTCTTTACGGTGTTGAGATCACTCCCCACCTGGTGTTTATGCACGTACTTTGATTCTTCTGCTATATTTATGCATGCAATGATCTTCCGCAGTTGTTTGTATTCTTTTGTTTCGCATGTTTATTTATAGTATTTTTGATTCCAGTAGCTTTACTTATGTATTTACTTGGTGAATTTCCTTGGGATTACTCACTCTAGACTCGTCATTTGCCTTTTGTGATGGCTTGAGTGCAGATACTGGTACGAGAGCAAGAAGTACAAGGTTAAGGATTATTTATGATTGACTGCAAGAAGTACAAGGTTAAGGATTATTTATGATTGACTGCAGGCTGCCCTGCTCGTATGCTTGTTTATATTTATTTGTTTTATGCTGAGTTTGGGTTGTGAGAGTTACATTTTAGTTTTTTTATGACTTTGAGGATAACACTTGATGTATATTTTTGGATTACATTTTGGAATGGTTTCCATATTAGATTAATTGATATTTAAACGTGTTACATTTGGTATCATTTAATGATTTGAGACTTCCACTGCATAATTTGAGGTTAAATGATTATAACGAGTCCATAAACTAACTTGAACTATAATTTAGGAAAACAATATTAAGTTAGCAAAAATTGATTGGTAATGGGTAATGAGTAGCCGTGGGACATAGCTGGATGGTGAGTTGGCAGAGTTGTGGGCTCGCGGTGCACGCCGTAGTGGCCGATGGAATTAGGGCCGTTACAGTGTGTCTACAACTCAACGACTTTGCAAATCTGGAAATCAACTTAAACCGAATTTCAACTCAAACATCATGCCACTTTTGGAGATCATCAATATCATGTCTTCGAGCATCAAGACCACCCAAAATTGATTCCGGGTCTTCTTGGGATGCCTGGGTTTCACCAATTCAACAAGGGAAGCAAAATCTATTCAAAACACCCAACTCAAACAAAATTGAAATCAAAACTGCAACACCTGCTAGATGTCGTGTGTTGATCGCTCCAGGATTTGCTGGGAATTCAGTGGGACACCAGGATCGTCTCTGGCAAGCCACCCTTGTCATGGAGATGTTAAAACATCTAATTAACCAACCAAAACCAAAAAAAAAAGGAAAATAGGCGGAAGAGATTTGTTCTCACCTTGGTTCTAGTGAGAAAATGTGTTTCCAACGAGACTATGGCAGCCTAACCTTACCCAAAATGGGTGTTCTTGCTCTCCAAGCAAAAAGAACAAGAGAAAAGAAAAAAGAATGTTAGAGAGAGAGCGTAGAGAAATTTAAAAAGTGTGGTGTGTGAGATGGATGCTATTTATAGACCCTCTTGCATCCTCCATCGCGCATGCATTCGAGACGAATCCCATAGCTCCTCTTTTGGATGTGTCACTACCCACTAGCTCCACCATTTAACTCCTCTAAGAGACTCATATGTCACTTCATTATTCGGATCCGTGCTCCTCGGCCCATATTTTACCACCAATCGACTTGTCGCGCCCGTTATCTCATTACGTCACAACGTATTATTATATTAATTATATGTAAAAATTATTTATTAATATTTTTTGTGTTTTAACTCCCCCGTTTGCCTAGGCAAAACCTCACTCAGATTAACAGACGCCCGAATGGCTTGAAACTCGTATTAGACTGTAATACTAATACAAAACAACACAGAATCATAAAATTACCTCAGTATCGACTCCCGAAGTCTAAAATATCACGAAGAATCACGTAGCCGGGTTAAATTTTAGGGTTCTTACAAGGATAAGTATTACACTTGTCTTATTATCATACAAATTGCTAAGTTAATTAAAACTTTTACCGAATTATTGAAATTAGTAGAATTCTTAACTGTTTATGCGGAAGAAACATAATAAATCCTACGTATGGAAACCAGGATGTAACAATCACATGATATATATAATGAAATAGTTAAAATAAACAAGTGTGAAAGTCATGAAAGATCAGGAAACTATCGTTCAACCTAATATACAACCTAACAGTATCAAAAGACATAATAACAATAATAAAAAAAATATCAAAAACCTACAAGTCAGGACAATATCGTGCTTTAAGCTTAGAGGTAGTTGTCAATCTTTTCCTTGCCTGGTGTACTGCTCGACGGATTTGCATCTACCGTCATAAAAGTGACGGTGAGGACAAAAGTAAAATAGAAATTCCCATTTATATATGTATTCACATTTCCTAAAGAAAAGAACGGTATTTAAAAGCATCAGAGGTACCCTAGAATTGCTCTAAATAAAGTATGCTAGAAAGTACTGGGTATGCACAAACGAAACTGACAGTGGCTAAGAAGTAATGATATATGTCATGTCGGTCATGAGTTACATCACATCATCCTTATTCCACTATCGTAGAGCGTGAGCTCTCTCAAATGTCTCATTTATATCCATAATCTGTCAATTCTCGTCGAACACCCCGGTTCATTACACCAAGTGTTGTGCGAGTGTAGTGGAAAGTGCCAACATCCCTAAAGTCCAGTGTCCCTGTGTGTCGCTCATCTCTGATTGGTGCAATGGACCCTAGATTCTGTAACTATTTTTGTTGTCATCAGATTACTCGGGGTTTGAATTTCATGTCAAGTATAAGTGTTATACAAAGCACACTATTCACGAGTTCAAGTCCACATCATACACTGGAAATAAGTAACTAATAGCATGCTATTTCTAACTCAATATTCATCAAAACAGTAAGAATAGACATGCAACATAAGAAAGAGTTCAACAAATACTAATCAATAGAATGCCACGACAACAAAACTTAACACTTGAGGAGTAATAAACATATGTTATGGCATTTGAATACAAGGCATATCAATGTACCTGGTGTGATAACACATGGATTAGAATAGGTTTAGGTCTATTTATAAAGGTTTAGGCTAGGCCAATGGAGTTTAATTCGATTTAGGGTATTGTAGAAAATTGGAAAAAGTTTAGGTTTTTAGCTGCCTAAAACACCCAGCGTGTTGGGGGGAAATCTCTAGCGCGCTAGCTGGATTGTCAACGCATTGAGTGCAGAAAGCCATAAATCTGCAACAGATTTTTAGGTTTCCCAACTCGAGAAAACTCTCCTTCTTCCCTTGGACCTTGTTCACCCCTACCAAGGTCTAGTACATCCTCCTCCAACATAAACAAGGCAGACACTTCATTTATATGATCATTCACCATAAAAAAATTAAGAATTTAAACATGCATTCCAAGGAAGAAGAGGAAGAACACATGAAAAGTTAAAAACCCATAACTTGATGATTTCAAAACGAATTTGTGAGAGGTTGAGCACTTTCCTAAGTGTTTTTCAATGATAAATTCGAATATGATGTTAACTTTTTGAAACAAACTTTTTAAGACCCTCGATTTTGACAAAAACTGAACTATGACCAAAACCTTAAATATGAGCGAAAACCCAATTTGAAAATGGAAATCAAAGCTTTAAAATGAATCAAGAGAACCTTAAAAAAGTTTAAGGTTGATGTCACGGCCTAATTTTCTAATCTTGATTTACTTGCTTAATCAGGATAACCGACCTGTGACGTGGGGGCCGCATGAGATGTGCACACTAACCGAGGCACATGACCGAGGTAAATGTTATATTTGTATTGGTGTATGCCTAGTGTTGTATACGTGTGTAGACTAATTAAGTCAAATTGTTTGCAAACCATAGACGCCGAGTTGACTCGAGCGGGGACACACCTTGAAGTGCGTGCAAGTACGGGTACCTAGTAGAATTACCCGAGGTAGTGAGACTAGGCTAGGAAATAGTAATTAATTTCAAATGTACCTAAGCATAAGTTAAATTATATCATTAAGTTGGAAAATACAATGTTCAATGCACGGGCAAAGTGCCTCAAGTTGCGTGCGAGTCGAGACACCGAGTGTTGGATAGTGGAGAGTTGGTGAGACCACTTAGATAAATTTTATAAATTTGTGTGACCAATTAATTATGGTTCATATGAGATTAATGTACATTAATTTAGTTGGCCTATAGTTTATTTATTTAAGAAATCACATTTTAATATTCTATAGTTTGTTGTGAATTAAACTAACTTTAGGACAGACCTCGAGATTTGTGCTGCCACACACTTCCATGATGAGAGTCACAAATTTAGGGTCACTAAGAGAATTGGACTACCTAGTTAGGAACCCTCGAATTTGCCTCGAGATTTGTGTCGCACACTTTATTACACAAACACATATAAATACCACAAGATGAGTGGGTTTCTCATTGTTTTCTCAAACCAAAACACATGCAAATCACATAGAACAAAAGAGAGGAGAGATTTTGGGGAAGTTTGGAGATAAATTTGAGCTAGGAGTGGAGAGAAATCAGAGATCCAAGCTAAGGTAATCTCACCAACCATTTCTTTTACCCAATTTCTTATGAATTTTTTTATTATTGGGTTTCAAACACAAATTTCGGATTTATGGACATGCACTATGGATTTGGTTGATTTGGAGTCTAAATGGTATGAATTACTCAAGCAAACTTGTTTTAGTTAGATTTGTTGGGAATTGTTGGTGAGAAGTTGATATTTTCGGATTGTTGATATTATTTGTGATATTCGAATTTTCGATTAAATTGGTATTTTAGAGGTAGTTTTAGTTGTTCTTGAGGTTGAAGAGGAGTTGTGAGAGGAGAAGGAAAAAAATAAAAATATAATAAAAAAAATCTCTTCCTGCGCGAACCAGAGACAACGTTTGTGGTTCGTTTAGGAAGATGATGCACACGGGCTGGGCCCGTGTTCTTCACTTCCCTGGGCCAGGCCAAAGCCGGGTCAAGCTTGGCCCACGGGGTGAGCCGACGTGGTACCCTGGCCAGAGATGGGTCAGACTTGACCCGACCCAATAAAAATATATATACATATATAAATATATATATATATATATAATATATAAAATTAAAAAAAAGAGGGAATAGTAACAGAATAAAAATAATATGTATATATATATAAATAAATATATATAATAAATATGTATATACATACATACATATATATATATATATATATATATATATATATATATATGCATGTATACATATATATAGGAATATACATACATGTATATGTGTATATGCATACATAATATATACATGTATGTATATATATACACATACACATATACGTATATATACAAAAATAATAACAATAATAATAATATAAAATATATTTATGTAATAAAAATATTAATAAATAAATAAATGATATGAAATGACCTTTCAGGGACCTAGGGGTGTTACGAGAGTTCAGGAGCGCTAGTCGAAGTGTCGCGAGGCCAGATAGCCATAGCCATCCTATGACTTATAAGTGAAACTGTGGGAACTCTTTACTTTATTTCATTCCAGTCATTTATCATATTCAGTCTATTTGTAGACTAGCTGATTTATTTCCCACATCATGTTCTCCTTGTTTCTATTCATTATGAATATTGATATAGCATGATGCCTTGTTTGATATATCATTGACTCCATGCTTCCTTATATGCTCAATGTTTGTCTTGAAATATGGCTAATGGATATTTAGAAGATGCATACTATAAGGTTATCTGTTATGTTGGACTTGTGTTCTATTCCCTTGCTTTGTAGCCTAACACTTGTTGGAATCATAACAATTTTAGGATTTTAATTCTTAAAATCTAAAGTATGGATTATCTAGTGTCCAGTGCACACGAGATGCCCAGATTCACGAGGATTTCGGTCTTTCGAGGTCTCCAGCACTTGCTAATACACTTGGGCAGCACACGTGGCATGGGCCACGGGGTTGTCGACAAGTATGAATGATTTATACGCGTAGAGCAAAACTCCTCTACTTGAGGTTAAAAAAACATAGATTATTATTATATGTTGAGCACAGCTCCATACAGCAGTGGAGAAGGCTAGGTGATAGTTCTCACTGCCGACCGGACGTAGATCATCTCGACTTTGCCTGTGTCAGTTTATGTGTATTACTTAACGTTGGTATTTACATGCATTATTATTTAGCATTTCTTCAGCTACATATGCTTTTAAATACCTTTTGTTTAAATTGGGAATGTAGTATTTGATTTCCCCAGTTATCACTTAAATATCACTATACTCACCGTTTAGTTTGTGATGGTGGGTGTAAATCCGTCGAGCAGCACCAGGCCGGGCAAGGAGAAGAGTAGTGACTACCTCTGAGCTCCAAGCGCGTAGCTGCTCGTACATTTAGGGTACTTTTTGTATTATATTTTCTTATGTCTTTATCTTTGGGATGTTATTGGGATGAATGTTAGATTACCCAACTCTTGGCTTTCACTTTGTTTATGTATGTTTGTTGTTTACTTGTATATATATATTGTGATCGTTATTTCCTGGATTCCACACTTAGGACTAAAAAAATTTTTGTTTCTACTGAAATAATTAAGACTTCTGCTTTAAAATTTTAAAGACTTTCATTAACTAAATTAATTATTTAAAATAGAGAACATAGGTAGTAAAGGCTGACTAATACGTAATTGGGTCCTGCGTGTCTTGATTAGGGCTTGATTACGGGATTAGGCCGGGCAGTGCCCTAGATTAGGAGTGGGGCCATCACAGTTGGTATAAGAGCATAGGCTTTAGAACCTTAGGGACAAAGTATATGTTGACTAAGAATCTTGATACCAATTTCCCGATTGGTATCAAAGACCATGTTATCAATGAGTAAAGCATAAAGTTGAATAAAATACACACCCTAGAAGTGGATAATAAATGAACCTTGCCTAGGAATTATTTTGTTGGGAATTGAGTGAAAGTGAGTTGGGGATTAGTATATATATATGTTTTCTTTTTCAATATGTATATGTATATACGTGGTAGACTTCGTAGTAGCTGATAGGAAATCGTTATCCACATGCAGACGACAATGACGGACGCACACGAGACAGGCAATGGGGGTGCTAGCAGTAGTCAGCCTTCTGCTATATCAGGTGACGACTATCAGAGGTTAACAGATCGAGTAGCGGCATAAGAACAACAAATGGGTGATTTCAAGACCTTCTTGACAATACAGATCACTACACTTACTCAAGCCTTTACTACTATTCCTACGGCTACTACACATCCGACGACTGGACCTACTACTATACCACCCAGCGTTTTAGATACCGCACCCATACTAGACACACCTATTATTCAGGGCACGGTAGCGACGCCGACTCTTTCGGTAGTGACCGTTTCAATGGCAGAGGTAGCAGGGATGACCCCGTCTCCTACACCTACACCTTTAAGCTCATTAGTAGGGATTCAACTGGTGAATGATTTTCTCTACCTTTTGTTGGTGTACTTCGATGGGGAAGGAAAATTCGAGAAGATTGAGGGATGGATACTATCATAGGAGAAACTACATCGAATTCTAGTGATCGAGGATAGATTATGCCCAGATTTATCTTCTTATATGTTGCAGAGAGATACCGACGTCTGGTGGCATACCACCATAGCTACTGATGGATATTTTGAGTCATGGACGACCTTTAAGGTCAAGTTCTATCAGCAGTACTTCCCGTCAGTAGTCATGATAAGGCTGAGGGGAGAGTTAATGAGTTTGAGGTAGAAAGTAAACGAGTCAGTTATGGAGTACCGAGACAGATATGGGTATCTGAGGTAGTTTGTGGGGGACTTGGTCTGAGATGAGTTGGGAGATTTCTATCACTTTAGGGCAGGTCTGAGAGCAAACATTGGCTACCACGTAGTCAGCACGTGCGTTGGGACACTCACCGAGTTATATGAGTGTTCACTTTCCCACGAGACCTACTACCTTGGTGTAATAGCTGACAGGGCAGTCTTAGGGCAGAGATTGACATTAGAGCATGCTGCAGATTTTGAGAGAGGTGGCAAAGTGGCAAGGCACCCAAGACATGGGATAGAGACTCACAGGGATCGGGGGTGACTTTATGTTTCGCATCGGTGGTACCTCAAGTGTCTTATGTCGCGTCAGCATAAAGCTTAGGGAGAGGACGTTCCTCACCACCACCATAGATTAGGCCAGAATTACTAGCTCTAGAGAGGCTTGCTCTTCCGATACCATCAGCACCATGACAGCATCAACAGCAAGGTGGTAGAGGCCGAGGAAATGGTAGAGGCTGAGAGGGACCCCGTTAGGGATAGAAACAGACTCCAGTTCAGGGACATCAACTGTCCGGTTAACGCAGACAAGTTTCATGTTACAGGTGTAGACAGGTAGGACATTTGGTAAGGGAGTGTCCACAGCCAGCAACAGTGTATCCACCACAAAGTCGAGAAACAGCTCACATGGTAACACAGCCAGATACTAACACCACACGGAGCCTCATCAAGGGTATGATTTCTATCTCTGGCAGAGAGTCTTATGTTTTATTTGATTCGGGTTCTACTATTTCTTTCATTTTTGGACGTATGATAGGCATACTAAGACTGACACCGATTAGGCTTGGAGTACATTTGATATTGAGTACCACCGTCAGAGATAGGGTTTACCCTAATAGTTTAGTTGAGAGAGTTCCAATAGAGATTAATGGGATAGAGTTACCCGCCGAATTTAGAGTCCTTGAAATGTTAGAGTTAGACGATCTTTTCGGGATGGACTGGTTATCAACATATTATGCTCATATGGATTTTTTCAGTAAGTCTGTCGTATTTGAGATTCCAAGATGTCCAATGTTCGTACACCGAGGTAGCACACCTAGAGCTATTACCATGAGAGGTCGATTGGCGACTAGTGCGGAGATGGAGACTTTAGTAGCCTTATATACTATAGCAGAGAGTTAGGGACCCCGACTTAAGGATATACTGGTAGGCAGAGAGTTTCCAAACATTTTTCCCGAGGAATTACCGGGACTACCACCACCTCGAGAGATAGACTTTATCATTGATATGGTACTAGGCACCAGACTAATCTCGGTACCACCATACCGCATGGCACCGAGAGAGTTGGAGGAGTTGAGGGATTAACTTCAGGATTTGGAGAATAAAGGATTCATTACGCCATCCATGTCGCTATGGGGAGCGCCAATACTTTTGGTGAAGAAGAAGGATGGTAGTCTATGATTGTGCATCGACTACAGGAAACTAAATAAGGTCACTGTTAGGATCCAGTACCCGCTGCCGAAGATTGATGATTTTTTGAGCAGTTGAGGGGAGCACAATTTTTCTCCAAGATAGACCTGAGATTAGCTTAGGATCAGGGACGAGGATAGGTCTAAAACAGCGTTTCACACCAGATATGGACACTATCTGTTCACGGTCATGCCTTTCGGACTAACTAATGCCCCCGCTGTGTTTATGGATTTTATGCATTGAGTTTTGAGACCATATCTTGACCGCTTCGTGACAATCTTTATTGAAGACATTCTCATTTACTCGAGGACATGGGAGGATAATGAACAATACCTCAGGGAGACGATGTAAACTTTGAGGAAGTACAGGTTATTCCCCAAATTCAGCAAGTGTAAGTTCTGGCTTGCAGAGGTTAATTACTTAGATCATGTGGTTGGGGTAGTAGGGATTGTAGTAGATACGGCCAAGATTGAGGCAGTCATGGATTAGTCGGCACCGAAGTTCGTGACAGAGATCAAGATTTTTTTGGGGTTAGCAGGCTATTACTGAAGATTTGTAAAGGATTTTTCTAAAATCGCTTCACTGATGACTAGACTGACACAAAAGGATGTCATATTTAATTGGATTGAGGAGTGTGAAGGTGCATTTGCTCAGTTGAAAAGATTATTGACTACTGCCCTAGTGTTGGTATTACCAGATGCTGGACAAGGATTCTTAGTGTACACTGATGCTTCACACACAATACTTGGATGCGTGTTGATGCAAGGCAGTGTAGTTGTGGCATATGCTTCGAGACAACTAAAGATACACGAGAAGAACTATCCTACACATGATTTAGAGTTAGTAGCGGTAGTTTTTGCTCTAAAGATTTGAAGACATCATCTGTATGGAGAGAGATTCACACTCTATACTGATCACATGAGTCTAAAATATCACTTCATACAGAAAGAACTGAACATGAGACAACGCAAATGGTTAGAGTTTTTGAAGGGCTATGACTTTTCTTTGGAGTATCACCCAGAAAAAGCCAATGTAGTTGCAGACGTGTTGAGTAGGAAACCGATCAGAGATGCCGAGGTTGTGAGATGTCACATGATGCACGAGTACGGGTTACTTAAGGCAGCTGTGACAGCAGGTCAGACAGACGTTCCTATCGATATCCAGATTGAGATCTGCACACAGACGAGAGTACATACCGTGTTTACACAGAGTGTGTTAGAGGGTCAGAGGACTAACAGGTTGTATCAGCAATTCAGCGAATTAGCATGGAGTTCAGATTGCATTGTTTGAATAGAGACATCTTATCAGTTTCTAAGATTCAAGGGTAGATTGTGGATACCCGAGATGCCGGAGCTAAGAGAGGAAATTCTTCAGGATTCATACCATTCCCGATTTACTGTTCATCCAGGCAGGACTAAGATGTTTCGCGACATGAAGAGACATTTCTAGTGGCCTGAGATGAAAGCAGATGTGCCAGAGTTTATCAGGAATTATGGAATTTTCCAGTAGGTGAAGGCAGAGCATCGTAGACCTGGAGGACTGTTACACCCACTGCCCATTCCAAGATGGAAATAGGAAGACATCACCATGGACTTCGTCAGAGGGTTGCCAAAGACAACCAAGAAACATGATTCCATTTGCGTGATAGTTGACAGACTTACTAAGTCTGCTCATTTTCTGCCAATTGCAACGCACTGCACCTTTGATTAGCTGAGTATACTTTTCGATAGGGAGATCATTAGGTTGCATGGGGTACCATTGACCGTCACATCAGACAGAGATGCTACGTATACTTCCTGGTTATGGCAGAATATGCTAGAGCAGTACGGTATGCACCTACAATTCAACAAAGCTTTCCATCCTCAGACTGACGAATAATAGAACTACTGAATCATGTTTTAGAGGACATGTTGTGGGCCTAAGTTTTAGAGTTCAGTGGATCTTGGGAGAAGTACCTATCATTGTGTGAGTTTGCGTACAACAATAGTTATCAGGCTAGCATTGAGATGACGTCATTTGAGGCTTTATATGGCAGACCGTGTCGTTCGCTGTCGTATTGGGCTAAACCAGAGGACAGAGCATCAGTAGGGCCTGAGATTGTTGTTGATCACACCGAAAGGTACGATAGATTTGAAAGAAACTCAAGGTAGCCAAAGAGAGACATAAGAAGTATGCAAACAAGTACCACAATGATCTCACTTATTTCGAGGGAGCCTACGTCTATCTTAAGGTTTCCCCTTGAAAGGGTCTACATAGATTTAGTGTAAAGGGCAAGCTTGTACTGCGTTTCATCGAGCCATTCAGTGTTAGGAAAAGGGTTGGAAAGGTTGCGTACGAGTTAGAGCTTCCTCCGCAAATGTCAGGTGTTCATCCGATCTTTCATATTTCGATGCTTCGACTGGCTGAGTCGAAGGCAGGCACACTATGGACATTTGACTTGAGTAAAATCGACTTGAGTGAGGATTTCGCATATGAGGAGCAGGCTATCCAGATCCTAGACCGAAAGGTACAACAGTTAAGGAACAAATCTTTCCCAAAGGTGCTCGTCAAATGGCAGTTCCACAACGACTCAGAACGCACTTGGGAGCGGGAAGACTACATGTGAGATCGTTTCTCGTACCTTTTCAAGTCAGGTATAATCCTAACCTGAATTTAATTTCAAGGACGAAATTTTCATTTTGTTGGAAATATTTGTCAAGGCCTAATTTCCTAATTTTGATTTACTTCCTTAATTAGGATCACCGACCCGTGATGCGCGGCCCGCATGAGATGCGCACACTGACCGAGGCACGTGGCTGAGGTAAATGTTATATTTGTACTAGTGTATGCATAGTGTTATGTATATGTGTAAACTAATTAAGTCAATTTGTTTACAAACCAAAGATACCAAGTTGACTCGAGCGGGGACACGCCTTGGAGTGCGTGCAAGTACGAGTACCTAGTGAAATTACCCAGGGTAGCGATTCTAGGCTAGGAAATAGTAATTAATTTCAAATGTACCTTAGCATAAGTTAAATTATCATTAAGTTGGAAAATACAACGTTTGACGCACGAGAAAAGTGCCTCGAGTTATGTGCGTGTCGAGATATTGAGTGTCGGGTAGTGAATAGTCGGTGAGACGACTTAGATAAATTTTATAAATTTGTGTGACCAATTAATTATGGTTCATATGGGATTAATGTACATTAATTGAGTTGGCCTATAGTTTACTTATTTAAGAAATCACATTTTAATATCCTATAGTTTGTTGTGAATTAAACTAACCTTAGGATAGACCTGGAGATTTTCTGCCACACACTCCCATGGTGTGAGTCACAAATTTGGTGTCGCCAAGAGAGTTGGACTACCTAGTTAGGAAACCTCGAATTTGCCTCGAGATTCATGATGCACACTTTATTACACAAACACATATAAATACCACAAGATGAGTGGGTTTCTCATTGTTTTCTCAAACCAAAACACCTGCAAATCACATAGAGTAGAAGAGAGGGGAGATTTTGGGGAAGTTTGGAGAGAAATTTGAGCTAAAAGAGGGGAGAAATCAGATATCTAAACTAAGGTAATCTCACCCATCATTTCTTTTACCCAATTTCTTATGGATTTTTTTATTATTGGATTTCAAACACAAATTTTGGATTTATGGACATGCACTACGGATTTGGTTGATTTGGAGTCTAAATGGTATGAATTACTCAAACAAACTAGTTTTAGTCAGATTTGTTGGGAATTGTTGGTGAGAAGTTGATATTTTTGGATTTTTGAATATTATTTATGATTTTCGAATTTTCGATTAAATTGTATTTTAGAGGTAGTTTTAGTTATTCTTGAGGTTGAAGAGGAGTTGAGAGAGGAGAAGGAAAAAAAATCTCTTCCCTGGGCCGAGCCAGAGCCAGGTCTGGCTCGGCCTACGGGGCAAGTCGACCCGGTATCCTGGCCAGGGATGGGGTCAGACCCCATCAAACCCAATAAAATATATATATATATATATATATACATATATAATATAAAAAATTAAAAAAAGAGGGAATAGTAACAAAATAAGAATATATATATATAAATAATAAATATATATATAATAAATGTATTTATATGCATGTATACATATATATAGGAATATACATACATGTATATATGTATATGTATACATAATATATACATGTATGTATATATATATACACACACACACATATGTATATATACAAGAAAAAAAATAATATAAAATATATCTATGTAGTTAAAATATTAATAAATAAATAAATAAATGATATGAAATGACCTTTCAGGGATCTAGGGGTGTTAAGGGAGTTCGGGAGGAGCGCTAGTTGGTGTGTCGCGAGGCCGGATAACCATAGCCATCCTGTGACTTGTAAGTGAAACTGTGGGAACTCTTTACCTTATTTCATTCCAGTCATTTATCATTTTTCAGTCAATTTGTAGACTAGCTGATTTATTTCCCACATCATGCTTTCCTTGTTTCCATTTATTATGAATATTGATATAACATGATGCCTTTTTTGATATATCATTGACTCCATGCTTCCTTATATGCTCAATATTTGTCATGAAATATGGCTAATGGATATTTAGAAGATGCATGCTATAAGGTTATCTGTTATGTTGGACTTGTGTTCTATTCCCTTGGGGCTTTGTAGCTTAACTTGTGTTGGAATCATAGCAATTGTAGGATTTTAATTCTTGAAATCTAAAGTAGGGATTATCTAGTGTCCATTGCACATGAGATGCACAGATTCACAAGGATTTCTATTTTTTGGGGTCTTCGGCACTCGCCACTACACTTAGGCAGCACACGTGGCATGAGCCACGTGGTTGTCGATAAGTATGAATGATTTATACGCGCATAGCACATTTCCGCCACTTGAGGTAAAAAAAAGATTACTATGATATGTCGAACAGAACTCCATATAGTAGTGGAGTAGGCTAGGTGATAGTTCTCACCACCGACCGGACGTAGATCATCTCGACTTAGCCTGTGTCAGTTTATGTGTATCAGTTAACGTTGGTATTTACTTGCATTACTATTCAGCATTTCTTCAACTACATATGCTTTTAAATACCTTTTGTTTAAATTGGAAATGTAGTATTATATTTCCTCAGTTATCACTTAAATATCACTATAATCACCGTCTAGTTTGTGACGGTGGGTGTAGGTCCAACGAGCAGCACCAGGCCGAGCAAGGAGAAGATCAGTGACTACCTCTGAGCTCCAAGCGCGTAGTTGCCTGTACATGTAGGGTACTTTTTGTATTATGTTTACTTACGTCTTTATCTTTTTGGGATGTTATTGGGATGAGTGTTAGATTACCCGACTTTTGGCTTTCACTTTGTTTATATATGTTCACCGTTTACTTGCATATATATATAATGATTATTATTTTCTGGATTCCACACTTAGGATTAAAAAAATTAAAAAAATTAAAAAAATTAAAAAAAATATTGTATCCGCTGAAATAATTAAAACTTCCGCTTTAAAATTGTAAAGACTTCCGCTAACTAAATTAATTGTTTAAAATAGAGAACATAGGTAGTAAAGGCTGATTCATACGTAATTGAGTCCTACGTGTTGTGATTAGAGCTTGATTATGGGATTAGGCCGGGCAGTGTCCTAGATTAGGAGCGGGGCCGTCACAATTGTTTCCTTACAAAAACACCCCATGGTTTAAACCAAAAACCCCCATGAGATTCATATACACAAAGAGATTGGAGCATTACCTAGGTTGTAGCTAAGATATGGAACTCAATTCTTCAATTTTGATTGAAGAATCCTTACATGCAACCCCTTCCAATTTCTAGCAACAAGATCAAACAAAAACAACCTTAAATTTGTGCTTGAGAGCATGCAAAAATGAAGAAAAGTGATGAAGTGTTGTTTATATATGTGGGTGTTCATTAAGTGACCAATCTCTTATCTCTATAACATCATATGGACATCACACACCCCTAGTCACCCACTTACTTATTCTAGCCAACTAACACACAGTTTGACACAGTTTTCAATAGGAGAGTGTGCTTGTGTGTATCCTGAGGCACATCTATGTGTATTGATTTTTAATTCAAACTATAGGCTACATATTTGATATACTCGTTATGCATACCTTAGGCTATATAATGAGTCATTTAAATCACATTTAAATAAATTTACACTTACCACAGAACTAGCTACCCGGTCCCCCAGCTCGCATGCAACTTGAGGTGTGTTCCTGCTTGCACCTCGATGCCTGCTAGTGCGTGAACTGACTTAATTAGTCTACACATTTACATAACACTTGGTATACACCAAAACAAATATAAAATATACCTCGGCCATGTACCTCGATCAGTGTGCGTATCTCATACGGGTCCCACGTCACGGGTCGGTGATCCTGATTGAGGAAGTTAATCAAGGGTTAGAAATTCAGGTCGTGAAAAATATTCCCAAAAAAATTAAAATTTCGCCTTCAAAATTAAACTCAGGTTAATGTTATACCTAACTCGAAAAGCTACAAGAAACAGACTCGCATGTAGTCTTCCCACTCCCAAGTGAGTTTCGTATTGCGATGGAACTGCCACTTGACGAGTACCTTTGGGATAAACTTTCTCCTCAACTATTGTACCTTTTGATCCAAAATATGGATAGGCTTCTCCTCATATGAAATATCCCCGCATAGGTCGATCAGACTCAAGTCAACCGTCGGTCGTGCACCTGCCTTTGACTCAGCCAGCCATAGCATCAAAATATAAAAGACCGGATGAACGCCTGACATCTGCGAAGGAAGCTCTAACTCGTACGCAACCTTTCCAACCCAATTTGTAGTATTGAAAAGCTTGATGAACCTCAGTGCAAGCTTGCCTTTCACACCAAACCTCTGAAGACTTCCGAGGCAAAACCTTAGATAAACATAGTCTCCCTCTGTGTACATGAGATCCCCGCAATACTTATTAACATATTTGTTTTGTCTCTCCTGGGCACCATTGAGTCTCTGACGAACAACTTGATCTTCTCTATGTGATCAACAACAATTTTATACCCCACAATATCCCTATCCTCTGGCTCAACCCAACACAATGGTGAGCGACGCGGTCTACCATATAAAGCTTTGAAAGGTGCCATCTCAATACTGGCCTAATAACTGTTATATGCAAACTTACATAACGATGAATACTCCTCCTAAGGTCGTTGAACTCTGACACTCAAGTGTGAAGCATGCACTAGAGGACATGAATCAGTCTCTCAGACTGCCCTTTAGTCCAAGGATGAAATGTTGTACTGAACTATAAGCTCGTACCATACTGCTCCTGCATACTCTACCACATTCGGGACATATATGTAGCATCTCTATTTGACGTGATCATCCATGGTACCGCGTGCAACATGATAATCCCTCTCTCGAACAGTACACTCAACAGATTAAATGAGTAGTGTGAAGCAACTAGTAGAAAGTGAACAGACTTAGTCAGTTTGTCAACTCTAACCCATATCGAATCGTGCTTCCGGGTAGTACTCTGCAATCCTCTAACAAAGTCCATAGAAATGTCTTTCCACTTCCATCGTGGAATGGGAAGAAGCTGTAATAGTCCTCGAGGTCTACGATTCTCAAGCTTTTCTAGTAGTAAATCCCATAATTCTTGATGTACTCTAATACTTCTGCCTTTATCCCAGGCCACCGAAAGTGTCTCTGCATGTCGTGGTACATTTTGGACCTACCAGGATGAATGGTGAAACGAGAACGGTGCGAATCCTAAAGAACTTCATTTCTCAGTTTTAACACCTCGGGTATCCACAATTTTCCTCTATATCTTAGACGCTGATATGATGTCTTTGTCTAGGAAACACAATCTAAACTCTGTGCTAATTCACTGAATCACTGGTACGACCTGTCGGTCCTCTATTCTTTTAACACTCTCTGTATAGATACAGTTTGTACTATCATCTGTGCACAAATCATAACTCGTGTGTCGGTAGTAACATCTAACTGACTCACTATCATCGTTGCCTCGAGTAACTTGTACTCATGTGCCATGTAACATCTGACAATCTCGGCATCTATGGTTGGTCTCCTACTCAGGGCATCTACTACTACGTTCACTTTTCCTATGTGATGCTCCAAGAAAAAGTCATAGTCCTTCAAAAACTCTAACCATCTACGATTTCTCATATTTAGCTCCTTCTGTCTGAAGAGATACTTCAGACACTAGTAACCAGTGAATAGTGTAAATCTCTCACCATAAAGATGATGTCTGAAGAGATACTTCAAACTCTAGTGACCAGTGAAAAGATACTTCAGACTCTAGTAACAAGATACTGGACTGACCAGTTATGAGAACCCCACATGGATTAAGTTATAGGTGTTACTCTTGATAGGTATATCATTTAGTCCTTCAACTTGAGATTACCATATACTTCAATATTAGGAGCATGGTAATTTGACATAATCAAACGTTGTCCTTAATCGGACGATTATAAAGATTGTGATTGGTTATCATGTGAGTAATATGTGAAGGTGTGTAATCAAGAAAAAATTTGTCGCTCTCGTAAAGAGAGAGATATTAAAGGATCCCTCGATATGATCATTGTCACTTGGATGTTTTCAATCTATCTAAAGATCGAGAATAGCACGATTGAACATTAAGAGTGACTTTCCATGCCTTATATTTAATCAAAGGATATCACACGACAAAAGGATAAGACATAAGTTATTCATTAAGTTGTATTGATTTTGATATTCGTGCTACTTGGATAGTTATAATGCCTTGCTAGAGACCGCTTATGACTTGTGTACCAAAATGGTTTTGATTCACTACCAACGTCACATGAACCTATTGGGTTGCACAAAAAGAATGGCTTTGCTCAATTTTAAATGGTCCAGAGTATTGAATTTTATAAGATAAAACTTATAATATATAAGCCTTTATGATTCGTTATATGATAACTTATTAATAGGGGTATATGTGTAATTTGCTTAAGCAACGTAAGTACAATAGTTATATTTCAGATTTACTTAAACATCGTCAATACAATAGTTGTATTACGAATAGGATTTTAAGTGAGAGCTTATCTACAGATAACGAATGGGTGATACCCAAAACGTATTATAAGAATATCGTTTTTCCAATTTTCGTATTCTCTAGATTTTGGGAGAGAAAGAAAAATGTTTTCAATCTCTCTTAGGGTTAACACTCTAATTGTGATCACCATTCGTGTGTGGATTTCTGATAGAAGCCGCGCGTTTGAACGTCTTGAAGATCGAACAATCAGATAAGGAAATCACGTATCAAGGTATCGCTTACTTTTGTAGATTTTGTTTAATGGAACTTATTTGCGATCCTATTGGGGTTTTTAAAATTATTTTTAGTTTTTTGCTGTGTATGAACCCCAAAAACCCAACAAGATCTGCCTGGAATCATGTGTTACACACATGATTAAAGGCTTTATATAAAAGCCACCATTAATAAACTTTTTTTTCACATTGCATGCCTTCCTGAACACAAAAAATTAGAGTGGCTATGATTCTTAGTGTTGGAAAGTTAGGGGAATTAGAGGCCAATCCATCACCTAGGAGGAGCAAGGAGTTTGGTCATCAAACCACCCACCTAAGTAAGCAAAATCTTTTTTTCCGTGATTCAATTTGTGAGTTTTTGGGTATCATATGGCTTTTATAAGAAATCAATTTCAAAGTGTTTGAAGAGTGGTCTATGATCAAATGAGAACATTTTTTTTAGTCACAAGCTTTTAATTTTGGATTTTTCAAGTTTTGCTTAAAAATTGGTTTTTTAAATGAATTTGAGAATGCATGTTAAGTTTTTTACCTAACCAATGTAAATTGCACATAACTCACTCATCTTAACTACAAATTAGATGATTCTAATACCATTTGAAAGATAACTCATAGACAAATAACCTTTGTCTCTACCATATTTTTGAAATTCTAGCCCTTTCTTGCTAAAAAATGCTCTGCAAATAGGTGATTAAATGTCATTACGAGATTATTGAAAGTGAACTTTGAGGAGGCATAACTCCCTTAATTCATATTACAATGAGCTCATATTTCGATATGATGTCTTTGGGTATGTTTTTGGTCTTCAGTATAAAAATCATAATTTTTAGACCTATGGTTTGGGTGTTATGAATTTTCTAAGTTGTTATCATGAACTAGTTGTCAATTGAGATTGGTTTGATGTTTTATGTGTAGATCTTTCGTTTTAAATCAAAACTGAGAAAACCTTATTATTTCAAAAAGCTAAGAAGAAGATCTTCAACTTTTCTTCATGGTGTGTTCTCAAAATTCTGAGATTTAGAGGCTAAAAAATGGCCTGCAATAGTTCAACTGAATTAAACATCTTTTACTTAGAAAAAAATCTGCACTTTCATGTTTTGAACTTAACTCGTCTAGCTTAGCCTAAACCAAAACTAACCAACTCTAATACACTCTAAATCATATTAAACAACTCCAAGAACCTAAAGGGAGGTCTTGGACTTTAGGAACGCAAGTTTGGGTGTCGGAGGCTGGGAAATAACTAGGAACTTTGCTTGAGAGTGAGTAATCCCATTTGAACTATTTACTTTCATTTCAATTCTAATTACTATTATTGGAGTCCATAGGACTGAAAATAGGTGCCTTGTACTCTTGATGTCATGATTTATTGTTATTCTCTCTTGTTGAGCTTTGTCATCATGATATTACCTTGCGGTTAATCTATTAACTCTTTTCATTGCTTATGTCTATTTTCATTGAGTATTAGTGAAAAGTTGATATAAATAGCATGCTATTAGGATTAGATGACTTTATGAATGGATTTGTATTCTTAGTTTATTGTGCTTTGTGGCATAATCATTCTTGGAATCCTTTACCAAGTCATTTCTTGATGATTAAAGTAATTTCAGAATCTAAGGTCCATTGCACATTATAGAGTGGTCAGCTCACGTGGTCATTAGACTTTAAGGATGTCGGCACTCTCCACTATACTCGCACAACTCATGGCGTAATGAACCGGGGTGTTCGACGAGATTTGTGATAGATGATTTATACGTGTAGAGCACAGCTCTGCTATTTGAGGTTATTAGAAATTGATGATATATGTAGAGCACAACTCTATAGAAATAGTGGAAAAAGGCTAAGTGATAGTTTTCACAGCCGATCGGACCTATATCATACTGCTTAACCCGTGTCAGTTTCACTTACGTTTAAGGTATTTTCTAGCATGTTTATTTAGAGTATTCATTGGCTATCATTATGCTTCTAAATGTTGTTCATTTATGTTGGAAATATGAATAAATAATTCAATTGAGAATTAGTGTTATACTTTTGTACTCACCATACTTTTTATGAAGGTGGGTGCAGATCCGTCGAGCAGAATACCAGGCAAGGAGAAAATTGGCGACTACCTTTGAGCTTGAAGTGTGCTACTGTCTGACTAATAGATTTTTGATATTTTGTATATTACAGTTATTATGCTTGTCATTCTGTGGGGTTGTATATTAGATTGAGTGTTAGTTCCCTGACTTTTAGCTATCACTCTGTTTATATGATCGCCATATACTTCATACATATATTATGATCGTTATTCCCTAGTTTCCACACTTATGATTACTTAATTATTTTCAGTTTGAATTGTAAAAGAATTCCGCTAAATAATTAAACTGTTAAATTCTAGAAACAACTCTAAAATGTTGTAATTGGTAGTACTAGTGTATTATTTATCTTGAACGCTATCAATTTGGTAATTAGGACAGAAAGACTGACCAAAACGTAGTTAAGTCTTAAGGGACTGAGATTAGAGCTTAATTATGTGATTAGGCTCGGCGGTGGCCTAGATTAGGAAATAGATCGTCATAGTTGGTATCAGAGACAACGTTCTTGATAAGTAATACAGAATATTGAATAAGACACAAATCTTAGAAGTGGAACTAGACAATCCTTGCTTAGAGACTATTTTTATGGGAATTAAGTGAAAGTGAGCTAGGGGTAATTATATATACCTGTTAATTTCATAATGTATATATATATACATTATATTCTACGTAGTAGGTGATTTAAGTTCGCTGTCAACGTGCAGACACCGATGACAGATGCACACGAGATCGGTGAAGCGAGTACCGACAACAGCCAGTCTCCTACACTTGCAGAGAATCTTCAGAGGTTGGCTGACCGTGTCTCAACTCAAGGGCAGCAGTTGACCGACTTCATTACATTGATGACTGTTAGATTCGCTCACCTACAATGACGGTAGCTCCCGACACCACTACTATTGCCACTCAGTCAGAGCCCGAGCCTCCCACTACTACATTAGTGGCTCCAACGGTACCAACTCTTCCAGTCATGGTCGTTCTAACAGTAGAGATTGTAGAGGAAACAATGACTCCTACATTGACACCTTTTTGTTCAGTAATCAGGATCTAGCTGGTAAAGGATTTCCACATACTTCAGCTAATTTACTTCAACAAGATGAGAGATTTTGACAAGATAGAGGGACGGGTACTATTTTAAGAGAAGCTTCATCGGATTTTGGGCATCAAAGATCAACTGCGCCCAGACTTTCCTTCATACACTTTGCAGAAGGACGTCGACGTTTGGTGGCTTACCATGATAGAAACTGACAGGAATTTCGAATCATGGATGGTTTTCAAGGGAAAGTTTTATCAGTAGTACTTTTCGCTTGTAGTTATAATGAGACTTAGGAAAGAGTTTATGAGGTTAAGGCTAGAAGCATATGAGTCAGTCATGAAGTATCGGGATATATGCAGATATTTGAGATAGTTTATTGGGGATTTAGTTTGGGATGAAATGGAGTACGTGTACCAATTTGGGGTTGGCATGAGAGCAGATATCGGTTATCATGTGGTCAGCACGGGCTCTAGGACACTAAGTAAGATATATGAGCGTGCATTCTCATACGAGACTTACTACCTGTGTAAGGTTGCTAATGGAACCGCTTCAAGTCAAACCTTATGCTCTGAGCAGATAGTAGAGTATGAGAGGAGACGACAAAGGGGTAAGAGTTAAAGGAGATGCAGCAAGGGTTTCTAAGAGTCAGGGATGTCTGTAACACACACATCAGCCATACGCTACACCTCATCCTACACTTCAGTGCAGTGTTCAAGTAGCGTGCATTCCTTGCCACCACACCAGCTAGAGCGGCATTGCAAGCACCGGTGAGATTTACACACCTGACACCATCAGTACCACGACAACAATAGTATTAGGGTGGTCGAGGTCGAGGCAGAGACCGAGAGGAACCCCGTTAAGGACAAAGACAGACATAGGGTTAACGACAGTAGCAGATGGGGCATTATAGGCAGGTTACTTTCTATTGATGTGGACAGGCCGGACATATAGTGAAAGAGTGCCCATAACCAACTATTGTGTACCCATAGCAAGGTTGAGAGGGAGCTCACATGGTATCTTAGCCGAGCAACAGTGCTACACGAGTACTCATTGAGGGTACGGTTTCCATTTCCGGTAGAGCCTCATATGTTTTATTTGATTCTGGTTCTACAATATCATTCATTACTGGTTCCAAAATAGGCATTTTAGGATTGACTCCAGTTAGCCTTAGAGTGCATTTTCTTTTGAGTACTACAGCCGGGGTTGGGGTTTATCCTAATAGTTTAATAGAGGGAAGTCTGTTAGAGATAGGCGGGGTAGAGTTGCCTGCGAATTTCGGAGTACTCGAGTTTTTAGATTTTGACATGTTTTAGGGATGGATTGGCTAGCTGCATACCACATACATATCGACTGCTACAGTAAGGCAGTGACATTCAAGAGCCTAAGGCATCCAACATTCATTTATAGGGGTAGTACATTAAGAGTCGGTACTACGAGAAGTCGATTAGCTTCTAGTGCAAAGATGGAGACCCTAGTATCCCTATATGCCATAGCAGAGAGTTAGGGACCCCGACTTGAGGACATACCTATCATTCGAGAGTTTCCTGTCGTTTTTCTAAAGGATTTTCATGGACTAATGCACCCATGAGACATAGACTCCATCATCGATTTGGTGTCAGACACTAATCGATTTCAATACCACCTTACCGCATGGCCCCGTGAGAGTTGGAGGAGTTGAGGAGTCAGCTTTAAGATTTATAAAAGAAGGGATTTATCACACCTTCTATGTCGTTATGGGGAGTGCCAGTAATCTTTGTGAAAAAAAAGATGGTAGTCTATGACAGTGAGTAAAGGCTACTGAACTGGGCCACCGCTAGGAACAAGTACCCGTTATCGAGGATTGACGATCTATTTGAGCAGCTGAGAGGAGCACAACTGTTTTCCAAGATAGAAATGAGATCAAGGTACCATCAACTTAGGATCAGGGATGAGGATAGGTCTAAGATAATGCTTCGCACCAGATATGGACACTACCATTTCATAGTCATGCCATTCGGGCTAACCAATGCCCTGACCATGTTTATACACCTGACATACCGAGAATTTAGGCCACGCCCCTGCCATGTTTATAGACCTGACACACCGAGTATTTAGGCCATTTCTTGACCAATTCATGATAGTCTTCATCGAGGATATTCTGATCTATTCGAGGACACGAGAGGATCACGAATAGCACCTCATGGAGATGTTGTAGACTTTAAGGGCACATCAATTATATGCCAAGTTCAACAAGTACAAATTTTGGCTTGCAGAGGTCAAGTTTATGGGTCACATTATTGGGGCAGTGGGGATTGTAATAGATCCGCCAAAGAATTAGGTGATTATGGATTAGCCAATGCCGATGTCAATGACAAAGATAAGGAGTTTTCTAGGTTTAGCAGGCTATTACCGTAGGTTCATGAAGGAGTTCTTGAAAAACGATTCATTGATGACTAGACTGACATAAAAAGACATCGAGTTTGAGTTTACTAAGGAATACGATAGCTCATTCGAGCAATTGAAGAGGTTATTGATGACTGCACCGGTATTGATACTGCGAGAGGCTGGATAGGGATTTCTAGTGTACGTTAATGTTTCTCATACAGATTTTGGTTGCGTAATGATGCAGGGCAGAAGAGTTGTTGCTTCCGCTTTGAGATAACTGAAAATAGATGAGAAGAACTACTCGACACATGATCTAGAGTTAGCGGAGGTCGTATTTGCGCTGAAGGTGTGGATACACCATATGTATGGAGAGAGATTCACACTCTTCAATGGCCACATGAGTCTGAAGTATCTCTTCACACAAAAGGAACTGAATATGAGATAACGCAGGTGCTTAAAGTTTTTGAAGGACTACGACTTTTCCTTGGAGTATCACCCAGGAAAAGTGAACATAGTCGTCGATGCACTAAATAGGAGACCGACTAGAGATGCCGAGGTTGTCAGCTGTCACATAACGTATGAGTACGGATTACTCTAGGCAGCAAGGACAACAAGCTAGTCAGATATTCCTAGTGACACACGAGTCATGATTTGGGTGTAGATGAGAGTACGTACTATATCTACACACACAATGGCAGAGCGTCAGTAGACCGACTGGTGGTACCACCAATTCAGAGAGTTAGCGCAGAGTTTAGATTTACTGGATTGGAAACAGATGTCCGATCAGTATTTGAGGTATAAAGGCAGATTATCGATACTCGAGGTACCAGAGCTGAGAGATGAGATTCTTCAAGATTCACATTATTCCCGTTTCCCTTTTCATCCAGGCAGGACCAAGATGTACCACGACATGCAACAACACTTCTGGTGGCCCAGGATGAAGGCAGACATATCTGACTACATAATGAACTGTGGGATTTGTCAGTAGGTGAAGTTTGAGCATCGTAGACCTGTAGGATAGCTACGATGCTTCCCATTCCATAGTGGAAATGGGAAGACATTTCCATGCACTTTGATAGAGGATTGTCAAGGACTGCCAAAAAGCATAATTCTATAGTTAACAAACTGACAAAGTCTGCTCACTTTCTACCAGTTGTCTCGCATTGATCAGTTGAGTGTATTATCCGAGAGAGAGATCATCAAGCTGCATATAATACCATAGACGATTGCGTCACATAGAGATGCTACCTATACGTCCCAGATGCAACAAAGTATGCAGGAGCAGTATGGTACGTGCCTTTAGTTCGGTACAACATTTCACCCACAGACTGACGGGCAGACTGAGAGACTTAGTCGAGCCTTCGAGGAAATGCAGCAAGCTTATGTGTTAGAGTTTCGAGGATCTTGGGAAGAGTACCTGCCGTTGTGTGACTTTACATACAAAAACAGATATCAGGCCAGCATCGAGATGGTGCCGTTTAAGGCTATATATGGCAGACCATATCGCTTGCCATCGTGTTGGGCTGAGCTAGAGGATAGGGAGCTAGTAGGGCATGAGATTGTTGTAGACCACATGGAGAAAGTATGACAGATCCATCTAAGACAAGGGAGCTTAAGAGAAATAGAAGAAGTACGCTGATAGGTACAACAGCTGTGACGACCCAATTTTCAAACCATGAACTGGGCCCCCACCCCGCCTAGTCTTACGTGAAACACCGAGCCTGTCTTAACGAATCACGCAAGGCTAGTCAGCCTTTCCTTACCAATTAAAATTCATTTACCAGTTTATAACATTGATTAGTGAGTTATCATCAATATAGCATAAGCAAAAGCTCAAAATAATCAAATAATCATAACCACATTAAAATAAGACATCCTAGAGTGTGGAAACCCCGCTTATGTATATCATCATAAATAATTAGTCAGAGGAGAACAACCCAATAGATATACATGCCCAGAATCTCTTGCATACCCAAACCCATGTTCCAAAACAACATCTATATATACAATAGTACAAAAATCACCTAATCAACAAAGTGGAAAGATGTGCTCAGGTATCCTCAAAGCAAATCTTCAAGCACTGGAGCCTTTCCCTTGCTGGACTATGGATCTGCACCCCGTCAAAGACGAGAATGACGAGTCCAGGTAAGTAATGCCAAGTAGAACAATAATACAACATTTAGAAATAAATAAACATTAATCCACATTCATGCTGATAGAAAGAAAGGAATAAGGAACGCATGAACGTATAAGACTCTAAATAGATCAATCAAAAAGTGAGTATCTGAGTTACAAAATAGAATAGCAAGGAGTCCTAAAAATAGTCGTTGAGTCGTGGTATAACCTACAAGACTCAGGTTCAAGACGAGAACACAACCTACCAGCCCTAACCCTTGTGACTATAAGATATCCATAGACCCGATAATAGCCCCCAGCGTAAACTCAACTAGGTGATATCGACAGCGTCTAGATAAGAGCTCACATCACAGGTAAAAGTAACCATAACTCCATTGCCAGTGGACCACTCAACCAACAAAGATTCCAAAAGATATGGTGATAAACAGAGCAATAATAACAATTTAAAGCTCAAGAAATAACTGTAAAAGTTTTCATTGGTTTACTTATCTATAATCCAAGTAATATGCACTCAACGGACCCCCGACACGTCTCCTAAGACCACACATGTGTCCCGTCGATGTTCAAAATCCCTAATATACATTTAGTTTGAAATTCCTGTTAATTACCCTCATTCTATTAAATTTCCATAATTTATTCCTTCACCCATTAGGGTCGATTACTCGGGTATTAGGTCTTATTCATACCCATTTGGATACCTGAGAGATTCCTAAAAGTTTCCAAAATTTTATAAAAATTTGCCCCTGTGAAAAGTGTCACGCCGCTGGGACGCCGTGGTTTCAATTGGCTTTGGTGGCGTCTCTACGATGTCAAAACTGAGGCTCTCTGCCCAACACGCCGTGGGTGACGCCATGACCTAATTGGTCTTGGCGGCGTCCTCGCAGCGTGGGACCTTAAGACCTCTGCCCAAGACGACGTGAGTAGCGCCATGAGCTGGAATGCTCACAATGTCGCCATAGTGTCCTGCCCAAAATGCCTTTATGACACCCCGGCTTACGTCGCCATGCTTTGAGCCTATCCCAACTTTGACTAAACATCCAATACAATGCCAAACCACCTTGGCTCGTGTCAAAATCTGACCAAACCATCGATTTGTGGAAATCATTTAAAATTCAGCAAAATTCCCAAACACCAAAACCACTTCACAATTTCTCCTTTGATAATCCAATTCACTCTAAATCCATCCAAAGAACCTTAAAAATCAAATTCCCCAATTCGTTGTCCAAAATTATTTGGACAAAAATACACAAAAATACCGCCAAAATGTAGATATTCACGTAGAGAATCGAGACCTCACCTTAGATTTCGTGTTTGCGCATTCATAAGGAGTCAATTCACGTCGAAAATCCCAAAACCTCCACTGCCTCTCACATTGATTCGTTGAGAAATGAAGAAAATAAGATGAAAAAAGAGAGAAAAGGTGATGGGGTGTATTTATACCCCCTTCCTTCATTTCTTTTCAGACACAAATCCCGAGGCCAATCTTGTTTCTACCTTTCATTCCAGCCACCAACTCTAACACCAAATTGTGATTGCAATGTGTTGTTTCTCTTGTTTGTTCCTTTTCTCACACAATATGTGCATTTCTGAGTTCGTTTCGAACATCAAATTTGTTCATCACGTCGCCTCAGACGTACCAGCATATCGAACGTGTTTTACAACTTTTAATTATTATTTATTTTGTATTTTATCAGTGTTTCTAATTCATTTAAGTCTCTTGGACTACTAATTACCCGACCAAAGTTCACTTGAAAACCCATTATTTCACGAAAACCTCGAGCTGAATTGTTCCCTGTACCAACGATCACTCTCAAATGTCCTCACATGTTTGGGACATTGGAATTAAACTTTTGGGTAATATAATATAATAGAAAACACCGAACACAAATAACATACCTCAGTGTCGACGACTAAGAATTAGACTTTGTATCACGACAAATGGTCCCATGTATGACCTAAATTGATACGTGGCACAAGTTAGAATTTAGGATCATTACAAAAATGATCTCACTTATCCCGAGGGAGCTTACGTGTATCTTAAGGTTTCCGCTCAGAAGCGTCTTTAGAGATTTGGTGTGGAAAGCAAGCTTACACTGAGTTTTATCGGGCCTTTCAGGATTAGGAAATGGGTTGGAAAGGTTGCATATGAGTTAGAGCTTCCTTTGCAGATGTCAGGCATTCATCTAGTGTTTCATATTTTGATGCTTCGACTAGCTGAGTCGAAGGCCGGCGTACGAAAGACGGTTGACTTGAGTCAAATCGACCTGAGTGAGGATATTTCATATGAAGAGCAGCCTATCCAGATTCTGGATCAAAAGGTACAACTAATGAACAAGTTTATCCTAAAAGTGCTTATCAAGTGGCAGTTCCATATCTAATCTGAACTCATTTGGGAGCGAGAAAATTACATGTGTGACCATTTCCCGTACCTTTCGAGTTCGGTATAAGATTAACATGAGTTTAATTTAGAGGAAAATTTTTTATTTTGTTGGTAATATTTGTCACGGCCCAAATTTCAAACCCTTGATTAATTTCTTAATCCGAATCAACGACCCGTGACTTAGGACTCGCGTGAGAAGTACACACCAAAAGAGGCATGTTGCCGAGGTATATTTTATATTTGTGGTAGTATATGCATAGTGTTATGTAAATGTGTAAATTAATTAAGTCGGTTCTAGCAGTTTTAGGAGTCGAGACGCGAACGAGGAAGTGCCTCGAGTTGCATGTAAGCCAAAGGACCAGGTAGCTAGACTTATGGTTAAATTATAAAAAAGTTAGAGAATAGGACTTACCTCGGGATATTTGTTAGCACACACTCCCATGACACTTAAGTCAACATGTGGGTTACTTGAGCTGAAAACAATTGTGGGATAAGAGTAGAAAATGACCACTAGATCCTCCTAGAATCATGTGTTACACACTTGATGAAAGACTTTATATAAAAGCTACCATTAACATATTTTTTCTTCACATTGCATTCCTTCCCAAACACAAAAAAAAGCCAGTGTAGCTATGATTCTTGGTGCAGGAAAGTTGGGGGAATTAGAGGCCAATCCATTACTTGGGAGGAGGAAGGAGTTTGCCACTTAGGTAAGCAAAATCTCTTTTTTCTTACATTAATTTGTGAGTTTTTGGATATGGAATCATAGGGCTTTTGTAAGAAATCAGTTTCAAAGTGTTTGAAGAGTGGTTTATGATCAAATGAGAGCATTGTTGTTAGTCTCAAGCTTTGATTTTTGGATTTTTCAAGTTTTGCTCAAAATTTGGGTTTTCGAAATGAATTTGAGAATGCATATTAAGTTTTTAACCTAACTACGATTAATTGAGCATAACTCAATCATTTTAACTCCAAAATTAGGTGATTTCAATGCAATTTGAAAGCTGACTCATAGACGAACAACTTTTGTCTTTATCATATTTTTGAAATTCCAACTCTTTCTTCATTAAAAATGCTCTGCAAATAGGTGATTAAATGTCATTACAGGATTATTTGGCAATTACCACATTTAAGGTAATTTACCATAATTTTTCAGTTAATTAGTTAGCGGAAGTCTTCTCAATTTAAATGGTAACAATTTAATAAACATAAGTGTGAAAACCAGGAAATAACGATCATAATATATATATATATGTATGAAATATATTGCGATCATATAAACAGAGTGATAGTCAAAAGTCGAGGAACTAACGCTTAACCCAATATACAACCCAAAAGTAGGAAAGAAGTAATAACAGTAATATACAAAATATCAAAAATCTACAAGTCTGACAGTGCACGCTCCAAGCTCAAAGGTAGTCACCAATCTTCTCCTTATCTGGTCTACTGCTTGACGAATCTGCACCCACTGCCATAAAAAGGATGGTGAGTACAAAAGTATAACAGTAATTCAGTTGATTTATTTATCCACATTTTCACAGTAAATTAATGGTATTTAAAAGCATAATAATAGCCAATAAATGCTCTAAATAAATATGCTTCAAAATATCAGAAAGTGCAACTAAAACTGACACAAGCTAAGTAGCATGATCTAGGTTCGGTCGGCGATGAGAACTATCACTTAGCCGTTTCCACTATTTTATGGAGTTGTGCTCTACATATTATCAATCTCTAATAATCTCAAATATCAGAGTTATGCTCTACATGTATAAATCATCTATCTTAACTCTTGCCGAACACCCCGGTTCATTACACTGTGATTTGCACGAGTATAGTTGAGGGTGCTGACATCCCCGAAGTCCAGTGACCCCGTGAGCCGCCCACTTTATATTGTGCAATGGACCCTAGATTCTAATACAACTTTTGATATCAATGAAAGGCTTTCGTTTAGATTTTCATGATAATACCAACTGATATGCAAAGCACACTAATTCACGGGTACAATTACAAAAAACACACTAAAATAAGTAGCTAATAGCATGCTATATCAAACTCAATTTTCAACAATAATGGCAAAGATAGACATGTGGTATGCAAAAGAGTTCAAGGATTATCAAGCAATGGAATACCATGACAACAAAACACAAACATGAGAGGAATATCACCACATATCATGGCATAAGAGTACAAGACATTTTATTATCAAAACTGACCAACAAAAGACATAATGATCAAATGAAATGTAATATAAAGATATCAATGGGATTACTCACACTCAAGCAATGTTCCTAGCATTTTCCTGGCCACCTGACGCGGAAACTTGCGTTCCCGAGCTCCGAGATCTCCCATTAGGTTCCTAGAGTTGTTTAATATGTTTAATAGTGTACTAGAGTTGGTTAGTTTGGGTTTAGGCTAAGCTAGATGAGTTAAGTTCAAAACATGAAAGTGTTGATTTTTTTTTCTAACTAAAAAAATGTTTAATTCAGCTAAACTATTGCAGGCCACTTTTGAGCCTCTAAATCTCAAATTTTGGATAATACATCCTATAGAAAAGTTGAAGATCTTCTACTTAGCTTTTCAAAATGATAAGGTTTTTTTAGTTTCGATTTAAAATGAAGGATTTACACATAAAACATCAAACCAATCTCAATTGATAGCTAGTTCAGGACAGCAACTTAGAAAATTCATAACTCCCAAACCATAGCTCTAAAATATGATTTTTACATTGAAGACCAAACACATATCCAAAAAGATCATACTAAAATATGAGCTCATTTGCATATGAATTGATAGATTTATGACTTTTCAAAGTTCACCTTCAATAATCTCACAAAGACATTTAATCACCTATTTGCAGAGCATTTTGAGCAAGAAAGAGCTAGAATTTCAAAAATATGGTAGAAATAAAAGTTGTTCTTCTATAAGTTAGCTTTCAAATGGCATTAGAATGACCTAATTTGTAGTTAAGATGAGTGAGTTATGCTAAATTTACAATGGTTAGTTCAAAAACTTAACATGCATACTCAAATTCATTTCAAAAACTTAGTATTTGAGTAAAACTTGAAAAATCTGAAAATAAAAGCTTGAAACTAAACCAATGCTCTCATTTGATCATAGACCACTCTTCAAACACTTTGAAACTGATTTTTACAAAACCCCTATGATTCCATACCCAAAAACTCACAAATTGAAGCAAGGAAAAAGTGATTTTACTTACCTAGGTGGGTGGTTTGATAACCAAAATTTTTGGTCCTCCTAGGTGATGAATTAGCCTTTAATTCCTGCAACTTTCCAAGACCAAAAATTATAGCTACTCTATTTTTTTGTTTGGGAAGGCATGCAATGTGAAGCAAAAGTGTTAATACTTGGAGTTGAACCCAATGGAAGTTAGGATAATGCTTGGATTGGAGTGGAACCCTATGATCCTGACTTAAGTCTTATTTGGGAAGTGAGGAGAGTTGGGAAATTAAAATTGGACTATAAGCTATTTGATTTGTTGTATTATTACTATCGGTAGCTATAGTATGATCAAGGACACACTTTCGCGTCAGATTACAATGGCCGATCAGCCAGAGTCTAGTGGTGGTGGTTCAGAGGATGCTTTGCGCCGATTAGATGACACATCTCAGTTGGTTGCTTTACATGGCCAACAACTCGAGAAGATTCTTCAATTACTAAGGACACAAGCTGTACTAGCTGAACATGTAGTAGTCGAGGAGGCATAGGATCAGATTGAGGTATCACCATCTATACCGATTGATGATACATCGATTTTACCCACAAGTACCAGTACTGGGGCGACAGTTGAGGCAAGACAGTCTCGTGAGTTTCAGAGACACCACCCAGAGAAATTTCATGGTGGTATGGATCTTGAGGCTGTAGAAAGATTCATGAATAGCCATGAGAAGATCCATGATGTGTTAGCCACACCAGAGCGCATGAGACCTTCAATGTCATCAACATCCATGTTTGGAGAGGCAAACACCTGATGGCGTACCATAGTTGTTACGAAAGGGAAGCCTAAAGACTAGGCTGAGTTTAAGGAGAGATTTGACCAGAAGTATGTTCCTCCTGTGGTCCGTAACCTGAAGAGGACCGAGTTTCAGAACATTAGGCAGATGACTAATGAGACAGTGATGCAGTACATGGGCCAATACCTCTGATTGATGGAGTATGTCAGGGGCATAGCTGACACCGATGTTAACCAAGCCTACTATGATATGCATGGCCTGCTAGATTCAATTAGTTCTATAGTGGTGACTATAGCTCCGAGGACGTTACAGGAGGCCAACGAGAGGAGTATGGCCAGTGAGTCTTTCTTGAGCATGCGCGCTGGAGCATTGGTTGCGTCATCTGCACCATCACAGCTGTGAGTTAGTTCGAGAAATGGTAAGAGGAGTCATAATGATGACGGGGAGATAGTTGCACCATGGATAGGATCAGTATCTACAATGGCAATTCCTTACGCTCTAGTGACTAGTGTCATTAGGCGATCTCCTCAGAGAGTACAGACAGGGCAGTAGCAGTCGTACAGTACCCATAGCAGAGACAGTAGATAGCAAGGAGAGAGGCGGTGTTACCGTTGTAGGTAGATGGGTCACATCGCGATTCATTGTCCTTAGTTGGCATGAGTACCGCAGGATAGCACTCAGTTACATATGTAGTAGAGAGAATGTGGTGTTCCAGATTCGGATCCAGAGCCAACGTAAAACCCAATCACGGGTAAGATTTATTTTTGGATCTTGGTATTATTTTATATTGTTGGGTCTGTAGTTTAGATCTGATTTGAGTTGACTCTAGGTGAGTTAGGCATAGAAAGTGACTCAGTGTGAGTCAGAGATTAGAATTGACTCTAGGTGAGTTAAGGATAGAGTTAACTCTATGTGAGCCAGTTGTTGAACTAATCTTTGTGAGTCAGTCTTGAAACGACTCTATGTGAGTTAGTGGTTAGAAAGTACTATGTGTGAGTAGTGGTGAGAAAATTTGTGTGAATACACCTTCCGAAGTATAATAGATATTTAGCTTAGTGCAACGGCTCTGTGTGAGTCAACTTTCAAAAGGAGAAGTCAACTATGTGTGGTGCTTTTAACTCTGTGTGAGCCCTGACTCTGTGTAAGTCTAACTTTGAAAGGATATCTAGCTGTGCGCAATGACTTTGTATGAGTTAATATTTTGAAATGGTGGATAAGGTTGTGTTTCAGGACTCTATGTGGGTCTTGAGGGAATAGGGTTGTGTGTCAGGACTCTGTGTGAGTCTAGACTTTGTATGTGTCTGATTAGGCTGTGTGCATAGATTTTGGGTGAATCTAGGTTCTGTGTGAGCTTGAGTTTAGGTTTTATGTGATATTAAGTTAAATAAAGCTGTGTGCTTTGACTCTAGGTGAGTCTATACTTCGTGGTAGCGAATCAAGCTATTTGTGTTGACAATTTGTGAGTCCTTACTTTGAAGAGTGATATTGAGCTATATGTGCGACTTTATGTAAGTTTGATATCAATGGAAGGTACTGAGCTGTATGCACGATTCTGTATGAATCCGGTATCTACCTAAAAGCTCTGTGCAAGTTAGGAAATCAAGGTGAGATGTCGAGCTATGTGTGTGAATTATGTGTAAATCCGATATCTACCTTATCACTCTAAGTGGGTCCGTAAATTCAATTAAGATATCGAGCTATGTGCGTGTTTTTGTGTGAATCCGATACCTACTTCCAAAAGATTTCATGTGAGTTTGTAATTTACGGGACGACCATAGACTGGTTCAGTTAGTTGTGTGCCACCAGTTAGAGAGTTTGGTCTCACCTACTTACGTTGGAACGGGTCCACTTGAGTGAGGTTAGAGGGATTGGTTAGACAATACTTCCCTGCTGTGTGGGTTTTATTAAGATTTCGCTCGAGTAAAATTTAATTTCCAGAACGAAATTCTTATTAGTTGGGAAAACTGTAACGATTCAAAAAATATGTTATGTCTGTGTGACGACTTGTATTACCTATTAATACTCGTGTATGTGTGACAGAACGGTGACGTCGAGTTACAAGTAGGGTTCGCCTAGGGAAACGTGTTAAATGGGTATCGGCGGATGAAATATCGACGGATGAAATATGGGTACATTATTGTGGTTATCGATGTTGTGACATCGTTGTTGTGGATTTGTTGTGGATTTTTAGACCACTTATGGCCTCTCTTGACTAGTTGAACACGCATGTTTTGATTGCTATTATTACTAGTCTGTCTATCATGCACCTTGTTTATTTAAATTCCTGTCTTCCAATGCCTGCATGATATTTAGACTGTCATATTTGATAATTCATGAATTACTGGTATATTCTTCTGACAATACTTTCGATTTCTTTCAATTACTCACCGTCTAGTTTGTGATGGTGGATGCAGATAGAGCGAAGTGCAGTAGAGGCAAGGAACCTTGCCTCTCACCGTCTAGTTTGTGAAGGTGGGTGCAGATAGAGCGGAGTGCAGTAGAGGCAAGGAACCTTGCCTAGGAGACTTTTTGTGAACGGGTGGACTTGAGGAACCCTAGAGTAGGTTATTTGGTTTGTTTGTATATTGCTTGTTATTATATACCATGATTTGTAGAGTCATTGAACTCGGGATTATAGTTTGGGATTTATATCATGTAATGTTTCATTTGATGTATTATTGTACATGAATATTCCAGTTTACGGGGTTTTTCACATTTATATAGATTCCTGATTTCCATTTGACTGAGTTATTTCCCAATAATTGTTTAGTATGAAATTTTCTTTCGCTGTGTTATACTTGCAATAACTCTTTCATAAAACTTATAATTTGATAATTGGAAGCTGACTAGGCTCACAAGACCATCGAGTACTGACTCAAGGATCTGTATGATTCTAGGCCGGGCGTTCCCAAATGCATTGGAAATTTGGGGTCGTCACATTAGGGATGGATTTGCTAGCTGCATACCAAGCACATATCGACTGCTACTGTAAGGCAGTGATATTCGAGATCCTTTGGCATCCAACGTTCATTTATAGGGGTAGTACACAGAGAGTTGGTACCACGAGAGGTCGATTAGCGTCTAGTGGATAGATGGAGACCCTAGTATCCTTATACACCGTAGAAGAGAGTCAAGGACCCGAACATGAGGACATACTAATCTTTTGAGAGTTTCCCCATGTTTTTTAGAGGATTTTCCTGGACTACTGCCACCACGAGAGATAGACTTCATCATCGATTTGGTGTCGTGCACCAAACTGATTTCAATACCACCTTAACGCATGGTCCTGAGAAAGTTGGAGGAGTTATGGAGTCAGCTTCAGGATTTTGGAAAGAAGGGATTTATCATGCCTTCTACGCCATCGTGAGGAGCACCAATACTCTTTGTGAAAAAAAAGATAGTAGCCTATGACTTTGCATCGACTACAGATAATTGAGCAAGGCCATTGTCAGGAACAAGTATCCGCTACCGAGGATTGACAATCTATTTGAGTAGCTAAGATGAGCATATTTTTTCTCCAAGATAGACATGAGATCAGGGTATCATCAGCTTAGGATAAGGGATGAGGATAGGTCCAAGACAGAGTTTTGCACCTGATATGGATACTACCAGTTCATGCTCATGCCATTGGAGCTGACCAACGCCCCCGCCATGTTTATGGACTTGATGCACCGAGTATTTTGGTCGTTTCTTGACCGATTCGTGGTAGTCTTCATCGACAATATTTTGATCCATTCAAGTACACGAGAAGATCACGAGTATCACCTCAGGGAGACGTTGCAGACTTTGAGGGAGCACCGATTATACGCCACGTTCAGCAAGTGAATTTCGACTTGACGTGACCAAGTTTCTAGGTCACGTTGTTGGGGTAACGGGGATCGCACCAGATCCAACAAAGATTCAGGCGATTATGGATTAGCCAGAATTAACGTCAGTGACAGAGATTAGGAGTTTTCTAGGGTTAGCAGACTATTACTGCAGGTTTGTGAAGTATTTTTCGAAGATAGCTTCATCGATGACTACACTAACACTGAAATACGTCACGTTTATGTGAACTAAGGAATGCGAGAGCACATTTAAGCAGTTGAAGAGGTTGTTGACGACCGCACTAATATTGATACTGCTAGAGTCTGGACATGGGTTTCTAGTGTACATTGATGCTTCTCATACGGGTCTTAGTTGCGTGCTGATGCAAGGCGGATGAGTTATTGTTTACGCTTCGAGACAACTGAAGATACGAGAGAAGAACTACCCGACACATGATCTGGAGTTAGTGGCGGTCATATTTGTGCTAAAGGTATGGAGACACCATTTGTACGGAGAAAGATTCACACTCTTCACTGACCACAAAAGTTTGAAATATCTCTTCGCATATAAAGATGAATATAAGACAATGCAGGTGGTTTGAGTTCTTGAAGAACTACAACTTTTCCCTTGAGTATCACCCCGAAAAAGCGAACTTAGTCGCTGACTCACTAAGTAGAAGATAGACTAAAGATGTTGAGGTTGTCAGTTGTCACAAGACGCATGAGTACGGATTACTCGAAGCAGCGGCGTTAGCGAGTCAACCAAATGTTCCTACTGACACACGAGTCATAATTTGCACAAATGAGAGTACAAACCGTATCTACACAGAGAGTGGCAGAGGGTCAGATTATGTAGACTGGACAGAGACGTTAGATCAGTGTCTGAAGTATAAAGGCAGATTGTTGATACCTGAGGTATAGGAGCATGGACAAGATGTACCACGACATGTAGTGACACTTCTGGAGGCTTGGTATAAAGAAGGACGTATCTGACTTTATCAGGAACTGTGGGATTTGTTAGCAGGTGAAGTTTGAGAATCGTAGACATAGTGGATTACTACAGCCACTTCTTATTCCATAGTGGAAGTGGGAAGAAATTTCCATAGATTTTGTTATAAGATTGTCGAGGACTGCCAAGAAGCACGATTCGATATTGGTTATAGTTGATAGACTGACGAAATCTGTTCACTTTCTACATGTTGCTTTGCATTATTCATTTGATTAGTTGAGTGTCCTATTTGAGAGAGATATCATCAGGCTGCATGAAGTACCATTGACGATTACGTCAAATAGAGATGCTACCTATGCTTCCTGGATGTAGTAGAGTATGTAGGAGCAGTATGGCACACGCCTTCAGTTCAGTACAACATTTCACCATTAAACTGACGGGCAGACCAAGAGACTGATTTAGGTCCCAAGGCCATGTTGCGAGCTTATGTGTTAGAGTTTCGCAATTCTTGGGAGGAGTACTTGTTGTTGTGTTAATTAACATACAACAATATTTATCATGCCAACATCCCGATGGCGTTGTTTGAAGTTTTATATGGCAAATTGTGTCACTCGCTATCGTGTTGGGCTAAGGCAGAAGATAGGAAGCTAGTGGGGCCTAAGATTGTTATTGAGCACACAGAGAAAGTACAACAGATTCATCTAAGACTTAAAAAAGCCCAAGAGAGACAGACGAAGTACGCAGACAAGTACCACAACGATCTCACTTACCCGAGAGAGTGTACTTGTATCCTAAGGTTTCCCCTCATAAGGGTCTTCAGAGGTTTGGTGTGGAAGGCAAGCTTGCACTACGTTTCATCAGGCCTTTCAAGATTAGGAAACGGGTTGAAAGGGTTGCATAAAAGTTATAGCTTCCTCCGCAAATGTTGGGCGTTCATCTGGTCTTTCATATTTCAATACGTCAACTAGTTGAGTCCCAGGCATGCATACGACTGACGGTTGACTTTAGTCAGATCGACCTCAAAGAGGATATTTCATATGAAGAGCAACCTATCCAAATCCTGGATTGAAAAGTAGAGCAGTTGAGGTACAATTTTATCCCTAAGGTGCTCGCCAAGTGGCAGTTCCATAGCGACTTGGAATTCTTTTGGGAGTAGAAAAACTACATGCACGACCGTTTCTCGTGCCTTTTTAGGTCAAGTATAACCTTTACTTGAGTTTAATTTTGAGGAAAAAATTCCATTTTGTTGGGAATATTTGTCACGCCCAAATTTTTAACCCTTGATTAATTCCTTAATCAGGATCATCGACCCATGACATGGGACCCGCGTGAGATGCGCACATCGACAGAGGCACACAGCTAATGTAAGGGCCCAAACCTAATTCGTCATTATTTGACACGTGGTTGCAGACGTGGACGCTAGCTTGGATTCGCGTGGACCCCACTGTTATGTCAGAGCACGCCATTATAGGTATACAACCCATTTTTGTATGCTTTTTATGTATTTGTGATGTATTTGTTTGAATTTTCTTAATTGCATCGCGATGTTGTTTGTTATGTTGTATATGCCGAGCGAGGTAGTGTGACAGAACTCGCCTAAGGTAGCGTGTAAACGTGGGAAGCGGGGAGACGAATGGTTAGTACACTAGGCCGGGGGTTAATATATACACAAAATAAATGATAAAATACATTAAATAATCAATATAAAATGATGTATATATGTGAGTGATGCGAGTGTACGCGTTCGATAGTCAAAATGGGTCGGGATTGGGTGTTGGAACTCCCGAGAATTGGCTCAGTGGTTGTGAATAAGGTTAAGTGTTAGCTCAAAGTCACATATATAAGTCACCTATTAGAAACCATTTGACCACATCTCAACCCCACAAATAGTGCCTTGAGATGAAGGCTTTGTTTGGATGAAAAATTTGGGTATATAAAGTGAAAAATTCAACTTTCACCACCTTTTATCTTTCTTTTACTGGTGTTGGACGAAAATTGTGTAAGAGGCTAGGGTTTGTTGAGTTTTTGGAGTTCATTGGGAGCACTACAAAGCTTGGGAATCAATTACAAGGTTAGATCTTCGATCTACATTTTTTTCTATACATATTAGACTAAATTTCTCGGGTTTTGACGAGGTTTTTGGGGTTGTGAGTTAAGCACACCATCCTTTATGGTGTTGCTATGATTTCAAATGATGGTTTTGAAGCAACAAATGAGTATTTTGGTGATGTTTGTAGTGGTTGCTATAGTTTTCACACGAATTTTATGATTTTGGCAAGAAAACCTGGGGTTTGCATCTCAGACAATTATCGTCAAGGGGTTTAGTTAGATTAAGTTATTTTAGATGTTGTGTGAGCAGTTTGGATGAGCGCGGACTATGACGACGAGTCGAGGGGGTCTGAGAACCCTAAGAATTTGTTCAAGTTTGGACGCTGCCAGTCGTGTCGTGGCCATTTAAGGCCACGACGCCACCTACAGCGTCTAAACCGAAAATGAAATACCACCCCACACTTTATATGGTGTCGTGGGGTTTGTGAATGTGACGGCGTCTATCACGGCACCCTAAACGCCGTAAAGCACGCCGTGGAGGCCTTGTACACGGCGGCGACTCTGGTGGTGTCCAAAACAGTGCCAGACCATAAATTTAAAATAAAATTGGAAAATTTTGTGGGTATATCTAGGGGTTTATATAATCTATTTAAATGGTTTAACGTGTGTTTTTATTGAGGATTTAAGGATTAATTATGATTTTTGAGGTTTAGAAAATTGATTGAAATTATCGGGAATTCAGTTTTTTAGGCTGAACTAACAGGTAGTGATGAGCGTTTTGAGCGTGTATTTGGATAGTGGCATTAGTGGAGCGCGATTTTAGGTGCTACTATCCCAACTGAAATTCATTTGAGTATTTATTGATTGGATTATTTGAATTCTTGTCCAATTATTTCATTTACTCTACTTTCCAATATTTATTTACGGTCGGTTGAGTTTACTCCCGCTGGGTTTATTCTATTGTGTTAGAATTGTGGCACAGTAGGCCATAGCATGTGTTATAGGGGTATGTCGGTGGATTATTGACCCGACTGTTGATTTTTCTTATTCACACGTCGATGTACCTTGGTTTACGTCGGATATTGAGCAGACAACAAGGATTTTAGTCAGTTTGAGTTTACTCACTAGCTGTGCCTAGGTGATGGTCCGAAGTATGGTGCTAGTATGACCAAGATTGTGCACGCACTTTGTTTATCACTGCTATTGGATATACATGCGAGGATACTTCCCAGTTGCCTGAATCTTATCTCCTACATGTTTATTTAATAGTCTTTTGATTCTAACACTTATCTATATTATTTACTATATGATTTTCACTAGGATTATTCACTCTAGACTTTTCATCTGTTTTATTGTGATGCCTGAGTGTAGACCCCAGTACGAGCAGAGGGAAGAGCAAACTAGAGGATTTTCTTAGATTTCAACTGTTCCCTACTCATACGTTTGTTTTTATTATTTTGTTTTATGCTTGATTTTGGGAACTTGAGAGCGACATTTGGACTTCTATATGACCTATTTAGGTCTTTTTGATATTTTGATTGGACATGACCGATGTTATATATGATGATGATTTTGATGGGTTTTCAACATTAGGAATGATGCTCTCGCATAATTTACAATTTTTTGATATAATGATTTACTGATTAAAGTTTTTCGCTGAATTTAAGGTTTAACAGATGATTTGAAGTCCATAAGCTAACTGATATAATATAAACTGAGAATCGTTAGTGACAAAATGAATGACAGATGATTTGGTACGCGTGGAACATGACTAGCCCGATATAGGTAGGGTTGTGGATCCATGGCGTACAACGTGGCGAACCTTGCATTTTGGGGCCATAGTAGTCGAGGTAAATTTTATATTTGTTGTGGCATATGCTTAGTGTTATGTAAATACGTAGACTAATTAAGTCGGTTCTTGCAGTTATAGGCGTCGAGATGCGAACGGGGATTCACGTCGAGACACGAGTGGGGACACACCACAAGTTGCGTGCGAGCCAGGGGACTGAGTAGCTAGACTCTTGATAAGTGTAAACTTTGTCAAATATTTTCCAATTAATTTATTTCATAACATAAGGAATTTAAATAATGCAAATGAAATTAGATGTCCTATAGTTGAATTAAAAAAAAAATTAAGAGACATAGGACTTACCTCTTGATACATGTTAGCACACACTACCATGACACTTAAGTCAACATGTGGGTTACTTAAGCTGAAAAAAATGGTGGCTTAGGAGTAGAAAATGACCACTAGATCCGCCTCGAATCATGTGTTACACACTTGATGAAAGGCTTTATATAAAAGCCACTCTTAACACACTTTTGCTTCACATTGCATGCCTTCCCAAACACAAAAAAATCATAGTAGTTGTGATTCTTGGTGCTGGAAAATTGGAGGAATTAGTGACCAACCCATCACCTAGGAGGAGCAAGAGTTTGGTCATCAAACCACCCACCTAGATAAGCAAAATTTATTTTTCCTTGCTTCAATTTGAGATTTTGGGTATGGAATCATAGGGCTTTTGTAAGAAATCAGTTTCAAAGTGTTTGAAGAGTGGTTTATGATCAAATGAGAGCATAGGTTTTAGTCTCAAGCTTTTATTTTTGGATTTTTCAAGTTTTGCTTAAAATTTGGTTTTTGAAATGAATTTGAGAATGCATGTTAATTTTTTGAACTAACCTATGTAAATTGAGCATAACTCCAAGTTAGATGACTCTAATGCCATTTGAAAGCTAACTATTAGAAGAACAGCTTTTGTCTCTACCATATTTTTGAAATTTTAGCTCTTTCTTGGTCAAAAATGATCTACAAATAGGTGATTAAATGTCATTATGAGATTATTTAAGGTAAACTTTAAAATCGTATAACTCCCCCAATTCATATTCAAATGAGTTCATATTTTAGCATGATATCTTTGGGTATGTTTTTGGTCGTCAGTATAAAAATCATAATTTTTAGAGCCATGGTTTGGGAGTTATGAATTTTCTATGTTATTGTCCTGAACTAGCTGTCAATTGCGATTGGTTTGATGTTTTATGTCTAGATCCTTCGTCTTAAATCGAAACTGAGCAAACCTTACTATTTTGAAAAGTTAAGATGAAGATCTTCGACTATTCTATATGGTGTGTTCACCAAATTTTGAGATTTAGAGGCTTAAAAGCTTGCAATAGTTCAGCTGAATCAAACATCTTTTACTTAGAAAAAACAAATCTGCACTTTAATGTTTTGAACTTAACTCATCTAGCTTAGCCTAAACCTAAAATAATCAACTCTAATACACTCAAAAATATATTAAACAACTGCAAGAACCTATAGGGAGGTCTCGGAGTTCGGGAATGTGAGTTTGGGCATCGGGAGGCCGGGAAATAGCTAGGAACTTTGCTTGAGAGTGAGTAATCCCACTTGAACTATTTACTTTCATTTCAATTCTAAGTACTATTTTTGGACAGTCCATAGAATTGTAAATGGTTGCCATGTACTCTTGATATCATGGTTTATTGTTATGTTATCTTGTTGAGCTTTGTCATCATGATATTACTTTGTGGTTAATCTATTGACTCTTTTCATTGCTTGTCTATTTTCATGGAGTATTAGTGAAAAGTTGATATAAATAGCATGCTATTAGGATTAGATAACTTTATGAATGGACTTGTATTCTTGGAATCCTTTGTCGAGTCATTTGTTGATGATTAAATTAGTTTTAGAATATAGGGTCCATTGCACATTATAGAGTGAGCGGCTCAAGTGGTCACTAGTCTTCGGGGATGTCAGCACTCTCCACTATAGTTACGTGACTCACGTCGTAATGAACTGGGGTGTTCGAAGAGATTTGTGATAGATGATTTATATGCGTAGAGCACAACTTTGCTATGTAAGTGTTGGGAAATGTGACTTAGGTCGATCCATTAATAGTCTTTATGAATATATTTTAGTTAATAAAATAGAGGATTTCATTTGATGTTTATTATAATTGATTTGCATGTTTACATTATAATAAGATCCATGGGTATTTACAAAAATATCATAAATATCCCTAGTCGATTATTATACTGGGGACTATAATGAATTAAGACTAGTGTGAGTCTTGATTAATGATCATACGATGATCATACGATGATCATACGTATAGGAATACGAATCAAGATCATGAGTACTTGTTAGGAAACAAAGTACTGGACCGACCCGCTATGAGAACATCACATGGATTAAGTCATAGTTGTTTCTCATGATATGTATATTATTTAGTCCTCTGACTTGAGATTACCAGAGACTTCAACATTAGGATTACAGTGATTTGACGCAATCAAACGTTATCTTTAACCAGACGACTATAAAGGCTGTGATTGGTTACTGTGTGAATAATGTGGTGAAGTTGTGTAATCAAGATAGAATTTGTCCCTCTCATATAGAAAGAGATATCCATTGGATCCCTCAATGTGTTATACTGTTAAAAGGTCTAGTCTAAGTGAATTGATATTAATCAATGTCACTTGGATGTTTTCAGTCTACCTAGAGATATAGACTAGTACGATTGAACATGTTGGATGACAATTCCATGCCTTATGTTTGATCAAAAGGATATGGTGTAACAAAATGATGTTATATACACTATTGATTAGGTTGTATCGATTTGATATTCGTACAACTTGGGTAGTCATAATGTCTTGCTAGAAGCCGTTTATGACTTGTATACCAAAATATGTTTTAGTACACTGCCAACGTTGTATAAGCCTATTGGGTCGCACACTAAGAATGGTTTTGCGAGATTTTAAAATGATTCAAAAGAATGAATTTTATATGATAAAATTCATGAGAGAAACGTCCTTATAATGTATTACACTTATACTTCTTTAAGTAGGGGTATATGTGTAATTTACTTAACCGTCTATATACAAGGGTTGTATAAATAGACGCTTTGAGTTAGAATACATATACGAAAGTTTTAAAAAAGGGCCGAAACTCTATTTTTGTTTAGAAGAAATGAATTAGGGTTTTGGTATGATCTGGATCGTTTTGGAGAGAAACAAAAAGGTTTGGTATTCTCTTGAAGCTAGCACTTCAAATCTCGGCCGCCGTTCGTGTGTGGACTGCAGATAGAAGGCGTTCGTCATTGGCAGCGCCTTAGAGATCGATTAATCATCAGAAAGGTACATTGCGACTGAGGTATGATTAAGTTTTCATAGTTTAAACATGTTGTAATGGAATCAGATTCGGATCGGGTTGGGGTTTTTCTCAAAATAGTTTTGAAATCTCTGCCGCGCATGAACCCCAAAACCCAACAGTAAGGTTATTAGAAATTGATGATATATGTAGAGCACAACTCCATAGAAATAGTGGAAAAAGGCTAAGTGATAGTTCTCACCGCCGACCAGACCTAGATCATACTGCGTAACCCGTGTCAGTTTTGCTTATGTTTTTTGTGTTTTCTAACATGTTTATTTATATCATTCATTGGCTATCATTATGCTTTTAAATACTGTTCATTTATATTGGAAATGTGAATAAATAAGTCAATTGTGAATTACTTTTATACTTTGTACTCTATGTCCTTTTTATGACGATAGGTGCAGATCTATCGAGCAGTAGACCAAGCAAGGAGAAGATTGGCAACTAGCTCTGAGCTTAGAGCGTGCTACTGTCTGACTTGTAGGTTTTTGATATTTTGTATATTACAGTTATTATGTCGGTCATACTGTTGGGTTGTATATTTGGTTGAGTGTTACTTCCTCGACTTTTGACTATCACTTTATTTATATGATAGCCACATATTTCATATATATATATATATATTGTGATCGTTATTCCCTGGTTTCCACACTTAGGATTATTTAATTGTTTTCAGTTTGAATTGTAAAAGACTTCCGCTAAATAATTAAAATGTTAAATTCTATAAACAACTCAAAAATGTTGTAATTGGTAATATTGGTGTATTATTTATTATGAACGTGATCAAGTTGGTAATTTGGATAGAAAGGCTGACTAATACGTAGTTAAGTCTTAAGGGATTAAGATTATGGCTTAATTATGGGATTAGGCTGGGCGATGCCCTAGATTAGGAAATGGGCTGTCACAGAATCCTTATCCAGCCTCTGGTAGTATCCGCACCAGTGTGGAAGTCAACAACCTCTTCAACTGCTCAAATGCGCTCTCGCACTTCTCAGTTCATTCAAATGCAACATTTTTTTGTGACTGCCAGGTAATCGGTGAAGTGATTTTTGTGAAATCCTTCACAAACTGGTGATAGTATCCTGCTGACCCTAGAAAATTCCTAATCTCTATAACCAACGTCGATGCTAGCCAATCCATGATCGCCTAAATCTTGGCCTGATCTACTGCAATTCCTACTGCCCCAACAACATAACCCAAAAACTTGACCTCTGCAAGCCAAAATTCACACTTGCTGAACTTAACATATAATCGGTGCTCCCTCAAAGTCTGAAACGTCTCTAAGATGTTGTTTGTGATCCTCTCATGTCCTCGAATAGATAAAAATGTCGTTGATGAAGTCTATCATTACGCGGTCAAGAAATGACCTCAATTTGTAGTGCATCAAATCCATAAACATGGCGGGGGCGTTGGTCAGCCCGAACGGCATGATCGTGAACAGGTAGTGTCCATATCTGGTGTTCAACGTTATCTTGGACCTATTTGCATCCCTGATCCTAAGCTGATGTGGATTGGTCCTCAAAAACTATCTTAGAGAAGAATTGTGCTCCTCTAAGCTGATCAAATAAGTCATTAATCCACAGCAGCGGGTACTTGTTCATGATTGTGATGCTTTTCAGTTGACTGTAGTCAATGTACAGTTGTAGTCTACCATACTTCTTCTTCAAAAAGAGAACTGGCGTTCCCCATGGTGACATAGAAGGTGTGATAAATCCCTTCTCCCCCAAATCCTAAAGCTGACCCCTCAACTCCTCAAACTCTCTTAGAGCCTTACGATACGACGGTATTGAAATCAATATGGTGCCTGACACTAAATCGATAAAGAAATCCATCTCTTGCGATGATGGTATTCCAGGCAAATCCTTTAGGAAAACATTTGGAAACTCTCTAATAATCAGTATGTCTTTAAGTCGGGGTCCCTAAGTCTCTACTACGGTATACAAGGCTTCAAGAGTCTCCATGTCTCCACTAGATGCAAGTCGACCTCTCTTGGTACCGGCTCTCGATGCACTATCCTTATGAACGAACGTCGGATGCCCTAAGATCATAAATATCATTGCCTTACTGTACGTGGTATACTGATAGCCAATCCATCCCAAACAATGCGTCGATCTATAAGAACTCAAGTACTCTGAAGTCTACAGGTAACTCTATCCCGCCTATCTCTACCGAGGACATACCTCTACTAGACTGTTAGGATAAACTCTATCCCCAGCAGCAGTACTTAAAATCAAATGCACTCTAAGTCTAACCGTTACTAACCTAAGATTCCTATAATGCCACACGCAATGAAATCAATGGTGGAAGCTGAATCAAATAACATACGAATCTCTACCAAAAATGGAACCGTACCCTTGAAGAGTCCTCATGTAGCACTAGCGTCTGGCTGAGTTACCATATGAGCTCCCTCTCGACCCTGTTATGGGTACTCAACTGTTGGCTGTGAGCAATCCCTCATAATATGCCCAACCTCTCCACATTTAAAACAAGTAATTTGCCTACGTTGACCGAGTTGTTGCTAAACCTAAGCGTGCATTTGTCTCTTTCCTTGACGGGGTCTGTCTCGGCCTCTGCCTCTGGCTCTGCCTCGGCCTCGACTACCATGTTACTATTGTCGTGGTGCTCGTGGTGGTGGGTGTGCATGTCTATTTAGTGCTGGTAATAATGGCCTAGCTATGATGGTGCAAAGGGATGTACGCCACCTGAACCCTGAGCTAAGGTGGAATATGATGTGTAGGGTGTGGCCGGTGTGTGAGGCACAGAGTTTGTCCTTGACTGCTAGAAACCTTTACTTAATCTCCTCTTTCCCTTGCCCTTCTGTCATCTCCTATCATACTCTGCTGACTACTTAGATGATAGAGTTTGACTCAAGGTTATCCCGGTAGCAACCCAACCCAAATAATAAGTCTCGTGGGAGAGTACGCGCTCATAGATCTCACTGCGTGTCCTAGCGCCTGTGCAAAGCTCATACTATCTGATGTGTGCTCTCATACCATCCCCGAAGTGGTACACATCTTTTAACTCGTCCCTGACCAAATCCCCTGCAAACTGCTTCAGATATCCATATCAGTCCCTATACTGCATGACAGATTCATCGCACTCCTGTCTTAAATTCATAAACTCTTTCCTCAACATCATCATAATTACCGACAGAAAGTACTACTGGTAGAACTTCTCCTTCAATGTCCTTCATGACCTAAAATCTCCATCAGTAGCTATCGTCGTGTGCCACCAAACATCGGTATCCCTATGCAGCATATAGGATGACAACTTGGGGTGTAATCGATCCTAGATCCTCGATCCACAGTATCTAGTAAAGCATATCCTAAAATAACACCCACTTCTCAATCTTCTCGATGTCCCTGACTCCATCAAAGTATGATGGTTAAAGTTCAATGAAGTCCTTCACCAGCAGAATCTCGACTGTTGTGTTCAGAGGTATGGTTGTGGTAGTCGGTGTCGACTCAATTATCTTTGCCTTCAGAATAGTTAAGATCAGAAGAGTCGGCATCACTGGAGTCGTTGGTAAAGTACTGAGAGGCTCTGGCTCCGGCTGTGTAGTAGTAATGATGATGTCGGGAGCTGCTATCTGCGTCGGTGGAGTGAATCGAGCAGCCATCATGGTGATAAAGTCGGTCAATTGCTGTCCCTGAGCCGAAACATGGTCGGACAGCCTCTGAAGATCCTTAGCTAAAGTAGGAGATTGGTTGCCGCTGGCACCCGTGTCATCACTCTCGCGTATGTTCGTCATCGGTGTCAGCACGTTGATAGCGAACTCGATATCACCCATTACGTAGAATATCGCGTATATATACTTAGGTAGTTAACAGGTATTTATACTAACCCCCATCTCACTTTCACTCCATTCCCAACAAAATGGTTTTCTAGACAAGGATCGCCTGGTTTCCAGTTCTAATGTTCATCTCTTATTCAAGTTATGTTTTAATTATCGAGAACGTTGGCTCTAATACCAACTGTGATGACCCATTCGTAAATTTAGGGTACTACACGGCCTAATCCTGTAATTAAGCCCTAATCTTAGCCACGTAGGACTTAACTACGTATTAGAAAGCCTTTCTAACCTATTCTCCAAATTATACACGTTCAGGATAAGACACTTGTCACATTATCATACAAATTTTAGAGTAAATTAAAACTTTTACGGAATTATTGAAATTAACATAAGTCTTAAAGTAATGTAATAAATCCGAAGTGTGGAAACATGGAAGTAACAATCACATGATATATATATATATATAATGAAATGGCGAATATAAACTAGTGTGAAAGTCATGAAAGCTGAGAAACTATCGCTCAACCCAATATACAATCCAACAGTATCAAAAGACATAATAACAATAATAAACAAAATATCAAAAAATACAAGTCAGGAACAGTATCGCACTCTAGGCTCAGAGGTAGTCGTCAATCTTCTCCTTGCCCAGCCTATTGCTTAACGCATATGAACCTATCATCATAAAAAGAACCGTGAGTACAAAAGTATATCAATAATTCTCATTGATATATTTATTCACATTTCCAACAGAAAATAACTGTACTTAAAAGCATCACATGTAGCCAAGAATTGGTTTAAATAAAGTATGCTAGAAAATGCCAGGTACGCACAAACGAGACTGACAAAGACTAAGCAGTAATGATGTAGGTCCGGTCGGTTGCGAGTTACCTCACATAAGCCTTATTCCAATATCGTAGGGCGTGAGCTCTCTTAAACGCCTCATTTATATCCATAGTTTGTAAATTCTCGTTGAACACCCCAGTTCATTACACTGGGTGTTAAGCTGGGTGTCGCGCGAGTGTAATCAAGAGTGCCGACATCCCTGAAGTCCAGTGACTCCATGCTTTGCTCATCTCTGATTTGTACAATAAACCCTAAATTCTAAGACTACTTTTGTTGTCAATAAATTACTCAGGGTTTAAATTTTATGTCAAGTCTAAGTACTATACAAAGTACACTATTCACAAGTTCAAGTCCACATCATACATCGAAAACAAGTACCTAATAGTATGCTATTTCTAACTCAATATTCATCAAAACAACAAGAATAGACATGTAGCATACGAAAGAGTTCAACGAATACTAATCAATAGAATGCCACGACAACAAAGCTCAACACTTAAGGAGTAACAAATACATGTCATGGCATTTGAATACAAAGGCATATCAATGTCAAATTAAACCAGAAAGGGACATAATAATGGAATGAAATGTAAATAGAAACATCAATGGTATTACTCACAATTAAGCAAAGTATGTCCTAGCTTTACTGGCCTCCTAATTCCTCAAACCCTGCTAACGGGCTCCTAAGAATCCCCCTAGATTCGTGGTGTGATAACACATGGTTTAGAGTAGGTTTAGGTCAATTTATAAGGGTTTAGGCTAGGCCAATAAAGTTTAATTTGATTTAGGGTGTTGCAAAAAATTAGGAAAATTTCAGCTTTTTAACTACCCAGAACACCCAGTGCACTGGAGAATTCCCTAGAGCACTGGCTGGATTGTCCAACGCGCTGAGTGCAGAAACCCAAAAATCTGCCGCAGATTTCTGGGTTTCCCAACTCAGGAAAACTCTCCTTCTTCCTCTGGACCTTGTTCACCTCCACTAAGGTCCAATACATCCTCTGCCAACATAAACAAGGTAGGCAGTTATATGATCATTCACCATCAAAAATTAAGAATTTAACATGCATGTCAAGGAAAAAGATGAAGAACACATGAAGAGTCATAAACCCATCACTTGATTTCAAAATGATTTTTGAGAGGTTGAGCATTTTCTCAAGTTTTTTTAATGATAAATCCGAATATGATGTTAACTTTTTGAAAAAAAACACTTTAAAACTATCGATTTTGAAAAAAAAAACTAAAGCATGACCAAAACCCAAAATATGAGCAAAATCTCCAATTTCAAAAACTCAATTTGTAAACCGAAATCAAAGCATTAAAATGAATCAAGAGAATGATAAAAATGGTTTAAGGTTGATTCCTCATAAAAACCCCATGATTTAAACCAAAAACCCCCATGAGATTCATATGCACAAAGATATTGGAGCTTTACCTAGGTTGGTGCTAATATACTTGATTCTTCAATTTCGATTGAAGAATCCTCACATGCAACCCCTTCCAATTTCCAAGAACAAGATCAAACCAAGCAAACCCCAAATTTGTGCTTGAGAGCATGCGAAAATGAAGAAAATGATGAAATGTTGTTTATATATGTGGGTGTTCATCAAGTGACCAATCTTTTATCTTTATAACATATAATGGCCATCACACACCCCTACTCACCAAATTATTCCAACCAACTAACACAAAGTTTGACATAATTTTACATGGGAGAGTGTGCTTGTGTGCATCTTTAGGCACATCTATGTATTGATTTTTAATTCAAAATATAGGCTACTTATTTGATCTACTTATTACGCATACCTTAGCCTATGTAATGAGTCATTTAAATCACATTTAAATAAATTTAGACTTACCACAAGACTAGCTATCCGGTCCCCTGGCTCACACGCAACTCAAGGCATATCCTCGCTTGCGTCTCGACTCCTACTATTGCATGAACCGACTTAATTAGGATACATATATACATAACACTAGGCATACACCACAACAAATATAAAATATACCTCAGCCACGTGCTTCGATCGGTGTACGTATCTCACGCGAGTCCCACATCATGGGTCGGTGATCCTGATTAAAGAAGTTAATTAAGGGTTAGAAACTCAAGTCGTGATATTTTCATTAGTTTCCCTTGTTTGTTCAATTCAGAAAACTGTTAAATTAATTGGGTTTTGAAGCCAAGACTACGGTAATCAATTCAAGTAAGTTTGTTAGTGTTAGAGAGGTCACTAGGACCTCTGTTTTGTGAAGAATTCGATATGTGGTGATGGAAATTAATGTTTTGGGGTTTATGTTTAAATTTTAGAGTTTGGTGAAATTCTCTTTCATTTCTTGATGTATGGTCAAAATTATGGTTGGAGATCGATATATATGTGATGTATGTCATCTTTAGAAGGTCCTTTTTGAGGTTGCATGTGTTGTGATGATAGTTGGTGGTGGTGGTGGAACATAGCAGAAATAATGCTCCATCCTAGAATTCAGCTGCCAACGTGTTGGGCATTGGCTCCAGCGTGCTGACTGATCTAACAGGATAGGTTTACGAGCAACTGGGTATTGCACTCGCCACTACAGGCAGCGCACTGACTAGTGTGAACATTGGAAAATTAATTTAGTTAAAGGTGTAATTTCCTAGGGTTGTGAGCCTAGGTTAGGGGTTTGAGTTGATACGTGTTGGACATAGATTGATACCTATTGGTGTGTAATAGGTTCTCGAGTACCAGGAAACATAAGTGAACCCACGAGCTAGAGAATTCAAAATCAAATTTAGGGAAATTTGACTAAGGTAAGTGGGACTCGTGTTTTTCATCAATTATGCAATGCAAATTAGTAATTTTAGAGCATGTAGTACTGAAGACTGAGCATGGGATAATGTACTATAACTTAGCCATGTTTTATTACTGTTTTACAAATGAAAATGTATCTAGGAAGAGGTTCGATGGGAGGTATCAGCCTGGGGTGGATTCTGTGTTGGCCATTATCGCACCCCTAGTAACGTGAAGTATCCCGATTAATGTTTTCCAATTAAGAACGGGTCGCTACATCATGCTTGGATACACCACAGAATCACATGTAGTCTACGTGTGAGTTTTGTGGACTATAGTCCTTGATGACAGGAGTGTGCAGCTCTCTTACTCAGTTTGCACATCAAAATATACGTCACAGTACATTTGCATATAACCTACGAACTTGCATTCAGTTATGTATTCTTTATATTGTTTCAATATCCTTTTTAAATACGTTTGGAATTATATTGTTACACATTATTCTTGATATTTAGTTGATAATTGATGTACTCCTAAGAGTCACTTATTGAGCATGTAGGAGCTCACCCAACTTAAAAATTTTCAGGTTCACCGTTTAGCATAGAGAACAAAGGAAAAGGGAAGAGTTAGGATTTTTATAATCTTCTCTAACATGTACTGATACTGAGAGTTTTGCATTATATATTGTTTGATTATGTTTATGTAATATAACTGGGTTGGCTTTACTTTTGATAATCAATGGATTTACATATAATATAGTTTTTTCTATTGTATATTATTAATGAAAAAGTTTTAAATTTTCGTTGTATTTCATATAGTGTTCATTCGATATATACAATATACCACTTGTTGTCAGGTAAAAATGGAAGGTTGGTGGCTCTAGTTTGGCCCGATCTAGTTTACAGGGACTTAATTAGGGTTTTATACCTAATATCGCCAAATCAGGATAGGGGATGTCTCAAACCCTAACTTTTGTTATGGGCCTTAAAATCAAAACTATCTATCCTTTGTCCATAGAGGACAACCATTGCCTAAACCACTGTCTAGTCAATCCTCACTAGAGGATATGATTAAATCTTTGGCAGTTGAGCCAATTTTCTAGAGACATTGCTCAATTCAAGGAGAACATTGAGAAAGATCTCAGAGATACAAACGACGCGATCCAAAATCGAGGAGTCCAGTATGCCAAATCATTCAAAGACTGGGTCGACTAGAGGAAAGGGGAAAGTTGCCTTTGCAGCTCTATACCAATCCTAACATGGGTGCAAACCCTATATGTGCACAAGTGAATGCTAATTTGCATAAAAGTGTCGCCTAAAAAATGAGATTAGCAAAACAAGTACCATAGAAGAGACCAATATAAGAGGAAACAAACCAGAGACCGAAGGAAGTCACAACGACATCCCGCTTAAATTCCAAAACTCCAAAACTGTAGGTGTACCATGTACAATAGTTGGACTTTATTTGGATAATGTAATGCTTAATTTGGGAGCATCAATTAATGTGATGTCCTCAAAGTTCCTCAAGTAAATAGGGGTTGCTGAGCTGACGGAAGCAAAAACTCAAATTCATGCCATTAATGGTAATGAAATCTCATCCCAGGAAAATCATACAAGACGTAATGGTCCAAGTTGAGGAGCTAAAGTCCCTTATAGATTTTCATGTCATCGACATGGCAAACTTGCACTAACCAAGGCCTTTTTAGTTTTATTTGGTAATCACATTATGCAAAGGACTAGAGCCAATACTGACTTAGTCAAAGGCTCTATTTTCATAGAACATAAAGGAAAGGTAGTCAGTTGTTACATTCCACATATTTTGCAATCTATGACAAACACATTATCTACTTGTACCACAGTGGTAATGGACAAGATGAGAGCGGAAGCTAATGTGAGCAATGAACTAGAAGACACGCTGGAAGAAGTACCTTTGCGAAGATTTTCCTGAATAAGCACTAGGCCACCAAAGAATTTGCAACTTGCAGAACAAAAAAAGATAAGAACATAAATCAATGAGGTCTCAAACATAGTTGATAAGTGCATTATTTGACCTATATATAAGGTTAATTTAGTTACGTTATTGGTCTAATTATCTCGGAATGAGCCCTAATTGATGGTGTATACGTGTTTTCTAGTATACAAAGCATAAAAGAGACAAAAAAGAATCCATGAAAAAAATAGAAGAAAAAGGATAAAAATAGAGTTGACGTTGTGAAAACAGGCTTGACACTATGGAGAATAACATGGGCCACCAGAGAAGAAGGTACAAGGCGTAGAGATCAGAAGAAGCAAACTAGTAAGGACGGCACTGTCGACTTAAATAGACAGTGACGGGGAGCAATACAGGTGGCATAGAACCTACTGAGAGGAGAAAATATAGACAAAAAAGGCTTGATGCAGTCTCAACATTGTGGCTCAACACATACGGCGCCAATTCACTTATGGACAACGTCAGTCTCGAGGAAAATATAAAGTTGAAAAGTTTTAGACTTCAATTTCGTTTAGAATTGTTATTTAGGATTTATAATTGTACTTTTAGTATATATATATAGGAGTACTAGGACGTGATAAATACATACAATATCATAAGGTAGCATAGAATTAGTGATAATCTAAGAGTTTTAGAGTTTTTAGAGAGTTGTTATTGAGTATTGAGAAGAGCTTTAAAGGATATACATTTAAGACTCCAATTGTAGTGATTCAATATTTTTCTTTGATTTAAATTAAATTTATTTGATTTTATCATTGTTTGCAAAGAATACCATGAGTTGTGTGTTTTTGATGATGATGAGTTAGTAGTATATTAATCTTAGGGATCAATGGATCCTATAGTATGAAAACTATGCAATATGATTTAATTTTAATGTTTTAGATGTGTAATGGTTAGAATTTGTGTTGATTCTACGCTTAATGTTATGAACATCTTGATCACATGTTCGTTACTTAGGGGAATTAGAAGTTACAATGGCCCTTGGAGCTTCTAAACTGAATATGAACAATAAAACCCTAAAATATTACAACATCTTAGGGAGAGATGGTGAAGTAAACTGAATTGGTTATGAATTTAAAGATTTGAAACTTTATGCTTTGTGAGATTTACGTTGTTAACACCGATAGGTGGAACTCTAGTTTGCACATTAAGATCTTCTTCACCACGAAAGTGGCTTGAAGTGAATTTGAAGGAAATCTATCTATTCTAATTATACATTACACACACATATAGAAAATGAATGGGAGTATGAATTTGTTATGGTATGCATAGTAATTCATTGCCTAGGTGAAGTGTGACCTAAGATATTTTTTCAATATAAGAACACAACCAACAAACAATCACTTTGATAGATTAAATTAGTTTAGAATAGTTGCAATAAACAAAAAGAGACCTTCTTAACAATACAGTAGACTTAACTAGAACTTGTGTCCACATACACCTATCCCAAATGATGATATCCGTAATTAATCTTTGATTGATTATACTATTACTACACATATATATACCATTAATACTTGCGGTGGCACGATCAAGTTTTTAGCGCCGTTTTCGAGGATAAGTAGCCACAATTAGTTTTAGTTTATATAATTGTTGGAATTTTATTTTCATCAATTTACTTTTAAGTCTAAGAAAAAAAGTTTTAGATTTCTAGTTTGACAATCTACACTTGATCTTTTTGTGTTTTCTTTCTCAGGAGATAGGTAGTGCATGCGAAGCCAATGAGATAAGGACTTAGTACCTTATAATATGAAAATTGATAGAACTAGCAAGCAAAAGAAAAAGAAAGGAACTAAGATGACGGATGATCAAGTAAACTAGAACCAAAATCAGGGCCAAGGGAACAATAAACTTGAAGGTGATCTAGTAGTGCAAGGCAGAGAACGAGGACAAAGATGTCTTCAAGATTACTTCAAATCGGAGGTGCAAGAGACATATAATGGAGAGATGAAACTTCCAACCGATACCATGAAATTCGAGTTGAGACCGTCTCTTATCAACATGGTGTAAAATAGCCAATTTAATGGGTTACCAAGCGAGGATACAGTTGCATATGTAAAGAACTTTTTGGAGAAGTGTGATACTATTTACATTACTTGAGTTACTAAAGAAGTAATTAGGATGAGACTTTTCCCATTCTCATTGAGTGGAAAAGCCAAATCCTGGTTTCAAGGACTGAATGAAGGAAGCATGACTTCATGCGCGGGCATTAATGAGAGATTTCTAGACAAATTCTTTCCCCCAATAAAAATCAATGAAAGGAAATTGGAAATTAACCAATTTAAGCAAGACGATACCGTTTCTTTTGGTGTGGCTTGGAAAAACATGTCCAGGACATGGATATGTGAAATGAGCACAATTGCAAATATTCTACTATGGAATGAATCATAATTCGGGGACATCAGTAGATGCTGCAATTAGTGGCTCTTTACTAACAATGAATGAAAATAAAGCACTATACAGTTGGAACTCGTTCCATAGAAAGAAAGTCAGCATGAGTTTATGAGATTATTTCCCAAACAAAAATATTCGCATAACTATCAAACTTAAGTACTTAGATGGCGAAGCTACATATAGGACAATCAAGTCCATAAAACCAAGTAATTCAGTAACCTTAGTCCTTTGGACATGCCGCAAGGAATGGAGTATGAAGATATCAACTACATAAAAATTTAGAGCTATGGAAATAACTTTTGGCCAAGAGGAATGGTTCCTCAAAGATAGTATCCAGAATATAACAACGCGAACTTTTCATATGTGAATCCTGACAACGCACTGAAGTTACCTCTAGGTTTTGAGCAACAAGTCCAACAAGGGAATCTAGGCCAAAATGAAGAAATGACTTCATTAAAGTCAATAAAGATATTCTTGCAAGCTATTAACATTAATAATAGGGAATTCCATGAAAATAGTGTAAAAGAGATGGAGAATGTGATGCAAGCTGTAAAGCGAATGGATGATGAAAGACATCAATTCATGAGAAACTTGAAAAGAAAAATTGGTTAATTAGTAATTACGTTGAATTCAAGAAAATAAGTACAATTTCCAAGTGACAACAATCATGAATCCTAGAGAGAATGTGAGTTTTGTGCACATAGTGACCAAGCCAGATAGAATGAATACGATAACAAGCAAGAAAGCAAAGAAATCTGAAGAAGTCCAAATGGAAGAAGTTCAAGCAGATGGAAGACACCACTAACAGAAGTAAGGAATGAAGAACTCGAAGTAGCAAGGCAAGAGAAGATAAACACCTTGAAAAATAAGAAGGTAGTAAACGAATGGAAAGTGAAGCAACTAAAGGAAGGAACTTCTGTTAAAGCAATGAAAGATAAAAGTATCAGAGTGGTACCAAAAAAACAGGAGATCTAAATAAAGTTCACACTTAAAGTTCAACCGATTAAGAGTAGAGATCCTGGAGACTTTTGCATACTGATAAACATTAATGGGCACAGATTTAAAAGCATATTGTGTGATTTTGGAGCCTCAGTCAATGTTATGCCAATAAGAGATATGATAGAAGCAGATTTGAAGATTAATTGTCCTGTCACAACTAATTTGAAAGTTCTTGATGGCAATTTGGTACCAACGATTTGGAGATTTTTGAACGTACTTGTCACAGTGGGGAGATTTTTTTACTTTTATCATGAATTTTGAGATCATGGATTACGACATAGATGATGATGTTACTATGGTGCTTGAAAGAGCATTCTTGAACGCTGCCAATTTCATATTGCACACAAGAAAAAGAACGATCACAATGAGCATAGATGAAGATAAAGATAGCGAAAAGATTATCTTTGTTAAAGGTCAAGAAGTCCATCCAGATGGGAATGATATTGTTATCTCTGATTTGGCAATGGAATATCTTAATTTAGACTTGGACTAAACGAGCAAAAAACGCATCGGGCTAAAGACCTTAAAAGCAGCGCTACTGGAAGACAACCCAAAGGTCTTCAAATCCAGTTTTTATTTCAGTATTTTAGTATTTAAGTAATAAGTAGCAATACAAACAACTAGTAATATTTTCCAATTTTGAAATTTTTTGTGCAAATCTTGTAAGAAGGACCATTTGTTGGGTGAATTTTCATCGGAATGGAGGAACTTCATTATATTTAGTGAAGACCTTAAAAGAGCGTAAGAGTCAAAGTTGTAATGAATAGCAAAAGCAACAAAATACTAATATTTTTGAAAATTTTATTTAAACAAGGCTTTTTATGAGAACTTGACATCATGTGTGTAATCACACAATGCCAACACAATGTCACCAAAAAGGTAAGTAAAAAATTTTAAATTTTTATATATGGATAGCTCAACGTTGTCACGACGTTGTAACAATACCCAGGGGGTGCCATGACTGCACCACTGGGATTGAATCAGATGAGGTTCGGTGGTCTTGGTGCCTTCTGTACAATCAGATAGGCGTAGTGCGCAAAAGTTGACGATGTCGGCGTATACACTTGGCGTCGATGTCAGGTCAGGATTTAGAAACCCTTTTCTACTCATTGTCAACACACTTTAAACCCCTACCAAACCCCTTGTTTGAGCAATTTTAAGGACAATTTGAATGGTCCTAGTGATTAAGAGCGAAAAAAGAAGCTACATTGTGGTTGTGCAAAAATTTGGAGTGATAGGGCATCAATTTTGTGAAGTGAGCAAAGAGAGCAATAGGGTGAAATTATAGAGCAAAGTAAGAGGGCTTTGATCAATTAGAGGTAGGAGAAGTAATCTATACCGGATAGGAGTACGACAATAAGGTAACATTTCAATTTCATAGTTTAACTTTGAAATTTTGATATTTGAGATAAATTTGAATGAATTGTGGAAATTTCGAGTTTTGATGAATGATTTGAAGTTGTGCATTGAATTTTGAGCATAATGTGGATGATTATGATTTAGGGTGAATCCTGATGAATTGCGTTGCACGTGAATGATCCTTGTGACTAAAATTTTGATTTTTAAGTAAGTTGAAGCCCATCATTGTTATCGGATATTTTATGTGGTTGTGTATTGAGATGGCCAAGACAAGGAATCAAATGAGCAAGGCTAGGACTAATGATCATGAGGTATCAACTTCTGCGGCAAGAGATGAGAATGCCTTAAGGCCATTCAAGTCAAATAGATTTATACATAGAGAAGCCAAGAAAAGCTATGAGGATATTGCAAAAAAGGAATTCATTTGTGAAAGATGAATCAAACTCCCATCCAAGTGTGATGAGTGAGTCAAGAATTTCATTAAGAGATTGGGATCAGAGCAACTTACGCAAGATTATAGGGAGAATGAGGTTTATGGAGTGCATGATATTGTTTGTTCCAATGCAAGGTTTACAAAGAATGGTGATAATATGTGGGTGAGAGGAGTGAAAATTTCATTTGATGATAGGGCAATGAACGTTTTCTATGGGTTAGATTACTTGGAAATAAATGTTAACGATTATACTTACACAAATATGATATATTAGAAACCATACATTCTTTATCATACTAGAGCCATAGAGCAAGCATTAGTTGACATAGGACAAAGAGGATGGATTGTAGGAGCCGACAATATGCCGAACAAGATTTTGAAGGGGAGTGTATGAAAAGCTTATAGAATGTGGCAATATTTCATGATTACTTCATTATACCCCACTACTCAACAAGGAAAGATTAACAAACCCAAGGCTGCTTACTTGTATGAGACAACGAAGAATAGGAAGATCAATGTCGGGGAAGTCATTTTCAAGAGTTTCATGGAGAGCATTATAACTGAGAGACAATCTGTTGATGTTTCCTATCCTTATAACCCACTTGTACTTGAGAGATGGATTAAGAATGCTTAATGAGGAAGAGCTTGATTAGAAACATAGGTAGTCAAGATGTAGAGTTTATGTCCACTTTGAGATCACCCACAAGATACAATGACTCCGTGGATGACCGAGAGAAAGTTGAATTGGCAAGACTTGCACAAGAAGAGAGAGATCGAAAAGCACAGGCAGATGTCGTTGTTAAAAGAGCAACAGTTGTGGTTGCTTAAGAATTAGAAGAAGAGAGATATTTGGGATTGAAAGAACCAACAAGATTTTGCTGCAGGCTACACTTTAGTAGACCGATAGATTGGAGAGCAGGATTTGGATGGTCTTGAAATTTTTCCTCCACCACCACAGGCACCTATTCCATCACCTGACGAGTTGACTCCACAATAGTAGAGAATGTATATTTTTGAAATGCGAAGGCAATATAGAGAGGTTAGAGAAATCTATAGGCAAGTCATGTTGAGATACGAGCAGAACATAGAAAGAACGAACCAAGACAGACTAAATGAACAGAGGAATTTTATGTTATTTGCTAATCATCAGAGAGATGTAGCGAGATATCAGAGGAGCAAAGGTATGCGGCCTACTGACAGGTCCATTAGATTTCCAGAGGCACCAAACTACATGTTTAATCCAGAGTTTGTGCAGAATAGGGGAATGAAACATCCATTGACACTTTCTTTTGTGGGAGTTGTTGATGATGATGATGAAGTACAATCCTAAATTATGAGTCTTAGGTTTTCTTTACATCTTAGGGAGATTAGATAACACAGTAATATTGATTTTTAATATTTTTTAAGGATATTTCTGATATTTTAGAACATTTTTAAAGTTTTTATGCATATTATGTTTTCATGTTTTATTTAATCATGTGTTATATATGTTTGTGTTGGATAGTATTTTGATATTGCAAGCTCGTTTTTAAACCTTGAGGACAAGGTTTGGTTTATGTTTGGGGGTGTCAACACTATGGAAAGTGGTTAGAAGAAGGAATATAGTAAACATAGCAGGAATGATCATAAAATTTTATTTCTGAAACAGTGATAAAGAAGAAAAACTGGCAGTGTATTTCATTTACTTATTGCATAGCATTTATTGCATATAGATAGGAATATATATATATATATATAAGAAGCATATGGGTAGTATAGATTAGGTTATATATAGTATATGATGAATAAGTAATTCATTCGCAAAGTTCATGCCTTTAATTGAGGATGAGTAATAAACAAGTATCTTGTCAATAACAAATTCAAGATAGTATGTTTGCTTTTGAAGAAAATAAATTGTAGCCAATAATAGCATAATTTCATGATTAGAAATTTAGACAGAGAAGGCTATGTCCTTGAAACAAAAGAAAGGAGAAAACCATAAAACTATTTGTAGAAAAAGTTAGATCCTTAAAGAATTTTATAATAAGTATGAATCTTACTTGAGTATAAAGTAATAAAGACTTAGTACTTAAAGGAAAAGACATAATCAATTGTGTTTAATGAGAAGTTAGATTTAAAACTTGCTTAATATAAGTGAAAGTGTGAAGTGCTAGAAAGAGTTTTTAATAATAGAGAGTCCCGCAAGTTATATAGGAAAATGAGTGGAGAGCTTGATGGTTGGAAAAGTGAGTAAAAGCATAATCCAAGAGAAATGGAGTAGGGACCGCACAACTAAAAAAATATATACAAAGGAGAAAAGATAAAAAAGAGATAAATATAAAAGAAAAGGCAGAATTACTCATAAAAACTCTAGAAATGAAAAAGATTTAGCTCCAATACAAGTAACTTTGTTAAGTTAAGTTTTCTTTCCAACTCTATGAAGTCTTATGAACTCTTGAAGTCCTAATGTCTACAATAATAGCTTGATCTATACTTATTTGTGAATTCTTGTGCTTAATGAAACATCATAAGGTTGTACACTTGCTTAGTTGTGAACTACTTTTGAGTTTCGAAAGTGAATTATATTTATTGTATGTGCTACTTGATTTTAAAATGTTAAGTTTTGAGTAAAACTCTTGAGTAGATTGTTAACTTGACATTTATTTGAATTAAGGATACTCCATAAACGATGTAAATTGAATTATGTAATAGAGTTTACGTTCTGAAGACATGCTCGATACTGTAGGGTATAACAGGCGGTGCCAGAGAAGAAGGTACAAGGTGTGGAGATCAAAAGACGTGAAGCAGTAAGAACAGCATTGTGGACTTACACAAATGGTGTCGTGGAGCAATACAGGTGGCGATGAACCTACTGAAAGGAGAAAATGCTGACATAAAGGCTTGACATGGTCTCGGCAATGTGGCTCAACGCACACGGCGCCAATTCACTAATGAACAACGTCAGTCTCGAGGTAAATAGAAAGTTGGAAAATTTTGGACTTCTATTTTGTTTGTTATTTAGAGTTTCTAATTGTACTTTTAGTATATATAGGAGTACTAGGTATTGTGTGTATTTAGGGTAAATACAAAAAATTCACAAGTCACCGTAGAATTAGAGAGAGTACAAAAGTTTTAGAGTTTTAATAGAGTTGTTCTTAAGTATTAAAAAGAGTTTTAAAGGAGATACATTGAATACTCCAATTGTTGTGATTCGGTATTGTTCTTTGATTTAATGAAAGTTTATTTGACTTTATCATTATTTGCATTGAATACCATGATTTTTATGTATTTTTGATGATGATGTTGAGTGAGTAGCCTATTAATCCTAGGAATTAATGAATCCTACGGTATAAAAACTATACAATATGATTTGATTATAATGTTTTAGATGTGTAATGGTTTGAATTTTTGTTGATTCTATGAACATCTTGATCGCATGGTATTAGAAGTTACCATGGATATTGGAGCTTTTAAACTAAATATGAACAATATGACCGTAAAATATTACAACATCAATAAATAGTTGTTGATTAGGGAGACATGGTGAAGTAAAGTTAATTGGTTATGAATCTAAAGATTTGGAGCTTTATGCTTTGTGAGAACTACGTTGTTCAAACCAACGGGTGGAATTTTAGTTTGCACATTAGGATTTTTTCACCACGATAGTAGGTTGAAGTGAATTTAAAGAAAATTTGTATATTCTAATTACACATTATACACGCATGTAGAAGATGAATGGGAGTATGAATTTTCTATGGTATGCATAGTAGTCCATTGCCTAGGTAACGTTGTGACCTAAGATATTTTATTAATAAAAGAACACAACCAACAAACAATTACTTTGATAGATTAGATTAGGTTAAAATGGTTACAACAAACAAAAGAGACCTTCTTAAAAATATAGTAGACTTAACTAGAACTTATGTCCACATATTCCTATTCTAGAGGACGATATCTAGTTAGTGTGACCTCGTTTACAATTTTTATGAATTAATTTGATAGCCTAACATAATTTATATAAATTATATTAAATCAAATCAATAGGAGCCCTATAGTTGAATTAATAAAATTTTGTTCACCTATGATCATCCTAAAGATACGGATATTGAGTAATTTAAGGGCAAATGTGTCACATTTGGGTGTCATTGAAATTGCGGACTGCTGTTATAAGGGACTGTTATACCTCAGGATACGTGTTACACAACAGATTATAAACCCACTATATATAAACCCATTTGATCATTGTACATGCAAAAGAGAGAAAAATTTGGAAAACAAGAGAGATCATAAATTAGGTAAGAGAGGAACCTAGAAATTGAGGTTTGGAGGACGAAATCAAGGTTCCATCATCGAATCAAAGGTAAGCAATCTCTCAATTTCCTTAAATTTCCATTAAAATGAGGATTTTGTAGGTTTTTGAAACCAAGTCAAATTTATATAAATGCACTCAAGTTTTTTGTGGATTTATGTTTTAAAGTGGCTGTATTGATCAAATAAACCAGTTTAGATCGAATTTGTTAAGAATTTTGGGAAAACTTGGGATTTTTAAATTCATATGTACGTCTTTGATCCTCTATTTTTGGGTAATTTGAGGTTTGATTACTATTTTGTAAGGTTAAATTGAGGTTTTGGATGTTTCTGAGCATGTTGAGCGTAATAGGAACGATGGGGAAACCTAGATTTCTAGAATTCTGAAAATTGCTCTTCCCAGCACGCTGGGTGATGAACACCAGCGCGCTGGACGTTGTGGAGAAGAAGAATGTTCTTTCTCCTGATAAATAGTGTCCACAAGGCTTCCCAACGTGTTGGCTGGTTCACCTAGCGCGTTGGGGACCAACAGAACCTATTTTTGAACAGTTTTAATGCGGGGTTTTGGAATAATCTCTCTTATGAAAATCACATAATTAACCTTAAAACACATGAAATTGATCTCAGGAGTCACAAATTGTATTTTAGAGTCAGGGTCGGATCAGGTGTTTTTGTGGTTTTCGAAGTGCAATTTGAGGTACGTAAAACCCAACTAAATGCCACTGTTATATTTACTTATTTGCATTATATAATCTAGTTTTTTTAATTATTCCATTCTATTTATTTACTATGGTGGTCGAGTTACTCCCACCTATGTTTTGGTAGTGTGTTATGGGGCTTAATAGTTTGTAGCTCATGTTATCTGGTCTTAGTGAATCACAACTTGAGTTTGGTTTGGTTTCACGTGTTCGGTATACATAACAGGGCTGACATTGTTAGGATGACAGGTGATGTGAATTGTGGTATGTTCCACAAACGAGATCTTGGTCATAAGTACACACTTAGTCTGCTAGGTTAACCACCTATTTTATGATTCACTTATGTTATATATCATGCGATGAGCTTATGCAGTTGCCTGTATTTTTCCTTCGTTTTCACATATTTATTTAACATTTTCTTTGGATATTTGTTTAGTTTTATATTAATAAATGCACAGTGGATTTCCTTGGTATTTTACCTACTAGACTCATCGTCTGGCTATTGTGATGGCTTGAGTGCAGATTCTAGTACCAGTAGGGGCAATTTTAGGCAACAACATCTGAATGCCCACTGTTGAGAAACTACTTGTATGCGTGGACTGGTCTATTTTCATATTTCGATATTTTGTTTATTTTTGGTTGTTGGGATAATATATCATCTGTACTTGTATATTATACACTGTTGACACTTAATCGCTTATATATGCAGTACAAACCGGGTTTTCCACTATAGGATTTTAATTTCTTTATTATAAAAATGCTCAACTACATTAAGCTAGACTTCTACAATATTCATTAACTAGTTATCTACTTGCAACTTTAAAATATAAATGAATAATATATTTTAATTGCTAGACAAATTGGCACAATAAACGGAGTTGACATGTAGAGTTCGTTGACGTAGTAACATGGTAGTTGTCGCCGGGCTTGCGAGTAGGTGGCAGCGAGCCACGTGACAATCTTGGATTTTGAGGTCGTGACATTTAGGTATTAAAGCGAGTGTTCAAGGAACTTCGGGAAATTAAAAGTTTTAAAAGAGCATAAACTTTAAAATAAATTTAAATGTGGAAACCCGGTGAATCTACCTTAGAACTTTTAGTTGGGAAATAAGAAGTCGGGTAGAATTATGATATTATATGTGATATATGTTATATTATATGTAATACATATTATACGCATATGTATATTGAGATTGATCTGGAACATGGTTATCGATGCAGATCGTCATGGACGAATAGACTAGTGTCACCATTTGGGGTCAGGAACCTGCAATGAGTCTAGAGGATCGAGTGTCAGCTCAGGAGACTCAGATGTCAGAGGTTATTTGCCTACTCGAGGAGCAGTTTGCTACTATGGATACTTAGATGACAGCACCGAGAGACCCGACTATGGTTGCACTACCTGCAAAGGCAATGGTAGCGCCTAATGAGACTCAGACAACGGCTCTGGCAGTAGCACAGGAGACGCCAACCGTTTCGACTACACCGGTAGTGGTACCTGTAGAGACACCAACTCCTACACCTCCACTGACAGTTGAGACTGCTACCATGACTACGACTACTACCATGACTACGACTACTACTACTTCAAAGTATACGATGGATCTACAAACGAGGACACGGAGGGATTTTCTTAAGTTTCAGCTAGGGAATTTTGTAGAGGTGATGACCCTGAGGCAGTGGGAGATTGGATCTTGTCACATTAGCGCCTACACAAGGTGTTGAACACAGAGGAGAAGTACAAGGTGGGACTTTCTAGGTCGTGTTTCAAGTCAGATGCGATAGTGTGGTGGACCAATCATCAGGAGACTTATTCAGATCAGGCTACGTGGTTAGAGTTCTGAGAGATTTTTTTCGATCAATTTATCCCTATGAAGGTGCGTTTAAGGTTAAAGGAGGAGTTTTTATCCCTGAGGCAGGGTAATCAGACATTGGTATAGTACATGGATTGGTACCATTAGTTGTTGCAGTTTTCCATGGATATAGCCAGTACTGAACGATTACAAATCTACTATTTTATTCCTAGAGTTGTTGAGGTTATCGTTAGCGCCATCGTAACATCCAGAGCTCAAACACTATAGGATATGTTTGACTGAGCTTTGACCTACGAGACATTCTTGTTGCAGAAGAACGGTCTCCCAATGACAACATCAGTTGAGGTAGAGGTTGGGAAGGGTTCTCGGCAGGACAAGAGGCCGAAGAGACAGCGTGACCAGTTTACCAGATGTCAAAGGGATTATAGACGAAGTAGGGACCGTAGGGATGATCACCAGAAAAGTAGGTTAAGATATAACGACAAACAATTGGTACACACCATGGCACCAGCACTGCAGTAGTTGCAACAGTCTCAGCAGTACCGTTAAGATAAAGATTAGGGTGACCGTGACATGGATTAGGGTCAGAGATCGTGTAACGAGTAGATTGAGAGGCAAGAGATGCGTAAGTGTTTAAGATGCGGCAAAAAGGACATATGAGGTATGAGTGTCGAGCACCATCACCACGCCGCGACCAGAGGCATTACAGGGATAGAGTGCATGCTGTGGCGCAACCAAACACTGGGGAAACCAGATATCTAGTCGAGGCTACGTTACTTTTTCATAATAAACTCATGAATGATTTTTCCAAGTTACCAGAGTTTTTGCTAGTTGAGACAACGTTGGAGTTGCCAATTGCGAGAGGTCGATTAGCTACTACACAAGAGATGGAGGCTTTGCAATCATTCTTGAGCAATAGGATAGAGTTCCAGTCAGGATAGAGGATGTTCCAATAGTCTGAGAGTTTGCTAATGTATTTCCGTATGACTTACCAGGACTACCACCACCACGGGTGATAGATTCTATTATAGAGTTATTACCAGGGACTCAGCCTATATCCAACAAACCTTATAGTATGTCACCAACAGAGCAGGAGGAGGTCAAGAAGTAATTAGAGGATTTACTAGCTACGGGTTTCATAAACCCAAGTATGTCACCATAAGGAGCACCAGTATTGTTTGTAAAGAAGAAGGGTGGATCGATGAAGATGTGTATAGACTATAGGAAGATGAATCAGGTGACGATCAAGAATTGTTATCCACTTCCTATGATCGACGATCTATTTTACGAGTTGATGTGTGCATAGTTCTTCTCGAAGATCGATCTACGCTCAAGATATCATCAGCTACGAATTCGAGAGGATGACATCAAGAAGATTGTTTTCAGTACCAGATACGGGCTATACGAGTTCACAGTGTTACCATTTGGATTGACAAAAACTCCAGCAGTTTTCATGAATTTGATGCACAGGGTATTAAGACCATACTTGGACAAATACATTATAGTTTTCATCAATGATATACTAATATACAGCCAGACTCGAGAGGATCATGAGAGCCATCTTCGTTTAGTATTGACGACGTTGAAGGAACATCGTCTGTATGTGAAGTTTAGCAAGTGTGACTTTAGGATGAGAGAGGTGAAGTTTCTATGACATTTATTATGATCAGGGTATCTCTGTGGATGGAGATAAGGTCAAAGTAGTGATTGATTGGAAAACACCAGAAACTGTTGCTGAGGTACAGATTTTCCTGGGTTTACTAGGACACTTCACGCATGTCAAGCCGAACTTTTCCACTATTGCAGCGTCGATGACGAGACTGACGAAAAAGGATGTACCTTTTGAGTGGTCTGAGGAGTGTGAGTAGGCATTTCTAGAGTTAAAGAAGAGATTGACTTCTACACTAGTATTGACATTGCTAGAGTTAGAGAAGAGTTTGTGGTGTATACTGATGCTTCAGGGATTGGACTGGGATGTGTTCTGATACCGGAAGGACCCTCAAGGGCTTACTTATCCAGGTGGTTGAGACCACATGAGTGTAATTATCCAGTGTATGACTTGGAGCTTGCAGCAGTTATGTTTGCACTAAAGGCTTAGAGACACTATCTCTATGGAGAGAAGTTCATTTTGTTCACAAATCATCATAGTCTACGTTATATAAACATGCGTTAGAGGAGGTGGTTAGAGTTGATGAACGATTACGACTTCACCATCGAGTATCATCCTAGCAAGGCGAATGTTATGGTAGATGCTTTTAAGCAGATGCGGAGTAGAAAGTCAGACACGACCCAGGGGACTGTTTGAGGCTGCATCAGCGATGTGTATGACAGATATTTCATCTAAAGACGACACACATATATGCGATCAGGTAAGAGTATTGATAGTGTCTTTAGAGCGAGTCTCAGAGTTTCAAGGGGCTGATGAGCTTTACTGGTGGTTTAGTGGATTGGCATAAGATCCGAGTTCACACATTGGTCGGAGACTTCGGATTGATGTTTAAGACATAGAGGTCGCTTGTGGGTGCCAGCAGTGCTAGAGATTCGAGACAGTATTCTAAAGGGCGTTCACCGATCTCGCTATACAATTCATCAAAGCAGGACCAAGATATACCACGACTTGCGAAGATTGTTTTGGTGGCCTAGGATGAAGGCTGATGCTGGAGAGTATGTACGGAGTTGTCATATTTGTCGGCAGGTGAAGGCGAAGTACAGGCGACTAGGCAAATTATTATAGCCATTACCCATTCCTCATTGGAAGTGGGAACAGATTACCATGGATTTTGTCAATAGATTACCGCAGACGTCGAGGCGACATGACGTAATCTTGGTGGTGATAGACAAACTGACAAAATCGATGCACTTTATTCCAGTGTTGATGTGATACACGTTTCCTCAGTTAAGCAGATTATTCAAGCTAGAGATTATTACACTGCATGAGGTGTTAATTTCCATTGTATTTGACAGGGACCCAAGATTTACTCCAAGGTTTTGGGAGGCGATGCAAGAGCAATTTGCACTAGGTTGCAATTTAGTACAGCTTATCATCCTCAGACAGATGGCCAATCAGAGAGACTGATACGAATTATGGAGGATATGCTCATAGTATGCATTCTGTAGTTTGGAGGTTCGTGGGAGGACTACTTATCACTATGTGAGTTTGCCTACAACAACAGCTATCAGGATAGTATCAAGATTCCACCATTTGAGGCATTGTACAGGAGGCCCTGCAAGTCACGTGCGTGTTGGGCAGAGCCAGAGGATACATTTACTATAGGACCGGAGATAGTTGATTATCACACAGAGAAGATCAGATAGATTCGCTAGAGACTTCGAGCACCACAGGGCAGGCAAAAAAAGTATGCGGATATGTATAATGAAGATTTGATCTATGAGGTTGGCGACATGGTATGTCTGAAGTTTTTTCCTTGGAAGGGCCAACAGAGGTTTGGGATTAAAGGGAAACTAGCGCCTAGATTTATTGGACCGTACCAAGTTACGAAAAGAGTTGGCAGCGTAGCATACAGGTTAGATTTACCTATAGAGTCAGCAAGGATTCGTCCTACCTTCCACATTTCGATGTTGAGATTGGCTAGGACAGGGCCATGACTCATGGTTGATGTAAGACAGGTTGGGATACAACCTAACATGAATTATGAGGAGCGGCCATTGGTAGTGTTAGACCGTAAGATCTAGACTCTCAAGAATAGGGAGATATCTAAGGTACTTGTACAGTGGCAGCATCACGGTACAGAGGGACTCACTTGGGAGTTGGAGTAGACCATGCGAGTGCGTTATCCCTAGTTATTCCACCATATGTCTTAAACTAACTTAAATTTTTGGACGAAATTTTTTTTAGTTGGGAAGAATTGTAACGTCCTGTTATTTATTAGCACAGTTAATTATTATATTTTCATATTAGGACACCAATTCAAACGACACATGGACGCCGCGGATAGGTTAGAACTGCATTGACCTAAAATACTGACTATTGTGTGCTTTAATGTTATTATGTGATGTATATACTCTGTTATTATAAATTAATCATCACATGTGTGTATTTATGCTATTAATGTCGAGCGAGGTTGAGTGTCGGGGATTCATCTCGAAATGCATGTCAACACGGGGTTCTATAGTTGTTAGACCTGGGCGTTAGGTTAACGAGGCTAAGTCAATTAAATGAAATTACTATGGTTAGTGAATTAAGGATTAATTAGAATATATTATAACCTTAGGCATAATTAATCAATTGGGTACACTAAGTATGGGGCAGCTCGGGATGTATGCCAGGTGTGGGGAACTACGTAGCGGGTAGTCAGGAGTTAGTGTGACCTTGTTTAAAATTTTTATGAATTAATTTGATAGCCTAACATAGATTATATGATTTATATTAAATCAAATCAATAGGAGCCTTATAGTTGAATTAATAAAATTTAGTTCACCTAGGATCATCCTAAAGATACGGATATTGAGTAATTTCAGGGCAAATGTGTCACATTTGGGTGTCATTGAAATTGCGGACTGCTAATATAAGCGACTATTATACCTCAGCATACGTGTTTCACAACAGATTATAAACCAACTATATATAAACCCATTTGATCATTGTACATGCAGAAGAGAGAAAAATTTGGAAAACAAGAGATATCAGCGTGGGTTCTATGTAATATAGGAACCTAGAAATTGAGGTTTAAAGGACAAAATCAAGGTTCCATCATCAAATCAAAGGTAAGCAATCTCTCAATTTCCTTGAATTTCCATTAAATGAGGATTTTGTTGGTTTTCTAAACTAAGTTGAATTTATATACATGCACTCTGGTTTTCTGTGGATTTATGTTTTAAAGTGTTTGTATTGATCAAATAAACCAGTTTAGATCAAATTTGTTAAGAATTTAAGGAAAACTTGGAATTTTTAAAATTCATATGTGCATGTCTTTGATCCACTGTTTTTGGGTAATTTGAGGTTTAATTATTGTTTTCTGAGTTTAAATCGAGGTTTATGATGTTTCGGAGCATGTTGAGCGTGATGGGAACAATGGAGGAAACCCAGAATTCTAGTTCTGGAATTCAAGAAATCACTTTTCCTAGCGCGATAGGTGATGAACACTAGCACGTTGGACATTGTGGAAAAGACGACTGTTCTTCCTCCTGAAGAACAGTGTGCACAAGGCTTTCCAATGCGCTGGGGACCAACAAAACATATATTTGAACATTTCTAACTTCAGATTTTGTAATAAATTCACCTATGAAAATTACATAATTAACCTTAAAACATGTAGAATTGATCCCATGAGTCAGACTGTATTTTAGAGTCGGGGTCAGATCGGGTGTTTTCTTATGAAGTGCAGTTTCAGGTACATAAAATTCAATTGAACGCCACTATTGTATTTACTTCTTAGCATTATTTAATCTAGTTATTTGAATTATTCCATTATATTTATTTCCCGGATTACCACCGACAAGAGGGATTGATTTCATCAATGATTTGGTTCTCAGAACCAAACCTATATCTATTTCGTCGTACCGGATTGCTCTTAAGGAGTTAGATAAGGTGAGAGGCCAGCTTAATGAGTTGTTGGAGTTGGGTTTCATCTACCCGAATATGTCACCTTAGGGCGCGTCGATCTTGTTTGTAAATAAGAAAGAAGGTAGCCTGAGATTATGCATTGATTATATATAGCTAAACCAGGTGACAGTAATGAACAAGTATCTGTTACCTTGCATTGATCACCAGCTGACTAGAGCATAGTGGCTCTCGAAGATTGATTTGAGATCTGGCTATTATCAATTGAGGATTAGAGCAGAGTATAAAGATAAGACTATTTTTTGCTCGAGATATGGGCACTATCAATTCGCCGTCATGCCTTTTAGGCTGACAAATTTTTCCATCAATGTTCATGAATCTCATTCATCGTGTGCTGAGATAGTATTTGGATTGATTTTTCATAGTGTTCATTGACGACATTTTAATTTATTTTAGGACTCGTGAGGAGCACGAGGAGTACCTCAAGATGATTTTGCATACTCTGAGGGAGCATAAATTGTACGCCAAGTTTAGTAAGTGTGAGTTTTGGCTTATAGAGGTAGGATTTATTGGGCATATCGTCGGAGCTAGCAGAGTGTCAATGGACCCTACTAAGGTTATATTAGTAATTGATTGGCCTACACTGAGATCAGTGATAGATATTTCCAATTTTCTTAGATTGGCTGGTTATTACAGACAAGTATTGAAGGACTTCTCGAAGATTACGACACTGATGGCGCAGTTGAAGAAGAAGGAAGTCAGTTTTCAGTGGAATGATAGTTGTAAGCAGGTTTTTCCAAACTTTGAAGAAATACTTGACTACTGCACCAGTGTTAGTACTACCTGAGTCAGGGAAGGATTTGGAGGTGAACACTGATGCGTACATGGTCAGTTTAGGTTATGTTTTGATGCAGGATAGTAGAGTAATGCCTACGCGTCTTAACAACTTAAAATTCACGAGAAGAATTACCCTACACATAACTTGGAGATAGTGGCAGTAATGTTTTGCACTGAAGATTTGAAACCATTATTCGATGAAGAGATATTTATGTTGTTCACTGACCATAAGAGTTTGAAATACTTCTTCACTCAAAAAGAGTTGAACATGCGACTGAGACGTTGGCTTGAGTTCCTTAAGGATTATGACTTCTCATAGGAGTACCACCCAGGGAGGCAATGTCGTAGCAGATACATTTAGCCGCAGAGGGTTAGACTCAGAGATTGTTACGTACCATATAACACACGAGTATGGTTTACTTGAGGCGATCGAGTTGATGCATTCACTTGATATACTGACCACTACCAAAGTGTTGATCTGTGGGCAGTTGAGGACTCAGACAAGTTCTATTTATAGTGTACTTGATAGTCAATAGGCTGATGAGTAGTATCAGAGGTATAGTAAGTATGCTCAGAGTTTCGATTATCCGGAGTGGAGCCAGTCAACAGACTTATGCCTAAGATTTAGAAGGAAACTGTGGATTCCATCAGTGGTTGTGTTACTAAGAGACTCATCGCTCACGTTTTTCGATTCATTCTGGTAGGACCAAGATGTATGCTGATATGCGTCATCTATTTTGTTGGCCTAGGATGAAAAATGATGTCAGTGATTATGTTAGAGCATGTGAGATATGCCAATGACTTAAGGCTGAGCACAAGAGTCTAGATGGATTACTACAACCACTTCCTTTTCCTCGCTGGAAGTGGGAGCATATTGTTATGGATTTTGTCAGTGGGTTACCTCGATCTCGGCACGAATAGCATCTAGGTAACTGTAGATAGGTTGACGAAGTCTGCGCAATTCATATTGATCTCTAACACACATCGAGTAGATAATTTGGTGAGCTTGTATAAGATATAGATAGTTTGACTGCATGATGTACCATTATCGATTATGTCAAGTAGAGGGCCACTGTTTACATCGCACATTTGGCTAAATATGCAGGCACAGTTTGGCACGTTGTTAGACCTCTGTCCAGCCAATCATCTACAAGCTGATGGACAGTCAAAGAAACTGATCCAAGTGCTAGAGGACATGTTGAGGATGTGTGTATTAGAATATGGTGGTTTTTGGGAGGAGTATCTTCATCTGTGTGAGTTTGCTTACAATAACAGTTATCAGGCTAGTATTGGTATGGCATCGTTTGAGTCACTCTATGGCATGCCATACAGATCTCCATCTTGTTGGGCAGAGCTCAAGAATGTGGTAGTTATTGGGCCTGAGATTTTTGTGGATCACATAGCAAATATATGATTGATTAGACTTCGGTTGAAGGGTGTGCATGAGAAACAGAAAAAAATACTATGACAAGTACCATGGCAAGTTGGAGTATGAGGTGGGAACCTATGTGTATCTGAAAGTCTCTCCACTTAAAGGCATAAGAGATTTGGGATCAAGGGTAAGCCTGCGCCAAGATTTATAGGTTCGTTCATGGTGAAGAAAGGAATAGGAAAAGTTGCATATGAGTTAGAGTTGTCGCCTCAAGAGGCTGGAGTTCACCCTGTGTTTCATATATCAATGTTTCGACTAGATAAGTCGAGAAAAAGCAAACGACCGGTAGTGGATCTAAGTCAGATTGATTTGAAGGATGACATTACCTACGATGAGCAGCCTATTCAGATTATGGACCGGATGGTGAAGATATTGAGGAACAAAGAGATTCCTTTAGTTCTCAGCAGTATCATGGGAATGAATAACTGAACTGGGAGCTTGAGTCCTATATGCACAAGCATTTCTCGTATTTTTTTATTTCAAAAAGTCTTCCCCTATATTTTTGTTTAATTGTAAGAACGAAATTCTCAATAAGTGGGGAGAGACTGTAACAACCCTAAAATTTAAACTTGTGTCACGTGTCATTTCAGGTTCGTATTGTGGGCCCAGCTATCGTGGTGTGCTTGTTTCTGTCCTTGGGAGTTGACACCGAGGTAAGTTATATTTGTCTGGTAGTTTGTACTATTTATTTTATTACTCCGAATGTTAATTATAATGTTCCAAACATGCATGTGAGGACGTTTATGAGTGCGCTTTTTCGTTGTGGATTAAGTTCGGCCTGGAAAAACATGCGTTACGGGTGTCGGGCGAACGGTTGACGCGTGATTAGTTGTTCGGGGAATTTATTGGATTAAAACACTAACAAAATACTAATAAATATAAAAATTAATCGATGTCAAGTGTGTTTGGTACGTTAGTATTTCCGTGAGCACACGATGTCACGAATCGTGGTGTAAGCCAAGTACCAGAACGCCTAAGAGAACCAATTACTGAGTGTTAAATGGATGTGACCAAATGCTAAGTCAACATTGAGTCACCCAAATGAGTCATTGTGATTGGTAGATAGCTTCATTTTCAGCCATTAGATGAGTCTAGGGATGATCAAATGAGTTGAGATGAGTTTAAGATATAAATAGCGGTGTTTGATGAGAAATATCACCTTTTCTCTCTCCTCTCTTTTTGAAAAACAAAAAATTAAGCTAAGGGCTTGGAGATTTCAAGTGATTATCAAGGTTGGGGGGAGCAGTCAATCACGCAAAGAAAGGTAAGATCTCGACTAACCTCTCCATTCTTTTCGTTTTGACACCAGTTTTGCATATTTTTGTCGAGATTTTTGGGATAACCCTTCTTCAATGGATTTTCAAGATCTTTGGTGTGTTGTTGATGATTTTGAAAATCAATTTGAGCTAATATGCGAAGTTAGTTACTAGTTTTGTTGAATAAAAACAAGAGTTGGAGTTTTATCAATTTTGGTGAATTTTCAGGATTTTGTGTCAATTTTTGGATCGACGATTTCGGGATGTGATGGATACATTTTAAATGAGGTTTTAGGTTTGCACGGAGGTCCCTACGAGGTTGAGATAGACTCAGAATGCGGCGACAAGAGCCGAGGTTTCAAAAAACCCTGAAATTCATGTACTAATGTCAACGTCGCGAGGGACACCATGGTGCATAAAGCCCCACGCCGTCAATCACAGTGAGCCCTGGAGAAGTCACACTTTAAATGGTGTTGTGGAGAGTTGTTTAAGGTTTAGGGTTCTCATGGCGTCTGGGGCAGTGGGCACCCCAGACCCCCACGCTTTATGTAACGCAACCAGGGTTTTACCCCCATGGCGTCATCTGTGGTGTAACCCAATCTTTTTAGAAATTTTTGAAAAACTACGTGGATCTTTCAGGTATCCAAATGGGTCCGAATCGACCTAATACCCAAGTAATCAACCATTTATGAGAACGAATAAAATTATGGAAATTTGGAAAAAATGAGAAAATTAACGAAAAATTGAACCTTAATGAATGTAAGGTAACCAATAGGGCACTGACTAATCAATTGCAGATTTACATTGGGAAACGTGCATAGCTATAGGAAAGTTGTATTAGCAGGATTCAAGCCGAGTAAAGGCAACAATAACATCAATATGAATTTCCTTCTATTTCTTAACTGGTTATTTCTTGTAATTCATGTCATTTGTACTCCATTCTAGTCCACCATGAGAAAGGAGTTTCAATGAGTTTAGCAGCTGGCACCGTCTGTGACTTCTTTTTTGAGCCTTTCGAAAGGATTTATCATCCGACTATGACTGTGGTATTCCTTCGAAAGTGTGTTAAGGATTTAGCAATCGACCTTGTCTATGGCTTTTCCTAGCATATTGTGTCAGGGAATGGAGGTGACTTTCAAGCCCACAATGTCAACTACAATTTAAGGAGGTCTTGTAACCAGCAGTTTGATTGGAATTACCTATTCACCTATTTGTTTGCTTCCCGACCTTTTGATTATCATTGTTTGTGCTTACTATGTTTGTTTATCATGCAATTTACTGTCTATTTCCATTTTCTTTAATATCGCATGATTTATAGATTTTTCATATTAATATTCAGAATTTATGTTGAGATCCCTATTATTATTGCTTTACTGTTACTTTTGTACTCACTGTCCTTTTTATGACGGGGAGTGTAGATCCAAAGACGAGTCAGGGAAAAGCGCCAATACTTAGTGACGGATGGGTGAATTGGAGACCAATGGATACGCCTCAGGATTCTCATTTAGGAGCTAATGGAAGAGATTATGATAAAACTCTCTCTCACCGTTTCACTCGTCTCTCTCTATTTTCTCTCGTGTTCTCTCGTTGAAGAGAAGGGGTATCGGAGCACACGATGACACGGAAATGCGGCAAACACTGTGGCTGAGGTAAGGTCTCATCAACTCACTACTTTGTCTTGTCATTGTGACATTAGTCTCGGGGTGTTTGGGTCGAGTTAGGATTTTGGTATAGTTCGGTTATGGGTTTTTTGGTGGTGTTGGATTGGTAATGATGTCCCGGGGAGTTTGGGATAGGCTCGGAACGCAGTAACACGAGTCGGGATGTCAAAAAACCTTAAATTCATGTTAAGGAACTGACACCACGAGGGACATCACGGAGCCTATAAGCCACGACGTAAATCACGGCATCCAGAACAGATAAGGTTTGGGAAATCACATTTTAAGTTACACCGCCAAGGATTTTCCCCGCAGCGCCACTCGCGACGTCTAGAATAGTGCCAGTTGAGTTTTCACGTTTTGGAAGAACCCGCCAACAAATTAGGTCACGGCGTGACCTACAACGTGACACTATTCAAAACACTGAAATTCGAAAAATTAATGAAAACTTTAGGATTTCTCTCGAGTATCCATATTGGTTCAAACATGACCCAATACCCAGGGAATTGACCCAAAATAAAGGAAAATGGATAAAATTAAGGAAAATGGGGTGAAATTATAAGGAAATGGAAATAGGATTCTAATGTAACCAATTGGATTTAAATGATTACCATGTGTTTAGGGGATTGGGGATAAGCGTACAGGATCAATTTAAGGACGTTCGAGAGCTACAAACACGTAGTACCGTGTTTACTATGAGTAAAACCAATGGAAGCTTTAATATTTTTTTAGTTGTTCATTTACTTGGCTGTTATCCTTATTGAGTTTTTGAATTGCTATTGTTACTATTATATCCTGGTTTTGAACTCTATTCTGATTAAGTGGTTGTTATCCTTGTCATGCCTCAACGCCAGGAACTCGAGATTCACGATACTGTTTTAGTTCTATACAGGATAGAAATTACATCACTAGATTGCTGGGGAATTTGCATTTGCGTGGATTTTAGGATTGTGTGAGTGTACCACGTCCTAAACTCTGAGTCTGGTAGGGGTCTCCCTCAACTCATGGAGAGTGTGGTAGGTATTTTCCCTCGATTTAAACGACTGTATCACTAGTCGGGACTACTTGTACATTTCCGTTATTTTTCAGGATACTCATTTATATCTCAGTGATTCATTATCATACTATTTTTTATTATCTTTGTGATATTTATGCATGATATTCGATTAGTCGTTTATTTAACATTTGAAATTATGTTGAAATTCATTTGGTTATTACTATTCTACTTTTGTACTCACCATCTTTTTTATAACAATGAGTGCACACTCATCGTATGTCAAGACTGAGAAAGGAAAAGGACCAGAGATAGGCGATTGAAGTGGAGCGTTATTGAGGATCTAATCTCGCCTATTAGGTAGATTTCCTGTATTATATGTATATGTTTTAAGAATACTGGGGTATGGGTTTATGAGAAAGGTTGGGCATGTATACTATGTTATATCTCCTCTGACTTGATGTTGGTATACATATACGGAATTTCCACACTCTAGGTTGTCCTGACTAGTGTCTTAGGAGTATTTATATTATTTTGAGTATAATTTGTTTCCACTGCACTTTGAAACTTTGAATAACTCACTAATATATAATAACTCTGTTGGGAAATGTGCCCTAGGCTAATTCTGTAAATATTGTTTAACTATTATAAGTAGATGCATGTTTCTTTTATAATAGTATCCCTGAATAATTATAGTATTATTCTAAATGTCCATAGTCGGTTATTATTGTGGGAACAATAATAAATTAAGACTAGTATGAGTCTTGATTTATAGTCATGTGACGATCATGTGTATACAAATATGGATCAAGATCTTGAGTATTTGATAAGAACAAATACTAGACCGACCCGCTATGAGAACACTACATGGTCAATGTCATAAGTAATTCTCATAATAGTTATATCATTTAGTCCTTCGACGTGAGGTCACCAAAGACTCCAACATTAGGAGCACAATGATTTGACACAATTAAATGACGTCTTTAACCAGATGATTATAAAGATTGTGATTGGTCATTATCCGACTAATGTGTGGAAGTTATGTAATCAAGATAGAATTTGTCTATCTCTTTTAGAGAGATATCTATTGAGCCCCTCGATATGTTAGACTGATAAATGACCATGTCTAGTGAATTGATTGGATCAATATCACTTGATAATTTCAATCTACTCGGAGATAAAGATTAGTAAATTGAACTCTAAGGGTGACATTCCATGTCTTAAGTTCAATCAAAAGATATAGCATGACAAAAGGATATGATATACATTGTCTATTAGGTTATATAGATTTATTAATCTTCATGCAACTTGTGTAGTCATAATGTCTTGCTAGAGGTCTCTTATGACTTGTGTGCCGAAAAGGGTTTTGGTTCACTACCAACGTTGTATGAACCTATTGGGTCGAACACAAAGAACGACATTATGCCATTTAATATTATCTATTCATTTTGAAGATTCTCATTAAGTGTCCTAGTTTGACTAGGACTCAAAACTCTCCTACATTTCTAGTGTGACTAGAAATTTAGTCTCTTAGTGAATCCTATTTTGAATAGGACTCTAATTAGAATTAAAGTATGACATAAATTCTTATTTGAGTTTTAGATAAATTACAACTCTTATTGGATTAGTAATTGTAGATTGTCTATGACTCTATCCTTTTTAGGGTTGGACTTTATCTAAGACTCTATTTAGAGTATGACTATGAGATGGAGTTCTTTTGCAACTTGACCTATTGAACTATAAATAAGATAGTAGGGTCACAGTTGTATTATGAGAGAGACTTATAAGTGAGACTTTTCTAGAGAGATTTTTCTAGAGAGTTTTTGTGAGAATTTTCTTCCCTAGAATTTTTAGCTCTAGCACTCCGCATCGTGATCATTTGTGTGTGGATTCCTGATAGAGAACGTTCGTCTCTGGTAGCTTCTTGAAGGAATCGATCAACACCAAACGAGGCAGACATGGAGTTATGCTTGTTAAGGTATGGTTTTTCTCTCTTGATATATCAATTTAATGGAATCGATAGGATTTTGCTTTGGGGATATTCGAAAAGGTTTCAAAAAATTCTGTTGTGCATGATCCTCGAAACCCAACAAACTCAATCGAAATAACTTAATAAATGGTAAAGGGTAAGGAAGGCTGATTAAATTTACATTGATTGTGCGAATGTTGACTCGAGGTCTATGTAAGTCTAGGCTTGGTGGAGCCCAATTTAAGGTTTGGACATGATTTTCCATATCTAGGTTATCTTAAGTTCTAATTGGTTTAATGAAGTGTTAGATAATGTTGAGAACAATTCCGCTCACACCTAACTATTTTGACGGTAAATAATAACTTGATAGAGTCAAGGAAATTTGAGAGTTAACCACAATGAGATAATAAGTAACGTAAATGAATAAATTTGGTAAGTTATGGCTGACTAAACCTGCATTGACTCGTCGGAGACTGGTTCGAGGTTCATGTAGGTTTAAGCTGAGCGAGGCCCAGTTTGTGGTAGTTGGGGTTGGCTCAATTAAATTTTCATTAGTTGATGCCAAAGCATCTTTGGTATAGATATATCATCACTTGTCAAAAAAAAAGGTTTTGCAAGTCATTGGTATGAAGTCGAAAGAGAAAAAATTATAAGTCGATCGAACACAAAAATAGCTATTAATTAAGATTTTCAAATATTTCCTTAAAATTAGTGTATCAAATTCTTTCGATCGATTGCCATTTAAAATTATATTAAGGACTATTTCTATGCAATATTACAAATATTTAATATTTTTTGTGTAGATTTGTAAATAGGCCTAGTATTTACAAGTATTTTTTTATTAATTGTTGAGGAATCTAAAAGGAACGGCTTTGAGTTTATATAAGAGATTGCATAATAATTCTTCTTACACTTTTTTTCAATGTTTTTTTATATATAATATTTTGAAACTTAGTCTTGCCCGCGCGCGAAGCAAGTTGTCGACTAGTTTAGTCTAATTAACACCATAGGCACAGTGTAGTAATATGTTTAACTTAGCTAGTGGTTAGGTTGATTACCCACTCATTACCTACGCTAAGCTCCCACAACTCTGCAACTTGCGTGCAACGCGTACGCGCTTTCTAAGGCACACCATAAGCCCTTTATTTTTTTATTTTTTTTATTTTTGGTAGGAAAGCCCTTTATTAGTTAATATATAAAAAATGCAATGATGAAAGTAAAATAAAATTCAAACACTGCAGTATATGCAACAATCAATCAAAAACAACCATTTATACCTAGATAGACGTGTCGCAGTCCTATTTGCGGCGTCCACGTGGGTTCTAGCTGGCATTCTAGTCTTAAATACTGAATAAAATGCATTAATTACTTGTTGGGTTGTTACGTATCTTCTCCTAAAGGTAATTGCAATGGGGGATATATCCCCCATATGAGATGCTCCCCATTGTGAGGAGCGTCTCATATGTTAGAGCATCTCCAAATAGGAAAGTGCTCCAACCTGGGCCCACAGCAGCAGCTTTTTATTTTTTATTTTTAAGAAAATCAAAATTTTGCCTTTTAATAAATATTTTAAATTTTAAGTATGATGTGAATGTGGATCCCATTTAAGTATAAAGATAGTCTAACTGTAACGGCCTCCAATTCATCGACAGCTACAGCGTGCACCGCGGGCCCACAGCTCTGCCAACTCATCACCCAACTGTGTCCCACGGTCACTCTTAAACTTAATATAATCGAATTCTTGCTAACTTTAAGTTATGTATTAATAATTATTGATTTAAGTTAGCTTTGAATTCTTTATTATCATTTTACCTCAAAGTACGCAGCGAATAATTAAAATCATCAAGGTGTTTTATGAGCATATTACTTAAGGTAGAAACCATTTCAAACTATACATCATATACATATCAATTGAGATCCTCAAAATATCAAAAATATGACCTACAAGTTATATACACGTCATATCTATCTCTCGATACCCAAAACCCAGCATAAAACAAGGAAATAAAAACAAACGTACGAGTAGGGCAATTGCAGTCAATCAATGTAGTCCCCAAGCTTGCCCTTTTCTCGGCTCGTACTATGATCTGCACTCAAGCCATCACAAAAGGCAGATGATGAGTCCAAAGTGCGTAATCCCAAGGAAATTCACCAAGTAAATACGTAAATAAACTGCTGGAATTTAAAATACTATAAATAAACATGTGAAACAAAAGAATACATGCAATTGTGGAAGATCGTCGCATGCATAAATATAGCAGTGAAGCAAAGTGCGTGCACAATCAAAGTCAGACTAAGACATACTTCGGGCTATCCACCAGGCACAACCCGTTAGGATACCTCTAACAGGTAACCCTGGACCCTCTAGATAACCGGCGTATATTCACAACGCACCCACACATGCCTATCATACCCAGGTAGCATATTCACCGACGCATGCCTAGACATATGCTATGGCTTAATGGACCCTATGCCCCCACAACGAATAAACACCAGATGAGGAGTGATCTCAATACCGTAAATACACCAGGTAAGAGTAAACTCAACTACCGTAAAGTCACCAGGTGAGAGTACTTAACCACCGTAAAGTAATAACGAAATAGAGTAGTAAATGAAAAGGACTGAATTCAAATAAATCAAGCAGTAATTACTAAAGTGAATTTCAGTTGGGTTACTACACACCTCAAACTGCACTTCTCGTCTTGTAAAATAAACCTCGGTCCAACTCCAATGAATACCCGACAATCAAAATTATCACCCAAATGTACATAAGATTATTTGTCATTAAATTAGCTTCAATTTGTTATATTATATCAATTTTACATTTTACGAGGTAAAAAATCTGACAACATCTCGCCAAAATCCGAAGAAAGTCTCGAAATTCATTTATGAACCATTTTTCTAATTTCTCATATTTTTCTAGATTTTTCAGAATTTTTCCATAATTTTCTGGCCATTTTTCCTTATTTTTTATATTTTATTTTATTTAAAACTATTTTTAATTTATTTAAATAAAATAATAAAATAAAATATTATTTAAATAATATGGGGTGGATCCCCTGAACCGGGTTTGACCCGACCCAACCGGGTCAGACCCGGTTCGAGCCACCTGGACCGGGTTCGGATCGAGCCAGGTCCAGGCCCACCCGAGTTGGGCCAGGACCAGTTTAGCTTGGCCCACCCGGGTTGGGCCTGGGTTTGGCTTGGCTCGTTCGTGCGTGCTCCCTCTCCCCCCATCATCTTCCTCTTCAATAAAGGCGTTGTGCACAGCACCTCTGGTTCAAAAAAAAAATTTCTTCATTCCTAATGGAATTGGAAGGGAAGGGAGAAGACATAGGTGTCGTCTCCCTCCTCGGACAAACTGCAAGAGAGCAGTTCGTCTAAGTTCTCGAACTCCACCTCCACCACCGAACCATCACCACTGCCACCACCATCAACAACGTACAACAACACCAACAAAACAAACTCACCTCGACTCGTGACAACCTCGTCGAGCTCTCGATTCCTCTCTCTTTCCTTCCTTCTTTTTCTCCCTCGGTCTCTCGATTTCGATCGAAATAGTGAGCAAAATAGGGGTGTCAGTGGTGTTTATCAAAATTTGGGTTGAAATGACCATTTTGCCCCTATGTTCTTATCCTCTTACTTCACAATCAAATGCCCTTTTTAGTCATTTCACAATTATTTATTTATTTTCTGATTTTTTATATATATATATATATATTAAATTACATATACATATATAAATATATATATATATATATTCGCCTATATTTTTGCACCTACAATTTCTCTGTGCACGCCAACGAGCGTACTCGAGCGTGCACACTACCGTACAACCCACGCGTGTTACTAGGCGCCCACCAATTTACTATTTTATCACATTTAATTCATTTAATCTGTGTAATATTTTCCTCAACTTAAAATTTCATCTTTTAGTCTACCCAGTACCCGCGTCGGCACGCATAACAATGCGAATACTCAACATACAATCTCACACGTCAATTGAAATATAATTGCACACATTGCGATATCGTTTAACCTATTTTAACTTAAACATCACAAATTAGTCAAATCAACACACAAAATAATTATTTACCTAATCCGGGCATGCTCCAGCCTCACTGTGGGACCCACGAACGTCCCCGTTACGCGTCCATGTCTACAATGATGTCATCAAATAACGGCAATTATTAATTGGGTCGTTACAGTTCCTCCCAACTAGTTTGAAATTTCGTCCTAAAATTTAAGTTATACTAAATACTCACCAGTAAATAACTAAGGATATCTCCGTTTCATAGTCGACTCGAGCTCCCAAGTGAGTCCCTCAGTCCCGTGATGCCGCCATCGTACCAATACCTTCGGGATCTCCCTGTTTCGTAGAGCCAGTATCTTGTGATCCATGATCTCTACTGGCTGCTCCTCATATGAAACATCAGAACAAACCTCAATCTGTTTAATATCAACCATCGGCCTCGATCCCGATCTAGCTAGCCTCAACATAGACACATGAAACACTGGGTGAACCCCCGCTAATTCTGATGGCAACTCCAACCTGTACGTCACTGTGCCGATGCGTGCCATGACTCTAAACGGTTCAATATATCTCAGTGCTAGTTTCTCCTTGATCCCAAACCTCTAATGACCTTACCAGGGCAAAACCTTTAGGTACACCAAGTCATCCACAACATAACTCAAACCCTCAAGATATCTATTTCCATACTTCTTCTGCCTGTCTTGAGCTGCTTGTAATATCAATCTAATCTGTCGAATCTTCTATGTGTGATCAACAAAAACTTCAGGCCCAACCACTGCCACATCCTCAGGTGCTGCCCAACAAGCTGGTAACCTGCTAGGTCTACCATACAAAGCCTCAAATGGTAGCATACCAATACTCACCTGATAGCTATTGTTGTACGCAAACTCGCACAATGGCAAATACTCTTCCCAAGCACCACTAAATTGCAAAATACATGCTCTGAGCATGTCCTCCAATATTTATATCAATCTCTCTGACTGACCGTCTGTCTAAGGATGATAAGTCGTACTGAACTGAAGTCCAGTGCCAAACTTCTCTTACATGCTCTCCCATAACTTCGAAGTCAACCTCGGATCTCTATCAGACACAATAGATATCAGCACTCCATGTAGCCTAACGATCTCTCGGTCAAAATTAATGCTCAGGTGAGGAAACGAATACTTCATCGATATAGGGATGAAGTGTGCAAACTTCGTCAATCTCTCAATAATAACCCAAATAGCATCATAACGTCTGACAGTCCATGGCAAACCACTGACAAAATCCATCGTAACATGCTCCCATTTCCAATGTGGAATGGGCAGCGGCTGCAACAATCCAGCTGGTCTCCTGTGATCGGCCTTAACCTGTTGACATATATGACAAGCCTTAACATATACACCCACATCAGCCTTCATCTGGCCACCAGAACAAACATCACAAATCATAATACATCTTGCTCCTACTAGGATGAACTGTATACTGCGAACGGTGTACGTCCTCAAGAATGCTATCGCGTAGTTCCTGCACCTCAGGTATCGACAACCTGCCCCTGTGTTTCAAGCACTCGTCTGAACCACCAGACCAATTAGTGCAATCCGAATCCTGAGCCAGACAACTGAAGCGAGCAAAATGTCCGTCAGCCCTTTGCCATTCAACAACCCTCTTTAACGACATAACAAGAACACGCATCTGACAAAAGATATGAACATCAGCAAGAGCATTAGACAAATACAACACCGTCGCAGCCTCCAACAATCCATACTCATGTGTCATTTGCCACAGCACAGTCTGACTCTCTACACCGCTCCTGCTCAACACATCAACAACAACATTCGCCTTCCCAGGATGGTACTCAATTGCGAAGTCATAGTCCTTTAGTAACTCGAGCCACCATATTTGTCGCATGTTCAGATCCCTCTGAGTGAATAAATACCTCAAGCTCTGGTGATATGTGTATAACATGAACTGCTCCTCATAAAGATAATGCCTCCAAGCCTTTAGTGCAAACATAACTGTTGCCAGCTCCAAGTCATGCACTTGATAATTCCCCTCATGTGGTCTCAATCGCCTCAATAAGTAAGTAACTGGGTGTCCATTCTGCATTAACTCGCATCCCAATCCAGTACCGGAAACATCTGTGTAAACCGAAAAGCTCTCCCAGCCACAGGTAAAGCCAACACCGGTGCAGAAGTCAACTTCCTCTTCAACTCCCAAAATGCTTCCTCACACTCCTTAGACCACTCAAACCTAACATCTTTCTTGGTCAACCTCGTCATTGCCGGTGCAATCAAAGAAAAATCTAGCACAAACTGCCGGTAATAGCCCGCAAGTCCTAAGAAATTACAAATATTCGAAACCGACTCAGGTGTCCTCCAATCAATAATCACTTGAATCTTGTCTCCATCAACAGATATCCCTTGACTACTGATAACATGTCCGAGAAATTTCACCTCACTCAGCCAGAAAGCACACTTACTAAACTTAGCGTACAATCGATGCTCACTCAATGTCATCAAAACATCTCTAAGGTGTCTCTCGTGCTCCACGTGAGTCTTGTTGTACATCAAGATATCATCGATGAATACAATCACATAACGATCCAAAATTGGCCTCAATACTCGGTGCATCAAATCCATAAAGGTAGCCGACGTATTAGTCACCCCAAATGACATGACTGTGAACTCAAACAATCCATAGCGCGTGCTAAAAGCCGTCTTCTCGATATCACTCTCCCGAATCCTGAACTAATGATAACCAGATCGTAAATCAATCTTTGAGAAAAACTTAACACCCGCCAACTAATGGAATAAATCATCGATCGTAGGAAGTGGATAATGATTTTGAATCATCACTTGATTCAGCTTTCTGTAGTTTACGCATATCCTCATAGAACCATCCTTCTTCTTAACAAAAAGAATTGGTGCACCCCAAGGAGACATATTGGGATGAATGAAACCCTTCTGCAGTAACTCCTCTAACTGGGACCTCAACTCCCCATACTCGGATGCTGACATCCTGTATGGTCAGTTGTATATTGGCTGCGTCCTCGGAATCAACTCAATAATGAACTCAACTGTTCGAGGATGTGGTAAACCTAGTAAATCGTTGGGGAACACCTCTGAGAAAACACACATTACGGGAACATCCTCCACTCTAACCACCAGTTTCAGTTCTGGCTCAACTACCGCCACAAATGCCTCCATCTCCTGAGTAGTAGCCAGTCGACCTCTGGTAATTGGTAAGTCTGACGCAACACTGACAAAGGTAAATACTGGAATGCCCTCAATATCAAATACTATTATCTTATTGAAGCAATTAATATGTGCCCGATACGCCGCTAACCAATCCATACCCAATAACGCGTCAAACTCTAGGTACTCAAGAACACGTAGGTCAGCTGGTAATTGGTGTCCCTCTACCTCTACTATATAATTCTGGCATATTTGGTTAAGGTAAGTTTTAACCCCAGCAGCCATATTGAGGACAAGATGTGGGTCTAAAGTCTCAGCCTGTAACCCGAACTGTCCGACCATACGTCCTGAAATGAAAGATAAAGTACTACCGGAATCAAACAATACATGCATGGAAACATTGCAAATAAATAACATACCCTCGACAAGCTGACGAGTCGCACCTCGATCAGGCTGTACAACAACAGGTGTAGCAACAGCATGGACTCTCTCCCTAGCTGGCTCAATCTGTGGTGTGATGAAGAAGGTGCCATCGGACAATCAGCACGAACATGTCCAACCTGATGACATATAAAACATCATCGTCTCTCCTGCCAACCTATAACAACCACGAATTTTTAACTGACTTGTGTTACACTTGTCAGGATTGTGACCGGGTTACGTGAATACCGGACGGTATTTCAAATTTTGGGAGTCGGCACCGAGGTAATTTTATGATTCTTTGACTTTGTACATTAGTATTTTAGTATTTTACGGGTCTCGAGTCGTTCGGGCGATTTTTAGTTGAGTGAGGTTTCGCCTAGTTAAACGGGGGATAAAAACACAATAAATAATTTTTTAATAATTTAAATAATTAGTTGATGGAATGTGGCAAGAAAAAGGGAATGACGAACCAAATTGCGAAGTAATACTGACCAAAAAAATGCAATATCAACGGGAAGTTGGATAGTTTCACAACATGTGGGCTATAGGATAAAAATTGTTAAAGTGACACAGCATGATGAGGAGAACCATGGGATTAGTCTTGAGATATGTATGTGTGTTAAGTCATTATGATTAGGTAAAAGACCCATAAGGGCAACTGTCCAAGAAATGAACAAGTGTTGACCTAAGGGCAAAAGGGTACACTTAATACACATATATAAAACATTTTATCCAAAAACCCTAATACACACTATTCATTATCTTCCCAACTTTTTAGCCGCCACTATTCACCTCCTCCCTCCTCTCGCCACTGCCACCACGTTCCACCGGATACACCGGCTCCGACGAGGCTAGTGAGACTGGAGAACCGCCGTCAACGAGGTGCGACCCTCTTCTCTCTCGTTATCCCTCACCTTACGGTCTTTCATTCTCAACTGTTCAAGCTCTCTCTCCCTTTCACTCTCGGCTGAACCGTCATCACTGCCACCCACCACGGAACTGACGTCTCCACCACCTACTGGAGACGCTTAGGTGAGCTCATCATCTCTTTTTCTTCTCTTTCTCTCTCGCTAGTTCACTCTCTCTCTCACTCTCATTCTTCTCGACATCCACACTGTGACAGTGGCTCCTCCTCCCTAAACTGGCAACCACTATCACCCTCAAGGCGCTGGAAACCTCGGCCACCCACCGGAGACACCAAGGTGAGCTCTTTGACTGTCTCTCTCATTTTCTCGGTCTCATTGTCTTTTTTAAGTTTTGGGACTGTTATTGTTGACGATGGCCACGATTTAGATAACCGGCACTAGTGCCAGTCGAGGCTGACCGGAGGTCATCCTCCGGCGACTCTGCTGACCGGAGGTAACCCCATGTGTGACTGTTTTGGTGTGTGTGTGTGTGTGACAGTTTGATGTGTGTGTATGGGTGATGATTTGGTGAGTGTGTGGGTATGGGTGACGATTTGGTGATTGTTTGTGCATAGGGTGTACATCTCACTGTGTGTACACCACAGTGGGGTGTACACAACAGTGTTATGTATGTGCGTTGTAAGAATCAACTAGTGGGTGTATCAAATGTAGGGTGTGTGTATTATTGTATGTGTGTGTGAATAAATAAAAGGGATGAGAGGTATGGACATTTTTTTCAAATGATTATGGGCTTGTGTTAAAGCCCAACAAGGGCCTAATACACTCATTATAATAAGGGTCCATAATAAATTACAAATGGTGTGTATATGGGTTATGTAGAGCCCAATAAGGACTCAATACAATAGGCACAACTTAAAGCCCAAAACAAATGCATAAAATGTAAGAATGAACCTATATATCTAGGCCTAATAAGTGTCCACACAAAAGGCTTACTTATGTGAGTATAAGCTTGATAAATGGGCCCAACAAGAGCCCAAAGAGAGTTATGTTTTGTGAAAAGGGCAATAACTATAGAGATGGATTGATCCACAATGGCTGAGTTGCCTTAATTAAATGTATTTAAACTAAATATACGAGAAACACCCTAAGACAAAGTACTAACTCTAAATCAACATTCGGGGTTTACACCTTTATCAGGTAGTTGAGAAACTGCAAGAAACGCATTAGAGTTTCTGAGTGGTACTGGGTTGCGCTAGTTCAGGTAAGTACACACGTACCTTATATGTGTGTATGTTAGTAGGCCAGTAAGGAAATAACATGTGATTTATACATCTTCAATTCATTGATATTGTTGATCGATCCCTTGTTTGATATTCCATTCCATATTTTTGGTTGTATGTTATTGGCATGAGAGTGTGTCTCGAAGGTATCATGTGGTCCCGGACTAGTTGGACAATGAGGGTTCCTCATGCAGGGGTAACTGACCACCCCTAATGTTATGTGCACTAGGTACTGGATTCGAGAGGTGTTGTGATGCCTCTCGATTTCACGATGCGCTAATGTTGTGACATTGCTCGGGGAGATCTTGCGAGATCTTTGCTGTATTGCGGTGAAATTAGACCACTCATGGGCCTCTTTTGAATCTTAGAACATGCAAATTTCGATTGTTTATCTATCAGTCTGTTTATCATGCACTTTATTTACTTACTTTCTTGCCATTTCATTTCTAGATGATATCTAGACTGTTTTACTTGTTAAATCATAAATTATTGTATATTCTTCTAGCACTACTTTCGATTTCTTCAGTTACTCACCGTCTAGTTTGTGACGGTGGGTGCAGATAGAGTGGAGAGCAGTAAGGGCAAGGGGCCTTGCCTATGAGACCCACTTTGAGGACTAGCAGTGGGATCAGAAAGACATTATAGTAGGTATTTTTGTTTTGCTAATTTGTATATCGTTTCATATTTATGTTTTTGGGATTATTGAACTTGACATTTTTGATGAGATTGGTATCATGTATATATGCTTATCGAATTGTACATGAATACCCGGGGTTTTCCACACTTATAGAATTCCTATATTTCCCTCAATTGAGTTATTTCCCCTTTGTTATAATTGTTTAGTCTTCCGTTGTGTATTAATGCAATAACTATTTCATAAATTACTAAATCGACTAAATAAAAGGCTGACTAGGCCCGTTAGGTTGCCAAGTGATGACTTGGGATCTGCACAGGTCTAGGCCGGGCATACCCAATTTCACGGGGACATTGGGGCCGTCACAGTTGGTATCAGAGCCTAAGGTTATAACGACCTGACTCTTGATTTAAAACACAATCCATTAAGATAGCGGAAGTTAGGAATGGTTAAACTTATAGTAGAAAACCCAACGATCCTAATTAGAACTCTAGTTGAAGGGATGAGTTGGGATAAGTCGGATGTGATGTTTATACATATTACGATTGTTGTTTGTAATATATTGTATGCGGTAGCTATCCACTGATCTGAGAAATTCGTTTCCTTATTCAGACAACGATGGCGGATCAGACCGGTCCGAGCGACGATAGCGGCACTTCCGGCATACGATATTTTATCGCGGATGATGTGCATGCCTTGACACAAAGAGTCGCGACGCAGGTGCAGAAGCTACAGAAGATGTTACGACTGTTGAGGACATTTGTAGCAGCTACGCCATCGACTCCGACCACACCATTGCCACCTACTATTTTTTGGAGAGCAGAGACTCCGATTGCTGCGGCATCTATGGCTCCGATTCCGTTAGCGGTGATTCCCGAGGGAGCGGTTGCTGCGACAGGTACGCAGATCGAGGCAGAGACACCTCTGTTACAGACTGAGACAGTGCGAGCGGCGGAGACACCAACTACGCTAGTAGCTGCTGCAGAGACTACTCCGATTACTACTCCAGAGAAGAGTCCTAGTACCACTGCTAAGGCGAGGCAATTGAGAGAATTTAAGAGGCACGACCCCAGTCAAGTTTTTCGGTGGTACAAATGTAGCAGTAGCAGAGCTTTTTCTGAAGAATCATGAGAAGATTCATACTATCATCACGACTGAGGATCACATGAGAGTGACGATTTCCTCATCTATGCTACAGGGGGAGGCAGATGATTGGTGGACTACCATTGTCACTACTCGAGGCATTCCTCGAGACTGGATCGATTTCAAGACCCAGTTTAACCAGAAATACTTTCCACCGACAATGTTAAGGGCGAAAAGGAATGAGTTCACTTCGTTGCGACAGTTTGTAGGAGAGCCAGTGATGGACTACATGGGCAGGTTTATTCAGTTGTTACCTTATGCTGGAGGGGTCAGTAGATTCAGAGTTTGATCATATCTACTATTTCACAGAGGGTTTGCTACCTGCCATCGGAGGTTCAGTAGTCACTACTGAGCCAGAGACTCTTCAAAGAGCATACAAGCAAAGTCTGGCTAGAGAGAGTTACTTGATTTCTCACCCAGAGGAGGCAAGACCAGTCAGACTGGAGACTAGATCAGAGGATCATTAGGACAAGAAACGAAGGAAGAACATATTTCGTTACCGAGATTCCAGAGCTGCAAGTGTAGGATCCATTACGGCACCTACTCAACCGACACAGACGACTCCACCAGTGCCGAGCTTTGGTAGTCATCCTCCACAGCCTACGGGACCTGTACAATAGTCACAGGGATAGCCTATGGCGAGCAAAGATTCTGGCAGAGGAAGTAGACAGAGACAAACACCAAGGTTAAGGTAGACTCAAACCTAGAGATCTACACAAAGTCGCGGACAGGGTCAGACTCAGGGTACACAGGATACACGTACATGTTACAGATGTGTACTCAGCCTGAGAGGACACAGACATAACATCATTAGCACCAAAGGGAGCGAGTGTAGGCAGCACTTGAGCCAGATCGGGGCGTCCCGAAACCTAATTGAGGGTATGATTTCTATCTATAGTACATTTATGCATACCATGTTTGATTCTGGTTCCACTATTTCATTTATTTTCGGACTTATGGTAGACATGTTAGGGTTGAGACCCATTAGGCTTAGTAGACCCTTGATCCTTAGCATGGCTACTGAGGATAAGATTTACCCGAACTTTCTGTGTATTAAGTGCCCGGTATAGATAAAAGGCTACGAGTTTCCTGCTGACTTGAGGGTGCTTGAGTTTCTCGAGTTCGATGCATTGTTGGGCATGGATTGGTTGGGAGCGAATCATGCTCATATCGTTTGTTACGAGAAGATGATCACGATTTCGTTGGCAAATGGTACGGAGATTAGCATCAGGGTAGCTCACCATTACGTCCGATCATCCAGAGGCAGAGAGACTACGAGTGGTGCTGTCGAGATTGTTGCGAGCATCATGAGTACTATTGTGAGACAAGAAGTTGACATAGCAAATGTACCGATCGTGTGCGAGTTCACTAACGTATTCCCCGAGGATCTACCAGGATTACTACCGCAAATGATGATCAATTTCATTGTAGACTTAGTCCCAGGGACTAGACCGATTTCGATACCACCATATAGGATGGCACCCCGAGAGCTTGAGGAACTGAGGAGTCAGTTAGATGAATTATTAGAGTTGGGCTTCATCAGTCCTAGTATGTCACCATGGGGAGCACCAGTTTTGTTCGTCAAGAAGAAGGACGGTAGTTTGAGGCTTTGTATCAATTATAGGCAATTGAACAAGGTTACAATAAAGAATAAGTATCTGTTACCGCGCATTGACGATTTGTTTGATCAGTTGACTGGAGCGCAGTGGTTTTCTAAGATAGGTCAGACTATCATTAGCTCAGGATCAGGGCTGAGGATCAATAGAAGACAACATTCAGCACGAGATACGAGCATTTCCATTTCAAAGTCATGCCATTTGGATTGATTAATGTGCCGGTGATGTTCATGGACCTAATGCACCGAGTGATGAGGGATTTTCTAGATCAATTCATGATTGTGTTCATCAACGACATCCTTATCTATTCTAAGACTCATGAGGAGCACGAGGGGCATCTACGAGTAGTGTTGCAAACTCTGAGGGACCACCGACTCTACGCTAAGTTTAACAAGTGCGAGTTTTGGCTACTAGAGGTCAGATTTTTAGGGCACATAGTTGGAGCTGGCGGTGTTGCCATTGATCTAGAGAAGATTAGAGCCGTGATTAAGTGGCCTACTCCGACGACCGTAACTCAGATTCGCTATTTTCTGGGGTTAGCAGGTTACTATCGCTGATTCGTACAGGATTTCTCCAAGATTGCTACACCGATAACGAAACTGACGCAGAAGAATGCGAGGTTTGATTGGATTGAAGAGTGTGAGCAGGCGTTCTCCATTCTGAAGGAGAAATTGATGACTGCACCTGTCTTAGCATTGCCCGAGACCGGGAAAGACCTAGTCGTGTATACTGATGCGTCGAAGATTGGTTTAGGTGGTGTACTGATGCAAAAGGGCCGAGTTATTGCTTATGCATCCCGACAGTTGAAAGTTCATGAGAGGAACTACCCGACCCACAACTTAGAGTTGGCGGCGATCGTATTTGCGCTGAAGATTTGGAGACACCATTTGTATGGCATGCGCTTCAAGTTGTATACAGACCACAAGAGCTTGAAGTACTTATTTTCTTAGAAGGAACTCAACCTGAGACAGAGACGTTGGCTTGAATTCTTGAAGGACTGCGATTTCGTACTTGAGTATCATCCGAGGAAAGCCAATGTTGTTGCCAATGCTTTGAGCCGCAGAGGATCTGATGCAGAGGTAGTTATATGCCGTATGACTCACGAGTATGCGTTACTTGTGGCAGCCGAGATGATGAGTTCAGCAGACATGCCAATGACTACCAGGACACAGATGTGTGTTCAGATGAGATTGCAGACCATTTCACTACAGATTGTTCTCGAGGGATAGCAGGGCGATGAGTTGTACCAGCATTACAGTGAGATGGCAGACAGTTCAGAGTATCAAGATTGGAGTCGGTCGACAGACTCTTACTTGAGGTATCGTGGGCGACTATGGATTCCATTAGCAGCTGATTTACGCACTGATACACTTCAGGAGGCTCACTATTCCCAATTTTCTGTGCATCCGGGTCGAACCAAAATGCACGCTGATATGCGACGTCTCTTCTGGTGGCCAAGGATGAAGTCCGATGCGTCAAAGTTTATTAGAGCGTGTGAGATATGCCAGCGAGTGAAAGTTGAGCATCGACGACCTGGAGGATTGCTGCAGCCCCTACCCATTCCTCGATGGAAGTGGAAGCATATTGCTATGGATTTCGTCAGTGGCTTGCCCCGATCTTCTCGTGGTCACGACAGCATCTGGGTAATTGTGGATCAATTGACAAAATCTGCTCATTTCATGCCGGTATCCACTACACATAGAGTTGACAGACTAAGCATCCTCTACGAGCGCGAGATCGTCAGATTGCACGAAGTTCCATTGTCGATTGTGTCAGATCGAGGGGCACAGTTCACTTTGTTGTTATGGCAGAGCATGCAAGCTCAGTTTGGCACCAGATAGGAATTAAGTACGGCGTTCCATCCACAGAAAGACGGATGGTCCGAGAGGTTGATCCAGGTGTTGGAAGACATGCTCAGGATGTGTGTTTTGGAATACGGCAGGTCATGGGAAGAGTACCTTCATTTGTGCGAGTTTGCGTACAACAACAGTTATCAGGCGAGTATCAAAATGGCACCGTTCGAGGCACTCTATGGTAGGCCTTGTAGATTACCTTCTTACTGGGCTGAGCCAGAGGATGTTGTGATAGTTGGTCCTGAGATCATTGTTGATCATACTAAGAAGGTACGACAGATTCGTCACAAACTTAAAGGTGCCCAGGAGCGGCAGAAGAAATACTGCGATCAGTATCACGATGAGCTTCAGTACGACTTGGGAGATTGTGTAAACCTGAAAGTCTCACCTCTGAAGGTCACAAACAGTTCAGAATCAAAGGGAAGCTCGTTCCAAGGTTTATCGGTCCCTTCAAGATTGTGAAGAAGGTCGGTGAGGTTTCATATCAGTTAGAGTTACCGCTAGAGCTCGCCGATGTTCATCCAGTATTCCACATTTCGATGCTTCGACTAGACAAGTCAAACGGAGGGCGGCGACCGACGGTGGACTTAAGCCAGATTGAGTTGCAGGACGATGCCACGTACGAGGAGCAGCCGATCCAGATCGTTGATGTTGAGTTTTGGGGTTCATGCGCAACGGAGATTACAAAACAATTTTGACAAAAACCCCAATAGGATCCGAATCTAATTCCATTAAACTCGTTTAAACTATGAAAACTTAATCATACCTCAGTCACAATGTACCTTTCTAAAGGTTAATTGATCTCTAAGGCATTGTGTGACGACCCCAATTTCCCCGTGCAATTGGGTACGCCCGACCTAAACCCGTGCAGGCCCCGAGTCATCACTCGGCAACCTGACGAGCCTAGTCAACCTTCGATTAAATCAATTCAGTAATTTATGAAAGAGTTATTGCATTAATACACAGCGGAAGACTAAAACAATTATAACAAAGGGAAATAACTCAATCAAAACGAAATTAGGAATTCTATAAGTGTGGAAAACCCCGAATATTCATATACAATTCGATAGGCATATATACATGATACCAGTCTCACAAAAGAAATACCAAGTTCAATGATCCCAACAATATAAGTATAAAACGATATACACATCAGCAAAAATATAAACACCTACTATAGAGTCTCTTATGATGTCGCTGCTAATCCTCACAGTAGATCACCTAGGAAGGGCCCCTTGCCCTTACTGCTCTCCACCCTATCTGCACCCACCGTCACAAACTAGACGGTGAGTAACTGAATAAAATTGCTAGTAGTACCAGAAGAATGTAACAGTAATTTATGATTATAACAAGAAGAGCAGTCTAAGTATCATGCGGAAAGAAATAACAGGAAAGTAAATAAATCAAATGCATGATAAAGAGACTGATAGATAAACAATCGATATTTGCATGTTCTAAGATTCAAAAGAGGCCCATGAGTGGTCTATTTCACAGCAATACGACAAAGATCTCACAAGACCTCCCCGGGCAATGTCGCAACACTAGCGTAACGTGAAATCGAGAGGCATCGCAACACCTCTCGAATCCAGTACCCAGTACACACATCACTAGGGGTGGTCAGTTACCCCTGCAGAGGGCACCCTCGTTGTCCCAGCTAGTGTGGGACCACATGATACCTTCGAGACACACGCTCATGCCAAAAACATACAACCAAGGATATGGAATGGAATATCAAGCAAAGGATCAATACAACAATAGCAATAAATAGAGGATGTATAAATCACATGTTATTTTCTTGCTGGTCTACTAACGTACACACATACGAGGCATGCATGTACTTACCTGAACTAGCGTAACCCGGTATTCATTCCGAGACTTTAACAGGTTTCTCGTGTTTGTCGACTACCTGACAACGAATCAAACCCCGAATGTCATTTTAGAGTTCGTGTTTAGTTTTAGGGTGATTCCCATAAACTTAGTTTGAATTCATTTAATTAACGTAACCCATACTATAGTTGATGCCCTTTACACCCTGGTTGGGCTCTTGTTGGGTCCATGTGTCAAGCCTATATTCATATAAGTAGGCTTAATAGGTTGACTCTTGTTGGACTTAGGTACATATGGGCTATTTCCTTCATTTTATAAATGTATTTAGGCTTTAAGTTGTACCTATTGTATTGGGCTTTTATTGTAATGTGTGTTAGATGTGTGTTGGGCCCTCATTACAATATGTGTTAGGCCCTTATTGTTATAGGTGTTGGGCCCTTATTGGGCCTCAACACAAGCCCATACTCATCATTTCATTTTTTGAATAAATGTCCATCCACTTGTTTTATTTATTCACATACACATAATAATGTACTTTATGGTCACACACATAACTGATGTGTACACCCCACTGGTGTGCACACTCACACTTCACACACCCCACTGTTGTGTGCACTCCACTGTTATTTACCCCCCATGTTCACATGCATTAATACATCACTTTATTACTTAAAACTATATTATATACACCTTTTCACCATGCACACACATACACAATTGTTGTGTACACCCCACTGTGGTGTACACACACTATTATGTACACCCCATTGTGGTGTACACACAGTGTACACCCCTTGCACACAACACCCACACCAAAACCGTCACCTATACACTTCAAACTATCATACATACACAAAACTATCCCTACAATACACCCATGAAAACCGTCCCACATGTGGTCTTCTCCGGCCAGCAATGTCACCGGAGGGTGACCTCCGGCCAGCCTCGACAGACACCGGCGTTGATCATCCAAATAGTGGCCACCGTCAACCCGAAAATAGTTGCAAAAACACTACTAAATCATGCAACAGTGAGAAGAGAAGCACGAGAGAGAGGGAGATAATCAAGGTCGGCTCACCTTGGTGTCTCAGGTGGGTGGCTGAGGTCTCCAGTGCCGTGAGGGTGACGGTGGTGACTGGAAAACGAGAGAGAAAGTTGGCCGAGAGTGAGAGAGTGTACAAACCACGAGAGAGAAAAGAAGGGAAAGAGGGAGAGAGAAGTTCACCTCAACTTCGCCGGTGGGTGTTGGGATGTCAGGCTCGCCGGTGGTGGCGGTGGTGGTTGTCCAGCCGAGGATGGGAGGACTGGTGTGAGAGAGCTGAGAGCCGAGAGTGTGAGCGTAGAGGAAAACCGAGAGTTAGTAAGTGGAGAGAGAGAGGGAGAGAGAGAGATAGAGAGAGAGAGATTGAAGAGGGAGGCTCACCTCATCGGGGTCAGCGTCGCCGGTGGGAGGCGGCGGCAGTGGCGAGAGGAAGAGGGAGTGAACAGTGACGGTTGTTGTATGGAGGAGATGATGAATAGTGTACATTAGGGTTTTAGGGTAAAAACATTTTTATATCAGTGAATTAGGACAAAATGACCCTTTTGCCCTTGAGTTTAAAACTTGCACATCCCTTGGATAGCTACCCTTATGGGTCATTTTGCTCATCATCCTATTTTAACACACATACACATCTCCATGCCCATCCAATGGTTCTCCTCTCCATATCGTGTCACCTTAACAATCTTATCCTATATTAACACATTATATTAATTTTATTAAATTATAAATAAGGTCGCTCAAATTCCCGCCTACTCGGTACACAGTGTCCCGCGTCCACCACGCTTCTCGAGGCAATCCCACACTTAGTATTCAAATAAGTTTCCTCATGTCTAAGTTATGCATTATTGATAAAATTGTATTTCCTCAACTAAGGTCATATATTTCATTTGACTTTGTTTATTAATAATGTCCACTAAAACGGTTCCCGAAAACCCCATTTAACTAGCGACACCTCACTCAATTAAAATATAGCCCGAACGGTTCGAGACCCGTAGAATACTAAAATACTAATACACAAAGTCAAAGAATCATAAAATTACCTTGGCGTTGACTACCGAAGTGTGAAATACTATCCAGTATCCACATAGTCGGGTCACAATCCTGACACATGTAACACAAGTCAGTTAAAAATTTGGGGTTGTTACACGCTGTCAACGACGGACGCCCTCTATCAGCATTCCACACATGAATGGCGGTCGAGATTTGAAGTGCTAGCTTCGAAAAACTACCAAACCTTTTTGTTTCACTCCAAAACGATCCAGAGCATACCAAAAACCCCAAGTCATTCTTAAAAATAAAATAGAGTTTTGGCCTTTTAATCTTTCATTATTGTATTCTAACTCAAAGCGTTTATTTATACAACCCTTGTATATAGACGGTTAAGTAAATTACACATATACCCCTACTTAAAGAAGTATAAGTGTAATACACTACAAGGACGTTTTTGTCATGAATTTTATCATATAAAATTCATTTTTTTAACCATTTTAAAATCTCGCAAAACCATTCTTAGTGTTTAACCCAATAGGCTCATACAACGTTGGCAGTGTACCAAAATATATTTTGGTATACAAGTCATAAGCGGCCTCTAGCAAGACATTATGAATACCCAAGTTGTACGAATATCAAATCGATATAACCTAATCAATAGTGTATATAACATCTTTTTGTTACACGATATCCTTTTGATCAAACATAAGGCATGGAATTGTCATCCAACATGTTCAATCGTACTAATCTCGATGTATAGGTACTCTGAAAACATCCAAGTGACATTGATCAATATCAATTCACTTAGACTAGGCCTTTTAACAGTCTAACACATCGAGGGATCCACTAGATATCTCTCTTTATATGAGAGGGACAAATTCTATCTCGATTACACAACTTCATCACATTGCTCACATAGTAACCAATCACAACCTGTATAATCGTCCAGTTAAAGACAACGTTTGATAGTGCCAAATCACTATGTTCCTAATGTTGAAATCTCTGGTAATCTCAAGTCAGTGGACTGAAAAATATACCTACATGAGAAACAACTATGACTTAATCCATGTGATATTCTCATAGCGAGTTGGTCCAGTACTTTATTCCCTAACAAGTACTCGTGATCTTGATTCATATCCCTATACGTATAATCATCATATGATCATCAATCAAGACTCGCACTAGTCTTAATTCATTATAGTTCCTAGTATAATGATCGACTAGGGACATTTAGGATATTTCTGTAAATGTCCATGGATCTTATTATAATGTAAACATGCAAATTAATTACAATAAACAGCAAATGAAATCCTCTATTTTATTAACTAAAAGTATTCATAAAGACATTTAATGGATTGATCTAGGGCACATTCCCCAACAGTTGATCGCAAGGTCAAGACGTTGAGGAACAAAGAAATTCCTTCGGTGCTTGTGAAATGGCAATTTCATGGAAACGAGGAGCTGACCTGGGAGTTAGAGTCCTACATGCGCGGGCACTTTCCCTACCTGTTTGATTCCTGTAAGTTTGTAATTTAGTTTACTTATTAGTTTCAATTTTGGGGATGAAATTCTAATAAGTGGGGGAGACTATAACAACTCTGAATTTTTAACTAATTTGTGTTACACTTGTCAGGATTGTGACCCGACTACGTGAATACTGGACAGTATTTCGAACTTCGGGAGTCAACATCAAGGTAATTTTATGATTCTTTGACTTCGTGTATTAGTATTTTAGTATTTTACGGGTCTCGAGCCCTTCGGGCAATTTTTAGTTGAGTGAGGTTTCGCCTAGTTAAACAGGGGATAAAAACTCAATAAATAAGTTTTCTAATAATTTAAATAATTAGTTGATGGAATGTGATGAGAAAATGGGCGTGACGAACCAAATTGTGAAGTAATATTGACCGAAGAAAAGCAATATCAACGGGAAGTTGGATAGTTTCACAACATGCGGGCTATAGGATAAAAATTGTTAAAGAAACACAGCATGATGAGAAGAGCCATGGGATTAGCCTTGAGATATGTATGTGTGTTAAGTCATTTGAGGTACAAGACTTATAAGGGCAACTGTCCAAGAAATCAACAAGTGTTGACTTAAGGGCAAAAGGTCATTTTACACTTAATACACATATATAAAGACGTTTTATCCAAAAACCCTAATACACATTATTCATCATCTTCCCAACTTATTAACCGCCACTATTCACCTCCTCCCTCCTCTCGCCACTGCCACCACGTTCCACTAGATACGTCAACTCCGACAAGGCCAACGAGACCGAAGAACCGCCGTTGACGAGGTGAGACCCTCTTATCTCTCGTTATCCCTCACCTCACGGTCTCTCACTCTCGACTGTGCAAGCTCTCTCTCCGTCTCACTCTCGGCTAGACCGTCACTACAGCCACCCACCACGGAACAGACGTCTCCACCACCCACCGGAGACGTTTTGGTGAGCTCCTCCTCTCTCTTTTTTCTCTTTCTATCTTGGCAATTCACTCTCTCTCACTCTCATTCTTCTCGACCTCCGTGTCGTGACAGTGGCTCCTTATTCCTGGACCAGTAACAACCATCACCCTTACAGCGCTGGAAACCTCAACCACCCACCGGGGACACCAAGGTGAGCTCCTCGACTGTCTCTCTTGTTTTCTTGGTCTCACTATTTTTTTTAAGTTTTGGGACTGTTGTGGTTGGCGATGGCCACGGTTTGGATGACCGACACTGGTGCCGGTCAAGGCTGACCGGAAGTCATCCTCCAATGACTCTACTGGCCGGAGGTGACCCCATGTGTGACTATTTTGGTGTGTGTATGTGTGACAGTTTGATGTGTGTGAATGGGTGACGATTTGGTGAGTATGTGTATATGGGTGACGATTTGGTAATTGTGTGTGCATGGGGTGTACATCTCACTGTGTGTGTACACCACAGTGGGGTGTACACAATAGTGTGTGTGTGTACACCATAGTGGGGTGTACACAACAGTGTTGTGTGTGTGCGTTGTGAGAATCAACTAGTGGGTGTATCAAATGTGGGGTCGTGTATTATTGTATGTGTGTGTGAATAAATAAAAGGGATGAGAGGTATGAACATTTTTTTCAAATGATTATGGGCTTTTGTTAAGGCTCAATAAGGGCCCAATACACTCATTATAATAAGGGTCCATAATAAATTACAAATGGTGTGTATTTGGGTTGTGTAGAGCCCAATAAGGACTCAATACAATAGGCACAACTTAAAGCCCAAAACAAAGACATAAAATGTAAGAATGAGCCTATATATCTAGGCCCAATAAGTGTCCACACAAAAGGCTTACTTAGGTGAGTATAAGCTTGATAAATGGGCCCAACAAGAGGCCAAAGAGAGTTATGTTTTGTAAAAAGGGCAATAACCATAAAGATGGATTGATCCACAATGGTTGAGTCGCCTTAATTAAATGTATTTAAACTAAACATACGAGAAACACCCTAAGACGAAGTACTAACTCTAAATCAACATTCGGGGTTTAAACCTTTATCAGGTAGTTGAGAAACCACGGGAAACGCGTTAGAGTTTCGGAGTGGTACCGGGTTGCGCTAGTTCAAGTAAGTACACTTGTACTTTATATGTGTATGTTAGTAGGCCAGTAAGAAAATAACATGTGATTTATACATCTTCTATTCATTGATATTGTCGAATCGATCCCTTGTTTGATATTCCATTCCATATTCTTAGTTGTATGTTCTTGGCATGAGTATGTGTCTCGAAGGTATCACGTGGTCCCGCACTAGTTGGGACAACGAGGGTGCCCTTTGCAGGGGTAACTAATCACCACTAGTGTTGTGTGTACTGGGTACTAGATTCGAGAGGTGTTGCGATGCCACTCGATTTCACGCTGCGCTAATGTTGCAACATTGCACGGGGAGATCTTACGAGATCTTTGATGTATTGCTGTGAAATTAGACCACTCATGGGCCTCTTTTGAATCTTAGAACATGCAAATTTCGATTGTTTATCTATCAGTCTGTTTATCATGCACTTGATTTACTTACTTTCTTGCCATTTCATTTCTGCATGATATCTAGACTGTTTTACTTGTTAAATCATAAATTACTGTTATATTATTCTGGCACTACTTTTGATTTCTTCAGTTACTCACCGTCTAGTTTGTGACAGTGGGTACAAATAGGGTGGAAAGCAGTAAAGGCAAAGGGCCCTGCCTAAGAGACCTACTTTAAGGACTAGCAGCGGGATCAGAAAGACATTATAGTAGGTGTTTATGTTTTGCTGATTTGTATATCGTTTCATATTCATGTTTTTGGGATTATTGAACTTGACATTTTTGATGAGATTGGTATCATGTATATATACTTATCGAATTGTACATGAATACCCGGGGTTTTCCACACTTATAGAATTCCTATATTTCCCTCGATTAAGTTATTTGCCCTTTGTTATAATTGTTTAGTCTTCCACTGTGTATTATTGCAATTACTCTTTCATAAATTACTAAATCGATTAAATAAAAGGCTGACTAGGCCCGTCAGGTTGCCAAGTGATGACTTGGGATCTTCACGGGTCTAGGCCGAGCATACCCAATTGCACGGGGAAATTGGGGCTGTCACACAACCAGACTGTGACACTATCTGAACATGAGCTCTATTACGACTCTGAACTCTGCCCTCTGCCACGGCCTCCTCCATTTCAAACACGCTGTTGTGGCTGCTCAACCGATGCAGGTGTAGCAACATACACCACCTGCCTCTTATCTCCTCTCTGCTGCTCGGGACGCCTATCTCGTCAACCCTAATTCTGCCAATCTCTCCGTAGACCCTACTAATCCTGTCTTTGTCTCTCAGACTGATCTCTCTGTCTCTTTGGTCTTTGATCAAACTGAGAACTCTGCCCAAACCTATTCATCACCTCACCTCTATGTCGTAAGTATGTCTCGTGAGCTAAAGTCCTATCATATATAGCTTGTAAAGTCTCGGCTCTACTCGCCACAATCACACCACCAATCCCCTCATCCAATCCCCTGACAAAGTAGTAAATTTGGAGACTCTCAGTGTTCGCTACATCCATGGCATACATCATAAGATACCTAAATCTCTCCATGTACTGTGATACTGACATGGTACCCTATCTCAGTGCAAGAAACTCCTCTCTAAGTGTCGACTGTACCTCAATGGGGATATACTCGTCAAGGAATAACTGTCGGAACTATGCCCAAGTAAACGACTCGGAATGTGTGTCGGTGTAGGTCGTCCACCAAACTGCTGCCTGGCCCCTCAAACAATACCCCAAAATCCGCACCTGATCTGCCTCTGGTACCTCTAACAACAAGTGTAGTCGTTGGTGCGTCATCAACCAACGCCCTGCAATCTTTGGATCACTAACTCTAATAAAAAAAGTAGGGTTGAACCTCATAAAGTCCTTTACCATCTTTGCTACCTCCGACATCCTACTTTTGTCAGTCAAAGTAACTACCTGTTGCTCTGTTGTAGTGGGTGTCACAGTGGTAGTCTCTACTGGCACCACAACAGGCTCAACCCTCTCTAACAATGTCTCTAACCCTGCCACTATGTGGTAACAGCTGGCGCTAATGTTGCCTGAGTAGTAGGTACAGATAGCTCAGTAGTCGGTGCCACTACAGGTACTATTGAGCCTCATATATACTCCATAATCTCCGCCATCTATGCTTGCTGTAACAACCGCTGATCAGTAACTCTTTGCACCATAGACCGTAGATCAGCTACCTCTCTAGTGGTGGGGTCACTGGTCTCCCCAACCTCCTACTGAGTAGTCAACAGAGTAGTAGTAAGAGTTTGTTCGTCCATCGTAAACTACACAACCAACGTGCATTGGATCAGACTCAGTATTTACGCGTATAATATTTATTTTACAATCAAAACATGCATATATATATATATATATATATATTCCTGATTCTACCCATCTCACATCACTTCCCAACTAAGGATTTAGTCATTCACTTTGGTTTCCATATCTAAGATTATTAAATTTTATGCTCTTATTAAATCTCCAAATAAAGCCTAAGGTTTCATAAACCTAGGCTGTAATACCAAATGTAGTGGCCTCCAATTCATTGGCAGCTACGGCGTGCACTGCGGACCCACAGCTCTGCCAACTCATCCAACTGTGTCCTACGACCACTCGTAAACTCAATATAATCAAATTGTTGCTAACTTTAAGTCATGTATTAATAATTATTAATTTAAGTTAGCTTTGGATTCTTTATTATCATTTTACCTCAAAGTACGCTGTGGATAATAAAAATCATCAAGGTATTTTATGAGCATATTACCTAAGGTGGAAACCATTTCAAAATATACCTCGTATACATATCAACTGAAATCCTCAAAATATCAAAAATATGACCTACAAGTTATATACAAGTCATATCTATCTCTCAATACCCAAAACCCAACATAAAACAAGGAAATAAAAATAAACGTACGTGTAGGGCAATTGTAGTCAATCAATGTAGTCCTCAAGCTTGCCCTTTCCTCGGTTCCTGCTAGGATCTGCACTCAAACCATCACAAAAGGCAGATGACGAGTCCAAAGTGAGTAATCCCAAGAAAATTCAGTAACTAAATACATAAATAAACTGCTGGAATTTAAAATAATATAAATAAACATGCGGAACTAAAGAATACAAACAACTGTGGAAGATCATCGCATGCGTAAATATAGTAGTGAAGCAAAGTGCGTGCACAATCAAAGTTAGACTAAGCCATACTTTGGGATATCCGCCAGGCACGACCCGTGATGATACCTCTAATGGGTGACCCTGGACCCTCTAGGTAGTTGGCATATATTCACGGCGCACCACACACACCTATCATACCCGGGTAGCATATTCACCAGCGCATGCCTAGACATATGCTATGGCTTAGTGGATCTTATGCCCCCGCAACGAATAAACACCAGGTGGGGAGTGATCTCAACACCATAAAGACACCAAGTAAGAGTAAACTCAATTACCATAAAGTCACCAGGTGGGAGTACTCAACCACCGTAAAGTAATAAAGAAATAGAGTAGTAAATGAAAATGACTGAATTCAAATAAATCAAGTAGTAATTACTAAAGTGAATTTCAGTTGGGTTACTACACACCTCAAGCCGCACTCCTCGTTCCATAAAATAAACCTCGGTCCGTAAAATAAACCTAGGTCCTGCTCCAATGAACACCTGACAATTAAAATTATCACCCAAATGTACCTAAGATTATTTGTCATTAAATTAGCTTCAATTGGAAATATTATGTCAATTTTACGTTTTACGAGGTAAAACACCGACAAACTCTCTCTTAAATCCTGAGAAAGTCCCGAAATTCATTTAGGAACTATTTTTCTAATTTCTCATATTTTTCTGGATTTTCAAGAATTTTTTCATAATTTTCTAGCTATTTTTTCCTATTTTCTGCATTTTATTTTATTTAAAACTGCTTGTAATTTATTTAAATAAAATAATAAAATAAAATATTATTTAAATAATATGAGGTGGGTCCCCTGAACCGAGTTTGAGCCAACCCAACCGGATCAGACCTAGTTCGAGCCACCTGGACCAGGACCGAGTCGGGCCCGGTCCAGGCCTGGCCCAGGGGTGCACGCATGAGCGTGCGTGCGTGCACCCTCCCCCTCCATCATCTTCCTCTTCAACAGACTGGTTCAAAAAAAAAAAATTTCTTCATTCCTATCCTCGGATGAACTACAAGAGAGCAGTTCGTCTGAGTTCTCGAACTCCACCTCCATCACCAAACCATCACCACCACTACCACCATCAATAACGTACAACAACAACACCAACAACACAAACTCACCTCGACTCGCGACAACCTCGTCGAGTTCGCGATCCCTCTCTCTTTCCTTCCTTCTTCTTCTCACTTGGTCTCTCGATTTCGATCAAAACAGTGAGCAAAATGGGGGTGTCGGTAGTGTTTATCAAATTTTGGGGTGAAATGACCATTTTATCCCTATGTTCTTATCCTAATACTTCACAATCAAATGCCCTTTTTGGTCATTTCACAATTATTTATTTATTTTCTTATTATATATATATATATATATTTTCTAAATTACATATACATATATAAATATATATTTGCCAATATTTTCGCGCCTACGATTTCATCATGTACGCCAACGAGCGTACTCGAGCATGCACACTACCGTACAACTCAAGCGTGTCGACCATGGACCTGCGTGTTACTAGGCGCCTATCAATTTACTATTTTATCACATTTAGTTCATTTAATGTGTGCAATATTTTCCTCAACTTAAAATTTCATCTTTTAGTCTACCTAGTACCCGCGTCGACAAGCATATCGATGCGAATACTCAACACACAATCTCACATGTTAATTGAAATATAATTACACACATTGAGATATTGTTTAACCTCTTTTAACTTAAACATCGCAAATTAATCAAATCAACAAACAAAATAATTATTTACCTAATCCGGGTGTGCTCTAGTCTCACTGTGGGACCTATGAACATCCCCGCTGGCATCCACGTCTACAATGACATCATCAAATAACGGCAATTATTAATTGGGCCATTACACTAACCATTGTGGAGAAAAAGTAGAAGTATAAGAGAGAAAAGAGTGGGTTTAATAAATTGATGATGTGGCATGCTAATAGTTCCATTTTGGATACAACCATTACGGATACCCTAATGGTAGAAAAAATGCTTAAAGAAAGTGACAATTAACAAGTTATGTTGTAAGAAAAAGAATAAAGATTGAATATCCAATCGATATGGGAGCATTTTTTTTCTTGTTGGAAATGATACTTTATTCATATTAAATCAATGCATGAAATATACCATATGTGGTCAAAGTATCTATGGTAAGATGGTAGAGACATCACTTGCCAAAAGGTAACGTTTCGAGTTGTGGTTCGACTACCACTAATACTATATGATAAGTACCAATGTTGAAAGATTCATCCGTCACTTGAATGTTCGCTTTTAACCTTTAATTAATTATCTATTAATTAGTTAATTACTTATTTTTTAGGTTTTCTATTTGGTTACCTATATTTATTACTTAGAAAATAGTTGATTTTTATACATATTTAAAGCAACATGTAACAACCCTCAAATTTGAACCGACTTGTGTAGGACTGTGACCAGACTATATGGTACTGGACAGTATTTCGAGCTTTTGTAGTTAACAACAAGGTAATATTATGTTTCGGTGATGTGTGTATTAGTATTTAAGTCTAATTCCGGTTTCGTGTCGTTCAGACAATTTTTAGACTGAGCGAGGCTTCGCCTAAATAAACGGGAGAATAAAACACTGTTAAAATACAAATAAATGAATTTTTGGATAATTTAAATAATTATTTAAAGGAACATGGCGGGACTACGCGCGCGAGGTGTCGAACTGGATCGAAGAACGTTCTTTGAATGCGGGGAGTTTGATAGATACGCAACATACAGTCTATGGGATATAGATTGTTAAAGTGACACCGCTGTAATTTGAGGAGCCGTGAGATGGACCTCGAGATGAGTGTGTGTGTTGAGATGAAAGGCCACAAATGAGACAACACATTCCTACTTTACTATTGAATTACTATTCATCATCACTTTTATATATAAATATACATATAAACACACACACCCATACCTCTTGTCTCTCTCACTCTCACCGTCCTCACACTTCTCTCACCACCATCATCCTCCTCCCCCCTGGTTCACCGACCACCGGCGTTGGATGGCCGGATCTCTCACTGGAGGTGTCTTCTCTCCTTCCCTCCCTTGTATTCTCTCGATCTCACTCTCTCCTCTCGGTTTTCTCCCTCCTCTCCCTCCACCGTCTCTCTTCTCAGCCGAGCACACCACTGACCTCACTGGTTCAGAGGTGGTTCGAATCTCGTTGAGGATTCAATGGTCACCGGAGTAGGGTGGTGAACTCTCTTTCTCCTTTTTTTCTCTCGTTTTCTCACTGTTTTCTTTGAGTTGTGGTGTGCTTCATCACTGTAGGGGTGGCTGCCGTGACGGGGACCAGTCGTGGATGACCTCCGATGACTCATCGAAGTCCAGACCATCCCAGAGCACGCCCCTCATGGCACACTTGTTGTGTTGTTGGTTTTGTACGGCTTAGTTATATTTTAAATGAGATCTTACCCTCTCGCCGGAACTGTCATGACCGGCGGTGCTGTTGGCCGGACCACCACGCTAGGGAGGTTGTCAGGAACTAGATATTGCCCATACTGGTGTCCTATAACCCTCCGGTGTGTCTGAAACCCAGTTACATTTTAAACGGTTTTATTTTCACTATTTCATGTGTATGGTGGTGTTTGTTGGCAGGAAATCGTCGTGACCGGCGGTGCTACCGCTGAACCACCATGACTGGGACGCAGTTGGGAACCCACCAACCTCCTACGTGGGTCCCATAGCCTTTGGAGTGGTCAAAATAGTTCTAAATTTGTGTCAAGGTGTCGTCATTTCATGTGATAGGGGTGGTGGAGCCTCGCGGGAAACCGCCACTCTTGGCGGTGCTATCGGCTAGACCACTACCAGTGGGGGTTGTCGGGGGTCTCACCTAACCTTTATTGAAGTCTCGCAACTTTTGGTTGTGTCCAAAATTTTAATGTGTTTAAATTCTGACTAATTAAGGTGTTCCCGACCATTTTATGCCAAGGGAGCCCCCTCCCAACGTCGGACAATACCAGTGTGAAGCCATGACGGTGTCTTTATTGATTGGTGTTTGGTTATGGAGTTTTCGTGATACTCGATGACCAAGCCACTTTAAGTTTCCTATTTGGTTTTAATGATTCGACTTGGTTATTGGTGATGATGCCGTGGTCGCGCCGTCGGTCCTTGAGACCATGACGTGACCCACACACGAATTTATGAGTAAGCTTACATGTGCTATAGTTTTTCAAAAACGAGAGAGAGTATTCATTTTCTATTAAATTGTCAAGTTGTTCAAGTCTTTTGAAACACTAGGAAAATACTAGGGATTCAACCTAGGATTAGTTAACGAGTTGACCTATTAATACGAGTTTCCGACCTTGTCAGGTAGCGAGAAACTTGGGGATACGTGTTAGGATTCGCGAGAGTGGATACGATTTGCGATAGTTCAGGTAAGTACACTTGCCTTAAAGCTTGTGTATGTTAGTAAGCCAGTTAAGAAATTCTCATGTGATTCATTATCATTTATTGCTATTCTTGCTATTATCCATTGTTGGCATTCAAATTTCCTTATTTGCTTGGTATGTGTGTTCTTGGCGTAAGTGTGTCGATATAGTATCATGTGGCCTGCACTGGTTGGGGAAACTTGGGTATTTCCTATCGGAATTACTGCTACCCACAGTGTTGTGTGAACCTGGGTACTAATTGTGAAGGTGTCATGTGGCCCACACCAGTTGGGGAAACGCGAGCTACTCTCTGCAAGAGTGTTTGACTACCTCTGGTGTTGTGTGAACCTGGGCACTGGATTGTTGCAGTTATTATTGTGAATATGGACCGCTTATGACCTCTTTGACTCTTGGAATACGCATGCTTTTAATTGTTATCATTTCAGTCTACCTATCATTCACTTTTATCTATTTATATTCCTGTCTTTAAATTATTGCATGATATTTAGACTGCTTTATTTGATATTCATGAATTACTATGAAATTCTTCTGGCATTACTTTCGATTTCTCTCAGTTGCTCTCCGTCTAGTTTGTGATGGTGGGTACAGACATCCCGAAGTGCAGCAAGGGCAAGGGCCCTCTACTTGGCAATTTTCTTTGAGGACCTCTCAGAGTACGCGACTTCAGGATTAGATTAGATTTGTTTTATGCTTATTGCTGATTGCATGATGTTTTTATATATACGAGGTTGGTTATTGAACTGGGGATCATTTTTGAGATGGATACTATGAACACTCGGGGTTTCCAGATTTATATAGATTTCCTAATTTTCGTTTGATTGAGTTATTTCCCAATACTTGTTTAGTTTTTTCGTTGTGTATAATTGCAATAACTCTTTCATAAATTGTTAAATTGATTACTTGGAAGCTGACTAGGCTCGTCAGGCTCGCTGAGTATTGACTCGGGACCTGCACGGGTCTAGGCTTGGTGTACCCAAATGCATTGGGAATTTGGGGCCGTCACACAACGGCTCGGCTATATGCAAACCACTTTTTACTAAGGGCAACACACTTTTTTTTCACTTCACTTTCAAAATTGTCCTTCTTCCTTCTCACATTATGCACCCCACACAAATGCCACCTTCGACTCCGATGATCCCCTTCGACCACCGGCGACGTGAACTTGCAATTTCGAAGCCCACTACCATCGTAAGAGTTGATTTCTTCATATTTCTTGCTAAAAAATCATGCTTCGATCTCCACTGTTTTGAATGCATTTTATAGGGTTTGAATAAATTTTTTTCTTGCTTGGGCATTGTTTGTTTGCATTATTCGGTGGCTATTTACCATAAAAAGAGATGATGGATGTGTATGAGATACAGATGTGCAAGATAGAAAAGTATTTCTTGGGTTTTCATTCAATTTTTGTATTTTTTTTTTGTGTTCAAACCAAGGATTCCACCTCTAGTTTGGCCTCGCAAGGTCAAACAAATGGTGTTTGCATGGTTTGTTGAGGTCGACTGAAACATGTTTGTTCGGTTACCTATATGACCAAACAAACAATTGTATTTTTTTTGTCCAAACCAAGAATTCGTTTGGTTCGGCCTAGCATGGCCAACCAAATGGCTTATATTCGATTAAGCATTATAGATTGAAACATGTATGTTCGGTCTCCTATGACCAAACTGTTGAGTTTCTAACAGTAACACTAGACCAAATCAACTATTTTCATAGTTATTTTTAAATTTTTTTGTGATTCTTGATTGAGGGCCAAATTTAACACTGTGATTTACCATTTTGCAGGGAGATTTGTGTTTGACTGACTATCCTGACTACACCTAAACCAAATTCAAGGGGCAAATATGAGACTAAAAACTGTGGTTGTCCATTTGAAATAAATATCAAGGAACATGCAGATCTGTTGTGTATAAATTAGTATACACACCTAAATCAAATTCAAATTTTAATTTTCCAAAATAAACATTATTAGTTCACTTTAAATAATAATCAACCGGACACACTAGAATGAGCATCAATAGGTCGATATCATATGACCGAACACATATTTTTTTATCGAGCGTATACAACCAAAGTTGCTTATGTCTTGATAATTGATAATTCTTGGCATACCACATCCGGGGTATGTGTTGCGGGTGCCTTGTCATGTGACTCACCAACCTTTGGACTATCCCCCGTAGCCCTTCCCAACTCCTTTAATTTCCTATAAGATGTGGTTTGAGCTCTCCTACCCAACACATACACAACAACCAAAATTGCTGAACAAAATTAAAAAATTAAAAAAAAACAAGAACATTCAATTCATCGACCAAGTTTTGAACACTACTATGTTGTACGATCAGTATAGACCGATTGAATATGCATTGTTCGGTTACCTTAAACCAAATGGTGCATTTTAAATAAGTCATGTGTCACCAATCGAGCATCGACCATCAACAATACGCAACATCGACCAGCATACTCGATTAAAAACACCTACAAACATATACACAACCATCAAAATTGCTCATAACAGTACAAAATTGAACAAATAATCAAAATCTTACCTAACAAATCGAGTTGAACCCGAGTATGTCGTAAAGATCGACCACACATCCCCTCCGACAACCGCTTGAAAGAAGCGAGACCTAACATGTGAGAGAAGATCGATTGAGTTGATGCGAAGACGAAGCACAGCCGTGGGGTGACACGAAGATCGACCTAGGGCTTGCGTTCTCCTTCTTCTTTGCCATCAATGTCGAAAAAAAAAATCAATTTGGGGTACACAAGGGTAAGGACATTTTGGGAAGTAAATGTCTTTTATAGGATACCCTCCAATTTTGTGAAGTCATGTATATTTTTTAGATATTAAAAAATATAAAAAATTGTTAGATTAATTAAAATCCTTCGAGGTCGTGGTCGGAACACAAAAAACCGCCCTTGCAAAAAAATGTACTACTTCCCTTTGGGCCCTCGGTTGCAACGATTGTATGCGTACGAGTCAACGGCAAAACATATGCGATGGCATGGAGATCATTCCTCGCCGAGAAGATGTTATGCAACAACTTGTTTCGATTCGATTGCTTGGAGACATTTTAATGACGTCAATAGAGACTTTCGCCGCCGAGGTTCGGAATGTTCGTTTAGGATTGTGCACCGATGGTTTTCAAGTATTTGGGCTTTCGGGGAAATCGTACTCTTCGTGCCCGTGATTTTGACTCCTTACAACCTTCCACCGTCGATGTGCATGAAATGCGAGTTTATGTTCTTAACGGTTATCGTTCTGGGACCGACCAGCCCAAAGCGAGAAAATCGACGTGTTCCTTCCGGCCACGCTTGTGAAAGAGTTGCAAGATTTATGGAACAATGGTGTGATTACATACGACGTTTCCACAAAGACAAATTTTCTCATGCGAGTTGCCCTTTTATGGATTTGTTAGTGATTTCCCTGCATATAGCATGTTGTCGGTTGGAGCACACATGGTAAGTACGCTTGTCCATATTGTATGGAGGATACAAATGCATTTCAATTGCGAAATGGTGGTAAGACATCGTGGTTCGTTGTCACCGTCGTTTCTTAGCGAAGTCATCACCATTAAGGAAAGACAAAAAAATTTCATTAGAGGCAAAATGGTCATAAATGATGATCCGCCCGCTTTGCGTTACGGTGAAGAAATTTTGGCGAGAAATTGAATCGTTAGGCTTGATGAAAGTGACAGAAATCGGAGGCGATTCGCGTGAATGGGCGGATAGCTAAGAATTCGGGATGGAGGAAGAAAAGCATATTACGGGACTTGCCGTATTGGAAGACAAACTTGATTCGCCACAACTTAGATGTCATGCACATTGAGAAAAATGTTTTTGACAACATATTCAACACTATTATGTGTGTACCGGGCAAGAGTAAGGACAATGCGAAAGCGAGACAAGATATTTGTGAATATTGTCACCGACCTTCTCTACACATTGATTCGGCGACAAATACTTACATCCTTGGATGCTATGCTCTTGATACATCAAAAAAACAAAAATTGTGCGAGTGGGTTGAAAAGTTGCGTTTTCCGATGGTTACGCTTCGAATCTTGGTCGATGTGTGGATCCAAAGAAAGCTGCGAATGTTCGGCATGAAGAGCCATGATTGTCATATTTTCATGCAACGGTTGATACCAATTGCATTCGAGAGAACTCCTCCCAAACCCGGTTTGGGTTGCAATTAAGCGAATTAAGCCTTTTTTTCCGATCCCTAGCTGCGCGAAATGTGTCAGTCTCAAAGATATGGAGGTCTTAGAGTCGAAATACCAAAAATCATTTGCAAGTTGGAGAAAATATTCCCTCAAGCTTATTCGACTCTATGGAACACCTACCAATCCACTTGGCCTACGAGGCTCGTCTGCGCCGGTCCGTTCAATTTCGATGGATGTATCCATTTGAGAGGTACTATCTTGAGCCCTTGAAATTATTTTCCCATTCAATAAGTTTTAAATCAACACTTCCTATAACATTCATACGGGTACCTTAAACATTTGAAGAACAATGTGCGGAACAAAGCGAAGGTAGAGGGCTCCATGTGTAATGCTTATTTGGTCGAAGAGGTCACATCCTTTTGTTCTTACTACTTTGAAGATCACGTCTTTACATTGCATGACAAAGTGCAACGTAATGACGATGGCGTATCGGGCCCACACCGCATTTTGTCGGTAATTTCTCAATTTTCACTTATCCTGGTCGACCCATTGGCAAGTCGAAGGAGCGGTACTTAACAGAGCGGGAGTTTAATGCCGCTCATTCGTACATCTTTGCTTAATTGTCCGAGAGATCACTCCTTACGTCCGGTACATCCGTCACTTTCATTCAATATTAGTACATTCATTGTTCATATTTTACTAAGACAACCTACTTACATGTTCCGGACCAATCGGTGGATGATGAGGCGGTGTACCTCAATGTGGCGGGTGAGTGTCCCCAAAGGACGTGTCTACGGTCTCGGGTCTTTAGGGAGAAAGAAGAGGAGATATGCGAGATCTGAGTGCTAGCACGTCGAGATGCGGGATATGGTGCGCGTGCGAGTTCAATGTCGTTGCGGAAGCAACTACGAAAGGTTATGGAGTTCATGCGGCGGCATCTCGGGATGAACATGGACGGAGCGGGCCTATCTGAATAACAACCACCAGCCACCACTAAAACTTGGCCACCTCATGACCAGCAAGCGGTATGCGCAAATAGATCCGGTCGATCCACCACAACAAGGGGACAATGTTGAGCGTGAGACGTAAGCGTGGCTTACGAGAGATGAAGCGAGCTTGGTGATACATAGGTATTTTACTTGTTGCTTGTGTAAATTCTTCGCATAACTTTATGATTGACATTTCTTTTTGTGCATATTTAGATTGATTGGAAAGGTAAAGTTAATGTGGCAAATGTGTTGCAAAATCGATGTCCATATCTTTATCTCTCTCCATCATGGTGTGTTCTTTGCAAACGAGATAATGAAACAATTGATCATGTGTTTCTTGATGCTCGGTATCACATCGGATTTGGAAGGAGATGATCTCGAAAGTGTACAGGGTTGATTGGAAGAACGCACAGAAGTTTACATGATTGCTTGGATGATGGAGAGGCTCACACTTTGAAAGGTCGAAGAGGAAATTTGGTCCATATGGGAGGAAAGGAACAATAGAATTTTTTCATGATAGGAACGTCTTGGGTGGAAATTTTTCATGATACGATTCTGCTTTTTTTTTTTCTTTTCTTTTTCTCTTTTCTTTTGCTATGAAAAGGTGTGGTTTGCATAGATATAGATATATACTTTTGTATCTTTGAGGTGAAGTGAAGAAAATTTGGGCTTTGTGTGTGAAGTGCTCTCTCTAAATTTGAAGGTCAATTAAGTCTAAAAGACTTCCTCAAAAAAAAAAAAAAAAGGTCACATAAAAGATGTTTGGTTGTATTTGCGGGTATAAGAAAAGATGACATCGGTTATAGGCTTGTAAAGAGAGGAAAAAGCGCATGAGTGGCATATTTGAGGAATGCGAATCGAAGTTGCCCATTGCTTTATGACATTAATATGCGTGAACCTTACGGATCGAAATTGTACCTCATAAAGTAGCAATGCCTTTACAATATTGTCAACACTATTAAAGCGTAAAATGACATTATATTAAAGTGATCATGAAGTCTTACGTGTTCTTTCCATCTTTCACGATTGTCTTGTGCTAAATTGCCAAATACTATTTTGCTTTGCTAGCAATCTTCTTGGTTTTCTCATTACGCTTCTAAATACTCGTCTGTTTGACAAATCACTTCTTGCTTCTCGACCATTGTTATCTCGATGAAGGTATCTTCACCAATCTAATCTCTTACACATTCAAAGTTTTACCACGACACATTCAATGGATTTGTATGAGAACTATTGACAATGGAGGATAGAGAGTTTGAAGTGCAAATGGCTTTACTCTTTAGGAAATTATGGTAAAAACGGTTTGTGTCAAGGTAAGAAACATGCGTTTCGTGTATATAAAATTAGTATATATAATAAATTAGTATATATAATATGTGGGAGTATTCTTGACACAAGGCAAACAATTAGTGAAATGCTTAAACTCGATTATTCATGATCACTACCGCGTGCCTTCTAGGCAACCACATTTTTTTCATCGGTTAGCGAAGAAAAGTCCTACCAAAAAATAAGAAAAAATAATCATAGACGCTTTTCATCAATTCCCAAATGTAAGGTACTTGTCAACGTTGCAAGCTCATTCTGTCAACATTAACGTTTTTTTGTTTTTTTTTTCAACACTGTCAACATTAATGTTGAAAGCTCATTCTGTCAACGCTTTATATTATTACTACTTTTCAATCACAATATTTGTCAAAGAACAGTCACCGCCAAGAGTTTGGAGCACAAGATATGGGAGTTGGATCAAGACTCGAGAGCCCCCACTGTACACACCCCACACTTTCATAAGGACCTGATTTTGAGTGCACTCTAAATTTAAATTTTACCCCAACATTTTACCGAAATACCTTTTCATCTCAATCGAAGCATCTAACTCCAAAACTTTAGTCGAGACAACTGTGTTTAGGTTTGGCGGCATATGACTGAGACTTACCTTTTAGGTTCAGTTTTGTCCAATTAAACTTTTTTGATAAAATTTAGTTGACAACTGCCTATCGAAAGATTCAATTAGTTCTAACCAACTCTCACTAATTAAAGGTTCAATGGGCTCTAACTAGCTCTCCAACTAGAGGTTCGGCGGGCTCTCATTGACTCTACAACTAAATATTCGAACCTGCGAGGCCGAACCACTAGACGATGTCCTAAAAATCACAAGAATAAAGTATGTAAAGGTCAAGGCCGGTTTAAGTATTTAAGGGGCTGGGGTGAAATTATAATTTGGAGGTCCTTAATTATAATTAAATGTTTGATAAATAAATACTATGTACTCACATACAAAGTCATGTATTTAGGCATTTATTTCCCTTTAAAAAAAAATTAGCCCTTTCAACTTGTTTTCTCATCTGAGACTTTTACTGATTGTCATCATCTTAAACTCAATATGATATGCTATGTGATATTGATATAAGAAGTTGGAGGTTTAAGTTTCAAAAGTGTTGGTTTTTGTGGGCCCCACACAAAAATAGAAAAGTCCAACACATAAAGTAACAAATTGGAGTTTGAATAGGAATCTGACAGAGAGAAAATAGGAAGTGAAGAAATATATATGAGTCGATATTGTTGTGCGACTAGGAGACCGAAAAATAAGAGGTATTCGAGAGAAGTCAACTAGTAGTTCGGCTTGGTGTGCGCATAGGGGAATATGTGCATTATCTCTCTAAAGTTTTCTCTCTACATTGAAGAACAACAAGATCTTGAATCCGAAGACTCGCGGTGAAGGCTTTGGTGATTTCTTGGTGTTCAAGAAAAGAGGTGCAAGGGTTTGATACAATTGGGGTAGTATTCTTTGTTCTTAGTGTTATCATCTAAGTTCTTGGAAGAGGTATTTTATGTATTACTTCATTGTTGGTGAATCTCATTAAATTGAGATATCTTGTACTCTTTGTTGACATAGTGGATTGTTCGGAGTTTGGCCCGTGGTTTTTACCTCTGATTTGGAGGGTTTTCCACGTTAAATCTTTTGTGTCTTGTGGTGTGTTGATTTGGTGCATAGATCGTGGTTTGGTGGAATTTATTATTCATCTGTTTCATTATTAGAAGGGGTTGAGTAAAAACCCCAACAAGTGGTATCAGAGCCGCGGTCAGTTTGTGTTCTGGGAATCTTTGTGGGAATCAAGATGGTGGATGATGATGATAAAGCAAGCAATATGGTCAAGTTGACGGCTACGAATTATTCAATTTGGCAACCGATGATGGAAGATCATCTTTATTGCAAGGATTTATTTGATCAATTGAATTTGGACAAAACAAGCCAGAGAAAATATCGATGTTAATTGGAGGAAGTTGCTCAGAAAAGCTGCTGGGACTATTCGAAAGTGGATCGATCTCGTATTTATCACCATGTCAAGCAAAGAGGTTGATGCACAGAGTTATGGAGAAAATTGCGAGAATATGTGTGAGAGGAAGGGGCTCGAACAAGGCTTCTCTAATTAGAAGGCTTGTTAATATGAAGTACAAAGATGGGCGGTCGATGATAGAGCACTTGAATGATTTGAAGCATTGATCAATCAATTAAGTGCTATGAAGATTGTGCTTGAGGATGAGTTACAAGCACTTTTACTCTTGAGCTCGTTGCCGAAAGGCTGGGAAACCTTGGTGGTGTCTCTAAGTAATTCGTGCTCCAGGCGGTGTCTTGTCTTCATCCATAGTGCGGGATAGTCTCTTTGACGAGGAGACTAGGAGAAAGGATAAAGGCATTGAAACTTCACAAGCTCTTGTTACTCTTTGCAGAACATAGAGGCGAAGTCGGTCTAGAGGTCGAAGGGGCGGAGTAAATCTAGAGGCAAGTCTCAAGGAAAAGGAAAATTCTCTTGTTATCACTGTGTGGCAAGGAAGGACACATAAAGAAAAATTGTAAAGTGTGGAAAAGAGAACGAATGATGAGAAAAATCAAAATAAAGCGAATGATCAGAGTACTACGGCTGCTATATCAGATGCAATTGAAGACTTGGTTGTGCTTTCTTTAGTTGAGGATCAAGGTCATGTCACTAATACAGATAGTGAATGGGTTGTTGATTCTGCAGCATCCTTCCATGCTACTCCGAGGAAGGATTTCTTCTCTGTTTATCGAGCAGGGAATTTTGGTAAGGCAAAGATGGGGAACAAACGGTTTTGCGAGATATAGTTGGCATTGGAGATGTCTTTGTGCAAACAAATATGGGTTGCACGGTAATTCTAAAAGATGTGCGACATGTTCCGGATCTGCGTCTGAATTTGTTTTCTACTCATGCTATGGACCTAGATGGTTACTACAACATCTTTGGGGGCAAGGAGTGGAAACTCACCAAAGGCTCAATGGTTGTTGCTAGAGGAAAATTGAGCTATACACTTTACAAAACTCAATTGAAGACCGTCAGAGGTGACCTAAACGCAATTGAAGATGATTCTTCACCAGATTTGTGGCATAGGCGGCTAGGTCACTTGAGTGAGAAAGGGTTGCAGGTGTTGGCAAAGAATTCTCATATTCCCTTTGCCAAAGGTAAATATTTGAACCCTTGTGATGATTGCTTATTCGGTAAGCAACATAGAGTTTCTTTTTCTTCATCATCTGAAAGAAAAAGAAATTTACTTGAGTTAGTATACTCTGATGTTTGTGGTCCCATTGATGTGGAAACTATGGGAGGTGGCAAATACTTTGTTACTTTTATTGATGATGCTTCACGGAAGGTTTGGGTGTTTGTGTTGAGAACAAAATGTCAGGTTCTTGAGTACCTCAAAAAGTTTCATATGATGGTGGAACGAGAAAAAGGCGTATCTTTGAAGTGCCTTCGTAGTGATAACGGGGGAGAATACACTTCAAAGGAGTTCGAGAATTATTGCTCAGAACATGGAATCAGACATGAGAAGAGGCTGTTCGGTACTCCTCAACATAATGGTGTTCTTGAAAGAACAAACAAAACCATCCTTGATAAAGTCGGATGTATGTTAAAAATGGCTAAGTTGCCCAAGTCGTTTTGGGGTGAGGCTCTCGATCGCTTGCTACTTGATGAATCGCTCTCCTTCAAGCACCATTGGAGTTTGATGTTCCGAGAGAGAGTTTGGTGCCTGGGAAAGATGTTACTTACTCTCACTTGAAGGTGTTTGGATGCAAGGCATTTATGCATGTGCCTAAGGAGCAGAGACGAAACTTGATGATAGAACTGTCCGTGTATCCTCTTGGGATTTGGAGATGCGAGTTTGGTTATAGGTTATGGGATCCAGAGAAGAAAAAGATTGTCGGGTCCGGGGATGTGGTCTTTCATGAATATGAGACCATAGCAGATTTGAAGACATCAAAGAAAATCATAGTTGATGATGATGATGTTTACGGATTGGAGTCTCCTTCCATTGCGATGCCACACATGAGGGAGACTCATTTGAAGAACATATAGGTTGATGTGCAGAACCGGTTGAAGATGATGAGCGGGGGAGCAAACTCCTCCACCAACAAGCTTTAGTTGAACCTTCACTTAGAAGATGCGAGAGAGGGTTGCTTCCTTCTACTAGGTACCCTAGTTCGAATTATGTTACAATTACGGAAGAGGGGAGCGAGAGAGCTTCCGGGGAGTTCAGATTCACAAAGACAAAGCTCAATGGATGAAAGCAATGCGGGAGGAGATGAGTTCTTTGAAGAAGAACAATACTTATGGTTTTGGTGGAACTTCCAAAAGGTAGAAAACCTTTGAAGAATAAATGGGTGTACAAGTTGAAGACAGATGGAGATAAGCTAGTAAAACATAAAGCTCGTTTGGTAGTGAAGGGGTTCAATCAGAAGAAAGGAATTGACTTTGATGAGATTTTTCCCCTGTTGTGAAGATGAGTTCTATTCGAGTGATTTTGGGTCTGACTGCTAGCTTGGATCTTGAGCTTGAGCAGTTAGATGTGAAGACTGCATTCCTCCATGGTGATTTGGAGGAAGAGATTTATATGGATCAACTTTGAAGGATTTGAAGTAACGGGAAAAACATATTTGGTTTGCAAGTTGAAGAAGAGCTTGTATGGACTTAAACAAGCTCCAAGGCAGTGGTATAAGAAATTTGACTCTTTCATGATGGGTCAAGAGTACACTAGAACAGATGCAGATCATTGTGTCTACTTTAAGAAATTTTCAGATGGGAAGCTTGTGATCTTGTTGCTCTATGTTGATGATATGTTGATAGTGGGGCATGATGTTTCCTTGATTGGAAACTTGAAGAAAGAATTATCGAGTTCTTTTGATATGAAAGACCTGGGGCCGGCAAAACAAATTCTTGGCATGCAGATTATTCGTGACAGGAGATCCAAAAAGTTATGGGTGTCACAGGAAAAGTATGTTGAGCAGGTCTTGAGCAGATTCAATATGAACAATGCTAAGCCAGTTAGCACACCTCTTGCTAATCACTTCACACTTAGCAAGAAATCATGTCCCTCTACTTTTATAGATATAGCGGAGATGTCAGATATTCCTTACTCCTCTGCAGTTGGGAGTTTGATGTATGCGATGGTTTGCACCCGACCAGATATTGCTCACGCAGTTGGTGTGGTCAGCAGATTTCTCTCAAATCCTGGAAAAGTTCATTGGGAAGCAATGAAATGGATTTTGAGATATTTGAGAGGTACTTCGAAGATGTCTTTATGTTTTGGGGGCTCGAAACCTATTTTGGAGGGATATACAGATTCGAGATATGGCGAGGTGACCTTGATGGCGAGAAAATCTACTTCGGGGTATGTGTTCACTTTTGGGGGAGTGTATCTTGGCGAGTCAAAATTGCAAAAGTGTGTTGCTTTGTCCACGACAGAGGCAGAATATATTGCTATAACTGAAGCAAGCAAAGAAATGCTTTGGTTGAAAAGATTCCTTCAAGAGTTGGGGTTGAAGCAAGAAGATGGGTATGCAGTGAATTGTGATAGTCAGAGTGCTCTAGATTTGAGCAAGAATGCTACTTATTATTGCCGCACTAAGCATATTGATATCCGATACCATTGGATTCGAGAAGTTGTGAATGATCATGAGATGAGTCTGAAGAAGATTCACACTGATAAGAATCCAGCTGATATGTTGACGAAGGTGGTGACTCGTGAGAAGCATCAGTCCTGCACCAAGTTGGTGGGGCTGAGTTGTTATTGAGCATCAAATATGATTGAGATCTCCCCATGTGTTGGAGGGGGAGATTGTTGGTTTTTGTGGGCCCCACACAAAAATAGAAAAGTCCAACACATAAAGTAACAAATTGGAGTTTGAATAGGAATCTGACAGAGAGAAAATAGGAAGTGAAGAAATATATATGAGTCGATATTGTTGTGCGACTAGGAGACCGAAAAATAAGAGGTATTCTAGAGAAGTCAACGAGTAGTTCGGCTTGGTGTACGCATAGGGGAATATGTGCATTATCTCTCTAAAGTTTTCTCTCTACATTGAAGAACAACAAGATCTTGAATCCGAAGACTCGCGGTGAAGGCTTTGGTGATTTCTTGGTGTTCAAGAAAAGAGGTGCAAGGGTTTGATACAATTGGGGTAGTATTCTTTGTTCTTAGTGTTATCATCTAAGTTCTTGGAAGAGGTATTTTATGTATTACTTCATTGTTGGTGAATCTCATTAAATTGAGATATCTTGTACTCTTTGTTGACATAGTGGATTGTTCGGAGTTTGGCCCGTGGTTTTTACCTCTGATTTGGAGGGTTTTCCACGTTAAATCTTTTGTGTCTTGTGGTGTGTTGATTTGGTGCATAGATCGTGGTTTGGTGGAATTTATTATTCATCTGTTTCATTATTAGAAGGGGTTGAGTAAAAACCCCAACAAAAAGGAGGCAAGATAAGTTGGTTTCATTCTTATAAAAAAAGTACACGAAAATCTTTATTAGTGACATTTTATTATTTAATTAACAATAATTATCCTACCAAAAAAAATTAACAATAATTCTTACTTATGAAAAATAAAACTTTTATTTATATATATTATAATTTTTTTAAAAAAGTGGGCCCAAACACGGGCAGAGCTCGGGGCAGTCACCCCACTCGCTCCTGTTGAGGGCCGACCTTAGTAGAAAAATGATGGTGGGGTGCACAAAACGAGAGGAAAGAATGGCTAGGCGCACTAATTATAGTGAAAGACCTGAGGTTCATTTTGCATTTTTAATGACGTTTTTAAAAGTTCGACTTTTTCAAGGAGGTGCCTTTATGAAAGTATGAGGTGCATATAGCGGGGCTCTATAATTGTATAACTTCTCTTTATTCAAATATATATAATTTTATAAGTAAGTATATATCTCTAACGCTAAATTAATGTGAACGTAGGTGGCTTAGAATTCAAAATGTGTACGTCGAATTACCAACCTCATTCAGTTTCAATGTCGTTGACGAGTCAACATTGAGCAATTGAATTCAATCTACAGCCTTTTTTGTACCCAAATTAGGAGGCCTAACAAGAAACATTGTGGTTTGAACTTTATACGTATATTATATTAGCAGGATGTAGATGTTCAATTACAGCTCTTAACCCACATCCAACGCGCTCGAAACAACAGAGAAAGAAAATGTGGTGACTTTTCTTTTTTCTTTTTTGATTTAATGTAAAGCAAGTGTGTTTGACAAGTACTCTGTTTTAATGGTCAAGGCATCAAGCTCGGATGATGGTACGGAGTGGCAATGAAATATGTCATCAAGCATACGCGCTAATAACGTAATGCTAACACTTCGAAAAAAATAAAAATAAAAAGAAAAGAAAAAGTAATGCTAACACAGCCGGTTACCTCCTTCAAATGGGGAAAATGTCGTGGTCTCTAATCGGGGAACCTAGTTCTTTGACAAAAAAAAAAAAAATAATAATAATTCGGGGTACCTAGCTTCATTTTATTTTTTTTTTTGAATTATAATGTTGGGATGCTTTCTCCTAACTTCTATAGAATTAATCAAATCAAAATAAAGGCACAAAAAGGTTCGAACACCGATAAACATGAAAAACACAAGAAACAACCTCATTGTGATGACATTTTATCATTGAAATTAAAATTATAAAATTTTGACAAAAAAGTGGACTACCATGTCCAAATTGTTAAGAGAAAAATAGATTTCATATGATAGATTACTTCCTAAATGAAATTCATATCCTATTGTACATCTTAATGTGTATCTCGTAATTAATTGAAAATAAAAATGTGTGGCTCGTGTTTCCTATGTTAGAAAATAATCGTTCTTCTTTAAATAATGCCTGCATTAGTTACTCTCTTTTTATTCCTTTTTGAGGAAAGATTGGTTAATATCTTATTATTGAACAAAAACATAATTTTTACAAATAATAATTTGTTATTTGCTTCTACGTAATACATTTTTTTAGGCCGGCTATGTGCACCCCAGTCAACACTCAGGGCACCCTATTTTTTTTTCCAATTGTATGTGTAATGACTCATGTGCCCTCCAACCTAAATCTACAACAAAAACTCAAAAAATCAGAATTATCAAGGCACCTCACCCCGTTTTTGAGCTCGGTCAATCCCGTTCAATCCCTATACCTCGATTTCGTCGACATCGGTCACCACTTTATTGGCTGAAAGAGTTTATACAAGGTCGGGATCCTCATTTATTTTTCAGTTTTTGAGGGTTTGAATCTTGCGTTTGGTGTGTTTTGGTGTTGACAATGGTGGTGTTTGATGATTCTCCTTTACTTAAGGTTTCGCGCAAATCATTTGGTGTTTTAGTGTACAATGGATGAACAAAACCCAAGTGAGGATGAATCAAGGCAGTTGGAGGTGAGTTTTAAAGTTTTTTTTAGGTCTAGGGTTTCCCAATATGAAAATGTACCACGTAAACGATTGTTTCGGCCATACATGATCGAGATTTCTGTAAATATATTGGTGACACAAAACCAAGAATTAAGCGTAATTCTCTGTAGTAGATAATCGAACATTTTTTGTAATAGATTGCTAGTGGACTCGGTGGTCATATGCCGAGATATATTGAATGGTCTCGGTTGTGCCCTACCGAAACTACCTTTTATGTGTCGGACCTGTACTATCGAGAATTGCATTTTTAAGGATTTTCTAACTTCTAACACCGAGTACTTATGATATTTGAATTTTTCTTGCAGGAAGTACCATCGACAAGTGCGTTTGAAGATATCTCTTATCTTTTCAAATGGGAGACACCATTTCAAACTAGAAAAGAGTCACTCGAATGGGTTCAAGAGACAGGTCGTGCTAAGAGTTTGTCCTAGTTGCAAAGAAGTCTGATGCCGGAGGGAATGGTTGTAGGGGAAGGGTCACAATTGCATGTGAGAGATCTACAACATATAGGGGTATTTCCTAAAGAGTTGGAATTGCTAAAGCTGAACTAATTGAAAAGATACCACATAAGTTGACTAACGCAGAGGAAGAGGAGGACAACACAAGACCAAACACTGGTATGAAAAAATGTCAGTGCCCTTTTCTTATTCAACTCAAGGAACACCCAGACTCATATTAGTATGTAAGTGTGGTATGTGGCATGCATAACCACAACTCTGCGAATTACTTGAAAGGGCACTCATATGCTGGAAGATTGACTCAGGATGAGTCTGTTATTTTGGATCAGATGAGTAAGGCTAATGTTAGGCTACGGCAGATCCTAAATACTTTGAGGCAAGGGATAAGAACAATGCTTCAACATTGCGGACAATATACAATACACGACAAAGGAATCGAATTAAAGAAGCTGGTGGGAGAACTCAAATGCAACAACTCTTACATTTATTGGAAGACAATATGTATCTATCATGGCATAGGAAGGGCCCCGAATCGAATGTAGTTACAGACTTGTTTTGGTCCCATCCTGACTCCATCAACTTGTTGAGGTCTTTTCCATACGTTCTTCTAATGGACTACACATATAAGACCAATAGGTACCGATTGCCATTATTGGAGATTGTTGGGGTCATTTCGATAGACATTACATTCTCGGTTGGGTATTATTTTTTATCTTCGGAGACTATGTCCAACTACACATGGGCATTGAACATTTTAAGAGGTTTACTAGACGAGTGGCCTACACCTAGTGTTTTCTCACTGATAGAGAATTGGGCCTTATTAATGCAATTGAAGAAGTTTTTCCACAATGTTCCCACTAGCTTTGTACATGACATATCAACAAAATGGTGTTGACCAACACCAAAAAAGATGTTCGCACGAAATGAGGGCTTTTAACTTTTCAATAAGAGGTGGATGGATTTTATGTATGCTATGACCGAAGCATCATTCGAGCTTATGTTGGCTACCTTACATGTTGAGTATGCAGATGTGAAAGGTCTGCTTAATTATTTGGAGGATACTTGGTTGCGGGATTACAAGAATATATTTGTACGTGCATGGACAAATCCACTTTTTCATCTTGAAGAAACCACGACGAAAGGGTTGAGTCTGCACATTCCACTCTTAAACAGCATCCAGCACATGTACTGCAGACTTCGAGGCGTTATGGAGTGTAATTCATGGAATGCTAGACATACAACATAACAGGATCAAATCGTCATTTAAGGTTAGTTTGAATGTTGTGCAACATGGATATATGGATAGATTGTATCGCCATTTGCGAGGTTATGTATCCCTGAAAGCGCTTAAGTTGATTCGTAACGAGGTTGAACGTGGGGTGAATGTCGGGATAGACCGGAGCTTATGTGGTTGTAACCAACGTACCACTTATGGGTTTCCGTGTGTACATGAGCTTAATGTACATATTTTGGCCGGTTCACCTATACCACTTGAAGACATACATGTGTATTGGCAGAAGTTGAGTATGGTACCCGATGCATTAGTGAATCGGACTACCTATAACTTGAATGACGAGCTTCAAAGAGTTGTGTCTAAGTTTGAAACATTCGTTGATTAGGATTCCCGTGCTAGGACTATTCAACAACTAAGAGAGATTAGTTGTTCTTCCTCAACGTCATGTATTGCACCACAGGCAAAAGTGAAAATAAGGGGGAGACTGAGTCTCGATAGTTTTGGTAATTCTGTTATATTGAGCAAGAAAATGAAGAAAGGGAAGAGAGGGATGAAGAGGAAAGCCGAGGAAGATGATACTTCTACGACGAGAGATTCAAATGGCTTTGAGTATGTTCTTACACCTGCTGAGGTAGCCAGTGATCGAAGGAAAGGAAAACAAGTTAGGAATAAAGTACATCGTATACGTGGGGCATCTATGGGAGTATCTAAGATTGGATTCATTCATACTATACAACTGGATTGGACTCAACATGTTGAGACTACAGTAAATATGGGTAGCGATGGAAATTATGACTTCAGTTGTGCTGTCGCTGGTCTTGGATTCTAAGACATAGATGGTTGGAAGAGGGTTAGAACAACTATGGTTAATGAACTACAAGAGAACCAAGTGTTTTGAAAGGATTTGCTTGGGAGTTACTTCTACCAAGTTAAGGGAATTGTACCATTCTTTGAAGGTAGGGATGTCGGGTCCAACAAGTGGATGAACCTTCCAGACATGGGACTTCTAATTGCAACAACATTTAATGTTGTACTTGTCAACATGTCATATGGTTGTTGCATGACATTTCTTCCTCTACGTAATGCCCATCCGCCTATGAAAGATCGGGTAGTTATTGGCATTACAAATGTCAACGACACTCATTGGGTTAGGGTAAGTTTTTAAAGTTTGTTTCAAATTTTGGTTAATATGTCAACGTAAGTTACTTATTCTTTCTTTTATGTTACTCTTCCATTTGACAAGTCATATTCAAGCCTAATGCACCGGTTCCCCCTGTATTCTTGGTGTGGAAGACCTTCGCGAATGTTGATGCTCAAGGGTCGGGGTTTTGGTATTAACATCCAAGCACAAGTCTCGATTCAATCTTCTCATCTACACGTGCCCTTCGTGGTAGATTTAGCGTCGCCTTAAGCAAATCACATAGTAGATTATTTTGGGAATGTTCGGCAAACTTGAATTGATGTTGTTAAATGAATATTATGTCTTCCAAACTTGGCATGATGCTTTTGTGTACTTTTGTTGATGTATGTAACTTGAATTGATGTTTGTTGAATGGATAAATTCATGATATGCCAAGTTGATACTCTCAATTAAAGGTTTGGTTACAGAAGGTCGAAAACTACCCCCAAGTCTCGGACATACAAAACCGTAACACCCATTGGAATCTCGGTCATTAAGGTTCGTGAGCAGCCAACAATGGGTTGCTCTAAATACTTCGGTTACATGACATCGAGATTCTTGCTAAATTACGATGACAGATGACCGAAAAGTAGACCATAGTAACTAAACAATATAACCGATTAACTGCAAATAATTGCGGTAGTATGTGGCTGACTTAATGTGTGTTCCTTGCATGTGAGCATCAGTCAAAGGCAACCGAGACCCTTATTTACCAATCGGTTGTGCATCACCGAGACTAATCCATGAATTACAGATTGACATAACCGATTTTATCTGCAAAATTGTGATAATAGGAGGCCGAGTCGTTATGCATAATCGTTGCATAATAATCTCGGTGATGAACTATCGAGACCATACCATAAGTTTCGGTACCACATGACCGTAATTTAGACATTACTTCCTGTTGTGCATGACCGAGACTATATAAAATTCGGCAAATATGGTAGTGTTCACATGGAGGCGACCGAGCTCAATGGACCAATCACGGTCATGCATAACCGAGAACTCTCAGTAGTTTTCGCTCCTGCGTGGCCGTGGATTTCTCTGTGGTAACTTATTGCAAACATGGCAGTGACAAAAATACAACAACAAATAGTAGTAGTAGAACACATTAATTCAAATATGACCAACAAGTCAAACATTATCAATTCAATAGAACAATACCGAAGAAGGTAACAAATACCAAATTAACAAGTTAAACATCATCCATCATCAAATACCAAACAAGTTAAACAATACCAAATGAATAAGACAAACAACATGTTTTTTCACTGGAGCCTTTTTTCTTTCTTCTCCTTGCGACTAACATATGTTGTCGCGGGGGGCTTCCTCTTAGGCGGCTGGCTAGAACTTGGGATGGGCAGGGGGCATTCTTTCTCACTGAAGGCTCGATAGAACTTGGGGTAGGCACATTTTCGGTTGGGGTACGGTCATGCTGTGAAGGAGCAGTAGGTGCACTCAGTGTTGTGGTGTTGGTCGTGGTGGTGGTGGTACCAAGACCCCTACCCGTCAAGTAGTCCACGACATCATTTGCCATTTTCTCATCGGCCTCCATCTTGGCCATACCTGCTGACAAGTCTATCCATGCTAATACGTTATCCAATACCCGTCGATTACGCTGTTCAAAACCAATAGAGAAACTATGAATCAATAATACAAAAGAAATGTGATAAACCAACTTAAATTCAAATGGTTGCAAGGTTCTTACCTCAAATAACTCATTATCACCAACTGTATCAGGGAAGTCATCACTGTGCGCGTTAGGTTCTCAATGGTAGGATGTGAAACTCGTGTGAACCATGACAGATATTCTGGTGCAGCCATGAACTTGAACCTCGCCTTCTCCCCTCGATTTTTAATGGAGAGTGAATGGCTACGCCACCTTTCCTAATTCTTCGGTTGGAATGAGTACTTAACTGAGTATTTCATTGCAGTGCGGCCTCAATTTGCTTCGAGGGGGCGATATGGAGATGACGGTATTCCTTGAACATGGCCAGCTATCGAAGGAACCTCTCCAGATGGTATGGCTCCACAACTTCCATGTACTTCAGACAACCAGAGTAGAAGGCTATCGATAGAACAATACCGCTTGTCCTGATGTCACTGTATGGATCCCACATCACCTACACCAATGAAACAAACAATTTATATTAAAATATGAAGTTTGATAAATTGGAATATCAAACTTAAAGTAATAAAACAAATTACCTCACTTGGCCGTAACCTATCAAGGGTCCTACGAATACTACTTAGCTTGTCCACATTAGCTACCGTCTCATGTTTCTTTACCCACCTCGAGACACGTGGTTGAAGGTGGTCCATGTATTTCGCATTCAACACAGCAAACTGGAATGGGAAGTGCTCGTATACCCATCCCTAAAAGGAATCAAGAAAAATAAAAAAAGTAGTGGATTTGTATTGGCCGATTCACAAGTAATGCACAAGAAATATGTACCTCGAACAAAGTTAGGTACCCTGCAATCTGCGACACTTCTACCCTGGTGGCTGACCTGAGATGACGGTAAAGATAAGCTAGAGCAGTAGCACCCCATGCGTAAGTCCCGACCTCATCCAAGTTCTCCAGAAGCTTTAGTAATGAAATTGAAACTCGTGACCCACTCTTATCGGCGAATAAGGTGCAAGAGAGCAAGTACAAAAAGTATGCACGTGCAGTGCATTTCACTGGAGGGTACGTAGTAGGAGAACTGGAAGTAGTGGACTTGGACTTGGGTAGGAAAAAACGACTCTTCAGCCAAACTACTCGCACTGTGAGACTCTTCGTAATGTTAACCTCTTCCTATGCTTCGTCAGGAGAAACCCCGAGCAGTTTCGAAACTAACTCAATCGCATCCTTGTGGGACTCCTCTGTGTACCTTGAAAAATTCTCAACCGCCACCACCTTGCCCGTCACTGGAATCTTCAATAAAATGTTTACGTCCTCGAACGTGATGGACATTTCACCAAAGGGTAAGTGAAATGTATTGGTCTCCGGCTACCACCGCTAGACAAAAGCTAATATCACCTCCTTATTGGTCTTCCGATAGGAGTAGTATATGAGTGGAGCCAAACCCGACCTCTGAATGACTCTTTGCAGTCCCTGGGTGTCGGGGTGACAAGACTGCAAATCCCACTCAGCTATTTGAGCCACGTGGTTTATGCACTTAAGCAACGGTCAATGCTGCAAAAAAACATAATTCATAAATACATTATCGTATATGAATAGCAAAAGTAATAATTTGATTGAAAATGAATTGATATTTTGCCAAAAAAGGCTACATACCTCATTATTCCAAATTGCATGCCGCAACATGATCCGTAAAACTCTTCAACAAAGAACAGTCAATAGGACCGCTAGGGAAAGGAGCAGATGGGTCATCTTCGGGCTCTACAACCTTCCCACCAACAACACCGCTACTACTCCTAGTTGCTTGTGGTTGAAATGTGGTGGTTTCTTCCATTGCTGGCCTGCGGGCCTCATCCCCGTCGGCACCACCCCGACTACCGCTCCCCACGGGGATATGAGATGCCTCATTCTCGACGTTATCCCTCACTAGTCTGCGTCCACGTACACCCCCACCAACTTGCACTTTTGCCTTTCGATATGATGAAGTCTGTGCCTTCCTCTTACCACGAATAGCACGACGAGGAGTAGCGAGGAGTAGCGAGGAGGAAGAGGAGGCGAGCGAGAGGAGCGAGCGAAGGAGCGATAGGAGGAGCAGCAGGAGGAGCAGAAGGAGCTGCAGGAGCAACAGGACCATGAAGGTCACCCAAGAGGGGGGGTGAATTGGGTTACCGAGTAGTTATTGCCCTTTTTAAAACTTTATGCGCAAGTAACAATTATAAAGCATACACAATCAATGAATATATATGCTATGCAAGTGAATGGGATAGAAGAGATGGAAATTGACACACGATTTATAGTGGTTCGATCCAATGATCTACATCCACTACCTAACCTCCCGGTTAGGATTTTTAAACCCCCACTTATATTATAAATAAGTGTTACAACCTAAGCCTACAAGCCTAGAATGCCTAATTACAATTAGGACTTCCTACCTAGCCGCAACTAGGATTTGTGCCTAGCCTCAACTAGGTCTTCCCCTTTGACTTAGATTCCACTAAGTCTTACAATCTTACAATTACACCAAATTGCTGAAAAATAATGAGATACACTTTACAACACAAAGTAGTATCAAATTCAAACACAAGCAAGCCACCTAGAGCCTAACACCTCTTATGCATGCAAGTGTGAGAATAAATGGAATATGCAAATATGTCACTGATTTCGTTGTAAATTCCAAATGTGAAATCGTTTTAAAAGTCTAGTGTATTAGTGCAAAAACGATTTCAAGGCTAAGAACAATAGTTTAACAAAAATCAAGTTTAAGTGCAAAACTTTTGTTCAAAACAATCTTAGGGTTTAATAAAATGAGTTTAAGTGCAAAACCCAAGATTAAGGTGTTCAAACACACAACAAACAGATTTTCAAATCAAACACACAAAACAATGTAGATTAAGCACAAAAAGATGCTAGAACAAAGATTTCCTTACAATCAAGAAGATGACAAAAGAGATCAGTTATGAAGAGATTCTTGTACTCCTTTGATTGCTTCAAAGTCTTTGGATTTTAGTGCAAGAGGACACCACAAGAATCTCCTTTTGTTCTTCACAAAAATCAAAGTTTGTTCTCTTTTAGGTTTTTGAGCTTTTTGTGTGTATTTCTTTGTTGTGAAGACAAAACCATGTTCTTGGTGGTTTTATAGTGTTAGGTATTTCATCTTGATTTGTTTATGACCGTTCTAGGGATCCAAGGGTCGAGATTCAATCAAGAATTCAAATTAAAGTGAGTTTTTCCAGCTTTTTAAAAAGCGACAGAGTGCAATTAGCGCGCTAATGCTTAGACATAGCGCTAACTCGCACTTAGCGCGCTAATGACAAGATTAGCGCGCTAAGCTGCGAGGACCTCAAAATAATTATTTTATCCCTTTGAGTTAGCAACCCTTAAACACGTCCGGGACCTATCCAACCCTTATAAAACATGTTATACAAGTTTGTTATGGGTCATTAAGCCTAATTGGGTGGTCCGGATAATTTTACAAATCCCGAAAACGGAAAATTACGATTTCATAACGTGCGAGGGACTTTTCGCAAATTTTACGTTTTCTTTTCAAAGACTTTTCAAAATCAAGTTTTTCCATTTCGAAAACTTCAACAATGATCTCTAATATGCAAATTACCATTAACATATAGTTTCACATTGTTTAAACTCATAGGCCTAGTCATGTGTTAAAATTTCATTTTGAAAATTCAAGTAACCTTCATGACTTTTGAAAATTGGTTTTAAGACTTGATATGCATGAACTAATGCATTTGGCTTGCGTGAAAGAATTTTGATACCTTACATCGAAATTACAAAGTGCAATATGGTCTTCCATCTTCATTCCTTCACGAATGCCGGGTTTTGAACTTGTATGGCTTGAATACCCGTGATGTGTTGTTTTGCATCCTTTAACAAAAACTGAAATACACTTGATATTGATTAGTACATTTTCACTTTGTTTGTTTCCATCAAAATCCCGGTCGGAGTTAAAGTGACTAACCACTTAGTCCAACAGACCAGAAGGAGCAGCAGCCACGACCTACGCTCATTGTGCTCGTGCTCGTTGTGCTCTCGTAAGCCCTCCATCGACATCCTCTCTAGAAACATTAGATTTCCCTCGAGCCATATCTGATAGAGAAAGACATTGTAAGCATATAATCTCTTGTACAACAAAAAAAACCCAAAAAAAATATTTTCAACACTGAATCGGTATGGCATAATCGATAGCAAAACAAAAATGTCGGTATAATATAACCGAAACCTAAAGCAAAATTTCGGTATGAAGAAACCGAGATCTATCATCAAGTATCGTCATTTATCCTTCGAGAACCGAGATCTATCATCAAGTATCGTCATTTATCCTTCGAGACTAAACCTATGCATAAGTAATATACGAACTTCGGTTTATTGGCACTAAGACCAAAACTAGAATCTCAGTTACCTGTGTCCGAGATGTAATGAAATTTTATATAGGCTAAGTGTTGTTTGGATACAAACGAGAAGTGCTCATAATTCTCGGTATGGTATTTTCGAGATTAATGACCACATCACATTCCTATGTGGCCGAGTATTACAGGTTTACAAGAAAACCCAAATATTGAAGCATTTTCATGGACGACTACAAAGAAAATGAACCAAATGAACATAAAATCAAACAAAAACTCAAACGTACCTTACCTTCCCTCTCGATTTCACAATGACCCCAAATCCGAACTCGTCCCTAGCCGCTGACCACTTCAACTGGGCAAAAAAACCTGTCCAACTCGAAAAAACCAGGAGTATGTGGGAGAGAACGATGAAAAATATGAGATTTAGTTGATTTCACCTCCAAATCACGATGGCAATGAGAACATTTGTGGGAAATGAGGTTGCAAAAAAATGGAAACCTGTTCTAGGCTAAAGCTGAAATAGGCGGGGTGTCCTGATAAATTCGATGGGTGCCCTGATAAATTCGATGGGTGCCCTTGTAAATGGGGTGCCCTGAGTGATGATTGGGGTGCACATAGCGGGCCTTTCATCAAATTTAGTCTGACGTCATCAATGTGATTATTTTCTGATGATATACTATACCGAAGTACACAAGCTACATGTCATAAATTAGGTTCATTCCAAACAACAGAGGTCCTTGTACTATAAGCTTTTTGAATTTTTCTTCAAAAAAAAAGCTCTTCGAATTTTTTGATAATATATCACCTGAATAGCTCGATAACATTGTGACAAAATTGAGTTTTAAAAAGCAACACTAATCAACTATATATCCCAAAATTATAATTAAGAGGAATCAGTAGTTGGAGCTCCACATAGTAGGTAAAATGTGAATACAATTAATTAGGAATTTCAACGCTAACAAGAAAAAGATTTAATGGATTAAACAATTATTTCCAAAGTATTTTTTTCTTACCAATCATGTACTCTCTCCAATTAAAAAATTTAAGTTGTTCTAGCAATAACCACTTTTTAAAAATTATAAGTCATTTTCGAAATTTGAGTTTATATATTTTTTGCTTTTTTTTGGATCAATTTTACACTCATACCCCAAACATTTATGATTTTTCAATTCTTCAATTTATTTACTATTTAAGGGAATATATGTAAATTACATTCATAATTAAAGTTATCTTAATTTGTGTGTTTTAGTCAAAACGGACTTATATTTTGACTGGAGAAGTATATCCTTAATTCCTTGGAAAAACTTAAAAGTATCTCCAACGCAAAATACAAGAGTGTAACCATGGATATATTCAATATCATCACTATAAAGAGAATTTGTATCGTATGTATTCGGGTACCTAGCTTCATTTTTTTTTTTTTTTGAATTATAATGTTGGGGGTGATTTCTGCTAACTTCTTATAGAATTAGTCAAATCGAAATAAAGGCACAAAAAGGTTAGAACACCGATAAACATTTTAAAACATAAAAAACACAAGAAACAACTTCATTGTGATGGCATTTTATCATTGAAATTAAACTTATAGAATTTTGACAAAAAAATAGACTATCATATCCAAATTGTTAAGAGAAAAATAGATTTCATATGATAGATTACTTCCTAAATGAAATTCATTTCCTATTGTACATCTTAATGTGTATCTCGTAATTAATTGAAAATAAAAATGTGTGGCTCGTGTTTCCTATGTTAGAAAATAATCGTTCTTCTTTAAATAATGCCTGCATTAGTTACTCTCTTTTTTTTTCCTTTCGAGGAAAGATTGGTTAATCCTTATTATTGGACAAAAACATAATTTTTACAAATTATAATTTTTTATTTGCTTCTACGTAATACATTTTTTTTTTCTTTCATCAAATTTAGTCTAACGTCATCAATACGATTATTTTCTGATGATATACTATACCGAAGTACACGAGCTACCTGTTATAAATTAGGTTCATTCCAAACAATAGAGGTCCTTATACTATAAGCTTTTTGAATTTTTCTTCAAAAAAAAAAGCACTTTGAATTTTTTGATAATATATCACCTAAATAGCTTGATAACATTGTGACAAAATTGAGTTTCAAAAAGCAACACTAATCAACTATATATCCCAAAATTATAATTAAGAGGAATCAGTAGTTGGAGCTCCACATAGTAGGTAAAATGTGAATACAACTAATTACGAATTTCAACGCTAGCAAGAAAAAGATTTAATGGATTAAACAATTATTTCCAAAGTATTTTTTTCTTATCAATCATGTACTCCCTCCGATTAAAAAATATAAGTTGTTCTAGCAATAACCACTTTTTTTAAATTATAAGTCATTTTCGAAATTTGAGTTTATATATTTTTTGCTTTTTTTTATCAATTTTACACTCATACCCCAAACATTTATGATTTTTCAATTCTTCAATTTATTTACTATTTAAGAGAATATATGTAAATTACATTCATAATTAAAGTTGCCTTAATTTGTGTGTTTTAGTCAAAACGGACTTATATTTTGACCGGAGAAGTATGCCCTTAATTCCTTGGAAAACTTTAAAGTATCTCCAATGCAAAATACAGAGTGTAACCATGGATATATTCAATATCATCACTATGAAGAGAATTTGTATCGTATGTAGCTTAAACATTAAATTTTAAAGTATTCTCCTAAGCATAATGTGGATTACCCCTTCTGTTTCTTTTTTTTTTTTTCTACTTTTTCTATACAATTTAGAGAGAACTGCATGATGATGATGATACATTTCAAAAAGTAGATGTTGAAGAGAATAGACAATGTTTTTTTCACCACATCAGCTATTCATTACTAATCTATAGTTGCATTAGAAAAGGTTTTTTCCCTTCAATATCCACCACATGCTTTTGTATCTTATGTGACACACATCCTCTTCAAATTCACATTTGCATCAAAGACACGCACTGTTAACATCAAATTCAAATTTGTACCATTTCAAACATAAAATATAGCGTCACAGCTAGTATAAGTAATTAACAAATGACTGCACGTAAACTTTTACCAATCCTCCAAGTTCTTATATATAAAAATAGGGCAGGTTTGGTCAAAAAAAAAAAAGGGCTCTTTTGTCAATTTTTATAAATAATAATAAGAGTCAAGTTCTGAACTAGGAGAATATATGTCTCCTTCGGACTACGCGGAACCGTAGTATAGGTACCCTTTTAGCATCCTTATAAGTAACGGTTTTTTGAGGGAGTAAAAAAATTGATCATAACCATATATATAGACACAAGCGCACCAATATATCCCTCCACTTAAATAAACGTATATATCCCATGCAGATCGGCGGCATAACGAGCACAACTCAAGCTCGACTCAATTTTCGGACGAGTCGACCAGCTAACCCCTCGCCGTTAAACCCCTTAATTAGGCCCTCTTCATCATCTACTCAAACAGTTGCAATATTAGATCAATTGGCTCAACCCGGAACCACTCATGAATCCACAAAAACCCACCTCTCCAACCTCGACAAGCTACTACAAAAGCAGCCACCACCACCACCACCAATCACAAAACATCTACCCACGCAACACAATAAAGGGCCTAAAAGGCTCTTTGAAGGCTTAGACCTTGCAAAGGGAATATGGCCACAAATGAAAGCAATGGAAGACATGTCCCCTAGGAACCTCCACCACCTCCAGCGCCTCCTCTCTATGTCAGCGGATTACTCCCCGCGGAGCAACCTTGGCCACCGCTGGCGTGACTACCACGGCCGCAATGACTGGGAAGGCCTCCTCGACCCCCTGGACCACAACCTCCGCCGCGAGGTCGTCAGGTACGGCGAGTTCGTCCAATCCGCCTACCACGCCTTCCATTCCAACCCGACCACGTCAGCAGACGGACTAGCCGTGCCCCGACACGTGGCCTTGACCGATAAGTCATATAAGGTGACAAAGAGCCTTTATGCCACGTCGTCCGTGGGCCTGCCTAAGTGGGTGGATGACTTGGCTCCTGATCTGGGGTGGCTGACTCAGCGGTCCAGCTGGATCGGCTACGTGGCAGTCTGTGATGATAAGAGGGAGATTGCACGGATGGGAAGGAGAGACATAGTGATTGCTCTACGTGGCACTGCTACTTGTCTAGAGTGGGTTGAGAACATGAGAGATTTCTTGGTTAGATTACCAAATAATCACAAAAGTAATGACCATAATAATAATAATTGTAAGGCCAAGGTGGAGTGTGGGTTTTTGAGCCTATACAAGACTAGTTCAAGTTTAATTCCAAGCCTGGCTGAGTCACTTGTGAAGGAAGTCACGAGACTAATGGAATTGTACAAAGGTGAGACCCTAAGCATTACCGTGACGGGTCATAGCTTGGGAGCAGCGTTAGCTTTGTTAGCTGCAAATGACTTGAGCACTAGCCTTAGCAACAGCATGAACATCAATGGGATGGCCGAGGAGGCACCGCCCATTGCGGTCTACTCCTTCGGTGGTCCGAGGGTGGGGAACCGAGGGTTTGTCGATTGCTTGACAAGCAACGGGGTCAAAGTGTTGCGAGTGGTGAACTCTCAAGACATGGTCACAAGGGTCCCGGGCATGTTTGTGAGTGAAATGCTTGATGAGAAGCTGCGGCGAGAAGTGAAGGCGAACGGTTTGTTGGATGTGTTGGATAATAATATGCCCTGGGCATATTCTCATGTGGGGAAAGAGCTTAGGGTCGATAGCAAGATGTCACCGTTCTTGAAACCAAATGCGGATGTCGGTTGCTGTCATGACCTAGAGGCGTATCTTCATTTGGTTGATGGATTCTTGTCGTCGAATTGCCCGTTTAGAGCCAACGCGAAGAGGAGTCTGGTGAGGTTGCTGCATGAACAGGGTTCTAACGTAAAGAAGTTGTATACAAGCAAGGCAAAGGCCTTGACTGTCAATTTAGATAAAGAGCAGGCGCTCATCTCTACTTGCCTACCAAGTCCATCTTGATCTATGTTTAATGCCTATTACTTGTGATGTTCATTCATATTTATTCAACGTAACAAAGTTACATATAATTAAAATGATTAATTTGATTCTTCAAAAAAAAAAAAATTGATTAATTTGATAGATTCTATTATTAAATTATATGGTAGTTGACATGGCGTCTTAAGAAAGAGGATTTGCCTAGTATCAGATTTTTTTTTTTTTTTTTTTTTTGACAAACAATTTTTTTGTGAGCCTTCAAAAGGGAAGCCATTTTCACAAACTCTGTCAAAAAAAGTGTCTCAAACTTCCTTACAAACAAAGAAAATTACCTCTCTTTTGATTTCACTGAGACTCCCTTATACAATTTCACACTCTCTCGCAACGCGTCTCGCCTTGGTCGAGCCATTTTATTGTTTGGATCAAAGAGTAATACTTCTTCAAATGCCTTCAGTGCAGATTTGAAGTCTTTTTTCTTCTCATATGCATCACCGAGGTTGTTCCATGCTGTCACGTAGCCTGGTTGAAGTTTTACAGCTTTCTCAAACTGAATAATTCCCTTGTCAAGCTTCTCATCACGGACATAGGTAACACCAAGTGCATTATAAACCTGATCACAGAGACACACATATCAATCATAATGTTTCAGAGTGCAGAAAAAATCAACTCCCAAGAAGTAAAACTTGAAATTAGCGAACAATGCAGTGAAGTTACCATCTGATACTGGCAGACTTTCAAAAACAAATTGGCAAGAAAAGGAACAAGATGTTGTTAAGCAACATCAATTTGCATAGGAAATCTCAGTCAGTAACTAAAAATTATCGACTCAGATAAGGCACTCTCATGCAGGGGCGGAGCCAGCCCAAGAGAGTTGGTGGGGGGTGGGGGAGTTGAATCATTCCTGAACTTAATGAGCATTATGCATCTTTTTTATCCTCTTTAGTATGTCTTTTAACTTTACAAGTAAATATGGTTTAGCCACACAAGTTTTTTTTTTTTTTGGGTTTATTTAAAAAAACACAATGTAACACCAAAAGAAGAAAAAAATAACACCAAGCTTATAGATTTTTTTTTTTTTTTTTTGAGATCATTTAAATTATTTGAATGCCATTATATATATAATATGTATGATAAACATCACAAAATATGTAACACACAATAATCAAATTATAGACATCGATGGTTTTTTTTTTTTATCAATATAAAATTAGTATCGAGAAAGAACAATAAAAAGTGTGAATAGGACTCCATAGACTGTAGGGCATAAGAAAGACTTGCATTGGGATGGACATTATATAAGATGGAGAATTGCATAGCGAAAGAGGTTAACTATGCGGTGTGAAAACTAGACTACTACTAGAGGAATAAAAGAGAACATAAAATATGTACTAAGAAAAAAAGGAGAACTTAAAACTAATTCCCATGTGGAACTCATTAATTAGAGATGAGAATTCTGCTTATATAGAACAAAGATCTAGATCAGGTGACGTACATTTGTACAAAGTTGAATGCTTCATATAGATATTCTACATTGACCGAAATACGTTTTTAAACACATCAAATGAACATCTAAAGCATTATAACCACTTAGTAGCAAATGTGTGTGTACAAACGTGTCATCTAATTACAACTTTCCAATATTGAAAATTGCTTCAGCAGGGAGGGGGGCCAATGTACGGATTTTTTATTGGAGGAAGAGAGATGATGACCATGAGGTACATCATATATAGGGATGGGAAAAATCTTGGGAGGGGCCATGGGACCCCCTCACCCAAGCCTTGCCTCCACCTCTGCTAGTCTCGTGTATAAAAACTGTCAATAGTGATATTCCAAGTGTTGTGTAACCAAAGGCTAACAAAATTAAGAGACAAACAACAAAGCCACAATCACAAATTAGTAGGGGTCGGCTACATGGATCAAACTCTTCCCTTTAGTGCAATTGACGGAATGAAGAGAATAACCCAAGAAAAATTATTACTGCTTAGCAGATCCTGTCCCAAAACATCTTTTCATGGTTCACATTTTTCAAAGTCAACTAACCAAATAGTTTTAACAGATCCAGATTTTGCGTCAATAAGTTTCATAGAATCTATACTTTCAAAGACCCACAATTTTAAGAGAAAAATCAAATTTAACAAAATAAAATGAAATGAATCTAATGGTACTTTTTTAGAAAGGGTACTTTATCAAGACATATCATGCGCATGCAAGAAAAATAACACTAGCAACAAGTTACTGTATGACTACCCCATCTCGTATTCAAGAGAAACACAACCCTTGAAGCCATACATCCCTTCCAATGGAGTGGATGGATCTCTGAGAAAAATAAAAAAATAAAAACACAAAAAGTAGTCTGATCAAAAGAGGTGCAAGCTCCAAGTGCTTAAAATGTTCATTCCCAACAAAATCAAGTAGGTTATGAAAAACCTAATCTTCAAAACACTAGAAAAAATGGATTCAATTGTCAACTCCTACCAAAAATAGGAGACTATGGATTCGGATTGAGTATGAATTCAAGCCACTACACAAGGTTTAAAAAAATCCATAATATTTTCCCAATCTAAATCCAGCAGGTTTTGCATGAAGAAGAATTTTTCTCAGCATGCTCTAGTCGATATGGGTTAGGAGAAGACCGACTACCATACATCCATATAAAAGCTGTAGATAATTCACTAAAAGTTGGACTTGACATCCTCAACTCTCTTTTTTTGTCAAAGGATATCTGCACTTAATCTAGCTAAGATTAGTCCCTTGCACCTGAAGTAAAACTACATAATAAAACTACATAATAGGTACATGTCAACTAGTATACTAGTAGCAGAGGTACACCAGTCAATTACAGATTTATCAATGAGCTTCAGTTCATGCTACTGCTTAAATCAATCCCAATATTATCCCAAGCAAGCCAAAGATCTTCCATAAATGCCAGCAGATTCTGACTACATAACATAATGATACATCAATAACAACAAGAAAAAAAAACCTCAATCCCAAAGTAGTTGACCATTGGGGGTCGGCTACATGGACCAAACTCTTCCACTCCGCTCAATTAAATGCCTTGATGACATGCTTTCACATATACATAAAGATAGTACAAGATACATTAAGAAACAGATATACCTAAATTCTGATATTTCTTTGATACCAATTCACATTCCAAATTTCTCATTATGATTGACTTAAGATTTGTCAGCATGAAAATAGAAATCAGCTACTTGCAATCCTAGATCTTGCTCTCAGAAATTAGGATAATGAAAGATACATCGAGATTCAAGGTCCAGATTAAACTAATCATACACTATATATCAACTCAATTTTTATTTTTTTAGTGGAGTATATATCAACTCATATAAAAGGTTGAAATGCTTAATCTTAAATATGCCAAGTTCATCCTAGAGCTTCTGGGTTTCTGCATTACTGACATTTGAAGCAATCTACAAATAACAATGATGTTCTCACAGAACCTTTACGCACATCATGAGCAAAGACGGTTGCTTAATTATGTTCAAAACCCAGTTCCTTCAATCATTTTTATTTACTCCTGTATTTCCATTTGGACCCTCCATGGTGTTAGGGATGAGTAGACCAAAAAGATAGTCTCGCATTAGTTAAGTGTTACTTCATAGAGAAGCACATAAGTGCATATCTCCCCCAAATAGTACCAAGGTCTTCTACTCTAAAACCCACACTTGTGAGTCGAAGTTGCTTATGTTGGGAAAAAGACAGTATTTCTATAAAAGTTTGCACGTATTCAATTTAAGATTTTATAAACTTATAAATGCCCAGGGGTCTTGAATACAGATTTCTATGGAATTTTAAATTGTCAAAAGAAGTCTATGGGTATTCAATATAGACTTGTAATCTATTATTCTCCAAGTGTGTTCAATTTATCATCGACTTTCATGGATTTGTTAATAACTACAAAATCAATATGTTTATCACCAAAAATTATGAACATAAAAAATTGTTGCCTCAAACCAAAACTTTTGGAGACTTTTTTTTATGAACGTGGGAGTGTTCCTCTCCTTCATGTTGTTGCTTCTGCTTCATCAAAACACTTGTTCATGCTTGGAGCTTCCATTTTCTGCAATGTTGCACTGAGAGGAAAAAGGTGGAAGTACTAGGCATGAACAAGCAGCATGAAGAATTGGAAGCAATACCATAAGCAAAGAAACAATCCCACAATATAAAGGTTCTACAAATTTTTTTGTTTGATGAGTGAAGAATATATGATGTTCACTATCTAGTTTTTGGATAAAAAGTCTACAAAATAGTCATGGTTATTAACAAGAGTTAATGAAAATTTGAATACACCTAGAGGATAATAGAGTTCTTAAAAGTATATTATTGAATGCCACTAAAATTTATAGTTTTAGATATTTCAAAGGTTATAAAAGTTTATATTAAGTAACCTAACATTTGTGGAGTGCACAAGATTCTTAATTAAATAAATATACCAAGATGTTTCTTATAACAACAATAACAAAGCAATTAGGGTCAGCTACATGGATCAAACTCTTCCATTGCGCTCGACTTAGTGCAATTGAAGGTGTGCTTTCAAAATATTTTAAATCCTTCATAATTAATGTGTCCCAAGTTAGCTTTGATCTACCTCTACATCGTCGAATATCTTCAGTTTCTATTAAATCGAGTTTTCTAAAGGGGAAGTTAGGCCATCGTTGGAGGTGGTCCAAACCACTGCATCTACCCTTCCCTAATCTTTGCGTCAATTGGTGTTACTCCTACTTTTTTTGAATTTTTGTATTTCTTATTTTATCTTTACAAGTTCTAAACTTTTCTTATCAAATAAAAAAAATATATTACCTAAATTTTTAATGTCCTCGAAATACAATTTTCAAACAAAAAATAAAATAGTCAAGTTTTATAGATTTTGCTGCCAATTGACGATGTCTATCTTTAACTTTGTATTAATAACATCTAACTAGACATTGAAATTGCTGCCAATTGGTGTTGTCTATGTTTTCACTCTCTATATATTTTTTTTAAAAAAAATAGAAAAAAAATTCCCTATTAGAATTTGTGTTTTTTTTTCCTTATTGCAAATCTACACTACATATAATGCCAATCCTCCCTAGGATCGTATTAATTAAAAACTTACAGTATTTCCTGTATTACCCTTAATTTATATTTTCTTATTGGTCTGAAAATTAAATGGCAACAAAAAAAGAGTGGTGTTTCGGGTATTTGGAGTTAGTTTCTTTCTTTTTCCTTGACTTCGCGTTAGTTTCCTTTTAAAATCTCCACTTTTCTTTCATTAACCGTTTTTCCAATTTTTCAATTTTTTTTTGGCTTGGTGGCTACTTTAACGTGGAGCAATGTCTATCTTTGCCAAGTACCATTATTCCTTACAATAAGGCATAATTTTAGTGATGAAATTCAAAATCGTTTGAAAATACGCTCCCACTCCTTTTCGATTTCAAATTACTAATAACTTACCTTAACTGCTTTCACCTGTTGCATTAAACGAAATTAAATAAATAATCTCACGTTTCCCATTCTTTGAAGGACACAATTTCAATCATCTTTCTTCCTCATATGCACTCTATTTTGATTGTTTTTTGTTTAATCTGATTCTCAATCTCTATGAAGATATAGTATATATCACAAAGATGCAAGCCGTTATGCAGCAAGAAGATTGAGTGAAGGTAATTCTTTTAGTTTTTTAAACAATGAACTCACTTGGCAAAATAAAAGTTTCATTGTTTTTCTTCTCATTATTTTTAATTTTTTTTTAGGTGTTAATGTGATGCAATGACTAAATCGTTGCAACTACATACTCCATTAATCATGATCAATATGTATATTTGCAATTGACAAGTGGATCTTCACCTTTTTATATTCAATCCAGTCATAACATCACTAATGTACATATTTCTTCCCTTAATGGGATTATGGGAGGATTATTCTCCTTACAGTGAAAGTAAGATTCATTGGTTTAATTAAACATTCTTTAGTTTGTTAATGTAACACATGTGGAGTCATTTGGTTTCTCTAATATTTTTGAGTAAATTAGGAGGGAGATTGAAGAGAAAGGAAGAGGAGAGCACGTTCACAAGTTGTTTTTATATTGATCTATATCAGTTATTTTATATCCATTACAAATTGAGCAAGTTTTTTGTTTTGTTCTTTTTATTTTTTCTCATGACACCATCATTTTTGAGTTAGTTTTATGTTTGTATTTTAAATTACAATGGGAAAGAGAAGCCCAACGAGGAAAGATACGTGCTCAAAAGCATAACCAACACTGTTTGATGGCGGGTCGAAACCCATTGAAATTAAGTATTTTTAGAGAAGTTTGTGTTAATTGCAGTTTTGGGTATGCTTAATAATTTGTAATTTTGTGGAATTCTATATTGGGCAGTTGATCCGTCCTGTTAATTTTTTTTCATTGTATTAACATTAATATTTTTTTTGTTCATTATATTCTTTTGGGTGTCTCAGACTAATTTTTTTTGTTCATTAATTATTTTGTTTCTTTCTACGTAGCACTATTACTTAATTTTTTCATATTTTCTTTTTCCTTTTAATGCTTCATGTATGTTGCTATGCTTAATTCTTTGCCATATTTAGGCAGAAAATTTATAGTTCTTTCATTTTTACTTGATTATCAAATTGTTTTAATTTTTATTTCTTAGTTTTGCATCACATGCAGAGCATGTGCCGGTCGACTAGTTATATCAAAGAAAAACACAGCTGTGAATAACATGCATATTAAATATTAGAAGAGCTCATCAACAACTGCACATGCATGGCTAAAGCATCAATGGAGAAGGCTAAAGGGGATTTTTGTTTTTTTTTCATTTTTGAAAAGAAACTATATGACTAGTATTAAAATGTAATAACATTTAAGGTGTAAGAAAATACAAAACTGAATTCGACTTCACCCAAATCAAAAGAGAACCTACAGTTCTCCTATATCTCCAGTTAGCTAAAGGGGGCAATCTGATATGCCTGAAAATTGTAAAATCTACAAAACCTTCAAAATTGATGCATATCTATCCTGGTGAGCAAATGAATTTTGATATAAATGGGAACCCAGTAACAATAACACAGACATGAAGAAACATACCCTTTTAAAAAATAAAGAAATAATCACTAAGGTCCTGCTGGCCAAAAGTTCTTCCCTAAAAATAAATTACAGCTGAAAGATAGACAATTAGTGACACAACTCTAGAGCACCGTCAACTAATTGAAATAGGCAATGGAGAAACTGACTTCTGACAAGTTACTAACTGTGCTGCACTAGGAAAACTTCCAGCATTCCTAAATCCATCAGCTAGATATTCAGACCATCAAACAGCACCAGTCCAAGGAGCCTCCGTATATAGGGCTGTAAATCAGCTTTATCGTAACTGCGTGAGATATATTATGTTGCAATCTCTTTTGGTTTATCCCCCCACCCTCTATGCTACCTTATTGTTTTGCAATGGGATAGTATTTTTTCCTTTTTCTCTTTTGGTACATTAGATGATAATTTTTTCATGCAAGTTAAGTGATTCCCCATATCAAATTCTTAAATTGACCATTTCTCCATTCATGTTATTCAAACCACCAGTTATTCTAGGAAGATAGAAGCACAGTTGCTGTGACAACTTCAAAAAAAAAAAAAAAGTCACTTATGTGGGTTTATAAAGCCAACCCCAACTAATTTGGGATTGAGGCTATGTTGTTTGTTTGTTTGCTTATGGGAAAATGCTAGGGTGACCGACTTTTGGCACCTAGTGGGTGGAGGTCTTTTAGATACACCTCGAAACACGAGCGCACACATATCGAGGAGTATCTAAAGGCCCTCCACCCACTAAGTGCCAAAAATCGGTCACTTAATCATTTTCCTTGTTTATGTGGGTTTACCAGAACAGAGCCTGCTTCAAATGGATATTAACAAATACCAAGTTTAGGATAGCATAAAATATATGGGACTTCTCATGATGGATCAGAACTACAACAGGTCTTTAAAATAAAAATAAATGGAAGAATACACAATTTCAAACAAAAACACTAATTCAAAGTCTAAGTTATGGCCAAACCTGTGCAAGATCTTGATCATCACCATCCCATTTCTCAATTGCCTGTAATAGATATTTATTTGCAGCTGGGTAAAATTTTCTCCGTAGCATCACTGCACCCAGTTCAAATAACTCAGTAGCGCTGGCGTCACCGCTTCTTACTTGCTCCTTAAAAAAATTATGAAAAGTTTTCCAAACAACATTTTCTAATCAGTGATATATGAGACATTATATCACACAAGGCAACATTTAAGACTAACAGCCTGATGTTAGGCTTTAAAATTATAAAGGCTGATTGTACAAGTTTTATCTATTATTTGAAGGGAAATGCTAGAGAGGCATACTTTGCTTCATAGTTTACTACACGGTTGTTGGGGTCCTAAGGATACACATTGAAATGAGTGTGCACACATCTTCATACATTATTTAAAAGATCTCAACAACTGTTTGGCAAATATATATAGTAACAGAATGCAACCCAATCATTTTCCTTATTGTAATATTATGGTATCAAAAAATGTATAGAGGTATATATTTGGCATATAGTAAAACCTGAAAGAGCTTGTGACATGAAATGATAAAATAAACAATAAATACCAAGCAAGCAGCAGCATCATTTGTGATTTTTCTATGAATTGTAGATTTTCATGAACTCAAATTATGGACATCATCACAATAATACCATCTTTATATTTATATGTTAACAAGGATGTACAGCTTCTAGAAAAAGACTTTACACTGATGAAAATAGGATCCAGGACATTATAAATACAGGATTGACCATCCAAAAGAACAATGGAAAGAAGAAGAAAAGAAATAAAATTAACCTACCTGCAATTCTTTTGCAGAAAGATCAAGTTCTCTGCGAACAAGAACCTGCCGAATCACATAGAAGGTACCAAAACCAAGCAGGCCTAACAACAAAAGCAGGTAAGTTAACTGTATTCCCAATTCAAAGAGCTCTGAAACCTCATAAACCATATTATCTCTAATCCCTTCACTTGAAAATGCCATTTGGGCAGAACTCAACCATAATGCTCCACATGAGATGGCTGCTATCCAAGTCAATGACTTGTTGCGCTTTCTCACGTCCTCACTAGTCGATACATCCCAAGAATATTCTGCAACAAAGTGAATACAGTAAGGAAAAAAAGGGCTACATGCATAAGCATTCGATCACTAAACAAGTACTATTATTTACATACATTATTTAAGTTATCTCCCTAACCAATACAAATGCTTCCAACTCTCATAATAATGATAGTTGATAACATGAAATTTCTTCGAACAAAGTTTTGGAATCATGAGATTCATGACAAAAAAGGAACAACAGAATGTGATTAAAGAACAATCCGAAAAAGAGAAGCACTTACCTTGTTGATTTGTCATCACAAAGCATTTCATCAACACTTCCCTAGTGCATAACTGTATTTCCACCTGGTAAGCTTTCAAGGAATGATCATCATATATTTTAAAAGAATGTTCAGTCAAGAAGGCAATATTTAAAGACTCACACAGTGATTAGGGTTGGTTTGTCGAGGAGTGGAGCGAAACAACAAGTTGTTGTGCCTGGGAAGTGCGAAGGAAATGCCTCTCCGAACCCTCGGAGAGATCATCAGCGAAGTCCGCCAAGAGGATCTGACGAAAATCAGGGGCAGAGAATCGGCGGTCCTGCACGGAATCGACTGAGACAACATGATTTGCCACCGACCTTCAACCTTAAATTAGTGAGCAAGTGCAGAACTGCAGGGTAGAGTGAGTGCTTGGGAGAGTAGAGCCGCGTTATCCGGAATGGAATGCATTTGAGTTTTTTTAGATACAAGGCTGCCGCTAATGGCACCCCAGCTTTTTGACATAGGCCCCCCTACCAAATGAAGTGGCAAAATGGCCAATGTAGTACATGTAGTCTTGCCGAGTTGCCAACTCAGTCCCTAAAGTTGAATTAGGGCCGACTCGGTCCCTTAACTCCCTCACCCACTCCAGATTGGTCGCCCTCCCCCAATCCATAAGTCTTTTGTTGTAAAATACATCCCAAACTTGCTTTCAACACTAGCACGATCTCTAATTGCACGTTCAAAGTAAGATCTCATTATCTCTTCTTATTATCTCTAATGTCGTACTCATGCTCACTGCCAATGCTATTTGACAAGGTCCTGACCCATTTTTAGTTTGTGCGAAAATCATCCAGAAAAAATGCGCTTACAATCGAATTAAAAATACCTTGAACAACCTTCTCATGAGTGGCGGATCAATTAGGGAAAATATGGGCCACGTTCAATCTAGGCAATTGACCTCCATTGACTAAAAAATCAGCAATGGAAGCCCAACCAATTACACGAATGCGCAAAAGCTGCGAGCATCGACCCGATCGCGAATCCACCACATTCAAAAGTAGTAGAAGAAGCCATCCGTGCTATATGAACTAATTTTACTGCAGAAACCTTGGTATCAAGGCATTAGCAACCTTAGCATTTAAGCTAACCATTTTTTATGAAAGCATTTAATCTAAGGCTTCGTATCAAAGTTTGGCTGCCTTGATGTAGCTGTTGATTTGTTGAAACAAGGGCGTATATCAAATTATATCGCATACAGGCTACAAGTAAAAATCTGAAGGCCGACAAAGCATTGCAATGAAGACTAATGGAAGTTATGAGGGACGGATTCGGAGGTGGTGAGATTGTGCTAGTGATGAAAGCGAGTTTGAGATGGATTTTGTAATGAAAGACTAGACCGATTAAGGAGGGGGACCGATTGGTAGTGGATGAGGGGTTAAGGGACCAAATTGCCGATAGTTCGACTTTAAGGACTGAGTTGGCTATAACTAAATTGTCCTTTTTGCCTAATAAAATCTAGTTAGGACTTGGGACTTTAGGGGCCTCGTGGAATTTGCCTAACGTGATTCGAGCTTTATTTGGTGCATGAACTTTGTGTTTTTTATACTTTTAATCTTTAAACTTTTATTACTATACATTTGGTCCTTGAACTTTTATAAATGTCTATATTTAGTCCTCCATCATTTAAAGTGTTAAAATCGCCAACTTAAGTAAGAAGAGTGTCGCGTGACTAGTCAAAAAGAGTAAAGTGGTTTATATTACTAAACTGGGCGATTCACATCGACCAACAAAAGTTGAAATTTTTTTTTTTTAATTTACCCCAAAAACATAAAAAAAACTCAAAGTTTAGGGACCAAAAGTATAAAAATTCAAAAGTTTAGGGACCAAATGTACAACAATGAAAATTAAGGGATCAAATGTATACTAATAAAAGTTCAGGGACTAAATGTACACTAATAAAAGTTCAGGGATCAAAAGCATAAAAGACTCAAAGTTCAAGGATCAAAAAATATGTTTAGTTTCATAGGTGCCCCACCGCACCCCAAGCATGTAATTTAGACATTCACGAGCTTAGACAGCGTTGGGCCACACGCACATACGATTACATAAATGGGGTTGGAGCCCATCATTACAAAAAATTAATTAGTTTGTGCTAGAATCTAATCTACACCACCACTTATAAATTGTAACGCCTCAATAATTATCAACACGCTTTATTCAATAATTTCTTACAAAGACACCAGCTCAGGTCCATGACATCGCAGATAGGGTTAGGGCATGCCTGAATGGATACGTAGATATTTTTGTCTGTTGTAATGCTATATTGCGTTGTTTAAATTATTTGTTTATCATATTGCATCGCATGTGTGTGCTACATTGTCGTATTTGAATGATATTGTTCGACACGTGTTTGCCTTGAGAAACATGTCTACGTAGGTGTCAAGTAAGTGAAGTACGAGTACACTGGCTTAGACAATACAACATATGAATATGAATTTGCAAGCTAAGGTAATGTGCATAATTAAATTATAGTCTAAGTTAGGAAATCTAATAACATAAACTATGACGCGCCTCGAGATGTGTACTGAGGTGCGGGAGACTGGATGTCGGGTAGTCGGGGACTTGGTAGGATTATAAATACTAATAATAAATCATTATTACACTACCCAAATGAAACCAATGTGCCTATGTACATATCTTAGGCTAGATAAATAAATAAACCTATAGTTGAAATTATAAATTGTGGGTTTTTGATCTTCCTATAGATGATCCAAGATGTTGACTACAAGGTAAGATGGAATGCCATATGAGTATCAATTGACTTTATGACTTGGTGAATAAGGGCACTAAGATCACCTAGAGATTGAAAGAGTGAGACATGATCAATGGCAAGGTTTAAATTAAAATCCTATAAATATTAGAACTTAGTGGAGAAACAAGACATGCACACATTCATCTCTCAACACAAAATTCAGTGAAATGGAGTTGGAGAGCTGAAAAATCTGACCAAAAGACCCGCCCAAGAAATAAAATTTTAGAGATTCAAGAGCTAGCTAATCTACTTCCGATGTCTAATTTGTTTAATTCATGTAAACCTTGATCAAAATTTTGGGGCCTCCATTTCCAAAACAAATTTCAAATGTTAACTGTAATGTCCCATTTTAATTAAGTTGTTACTATTGCGTATTATCAGACGTGGACGTTAGCTCAAACTCCCGTAGACCCCCACAGCTAGGCTAGGGCATGTTCGACTAGGTAATTAGTCCATTTTGTGTGATGTTTTGCCTAATTTGCAATATATGTATTCAAATTATGTTAGTTTGCATCGTAATATGCATATTTATACTGTTATTGATTGAGCAAGATAGTGTGATGGGTATTCGCCTCAAGTAGCGTGTTGACGCGAGTATTGAGTAGGCGAGTTATAGATACACTAGACCGGGGGATAATACACACATGATAAATAAATAAAATGCATTAAATAGTTAATATAAGTTGTCGCGTAATTGTTTAGTAGCGCGAATGTACGCGAATGGCACGTGTCCTAATGTGGGTGTCGTGTACAGGAATGCCCATTGATCAATTATTAGTGATATTAAATGATAAGACCAAGAGACCAAGTCACAATTAGAGTCACTTTTGGTGAACTTATTGACCAAATCAGGGTCATTACATGAGTCCTAGAGATGTCCATAACACACAAGATGCATTTGAAACTATATAAAGTTTTTTCTTCCATTCCTACCACCCTTTCTCTCTCCTACTTGTGAGAAATCCAAAAATTAACCAAAAATGTGATGGTTTTGTATACTTTGAGAGGTGATTTGGAGCAATCGATAAGAAATCGAAAATCTAAGGAGAGATCCACGTTCTCCTCGTCATTTTCCAACTTTCGAGTGTAATTTCTCTGGTTTTGACGTGAGTTTCGGAGTTGTGAGTTGAGCTCACTGATTTGAGGAGTGTTGCTATGGTTTTTAAGAATGTTTTGAGCAATTTTTGGGATAGCTTGTTGGTGTTTTTATGGTTTTTGAGGTTTCACCGAAGTTTCGATGAGATTTATCGGGGTTTTCATTTTGGATGAGTTTCATCGAGGTTTTTATGGTTCCCTATGGTTGGTTTGGAGAGCTATAGGAGATTGGAATAGGTTCCGTGACGGCCCCAAAACCTGAGGCCACCACGTCATGCACCGTGGGCCTACGGCCCAGCCATGTCACAGCCCAGTCATGTTCCATGCGCATCGTATACAATTTACCAACCTTTTTCTGCTAACTTTTTATGTCATATTCATTATTTAATCATTCAAGATAGCTATAGACTCAATTTCATCTGTTTTATCATCGTGATTATTATCAAATATTTATCAGCGGAAGACTTATAAGCATGATTCATCAAAATAAAACAGTAAATTTCATGAAAACATGTTATCGAGCATGTCATAGTGTGGAAAACTTAACCAAAATGCTATATATATATAGCAATCCATGAACATCAAAATATCAAAATAAACTACAAAGTAGGTCATGTATAAGTTTGGCATCTCTCAAAAGTCCCATCCCAACATAAAATGAGAAATATAATGTAAACAAACATGAGTCTGAGTCAGACAGTCTGTCACACAAAATCCTCTAGCTTTCCCTTCCCCCTGCTCGTATTGGGGTTTGCACTTAGCCATCACAACAAAACAGATGATGAGTCCAGAGTGAGTAATGCCAAAGATCTTAAACATGTAAATACAAAAATAAATATAGAAATTTAAAAGACTATTAACTAAACATGCGAAAGAAAAGTAAATAGGCAACTGTCAAGGACCTTCGTATGAATATCAAAAAGTATTGAAATAAATGTGCGTGCAGGATGTTGTTTAGACTAGAACCACACTTCGGACTATCCCTAGGCACCGTCAGTGAGTAAACTTGAATTGATTGAAATCCCTAAATCTGCTTGATGGCTGGCGTAGACCACGACGCACCGACATATGCGTAAGAAACAACAATTGGGTTGACTATCCACCGACATACTTCTAAAACATATGTTATGGTCTAGTGTGCTACATGCCAACACAACTGAATAACCCGACAGGAATAAACTCAACCAACCGTGAAAAAATATCCAGAATTATGAGTAAATGAATAACATGACAAGAATTTAATAAACCAAGCAGGTAAATACTTCATGATGAATTTCAATTGGGTTACTACAAACCTCAAATTGCTCTCAATCTAATTCAATACCATTAATGCACGTATCCAAATATGTGTCCAATTACTCGACAGTCAATCCTAAATACCTGATTTTTTATATTCAATCAAATTTCTCAAACCTCGACATTTCTCATTTACCTACCAATTTGACCATTTTAATCCACATTATACTCGATAATCATCCTCAAGTTAAACCCCAATTAAGCCAAATCAGAAAATCTTATTTTTTAAAATTTTATTTATTTTTCTATCTGGACGTCGTAGGAGGTGTCGCCGTGGGTAAATACTCACAGTGTCCAGGGCAGTGAAGCAATGCCCTTGGCGTCGTGTCATGCACCGCCATGTGTTGGTGTCTGTGGTGTGACATAAAACGTGGGATTGGGGGATCTCTCTGGTTTGAACGTCGTGAGTGACACTATGGAAGTTTGTTCTCCACGACGTCCTGGTAGCTAGCGTTTGAACCAAAAACACACTTCTTGGGTTTTTGGGCACCTTGACTTGTCGTCGCGATGTGAACTCGTCCCAACCCCTCATGAATCACCAAACCAACCATATTGAGTCATCAAAACCTGACAAAACTTGTCCAAGATTAAAACCTCGATAATTCTAACAAAAGACCAATAATTCATTCAAAAATCAAAACAACAACACAACACCAACCATATCAATGAGGTTTGCTCAATATCAAATTTAAAATCCATAGAAACAACTTTGCAAACCAGTGTGCTCATCCCAAAACCCAAAAACTCATGTTAAAACCTACAAAAATGCACCCGATAGATATAGAATGAAAATGAGAGTTCATATCTAACCTATTTGATTGAGTTCCAAGCCATTTGACACTCTAAATGACTTCCCAAAGCTCATAAAACCCTAGTCTTATCACCAAATTTTCGTCCAAGAGAGAAAGGAGAGAGAAAAGGTGGTAGGAATAGGAATTTCTCTATTTATAGTGAAATTTTGATCTCATGTGCATCCCCAATCTCAAGGCTTGATCCTAGGGTCTTTATAAGGTCAAAAGGTCCAACTTTTGTGACTTATATGAGTGACTTAGTCACTTGGCCTTATCCTTTCTCAACAACACCAAATGAATCCTCGGGTGTTCCGGTACCTGGTCCCGCAACGTGTTATGTGCCTATAGCGCACACTCGCATCACTACTCGGTTAAAAGACGTTTTATATTAATTATTTAACACATTTTATTATTTATCATGTATGTATTATCCCCGGCCTAGTGTGTTGTAATTCACCTACCCAGTACTCGTGCCTACACGTACTTGCGTAGAATACTCATCACACTATCTCGCTCGACAATAATAACATAAATACACACATTGTGATTTAATTTAAAGTAATTAAATAGATACATCATAAAATAAACAAACAACACAAAACGGTCTATTTACTTAGATTAGCGAGCCCTGACCTATTCGCGAGGTCCACGAGCGTCTGAGCTGGCATCCATGTCTATAAATGCATATCAAATAACGAAAAATTAGTTTTGGGTCGTTACAGTTCTTCCCAAATAACAAGAAATTTGTACTGGCAAATAGCTGGGGATAATGTCGTTGCATAGTAGACTCGAGGTCCGTGTAAGTCCCTCTGTACCATGATGTTGCCAACATGAACTAAAACATTCACGATCTCCCTATTCCGTAGAGTTTGTATCCTACGGTCAATGATCTCTACCGGCTGCACCTCATAGGTTACATCAGACCGAACCTCTACTTGTCTAACATCAATCATCGGTCTCGGTCCTAACCTAGATAGCCTCAACATAGAGATATGAAATACTGGATGAATCCCCATTAACTATGGCGACAACTCCAATCTGTATGCCATGGTGCCGACTTGCGCCTCAACCTTGAACGGTCCAATAAACCTTGGTGCCAGTTTCCCTTTGATGCCAAATCTTTGATGACCCTTCAAGGGCAAAAATTTTAGGTACACCAAGCCACTAATCACATAGCTCAAACCATCGAGATACTTGTCCGCATACTTCTTTAGTCTGTCCTGGGTTGTCTGAAGCCTTTGTCGTATCTGTCTAACCTTATTTGTGTGATCAACAACAACATTTGGCCCAATAACCGCCATATTCTCTAGTGTCACCCAACAAGCCGATGATCTATATAGACTACCATATAATGCCTCGGAACAATGGCATGCCAATGCTCTCTGAAAGTTGTTGTTGTACGCAAACTCACATAATGGTAGATAATCCTCCCACGAACCACCAAACTGCAAAATACAAGCCCTTAGCATATCCTCTAGGATTTGAATCAGCCTCTTTGACTGCCCGTCTATCTAAAGGATGATATGCCATGCTAAACTATAGCCTAGTGCCTAAATACTCATGGATACTTTCCTAACGTCTCGATGTCAATTGGGATCCCTGTCGGACACAATAGATATCGGTACTCTTTGATGCCTGACGATCTCTTGCTCAAAGATAATGCTCAGCTTTGGAAAGGAGTATTACATAGAAATAGGAATGAAATGTGCCCGAATTCGTTAACCTGTTAATCACTACCCAAATTGCATCATGTCGCCTCGTACTCTGTGGTAGGCCACTGACGAAGCCCATAGTCACGTGTTCCCATTTCATTGAGGAATGGGCAATGGTTGAAGTAATTCGGCTAGTCTCATGTGCTCAACCTTTACTTGTTGGCAAATATGACAACCCTTGACATATGTGCCTACGTCAATCTTCATCCCTGGCCACTAAAATAAATGTTGCAAGTCATGATACATCTTAGTCCTACCAGGATGAACAATGTATCGCGAACGGTGTGCATCCTTAATAATGTTGTTCCGTAGCTCCTGTACCCTAGGTATCCATAACTTGCCCTTGTACTTCAAGCACCCGGTGAAGAACCAGCTAATCTATGCAATCTGAATCCTAAGCCAGACATCTGAAATGATCAAAAAGTCTGTAAACCTAATGGCACTCAATAACCCGCTCCAGAGACACGAAAGGAACCAGGATCTGATAACAAATTTGTAGGTTAGCTATAGACTCTATCAAACACATACTTGACACTGCCTCAATAATCCATGCTCCTGTGTACATGCCGTAGTAGAATCTGACTATCAATGCTGCTCCAGCTTAGTGCATCAGCTATAATGTTCGCCTTACCATGGTGGTACTCAATGGCAAAGTCATAGTCCTTAATAATTTGAGCCATCTCCTTTGTCGTATGTTCAGATCTTTGAGTAAACAAGTACCTTAAACTCTCGTGATATGTGAACAACACGAAGCTCTCTACATAAAGATAATGCCTTAAAGGCTTCAATGCAAACACGACTACTGCAAGCTCTAAGTCATGCATTGGATAATTCCCCTCATGGGGTCTCAATCGCTGAGATAAGTATGTAACTGGGTGTTCGCTTGCATCAACATGCATCTTAACCTAGTGTTGGAAGCATCAATATAAACTGAGAAAGCTCTCCCTACCTCTAGCAATGCTGGAACGGGCAAGTAAGTCAGCTTCCTCTTCATTTCCCAAAAGGCATCGTCACACTACTCGAACCAATCAAACTTGCCATTTTTCTTGGTCAACCTAGTCATCGACGTTGCAATTGAAGAGAAATCCTGTACAAACTGTTGATAATAACCTGCCAATCCCAAGAAACTACAAACATTAGAAATAGACTCAGGTGTCCTCTAGTCAATGATCACCTAAATCTTGTCACCATCAACAGATATGTCGTGACTACTGATAACATGCCCCAAGAACTTCACCTCACTCAGCCAAAAATTACACTTGTTAAATGTGGCATACAACCTATACCTCTCTTAACGTCATTAGAACCTCCCTAAGATGCCTCTCATGCTCACACGAATCTTACTGTATATCAGGATATCATCGATGAATACTATAACATATTGATCTAGAAATGGCCTTAGAACTCTGTGCATCAAGTCCATGAAGATCGTCGGTACATTAGTCAGCCCAAACGACATGATTGTGAACTTAACAAAACGTATCTCGTACTAAAGGTGGTATTTTCAATATCACTCTCTCGAATCCTTAGTTGATGATAGCCTGAACGTAAATCAATATTCGAGAAGAACTTGCCACTTGCTAACTGGTTGAAGAAATCATCGATCCTAGAGTGGGTTACGATTTCTAATTGTCACTTGATTTAGCTTCCTATAATCTACTCACATCCACATAAAATCGTCCTTTTTCTTAACAAAAAGGACTAGCGCTCCCCAAGAAGACATACTAGGGTGAATGAAACCCTTCTACAACAACTCCTCTAATTGGGTCCTTAACTCCTCATGCTCGGAGCTAACATTTTGTATGGTCAACTGTAAGTTGGTTGTGTACCCCATGTATCAGCTCAATGATGAATTTAACTACTCTAGGTGGTCGTAAACCTAGCAAATCATCGGGAAATACATTAGGAAACTCGCAAACAACTGGGATATTCTCGACACGCATCACTATCCTCGACTTTAGCTCAATTACTACCATGAATGCCTTCATCTCCTGAGCTGTCACCAATCGACCTCTAATAATCTGCAAAGCTATGTCTATTCGATAAAACTAAACTTTGGAATACCCTCGATATCAAATGTCACAGTCTTACTAAAGCAATCTATTTATGCATGATACACTCATAGCCAATCCATGCCCAGTAAGGCATCAAACTCTAGGTACTCCAAAACTCGTAAGTATGTTTGTAAGTGATGACCTGCGACCTCTACTATGTAATCCTAGTATATTCAATTAATGTATATTTTATCCCCAATAGGCATTGAGAATAAGGTGTGTACAAGTACCTGAACTTGGTTCCAAGTAACGACTTGGCTCGCCTAAACAAACCTGCGAAATAATGTAAGAGATCATATGAACCAAAAGTGCAGAAATAAATAAGATAAAGTCCATATGAATAACTACAACTATAACTATGTTCTCAATCAACAATCGAATAAGGTCCTCCAAAAGTCCCTAAAGTGAATCTACTAAAGGGAAATAGGGTTTATGCTACCCAAGAGATCTATTTAATTACAACCCCAATTTAATAGTTTCAAAAACAAGAATGTAAAATATATCAATACAAGGCTCACATCAAGAAGGCTTCAAGCTGCCTTTCCCTTGTCTCGATCTAGCATTAACGTGGATACCTGAGATGTAAGTGGGGTGAGCTAAAGAACCAATAGAGCTCAGTAAGTAAGAAGTCTCGTTCAAACACCAAACATGCAAGTAGTACATAATAGATAAACAAGTTCTTATCATGAGGTCAAAGTCTAAGCACTCGCATATCATTGTAGACAAGGATTCACATGGTTCATATTCATCATGGAAACATGGAATCAAAGATTTCAACCAACTAGCGAAAGAGACATGATGTTTTCATTTCAATAGTAGCATGAAGTAAAACCTACATTCATGAATTAAAAGAGAATCCATCCATTCATAGCATTTAAACACCATTCCAAGAATCGTAAAAACATAGCATTCATTCATATCATGCAATACATATTTCATGATTCATCATCTAAAATCAAGGCAAAGATTTGTAAATCATAAATTTAATTCCGATATTTGAACAAAGGGCCCACAAGAGATACTATAAATAGATAATAATATACGTCATTGTTCCATTCTATGCATTCTAGTTATTGACTTGATTCCGGTGACCAATTCTCCTACCCTTGAGGTGATGAAGATCACTAGTGAACATAATGGCCGTTGTGTCCCCTCAATGGTCTCATCAAATCAACAATAGGTTCGTTTAAGTCGTCATCGATGTGTGCACCAAACATCACTTAATGTCTTCATGAGAGGTTGACCACTAATCATGTCTTTAGAAGTAGTCTCGAGGACTTTTGTGGGATAATAACTCCGACTCCTTAACCAGGAGGGGTGGTTCCCACTCCTTGACCAGAAAAGGGTAGTTTCTAACTCCTTAACCAGGAGATAGTAGGGGGTAATCCCAACTCCTTGACCAGGAGAAAACAATTCTAAGTTTGGTGCGCCACATTTACGTTCCATAGATAAGTTAAACCAAGTCAATATCATAATGCAATTCTCAAGTCTTTAGTTCAATTAGTAAATCCTAATTTATTTAATAACTTGCCATGATTGATATTTGAGTGAAACTCCCCACTTACCTCGATTCGGCGTGCTAAGTACTCTCGATTCTCGCATGCTCGGGGATCGATGTGAACTGTCTCGCGAATCTAAACAATTTGAAACAATAATTACTTTGTGTTTCTACAACGTACAAGTATAACACATATTGTTTAGAATCATTTGTAATTTATTTAAGGTAACCTAGACTATAGAATCCATCCCTATTCCTAATTATGTTAATTAAGTCATTCTCGACTATAAAACCATCCGTTTAAATAAAAACTGGCGATTCAAGTGAAATAAGAGTGCGGTGAAGCAAAACTAGGAAAATCCCATAAAATTTGATTTTCTACATAAATTGGATGTGATCGACTAATCACAACCAAGAAGGTATAAATCATTGCACAAGAGTCAAGTTCAACTTTAAATTCCAAATCATAGTTATTTAGTTGAAATTCATGACTTAATCAAAGTAAGTTTGTTTTTCAAGAAATAAATCAAATTTTCTTTCAAGTCTCGACTTAGTCTAAAATACCAATCCATATTAATTTATTTCATCTATCCTCAACAAATCCTTTTCAAGACTTGGAAATAACCATGAGCTCTCTTTGAAGCGTTTCAAAAGGATTTTACCCAAGTCGATGCAAACTAGTTTCAATCATTTCATGTTCTTCTTCACTATTTTTCAAAGGAACAATAGAATATACATCTCTTGTAAATTTTATCAAACAATTGGAGTACATCAATTTTCTAAAACCATTTTCAAGTTATGAGACCTTCAAAAGCAAAGCTCGAACTGTCAATACGATGGAAAGCCGATTCCATGGATTTCAACAAAACATAGCAATTAGATTGACTCGCGATAAACCTCATTGTTATGCAAATCAACTAATGGAAAACCCATTTTAAAACTATATCAAAGAACTTGAGCAAAGCATTACAAATGACTAGCTCTTATCGACAAAACCATAACCTAGAAAAGAAATTTAGAATATTAGAATCTCACCATTGCCTTCAATGGGCTTACTGTTGGGTTTTGGGGTTCATGCACAGCGGAGATTTCAAAACTATTTTGAGAAAAACCCCAACAGGATCCGAATCTGATTCCATTAAAACAAGTTTATACTATGAAAACTTAATCATACCTCACTCGCAATGTACCTTTCTGAAGGTTAATCGATCTCTAAGGCGCTGCCAACAACGAACGCCTTCTATCAGAAGTCCATACACGAACGGCGGTCGAGATTTGAAGTGCTAGCTTTGAGAGATTACCAAACCTTTTTGTTTCTCTCCAAAATGATCTAGAACATACCAAAAACTCTAAGTCGTTTCTTCAAACAAAAAATAGAGTTTTGGCCTTTTAATCTTTCGTACTCATATTCTAACTCAAAAGTCTATTTATACAACCCTTGTATATAGACGGTGAAGTAAATTACACATATACCCCTACTTAAAGAAGTATAAGTGTAATACACTACAATGACGTTTCTATCATGAATTTTATCATATAAAATTCATTTTTTGAACCATCTTAAAATCTCGTAAAACCATTCTCCAGTGTGCGACCCAATAGGCTCATACAACGTTGGCAGTGTACCAAAACACATTTTGGTATACAAGTCATAAGCGGCCTCTAGCAAGACATTATGACTACCCAAGTTGTATGAATATCAAATCGATACAACCTAATCAATAGTGTATATAACATCCTTTTGTCAAACGATATCCTTTTGATCAAACATAAGGAATGGAATTGTCATCCAACATGTTCAATCGTACTAGTCTCGATTTCTAGGTAGACTAAAAACATCTAAGTGACATTGATCAATATCAATTCACTTAGACTAGGCCTTTTAACAGTCTAACACATCGAGGGATCCACTGGATATCTCTCTTTATATGAGAGGGACAAATTCTATCTCGATTACACAACTTTACCACATTATTCACACAGTAACCAATCACAACCTTTATAATCGTTCGGTTAAAGACGACGTTTGATTGTGTCAAATCATTGTATTCCTAATGTTGAAGTCTCTGGTAATCTCAAGTCAGAGGACTGAAAAATATACCTATCATGAGAAACAACTATGACTTAATCCATGTGATGTTCTCATAGCGGGTCGGTCTAGTACTTTGTTTCCTAACAAGTACTCATGATCTTGATTCGTATTCCTATACGTATGATCATCGTATGATCATCAATCAAGACTCACACTAGTCTTAATTCATTATAGTTCCCAGTGTAATAATCAACTAGGGACATTTAGGATATTTCTGTAAATACCCATGGATCTTATTATAATGTAAACATGCAAATCAATTATAATAAACAACAAATGAAATCCACTATTTTATTAACTAAAATGTATTCATAAAGACTGTTAATGGATTGACCTAGGGTACATTTTCCAACATCTCCCACTTGCTCTAGGGCCAATCATTCATGCATCTAATGCCTAATGATCTAACATGACCATCATGTTTCGCTTGTGGAAGAGCCTTTGTCAATGGTTCTGCAACGTTGTCTTCAGTAGGTACTCTGCAAATCTTTACGTCTCCCCTCTCAATAATTTATCTAATGAGATGAAAATGTTTGAGTATATGTTTGGATCTGTGGTGTGATCTAGGTTCCTTGGCCTGTGCTATTGCCCCGTTATTGTCACAATACAAACAAATATGGTTACCAATACTTGGAACCACACCTAGTTCAGAAATGAACTTTTTGATCCAAACTACCTCCTTTGCTGCATCGGACACTGCAATATACTCAGCTTCTGTTGTAGAATCTGCTATAGTCTCTTGCTTCGAACTTTTCCATCTTACTGCACCCCATTCAAAGTAAATACATATCCAGACTGCGATCTAAAATCATCTATATCAGTTTGTAAACTTGCATCTGTGTAACCATTTACAACTAGATCATTTTCAAAACCTCCATAGACCAAGAACACTTCCTTAGTCTTTCTTAAGCACTTAAGGATGTTCTTTATTGCTATCCAGTGACTCTCACCAGGATCTGACTGATATCTGCTTGTAGTGCTCAAAGCATATGATACATCAGGTCGAGTGCATAGTATAGCATACATGATAGATCCAATAGCTGATGCATATAGAATCTTATTCATATGATCTCGCTCATCATTTGTCCTAGGACATTGATTCTTGCTGAGACTTATGCCATGAGACATTGGCAGCAATCCTTTTTTTAGAGTCTTGCAAACTGAACCTATTAAGTACCTTGTCTATGTAAGCACTCTGACTTAAATCGATTAACCTCTTAGATCTATCCCTATAGATCCTTATCCCTAGGATATAGGCTGCATCTCCTAAGTCTTTCATTGAGAAACACTTCCCTAACCAAGACTTGACACTCTGCAATGTTGGGATGTCATTTCCAATGAGTAATATATCATCAACATATAGTACCAAAAAAACAACTACACTCCCACTGACCTTCTTATATACACAAGGCTCATCTTCGTTCTTAATAAAACCAAAATCCTTGATTGCTTAATCAAAACGAAGATTCCAACTTCGAGAAGCTTGCTTTAATCCATAAATGGATTTTTGAAGCTTGCATACCTTCCTAGAATTCTTAGGATGTACAAAACCTTTAGGTTGTGTCAAATACACGTCCTCAAGTAACTTTCCATTAAGAAATGCTATTTTTACATCCATTTGCCATATCTCATAGTCATAATATACAACAATGGCAATTAAAATTCTTATGGATTTAAGCATAGCTACCGGCGAAAAAGTTTCATCATAATCAACACCTTGAGTCTGCCTGAAACCTTTTGCTACAAGTCTTGCTTTGAAAGTATGTACTTTGCCATCCATGTCAGTTTTCTTCTTGAAAATCCATTTACATCCAATGGTCTTACCACCTTCAGGTAAATCAACTAAGTTCCAAATTTGGTTATCATACATGGATTGCATCTCAAAGTTCATGGCACTTAGCCATATATCTGAGTCTGGTCCAGACATAACCTCCTGATAAGTGGTGGGCTCATTTTGATCCCTAAGTAACACATCACGACTATCAGTAATGAGAAATCCAAATCTCTCTGGCTCATGTCTTACCCTACCAGATTTACGTGGGCCTTGTGTCACTTGTGGAGGTTCAACTGGTTCAGAACGTTATTGATCTTCCAGTAGCGGTTCAGTGTTTATTTGTGATTCTTGAACTTCTTCAGGATTTATTTCTCTCCCACTAGTGTCTTTTGAAATGAACTATTTTTCCATAAAGGCACCATACCGAGCAACAAACACTTTGTTCTCAGCAGGATTATAAAAGTAATATCCTTTTGTTTCCTTAGGATACCCCACAAATAAACACTTATCAGATTTAGGTGCTAGTTTTTTCTGAGACTTGTCACTTTATGTAAGCCTCAGCATCCCAAATCTTAAGAAAAGACAAACTAGGTCTTTTCCCATACTTTATCTCATATGGTATTTTATCAACCGCTTTAGAAGGAACTCGATTTAGAGTGAAAGCTACAGTTCGTAATGCATAACCTCAAAAGGATAATGGAAGATCCGCATGACTCATCATAGATCGAACCATATCTAATAAGGTTCGATTTCTCTTTTCAGAAACTCCATTCCATTATGGAGTTGCTGGTGGAGTCAATTGGGAGACAATCCCACAATTTCTAAGATGATCATCAAATTCTTGGCTTAAATACTCACCACCTCGATTTGACCGAAGTGTTTCGATAGTTTTACCAAGCTGATTCTGCACTCCATTTTGAAACGTTCGAAACATCTCAAATAATTCAGCTTTATGTTTCATAAGATATAGATAACCATATCTGCTGAAATCATTAGTAAATGTAATGAAGTACTGATAACCTCCTCTAGCCATTGTGTTTATAGGACCGCATACATCAGTATGTATTAGACCCAATAAATCACTAGCCCTTTCACTGTGTCCAGTAAAGGGACTTTTAGTCATCTTGCCTCGTAAACAAGATACGCACGTTTCATATGTTTCTAAATCAAATGAATCTAGAAGTCCATCTTTATGGAGCTTCTTTATGCGTTTCTCATTTATGTGCCCGAGACGACAATGCCAAAGATAGGTTTGATTCAAATCATTTGACTTAAATCTCTTTTTATTTATGTTAAAGACTGGAGTATTAGTGGACTTTTTCATGCTTAGAATATAAAGACCATCACGCAAATCAACATTTGCATAAAATATTCCTTTTCGAGAAATGGAACATCTATTATTTGCAATAATAAAATCAAAACCATCCATATCCAAGCATGAAACAGAAATGATGTTTCTGCTCAAAGCAGGCACAAAATAACAATTATTTAAAGTTAAGAAAAGTCCACTAGGTAAGACTAAGTCATATGATCTAACAGCCATGGCAGCAACTCTTGCTCCATTCCCTACGCAGAGGATGACTTCTCCTTTTTTTAGCTTCCTACTTCTGGTGAGTTCCTGCACATTTATACAAATGTGAGATCCACATCCGATATCCAATACCCAGGAATCACTAGTGGATAAATTAATTTCAATAACATAAATACCCGAGGTGGTAGTCGCACAACCCTTTTTCTTCTTTAGATCTTCCAGATAAAGTTTGTAATTTCTGAACCAATGTCCAGGTGCATGGCAGAAATGACAATTTCCTTCCTTTTCCTTTTGGTGCTTTGAAGCAGGAACAGGCTGGGGCTTGACTTGTTCCATAGGCTTTGCGACAGGTATAACAGCAGCCTTGGCAACTTTAGTCTTGCCTTTGCCTTTCTTCTTCATTCCCTTTCCCTTTTGGACCATCAGCACATTACTAGAGGGTTTCTTGATATTTTGTTCAACAGTTTTGAGCATTAAATGCAACTCTGAAATTGATTTCTCCATATTATTCATATTGTAGTTCATCACAAATTGTGAGTAACTCTCCGGTAATGAATTTAGGATTAAATTCATAGCCAACTCTTGGCTTATGGGAAATCCAAGTCTATCAAGTTGGTTAACATAGCCCTTCATCTTCAGAACATGAGGACTAACTGACGCACCCTCAGTCATCTTACAAGAATGCAGGTTTTTGACTATCTCGAACCTTTCTTGCCTAGCTTGCTGTTGGAACATTTCCTTCAGCGTTACAACCATGTCGTAGGCTTCCATTAGTTCCATGTCCTTCTGAAGTTCAGAAACCATAGTTGCCAACATAATGCATGCAACATCAGTAGAATCGTTGACATGCTTATTATGCGCATCCTTCACAGCTTTCGTAGCATTGAGTGGTGGGTCCTCAGGGATCGAAGCATCCGGAACATACAACTTGCATTCATGCTTAAGAACGATTCTCAAGTTTCTGAACCAATCAAGAAAGTTAGTCCCAGATAGCTTATCCTTTTCAAGGATAGATCGCAATGACAGGGGATTATTGTTACTTGAAGATGCCATTGATCTACAATAAAGATTATGCAGAGTTTATTTTAGTATAGAGGAATAGACTCCCACTAAATTAACATCCCTCCTAAAACATACTGTTTATTTAGGGGACTAAATCCATATTTCACCTAATTCTATGACACCTATGGCATGAAACACAAAACTAGATTATTTAGGTAGGTAATAGTTACCAATTACATCTTATGTAATTTTAGATACTTTTATGAGATACAAGATATCTTATGTCTTAGCATGTTTTTATCTCATCATATGCCTAAAGTCCAAAACTATTTTGATAGCTTTATTAAGTCGAACCAATTTAAACATTTAGGTAACTCTTACCCAACTTATCTCACCAAGATAACACAATACACCCAACTATGGCTGAAACTATATTAGTGCGATCGATGCCTTGATAAGTGTTTAAAATTGGATGGCACAAGACTTAAGATTTAATAGAGGGATTTTATTCAGTTTTAGTGATTTTTAAGTAAACAATGAAATATCATATATTTTATTGATTTGTAGAACCACTAAACAATTTAGGAAATTTTTATGCTATTCACTAATAGAAGAATTTTCATACGCTAGGATTAGTTAGACAGCGTGTCCATTGGCCGGTCATTAATCCGGCGATGGTTTCGTTGATGGTCACAATGATTGGGAACAAGGGGCAGGCGCGCCCCGCTTTTTTTTTTTTTTTTTTTAGAAGACAAATCTCAATTCCGAAAATTAAAATTCGCTATAGAAAATCATATTTTTCGCTGATTTTACTATACTAAATTTACCCCTTAATTTATCCAAAATTAAGTCAATTAAAATATTTTTAATTAACTCAAGCCCACATCTAACTAATCATCTTATTCTAATCCAATTAGGACTTTAGATATTTGAATCCTAGCATATCACCAATAACAAACTTCTCCATATTTATCTCCTATCCAATAGGGATAATGAAATCGATTTTGCATATATCTCCTAATCTAATTGTTATTTATCTTTATCAAATAGAAACTTCATAACAAAATAGATATAACAAGATAAATAAATAATTTCAAAAATTAATTATTTGCAATTTCGATCTTCATCCAAATAATCACAAACATGTAATTGAATAATGAACTACTATCCCAATCGAACCTAATGGTGTCATGGATCCTAGAACACGAAACTGAATTCATTAAAATTATTCAAATTAACCTAACATGGTTACTAGCATGTACGAAACTAATTTCAATTAAATCACGAATATACGTATCATATACACAAAACATGATAATAAATCTTATAGAAAACTTATGTATATCATATATACATTAATTATTAACATGCTTTCAATCATATATCATAAGAAAACATGCAATGAGTTTAATGGAATCAAACTCGAAGGCTCTGATACCACTGTTGGGTTTTGGGGTCCATGCACAGCGGAGATTTCAAAACTATTTTGAGAAAACTCCAACAGGATCTGAATCTGATTCCATTAAAACACGTTTATACTATAAAAACTTAATCATACCTCACTCACAATGTACCTTTCTGAAGGTTAATCGATCTCTAAGGCATTGCCAACAACGAACGCCCTCTATCAGTAGTCCACACACGAGCGGCGACCAAGATTTGAAGTGCTAGCTTCGAGAGATTACCAAATCTTTTTGTTTCTCTCCAAAACGATCCAGAACATACCAAAAAATCAAAGTCGTTTCTCAAAACGAAAAATAGAGTTTTGGCCTTTTAATCTTTCGTACTCATATTCTAACTCAAAACGTCTATTTATACAACCCTTGTATATAGACGGTTAAGTAAATTACACATATACCACTACTTAAAGAAGTATAAGTGTAATGCACTACAAGAACGTTTTTGTCATGAATTTTATCATATAAAATTCATTTTTCTGAACCATCTTAAAATCTCGCAAAACAATTCTCAGTGTGCGACCCAATAGGCTCATACAACGTTGGCAGTGTACCAAAACACATTTTGGTATACAAATCATAAGCGGCCTCTAGCAAGACATTATGACTACCCAAGTTGTACGAATATCAAATTGATACAACCTAATCAATAATGTATATAACATCCTTTTGTCACATGATATCCTTTTGATCAAACATAAGGCATGGAATTGTCATCCAACATGTTCAATCGTACTAGTCTCGATTTCTAGGTAGACTGAAAACATCTAAGTGACATTGATCAATATCAATTTACTTAGACTAGGCCTTTTAACAGTCTACCACATTGAGGGATCCACTGGATATCTCTTTTTATATGAGAGGGACAAATTCTATATCGATTACACAACTTTACCACATTATTCACACAGTAACCAATCACAACCTTTATAATCGTTCGGTTAAAGCCAACGTTTGATTGCGTCAAATCACTGTATTCCTAATATTGTAGTCTTTGGTAATCTCAAGTCAGAGGACTGAAAAATATACCTATCATGAGAAACAACTATGACTTAATCCATGTGATGTTCTCATAGCAGGTCGGTCCAGTACTTTGTTCTCTAACAAGTACTCATGATCTTGATTCGTATTCCTATACGTGTGATCATCGTATGATCATCAATCAAGACTCACACTAGTCTTAATTCATTATAGTTCCCAGTATAATAATCGACTAGGGACATTTAGGATATTTCTGTAAATACCCATTGATCTTATTATAATGTAAACATGCAAATCAATTATAATAAACAACAAATGAAATCCTCTATTTTATTAACTAAAATGTATTCATAAAGACTGTTAATGGATTGACCTAGGGCACATTTCCCAACACTTACTAGCTCTCTATCCCTTTCAAAGGTCTAAATCTAGTGTAGATCTACACATTTCTACAAGCCCAAAGTAAGATCTCTCTCTACCTTTTATCTTTTATCCTATTTTTCTATACTTTCTCTTTCGCGAACAACACCACCACCACCATGGGACCACGTCGGGACCGCGATCCGTGCCTCCTCCGCTTCATTATTGTCATGTCTGCAACTACAATAGTCACACGAGGAAGATGAGGTTCGACCTCCATCCATGTCTGTCGCGAGCTGTTGGTCTTTGAGCCGTGGGACTCCATGTCGTCTGCCAATCTACCGGTCGTCAACCGCTCCCTCTGCTGGAGCTGACGCCATTGTTGCTTGTCCATAACTTGCTGGAGCTCCATGCCACCGCACCATCCTTGGTCATCCAGCACATCGGTCCGCGCCTCTCGTGCTCATTGTCGTGTTGTCCAGGTGCGCCTCCCTTCAGCTCGACCTCTCTAACCATTGCGTCTCCTACCAGCATTGCTGTTTATCGCCACTACGCCTCTATGGCCATCGACCTCTTGTGAGCTCTCCCTCTCTTGTGTATTTTGTGTTGTGAGAGCAAATAGGGTTTCATCCCTTTTTATTTGGTTGACTGAGAAATTAGGGTTTGAAGCCTATTTATTTGGGTCCCTTTGTCCCACTAACTTGTAACACTTCAAACTTGACACACATTGTGCACAAACCCTAGTCTTGGTCCTCACTTAATAACTTTTCAATAAATTTGTGACTTGAGCTCTTCGTCATTGTGCGCGAATATCAAGTTGAGTCCAGCCAAATTGTGATAATATATAATACATACAATATCTTACCAAACATAAATAAAATATTCAATTGCCTCAAATGCCCTTGAGTCAGGTCTTGCAGAATTCGGGCTGTTACACTATTGCCTAAACCTTTGCTTGGGTAGTAATAACTAGAGTTAAGGATGACTGAGTAGTGGGTGCAACCAATGTAGTCGTCGGTGCTCTCTGGTCCCTAATATACTCCAATATCTCTACCATATGTGCCTGTTGCACAACATGAGGATCCTCAACCCTTTGCGATAAAGATTCTAGAGTCGACTTCTTCCAAGTATGGTCATTCGTGTTACCAACCTTTGACTGAGTCGTCGGCGGGGTAGTAGTATGAGACTTTCCATCCATCTGAATCTGCATCGAAAAATGTGCATCGGATCAGCCTCAGTATATACATGTCGTATATATTATACAATCAAAACATAACACGTATATGATTAGGAAACTACCCACCTTACATCACTTCTTAACTAGGTTTCTAGGCAATCACTTCTGGTTTCCACGTCTAATGCTTAAGAAGTTTTATGCTCTTATTTGACTTCCCGAGGTTCATCAAAACCTCGCTTGATACCAAATGTGACGACCCTAAAACATGAGGTCGCCATGTCATGCGCCGTAAGCCCACGACCTTGCCTCGCCATAGCCCAGCTGTATCCCATACGCATCTTACAACCTTTTTCTGCTAACTTTTTATGTCATATTCATTATTTAATCATTCAAGATATCTATAGACTCAATTTCATCTATTATATCATCGTGATTATCATCAAATATTTATCAGTGGAAGACTTATAAGCATGATTCATCAAAATAAAGTAGTAAATATCATGAAATCATGTTATCGAGCATGCCCTAGTGTGGAAAACCCAACCAAAATGCCAAATGTGTATATATATATATATATCCATGAATCTCAAAATATCTAAATAAACCTAAAAGTAGGACATGTACAAGTTCGGTATCTCTCAAAAGTCCCATCCCAACATAAAATGAGAAATATAATGTAAACAAACATACGAGTTAGTGTCAGGCTGTCATAATAAATCATATAGATTGCTTTTCCTACTGCTCTTACTGGGTCTGCACTCAACCATCACAACAAAATAGATGACGAGTCCAGAGTGAGTAATCCCAATGAACTTCACCGAGTAAATACATAAATAAATATAGGAATTTAAAAGACTATTAAATAAACATGATGAAGAAAAGTAAATAGGCAACTGTAGCGGAACCCAATCCCCAACAAATAGTAGTGAAACAAATGTGTGTGCATGATCCTGAATAGACTATAACTATACTTTGGGCAATCCCCAGGCACCGTTAGTGAGTAAACTCGAACTAACTGAAATCCCTAAATCCGCTAGATGGCCAGCATAAACTACGACGCACCGACATATGCATAGGAAACATCAGTCGAGTTGACTATCTACCAACATAAATCTAAAACATATGCTATGGTCTAATGTGCCACATGCCAACACAAACTCAATAACCCGGCGGGAGTAATGTTAACCAGTTGTAAATAAATATCTAGAAGTAAGAGTAAATGAATAACAGGATATGAATTCAATAAATCAAATTGGTAAATATTTAAGGTGAATTTCAATTAGGTTACTACAAACCTTCAATTGCTCTCAAACTAATTCAACACTGCCAATGCATGCCTCCAAATGCGCGTCTAATTACCCGTCAGTCAATCCCAAATACCTAATTTTTAATAATCAATCAAAATTTTAAAATCTCGACATTTCTCATTTACCTACCAATTTGACCATTTTAATCCATATTATACTTGATAATCATCCTCAAGTTAAACCCTAATCAAGCCAAATAAGAAAATCTTAATTTAAATTTTTATCTAGACGTCGTAGTAGGCGTCACCGTGAGCAAATGCTCATGGCGTCCAGGGTAGTGGGTAATACCCTTAGTGTCGTGACTTGTGCCACCATGGGTTGGTGTCTATCGTCGTTGACATAAAACATAGGATTATGGGGTCTCTCTTGTTTGGAAGCCGTGAGTGATGCCATGGGAGTTTGTTCTCCATGGTATCCCTAGCGGCGTCTGAATCAGAAGCGCATTCTAAGGTTTTCGGGCACCATGACTCATTGTTGTAGTCCAAACTTTTCCCAACCCCTCATGAATCATCATGCTAACCATATTGAGTCATCAAAACCCAAAAAACTCGTCCAAGATGAAAACCTCAAAAATTCTGACAAAAGACCAATAATTCATTTAAAAATCAAAACACCAACCACATCGATAAGATTTGCTCAATGTCAAACTTAAAATCCATAGGAACACTTTGCAAACCAGTGTGCTAATCCTAAGTCCCCAAAACTCACATCAAAACTCACAAAAATGCACACAATAGATAGAGAATGAAGAGGATAGTTCGAATCTAATCTTGTTTGTTGAGTTCCAAGCCATTTGACGCTCCAAATGGTTTCCCAAAGCACCCTAGCATTATCACCAAATTTTAGTCCAAGACAAAGAGGAGAGAGAAAAAGTTGGTAAGAATGGGAATTTCTCCTATTTATAGTGAAATTTTGATCTCATGTGCATCCCCAATCTTAAAGCTTGATCCTAGGGTCCTTGTGAGGTCAAAAGGTCCAACTTTTATGACTTATATGAGTGACTTGGTCACTTGGGCTTATCTTTTCTCAACAACACCAAATGAATCCTCTCGCATTTCGGTACCCGGTCCTGCATTGCGTCATGTTCCTATCGTGCACACTCACTTCACTACTCGATTAAATGGCATTTTATATTAATTATTTAACACATTGTATTATTTATCATGTGTGTAAGGACCTAGTGTACTGTAATTCACCTACCCGTGTGTTTGCTCACTACTCGCGACGAATACCCGTCACACTATCTCGTTTGGCAATAAATAACATAATTACACACATTGCGATGTAATTTAAAATAATTAAATACACGCATCACAATATAAACAAACAACACGCAAAATGGTCTATTTACCTAGACTGGTGAGCCTTGACCTATCTGTGTGGTCCACGAGCATTTGAGTGCCATTCACGTCTATAAATGCATATTATATAACAAAAAATTAGATTTGGGTCCTTACAGGTTCGAACCACAACGATGAGCCAGGGTGTCAAAAACCCTCAATAGGGAGTTTTGGCTGAGTGCCGCTAGAGACGCTGTGGGCTACCGCCTTGCCATGTTTTATGTGACGTTATGGCCCTTTCTTCTTCACGACATCACTCACGATGTGATGTCCAATGGACTAATTGTTTGGACGTTTTGAGTCATGCTATAGGTATTAGCCCATGGCGGTGCTAGTCACGGCGTGAAGGGCAGTGCACTGGATGCCACCCATAACGCCTAAACAGAAAAATAAAAATAAAGTTAAATTAAATTTACAACTTTGTTTAATTGGATTGGCCTATTGGGGGCCTAACTTGGGGATCATTACCAGGTCTAATGTGATATAAAATGATAGAATCGACATGTTAATGGAAAATGGGAGATTTATGAGGTTTGAGGAATTAATACATTTTCATAAACCAAGGATTTAGGTTATCATTGAAGAGTATTGGGCATGCAATTAAAGGCGTGAGGGGACCATTTTTAACCTAATTAAAATTCTCTTGAGTATTTACTTGCTTCTTATTTGCTTTCCATTATATTTATTCAATTATTCAATTCCATTATGCTTATTTGAACGGTTGGTTGAGTTTACTTCCAACTGGATTATTCTGTATGTGTTTTTCTAGACCATAACATATGTACCACAGGACTTGGTGGATAGTTTGACTTGATTTACCATGCTAGTACATGTGTCGGTGTGTCGTAGGTTATACGACAACCATCGAGAGGATTAGGATATTAACCAAGTTGAAGTTTAATCACTGGCAGTGCCTGGGCATAGTTCGAAGTATGGTGCTAGTTTGACTTGGTTGTGACACACGTTTGAGCTTGTTTATTATATATTTTTGTGATGAACACAATTGTCTATTTATATCCTACGTGTTTATTTAATAGCTTTATGAATTCCTTTATTTAATTTCGTAGTTACTCATTGAATTTCCTTAGGATTACTCACTTTGAACTCGTCATCTATTTTGTTGTGATGACTTGAGTGCAGATTCTAGTACGAGAAGAGGAAAGGGAAGTTAGCTAATTACTTATGATCGGCCATCCTCAAAGACTACTCGTGCATTTGTTTATTTTCTTATTTTCAGTTATGTTATGGGATACATTGTGAGACACATGTGGCATGTATATTGATATTTTTTAGGCTTTTGATTATGGTATATACATGATGCCTCCATTACAGGTTTTTCACATTAGGTTGATGCTCTTATGACTTGAATTCATTTATTTACTAATTAATCACGTTTGATAAGTCTTCCGCTGATTTTGAAGTTTAATTATAATTTTTAACAGATGAAATGAGTCAATTGTTTATTTTGAATTTTAAATAGTTAAATTTGATGGTTGAATGAGGTTAAGCAAGTTAGTTGCGTGTGGGACACAGCTGTACTATGACGTGGTAGGGCTGTAGGCCCGCGAGGTATCATATGGCGGGCCTCGGGAGATTGGGCCGCTATAGTTGGTATCAGAGCGAGGTTCTGATGAAACTCGAGAAGTTTAACGAAAGAGCATAAAACTTATGAGCTAACCTTAGATATGGAAACCGGAAGTAATTGCCTTAGAACTTTAATTGGGAAGTGATTGAGAGGAAGGTAGTGTTAGGGTCATATACATGTTATGTATTTGATTGTATATTACATACCTCATACATACATATATATATATATATATATATATATATATATATATATATATATATATAACGATGCTGATTCGACACATGTTCTTTGATGCAAATTTCTGATGGACGGCAACCTCTTTTTACTACTCAACCTAAGGTTGGGGATACCAAAGACCCGACCAAGATACCTTGACTCTGTAGTCCCTAGCGCAAAGCATGGATGATTGATTTGCCAGATTTTGAACATGATGAAAGCTCAAGCGACAACGATGCCAACTCTTAGGACCATATTGACTGCACCTGACTACACAGGTAGTCGTAGCCCTTACTACACCACAAACGCCGGGTTAGGAGACGGTTTCTGAGACACTGGTAGAGACAGTTGCACCAGTAGTAGTTCCAGTTGAGACCACGATCATCACACTGACTACGACTAAGGAGCCATTCGTTGCATTAACTTTTGGTGGTGTTATATTAGCTAAGGTCAAGAGGGTCAAGGATTTCATCAGGTTTTTGCCTGGTTAACTTTATGGAGTAGGAAACTTGAAAACAACTAGGAAATGGTTATTCTCATACGAGCGGCTGCATAAGCTGCTATTGTAGAGGAGAGAGACCAACCTCATATGTCAAGCTTTTATCTGCGAGGTGACACCAAAGTCTAGTTGACCACATACGCAGCTACTCATCCAATTTTAGCTACCTAGGTCGAGTTTTGAGAGATATTTTGTGACGAGTACATTCCTATAGAGGTCGAATCGGATTGAGGGAGGATTTTTTGGCCTTGGTACAGGGTAACATGTCTGTGCTGTAGTATATGAGGCGTTACAAATATTTATTATTATTTTCCATTGATGTGGTGGGGACGGAGAGGTTACAGGTGTACTACTTTGTCTCAGGTTTAGACAAGAGGATTGCGAGTTTTATTGTGTCTAATGGAGAATATACCTTATTGGAGATATATGACAGAGCCCTTGCTCATGAGACCTATCTATTACAAAGGGCCAGTTGACCTACATCCTCGTCTTATCAGAGTCAGCCTATATAGAGTTCTCGATCAGAGTAGAGACCAAATAGATATAGGAAGCACCAAGTGTAGACAAGGACAAGGGCAGATACCTTGTAGGGATGATTGGTATTCAAATTAGGGTCGTTGAGGCGACAAGGATTGATGGGATGATAAGATGAGAGTTAATGACCACCAAGCTGTGTATACTACTGTCCTTATTCCTAATTAGCAACTTAGGCAACAATATTGATAGGAGAGATACAGGGAGGTCGAGACATGGGTCAAAAGGGCCAAAGTCAAAGCCAAAGTCAAGGTCAGGGACAAAGGTATGTTGCCAGGTCAGCTGGGGGTCATACTTCTTGGCGTTGTTATCGTTGCGGTCAGATTGGGCATTTGTAGGCCTAGTTTATGAGATGATCATCACTATCACCACATCCATGTCAGGCTAAAGACCGGGCCTACACAATTGCTTTTATTGTCGCATAGCTAGATAGGGAGGGGACCAGACAGCTAGTTGAGGTTACATTGTCTATTTGTGATACTCCTATACATGTTGTGATTAATTTTGCAATACTTTATCTTTTATTACGGTACACATATTAGTAGAGTTAGGGTTATCGACATAAACCTTAAACACACACCTTGTCCTTAGTATGACTATTGGGGATAAGATATACCTTAACCAAATATGCTAGGATTGTATAGTTGAGGTCACGGGGTATCAGTTGACGGATGACTTGTGAGCCTTAGAGTACCTAGAGTTCGATACATTACTTGGCATGGATTCGTTGTCTCCATACCATGTACAACTGGATTGCTTCAGTAAGACTGTTACATTTGATATAGAAGGGACTCTAGGATTTTCATTTGTCGGAGTCGCGACAGCTTTATCGATCACCATGTCGACCGATTAGCAATGACACATGAGATGAAAACATTTACGGCTATTAGTGAGCTAGAGCTGAAGACAGTGATCATGGTAAAAAAGTCTCAATCGTTTATGAGTTTTTGAATGTATTTCTTGATGATTTGCCAGGATTACCACCACCGAGCAGTTGAGTTCATCATTGAGTTGATACCGGGGACGCATCCTACTTACAATTAATTGTACATGATGTTTGCATCTGAGCATTAGGAGTTGATGACCTACTTAAAGGAGTTGTTGTAGAAGGGTTTCATCCACCCTAGTATGTCTCCTTGTGGAGCTTTAGTCATTTTTGTTAAGAAGAAATATGGCACATGCGGATATATGTAGACTACAAGAAGTTGAATAAGGTGACGATCAGGAACTGTTACCCACTTCCCAAGATCGATGACTTATTTGATCAATTAGCATGAGCCAAGCTAATCTTGAAGATTGACTATCATTAGTTGAGGATTTAAGAATGTGACATTGAGAATATCGCCTTTTGCACGAGATATGTTTTATTTGAGGTGACAGTCATGCTATTTGGGCAGACTAATGCACAAACGATTTTTATGGACTTGATGCACAGGGTTTTGAGACTATTCCTAGATCGATGTCATTGTTCATCGACAACATCTTGATATACAACAAGACTAGTGTAAAGTACGAGAGACATCTTATGGATGTTTGACGACATTAAGAAAGCATAGGTTGTATGCTAAGTTTAGAAAATGCAGTTTTAGGCTCGGTGAGGTGAAGTTTCACGGGCACATCATAAGTAATGAGGGAGTGTCCATAAATGGTGACAAGATTTAGGCGATCATTGACTAGAGGACACTTGAGTCTGTTTCTAACATACGAAGTTTATTGGGTTTGGCAGGATACAAGACGGTTTATGCAAGATTTTTCTGTTGGGAAATGTGCCCTGGGTCAATCCATTAACAGTCTTTATGAATACATTTTAGTTAATAAAATAGAGGATTTCATTTACTGTTTATTATAATTGATTTGCATGTTTACATTATAATAAGATCTATGGGTATTTACAGAAATATCCTAAATGTCCTTAGTCGATAATTATACTGGGAACTATAATGAATTAAGACTAGTGTGAGTCTTGATTGATGATCATACGATGATCATATGTATAGGAATACGAATCAAGATCATGAGTACTTGTTAGGGAACAAATCTTGGGACCGACCCGCTATGAGAACACCACATGGATTAAGTCATAGTTGTTTCTCATGATAGGTATATTTTTCAGTCCTCTGACTTGAGATTACAAGAGACTTTAACATTAAGAATACAGTGATTTGATGCAATCAAACGTTGTCTTTAACCGGACGATTATAAAGGTTGTGATTGGTTACTGTGTGAATAATTTGGTGAAGTTATGTAATCGAGATAGAATTTGTCCTTCTCATATAAAGAGAGATATCCAGCGGATCCCTCGATATGTTAGACTGTTAAAAGGCCTAATCTAAGTGAATTGATATTGATCAATGTCACTTAGATGTTTTCAGTCTATCTAGAAATCGAGACTAGTATGATTGAACATGTTGGATGACAATTTCATGCCTTATGTTTGATCAAAAGGATATCGTATGACAAAAGGATGTTATATACACTATTGATTAGGTTGTATCGATTTGATATTCGTACAACTTGGGTAGTCATAATGTCTTGCTAGAGGCCGCTTATGACTTGTATACCAAAATGTGTTTTGGTACACTACCAACGTTATATGAGCCTATTGGGTCGCACACTGAGAATGGTTTTGCGAGATTTTAAGATGGTTTAGAAAAATGAATTTTATATGATAAAATTCATGACAAACGTCCTTCTAGTGTATTATAGTTATACTTCTTTAAGTAGGGGTATATGTGTAATTTACTTAATCATCTATATACAAGGGTTGTATGAATTGATGCTTTGAGTTAGAATACAAGTACGAAAGATTTAAAAAAGGGCTGAAACTCTATTTTCGTTTTAAGAAACTACTTAGGGTTTTTGGCATGCTCTGGATTGTTTTGGAGAGAAACAAAAAGGTTTGGTATTCTCTCGAAAATAACACTTCAAATCTCGACCGTCGTTCATGTGTGGACTGCTGATAGAGGGCGTTCGTTGTTGGCAGTGCCTTAGAGATCAATTAACCTTCAGAAATGTACATTGCGAGTGAGGTATGATTAAGTTTTCATAGTATAAACGTGTTTTAATGGAATCAGATTCGCATCCTGTTGGGGTTTTTCTCAAAATAGTTTTGAAATCTCCGCTGTGCATGAACCCCAAAACCCAACAATGGTATCAGAGCTTTCGTGTTTGATTCCATTAAACTCATTGCATGTTTTCTTATGATATATGATTGAAAGCATGTTAATAGTTGATGTATATATGATATACATAAGTTTTCTGTGAGATTTATTATCATGTTTTGTGTATATGATACATATATTCGTGATTTAATTGAAATTAGTTTCGTACATGCTAGTAACCATGTTAGGTTAATTTGAATAATTTAAATGAATTGAGTTTCGTGTTCTATAATCCATGACACCATTAGGTTCGATTGGGATAGTAGTTCATGATTCAATTACATGTTTGTGATTATTTGGATGAAGATCGAAATTGCAAATAATTAATTTTTGAAATTATTTATTTATCTTGTTATATCTATTTTGTTATGAAGTTTCTATTTGATAAAGATAGATATCAATTAGATTAGGAGATATATGCAAAATCGGTTTCATTATCCCTATTGGATAGGAGATAAATATGGAGAAGTTTGTTATTGGTAATATGTTAGGATTCAAATATCTAAAGTCCTAATTGGATTATGATAAGATGATTAGTTAGATGTGGGCCCGAGTTAATCAAAAATGTTTTAATTGACTTAATTTTGAATAAATTAAGGGGTAAATTTAGTATAGTAAAATCAGCGAAAAATATGATTTTTCTATAGCGAATTTCAATTTTCGGAATTGAGATTTTTCTTAAAAAAAAAGGGGGGCTGCCCCTATTCCCAATCCATTGACCGGCCCAACGTGAACCACTGTCATTGACCGGCCAATGGGGACGCTGCCGTCTAACTAATCCTAGCGCATGAAAATTCATCTATTAGTGAATAGCATAAAAATTTTCTAAATTGTTTAGTGGTTCTACAAATCAATAAAATATATGATATTTCATTGTTTACTTAAAAATCACTAAAACTGAATAAAATCTCTCTATTAAATCTTAAGTCTTTTGCCATCCAATTTTAAACACTTATCAAGGCCTCGATCGCACTAATATAGTTTCAGCCATAGTTGGGTGTATTGTGTTATCTTGGTGAGATAAGTTGGGTAAGAGTTACCTAAATGTTTAAATTGGTCCGACTTAATAAAGCTATCAAAATAGTTTTGGACTTTAGACATATGATGAGATAAAAACATGCTAAGACATAAGATGTCCTGTATCTCATAAAAGTATCTAAAATTACATAAGATGTAATTGGTAACTGTTACCTACCTAAATAATCTAGTTCGTATTTCATGCCATAGCTGTCATAGAATTAGGTGAAATATGGATTTAGTCCCCTAAATAAACAGTATGTTTTAGGAGGGTTGTTAATTTAGTAGGAGTCTATTCCTCTATACTAAAATAAACTCTACATAATCTTTATTGTAGATCAATGGCCTCTTCAAGTAACAATAATCCCCTGTCACTACGATCTATCCTTGAAAAGGATAAGCTATCTGGGACTAACTTTCTTGATTGGTTCAGAAACTTGAGAATCGTTCTCAAGCATGAACGCAAGTTGTATGTTCGGATGCTTCGATCCACGAGGACCCACTGACCAATGCTACGAAAGTTTGTGAAGGATGCGCATAATAAGCATGTCAACGATTCTACCGATGTTGCATGCATTATGTTGGCAACTATGGTTCCTGAACTTCAGAAGGACATGGAACTAATGGAAGCTTACGACATGGCTGTAACGCTGAAGGAAATGTTCTAACAGCAAGCTAGGCAAGAAAGGTTCGAGAAAGTCAAGAACCTGCAGTCTTGTAAGATGACTGAGGGTGCGTTAGTTAGTCCTTATGTTCTGAAGATGAAGGGCTATGTTGACCAACTTGATAGACTTGGATTTCCTATAAGCCAAGAGTTGGCTACGGATTTGATCCTAAATTCATTACCGGAGAGTTACTCACAATTTGTGATGACCTACAATATGAATAATATGGAGAAATCAATTTTAGAGTTGCATTTGATGCTCAAAACTGCTGAACAAAATATCAAGAAACCCTCTAATAATGTGCTGATGGTCTAAAAGGGAAAGGGAATGAAGAAGAAAGGCAAAGGCAAGGCTAAAGTTGCTAAGGCTGCTGCTGCACCTGTCGCAAAACCTATGGAACAAGTCAAGCCCCAGCCTGTTCCTGCTTCAAAGCACCAAAAGGAAAAAGAAGAAAATTGTCATTTCTGCCATGCACCTGGACATTGGTTCAGAAATTGCAAACTTTATCTGGAAGATCTAAAGAAGAAAAAGGGTAGTGCGACTACCACCTCAAGTATTTATGTTATTGAAATTAATTTATCCACTAGCGATTTTTGGGTATTGGATACCGGATGTGGATCTCACATTTGTATAAATGTGCAGGAACTCACCAAAAGTAGGAAGCTGAAAAAAGGAGAAGTCATCCTCCGCATAAGGAATGGAGCAAGAGTTGCTGCCCTGGCTATTGGATCATATGACTTAGTCTTACCTAGTGGACTTATCTTAACTTTAAATAATTGTTATTTTGTGCCTGCCTCGAGCAGAAACATCATTTATGTTTCATGCTTGGATATGGATGGTTTTGATTTTATTATTGAGAATAATAGATGTTCCATTTCTCGTAAAGGAATATTTTATGCAAATGCTGATTTGTGTGATGGTCTTTATATTCTAAGCATGAAAAAGTCCACTGATACTCCAGTCTTTAACATAAATACAAAGAGATTTAAGTCAAATGATTTGAATCAAACCTATCTTTGGCATTGTCGTCTCGGGTACATAAATGAGAAATGCATAAAAAAGCTCCATAAAGATGGACTTCTAGATTCATTTGATTTAGAAACATATGAAACGTGCGTATCTTGTTTACGAGGCAAGATGACTAAAAGTCCCTTTACTGGACACAGTGAAAGGGCAAGTGATTTATTGGGTCTAATACATACTGATGTATGCGGTCCTATAAACACAATGGCTAGAGGAGGTTATCAGTACTTCATTACATTTACTGATGATTTTAGCAGATATGGTTATGTATATCTTATGAAACATAAAGCTGAATCATTTGAGATGTTTCGGACGTTTCAAAATGAAGTGCAGAATCAGCTTGGTAAAACTATCAAAACACTTTGATCAAATTGAGGTGGTGAGTATTTAAGCCAATAATTTGATGATCATCTTAAAAATTATGGGATTGTCTCCCAATTGACTCCACTAGCAACTCCACAATGGAATGGAGTTTCTGAAAGGAGAAATCGAACCTTATTAGATATGGTTCGATCTATGATGAGTCATGCGGATCTTCCATTATCCTTTTGGGGTTATGCATTACAAACTGCAGCTTTCATTCCAAATCGAGTTCCTTCTAAAGCGGTTAATAAAATACCATATGAGATATGGTATAGGAAGAGACCTAGTTTGTCTTTTCTTAAGATTTGGGGTTGTGAGGCTTACGTAAAGCGAAAAGTCTAAGAAAAACTAGCACCTAAATCTGATAAGTGTTTATTTGTGGGGTATCCTAAGGAAACAAAAGGATATACTTTTATAATACGGCTGAGAACAAAGTGTTTGTTGCTCGGTATGGTGTCTTTATGGAAAAATAGTTTATTTCAGAAGACACTAGTGGGAGAGAAATGAATCTTGAAGAAGTTCAAGAATCACAAATAAACACTGAACCGCTACTGGAAGTTCAACAAAGTTCTGAACCAGTTGAACTTCCGCAAGTGACACAAGGCCCACGTAAATCTAGTAGGGTAAGACAGGAGCTAGAGAGATTCGGATTTCTCATTACTGATAGTCGTGATGTGTTGCTTATGGATCAAAATGAGCCCACCATTTATCGGGAGGGAGGCGAATCTGGACGGACTCAGATAAATGGCTAAGTGCCATGAACTCTGAGATGCAATCCATGTATGATAACCAAGTTTGGAACTTGGTTGATTTACCTGAAGGTGGTAAGACTATTGGATGTAAATGGGTCTTCAAGAAGAAAACTGACATGGATGGCAAAGTACATACTTTCAAAGTAAGACTTGTAGCAAAAGGTTTCAGGCAGACTCAAGGTGTTGATTATGATGAAACTTTTTCGCCAGTATCCATGCTTAAATCCATAAGAATTTTAATTGCCATTGCTGCATATTATGACTATGAGATATGGCAAATGGATGTAAAAACAACATTTCTTAATGGAAAGTTGCTTGAGGATGTGTATATGACACAACCTGAAGGTTTTGTACATCCTGAGAATTCTAGGAAGGTATGCAAGCTTCAAAGATCCATTTATGGATTAAAGCAAGCTTCTCGGAGTTGGAATCTTCGTTTTGATGAAGCAATCAAGGATTTTGGTTTTATTAAGAACGAAGATGAGCCTTGTGTATACAAGAAGGTCAGTGGGAGTGTAGTTGTTTTTTAGGTACTGTATGTTGATGATATATTACTCATTGAAAATGACATCCCAACATTGCAGAGTGTCAAGTTTTGGTTAGGGAAGTGTTTCTCAATGAAAGACTTAGGAGATGCAGCCTATATCCTAGGGATAAGGATCTATAGGGATAGATCTAAGAGGCTAATTGGTCTAAGTCAGAGTGCTTACATAGACAAGGTGCTGAATAGGTTCAGTTTGCAAGACTCTAAAAGAGGATTGTTGCCAATGTCTCATGGCATAAGTCTCAGCAAGATTCAATGTCCTAAGACAAATGATGAGCGAGACCGTATGAATAAGATTCCATATGCATCTGCTATTTGATCTATCATGTACACCATGCTATGCACTTGGCCTGATGTATCATATGCTTTGAGCACTACAAGCAGATATCAGTCAGATCCAGGTGAGAGTCACTGATAGCAGTAAAGAACATCCTTAAGTACTTAAGAAGGACTAAGGAAGTGTTCTTGGTCTATGAAGGTTTTGAAAATGATCTAGTTGTAAATGATTACACAGATGCAAGTTTTCAAACTGATATAGATGATTTTAGACGTAGTCTGGATATGTGTTTACTTTGAATGGGGGTGCAGTAAGCTGAAAAAGTTCGAAGCAAGAGACTGTGGCAGATTCTACAACTGAAGTTGAGTATATTGCAGCGTCCGATGCAGCAAAGGAGGCAATTTGGATCAAAAAGTTTATTTCTGAACTAGGTGTAGTTCCAAGTATTGCTAACCCTATTTGGTTGTATTGTGACGATAACGGGGCAATAGCACAAGCCAAGGAACCTAGATCACACCACAGATCCAAACATATACTCAGGCGTTTTCATCTCATCAGAGAAATTATTGAGAGGGGAGACGTAAACATTTACAGAGTACCTACTAAAGACAACGTTGTGGATCCATTGACAAAGGCTCTTCCACAAGCGAAACATGATGGTCATGTTAGATCATTAGGCATTAGATGCATGAATGATTGGTCCTAAAGCAAGTGGGAGATGTTGGGAAATGTACCCTAGTTCAATCCATTAACAGACTTTATGAATACATTTTAGTTAATAAAATAGAGGATTTCATTTGCTGTTTATTATAATTGATTTGCATGTTTACATTATAATAAGATCCATGGATATTTACAGAAATATCCTAAATGTCCTTAGTCGATTATTATACTTGGAACTATAATGAATTAAGACTAGTGTGAGTCTTGATTGATGATCATATGATGATCTTACGTATAGGAATAGGAATCAAGATCATGAGTACTTGGTAGGGAACAAAGTACTGGACCGACCCGCTATGAGAACATCACATGGATTAAGTCATAGTTGTTTCTCATGATAGGTATATTTTTCAGTCCTTTGACTTGAGATTACCAGAGACTTCAACATTAGGAATACAGTGATTTGACGCAATCAAATATTGTCTTTAACCGGACGATTATAAAGGTTGTGATTGGTTACTGTGTGAATAATGTGATGAAGTTGTGTAATCGAGATAGAATTTATCCCTCTCATATAATGAGAGATATCCAGTGGATCCCTCGATGTGTTAGACTATTAAAAGGCTTAGTCTAAGTGAATTGATATTGATCAATGTCACTTAGATGTTTTCAGTCTACCTAGAAATCGAGACTAGTACGATTGAACATGTTGGATGACAATTCCATGCCTTATGTTTGATCAAAAGGATATCGTGTAACAAAAGGATGTTATATACACTATTGATTAGGTTGTATTGATTTGATATTCGTACAACTTGGGTAGTCATAATGTCTTGCTAGAGGTCGCTTATGACTTGTATACCAAAATGTGTTTTGGTACACGCCAACGTTGTATGAGCCTATTATTGGGTCGCACATCGAGAATGGTTTTGCGAGATTTTAAGATGGTTAAGAAAAATGAATTTTATATGATAAAATTCATGACAGAAACGTCCTTGTAGTGTATTACACTTATACTTCTTTAAGTAGGGGTATATGTTTAATTTACTTAACCGTCTATATACAAGGGTTGTATAAATAGACGCTTTGAGTTAGAATACAAGTACGAAAGGTTTAAAAAAAGGTTGAAACTCTATTTTCGTTTTAAGAAACGACTTAGGGTTTTTGTTATGCTTTGGATTGTTTTGGAGAGAAATAAAAAGGTTTGGTATTCTCTCGAAGCTAGCACTTCAAATCTCGGCCGCCTTTCGTGTGTGGACTGCTGATAGAGGGCGTTCGTTGTTGGCAAAGCACCTTAGAGATCGATTAACCTTCAGAAAGGTACATTGCGAGTGAGGTATGATTAAGTTTTCATAGTATAAACGTGTTTTAATGGAATCAGATTCGTATCTTGTTGGGGTTTTTCTCAAAATGGTTTTGAAATCTCCGCTGTGCATGAACCCCAAAACCCAACATTTTCATCGATTGCAACGTCGATAACGAGGTTGACCAAGAAAGATGTCAGATTTGATTAGTTGGATGTCTAAAAGGAAGCATTTTGGGAGTTAAATAGGAAACTGACTTTCGCGCCAGTGTTAGCGTTACCAGAGACAGGGAATGGCTTCTTAGTATATACTGATGCTTTAGGTACTGGGTTGGGTTACGTCTTGATGTATAACAGACACCCAGTGGCATACTTATCTACTATGGTTGAGACCCTACGAGGGTAATTATCGGTACATGACTTGGAGCTTGCAACAATCATGTTTGCATTGAAAGCCTAGAGGCATTATGTCTACGGAGATAGGTTCGTATTATTCATTGATCATTAGAGTTTGAGGTATCTATTCACTCAGATGGATCTGAACACGCGACATTGGAGATAGCTCGAGTTACTGAAGGAGTATGACTTCACCATTGAGTACCATTAGAGTAAGGCGAATGTGGTAGTTGATGTGTTAACCCGGAGTTACATGGAGCCAGACAGTTCTGTGACATATGAACACACAAGCACGGACTTCTTAAAGCATTTATGATGTGTGTGATAGAGGTTATTGTTGAACTAAATATTTGTTGTTAGATGAGAGTTCCTATGGTGTCTCTGCAGTAGGTTGCTGAGTGTTAGAGAGTTGACAGTTGGTATATGCAAGTTAACAGCTGGGTTAGGATTTTAGTTGCATAAATTGGTTTGAGACGTCCAGACGGGTGGTTGAGGCACAGGGGTAGATTATAGACATCTGTAGTATTGGAGCTCAGGGACAACATTCTGGAGGACATACACCGATCGTGGTATATAGTTTATATTGGTCGGACCAAGATGTATCATGATTTACAACGATTATTTTGGTAGAAAGTGATGAAGGCGAATGTTGGTAATTATGTCAGGAGTTGTCATATATGCCAGTAGGTGAAGGCTAAGCACAAGAGACCAGTTGGGTTGCTACAGTCGATGTCCATTCCTCAGTAGAAATGGGACCATGTGACTATAGACTTTGTTAGTGGCCTACCGCATACTACGAGGAGATACGATGCAATTTGGGTAGTGATTGGTAGATTGATGAAGTCGGCGCACTTCATTCCGATTTCCATGATATATTCATTCCCACAACTAAGCATTATCTTTGAGAGAGAGATCATGAAATTTCATGGTGTACTGGTCTCCATTGTGTCTAACATGGATACCAAGTTGACATCTAAGCTCTATGAGAGTATTCAGGAGCAGTTTGGCACCAGACCAAAGTTTAACAGGGCATACCATCCTCAGACTAATGGACAATTAGAGATATTGATTCAGATATTAAAGGATATGTTAAGAGCGTGTATTTTGCAGTTTGGTGGATCGTGGGAGGATTATTTTTACTTGTGCGAGTTTGCTTACAACAATAGATATTAAACGAGTTTTGGGATGCCACCGTTTGAAGCACTGTATGGTAGGCCCTACAGGTCACCAGTATGTTGGGCGGCACTAGAGGATACATCAATTATAGGACCTGAGGTTGTTATGGATCATACTGAGAAGATTAAGCAGATTCGTAAGAGGCTTTAGGTGGCCCAGGATAGGCATGTGACGCCCCAATTTCCCTAGTACAATTGGGTACGCCCGGCCTAGACCCGTACAGGCCCCGAGTCATCACTCGGCAACCTGACGAGACTAGTCAGCCTCTGATTAATCAATTTAACAGTTTATGAAAGAGTTATTGCAATGATACATAGCGGAAGACTAAACAAGTGCAATAAGGGAAATAACTCAATCAAAGGGAAATGTAGGAATCTATAAGTGTGGAAAACCCCGGGTATTCATGCACAATTCGATAAGCCAAGATACATGATACCAGTTTCATAAAAAATACCAAGTTTTATAACCCAATACATATATATATATATATATATATATATGAAACGATATACAAATAAGCAAAACATAAAAACCTACTAAATGGTCTCCCTGGTCCAGCCGCTAGGTCCTCAAAGTAAATCACCTAAGTAGGGCCTTACCCTTGCCGCTCTTCACCCTATTTGCACCAACCATCACAAACTAGATGGTGAGTAACTGAAGAAATCGAAAGTAGTGTCAGAAGAATATAACAATAATTTATGATTTAACAAGTAAAGCAGTCTAAATATCATGCGGAAATGAAATAGCAGGAAAGTAAGTAAATCAAGTGCATGATAAACAGACTGATAGATAAACAATTGAAATTTGCATGTTCTAAGATTCAAAAAAGGCCCATGAGTGGTCTAATTTCATAGCAATACAGTAAAGATCTCGCAAGATCTCCTCGGCGATGTCGCAACATTAGTGCAGCTAGAAATCGAGAGGCATCGCAACACCTCTCGAATCTAGTACCCAGTACACATAACGCTAGGGGTGGCCAGTTACCCCTGCAGGAGGCACCTCGTTGTCCTAGCTAGTGCGGGACCACATGATAACTTCGAGACACACACTCATGCCAAGAACATACAACAAACAATATGGAATGGAATTTCAAACAAAGGCTCAATTAACATTATCAATGAATAGAGGAATGTATAAATCACATGTTATTTCCATACTGGCCTACTAACATACACACATATAAGGCACGTGTGTACTTACTTGAACTATCGCAACCCGCGAACACACCCTCGTGAATCTTAACATGTATCCCCGAGTTTCCCGCTACCTGATAAGTTTAGAAAACTCTTGTTATTTGGTCGAGTCATTATCTTACCCTAGGTTGATACCCTAGTATTTTCCCAATGTTTTAAGACTCGAACAACTTGACAATTCCATAGAAAAATAAATACTCTCTCGGATTTGAAAAACCATAACAATGACTATGATATCCCAACATTGACAACTATAATGCATGTAAGCCTATTCATCAATCATAGGCTCAGCTTAGTCGTATGTGGGTCATGCCATAGCCTCGAGGACCAGCGACGTGACCACAACGTCATAACCAATTTACGATAATTAAATACACATGCACGTATTCACATCGTGTCCTAACCATGCATTAACAACATATGGAAATGTCTCAAAGCGACATATACAACGTTCCACGCACCTACACAAATAAATGAACAATCAACTACTCAACCTCCATGGCCAAAATCTTAATCACTTCGTCATAAATAAATAACCATCACCATAGGTAACAACTTGAAACCATAATAAACTTCAAAGTGAAACAACGACAAACTCAAAGAGTCAAAAACTACAATTCAAATCGGTATTGACAAGAAACCATAGTCAATCTGGCCCACCAACCAAAACACTGTGACCTCTTTGGTAACATACTGGTATTATTCGACGTCGGGGAGAGGTCATCACGACATGGGGATGCCAAAAAACTCCTCCACCAGTTCGGATTATCATCAACACTACTCAGATAGGAGACTCAACATCAACAAACAAGAATTGACAACAATACACCACTGCCACCACTAGTACGACCACTCTAGGGGTTGCGAGACACCAGCATGAACGTGGTGAGGTCTCCGAAATCCCCCATGTCATGGTGGTTCGATGGCAGTGCCACCTAAGTGCAACAGTCCCATTGAGTAGAAAAAAACAGTGAGAGAAAGAGAGAGAGAAAGAGTGGGAGAGAGGGAGAGAGAAAGATCTCCGGTGAGAGAGGTGAACCCCAGCCACCTCTGGACCTCGACAATCGGTGGTGTGCTTGGCCAAGTTAGGGAGGAATGGACTAAGAGAGGGAGAGAGTGTGACCGAGAGAGAGGGATCGAGAGAGAGAAACTCGAAAGAGAGTGAGACCGAGTGTGTGTGAGGTAACAACCTCGACTCCGGTGAGCACCTAGGACTGCCTCCAACGCTCGTGGTCACCATCCCAGTCCAGCAACGCGTGGACAACCACACAACAGTGGGGAGAGGAGATGTGCGTGACCGAGGGAGGGAGAGATCGATATTGAAATCGAGAGAAGAGAGAGAGACGTACCTCTGGTGAGTGAGCTCCGGCGAGCTCGTAATACAGTCGTGGATGAGGGTGGAGTGGGGATGAAGGGACCGATGAGAGAGAGGAGTGGGAGAGAAAGAGAGGGCGGTGAGAGTGAAGTATGAAATATTAGGGTTTTTCTTATAACATATATATATATACATCATGTTGTTCAAAATGACCATTATACCCCTTGAGTTTGTTATATTTTCCCATATATTTTTTCTTAAAACATCCACGCATCTCGAGGCCAATCCCATGACTTTCCTTATGAAGCTGTATCATTTTACCAATTTCTATCTCATAGTCTCATGTGTCGCGTAGCTATTCGACTCCTGTATTGGTCTTGCACTCCTCGGTCCGTATTTCTCTGTTACGCGCGTAGTTTCGCCTTGTCTTATAAATAATTACTTAAATTATGCAAAATTTCATTTATTTGTATTTTAACAGTGTTTTAAATCCCTGTGTACTCATATCTCAACTGTTGATCCCCGCTCATCCAGTTTTCCTACTTATTCACCGACTTCATTGTCCGATCACTCAAATACAAGTATAAATACGTAATACACATCATCATTCACAAATAACCAAATTTTGGGTCGTTACAAGGCAGAAGAAGTATGCGGACAAGTATCATGAGGTTTTGAGCTACGAGAAGGATTACTTGATGTGCATGAAGGTTTCTCCGTGGAAAGGTCATTAGAGGTTTGACATCAAGGGGAAATTAGCACCGAGGTTCATCGGACCGTTCAAGGTCGAGGCGTGAGTTGGCAGTGTGGTGAACAGGTTAGAGTTATCACCACAATTAGCTGGGGTTCATCCAGTATTTCATATCTCTATGTTAAGGTTGCCTAAGTCGAGACTAAAACTTATGTTTGATGTTAGACAGGTAGAGGTTCGTCCTGATGTGACTTATGAGGAGTAGCCATGTGAGATCATGGATCTTAGTATGAAGACTTTATAGAATAGGGAGAACCCTACGGTGTTGGTTTGTTGGCAGCATCATGGAATTAAGGGACTCACCTGGGAGCTCGAGTCTACTAAGTGGGCGCGTTACCCTCAACTATTTGGTGGTACAACCTTTTAGTTATTTTAAATTTTGGGACGAAATTTCACCTAGTTGAGAAGAGCTGTAATGAACCATTTTAATTAAGTCGTTATTATTACGTCTTTTCAGACGTGGACTCCAGTTCAGGCTACAATGGATCCGCAACTAGGCTAGGGCATGCCCGACTAGGTAATTAGTCTATTTTGTGTGTTGTTTTGTCTAATTTGCAATGTGTATATTCAAATTATGTTAGTTTGCATCGTAGTGCGTGTATTTATATTGTTATTATTGAGCGAGATAATGTGACTGGTTTTCGCTTTAAGTATCGTGTAAATGCGGGTACCGAGTAAGCGACTTATATATACACTATGAGGGGGGATAATACACACATGATAAATAAATAAAATTCATTAAATAAGTAATATAAATCATTGCGTAGTTGTTTAGTGGTGCGAATCACACATCTCGCAGTGCGGGTGTCGGGTACAAGAACGCTCGAGGATCAATTATTGGTGATATTGAGGGATAAGACCTAGAGACTAAGTCACAATCAAAGTCACTTTTGGTTGACTTATTAATGAAACCAGGGTCATAGATGAGTCCTGAGATCTCCATAACACACAAGATGCATTTGAAACTATATAAAGTTGTTTTCTTCTATTCCTACCAACTTTTCTTTCTCCTACTTGTGAGAAATCCAAAATTGACCAAGTGTGAGGTTTTGCGAACTTTGAGAGGTGATTTGGAGGAGCAATTGATAGGAAATCAAAATATTGAGGTGAGATCCCCGTTCTCCTCGTCATTTTCTAACTTTCGGGTGTAATTTATCTAGTTTTGACGTGAGTTTCGAGGATGTGAGTTGAGCTCACTGATTTGAGTGTGGCTAGAGCTTTTAAGAATGTTTTGAGCAACTTTTGGGATAACATGTTGGTGTTTTTATGGTTTTTGTGGTTTCACTGAAGTTTCGACGAGATTTATCAAGATTTTCATTTTGGACAAGTTTCATTGAGGTTTTATGGTTCCCTATGGTTGGTTTGGAAACCATTAGAGGTTGGAATGGGTTTGGACCGCAATGACAAGCCGAGGTGTCGAACCTAGTATGGAGTTTCTGGCTGAGACGACATCACCCACGACGTCCAGACAACAGGCCACCACCCTGCTATATTTTATGTGACGTCGTGGCCCTTTCTTTTTCATGATGTCACTCAGATTGTGATGTCCAATGGACTCACTATCTGGACGTTTTGAGTCTTTCTGTGGGTATTAACCCACGAAGGTTCTAGTCAATACGTGAATGGCAGTGCCCCATTGCCTAGCGTCATGAACAAAGTGTCTAAACAAAAAATTAAATTAAATTTATAACTTTGTTTAATTAGATTGGCCTATTGAGGCCTAACTCGGGGATCATTACTTGGTATAATGTGACATAAAATGATAGAATTGATATTTTAATGTGAAATGGGAGATTTCTAAGGTTTGAGGAATTAATTGATTTTCAGAAACCAGGGATTTGGTTATCATTGACAAGTATTGGGTATGCAATTAGAGGCATAAGGGGACCATATTAGATTAGTTGAGCACGGTTTGAGGTATGTAGTAACCAAATGGAAGTTCTCTCGAGTATTTACTTGCTTCTTATTTCCTTTCAATTTTATTTATTCAATTAGTCAATTCCTCTGTGGTTATTTGGACGGTTGGTTGAGTTTACTCTCGTCAAATTATTCTTTGTGTATGTGTCTTTCTATACCATAGTATATGTACCAAGGGTCTCGATGAATATTTCAACCCGAGTTACCATGCTGGTACATGTGTTGGTGTGTCATAGGTTCCATGCCGGCCACCGAGAGGATCAGGAGATCAGCCATGTTGGAGTTTAGTCACTGGCTGTGCCTAGGGATAGTTTGAAGTATGGTGCTAGTTTGACTTGGTTCTAGTACACGTTTGAGCTTGTCTATTATATATTCATGCGATGAGCACAATTTTCTGTTTATATTCTACGTGCTTATTTAATAGCTTTATGAATTCCTTTATTTAATTCTGTAATTACTCTTTGAATTTCCTTGGGATTACTCACTCTAGACTCATCATCTATTTTGTTGTGATGGCTTGAGTGTAGATTTGAATACGAGTAGAGGTAAGGGAAAGTTAGCTAATTACCTGTGATTGCCCATCCTTAGAGATTTACTCATACATTTGTATATTTCCTTGTTTTCAGTTGGGTTATGGGATACATTGTGAGACACATGTGGCATGTATATTGATATTTTTTTAGGCTTTTGATTATGGTTTATACATGATGCTTCTATTACGTATTTTCCACATTACGTTGATGCTCCTATATCTTGATTTCATTTATCTACTAATTAATCTAGTCTGATAAGTCTTTCGCTAATTTTGAATTTTAATTACAATTTTAACAAATGAATTGAGCCCCATGATTAATTTGAATTTTAAATGGATTTGAGGGTTGGATGTGGTTAAGTAAGTTAGTTGTGCATGGGACACAGCAGTGCCGTAATGTAGCAGGGTTGTGGGCCCGTGGGGTATCACGTGGCGGGCCTCGAGAGATTGGAGTCGCTACATTAACTCATTGATTTTCTAGTGTTTTCCTTGAATTTGAAGTTCTTTATCAAGGCATAAAGCTAACAAACTGATTTTTAGAACTTGGTGATCTAAAGAAAAATTGGTCAATACATGTTTTAAATCTTAAAATCGATGCAAATTGTTGTATGATTGTTGTTGGTTGTTGGTTAAAGGTGTTAATTCCCCTACGAGGAGAGGGACTTGGGCGAATGCCATTGGGGAAGAAATCACAGAATTATTGAATTAAGAATTCTGGGTTTTGAAGCCGTTAGCACACTAATTACCGCACAGAAAATTCAAGGAAAATGTGCTTTTATAACAAAGCTAGCAAGAACCTACTTTTGACACACAAATTTTCCATTTTAGGGGTTTTATGATATTACGAGGAATTTAGCCAAAAAAATAAGAATTTGATAATTCTTGAGATTTTGATCTAATTTGATTTAATACACTAATCTAAACTAAAACCACTATAATTTACTCATTTAGGACTCTAAGGGCAAATGAGTTTGTAGTTGGGATTTTGGTGTTTGATACGGGTGCGTAAAGACCTGTTAGAGCAACATTTTTGCGTATCTATCAGGTGCGTAAAACCCACGAGAATGTTGCACAAAATTAAGTTTTTTTTTTTTTATCGTATTTTATGTTGCCAAACATGTTTACTTCACTTATATCATGTCATGTATTGCCGTTATGTTGTTTTACTGGTTGTGTGGTTCACCGAGGTTTGTTATTGTATTGTATGCGATTGGGAATTGTTAGACTTTGAAATGTAACATTCGCGCCCTAGGTGGATTGCGACTCGAGCTACTTTCATCGGTGCATATGACGGTGGGTCGAATGTCTAGGCCGACCACTGGGAGGACTATTAAAGTTTAGTCAGTTTGAGATGTTTGGACAGACTCACGATAATTGCGTTGATTTAATCGTTATTAAATTTATGATTTCTTTTCGATTTGTTTGTCATTCATACGCATGCTTAGTTTTTTTTTTATGTTGATTATCGTTAATGACCACATTCATGCAAGTATATCATTATACAGCCAGATGTCTTACATTCATGTCTCATAGTCTTTTATTTGATTTCCTTCTGAATATTGTGTGGACTTCTCTGGAATTTTACTCATTGGACTTATCATCTCTTCTTCTTGATGATGGAGTGCAGATCCTTCTACAAGTAGAGGCAAGAGGATTTTGGGCGACTATCTTTGACTTGTCGGCTGTCGGCACACTACTCATAGGTGTTTACTTTTGTTGTTTTGATTTATATATTTTGGGTATTAGGGGAACTGAGAGAGACATCTGTACTTGTTTATATTCACCTTGCTTATACTTTCACCTAATATATAGAGCACTATATTTTGGGTTTTCCACTGTAGGTTATTTGGTACATGATATACAAACTAATGTTATATTTTTATTTTAAATTCACTACTTTAAGCCTTACGCTGAAATTGTTATTAAATGCCAGTAAAACACTTGTAAAATAACTCCATACTTCCCAACTTAATCTAAGAACTTAAAAAATAGTGAATCCTTATTGATTAACTAAGTGCGAGTTTGAATAACTGGTTAACTTCTCAAAGTAATAAGACATTATCATGCTCACTATGAAGCTTACGTGGCAGCAAATGACATCAGGGTGCGTGCCTTAGCGATATAGTGATGTGGTAGGTGTTGCGTGGCAAGGTGAGCAGCCACACACTGTGGTGGCCTCGTGCCCTGTGGCCTACTACTCATCACCCTGCGCACCTCGGTGCACATGCCACATCGCTGACCGGTGGGTCCCATGCTCTACTGCATTTGTTACCACGTCAACATTATTAATTTGTGTGCTAACTCTTCTCGTAGTTTATAATTTACACGTTCTTCAATTATTTCATCAGTTAGCCTTTTTAAACCCTTGAATTATGCAAGTTATTCAGTTAACTTATTCTTGAATGTTGGGTTATGTTTTCATAGAGTTGCAAATAGATAAGCACTATGTTATAGCAGATGACTTAAATAATAAGTAAACAATGATAATATATAGGGTTCGTTGCAAAATAGAGCATTAGTCCTAATGTGGAAAACCCGTGAAAATTACTCTATATATAAGGCGACAGTACATAAAAATAGTAAATATATACGAGTACAATGTCTCTCCAGTCTCCATAATCCTAAAATGACAACAAAATATCAAAAGTAAACATGTACTAGTAGGTCCCTAGATTGAGGCAATTAGAAATAGTCGCCTAAAATCCCTTTACCCCTATTGGTATTAGGATCTGGACTCAGCCATCACAATAAAACACATGATGAATCCAGTGAGTAAAATCCCAAGGAAATACACTAACCATTTAATCAATAAATGAATAGACTTCAATGAAATGTTAAATAGACAAAGAGAATGTAAAATAAGCAACTGTAATTTGGCTCATCGCATGAATACGTAACACATAAGATAAGTATTGTGTGTGCTCGTCTAGATCACACTAGACTGTACTTTGGGCCCTAGGATTCATTCGGTGGGTGCCTCTACCACTCTATCACTTGGTTCCCTCGTGATACTTTGCCAAATCCGCACTACACCGACATGTACACCAGAAGTAGCTCGGGTTTCCATTCACCGAGGGCCGGATCACACGGCTACGATTTATGCTCCATGAACATACAACAAACATCGAGTAAGGATAACTCAACCACCATCCTAAAATAGTACGAAATAGAATAAATGAAGAAGGAATGGCCGATAAAAGGTAAAACAAAATTAAATACTCAAGTGTTTTTCAATTGGAGTTTACGCACCTCAAAATGCACTCTGAAGCCTTAAAAACACCCCAGTTTGACTCTGACTCGACTCTCGACTATCGCATTACAGTCTTGTAGTCCCCTGAGATCATTTTCTAGTGTTGTAGGGTGATTTCAGTGGGTTTAGATTAGTTAATTAGCTTAAGTCCTAAACCAATCCTTTATAGTTTATTTCTTTTGAAAAATTTATTTTTCCTTCTTCAGTGTGGTAGGGGTTTCTGCCAAGCATGATAGGATGCCTAACACACTAGGGGGAATCCTCAGCATGCCGTCTTCTTTGAGAAGAAGAAAAGTAGTCACGCAGGCAGGTAGTGCGCTATGGACCCGTCCAGCATGCTACCTGTGTTGAAACCTTAAACTTCAGAACTGAAATTCCAATGATTTCGACACCATGGCCATCCCTAAATGGTGTCGACCCCATCCTCGACTCGTGGGGAAATAACAACACTTCAAACAAGCTTGATGTAACATTCGTAAGACTAATTATCCTTAAATTTAAAGATCAACCATGCATGCTCACATAAACACCAAAAACCCAATTTTCATACAAATCCATGAAATTCAGTATATAAACACAAATCAGTAGTATCAATTACTTCTTATGCACATAAAGACCAAGAAAAAATAGTGAGTTCCTAAACAAATCTTGAATTTGAACAAAAACCCAAAGTTGGAGCTTCATTTTAATGGTTTTTAATGGATTGAGGGTGAAGAAGATGCTTACCAAGCTCTTGATTTATCCAAGAGTGATCCTCCTAGCTCCAATCTTCACTAAAACTCTCAGTTTCCCAGCTAAAATTATCTGATTTTGGTTTGTTGAGTTTGCATGTACATGAAACCAATTTAGGAGGGTTTTATACCGGGCTTTTTAAACAATTGTATAGCACAAATCTTGAGAATAGTTCTATGGTTCTCACCTGAGCTGTTCATACACTCTTGTGACATTAATTAGATGCTCATCGACCAAAGTTTTCCCATTTTTGATCATCTTGAGGCCCCTTAATGGTTCCATTAATTTAACATCCAACTAGAAACCTAGTTAGACTTTGATTTGATTAAATTTAAATACAATTATGCACATTAAACCTCTACATTGGTTTATAAAAATCATGTTTTAGGTAACATTAACTCCCGAATACTCGACACTCGATGCCCCGCATCCCGCACGCATTACGAGGCATGCCATAACGTAGTGTTATGAGTAATATGACTTAGCTTAAGGTTTATTTATCCAATTTAAGCCATATTTACCTTGGCCTTGGTCATTTTATTCACGTTTGTATTTCTAGACTTAGTGTTAACGTATTACGCCCGTGCGGTACCCGCATTGACATGTTTTTCGAGGCATCACATCACACGTTCTTACGTGGTATAGGGATATAATCACATGCATGCGATGATTAAATAATTAAAATAATATTAAAATGCTAGAATAAATTATACAATAAGACAATATAATCTAGTACCTGTTAGGCATGCCCCTAGCCTATTCTGCGGCGTTCACGTATGGTATGTGCTAGTGTCCTAGTCTAAAAATAATACTCCCTCCGATCAATAATATAAGTCGTTTTGACAAAAACAAAAATTATGACAGCCTTAATTATAAGTATAATTTAAATATACGTCCTTTGACACTACATGAATTGAAGAATTGAAGAATCATAATTTTTAGGTTGATTTAGGCAAAATGGGTAAAAAGGTAATAAATACAGTCTCGAATTTTGAAAATAACTTATAATTTTGACTAAGGGGTTTTTACTAGAACGACTTATATTATTGATCAGAGGGAGTAATAAGTAACGACGTTAATAAAATGGGCTGTTACAACTCCTCCCAACTAGGGAAAATTTCATCCCAAGATTTTGGTTAACTTAAAATGTACCATGGAAAAGGTGAGGGTAACATTCCCGCATAGTTGGCTTGAGCTCCCAAGTGAGTCCCTTTGTCTTGTGATGTTGCCAACAAACTAGTACTTTAAGGATATCCCCATTTCAAAGAGTTTGAATTCTGCAATCTGATATCACCAACGGCTGCTCTTCGTAAGTCACGTCAGACTAAACTTCAATCTATCTCACATCAACCATTGGTCTCAGTCCTGACCTAACCAATCTTAACATCGAAATGTAAAATGTTGGATGAACCCCAACTAACTTTATAGGTAAGTCTAAACGATATGTGATGGTGCCAACTCAGATACAACTCGGAAAGTTCTATGAATCTTGGTGCTAGTTTCCCCTTAATCCCAAATCTCCATTGTCCTTTTTAAGGGGAAACCTTCAGATAAATTATATTGACCCCTCGTAGTTCAGCCCCTTTAAGTGCTTATCCAAATATTTCTTTGGTTGTCTTGGGTAGCCTGAAGTCTTTGTAAAATGTGCATGATAATCTTGGTGTAGTTAACAACTATCTTCGAGCCAATGGTAACTGTATCCTCTCGACTCTACCCAACGTGTAGGTGATTTGCAAGGCCTCCCATACAATACCTCAAACGAAGGCATCTCGATACTCGCTTGGTAGCTGTTGTTATAAGCAAACTTAAACAACGTTAACTAGTCCTCCTATGACCCCCAAACTGCAATATACAAACCCTAAGCATATCCTTCAAAATTTGTATCAATCTTTTTGATTACCCATCGATCTGAGGATGGTAAGCCATACTAAACTGCAACCTAGTGCAAAATTGTTCATGCATAGCCTTCCAAATCTCAATGTCAACCTGGGATCTCTGTCAAATACAATGGAGCTAGCACCCCATGTAATCTAACAATCTTTCGCTTAAACAAAATGCTTAGCTGTGGGAATGTGTATCACATCAAAACATGAATGAAGTTCGTTGATTTTGTCAGCCTATCAATTGCAACCCAAAGACTATGTCAACTCAAAGTCTCCGATAGCCCACTGATGAAATCCATAGTGATGTGCTCCCATTTCCATCATGGAATGAGCAACAGTTGCAATAATCCTCCCAGTCATCTGTGCTCAACTTTAGCCTGTTAGCAGATGTGACAACTCTAACGTACGCTCCAACATCAAGCTTCATCCCTACCCACAAAAATAGTCTCCTCAAGTGATGATACATCTTGGTCCGACCATAATGAACTATGTTATGATATATATAGGCATCTTCTAGAATACCGTCTCGTATCTTTTGCACTGCTGGTACCCATAACCAGCCTGTATGCCCCAAACATTTATCCGATGTCTCCGACTAATCTGTACATTCGGGATTCTGAACCAGCCTACCGAACCGCTCATAAAGGCCATCAACCATTTGACATTCGTAACCACTCCAGAGATATTGTCGGGACCATTATATGGCAATAAATATGTGGCTTATCTGTAATAGGAATCTCTATCACACATATCACTAATGCTACCTCTAATAGTCTGTGCTAATGTGTCATGCGTCGAACAATTGTCTTACTATCAATCCCACCTCTACTCAATGCGTCAGCTACGACATTTGCCTTCCTATACTCAATGGTGAAGTCGTAGTCCCTTAACAACTCTAGCCACCTCCTATGATACATGTTCAGATCTCTTTGAATAAAAATATATTACAAGCTCTAATGATCTAGGAATAAGATGAACTTCTCTCCATAGAGATAATGCCTCAAAGCCTTTAGTGCAAACATAACTGCTATAAGCTCCAAGTCGTGCACTTGATAGTTACACTCGTGATGTCTCAATTGTCTGGAAAGGTAAGCTATTGGATGGCTCTCCTGCATCAATACACATCCTAATCCATTCACTAAAGCATCGGTATAAACTAAAAAACTCTTCCTAGACTTTAGTAGTGTCAACATTAGTGTAGAAGTCAACCTTATCTTCATATCCTAAAAGCCTACTCACACCCATCTGACCAATCAAATTGAATGTCATTTTTTGCCAGTCTTATCATTGGCGCTGCAATCAAGGAAATGTTAGGTTTTGGAGTTCATGCACAGCGGAGATTTCAAAACTATTTTGGGAAAAACCCCAACATGATGCGAATCTGATTCCATTAAAACACATTTATACTATGAAAACTTAATCATACCTCACTTGCAATGTACCTTTCTGATGGTTAATCGATCTCTAAGGCGCTGGCAATAACGAACGCCCTCTATCAGCAGTCCACACACGAACGGCGGCCGAGATTTGAAGTGCTAGCTTCGAGATAATACCAAACCTTTTTGTTTCTCTCCAAAACAATCCAGAGCAAACGAAAAACCCTAAGTCGTTTCTTAAAATGAAAATAAAGTTTCAGCCCTTTTTTAAATCTTTCGTACTTGTATTCTAACTCAAAGAGTCTATTTATACAACCCTTGTATATAGATGGTTAAATAAATTACACATATACCCCTACTTAAAGAAGTATAAGTGTAATACACTACAAGGACGTTTCTTTCATGAATTTTATCATATAAAATTCATTTTTCTGAACCATCTTAAAATCTCGCAAAACAATTCTTAGTGTGCGACTCAATAGGCTCATACAACGTTGGCAGTGTACCAAAACACATTTTGGTATACAAGTCATAAGCGGCCTCTAGCAAGACATTATGACTACCCAAGTTGTACGAATATCAAATGATACAACCTAATCGATAGTGTATATAACATCCTTTTGTCACACGATATCCTTTTGATCAAACATAAGGCATGGAATTGTCATCCAATATGTTCAATCGTACTAGTCTCGATTTCTAGGTAGACTGAAAACATTTAAGTGACATTGATCAATATCAATTCACTTAGACTAGGCCTTTTAGCAGTCTAACACATCGAGGGATCCACTGGATATCTCTCTTTATATGAGAGGGACAAATTCTATCTCGATTACACAACTTCACCACATTATTCACACAGTGACCAATCACAACCTTTATAATCGTCCGTTTAAAGACAACGTTTGATTGCGTCAAATCACTGTATTCCTAATGTTGAAGTCTCTGGTAATCTCAAGTTAGAGGACTGAAAAATATACCTATCATGAGAAATAACTATGACTTAATCCATGTGATGTTCTCATAGCGAGTCGGTCCAGTACTTTGTTCCCTAATAAGTACTTATGATCTTGATTCATATTCCTATACGTATGATCATCGTATGATCATCAATCAAGACTCACACTAGTCTTAATTCATTATAGTTCCCAGTATAATAATCGACTAGGGACATTTAGGATATTTCTGTAAATACCCATGGATCTTATTATAATGTAAACATGCAAATCAATTATAATAAACAGCAAATGAAATCCTCTATTTTATTAACTAAAATGTATTCATAAAGACTGTTAATGGATTGACCTAGGGCACACTTCCCAACAGGAAAAGTCCTAGAGAAATGGCTTGTATTATCCTGCTAGTCTCAGAAAACTCCGGATGCAAGAAACAATCACAGGTGTCCTCCAGTCAATAATCGCTCTTACCTTCTCTATATCAACAAAGATACCCTGATCGCTGATGACATGTACAAAAAATTCTCTTTTCACTCAGACCGAGAAAATCACACTTGCTGAAATTCATATACAGTGGGTGCTCTCTCAATGTCATGAACACTACCAGAAGGTGACTTTCTTGCTCCACACGAGTCTTGCTATAGATAAGGATGTTGTTGATTTAGACAATGGCGTATCTGTCTAAATACGACCTCAAAACTTGGTGCATTAAGTCCATGAAGATCGTCGGGGTGTTAGTCAGCTCGAAAGCCATGACTGCCAATTTAAATAATCTATATTGGGTACTGAAAATGGTCATCATGATGTCCTCTTCCCGAATCCTTAATTAATGAAAACCTAATCACATTTCAATATTCAAGAAGAACTTGCGCTTGCCCACTGGTCGAACAAATCGTTGATCTGGGAATGGGTAAAGGTTCTTAATTGTCACCTGGTTTAACTTCCTATAGTCCACACACATCCTTATAGAATCGTCCTTCTTCTTCATAAACAAGACTGGTGTAACGACCCAATTATTAATTGACATTATTTATGACATCATTACGGACGTGGATGACAACGTGGACACTCGGGACCCCACAGCTAGGTTAGAGCACACCAAATTAGGTATATAGTCCATTTTGTATGTCATTTGCTGTGTTTGTGATGTAATTGTTTAAATTAGCTTATTTGCATTGCAATATTATGTTTTATATTGATAATTACTGAGCGAGACAGCGTGACGGGAATTCGCCTTGGGTAGCGTGTAGATGTGGGTACGGAGAAGGCAAATGATTAGTACACTATGCCAGGGGTTTATATATACACAATAAATGATAAAATAGGATAAATAATTAATATAAAATGTCCTATATACGTTAGTGCCACGAGGGTATGCGTTCGGTACACAAAACAGTCTCGGGACCTGGTATAGGAACTCCCAAGGATTGGGTTGTTTATTGTGAGAATGATGAGCATAAGATTAAGTAGGAGAACAAGTCCCCAATTAAGTCATCTTTGGGAAACAAATTGATTCCATTTGGAACACAAAATGTGTCTAGGGATTTGGTAGGCACATTAGATGGAAATTTTTAGTAAAGATATCAAAAAACTCTCATCCACACCACCTCTTCTCCCTCCTCTCTTTATTTGGACCAAATTCCTAAGGAAAGCTAGGGTTTTGTTGAGCTTTTGGGGACCATTTGGAGCATAATAGAGCTTGAGATTAGATTAAAAAGGTTAGATCTTCGCTCTCCATCTTGTTCTCTATGTTTCAGACTTATTTTCTCGGGTTTTAAAGAGGGTTTTGCAACAAAGAGTTGAGCACACCAGTTGGTTTGGTGTTGCTATGGTTTCAATTTATGGTTTTGAAGCAACAATTGAGATTTTTTGGTGTTGTTGTGTTGTTGTTTTGGTTTTCAAATGAATTTTAGGGTTTTGGTGAGAAAACTTGGGGTTTTCATCTCGAACGTGTTTTGTCGAGGGATTTTGATTGTTCATGGTGGTTTGGATGTTTGATGAGTGGTTGAGATGAGCATGGATAGCGTGACTAGCCGAGGGGGTCCGAGAACCCCAGGAATTTTTTCTGGCTCAGACGCCACCAGGGGTGTCATGGGGGTTTGAGGCCACGACACCACCCGAAATGTCCAGACCAGAGGCCCACCACCCACACTTTAAAAGTGCCATGGGGGTGGTGTACGCGACGACGTGAGTCATGGCGCCATATAGGACTCACTGCCCTAGGTGCCATGAGTAATTACTTAAGGCAACACCACTCACGACGACCATAACAGTGACATAAAATAAATTTTTAAATAAAATTGGCCTATAGGGGGATTACCTTGGGGTTTATATAACCCATATGGAGGGTTTATTAGGTGTTTTTAACGTTGATTTGGTATGGAATAATGATTTTTGAGGTTTGGGAAATTGATTAGGTTTATCGGGAATTTAGTTTTAGGTTGATTTGATGGGAAGTTGACATGCAGTTGTGGCTTGCATTGGCATTACTATTAGTAGAGCGCAGTTTTAGGTATTTAGTATCCCAATTAAAATTCATTTTGAGTATTTATTGCTTGGATTATTTTGAATTTTGTCCTGTGTTCAATTATTCATATTTCTAGTATTTATTTACGATCGATTGAGTTTACTCTCGCCGAGTTTTTTCTATTGCGTTGGTATTGTGGCACACTAGGCCATAGCATGTGTTTTAGGGGTATGTCAATGAATTGTCGTCCCGATTGTTGATTTTTCCTATACACATGTTGGTGCACCGTGGTCTACGTTGGTTATCGAGCAGACTCGGGCTTTCAGTCAATTCGAGTTTACTCACTGGCGGTGCTTGGGTTATAGTCCAAAGTATGGTGCTAGTTTAACCTAGATGTGCACACATTTGATTCACTGCTATTAGATATACATGCGAGGATCCTTCCCAGTTGCTTGATTATTTTCTTCTGCATGTTTATTTAATAGTATATTGATTCCAACATTTATTTATATTATTTACTAAGTGAATTTTCTTGGGATTACTCACTTTTTCATGAGATTACTCACTTTGGACTCGTCATCTGTTTTGTTGTGATAGCTAAGTGTAGACCCTAGTACGAGTAGAGGGAAGGGCGAGCTGGGAACTTCCTGTGATTTATAGCAGATTGCCTACTCATTCGTTTGTTTATATTTATTTTTTTTTTGTTGGGTTATGTGGATATGAGAGGTTTTGGACATGTATATGACCTGTTGGGGTCCATTTTGTTGTTTTGATGGAATATGGAATGATATATATTTGTAGATGATAATTGAATGGGTTTCCACACTGGGAAAATTTGCTCTTCTATTTGATTTAATTGTTTAAGTCTTCCGCTAAATATTTTGAGGTTTCAATAGATGAAAATAAGTCCATAAGCTAACTTATAATGATAATTGAACAATTTTATGAAGTTAGTGGTAAATGAGGTGGAAATTGGGAGTTAGTGCACGTGGAACATAACAGGGCTGATTTTAAGTAGGGTTGTGGCCCGCGAAGCATGACATGGCGGTCTCAAAATTTTGGGGCTACTAAATTTAGTATTAGAGCCTAGCTTTATGGAACTTAAGGCTTGGTTTGGAGTTCAACAAGTGCAAAACTTTAATAATCTTTAGATATGGAAACCCAAAAAGATGCCTAAAATCCTAGTTGGGAAGTGATGTGAGGCGAGTAGTTTCAGGATTTATATATACGTGATATGTTTTGATTGTATAGTACTTATGGTATACTTTTATACTGAGGTTGATCCGATTCATGTTTTGCGGTTCAGATTGAGATGGACGAACAGTCTCGATTGCTACTTAGTGATGACTCATCCAAAGGTCAGTGAGACTAGTGACCCTACTAGAGAGACGTTGACTTTATAGTCGTTATTGCAGAGGGTCACAAAGCACTAGGTTCTGCATCAGGCTCAAATAGTAGAGGTTTTGGAATACATCCGGGGTCAAAGAGTGGTGACAACTGCACCGACGACTACTTTGGCTATGCTTACTATTTAGGTAGCATTAGCGTTGGTTGTTACTGTTCAGGTAGCATGGTCAGAGACATTAGTTAAGAGGGTTACACTAGTGGTTGCACCTACTAATGCGACGATGATCACACCTACGATTACCAAGCAGCCTGTTGTGGCTTCGACATCAGGTAGTGTGATGTTAGTAGAGGCGATGAGGGTTAAGGAGTTTTTGAGGTTTAACCGTGGATATTTCTACGGTGTTAGGGATCCAGAGCTAGCTGGACGCTAGTTATTGACTCATTGGTGGCTTCACAAGCTTTTGAAGGTAGAGAAGAGGTGGATCAAGCGTGACTCTCCAGTTATTGTCTGAGAGGAGAGGCAGTTGTTTGGTGGACGACATACATTGACATGACTCTCCGGTTATTGTCTGAGAGGAGAGGCTGCTATTTGGTGGACGACATACATTGACATGCATCTTGAGCCTGAGACTTGGGTTGAGTTTAGGAAGCTATTTCTGGACGAGTATATCCCTATGAAGGTTCAGTTAAGTCTTAGGGAGGAGTTCCTAACGATGAGATAGGGTACTATGTTTGTTCTTTAGTATATGGAGAGGTTTCAGTATTTGATTTAGTACGCTATTAATGGGGCGGGTATAAAGAGAGTTCAGATATACTACTTCATTCGAGGTCTAAAGAGAGGATTGCGAGTGCTATTGTGTCGAATGGGCCCATACTTTACTGGAGATTTATGATCGAGCTTTAACCTACGAGACTTATCTATTGTAGAGGGCTAGTCAACCTGAGGCTTTAGTATATATAGATCAGCTTGGTTAGAGTTCTAGCTTTAAGAAAAGGCCATAGAGGTAACGTGATCAGCCAGATCGACAAAGACAGGATCAACGCGGTCGACGGGGTGATGGACAGTCTGATCAGGGTTATCGGGGCAATAGGGATCGACATGATGATCATCAGAAATGGAATGATAGACAGGTAGTCTATGTTGCTGCACTTGCACGTACATAGCAGCCTCGATAGCAGACTCAGCAAGCTAAGGACCAGGGAGGCCGTGACTGGGGATAGAGAGTCAGGGTCATGGTCGAGGTTAGAGTCAAATTCATGTAGTAGCTCAGACAGGTTGGAAGGAGAGATGACGATGCCTCGGGTGTCATCAGATGGGGCCTCTGAAGGTTGATTGTTTGACAGAATCACTACCACCACTATATATTGAGCAGCCCAAGGATTGGGCTCACGCTATTGCATATGCAGTTGTTTAGCCGGATCGGGAGGAACTCGACAACTAGTTGAGGGTACATTGTTTATTTGTGATGCTTTGATACATGTTATGTTTGATTCTGGTAGTACTCTATCTTTTATTGCGCGACACTTGGTAGGACAGTTAGGGTTACAGTAATAGACATTAGACACACAACTTATCCTCAGTATGACTACTGGGGATAAGATATACCCTAACCAGATATGTCGATATTGCATAGTAGAGGTCGTGGGACACTAGTTACCGACCGCAATTTATGAATATTTGAGTACCTAGAGTTTGATGCCTTGCTGGGCATGGATTGGTCATTAGCGCATCGTGTGCAAATTGATTACTTAAGTAAGATCGTTACTTTTAACATAGAGGGTATTCAAGTGTTTACATTTGTCGGAGTTATGGCAACTCTACCGATTATTAGAGGTCGTTTGGCGACAGCTTAGAGATGGAGGCATTCACGTTGGCAGTTGAGCCAGAGCCAAGGTCAGTGACACATGTCGAAGATGTCCCAATTTTTTACGAGTTTCTTGAGGTTTTCCTCGATGATTTACTAGGTTTACCACCACCTAGAGCAGTTGAGTTCATCATCGAGTTGATATGGGGCATACATTCGATTTGCAGTCGATCATACAGGATGTTAACATCCTAGCATGAGGAGTTGAGGACCCAGTTATAGGAGTTGTTGCAAAAGGGTTTCATTCATTCCAATATGTCACCTCGGGACGTTCCAGTCATTTTGTTAAGAAGGACGTTACTATGTGGATGTTCATGGATTACAGAAGCTGAATTAGGTAACAATTCATAATCGTTACCCATTTCCCAGGAACGATGATTTATTCCTTCAGTTGGCAAGAGTCAAGTTATTCTTAAAGATTGACTTACGCTCAGGTTATTATCAGCCGTGGATTCGAGAGAGTGACATCGAGAAGACGACCTTTAACATACGATACGGCTTTTTTGCATTTATAATCATGCCGTTTGGAGTGATTAATGCACGGACGATCTCTATGGACTTGATGCACAGAGTTTGAGGTCATTTCTTGGTCGATATGTGATAGTGTTTATCGATGACATCCTGATATACAACAAGACTCATGTAGAGCAGAGAGACATCTCAAAGAGGTTTTGTTGACACCGAGAGAGCACAGGTTATATGCCAAGTTTAGCAAGTATGATTTTGGCTGAGGGAGGTGAAGTTTCTCGAACACGTCATCAGTAGTCAGGGTATATCAGTTGACGATGCAAGATTCGAGCAATCATTGACTAGAGGACACTTGAGTCTGTTTCTGTCATTCCTATTTTTTTGGGACTAGCGGGCTATAATCAGCGGTTTATGCAGGGTTCACTTCGATTGCAGCACCGATGATGAGGTTGACCAAGAAAGATGTCAGGTTTAAGTGGTCTGAGGAGTGTGATGACACATTTTGGGAGTTGAAGAGGAAACTGACTTTCATGCCAATTCTAGCATTATCTGAGGCGGGGAGAGGATTCTCAATCTATACTGATGCTTTTGGTACTAGGTTGGGATGGGTGTTGATGCACGAGGGATACCCAGTTGCGTATTTATCTTGGTGATTGAGACCCCACGAGGGGAATTATCAGGTGCACGACTTAGAGCTTATAACAGTCATGTTTGCACTAAAGGCCTAGAGGCATTATCTCTACGAGAGAGCGGTTCGTATTGTTCATGGATCACAAGAGCTCATGGTATTTATTTACTTAGAGGGATTAAACATGTGATAGAGGCGATGGCTCATGTTGCGAATAACTATGATTTTGCGATTGAGTACCATCATGGGAAAGCAAACGTTGTAGCTAACACATTGAGCCGAAGTGGCATAGAGAGTCAGACTGTGCTATGGCAGATGACAAATGAGCATGGATTGCTAGAGGTAGCGTTAGTGATGTGTTTGACTGAGAGTATTATTGAGCTGTAGATTTGTTGTTAGACGTGGGTTCCTACTGTCTCTAGAGCGGGTTGTTAAGTGTCAAAGGGTTGACAAACATGTTTTCTAGCTTCATCTTTCTGGCTCAGGATTTGGGTTGCACAAATTGGTCTGGATCATCAAACGGGTGTTTGAGACATAGGGGTAGGTTGTGGATATCTGGGGTTTAGGAGCGAGATAGCATTCTGAAGGACGCATATCTTTCGTGGTACACTATTCATCCTAGCAGGACCAAGATGTACCATGATTTGCGACGTTTGTTCTAGTGGCCAAGGAAGAAGGTAAACGTTGGTTCTTACGTCAGAGTGTGTCATATATGTTAGTAGGTGAAAATTGAACACAGGAGACAAGTCGTTGCCCATTCTACAATGGAAGTGGGAGCACATCACGATGGATTTCATCAGTAGTTTACTATAAATTGTTAGGCATTAAGATGTAGTTTGGGTTGTGATTGATAGATTGACTAAGTCGGCACACTTCATTCCTATCTCTATGAAGTACTATTTTCCCTAGTTAAGCATTAGCGGAGTGTTGGTATTGATTGTTTTTAACAGGGATCCCAAGTTGACACCGATGCTTTGGGAGAGTATGCAGGAGTACTTTGGCACTAGGCTTCAGTTCAGGACGACGTATCATCCTCAGACAAACGGTCAGTTGGAGAGGTTGATTCAGATTCCAAAGGATATGCTCAGGGTTTTTATCTTACAATTTGGGGGTTCTTGGGAAGAGTATTTGTTGTTGTACAAGTTTGCATACAACAACAACTATCAGGTGAGCATTGGCATGCAACCGTTCGAGGCATTATATGGTAGATCTTACAGATCACCTACTTGTTGGGCGATACCAAATGATGCGACGGTTATTGGGCTTAAAGTTTTTGTTGACCACACTGAGAAGATTAGACAGATTTGACTGAGACTACAGGTGGTTTAGGACAAATAGAAGAAGTATGCGGGCAAGTATATCGAGGGTTTAAGCTATGAGATTGATGACTTGGTGAATTTGAAGGTTTCGCCCTGGAAAGGTCATCAAAGGGAAACTAGCACCAAGGTTTATTGACCCTATTCAGGGTCGAGTCACGTGTCGGCACGTGGGCATACAGATTGGAATTACCACCACAGTTAGCGAGGTTCATCAAGTTTTTTGCGTATCTGCGTTGAGACTAGCTAGGTCAGGACCGAAACTAATGGTTAATGTGAGACAAATTGAGGTTAGGCCAGATGACATATGAGGATCAGCCGATGGAGATTATGGATCGTAGGATACGGACTCTGCGAGAATAGGGAGATCCCGAAAGTATTAATGCGATGACAACATCACGGGATTACCTGGGAGCTCAAGTTTACTATGCGACATTAATACCTTCAGTTATTTGCCGGTAAGAATTTAGATTTAATTTCGGGACAAAATTTTAACTAGTGGGGAAGAACTGTAACAACCCAATTATTAATTGTTATTATTAATGACATCATTACAGACGTGGACGACAGCTGGACACTCGTGGACCCCGTAGCTAGGTCGAAACACGCCGGATTAGGTATATAGTCCCTTTTATGTTCTGTTTGCTTTGTTTGGGATGTAATTATTCAAAATAGTTTATTAGTATCGTAATGTTGTGTGTTTATATTTATAATTGCCGAGCGAGAGTGTTATGGGAATTTGCTTCGGGTAAAGTATAGACGTGGGTACCGAGGAGGCGAATGATTAGTACACTAGGCTGGGGGTTTATATATACACAATAAATGATAAAATATGATAAATAATTAATATAACATGTAGTATATACATTAATGACATAAGGGTATGCATTCGATATGCGAAATAGTCCAGGGCCAAGTATCGGAACGCCTAAAGATAGGGTTGTTTGTTGTGAGAAAGATGAGTATAAGGTTAAGTAGATGAACAAATCCACAATTAATTCATCTTTGGGAGACTAATTGACCCCATTAATGTGTTTAGGGATTTGGTGGGCACATTAGACGAAAATTTTTGGTGTAAATATCAACAAACTTTCATCCTCACCATCTTTTCTCTCTCATCTTTTCATTTAGATGAAACTCCTAAGGAAAGTTAGGGTTTTATTGAGCTTTTGGGGACCATTTTGAGCACGAGAGAACTTTGGATTTGATTAAAAAGGTTAGATCTTCGCTCTCCATCTCGTTCTCTACATTTTAGACTTAATTTCTTGGGTTTTAACGAGGGTTTCAGATCCAAGAGTTAAGCACACCAGTTGGTTTGGTGTTGCTATGGTTTTGAAGCAACAATTGAGGATTTTGGTGTTGTTGTGTTTGTTGCTTTGGTTTTCAAACAAATTTTAGGGTTTTGGTAAGAAGAGTCGGGGTTTTCATCTTGGACGTGTTTTGTCGAGGGTTTTGATTGTCCATTGTTTTTGGACGTTTGATGAGTGGTTGGGATGGGCATGGACCACGATGACTAACCGAGGGGGTTTGAGAACCCCGAGAATTATTTTTGGCTTAGAAGCCACACGCGACATCCAGACTAGAGACCCCACCACCCACGCTTTACATAGTGATTAGGGGTGGTGTACGTGACGGCGTGGGTCACAGCGCCAGTATCAGGACTCACTGTCCTCGGTGCCGTGAGGTGAGCTGTGAGCAATTACTGTTGGGAAATGTGCCTTAGGTCAATCCATTAATGAGTCTTTATGACTACATTTTAGTTAATAAAATGATCATACGATGATCATACGTATAGGAATATGAATCAAGATCATGAGTACTTCTTAGGGAACAAAGTACTGGACCAACCCGCTATGAGAACATCACATGGATTAAGTCATAGTTGTTTCTCATGATAGGTATACTTTTCAGTCCTCTGACTTGAGATTACCAGAGACTTCAACATTAGGAATACAGTGATTTGACGCAATCAAACGTTGTCTTTAACTGGACAATTATAAAGGTTGTGATTGGTTACTGTGTGAATAATGTGGTGAAGTTGTGTAATCGAGATAGAATTTGTCCTTCTCATATAAAGAGAGATATCCAGTGGATCCCTCGATGTGTTAGACTGTTAAAAGACCTAGTCTAAGTAAATTGATATTGATCAATGTCACTTAGATGTTTTCAGTCTACCTAGAAATCGAGACTAGTACGATTGAACATGTTGGATGACAATTCCATGCCTTATGTTTGATCAAAAGGATATCGTATGACAAAAGGATGTTATATACACTATTGATTAGGTTGTATCGATTTGATATTCGTACAACTTGGGTAGTCATAATATCTTGCTAAAGGCCGCTTATGACTTGTATACCAAAATGTGTTTTGGTACACTGGCAACGTTGTATGAGCCTATTGGGTCGCACACTGAGAATGGTTTTGCTGATTTATGTGATGTTCTTTATATTCTAAGCATGAAAAAGTCCAGTGATACTCCAGTCTTTAACATAAATACAAAGAGATTTAATTCAAATGATTTGAATCAAACCTATCTTTGGCATTGTCGTCTTGGACACATAAATAAGAAACGCATAAAGAAGCTCCATAAAGATGGACTTCTAGATTCATTTGAGTTAGAAACATATGAAACGTGCGTATCTTGTTTACGAGGCAAGATGGCTAAAAGTCCCTTTACTGGACACAGTGAAAGGGCAAGTGATTTGTTGGGTCTAATACATACTGATGTATGCGGTCTTATAAACACAATAGCTAGAGGAGGTTATCAGTACTTCATTATATTTACTGATGATTTCAACAGATATGGTTATGTATATCTTATGAAACATAAAGCTGAATCATTTGAGATGTTTTGAACGTTTCAAAATGAAGTGCAGAATCAGCTTGGTAAAACTATCAAAACATTTCGATCAGATCAAGGTGGTGAGTATTTAAGCCAAGAATTTGATGACCATCTTAGAAATTGTGGGATTGTCTCCTAATTGACTCTACCAGCAACTCCACAATGGAATGGAGTTTCTGAAAGGAGAAATTGAACCTTATTAGATATGGTTCGATCTATGATGAGTCATGCAGATCTTCCATTATCCTTTTGGGGTTATGCATTACAAACTACAGCTTTCACTCTAAATCGAGTTCCTTCTAAAGTGGTTGATAAAACACCATATGAGATATGGTACGGGAAAAAACCTAGTTTGTCTTTTCTTAAGATTTGGGGTTGTGAAGCTTACGTGAAGCGACAAGTCTCAGAAAAACTAGCACCTAAATCTGATAAGTGTTTATTTGTGGGGTATCCTAAGGAAACAAAAGGATATTACTTTTATAATCCCGCTGAGAACAAAGTGTTTGTTGCTCGGTATGGTGCCTTTATGGAAAAAATAGTTTATTTCAAAAGACACTAGTGGGAGAGAAATAAATCTTAAAGAAGTTCAAGAATCACAAATAAACACTGAACCGCTACTGGAAGTTCAACAACGTTCTGAACCAGTTGAACCTCCACAAGTGACACAAGGCCCACGTAAATCTGGTAGGGTAAGACATGAGCCAGAGGGATTTGGATTTCTTATTATTGATAGTCGTGATGTGTTACTTATGGATCAAAATGAGCCCACTACTTATCAGGAGGCTATGTTTGGACCAAACTCAGATAAATGGCTAAGTGCCATGAACTTTGAGATGCAATCCATGTATGATAACCAAGTTTGGAACTTGGTTGATTTACTTGAAGGTGGTAAGACCATTGGATGTAAATAGGTTTTCAAGAAGAAAACTGACATAGATGGCAAAGTACATACTTTCAAAGCAAGACTTGTAGCAAAAGGTTTCAGGCAGACTCAAGGTTTTGATTATGATGAAACTTTTTCGCCAGTAGCCATGCTTAAATCCATAAGATTAATTGCCATTGCTGCATATTATGACTATGAGATATGGCAAATGGATGTAAAAATAGCATTTCTTAATGGAAAGTTGCTTAAGGACGTGTATATGACACAACCTGAAGGTTTTGTACATCTTGAGAATTCTAGGAAGGTATGCAAGCTTCAAAGATCTATTTATGGATTAAAGCAAGCTTCTCGGAGTTGGAATCTTCGTTTTGATGAAGCAATCAAGGATTTTGGTTTTATTAAGAAAGAAGATGAGCCTTGTGTATACAAGAAGGTCAGTGTGAGTGTAGTTGTTTGTCTGGTATTGTATGTTGATGATGTATTACTCATTGGAAATGACATCCCAACATTGCAGAGTGTCAAGTCTTGGTTAGGGAAGTGTTTCTCAATGAAAGACTTAGGAGATGCAACCTGTATCCTAGGGATAAGGATCTATAGGATAGATCTAAGAGGCTAATCGGTTTAAGTTAGAGTGCTTACATAGACAAGGTACTGAATAGGTTCAGTTTGCAAGACTCTAAAAGTGGATTGCTGCCAATGTCTCATGGCATAAGTCTCAGCAAGAATCAATGTCCTAGGACAAATGATGAGTGAGATCGTATGAATAAGATTCCATATGCATCAGCTATTGGATCTATCATGTATGCTATGCTATGCAATCGACCTGAAGTATCATATGCTTTGAGCACTACAAGCAGATATCAGTCAAATCCTGGTGAGAGTCATTGGATAGCAGTAAAGAACATCCTTAAGTACTTAAGAAGGACTAAGGAAGTGTTCTTGGTCTTTGGAGGTTTTGAAAATGATCTAGTTGTAAATGGTTACACAGATGCAAGTTTTCAAAGCGATATAGATGATTTTAGATCATTTGTCTGGATATGTGTTTACTTTGAATGGGGGTGCAGTAAGCTGGAAAAGTTGGAAGTAAGAGACTGTGGCAGATTCTATAACAGAAGTTGAGTATATTGCAGCGTCCAATGCAGCAAAGGAGGCAGTTTGGATCAAAAAGTTCATTTCTGAACTAGGTGTGGTTCCAAGTATTGCTAACCTTATTTGTTTGTATTGTGACAATAATGGGGCAATAGCACAGGCCAAGGAACCTAGATCACACCACAGATCCAAACATATACTCAGGCATTTTCATCTCATCAGAGAAATTATTGAGAGGGGAGACGTAAAGATTTGCAGAGTACCTACTGAAGACAACGTTGCAGATCCATTGACAAAGGCTCTTCCACAAGCGAAACATGATGGTCATGTTAGATCATTAGGCATTAGATGCATGAATGATTGGCCCTAGAGCAAGTAGGAGATATTGGGAAATGTGCCCTAGATCAATCTATTAACAGTCTTTATTAATACATTTTAGTTAATAAAATAGAAGATTTCATTTGTTGTTTATTATAATTGATTTGCATGTTTACATTATAATATGATCCATGGGTATTTATTGAAATATCCTAAATGTCCCTAGTCGATTATTATACTGGAAACTATAAGGAACTACGACTAGTGTGAGTCTTGATTGATGATCATACGATGATCATACGTATAGGAATACGAATCAAGATCATGAGTACTTGTTAGGGAACAAAGCACTGGACCGACTCGCTATGAGAACATCACATGGATTAAGTCATAGTTGTTTCTCATGATAAATATATTTTTCAGTCCTCTGACTTGAGATTACCAAAGACTTCAACATTAGGAATACAGTGACTTAACGCAATCAAACGTTGTCTTTAACCGGACGATTATAAAGGTTGTGATTGGTTTCTGTGTGAATAATGTGGTGAAATTGTGTAATCGAGATAGAATTTGTCCCTCTCATATAAAGAGAGATATCCAGTGGATCCCTCGATGTGTTAGACTGTTAAAAGGCCTAGTCTAAGTGAATTGATATTGATCAATGTCACTTAGATGTTTTCAGTGTACCTAGAAATCGAGACTAGTATGATTGAACATGTTGGATGACAATTCCATGCCTTATGTTTGATCAAAAGAATATCGTGTGACAAAAGGATGTTATATACCCTATTAATTAGGTTGTATCGATCTGATATTTGTACAACTTGGATAGTCATAATGTCTTGCTAGAGGCCGCTTATGACTTATATACCAAAATGTGTTTTGGTACACTGCCAACGTTATATGAGCCTATTGGGTCACACACTGAGAATGGTTTTGCGAGATTTTAAGATGGTTCAGAAAAATCAATTTTATATGATAAAATTCATGACAGAAACGTCCTTGTAGTGTATTACACTTATACTTCTTTAAGTAGGGGTATATGTGTAATTTACTTAACCGTCTATATACAAGGGTTGTATAAATATACGCTTTGAGTTAGAATACAAGTACAAAAGATTTAAAAAGGGCTGAAACTGTATTTTCGTCTTAAGAAACGACTTAGGGTTTTTTGGTATGCTCTGGATTGTTTTGGAGAGAAACAAAAAGGTTTGGTATTCTCTCGAAGCTAGCACTTCAAATCTCGGTCGTCGTTCGTGTGTGGACTGCTGATAGAGGGCGTTCGTTGTTAGCAGCGCCTTAGAGATCGATTAACCTTCAAAAAGGTACATTGCAAGTGAGGTATGATTAAGTTTTCATAGTATAAACGTGTTTTAATGGAATCAGATTCGGATCCTGTTGGGGTTTTTTTCAAAATAGTTTTGAAATCTCCGCTGTGCATGAACCCTAAAACCTAACAATTACTCATGGCAGCGCCACTCACGACGTCTAAAATAGTGACATAAAATAATTTTTTAAATAAAATTTAGCCTATTGTGGGATTACTCAGGGGTTTATATTACCAATATGAAGGGTATAATAGGTGTTTTTGACATTGATTTGGTATGGAATAATGATTTTCGAGTTTTGAAAATAGATTTGGTTTATCAAAAATTCAATTTTAGGTTGATTTGATAGGTAGTTGACATGCGGTTGTGGCGTGTATTGGCATTGACATTAGTGGAGCACGGTTTGAGGTCTGTAGTATCTCAACTAAAATTAATTTAAGTATTTATTGCTTGGATTATTTGAATTCTTTTCTATTGTTCAATTATTCATATTTTCAGTATTTATTTATAGTCAGTTGAAATTACTCCCGCCAATTTTATTCTATTCCGTTGGCATTATGGCACACTAGGCCATAACATGTGTTTTAGGGGTATGTCAATGGATTGTGAACCCGACTGCTGATTGTTCCTATACACATGTCGGTGCACCGTGTAGTCTACGCTGACTACTGAGCGGATTAAGGGATTTAAGTCAGTTCGAGCTTACTCACTAGCAATGCTTGGGTGATTGTTCGAAGTATAGTGCTAGTTTGACCTAGATCATGGCCACACTTTGATTCGCTGCTATTAGATATAAATGCGAAGGTCCTTCCCAGTTACCTAATTCTTTTCTTCCGTTAATAGTACTTTGATTCCAACATTTATTTATATTATTTACGCGGTGAATTTCCTTGGGATTACTCACTATAGACTCGTCATTTATTTTGTTATGATGGCTGAGTGCAGACCCCAGTACAAGTAGAGGGAAGGGAAAGCTAGAGGACTTCCTGTGATTTACAGCAGATTCCCTATTCTTACGTTTGTTTATATTTATTGTTTTATGTTGGCTTATGGGGATATGAGAGCTTTTGGACTTGTATATGACCTGTTGGGGTCCATTTTGTTGTTTTGATGGAATATGGAATGATATATATTTGTTGATGATAATTGAATGGGTTTTTCACATTAGGAAAATTTGCACCTCTATTTGATTTACTTATTTAAGTCTTCCGCTAAATATTTTGAGGTTTCAATAGATGAAAATAAGTCCATAAGCTAACTTATAATGATAATTTAACAATGTTATAAAGTTAGTGGTAATTGAGGTGGAAATTGGGAGTTAAGTGCGCGTAGAACATAACAGGCCGGTTCTAGGCATGGTTGTGGACCCGCGACGCATGATGTGGTGGTCTCAAATTTTGGGGCCGCTATAATTGGTGCTCCCCAAGGAGAATACTGGGGCGGATGAAACCTTATGAGACAAATCCACAAAATGCCTCCTTGCTCCTTACCTCCTACTACTCCTACCCTGACATTCTGTAAGGTCGATTAGAAATGGGTTGGGTCGCTAGTAAAAGCTCGATAATAAACTCAACCTCACTCGGCGGTGGAAATCCTAGTAGATCTTCTGGAAACACATTAGGGAAATCTCTTACTACAAAAATATCCTTAATCTTAATTTCCATTCTTGTTTACGGCTCCACTATAACTATAAATGCCACCATCTCAAACATTGTGGCTAGTCAACTTTTAGTGATAGATAACACGGTGGCTACTCTGGTAAACATGAACTCAAGAATCCCTAGAATGCGAAACTTGATGGTCTTCCTAAAACAATCTAACTTTATATGGTACGTTGCCAACCAGTTCATCCCCAAAAGTTTGTCGAACTCTAGGTACTCTAGGCTTCGTAAATCACTTGGCAAGTGATATCCATCTACCTTAATAATGGAGCCTCAACATATACGATTAGGGTAAATCTTGTCCCTAGCGGCCATACTGAGGACAAGGTGTGTGTCTAGAGTATGTGTAGGTAACCCTAACTCTCCGACCATCCGTCCATCAATAAATGATAAAGTGCTACCAGAATCTATCATGATATGCATTGGTCTACTCATAATGGATAACATACTATGACGACCCTAACAATCACAAACTGGGCCCTGCTCGACCTAAACCTACGTGGACCATCAAACACTTTACCGCAGAGTCAACTCATGTTTAGTTAGCCCTCTTTACTAAATTATTTATTAAACATTGCTTTGTAAGTCGTTAAGTTAAATCATCCAGGCTTAACATTGCCATGTGCAGCGGGAGCAATTAAAACAATGTATACAATTTCATTAAACAAATTAAAACTCAGAACAACCTAAATATGGAAAATCATATTCCAATGTTTCATTTCATGTATATATATACATATATATGATGAATGTAAACCATAAAAGTGTATACATGATCCTCAAGTGTAAATTAGCTCCCATAGAACCTAAAAGTATAAAAACATATGAATATATAGTCAATATACAACAAAACAACAAAAGAACCTACTGAGTAAGGGAGATGAGTCTGATTTTAATAGTTATTCAAAGGATATCACCAAGTATAGGTGCCTTGCCCCTACTCGTTTGTAGATCTACATCCACTATTACAAACTAGACGGTGAGTATAGTAAAGCAGAAAATAATAATTAGAAGAGATACAACTGTATTTTTGAATAACAATAAGCAATAATCTCTGCATCATGCGGGCATTAAAGAAGATTGAAATAAACAATGAATTGCATGATAAACAAACTAATCAATTATAAGCAATGATAATCAAGTGACACAAAAACAAATATATAAGCGAATAGACAATCCGTTCCAAATTGCGGATCGTAAGACCAACGCAACTTCAACTTATTGTGCTAGGAATAGCCACAACTATTACTGGATACTAAATCCCTATTAAACTACCATAGAATAGCCATAGTTATTGTCGGATGCTAAATCCTTTAATATTGCTTGATGACTAGCCACAACAAATGTCGGTTGCTAAACCCATAATACTTCCCTCCCCTGTTGGACTACCTGAGCCCTAAGTCACTCGAACAAGAAGGGAGTACAAGTGTGACATACATTTCAAGAATTTCATATTGAGGAATCGAAAAGAAATCATATTGTTGTTCTTACTGGTATTACTTACCTCAAATTCTGCTATAACTCTTTCTCATAGCTCTACACGTTCCCTAAAGTCGATCCCCAACCGCTTGTCAATAATCCACTAATTACCTAACATTTATTCATATCAATTTTAGTTGTGTTAGCGTTTTTGTTACAATTGATGTTATGAACTCCAATTAATCCTTATCACCTTGGCTTCGCATGCACAACCTATTCCTAACAAGAAAACACAAAAAGATCAAGTGTAGAATTTCAAACTAGAAAAAAAACACTTTTTTTATAATGCAGAAAATTAAAATTCTTAACAACTAATTTAACTAAACCTTTAGTGCTACCTTTCCCCGACAACGGCGCCAAAAAATTAATGGTAGCCACAAGTAGAACAATTCAATTGTATTAATAACATATCAACTAATATTAATTATGAATAACGTCCCACAAAGAAATATGTATATGCTACTTGTATTCTTGTTCACTCTTTTGTCAAGAAAGACTTTCTTTTCTTTTTAAATAAAATTAAACTAATTTAACAATCAAGTGGTTGTTTTTATTGAGATTGTTTTTATATAGAGAAAACATCTTAGGTCACAACTTCACCTTAGTTAATGAATATTATGCTTAACTATGCTTTTCAAATCATACTCATATATGTGTGTTGCGATGCATATCTAGAATAGACGAATTTCCTTAAGATTCACTTTAACACACTATCGTGGTGAGAAAGATCCAATTGTGCAAGCAAGAATTCCACCATCGGCGTGAACAATGTTAGTTTTACAAAGCACTAAGTACAATGTCCTTAGAATCATAAACACTTAAGTTTACTATCTATGTCTTCCTAATTAATAACTATCTATCGATGTTATAATGTTTTATGGTTGTATTGTTCATATCCAGTTTAAAAGCTCCACGGTCATGGTTACTTCTAAATGCCTATAATTAACAAACATGTGGACAATATGTTCATAACATTAAGTATATAGTCAACAAAAAATCTAACCATGGAAATCTAATAATTAACATTTAATCTAATATATGGATAGTATTTAAACCATAGGATCCTTTGATCCCTAAAATTAAGCGACTACTCAGTCATAATTGAAATCAACATCATACAATTCATAAACATCATTGCAATCAAAGATTAAATAAAGTAATACTTTTTATAAAATTAGTGAAACAAATATTGAATTGCACAAACAGAGTCTTCAAAGTCTTCTCCTTCAAACTCTTTTCAATACTCAAGAACAAGACTCTCTTCTTGCTCTCCTAAAACTATTCTACTTAATTCTAACTCTAAGTTATGCTATGATATGGTGGTGTCTCTGTTTACCACTTCCTAATACTCCTATATATATATATATTAAAAACACAATTAACCCTAAATAACAATTCTAAATGAAATAGAAGTCCAAGACTTTCTAACTTTCTATTTTCCTCTAGACTGGCGCATTCCATTAGTGATTCCATGCTGTTCATGTTAAGCCACATTGTTGCCACAACTCCAACTTTGATGTCTGCAATTTTCTTCTCTCAGTGATCCTGGTGCCGCTTGTACTACTTCTCGACGTCATCTGTACAAACCCACAACGTAAACTCTATTTTTTGTTTTTTTTTTGTTTTCTTTTAGGCTTCCTTCCTTTGTCTCTCCTATGCCTTGTATACCTAAAATCATATAAAAACATCAATTAGAACTCATTTTGAGATAATTAAACTAATATGACACTAAACAATCCTTAAAACTAAGTTTAACTATGCACGTATCATCTGTCGTTGGCTCTGCTATCTATTACATTTCCTCTTGTTCCCTGAATGGCCTTGACCTTGCTCAATCTATGACTCTCGGGTTGATCATAACCCTCATCTAGACGTGTCTTTAGGTATTCTTCTCTTATTAGACTACGATCATAAACATACTGTAATGTGGGAGGTAAAGTAGTGAAAACTATCCCTCCAATAGTTGGTACAAGTTCCTCCATGAAAAAATGGACCTGATACCTATCTCGGTCAGCTACTCTGTCAGAAAAAGAAAGTAAGTTATGATATCTACCCATATAAGATAAAACTAACTCTCTTGATGCCTATCGAATATGCTTGAACTCATCACTTTTTGCAATCAAAGTTGACGGTGGATATAACTTATAGCTGAAATGTTTCTTGAAGTCTAACCAAGTAGTCGGCTCACCATGCGTGACTACTAGGTTATCCCACCATATCTTGACATCTCTAGTCAAAGAAAATGTTGCCAAACCAGGCTTTCTACTATCCTCAATCTTCAAAAGCTTATGAACCTTCTCATGGTTGTGAATGTACAAGTCAAGCTCTTCCAAGCTCGAACCACCGTTTAATTTCTTCCGCTTACAGTTTTCATACTTATAGGTCTATCTCGTCTCTGTTGTCAGACGTTTATTAGTATCATCCTAAACTTGTGTTAGTATTATGGTTAGTACTAAAACCACTGCAATGATCGATACCGTGGGTACAACACTCATACTGTGAACTGATAGAATTTCTGGACTCGCATCTCATACAAGAGCAAATGCCGATGGAGATAGGGATAACAATTGTTGTGTACTGTCCTCTAAGGATATCCAATATCGCATCCATTTGTCGTCCCTTAGCTCTACTATCTGAGTCCACGTCTGAAACTCACATGCCTAAGTTGCAAAATCTCTTGCCGCAACATAAGGTGGATCTCGAGCTCCATCCCGGTTCACCAACATCTTGCTGATCAACCATCATAGTTTGCAATAGAAAAAGGTGATTATTGATTAGTCATAGCTAACGATATATTATAATGCATATTAAAATTAACATGTACTAACTAAATATATCTTCCACAACTCACCTCACTTAACAACCAAAACTTTAAGTTAGGTTCATAGGATTTCTACACTAAGTTCACTAGATTTGTGTCTTATATAGATTGTGGAAATCAATAGTCGAAACCTAGCTCTTATCTAGAACTTAGTCTTTGATACCGATTGTGATGACCCCAACAACCACAAACTAGGCCCCGTGATAAATATATATTTGTGCCGCAATATTATGTGTATTTAATACATTTTAATGTGCCAAAGTCTCCAATTTTAGTTCATAAATGCTTATTTTTTATTTAATGTTTGTAGGCATTGTTGATCAAAAAGAATAAAATCGGGGTTCTTTTGAAGTATTTTTCGTGTTCACATTGTTAAGCGCGCTAGCATGCATCCAAACAACAGTGTGGGACCTTTTTGAAGCTAAGATGGTGATTGATTGATGTGCTTAAAGTTGAAGAAATTATTAAAGAATCGGCTAAGTATAGCCTTTAAAGCTTACTTCAGTTGCCATAGATCTTGCCTCGAGACATGCATTATTGTAGAGATCAGAAGAGATGAGAGAAACAACAAGAGGAAGACTGGAAATTCACATTCAATTAGGGCTTCTCTCCACTTACACTATGCCGGCCCCAACGAATCGACTCCTCTCTCTCGATTACGAAGAGAATAGCTCTACGCACCATACACTGACCGACACCAAGCAATCACCAACACCACGTTTTTCTCACCAAACCAACTGCCCCCACCAATCACAGCTGCCGTCCCCCACAAATTCACACACCTCTCTCCCTCTCCACAGCCGCCACCTCACCTTACCCAAAACATTCACCAATACCACCAATCACCAGCACCGCCACCTTACCAATACACCACACCGCCTTCATCAATTCCTATACACCGCCATCACACCTATACACACTAATACACACCATACACTATCCACTCCTCTTTATTATTTTTATTTTGTCAAAGACTTGAAAAGGTTAGGTGATTACGATCCAACTTAGATTTTTCAACACATTTTGAGTTATTGAATCATTATTTCTTTTGTTCTTGACATGTTAATTGATAATTTGAACTCATTTATGGGGTAATCCCTTTTATTTTAAGGGTCTATAGACTTTGAGTTGGACTCATTTTGATTTCAATATGAGTATATTGTTTATATATTTTCATTATGTTGATTTGTGTGTTCTTGTGTGCTATGATATACCTACTTTGATCAAGTCGGTGTAGAACATAGGGTAAGGAAGTTACCATGACCATTGGGGCTTTGGGACCGGATTTGAGGAACCACAACTTTAGAACATGTGGTACATCAACTAATGACCACTGATTCGAGAGGCGTGAGAATTTGGAGTTTATTTCGGTGTTGTCACTTATGCTACTCATGACGACCGGTGAAGTTCGAGTGAACCACTAGAATCTCCATCAACAAGACCTTGGGATGGAGTGAATTTTAGGAAATTGCATTGGATCGAAATGATATAACTTAGGTGAATAGATTCCCTAGAACTATTTTTCCATCGCTTAAAACCAATTTTAATTAATTGCATTTAGTGTTAGCTTAATTAGTGATTAGCTTAAATTAGTTAATTAGTTAGTTTAATAGACCATTTCAAATACCCAAATCAAGTTTCCTAACTTTATGTCTTGATTGAGCAATAGATTAGCTTTTAGCCGTCTCTTAGGTTCGATATCCGCGACTTGAACACCAGTTCGAGTCGCTATTACTACCGCGAAGCCCTACACTTGGGGCTCTCCATAAAGTTTTCGGCGCCATTTCCGGGGACGACAGCTAGTTTTTGTTTAATTAGGATATTCTATTTAGGATTTAATTTTTTTAGCACTTTTGTTAGCTTAGTTTAATTTGAATAACTTTCTGCACTTGATCTTTTCTTATTTTCATTTCAGGTTTCTTTTGTCTATACAAAGTGAGCTTATTTCTGACGACTCCGATCTAACCTCACAATTCAAAATCTAAAGGAGCAAGAACAAACAAAGAGAAAGACCAAAAGGAAAAAAAAAATAGAAAAGGCCACTATGGCAAAAAATCAAGGCGAGCAGGAAAGGCCGAGGGGGCAAAGGTGCCTTCGAAATTACTTCACACCCACTATGCAAGAAACTTACAATGGTGTGATAGTGTTACCGGCGAATGGATAAGTGTTTAGGTTGAGGGCCTTCGTTGATCAATATGGTGCAGAATAGCTTGTTTAATGGTTTGCCTTGTGAAGATCTGGTGGAACACATTGAGGTTTTTCCTGAAAGATGCGACATTGTCCACATCAACAATGTGCTTAAGGAGATCATCAGGATGAGGCTCTTCCCATTCGCTCTCATGGGGAAAGCAAAGGCATGATTTCAAGGATTGAACCAAGGAAGTATCACCTTAAGGGCCAACATCAATGCAAGGTTTCTCCAAAAGTTCTTCCCATCGGCTAAAGTTGCAGAACAAAAGCAAGAAATCACTACTTATAGGCAAGATGAGATAGAGTCAATTGGTGAAGCATGGGAGAGATTAAAGGAGTTACTTCGCAGGTATCCGAGACATGGAATTTTAAAATGATCTATATAGCAGATTGTGACGGCCCTAAATTTCCAATGCATTTGGGTACACCCGGCCTAGACCCGTACAGGTCCCGAGTCAATACTCAGGGAGTCTGACAAGCCTAGTTAGCCTCCGATTAATCTATTTAATAGTTTATGAAAAAGTTATTGCAAGTTATACGCCTAGGAAAAATAAACAAACTAAATAATATAGGAAATAACAGACACATGATATTCACCCTAAACTTTAGAATTTTTTATGTGGAAAACCCCGATATATTCATATTCAACTCAGAATAACAGACACATGATATCCACCTCAAAAATGATCCCCAGTTCAATAACCAATACAATATATATAAAGCATCATACAATCAGAAACAAACATAAAACTCGTTCAACCTTCAAGTGAGTGCATGTCAAGCAGGAAGAAGTATGGGAAAAGCTTGAGGTCCACTATGAAGGCACAATGCAAGTGAAGAATAAGAGCACAAAATAGATTCCGAAGTGGATACACTCCACCCGACAAGCCATTGAAGGAGTCGAGGATCCATGAGGAACACTATGAGACTTTCCGAGTTGGATCCGATGAAGATATTGCCACCGCCATCACACGATTCACTAAGTTGTTAAATGAGATCAAGAATCTTGGAAAGCATTATGATCAAGAGACATCGGTATACAAATTCCTTAGAGGCTTGCCTAAGGAATGGGATGCCAAGAAGTATGCAATCCAATCGGCACAAAATCTTGGAGACTACACTTTCGATGCATTGTGTGGAGAATTGACGGTCCATAAATTTGAACTCAAAAACCGAGCAAGATTGGAAGCATTAAGTGGAGGTACAAAGAGCTCAAGAAAGGAGATTGCATTGAAGGCAAATAGTTCCCAGCGCATCGGTGGAAATCATTGAAGATGAAAAATCTTGTGATGATAATGATCTTGAGGAGGAAGTTGCAATGCTCTCAAGAAAGCTCAACAAGGCCATATACAAGCGAGACAAGTATAAGAAGAAGTTACGAAGTGGAAGCAAGGGAGGAAAGTCAAACGAAACCATATGCTTTGGGTGTGGCAAACCGGGTCACATCGAGGCGGAGTGCAAATCGAAGAAGGTGTTTGACAAGAAGAAAGGAAAGAAGAGCTTCAAGGCAACTTGGGATGATTCATCATCATCAAGCTCGGAATCCGAATCGGAGAGTGAAAAGGCAATACTTTGTCTCATGGCACAAGGCGAGGTAAACTCTAACTCTTTTAATTTTGATGATATAGATGATTTGGATGATGTTCCAAATCTTGATGAACTTAGGAAAGAGTTGGAAAAGGAGGTCAAAAAGACCAAACAACTCAAAAAGAGCTTAACCATAGCAATTAGCGAAATAGAGTCACAAAATGAGACCATTAGTGATCTCCAAAGCGACTTGAATGAAGTCATAGAGGAGAGAGATGATTTAGTCAAGAAAGTAGAGGACTTGACTAACACGGTGCATAAGTTCACCAATGGTAAAGAAATGTTTGACATGATGTTGGGAGCACAACGACGTGCACTCAACACAAGAGAGGAATAGGTTACGAGCAAACTTGTTAAGCTACAAGAAATTGCTCAATGATGATCGTAGATGCTCAAAATGCAATAAGACTCATGAGGTTGGGAAATGTGCTTTACAAAAGGCCAAAAGGGGTAGACTAGCTTGGGTAGTTAAAAATGTTTATGACACTAACTTTCTCGGACCCAAAGGAGTTTGGGTACCAAAATCTAGTGTGTTTCCCATTGTGTAGGATGCAAGGAAGAGCACCCCATGGTACCTAGATAGCGGGTGCTCAAGACACATGACCGAGATGCACATCAATTCATTGAGCTAAAGCGACATGACGGTGGAAAGGTTACATTTGGAGACAACAACAAAGGAAGAGTTATTGGTCTCGGAACCGTTGGTAACCATTCACTTTCTATTTCTAATGTTTATCTTGTTGATGGTTTGAAACATAACTTGCTTAGTGTTAGTCAATTGTGTGACAAAGGGTTTCATGTTATGTTTGAATCATCCAAATGCATTGTTAGGAATGAAAAGCATGAAACTTTGTTTGTTGCATATAGAGATAAGAATGTTTATGCCATTAACTTTGATGAGATGCATATGCAAAATGTTTCATGTTTAAGTGCACAAGGTGATTGTGATGCATGGTTGTGGCACCGTAGATTAGGACATTCTAGCATGGAAAATTTATCAAAATTGACTAAGCATGATCTAGTTAAGGGCCTACCAAAGTGTTCCTTTAAGAAAGACAAGGAATGTGAACCTTGTATCCTCGGTAAACAAGTGAAATCGTCATTTAAGACGAAAGTAACAAGTGATGTAACTCGAGCGTTAGAACTTATCCATATGGACTTGTTCGGACCTACCCAAACACAAAGTCTAGGAGGTAAATCATATTGCTTTGTTATTGTTGACGACTTTACAAGGTATACATGGGTGTATTTTCTATCTCACAAGCATGAAGTGTTTGATGTGTTTGTAAAGTTTTGTGCTTTAGTAGAAAATGAAAAAGGATACAAAATCACCATCATTAGAAGTGATAGAGGTGGTGAGTTTGTAAATAGGAACTTGGAGGATTTTTGTGATAAACAAGGTTATACACACCAATTATCCTCTCCTAGAACACCCCAACAAAATGGAGTTGTTGAAAGGAAAAATAGAACACTCCAAGAAATGTGTAGGACTATGCTAAATGAGTACAACATAGCTAAGCATTTTTGGGCCGAAGCCATTAACACGGCATGCTATGTTATAAATAGAGTAAATGTCCGAAAGCAAGTGAAAAAGACACCTTATGAACTATGGAAAGGCCGAAAACCCAACATAAGTTATTTTAAGGTGTTCAGTTGTACTTGCTATGTTCTAAATGATAGGGATCAATTAGATAAATTTGACCCAAAGTCTAAAGTATGTATTTTTCTAGGGTACTCAACACATAGTAAAGCATATAGGGTGTTTAACAAATCAACCAAAACCATAGAAGAATCTATTCATGTGAAATTTGATGAAGTAGATCCCAAAGTCAAATTAATGCAAAATCTTGAAAAATTGAGGATTGACGATGAAGATGATGGCACTCTAGGACAAACCTCAAATAGTCAAGAGCTTGAGTCAAATAAGGAACCCGAAACAAGTGTACCTAAGAATTCAAGTCTCCTCATTGGTCATTCATCTCAACAAATCATAGGTGATCTAAACAAAGGGATAATCACTAGGTCAACATTTCAAAGAGATGAAGGACACTTAGCTTTTGTATCACAAACCGAGCCCACCAAGATAGATGATGCCTTAGGAGATGAGTTTTGGGTAATGGCTATGCAAGAAGAATTGAGCCATTTTGTTAGGAACAAAGTATGGACATTAGTACCTAGACCTAAGGACCACTCAATCATAGGCACCAAATGGGTCTTTAGAAACAAAAAGAATGAAAATGGTGAAATTATAAGAAACAAGGCTAGATTGGTTGCACAAGGCTACAATCAAGAAGAAGGAATTGATTATGAGGAAGCCTTTGCACCGTAGCAAGACTAGAAGCAATTCGCATGTTGCTTGCTTATGCTTGCTACAACGGGTTTCTACTATACCAAATGGATGTCAAAAGTGCATTTCTAAATGGGTTCATCCTTGAAGAAGTATATGTAGAACAACCACCGGGATTTGAAGATCATGAACATCCGAGCCATGTCTATCATCTTCAAAAGGCATTGTATGGACTAAGACAAGCCCCTAGAGCTTGGTATGATAGACTTAGTGCATTTTTACTTGAGAAAGGGTTCAAGAAAGGAACACTAGACCCCACTTTGTTCATTTTAATCAAAAAACATGATATGCTACTTGTTCAAATCTATGTTGATGATATCATTTTCGGGTCATCTAACACACGTTTATGTGATGAATTCTCATCATTGATGACAAATGAATTTGAAATGAGCATGATGGGTGAACTAACATACTTTCTAGGCTTGCAAATAAAGCAATCCAAGCATGGCATTTTTATAAATCAAGCAAAGTATGTGAGGGACATGCTAAAGAAGTTCAAATTCGAAAATCTGAAAGCATGTGACACTCCTAGTAGTTCAACTATCAAAATGGACAAAGACCAACTAGGAAAATCCATAGATCCTAAACTTTACCGTGGAATGATAGGTAGCCTCCTATACTTGACCGCTAGTAGACCCGACATTATGTTTAGTGTGTGTTTATGTGCTAGATTTCAATCCGATCCTAAAGAGTCCCACTTAAAATGTGTAAAGCGCATATTTCGATATCTAAGTGGAACACAAGACTTAGGATTGTGGTTCAACAAAACCAAGAGTTTTGAACTTCGAAGTTTTGTTGATTCGATTATGCGGGAAGTCTAGTTGACGGGAAAAGCACTTCGGATTTTGTCATTTGCTAGGAAACTCACTTATCTCATGGTTTAGCAAAAAGCAAAATTCCGTGGCTTTGTCTACGGCGGAGGCCGAGTATGTGGCTGCCGGGAGTTGTTGTGCTCAAGTTCTATACATGAAACAACAACTTGAGGATTATCAAATCCTTGTTGGGTGTGCTGAAATTTACTGTGATAACACAAGTGCAATAAACATATCGAAAAATCCGGTGTTACACTCTCGAACGAAACACATTGAAATTAGGCACCATTTTCTTCGTGATCACGTCCAAAAGGGCGATGTTAAACTTGTCCATGTGTCCACAGAGGACCAATTAGCCGATATATTCACAAAGCCCTTGCTTAGAGATCAATTTTCTAACATTCGGCGTGAGCTAGGAATGGCTCGAGAATCGGACATTCTACACATGTTTTAGTTGTTCTAAACCTATTTATATGGTGTTTTTGAGGTGTCGAGAAGTTTGAAGTCAATCGAGTTGTATGTCAAAAATCGAAAAATTTCATGTCCAAAATTTCAGAGGGAAATTAGCGCGCTAATGGTGGTAATTAGCGCGCTAATGTCCGTGTGACAGAAATTTTCCAGAGGGAATTAGCGCGCTAATTCCGGACATTAGCGCGCTAATACGTATCGCCCGAATATGAACCGACCCATTAGCGCGCTAATATATGGAATTAGCGCGCTAATCAGTTCGTTCGCCAGGTCAAATATAAATTCATTTCCAACCCTAAAACCACCACAACTCACAAATCTCTCCTCTCCACTCTTCCAAATCGCCTCCGTCTCGCCTCTTTCGGGTAAGTTCTTCACCTATCTTGTTCAATTTCTTCAATTTTCTTGTCTCTCGTCACCACGTTTTCTCCATTTTTCGCCAATGTCGACTCGCCGCACTTCCACCCGCCCCTCCTCTCGTCCAACCGCCACCACCAACCCCCGACCAACCGCCCCACTTCGTCATCTCGTCGTCCATCGCGACGTCATGTCGTCCAACCTTCCTCTTCCTCCTCCGGTGAGTCGGCATCCTCACAACCCGCCCCCACTCCGCGAATGCCCTCAACGTGATGAGGGTCGCGCCAAGTCCGTCCATGAGGCCACTTCGGTCCTCGAGTCCGTGGCTCCGCGATTAACGGATGCCAAAATCCTTCGCCGCCCCGCCATTGTCGATTTTCCTTTTTTTTGATAGGGCTCACCTCCCAATTCGGGAGATTCTCGATTCCGCGGGATGGACATCCTTTTGTTCTCACAACGCAAACTACAATCCCCCATTGGTTTGTGTCTTCTACTCGAATCTTGAAACATCGGCCCAATTTATCCTACGTTCGTCGGTTGGTGGCGGTCCATTGAGATTACTCCCTGATAATCTCGCCCAACTGCTACACCTTCCATTGCATCCTCTGCCACAACGGTAGTAGGAAAATTCTGAGTTGGCCTTTTGATCGTCTTGAAGTGCTTAACTCGTTCTTTCGGCCGAAACGAACCCTAAGCGTGTATCCAAGCGGCATTACGGATGCGACTTTAAATTGATGCCCCACCTTCTACATAAAGTACTTCATAAAGTTATTCTTCCTCGTGGCGGGAGTAAAAACTATGTTACTCTCCTCGATATGTTCATCTTAGGGCATCTCTTTCGAGCCATTCCTCTTAGCCTACCTCACATCATCATTGGCTACATGACGAGCACTTGTAGCTCGGGTCGTCATCTCCCGTATGCCCATATCATCACTTCCTACTTGGAGTCCGCCCAAGTGGATCTTGCATTAGGCGGCCGTCCCTCACCTGTCTACGACTCCATTGACATGGCCACTCGAAGGCCATGAAGTACCGATACATACGCGACGAGGGGAGCGGTGGACACGGAAGATGCGATCCCGGATGGTCGGTATTACGGCGGATATGAATCTCCGTTGCTCTACGGACCCTCCGGTTGCTCCGTTTGTTACGCTCGACTACTTAGAGTACGGCTACGGTTTTGGCGGTGATGACCATGATGACGAAGGAGGCTTTGTCGCGATGATGACCATGACGGCGATGAGGAAGTTCATCATGACTCCACCATTCCACCCCGCCGCCGCAGCACTACGAGACCGCCCCGCCTCCACCTCCTTCTACATTTGGTGGTTTCACACCTCCACGGACATGTCCCCCTCGTCGGCCTACGTCTCGCACAACCTTGGGTTATCTGCGCACTCCTACATGACTCGGACCTTTGCTACCGTCGAGGCGAGCATCCAAAGCATCAAAATGATCGTCTTCGTCGCATTGAGGGTCGTTGCTTCCAAGCACATCCCGCGCCCCGATCGTACTTCAAGTTACGCACGTCGACCATCATCCTCGCGGAGGAGTGTTTAGTCTTTTATCGCATGTTCGGCACTAGGTTCTATTCGGTAGTTATTTTTTGTATAGAACCACTAGGTGAGCACTAGGTTCCAAACTGTTAGGCTTTGATGTTTTACATATTTTTCTTTTACTCATGTTTACGCCACAATTCGTGTTCACACCACTTTATGCTATCTATATCATGATTTCTTTTATTGCGTATCTCTCGAGTTTCTATATGGCTTTTACTTGCTTCACTATGAATTATCATATCTCGATTATGTCTCGCTTCCGTCTATTGTCTTTGGATATGCATAGAGTAAGGGGAGCGTATTTGTTCTTCTTTTCATTAACTTATGCATCACTTGTATTTCTCAAACAGGAGAGCTTGGCCCCACTTTTTGATGTTATCAAACGGGGAGAAATGTGGTTGAACTTGAAAATGTTGATGTGTTTGAACTTGCACAAATGAAATGTACAATCTTGAATGAAATACACACTTAGATTATGTTTTATATTTTTAAAGTTCACATTGTTTGTTATCATCAAAAAGGGGAGATTGTTGGACTAAGTGGTTAGTCACTCTAACTCAAACCGGGATTTTGATGGAAACAAACAAGGTGAAAATGTACTAATCAATATCAAGTGTATTTCGGTTTTTGTGTTAAAGGATGCAAAATAACACATCACGGGCATTCAAGCCGTACAAGTTCAAGATCCGCATTCGTGAAGGAATGAAGATGGAAGACCATAGTACAAATTTGTAATTTCAATGTAAGGTATCAAAATTCTCTCACGCAAGCCAAATGCATTAGTTCATGCATATCAAGTCTTAAAACCAATTTTCAAAAGTCATGAAGTAACTTGGTATTTCAAAATGAAATTTAACACATACCTAGGCCCACATGAGCTTAAACAAGGTGAAATCATGTGTTAATGATCATTTACATTTTGGAAGTCATTGTTGAAGTTTTCAAGGCGAAAAGCGGCTTTTAAGCTGTTTTTGAAAAGAAAAACCGCAAGTTTGCGAAAAGCCCCTCGCAAGTTATGAAATCGTGATTTTCCGTTTTCGGGGTTTGTAAAAGTATCCAGGACCATCCAATTAGGCTTAATGACCCATAATAAACATGTATAACATGTTATATTAGGGTTGGTTTGGTCTCGGACGTGTTTAAGGGTCGCTAACACAAAGGGAGAAAATAATTATTTTGAGCTCCCTGCGAGTTAGCGCGCTAATCTTGTCATTAGCGCGCTAAGTGCGTAGTTAGCGCGCTAGTCTCGATATTAGCGCGCTAATTGCCTCTCCTGACGACTTTTTAAAAAGCTGGAAAATGAACTTTAATTTGAATTTTTGATGGATTTTGGACCCTTAGATCCCTAGAACGGTCATAAACCTGTCAAGATAGGATTCCTAACAATATAAAAACACCAACACAATGGTTTTCTCATAACAAGGCAAACACACACTCAAAAAGTTCAAAAGATTCAAAAGAAGAACTTTGATTTTTGTGAAAGGAACAAAGGAGATTCTTGAGATTTTGTCCACAAGCACAAAAATCCAAAGACTTTGAAGCATTCAAAGAGTACTAGATTCTCCTCAAAGCTGTTCTCTTTTGTCACCTTCTTGGTTGTAAGCTAGTCCTTGTTCTAGATTCCTTTTCTTGTGCTTAATCTACATAGTTTTGTGTGTGTTGAATCAAAATCAGTTTATGTGTGTGTTTTAACTTAAACTATATACCCTAAGAATGATTTGAACAAAAGTTTTGAACTTAAACTTGATTTTTTGTTAAACTATTGTTCTTTGCCTTGAAAGTCCCTTTCCCCTAGAGCACCCAGTCTATTAGCACCCACCGTCATAAACTAGACGGTGAACAACTGAGAGAAATCGAAAGCAATGCCAGAAGAATATAACGGTAATTCATGATTCAACAAGTAAAGCAGTTTAAATATCATGCAGTAATTGAAAGAGATAGAAGTTTAAATAGATCAAGGTGCAAGATAAACAGACTAACAGATATCAATAGAAACATGTGTGTCCTAAGAATCAAAAGAGGCCCATGAGAGGTCTATCATACAATACGAAAAGATCTCGCAAGATCTCCCTGGGCAATGTCGCAACACTAGCGCAACATGATTATAAAAGCAGTTACAACTACTCTAAATACCTAGTGTCCTAGTAATAAACAACACCAAGGGTGGTTAGACAGTCCTGTAGGAAAGCCTTGCGTTTTCCCAACTCGTGTCGGCCCACGAAACACCTTCCAACACACTTACGCCAAAAACACACATAATAAGGAACGAAATGCCAACAATGGATAAAAGCAAAGCAACAAATGAATGATAATAAATCACATGATATTTTCTTACTGGCTTACTAACATACACAAGCTTTAAGAAAATGTACTTACCTGAACTATTGCAACCCTATATACACTTTAGCGTCCCTAACGCGTATCCCTAAGTTTTTCGCTACCTGACAAGGTCAGAAACTCGTGTTAATAGGTTAAGTCGTTAAGTAAACCTCGGTTGAATCCCTAGTATTTTCCCAGTGTTTTAACGACTCGACATCTCGATAAATCAATCGGTAAATCGATTAGAAACCAAATGAAAACACAATGATTCTCTTAGGTTTTGAAATCACAACACGTATAAACCTCATCGTGAATCATAGGCTCGTCTCAGTCGTTAATAGGTCATGCCATAGTCTTAAAGACCGACGGCGTTACCACGACGTTAGTACCGTTCAGTTAACGTAAAACACAATCACGAATCAACACGAAACTCAACATGACCATTTATCGACGAGTATGGAATCTCATAGGTGTGGTCCACATCCGTAGAGTGCTAACACGACATGGAAAGGACATGTGTATGCCATACGTCACATCGATGACTACTGGACGCGATAGAAATAACTTACGCATAACTTTGCCATTACAACGACTCTTCACAATCGATATGAACGCTCTGGGAGTAATGGGACACACACAAGGGTTTTGGTGTGATCCCTGATGCTCCCTTAGTCATGGCGTTCGGCGGCAGTGCCGACCATACACGATGGTTTGGAATGAGACACGCAACAACGACATTACATGAAATGATGCTCGCTAAGTTCACCACCGCTAATAGAGACACTCCGGGGGCTATGAAACTCCATAAAGGACATGGTAAGGTCTCCTGTAATCCCTATGTCCTCGTGTCAACAGCAGCACCGCCATGACGGTGGTTTTCGGCGAGAAAAGTACAACACACATGCAATGTATGTGAGATAACAACGACACTATTTTGGGCCACTCCGGGAGTCCTGAGACACAAGCATGGACTTTGCTTGGTCCCGGACATCCTTGATCATGGTGGCACAGTGGTGACGCTGCCCACGGTAGAAAATTTTGGTGAGGAGTTCAGAACAGTCCAACAAACAGCAAAACAAAACAACATACAAGATTTAATCACAACCATGACTCAACGCGTATAAACATTGAACCAACGACACTTTAGGAATGTAGGGACTCTAGTGGGCCATGAGGGCCCACCCCCGATTGTCCCCGAACACCAGCGAAACTCCAGCGCCCAAAGCCTAACAACAAAATAGTTTGAAGAATAGTCAAAAAAAGGTTACAAGTGAATCTCGGCCATGTACACAACGACCACGATGATGGGGGTACTCTGGGACTTTCGGGGACTCCGGTGAACCACTATAACGTCGTCCTCGATCGGTCCCTAGTCATGGTAGCGCCCTGTATGCCAACCAATAGAGACGAAGAAACATACACTTAAGCAACTAATCGACACTCATAACTCCATATCCACCGTGTGTTAAAGGTTATCCTCGACTCCGGTGACCACCTAGAACCGCCTCCGACAATCGTGGTAGTTTTCCCAGTCCAACATGGTGTGGACAGTGACACGACAGTGAACATACGAGAAAATAAAGAGAAAGAAAGAAATAATGCTCACCACTACAGCGGCCATGGGCGTCTCCGGTGAAACCGGCCACCCCTGGAGTCCTTGTGACCGGTGGCCTGCTAGCGACGGAGAGAGCAGAGGAGGGAAGAAGAGAGAGGGAGGACCGATCTGAGAGGGGTGAGATGAGAGAGATCTCGGTTGGTGAGGGAGAGAGAAAGTGAATAGTAAAGTAGGTGGGTTGTCCTTTTATAGATTTTTTTGTTTCCATCGCACACACGCACGCATCTCGAGGAAATCACTTGGCTCCCCATATTTGGGCTGTGTCATTTTAACATTCCTATCTCATAGTCCATGTGTTGCATGCTTAACCAACTCCCATGTTCAAATGACACTCCTCGGTCCGTCTTGACTTTCTTGACTCCCGTTGCGTGTAGTTTTGCCTTGTCTCATACAAATAAGTATTTAAATTATACAAAAATTCATTTAATTGTATTTGTACTGTGTTTTACTCCCCCGTTTACCTAAGCGAAGCCTCACTCAAACTAATATTCGCCCAAACAGCTAGAGACCCGTAATGGACTACAATACTAATACACACATCATGGAAACATAAAATCACCTCTAGTGTCGACTCCCAAAGTTCAAAATACTGTCTAGTATCACGTAGCCAAGTCACGGTCCTGACAAGTGTCATACAAGTCGGGTTAAAATTGATGGTTGATATGGTCTCCCCCACTTATTAGAATTTCGTCTTCAAAATTAACTTAATAAGTAAATTAAACTAACGACTTTACTGCTCTTCTTCACAAATCCTCAAAAGACCGATAAAACTCGAGAGCAAGTCTTTCCTTAACTCCAAAGCGTTCATGACCTTTCAATGGAAAGAACTTCAGGTCTATATGGTCTCCCCCAAATCATACCGAAGCTCATCGTGATACTCATCAAGTATTTCTTCTGCCACTCCTGGGCACTCTTAAGTCTAAAACAAATGTACCTTACTTTCTCAGCATAATCATCAACATTTTCAAGTCTAACTTCCAGAACATCCTCTGGCTCAGTCCAGCAGGAAGGGAATTTACGAGGTTTATCATAGAGCGCCTCGATTGGTGCTATACCGATACTCACCTGAAAACTGTTGTTGTGTGCAACCTCACACAAGTGAAGGTACTGCAAATTTTGCAAATTTGTCCACAATTCCCAAATGCTATCGTGACCACAAAGAGATTGTGGCAACCACTAACGAAATCTATATCAATATGTTCCCACTTTCACCGAGGAATGGGTGGGGGCTGCAGTAGTCCTCCAGGTCGTCGATGCCCAGCCTCTACGCGTTGGCATGTCACACGCTCAAACAACTCCGACACCTGAGAAATCATCCCTGGCCACCAAAAGAGATGTCGCATGTCAGTGCACATCTTTGGTCGAACCGGATATATAAGAAAACGGGAGCGGTGAATCTCCTAAAGTATATCATCACACACATTAGCCACCAATGGAAATCCCAGTCGTCCGCGATACCTCTAGCATGAGTCTATCGAACGAATCCTGTCTAGGCAATCTGAACTATTCGCCATCTCACTGCACCGCTGATATGATACATCGTCTTGCTGTCCCTCGAGCACAATGCCAAATGAGACAGTCGACAACATGTGTCGACCACGTATCTGTGCCATGGTAGTCGTCGGCACGTCCGCTGAACTCATCAACTCGGCTGCCTCACGTAAACCACGTTAATAGGTCATTTGACACACGACTATCTTAGCATTAAATCCTTTGCGGCTCAAAACATTAGCAACAATGTTGGTCTTCCTCGGATGGTACCCAAACGAGAAGTCGTAGTCATTCAAAAACTCGAGCCAACGCCTATATCTTGGGTTTAACTCCCTTCTGAGTGAATAGGTGCTTCAAGATCTACCTAACTCGCATGAACATTATACCGGTGATGTCCTCGTAACTTTCGCGAGAACATAATCAGTACTTTAGTAGTGTTGCCCTCTTATCTCGCTCCAGCGAGCATGATACTTGCGAAGGTCTCTAATTCGTCTTCTCGTATTAACCAATCCAAGCATGTAATGCTCATAACAAGTTTGCACCAACTAAGGCCTCGAACTCTAACAAATTTAGTACTCTCATGTCTATTAGCGACTTGTAACCCCCTATTTCTACCGAAATGTCAAAACAAATCTCCTTGGGGTATATCTTAACCCAGCCAACGTGCTAAGGACTTTGGGTCTACTAAGTCTAACGGGTTTCAACCCTAACATGTCTACCATGTGAACAACAACAACATAACTTGAAATGACCATGGTATGCATGAAAGTGCCGTAAGTGAAAATTATACCCTCAACAAGGTGTCTGGACGCCCTCTGGTCCGACTGAATGGAAGCCTGCATGCGCTCATACTAGTGTTGATGGTGTCGTGGCTATACTCAATCCGTTTGAGTGCACTTGGCCTGTACATGGCCAACCTGTCCGGATCGGTAGCAAGTACGGGTCTCCTGTGTCTGACTCTGTATCTACATCTGTGTTTAACCCTGTGTACTCTGAATTTGTCCTAGTCTCCGTCCCTTCTTTTGTTTACCACTTCTGCTAGTAGACTACCCCTGCGTCTGTTGCACTGGCCTAGTAGGCTAGGGAGGATGACTCGTAAATGTCGATACCAGTGGTATGGTTTGTTACAATCCGGTGGTCTACTGCATGATAAATCCTACACTCGGTGCTTTGGAGTCTCGCTGATGGAATTGGTTCGTCCTAGTCTCTTGTCCTGATGCTGGTCCTCTGATCGGTCCTCTGATCTGGTTGGTTTAGCCTCTTCCTCAAGATGAGTGAGCAAATAGCTTTCCCTCACTAGGCTGCGCTCATATGCTATCTGTAAGCTCTCTGGCTCGGTCGTAACAACAAATCCTCTGACTACGGGTAACAAATCCTAGGTAAAGTAATAGACTTGATCAATCTCAAAATTGCGAGATCCTCTATCATACAGTAATATTAATATGAACCTGCCTATATACTCCATCACGAACTTATTTGTGCTCTGTCTTAATGCCATGAACTCATTCCTTTTCGCTCGAAGGACAGTCGACGAAAAGTATTTCTGATTAAACTAGGTATTGAAGTCGATCTAGTCTTTCGGGATACCTCGGGTAGAAACGATGGTTGTCCATTAATCATCTGCCTCCCCCTACAACATCGACGAAGAGATCATCGCCCTCATGTGCTCCTTAGTAGCGATAATGGTGTGAATCTTCTCTTGATTCTTCAAGAATAGGTTGCTCTAACATTGGTACCGCTATAGAACTTTAACGGGTCGTGCCACTTGAACTCTCTCCACTACCTAGCCTTAGTAGGGCTCTTGGACTCTTCTCTGGAGTCGTAATTGGAGTAGTCCTGGTAGTGGCTAGTGTAGTAGGCGTCTCCTTTGCGTGTGCTATCGACGGTGTCTCAGCCTCTGTCTGCGCAATCGGTGCAACAACAACTCCCTCAAGTATCTCCGCTAACGGAGTCGAAGCCGTAGATGCAGCAGGAATCGAAGTTCTTGCTACTCGAATAGTCGTAGGAGGCAATGGTGTAGTCGAAGTCGATGGTGCCGCAGTAGCTAGTACGGGTGTCCTTAATAATCGCACCAAAGTCCTCAATCCTCTGGTCCTTTGCAATGCTCCTCTGTGTTAACGCATGTATCTCCTCTAGACATCGCGTCAGAATCACACCATTATCATCGTTTGAACCTGGCTGATCCATCTTCCACATCTGATTAAGAGAGCAAACTTCTCGGATCAGTTTATAGCTACTGCATATCATACTTATACACACAACAATCATAACATGTATAAAAATCGCCCGACTCATTCCATTACTCTCCAACTAAGTTTCTATAGGATCATAGGGTTTCCACTCTAAGTTCAACCATTCATAATTTCTGCTGGTTTAAATGGCTTAGGTTTTATGAATTTCAATCAAGAGTCAGGTCTTTAGAACCTTGGTATTTGATACCAACTATGACGGCCCTAAATTTCCAATGCATTTGGGTACGCCCAGCCTAAACCGTGCAAGTCCCGAGTTGGTGCTCAGCGAGCCTAACGAGTGTAGTTAGCTTTGATTAATCAATTTAACAGTTTAGGAAAGAGTTATTGCAAGTTATACGTAGCGGAAAAATAAACAAAACTAAATAATATGGGAAATAACTCAATAAAAGGAAATTAAGAATCTATTATATGGAAAACCCCGATATATTTATGTCCAAATCATAATAATAGACACATGATATCCACCTCAAAAATGATCCCCAGTTCAATAACCAATACAATATATATAAAGCATCATACGATTAGAAACAAACGTAAACCTACTCTAAGGTACGCCGATCCAACCACTAGTCCTCAGCTGTAATCTCCTAAGCAGAGTCCCTTTCCCCTAGAGCACTTCGGTCTATCTGCACCCATCGTCACAAACTAGACGATGAACAACTGAGAGAAATAGAAAGTAATGCCAGACGAATATAACAACAATTCATGATTCAACAAGTAAAACAATTTAAATATCATGCAATTCATGAAATAGATAGAAGTTTAAATAGATCAAGGTGCATGATAAACAGACTAATAGATATCAATTGAAACATGTATGTCATAAGAATCAAAAGAGGCCCATGAGAGGTCTATCATACAATACGAAAAGATCTCGCAAGATCTCCTTGGGCAATGTCGCAACATTAGCACAACATGATTATAAAAGCAGTCGCAACTACTCCAAATACCCAGTGTCCTGGTAACACACAACACCAGGGGTGGTCAGACAGTCCTGTAGGAAAGTCTCGCGTTTTCCTAACTGGTGTCGACCCATGAAACACCTTTCGACACACTCACGGCAAGAACACACATACCAAGGAAAATAACAGAACATAATGCCAATAATGGATAAAAGCAAAGCAACAAATGAATGATAATGAATCACATGATATTTCCTTATTGGCTTACTAACATACAAAAGCTTTAAAGCAAGTGTACTTACCTGAACTATCGCAACCTATATACACTCTCGCGTCCCTAATGCGCATCCCTAAGTTTCTCGCTACCTGACAAGGTCGGAAACTCGTGTTAATAGGTCAAGTCGTTAACTAAACCTCGGTTGAATCCCTAGTATTTTCCTAGTGTTTTAACGACTCGACTGCTCAATAAATCAATTGGTAAATCGATCAGAAACCTAATGAAAACACAACAACTCTCTTGGGTTTTGAAATCACAACATGTATAAGCCTCATCATGAATCATAGGCTCGACTTAGTCGTTAATAAGTCACACCATAGTCTCGAATACTGACAGCGTGACCACGACATCACTACTATTCAGTCAACGTAAAACACAATCATGACTCAACACGAAACTTAACATGACCATACACCGTTGAGTAAGGAACATCACAGGTGTGGTCCAACATCCATAGAGTGCCAACATGGCATGGAAAGGCCATGTTCATGCCCTACGTTATGTCGACGACTACTCGACGCGATAGAAATAACTTACGCATAGCTTTGCCATTACAACGACTCTTCACATCGATATGGACGCAATGGAAGTTATGGGACACACACAAGGGTTTTGGTGTAATTCTTGATGCTCCCTTAGTCATGGCGTTCGACGGTAGTGCCGACCATACACGATGATTTGCGACGAGACACGTAACAAGGACATCATATGAAATGACGCTCACCAAGTTCACCACCGCTAATAGTGATGCTCCAGGGGCTGTGAGACTCAATGAAGGACATGGTAAGGTCACCAGCAATCCCTCTATGTCCTCATGTCGATGGCAGCGTCGCCATGACGGTGGTTTCCGATGAGAAAAGTACAACACACATATAATGAATATAAGACAATAACGATGCTATTTTGGGCCACTCTGGGAGTCATAAGACATAAGCATAGACTTATCTTGGTCCCTGACATCTCCGATCATGGTGGCACAGTGGTGGCACTACCCACGACAATAGATTCCGTGAAGAGTTCAAAACAGTCCAACAAACAGTAAAACAAAACAACACACAAGATCTAATCACAACTACGACTCAACACGTATAAACACTTAAATAGCGAAACTTCGGGAACATAGGGACTTTAGTGGTCCATAAGGGCCTACCCCAGACCATCCCCGATCACTAGCAGCTAGCAGAAACTCCGCCAGAACCGCCCAAACCCCAACAATAAAGCTGTTTAAAGAATAGTCAAAAATAGGGTACCAGTGAATCTCAACCATGTACACAATGACCACGGCAATAGGGGTACTTTGGGACTGTCACGAGACTTTGGTGGACCATCGTGACGTCATCCCCGACCGGTCCCTGGTCACGGCAGTGCCCCATATTCCCACCAATTGAGAAAAGAAACACACACCTAAACAACTATCCAACATTCAAAACTCCACATCCACCGTGTGTTAAGGGTTCTCCTCCACTCCGGTGAGCACCTAGGACCACTTCTGACGATCGTAGCCATCTTCCCAGTCCAGCACCATATGGACAGTGACACACGACCGTGAATAGATGAGAAAAGAAAAGAGAGAGAGAAAGAAAGAGTGCTTACTACTCTGGAGGCCCTGGGCATCTTTGAAAAGACCGACCTCCCCTGGAGTCCCTGGGAATGGTGGCCTACTCCGCAACGGAGAGAGGAGAAGAGGGAAGAAGAGAGAGGGAGGACTGATCGAGAGGGGTGAGATGAGAGAGATCTCGATTGGTGAGGTAAAGAGAAATGAATAGTAAAGTAGGTGGGTTGTCCTTTTATAGATTTTTTTTGTTTCCATCACCACACACGTAAGCATCTCGAGGAAATCACTTGGCTCCCACATTTGGGCTGTCATTTTAACAATCCAATCTCATATTTCGTGTTGCATGCTTTACCAACTCCCATGTTCAAACGATGCTCCTTGGTCCGTATTGACTTGTCTTGACTCCCGTTGCGCGTAGTTTTGCCTTTGTCTCGTACAAATAATAATTTAAATTATAGAAAAATTCATTTAATTGTATTTTTACTATGTTTTACTCCCCCGTTTACCGAGGCAAAGCCTCACTCAAACTAATATTTGTCCGAATGGCTCGAGACCCGTAATGGACTATAATACTAATACACACATCATGGAAACATAAAATCACCTCGTGTCGACTCCCGAAGTTTGAAATACTATATAATATCACGTAGCCGGGTCATGGTCCGACAAGTGCCATACAAGTCGGGTTAAAATTGAGGCTTGTTACACAGATATTCTACCATGGCATTACTCATAACAAAAGGAGCATGCTTGATGCGACATCGGGTGGTAGTTTATTGTCCAAAAGTGAAGACGAGACATTTGAGCTTATGGAAACAACGTCGATGAATACTTTCTCCCCACAAAGAGTGCAACAATCATCTAAGAAAGCACGGGCATGTTTAAAGTCAATTGACAAATTGCTATTTTGTCACAATTGTCTAATTTATCAAGTTAAATGGCTAAGCTTCAAATGGGTCAATCAAGCCAACAACCACCTAGTCCTCACCGTGTGAACAGTTGGCTATGGTGGTGAATATGTTAGATCAAATGCAACAAAGTTCGGAGCCTGGGGAAGTGCACTACATGAACAATCAAGGTCTTAGGAACAATTTTCGGCCAAGAGCTCCCATTCCACAATGTTACTATTCGGGCTACACTAATCTCGCATTGTCCTATGGCAATCTAAACAATGCATTGCAACCACTTCCATGTTTTGGGGCTCAAATGCAACAAAGACTGTCTCCTAATGAAGAACAAGCTTCATTAAAAGCAATTGAGCAACTTCTGCAGGCTATGGATGTCAACAACAAGTAGCGGCATGAAAAGAATGAGAAAGAAATGGATCGGTTCAAGCAAACTTTGAAGAGAATGGAAGAAAAGAACCAATCCATCAAGAACATGGAGAGACAAATCGGGCAATTAGCCACAACAATGAACTCACGCCAGGAGAGGTCACTTTCCAAGTGATATAATTGTAAACCAAAAAGAGAATGTCAGTGTAGTGCATTTGAAGAGTGGGAAAGTATTTAATGAGCCGGTACAAAAAAGCCAGTAGTTCAAACGCAGATTGAGGTTAATGAGGTAGAATAGAATGTGAATTAGCAGAATGGGCAGTGTGATCAGAATGGAAAAGTGATGGTGTTGCAGAAAATTCTGAAGCAGTTAGAAAGAAAAAAATCTCCAGTGATCACTACGCCATCTCCAGTGATCACTCCAAAGCAAGACACAGTTCTAGGCAGGATTTCATTTTCAAATAACCCTCCAGTGATCACTCCACCATTTCCTTATCCTCAGAGGTTCAAGAAGCAGAAAACTCAAGAACAATTTTAAAAGTTTCTTGATATGTTCAAAAAGTTGAAAGTGAATATTCCTTTTGTTGATGCTCTTGAGCAAATGTCGTAGTATACAAAGTTCTTGAAGGATATCATTGCACGAAAGAGGAAAATAGAGGACTTTGAAACAGTGAACTTAACTGAGGAGTGTAGTGCTATTCTGCAAAGAAATCTCTTGCATAAATTGAAGATCTGGTGAGTTTCACTATTCCTTGCACCATTGGAGTTTGCCTTTTTGATAGAGTGCTATGTGATCTCGGAGCAAGTATAAATTTGATGCCTTTATCAGTCTTCAAGAAGCTAGGTTTGGGGGAAGTTAAGCCCGTGAACATGACCTTGCAATTGACGGATCGATCTTTGTCTTATCTTAAAGGTGTGATTGAGGATGTGCTTGTGAAAGTTGATAAATTCATCTTCCCGGTGGACTTTGTAGTTCTTGATATGGACGAGGATGAGGAAATACCGTTGATTCTTGGAAGACCATTTTTGGCAACGGCTAGAGCTCTCATCGATGTACAAGAAGGTGATTTGAGATTGTGAGTTAATGATGAGGTAGTGATGTTCAACATCTACAACACAATGAAGTTCCCAAATATCAATGAGTAATGTAAAAGAATAGAGGTGGTGGATCGAGTTGTCAAATGTGTTACTGAATTAGCTCGAGAGCATACACCTGATGATCCGTTGGAGAGATGTTTGGTGCAAAGCATCATGACTAGCCCTACCAGCGAAAGTGAAACACATGAAACAGTTCAGGCATAAGGAGCGTTGAAATCAGTTAAGTTTCAGAAGGCAGTTGAACAGCTAGATCTTGAATCAGAAAGTGCAATGATTAAGCCGACAGTGGAATTGAAACCGTTGCCAGTTCTTTTGAGGTACGCTTATCGGGTGAGGATGATACATTTCTTGTGATTATTTCAGCATTTTTGTCAAAGTTGGAGGAAGAAAAGTTGCTATGAGTCTTGCGGGAATATAAAAAAGCTTTGTGGTGAACCATTAAGGATATTCGAGGTATTTGTCCATCAATTTGTATGCACAAAACTTTGATGGAGGATGATCACAAGCAATCTATTAAGCATCAACGACATTTGAATCTGGTGGTGAAAGAAGTTGTGAAGAACGAAATCTTGAAATAGTTGAATGTCGGCATCATTTATGTAATCTTTGATATTTCATGGGTTTCTTAAGTGCATGTGGTGCCTAAAAAGGGTGGAATGACGATGTTCAGAATGAGAATGGGGAGACATTGTCTACGAGAACAATGACGAGGTGGCGAGTCTGCATTGATTACAGAAAGTTGAACAAAGCTACCAAGAAGGATCATTTTCCTTTGCCATTTATTGATCAGATGCTTGATAGGTTGGTCGATTTTGATTATTACTGTTTTCTTGATTGGTATTTAGGTTACAATGAGATAGCTATTGCACCTAAGGATCAAGAGAAGACCACTTTTACATGTCCTTATGGAACTTTTGCTTTTCGACGGATGTCGTTTGGGTTGTGTAATGCGCCGGCTACTTTTCGGCGGTGTATGATGGCTATCTTTTTTGATATGGTGGAGGACATCATGGAGGTGTTTATGGATGATTTTTCTATCTTTGGGGCTTCCTTTGATTTGTGTTTTCAAAATTCATCACTTGTGTTGAAACGGTGTCAAGACACTAATCTTGTGTTGAATTGGGAGAAGTGTCACTTTATGATGCGTGAGGGTGTTGTTTTGCGTTAGTGAGTTTCTTTGAAAGGCTTAAAGGTTGACCGAGCAAAGATAACTACAATTGAGAAGCTTCCAGTGCCTAGAAATTTGAAGGATATTCGAAGTTTCTTGGGACATGCCGGGTTTTATCATCGTTTTATTCATGATTTCTCTAAAATTACAAAACCTAGCTTTGTGTGGTTTATTGGAAAAAGATATTCCTTTTGATATGAATGATGATTGTGTGAATGCTTTTTGAACTCTGAAAACGGCATTGATTTCGGCACCGATTGTGGTTATGCCAGATTGGGAGTATGATTTTAAGATTATGTGTGATGCTAGTGACTATGCTATGGGTGTCGTGTTTGGTCAAAGTAGAGAGAAAATCTTCCATGCTATTTATTATGCTAGCTAGACTTTGGACCCTGCTCAACAAAACTACACCACCGCTGAAAAAGAGTTGTTGGCGGTCGTGTTTACCTGTGATAAATTTTGCTCTTACATTGTGGGATCTAAGGTCACAGTGTTCACCAATCGTTCTGCAATTCGGTACTTTTTGCAAAGAAATATGCGAAGCCATGATTAATTCGATGTGTTCTTTTGTTGCAAGAGTTTGATATTGAAATCAAAGACAAGAAAGGTATTGAAAATGTTGTTATGGATCATCTGTTTTGCCTTCACATCAAGAGATAGACACCAAGAAGTCGGTCCAAGAGACTTTACGTGATGAGAAATTGTTTCAAGTTGAGGTTCAACGAGACGTCCTTGGTTTGCCGACTTTGTGAATTATTTGGTGTGCCAAGTATTAACTCTAGACTTGAATTCTTCTGAAAGAAAACTTTATAGTGATGTCAAGCATTTTTTTTGGGAAGAGCCATACTTGTTTCATCGATCAATGATGGGTTGATTCGACGGTGTGTTGGAGGAAGAATTTTATGGGGATCTTGGAGGGTTTTCACTCTTCTCCATTTGGCGGATATTTTGGTGTACAAAGAACTACAACGAAGGTGCTTCAATGTGGTTTCTATTAGCCAAGTCTTTTCAAAGATGCTTATATGTTTGTTAAGACTTGCAATGAGTGTCAAAGCACCGAGAACATCTCAAGAAGGCAAGAATTTCCTCAAACTACTTTTCAAGAAGTGGAATTGTGCGATGTATGGGAAATTGATTTTATGGTCCTTTTTCGATGTCTCATGAAAAGCAATACATTTTAGTTGCCATTGATTATGTTTCGAAATGGGTCGAAGCGGTGGCGATGACAAAGAATGATGTGCGAGTGTTTATTGAATCTTTAAAAAAGAACATCTTTTATCGGTTCGGAACACCTCGAGCCTTGGTGTGTGATGAAAGGTCACATTTTTGTAACAAAGCATTAGAGATGGTGCTTCAAAAGTATGGTGTGTGACATAAGACTTCCTTGGCATACCATCCTCAAACCAATGGCCAAGCGGAAATGAGTAATTGGGAGGTGAAACAAGTCTTGGAAAAATGCATCAACTCTCGCCGGAAGGATTGGGCTTTACATGTTGATGAAGCTTTATGGGCATATTGGACGACATTCAAGACACCATTTGGGACTTCTCCATTTCGTTTGATGTATGGGAAAGCATGTCACTTACTAGTGGAGATGGAGCACCGGGCATATTGGGCACTCAAGAGATTAAATTTTGACATCAAAGCTGTCGGTGATGCACGTATGCTCGAGTTATTGGAGCTAGATGAGTTCAGACTCGATGCATATGAGAATGCCAAGTATTATAAAGAACGTACAAAAAGATGGCATGACCAATTGATTGAGCCTCGATCTTTTGAGCAGGGGCTGTTGGGAAATGTGCCCTAGGTCAATCCATTAACAGTCTTTATGAATACATTTTAGTTAATAAAATAGAGAATTTCATTTGTTGTTTATTATAATTGATTTTCATGTTTATATTATAATAAGATCCATGGGTATTTACAGAAATATCCTAAATGTCCCTGTCGATTATTATACCTGGGAACTATAATGAATTAAGACTAGTGTGAGTCTTGATTGATGATCATACGATGATCATATGTATAGGAATACGAATCAAGATCATGAGTACTTGTTAGGGAACAAAGTCGAACCGACTCGTTATGAGAACATCACATGGATTAAGTCATAGTTGTTTCTCATGATAGGTATATTTTTCAGTCCTCGACTTGAGATTACTAGAGACTTCAACATTAGGAATACGGTGATTTGACGCAATCAAACATTGTCTTTAACCGGACGATTATAAAGGTTGTGATTGGTTACTGTGTGAATAATGTGGTGAAGTTGCGTAATCGAGATATAATTTGTCCCTCTCATATAAAAAGAGATATCCAGTGGATCCCTCGATGTGTTAGACTGTTAAAAGGCCTAGTCTAAGTGAATTGATATTGATCAATGTCACTTATATGTTTTCAGTCTACCTAGAAATCGAGACTAGTACGATTGAACATGTTGGATGATAATTCCATGCCTTATGTTTAATCAAAAGGATATCGTGTGACAAAAAGATGTTATATACACTATTGATTAGGTTGTATCGATTTGATATTCGTACAACTTGGATAGTCATAATGTCTTGCTAGAGGCCGCTTATGACTTGTATACCAAAATGTGTTTTGGTACACTGCCAACATTGTATGAGCCTATTGGGTCGCATACTAAGAATGATTTTGCGAGATTTTAAGATGGTCAGAAAAATGAATTTTATATGATAAAATTCATGACAGAAACGTCCTTGTAGTGTATTACACTTATACTTCTTTATGTAAAGGTATATGTGTAATTTACTTAACCGTCTATATACAAGAGTTGTATAAATAGACTCTTTGAGTTAAAATACAAGTACGAAAGATTTAAAAAGGGCTGAAACTCTATTTTCGTTTTAAGAAACGACTTAGAGGTTTTTTGTATGCTCTAGATCGTTTTGGAGAGAAATAAAAAGGTTTGGTATTCTCTCAAAGCTAGCACTTCAAATCTAGGTCGCCGTTCGCGTGTGGATTGCTGATAGAGGGCGTTCGTCGTTGGCAGTGCCTTAGAGATCGATTAGTCTTCAGAAAGGTACATTGCGATTGAGGTATGATTAAGTTTTCATAGTTTAAACGTGTTTTAATGGAATCAGATTCGGATCCTGTTGGGGTTTTTCTCAAAATTGTTTTGTAATCTCGCATGCGCATAAACCCCAAAACCCAACAGGGGCAACTTGTATTATTCTACAATTCGAGGTTACGACTCTTTTCGTGCAAGTTGAAGTTGAGATGGTATGGGCCATACAAAGTTATACAAACATGGCCTTTCAGTGTCGTGGAGCTTTGAGGAGATGATGGGAAGACTTTTAAGGTAAATGCCTAACACATGAAAGCATACTACGACATAGAAATGCGACAAGGTGAGCTTTTCGGCCTTGGACCTTAGCAGTATTTAACAGGCCTCGGGTTGAGGAAGAAAAACTTAGCGCTACTGGGAGGCATCTCATGGTTCATTTCTAGATATTTTCAGTGATTTTTTTGTTAGTTTCAATTTTACTAAAAAAAGACTATTATTCCTTGATTTGATTAAGTGGTTTATACATGTTATATGATATTTTAGGTCGGATACCAGTTGCCAAGTGATTGTTCATCAAATTAGTAAACCGTAGGAAACCACAAATCTTAAGAAATATGATAAGATCCAAGTTAAGGGGAGCGTGAAGATATCATGGATGAGAGCAAGACTATTTAAGCACACATTTGCAAGGTATATTTTAAATTAGCATGCATGGTTTGTTGGGGCATGTGTCCTAGGTCAATCTACAAACATTGTTTATCTTACAATTTTTTAGTTAATAAAATAGAGGTTTGTCATTTGTTGTTTTATTATAAATGATTGCATATTTACCTTATAATAAGATATATGGGTATTTGTTGAAATATCCTAAATGTCCCTAGTCGGTCATTATACTAGGAACTATAATGAATTAAGACTAGCGTGTGACGGCCCCAATTTCCCCGTGCAATTGGGTACGCCCGGCCTAGACCCGTACAAGCCCCGAGTTATCACTCAGCAACCTGACGAGCCTAGTCAGCCTCATATTGACTCAATTTAGAAATTTATGAAACAGTTATTGCAATAATACACAGCGGAAGACTAAATAGTAAATAACAAGGGGAAATAACTCAGTCAAAGCGAAATTAGGAATTCTATAATGTGAAAAACCCCGGGTATTCATGTACAATTCGATAAGCATATATACATGATACCAGTCTCACCAAAACACCAAGTTCAATAATCCCAGAAACATAAGTAAGAAACGATATACAAAAGAGCAAAACATAAAACCTACTTTAGGGTTCCTTAAGTCCAGCCGCTAATCCTCACAAAAAGTCACCTAAGCAAGGCTTTTTGCCTCTACTGCACTCCGCTCTATCTGCACCCACCGTCACAAACTAGACGGTGAGAACCTGAGAGAAATCGAAAGTAATGCCAGAAGAATATAACAGTAATTCATGAATTATCAATCAAGGCAGTCTAAATATCATGCAGGAATTGAAAGACAGGAAGTTAAATAAACAAGGTGCATGATAGGCGATCGGAAACAATAACAATCGAAACATGCGTGTTCTACGAGTCAAGAGAGGCCATAAGTGGTCTAAAATCCACAACAATACCACAACAATATCCACAACAATCCACAACATTCCAGTACATGGTATCACACAATCATTAGGGGTGGTCAAACACTCGTGCGCACGAGTGCCCGAGTTTTATCCCTTCTAGTGCAGGCCGCATGTACCTTTGAGACACACACTTATGCCAAGAACACACATACAAGGAATATGGAATGGAATGCTAACAAGTAGATAATAACAAACACAACGGAATGAAAATGAATCACATGATATTTTCTTAGCTGGCTTACTAACGTACAAATGCTTTTTAGGGCAAATGTACTTACCTGAACTAATCGCAACCCGTGTAACAACACTCTCGAGTCCCTAACGCGTACTCCTGAGTTTCCCACTACCTGACAAGGTTGGAATCTCTAATTAATGGGTCGTATCATTAACTAAACCCTAGGTGAAACCCTAGTGTATTCCCAAGTGTTTTAAGGACTTAAACAACTCAACAATTTGATAAAAAGACGAGTACTCTCTCGGGTTTGAAAAACCACAACAATAATCATGACAGTGATGTCACAACACCAAGAATCATAACGCATGTAAGCCTACTCATGAATTATAGGCTCGGCTCAGTCCTATGTGAGTCACGCCATAGCTTTGAGAGCCGGCAGCGTGTTCACGACATCATGACCGTTCAACCAACTTGAAACACAACTTCGATGTCGTCCAACAATTACGACTCAATACTAAACTTAACATGACCATACACCGGCGGGTAGGGAACTCAGGGTGTGGTCCAACATCCGTAGAGTGTCAACACAGCATGGAAAGGCCGTGTGCACGCCCTACGTCGCGTTGATAACTACTCGACGCAATATAAACAACTCACGCATATCTCCGCCATTACGACTCATCATCATTAATATGGACGCTCCGGGGCTATGAGACTCCATGACTGACATGGTAAGGTCTCTGGCAGTCCCCCATGTCATCGCGTCGATGACAGTACCGCCACGAAGGGTGGTTTCCGGCGAGAAGGTTACAATACGCATCAAATCACATAAATGCATAACATAACAATAACAATAACACCGCTGTTTTTAGGCCACTCCAAGAGTCGTGAGACACAAGTATGATCGTAACTTGGACCCCGACTTCTCCGATCATGGTGGTATAGCGATGGCATCGCTCACGGCAACGGATTCGGACGAGGGGATGAACAAAACACATGAAAATCATGTCTACGTAAAATATCCAAGGTTTGCGCCCGCCTCGCTGTTATTGACCACTCCTAAGGGCTGTGGAACCCAAGCCAAAGCTCAATGGGGTCCTCGACAACCTCCGGTCCCGGCAGTCCAGCGGTGGCGCCGCTCATATGGGTGTTTTCCGGCGAAAAACACAAAATAGCGAAATATTGAAAAATTTAAGAAAACAGCGAACACCACTCTCACGCTATGGGTTTTGACTCTAGGGTGACATCAACATGATCATGATGACCCCTCGGCAGTCCACCGAGCCACGGACGAGCCACCGCATAAGCGCGCCGCCAGGACAACAACCAACAGTTCTAATAAAAACTAACAAAACAAGGCACAACGACACAACACAATTATTTATACATATACAATGGGGTATGGGGTGCTCTGGGATCGATGGACCTCCGGTGAGACACCGTCGAGTCATCCCTGATCGGATCCCTGGTCACAGCGCCACCCATTCCACCGACTGGACGTGATGAGGAGGAGGGATAGATACTTGCAGTTCAAGATGTACAGCAGCCAAGGATGGCCAGCACCACCACCACGACTCACATTATCCCACATTTTGAGATCCCTCGAGCTTCAGGTGAGGCAGTAGGGTCGTCTCCGACGTCGGCCAGTCGGCCGGGGACGCACGATCGTGGCGGCGGTGCAAATGTATATTTGTCGTGAACGTGCTCGAGAAGAGAGAGAGAGAGAGAGAGAGAACCTATGAAGAGAGTGAGAGCTCCGGCGGATGTCGTTTTCCGATCGAGCAAAGAGAGCCGAGAAGGGAGGTTGAGATGATGGCCGAGAGAGAAGACCGTGAGAATGAGGGAGAGATCGAGAGAATGAAAGAGAGGCCGAGAGAGAGAGAGGCCGAGTGGATGAGAGGGAGAGATCACTGACCTCCGGTGAGGGTTCCAGCGAGAGCGTGACTGGCCTGACGAGTGAGAGGGACGGTGGTGGTGGGAGAGAATGTGAGGTACGGGTATGTGTGTGGAGGAGATAAGTGAATAGTGGATTAGGTTTTGTTTGTTTATATATATGTGTAAACCATGTGAAATTACCCTTTTACCCTTACTTTTATTACTTGCACATTTTGAAAACACTTACCCTTATGTGTCTTTTACCTCATCTTAACTCAACACAAATACACATCCCCATGCTCATCCAATGGTTCTCCTCACCACATTGTGTCACTTTAACAATTTTTATCCTATAGCCCATAGGTAGCGTAGTTAACCAACTCCCACATGAATTTTTGTATTTCCTCGATCAGTATATCTTCGTAAATTGTCTCGCCGCGCCCGTTTTCTAGCCACATCTCAACACTAATTAATTACATTTATTAGAAAATTCATTTATTTGTATGTTTTACTCCCCCGTTTACATAGGCGTAGCCTCACTCAATTTAAAATCGCCCGAACGGTGCGAGACTCGTTAAATACTAAAATACTAATACACACAATCAAAGAATCATAAAATCACTTCGATGTCGACTCCCGAAGTTCGAAATACTGTCCAGTATTCACGTAGCCGGGTCACAATCCTGACAAGTGTAACGCAAGTCAGTTAAAAATTTGGGGTTGTTACAGTCTCCCCCACTTATTAGAATTTCATCCCCGAAATTAACCTAATAAGTAAACTAAATTAACGACTCTTCGCAACTCCTAATGAGACCGATTAAACTCATAGTGAGTCATTTCTTGACTCCGAACCATTTGTGACCCTTCAGTGGAGAGACCTTCAGGTATTCATAATCTCCCCGAATCGTACTGAAGCTCATCGTGATACTCGTCAAGTATTTCTTCTGCCACTTCTGGGCACTCTTAAATCTCAAGCAAATCTATCCACAACTACCCAGATGCTATCGTGACCACGAGGAGATCGGGGCAACCACTAACAAAATCCATATCAATATGTACCCAATTCCATCAAGAAATGGGTGGGGCTGTAGTAGTCCTCCAGGTCATCGATGCCCAGCCTCTACGCGCTGGCATGTCACACGCTCGAACAACTCCGACACCTCGGAAATCATCCCTGGCCACCAAAAGAATGTCACATATCGGTGCACATCTTAGGTCAACCCGGATACAAAAAACTGAAACTGTGAATCTCCTGAAGTACCTCGTCACACACATCAGCCACCAATGGAAACCCCAGTCGCCGCGATACCTTTAGCATGAGTCCGTCGACCGACTCTTGTCCGGGCAATCCGAACTATCCACCATCTTACCGCACCGCCGGTATGACGCATCGTCTTGCTGTCCCTCGCGCACAATGCCAAATGAGACGGTCTGCAACATTGTTTGACCACGTATCTAGGTCCTGGTAGTCATCGGCACGTCCGCTGAACTCATCAACTTGACTGCCTCACGTAAACCACGCTAGTAGGTTCTTTGACACACGACTACCTCCGCATCCAATCCTTTGCAGCGCAACGCATCAGCAACAACGTTGGTCTTCTCGGAATGCTACGCAAAACAAAAAGTTGTAATCCTTCACGAACTTAGGCCAAGGCTTTTGTGTCAGGTTTAGCTCCCTCTGAATGAATAGGTGCTTCAAGCTCTTAGGATCATTACGTAACTCGAACGAGCATCGTACCGGTGACATTCTCATATCCTCAGCGTGAACACGATTGCAGCTCACTACAAGTCATGGATTGATCAGTTCTTCTCGCAAACTTTCAGATATTCGAATGCATAAGCGATCTCACTGCTTAAATCTTCTCGAAACCAATTGCATCACCGTTTGCTCTAAATACGCGTCCTAAAATCTAACCTTGGGTAACAAATACTCGTACACGATTCAATATCTTAGCAGCGTCGACATCCTGTTTCGCTCTACCACATACGCTATACACAAGGGTCTCAATTTCGTCTTCTCGTATTATAACCCGAACAAGAAATGCACCAAATCAGTTCGTACTAAAGGAAACATTGAACCCTAAACTCCATCACAGACTCGCCTGCGCTCTGCCTCAACGCAATGAACTCGTTCCTTTTCTCTCGAAGGACAGTCGGCGGAAAGTACTTCTAACTAAACTGGGTCTTGAAGTCAACCCAATCGCTCGGGATGCCTCGGGTAGCAACAATTGTCGTCTACCAATTGTCCGTCTCCCCTTGCAACATTGATGAAGAGATAGTCGCCTTCATGCGTTCCTCAGTAGCGATGATAGTGTCAACCCTCTCGTGATTCTTCAAGAATAGCTCTGCCGCTCTAACGTCGGTACCACCATAGAACTTCAATGGGTCGTGCCTCTTGAACTCTCTCCACTACCAAGCCTCGGTAGTGGCTCCCGCACTCTTTGCTGGAGTCGTATGTGAAGTAGTATCAGCAGTGGCAGATGGTGTAGCTAATGTAGTAGGTATCTCCTTTGCTTGTGCTATCGACGGTGTTTTAGCCTCAGTTTGCGCAACTGACGCAACAACAGTTCCCTCAGGTATCGCCGCTAACGAAATCGGAGTTGCGAATGTCGCAGCAATCGAAATCTTGACTCCTCGAGAAGTATTCGTAGGAAGCAACGTAGTCGGGGTAGATGGCGTCGTAGTAGCCTGTGCGGGTGTCCTCAGTGACCGCACTAACTCCTCAAATCTCTGATCCTGCGTCGCGGCCCTCTGAGACAATATACGTATCTCCTCAAGGCATCGTGACAAAATCATGCCGATATCGTCGCTCGGACCTGGCTGATCTGCCATCGTCGTTTGAACAAGAAAATGACTTTCTCATATCAATGGATAGCTACCGATAAGATATAATACACACAACAATCATAATATGTATAAACATCACATCCGACTCATCCCGAACTCCCCCATCTAAGTTTTTTTTAAAAGATCATAGGGTTTCCACTCTAAGTTTAACCGTTCCTAACTTCCACTGGTTTAAATGGCTTGTGTTTTAACTTGAGAGTCAGGTCGTTATAACCTTAAGCTCTAATACCAACTGTGACGTTGGTATCACAATTTTTAGACAACTCTAAACTCTGTCTCAAAGGTTGTAAAGCTTATGCTCTGATACCAACTGTGACTGCCCCAATTTTCCCGTGCAATTGGGTACGCCCGGCCTAGACCCGTACAAGCCCCGAGTTATTACTCAGCAACCTGACGAGCCTAGTCAGCCTCATATTGACTCAATTTAACAATTTATGAAACAGTTATTGCAATAATACACAGCGGAAGACTAAATAGTAAATAACAAGGGGAAATAACTCAGTCAAAGGGAAATTAGGAATTCTATAATGTGGAAAACCCCGGGTATTCATGTACAATTCGATAAGCATATATACATGATACTAATCTCAATAAAACACCAAGTTCAATAATCCCAGAAACATAAGTAAGAAACGATATACAAAAGAGCAAAACATAAAACCTACTATAGGGTTCCTCAAGTCCAGCCGCTAATCCTCACAAAAAGTCGCTTAAGCAAGGCTCTTTGCCTCTACTGCACTCCACTCTATTTGCACCCACCGTCACAAACTAGACGGTGAGCAACTGAGAGAAATCGAAAGTAATGCCAGAAGAATATAACAGTAATTCACGAATTATCAATCAAGGCAATCTAAATATCATGCAGGAATTGAAAGATAGGAAGTTAAATAAACAAGGTGCATGATAGGCAGACTGAAAACAATAACAATCGAAACATGCGTGTTCTACGAGTCAAGAGAGGCCATAAGTGGTCTAAAATCCACAACAATACCACGATAATATCCACAACAATCTACAACAATCCAGTACATGGTATCACACAATCACTAGGGGTGGTCAAACACTCGTGCGCACGAGTGCCAACGTTTTATCCCTTCTAGTGCAGACCGCATGTACCTTCGAGACACACACTTTTGCCAAGAACACACATACAAGGAATATGGAATGGAATGCCAACAAGTAGATAATAACAAACACAACGGAATGAAAATGAATCACATGATATTTTCTTAGCTGGCTTACTAACGTACAAATGCTTTTTAGGGCAAGTGTACTTACCTGAACTAATCGCAACCCGTGTAACAACACTCTCGAGTCCCTAACGCGTATTCCTAAGTTTTCCGCTACCTGACAAGGTTGGAAACTCTAATTAATGGGTCGTATCATTAACTAAACCCTAGGTGAAACACTAGTGTATTCCCAAGTGTTTTAAGGACTTAAACAACTCAACAATTTGATAAGAAAACGAGTACTCTCTCGGGTTTGAAAAACCACAACAATAATCACAACACCGATGTCACAACACCAAGAATCATAACGCATGTAAGCCTACTCATGAATTATAGGCTCGGCTCAGTCCTATGTGAGTCGCGCCATAGCTTTGAGAGCCGGCAGCGTGTTCACGACATCATGACCGTTCAACCAACTTGAAACACAATTTCGATGTCGTCCAACAATTACGACTCAATACTAAACTTAACATGAACATACACCGGCGAGTAGGGAACTCAGGGTGTGGTCCAACATCCGTAGAGTGTCAACACGGCATGGAAAGGCCGTGTGCACGCCCTACGTCGAGTTGACAACTACTCGACGCAATATAAACAACTTACGCATATCTCCGCCATTACGACTCATCATCATTGATATGGACGCTCCGGGGCTATGAGACTCCATGACTGACATGGTAAGGTCTCCGGCAGTCCCCCATGTCATCGCGTCGATGACAGTACCTCCACGAAGGGTAGTTTCCGGCGAGAAGGTTACAATACGCATGAAATCACATAAATGCATAACATAACAATAACACCGCTGTTTTTAGGCCACTCCAAGAGTCGTGAGACACAAGTATGATCGTAACTTAGACCCCGACTTCTCCGGTCATGGTGGTACAGCGATGGCATCGCTCACGGCAACGGATTCGGACGAGGAGATGAACAAAACACATGAAATCATGTCTACGTAAAATATCCAAGGTTTGCGCCCGCCTCGCTGTTATTGACCACTCCTAAGGGCTGTGGGACCCAAGACAAAGCCCAATGGGGTCCTCGTCAACCTCTAGTCCCGGCAGTCAAGCAGTGGCGCCGCTCATAGTGGTGTTTTCCGGCAAAAAACAAAAAACAGCAAAATATTGAAAAATTTACAAAAACAGCAAACACCACTCTCACGCTATGGGTTTTGACTCTAGGGTGACATCAACATGATCATGATGACCCCTCGGCAGTCCACCAGGCCACGGCGGTCACCGGCAGCGGCGCCGCCAGGACAACAACCAACAGTTCTAATAAAAACAAACAAAACAAGGCACAACGACACAACACAATTATTTATACACACACAATGGGGTAGGGGGTGCTCTGGGATCGGTGGACCTCTGGTGAGACACCGTCGAGTTGTCCCTGACCGGATCCCTAGTCACAGCACTGCCCATTCCACCGACTGGACGTGATGAGGAGGAGGGAAAGACACTTGCAGTTCAAGATGTACATCAGCCAAGGATGGCCAGCACCACCACCACGACTTACATTATCCCACATTTGGAGATCCCTCGAGCTTCAGGTGAGGATGTAGGGTCGTCTCCGACGTCGCCGGGACCAGGGGACGCACGATCGTGGCGGCGGTGCCAAATGTATGACCGCCGTGAACGTGCTCGAGAAGAGAGAGAGAGAGAGAGAAGAGAGAGAGTAAGAGAGAAACCTATGAAGACCGTGAGAGAGAGAGCATAGACCGGCGGATGTCGTTTTTTGATCGGCAAAGAGAGTGAGAAGGGAGGTCGAGATGATGACCGCCAGAGAGAGAAGACCGTGAGAATGAGGGAGCGATCGAGAGAATGAAAGAGAGGCCGAGAGAGAGAGAGGCCGAGTGGATGAGGGGGAGAGATCACTGATCTCCGGTGTGGGGTTCCGGCGAGAGCGTGACTGGCCTGATGAGGGAGAGGGACGGTGGTGGTGGGAGAGAATGTGAGGTACGGGTATGTGTGTGGAGGAGATGAGTGAATAGTGGATTAGGTTTTGTTTGTTTAGATATATGTGTAAACCATGTGAAATTACCCTTTTTACCCTTACTTTTATTACTTGCACATTTTGAAAACACTTACCCTTATGTGTCTTTTACCTCATCATCTTAACTCAACACAAATACACATCCCCATGCTCATCCAATGATTCTCCTCACCACATTGTGTCACTTTAACAATTTTTATCCTATAGCCCATAGGTAGCGTAGTTAACCAACTCCCACATGAATTTTTGCATTTCCTCAGTCAGTATTTCTCCGTAAATTGTCTCGCCGCGCCCGTTTTCTCGCCACATCTCAACACTAATTAATTACATTTATTAGAAAATTCATTTATTTGTATATTTTACTCCCCCGTTTACATAGGCGTAGCCTCACTCAATTTAAAATCGCCCGAACGGCGCGAGACTCGTAAAATACTAAAGTACTAATACACACAATCAAAGAATCATAAAATCACTTCGGTGTCGACTCCCGAAGTTCGAAATACTGTCCAGTATTCACGTAGTCGGGTCACAATCCTGACAAGTGTAACGCAAGTCAGTTAAAAATTTGGGGTTGTTACATAGCGTTAGTCTTGATTGATGGCCATGTGATGATCATACATATAGGGATACGAATCAAGATCATGAGTACTTGTTAAGGAACAAGGTACTGGACCGACCCACTATAAGAACACCACATGGATTATTCATAGGTGTTACTCTTAATAGGTATATCATTTAGTCCTTCGACTTAAGATTACCATAGACTTCAATCTTGTGAGCATGGTAATTTGATATAATCAAATTTTGTCTTTAACCGGATGATTATAAAGATTGTGATTGGTTATCATGTGGGCAATATGTGAAGGTGCGTAATCAAAAAAGAATTTGTTGCTCTCATAAAGAGAGAGATATCAGTGGATCCCTTAATGTGTTAGATTATTAAATGGCCAAGTTCAAGTGAATTGATATGATCAATGTCACTTTTCAATCTATCTAAAGATCAAGACTAGTACAATTGAATATTAAGGGTGACTTTCCTTGCCTTATATTTAATCAAAGGATATCGCACGACAAAAGGATATGATATACATTATTCATTAGTTTGTATCGATTTTGATATTCATGCTACTTGGGTAGTCATAATGTCTTACTAGAGACCGCTTATGACTTGTGTACCAAAATAGTTTTGGTTCCCTACCAACGTCGCATGAACCTATTGGGTGGCACACTAAGAATGACTTTGTGCAATTTCAAATGGTCCAAAATATTGAATTTTATAAGATGAAATTCATAGTATATAACCCCTTATAATTTGTTATATGATAACTTATTAATAAGGGTACATGTGTAATTTGCTTAAACAACGTAAATACAATAGTTGTATTACGAATAGGATTTAAGTGAGAGCTTATCTACACATATAAATAAAGGGTGATACCAAAAAAACGATATAGAAAATTTCATATTTTCAATTTTTGAACTCTTTAGATTTTGGGAGAGAAAGAAAAATGTTTTCAATCTCTCTTGGGGCTAGCATTCCAAATTATGGTCACCGTTCGTGTGTGAATTTTTATAGAGGACGCGCGCTTGAACGTCTTGAAGATCGAACAATCTGAGAAGAAAATCACGAATCAAGGTATATTTTACTTTTCTAGATCTAGTTTAATGGAACTTATTTGCGATCCTGTTGGGGTTTTAAAAAAATTGTTTTGAACTTTTCACTGCGTATGAACTCCAAAACCCAACATGGTTCACTCCCACAGATTCCTTTCCCTCATTTTAACAAGACGGATAATGTCATGCAAGGTGTCACCCCACCACACACATGTTTTGTTGAAAGTTGTAGTACATTTTGATGTCTACATGTTTGTATGAGTCGCGGGAGGTTTTATGGAACCATTGTTTATACAAGTGGGGTTTATGATGTTTTTTAAAAAGAATTGCATGCGTAGAATCTTTTCTTGAGTTTCAGTGATTTATACTTGACTTTATTGCAACACTTTTAGTCACTTGTGGTCATTATTTTTTATGGGTTGTGTGCTAGGTGATCACTTTTCAACATGATTTCAGCATTCTTTTTGGAAAATTGACTTCGAGCTCTCATGATTTGGTTTTACTTTTAAGTCAATTCCTTTGTTCCTTAATTCTTGTTCTTATCATGTCACAGTTATTAAAAGTATTTCAAAAGTCCCCAAGAATTTAAAAATAAATAAATAAATATTTCAAATAAGACTTGTTTTTGTCATTATGCTAATTTTGGAGACTTTGTCACTTATTTACTGGTATTGTAGTTAGTTTTCACTTCGCATTCATTCTCTCTTTGTCTCATCGTATATCACTTGTTCCATGCCACTCTTTTTTGTTGTCTATTTGGTTGTTTGACTCCCGACTTTGTTTTAAACCTCGAGGTCAAGGTTTGAATTAAGTTTGGGGGGATATACAGGTTTGAGGAATGATAATTTGGATGTTTTTGAGAATGCAAGCTTGACAGGTAATATCATTTAATTTTTTTAAGCCAATGCTTGCTATGGATGGTAATAATGGTGTTTCACTTTGTTCTTGTTCATTTCATCTCTTTATCTTTTGCGTTCTTCTTGTTTACCCATCATTCTTTCTCATCATTTTATGCATCATTCATTCATTTTGTTCATAACATGCATACATTTTTGCTAATAAACATGATAGATTTTTGTGTTTAATGCATTTAGAGTGCATTTAGCACCATTTCATTACATATAGAGTTGCCCAAATTTGATTTTAGTGCCATTTAGTTGTAGATTTTGTTTATGTATGCCATTGAGATGCAGATTTAAGATGATGTAAGAGACTTCACTTTGTCGTGTCCTTAACCCGTTTTGATCATTGTTAAACCATAAAGTCTACTACGAGGGATAAGGTCTTGTGCTTTGACACCAAAGTGGAAGAAAAGAATTGTGCAAGTAGAAAAGTTAGATCTCTAGGGTCCTAGAATGAGGTTGTACTCCACTCAAGGCGAAATTTTAAAGACCGAAGCATATGTAAGGAAGGATTTTAGGCCATCTTTGCATTAAACAAAGGCCTCATAGCCCACATATCATCATTTCCACTAGTTAGCTATTTTTGAGCCTATTCTACCATGTTTTTGTTAGCACCCATCATAAACCCAAAATAACCACATAGCCTTTATCATATCCATATTATCTAGTTGGGAAGCCTAGTATAGACCAAAAGTTTGTTGTGAAAAGAGCTTATGTAATGAGCCAAAATGTAAGAAATATCCAAGTTTGGGGGTTGTTTGATGTTATGTTTGTGAACCCCTCCAAAAGTTGAAGAAAAAAATGGTGTGCAAAAAGCACTTGAAAACAAGTAGTTAGTAAAGAAAGAATATATATATAGTGTGCATGAAAGTTCAAGATTTTGTTGCTATTCACTTGTTTTAGCTCTTCGTGTTGTATGTATGGTCTATGCTAGTGTTTTTCAACGTTTTTGAATCCATAATAATCCATTTTCATTGTTAGCCTAGTCAAGCCCCATTACAATCTAAATAAAAGTACTATTTGACTCTTGCATGTGTTAAATCTTTATTAGTGGAGAATATGGGTGGTAGTCTCGCCTATGGGATTCCTGTGCTTTTTAATGTCTTATCGTGAGATCGTAAACTTGCGGCTTGAGTATATAGGCTAAGAAAACTCATGATTAGTTTATAGCCTTGGCTTTTGACCAAGTTTTAGGTTTCAAAAGTGTGATATTTGATTAGGTTGGGCCTAAGTTCTTGATAACTTCTAGTCTCCCAAGTCTCTTGAGTTTTGCGTTGATTTGGTATCTAGTTAAACCAAAGGATTCCCACTTTTGTTTATTTTTGGGCTTAGGATCATTTAGCTAATTTGCATTGAATCATGTCATTCATATTGTGTTGTGTTTATATTTTGAGTTAATAGGTATGCATTCATTAGGAGTCTAGTTGCATTAATTAGTTAAAGCCTTGTGGAATTATCATTTGCTCAGGATGAGCAAACCAATAAGTTTGGGGTATTTAATAATTATATATTTGTGCCCCAATATGATGTGTATTTAATACATTTTAATGTGCCAAAGTCTCCAATTTTAGTTCATAAATGATTATTTTTGTTTATTTAATATTTGTAGGCATTGTTGATAAAAAAGAATAAAATTAGGGTTCTTTTGAAGTATTTTGGTGTTCACATCATTAAGCGTGCTAGCACACATCCCAAAACAACAACGTAAGACCCATTTGAAGCTAAGATGGTGATTGGTTGATGTACCAAAGTATTGGAGTGCCTAAAGTTGAAGAAATTATTGAAGAATTGGCTAAGTATAGCCTTTAAAGCTGGAGTGCTTTAGCTGCCATAGATCTTGCCTCGAGACATACTATGTTGTAGAGATGAGAAGAGATGAGAATCAGCCGGAGCAAGACCAAATTCACATTTAATTAGGGCTTCACTCCATTCACACTAGGCCGCCCCGAAATAGATCAACTCCTCTCTCTCAATCACGAGGAGAACAGCACCACGCACCATACACTGACCAACACCAAGCCATTACCAACGCCACGTTTTTCTCACCAAACCAACTGTCCCCCTACCAATAACAGCTGCCTTCCCCCACAAATTCACACACCTCTCTCCCTCTCCACAGCCGCCACCTCACCTACACCGTTTTTCACATGACTCTCACCAACATCAACACACACCCTCCTCTCTCATTCTCCCTGACCAATCACCAGCATCGCCACCTCCCCCAAAACATTCCCCAATACCACCGATCACCAGCACCGTCATCTCACCAATACACCACACCACCTTCACCAATTCCTACACACCGCCACCACACCAATACATACTAATACACACCATACACTATCCACCCATCTTTATTATTGTTTATTTTGTCTAAGACTTAGAAAGGTTATGAGATTTTAATCCAACTTGGATTTTTCAACACATTTTGAGGTATTGAATCACGATTTCTTTTGTTCTTGACATGTTAATTGATAATTTGAACTCGTTTATGGGATAATTCCTTTTGTTCTAGGGGTCTATAGACCCTATGTTGGACTCATTTTGATTTTAATGTGAATATATTGTTTATATCTTTTCATTGCATTGATTTGTCTGTTCTTGTGTGTTATGCTATACCTACCTTGATCAAGTCGGTGTAGAACATAGGGTTAGGAAGTCACCATAACCATTGGGGCTTTAGGACTCAGATATGAGGAACCACAACTTTAGAACATGTGGTACGTCGACCGATGACCATTGACTAGGGAGGCATGAGAATTTGGAGTTTATTTTGGTGTTGTCAGTTACGCTACAACGCCTACCGGTAAAGTCCGAGTGAACCACTAGAATTTCCATTACCGAAACCTCGAGATGGAGTGAATTTTAGGAATTTGCATTGGATCAAAAGGATACAACTTAAGTGAATAGATTCCCTCGAACTATTTTTCCGTCGCTTAAAACCAATTTTAATTAATCACATTTAGTGTTAGCTTAATTAGTGATTAGCTTAAATTAGTTAATTAGTTAGTTTAATAGACCATTTCAAATACCCAAACCAAGTTTCCTAACTTTATGTCTTAATTAAGCAATAGATTAGCTTTTAGCCATCCCTTGAGTTTGATATCCGCGACTTAAACACCAATTCGAGTCGCTATTACTACTACGAAGCCCTACAATTAGGGCTCGTCATCACCACGCCTGGCCTAAACCTATGTGGACCCCCAAACACTTCACCGCAGAGTCAACGGATATTTTGTCAGCCTTCTTTTACAAAATTATTTATGAATTATTGCTTAGTAAGTCGTTAAGTTAATCCATCTATCTTTAACATTGTCATGTGCCGCGCAAGCAATTAAAATAATGTTTACACCTTCATTAAGCAAATTAAAACTTTGAATAACCTAGATGTGGAAAATCTTGTACTAATGTCTCATCTCATATGTATATATATATGATGAACAAAAACCATAAATTTATATACATGTATCCTCAAATGTAACTCAGCTCCCCAAGAACCCAAAAGTATAAAAAAACATGAGCACATAATCAATATACAACAAAAAAACAAAAGAACCTACTGCGTAAGGGCGATGAGTCCGGCTCTAATAGTAACGCAAGGGATATCACAAAGTATAGGCATCTTGCCCCTACTAGTCTGCAGATCTACACCTACCGTCACAAACTAGATGGTGAGTACAGTAAAGCAGAAAGTAATAATTTGAAGAGATACAACAATATTTTTGAATAAAAATGAGCAATAGTCTCTACATCATGCGGGCATTCAAAAATATTGAAATAAACAATGAATTACATGATAAACAAACTAAACAATTATAAGCAACGATAATCAAGTGACACATACACAAATAGATAGGAAAATAGGCAATCCGTTCCAAACTACGGATCGTAAGACAAACACAGCTTAAAGTCGACACAGTAGGCTTAAGGGCCACTTCCTACTTCCCCAACTTATTGATGTAGAAATATCCACAACCATTGTCGGATGCTAAATCCACATTAAACTACTAAAGAATAGTCACAACCATTACCGGATGCTAAATCCTTCTATAGTGCTCGACGAGTAGCAACAACAAATGCCGACTGCTAAACCCGTGAAACTTCCTTCCCCGTTGGACCACCTAAATCCCAAGTCACTCGAACAAGAAGGGAGTATAAGTACGACATGCATTTCAAGAATTCACATCAAGGAATCGAAAAGAAATCATATTGCCGCTATTACTAGTATTACGTACCTTAAATTCCACTATAACGCTCTCTCGTAGCTTTTCATGTTCCCTAATCGCTCATCAGTACTCCAATAATTACCTAACAATTACTCGGATCAATTTTAGTTGTGTTAGAGTTTTCATTTTAATTAATGTTTCAAACTCCAATTAATTCTTAAAATACCCCGGTCAAATCCTATCACCCATTTCACAATATTTAGGGTGTTTTTAAGGTATTTATTTATATTTGGACTAGTGGTTATATCCGAGAAAAAAGTCGCAAAGTTTTTTTAGAATTTTCAAAACATTTAGCCCAAAATAGTGCTTGACAATGTGGGTGGCTCCTTGGGGAACATTTCCCCATAGCGCCTATCACGGCGTTACCAAAGCAGAGCCCCTGCCTTGGACTCTGTGACTGGCACCGTGAGGAAATGTACCTCACGGCACCTTTGGCGAAGCCAGACTTAAATTTTGTTAGGTTTTTTCAAAAACCCTTCCGCTTTATCGCCATGTTTTGAACTCACTTAACTACTCATATGGACTTCTGATATTCTCAAATATCCTTACAAGTTCATAAACCAATTTTCCCAAATTAAAACCAAAAAACCATCAATTTATATAAAAAAACTCATCAATTCCTTCACCAACCTCAAACCAACAACATTTACCATCATAAATTATCAACACCACCATCAAATACACTACATAAAACTATTAAATTTAGTTAAATAAGGTGTTGATCACATTTTTCACCATAAACCTAAAAATCACAACTAAAAACGATGGAAATTGATAGATCTATCGCGATATCACCTTATTCAACATTATTGATCAATAATTTGCCTTTAAACACCTTTAAAAATCATCAAAATCCACCACTCTAAGCCCCCAATTTTCAGATTTGTGTGTTAATTATGTGTAAATGTGGTCATTTGACGAAATTTTGCATTTTTATACTAATTATACCATCAAGCCTCACAATGTTGATCACTTGGCACATCTCTTGGCTCTCATTTGGCCCATTTAACCACTTAAATGACTTGGTTAGGTCAGTCCCCTCCTTCAGCTTATCCTCTTTGACTTTTCAAAGCTTCGTTCTCGGGCGTTTTGCCCATCTATGTGTGGTACGAGTCGCGTCATGACCTACTTTTTCGATTTGAAATCACTTGGCGATGATTTCCCATTAAAATTTTGTCACATTTATGTCGTTCCCATATCATACATTTTCCCATTCGAATCTTGCCCGTAAAATCAACGCGAGAATTAACGTAAAAAAGAAAAATACCTCGATGTTGACTTCCAAGAGTTGGACAAGTATACCAAGACAATTGGATCCCATGATACAACCCTAAAATGACAAGTGGCACGAGTTGAAATTTTAGGGTGGTTACAGTCTTCCCAACTAATAAGAATTTCGTCTTTGAAATTAAATAAAAATTAAGGTAAGACTTACCAAAATAAAAAAAATATGGGAAGTGCTCACACATATAAGACTTAAGCTCCCAAGGCAATTTCTTATCCCCATGATGTTGCTGTTTGAGGAGAATTGATGGAATTGTTACTCAATATCTTCACCTTTCAATCCATTATCTTAATAGGTTCATCATTGTAAGTGATGCTTACCCTCAGGTCAATCTGACTTAGATCCACCATTGGTCGTCTGCCCTCTCTCGAACTATTTAGTCAAAGCATCGATCTATGAAATAGGAGGTGAATCCCAGCCAACTAAGGTGACAACTCTAGTTCGTAAGCAACCTTGTCTATTCTTTTCATCACTCTAAATGAACATATAAATCATGATGCGAGCTTTCCTTTGATCTTAAATCTCTTGTAACCCTTAAGCAGAGAAACCTATAGGTATACATTGGCTCCCACTTCATTCTCCAACTCGCCGTGATACTTGTCGTAATATTTCTTCTGCCTCTCCTACACACTAATCAAACGTAGTCTGATCAATCGTATCTTCTCTATGTGATCCACTACAATATCTAGCCTAATAACTGCCACATCCTTGGGCGCTGCCCAACAAGATGGAGATCTACACGGTCTACCATAAAGTGCTTCAAACGGCGGCATACCAATATTGGCCTGATAACTATTATTGTAAGCAAACTCACACAAATGAAAATACTCCTCCCAAGAACCACGGTACTCTAGTACATACATCCTCAACATGTCCTTAAGCACTTGGATCAGTATCTTTGACTTTCCATCAGTCTCTGGATGATAAACAATACTGAGATCCAACTGCATACTAAACTGTGCTAGCATGCTTAGCCAAATCTGCGATGTAAATTGTGGCCCTCTATCCGACACAATTGACAATGGTACGCCATGCAGCCGAACCATCTCTTTCTCTCGTAAAAACTCACCAACCTATCAACTCGATGTGTAGTAGAGATCGGTATGAAGTGCGTAGACTTTGTCAACTTGTCCACTATCACCAGATGTTATCATGATCGCGCTGAGATCAAGGTAACCTAGTGACGAAGTCTATGGCAATACGCTCCCACTTCCATCAAGAAATACGAAGTGGTTGTACTAACCTACCTAGTCTCCAATGCTTAACCTTAACTCACTGCATATCTCACACACATGAATGTAATCACTAACATTAGTCTTAATCCCTGACCACTAGAAAAGACGACACATATCAACATGCATCTTGGTCATTCCTAGATTAACTGAAAAACGTGAGCGGTAAGCCTCATGAAGTATCTCATGACATATCACAACCATTGATGGATTCCACAATTTCCCTCTAAATATTAAGCATGCGTCTATCGATTGATTTCACTCTGGATGATCAGAACTCTGAGTAAACTTACTGAACCTCTAATACTATTCATCAACATGCTGACCCTCAAATATACTATGTATGGACACTTTTGAGTCCTCATTTACCCATAAATCAACACTCTGGTAGGGGTCGATATATCAACTAAATGCGTCAACTCGACCGCCAAGTAATCCATACTAGTGCGTCATGTACTGTTAAAAAACTTTACGGTCGCCTCCATGTCTGGCTGTGTGAGTACGTGGGCCTTCTATCTAGCCTGACTTGGTTCTCGTTATGGCAATGGTGGTACTATGCAATCTGCCCTCAAATGTCCCCTCTGTCTACATCTGTGACATTAACGCTTCTCCTACCTCCCATCTTACTCGTCCCCAGATCTCTAACCTTGACCCTGGTCTCTCCGACCCCTATCAAGTCCTCTTTGATCCCTTTTCTAACTGTACTAGTATGGCTGTTGTCGATGCTGAGTTGTTTGTGCAGGTGTAATAGTGTGAACCAATTGTCGATCCTGATATCTGAACTATCCATCCCTGTAATCATCCATGTAGTCCCTATATTGCCTGTCATTCCTATAGCCCATATCTGACTGATCTCTCTGTCTCTTCGCCCTCTTGTTTGGTTGAGAACTCTGCCATGTCTATCTCTCAGAAGTCACCATAGTATGGATATCGCCTATTTGCAAAAGAAATGTCCCATATGTCAATGCCTTATCGTACATCACTTGTAGATCTACAATTGCACTAGCAGTCATCTCATCTATACCCCAGTTAAAGTAATAGATCTACAGTCTCTGTCCCCGCTACATCTATAACAAACTATAGTAGGTACCTATACCACTCCATGTACTGTAACACTGACCGGTTACCTTGTCACAGGGCCAGAAAATCCTCTCTCAATCTCAACTTAACCTCAATTGGAATATATTGATCGTAGAAAATCTGCCTGAACTGTGCCCAAGTAGTTGAGTCTATATGTGTCTACTGATTTATAGTCTATCAAACTGCAACATTACCCCTAAAATAAGCCACAGAAAGGCACACCAGAATCCTTTCCTCAGTCATCATCAATTTATGCAGTCGCTGATGAGATAGAAGACATTTCTCTGATGCCTCGGGATCACCACCTTCGTAAAAGAATCCAAGCCGAGATTTGAGAAACTCCTTGAGAACCTTGGCCTTTGGTGTTATGGAATACTTGGAAGTAGTGGTTGTAGTAGTCAACTATTCTGTACGTTTAGGAGTAGGAGTCGGTATCTCAACTGGAACAATTTTTGGCCTAGGCTCCTCTGCTAAGGTCTAATGAACTAATGTCTGAACAAGCGTTTGTGGGACAACCGGGTCGATGGATGCTTTTTTAGTAGGATCGACGAGTACTATAGGAATTATTGTTATTGCGATGGCTGCTGCAGCCTGAACTCTTAGTAATTGTAGAATTTTTGTCAGTTTGGCATAGTGTTCAGTGAATCTGTTATCAACACTCTGAATGAAAGCATCTGAGGTGACAGTGGCAGTGGTGGTAGTGGCTCGTAGTGTCCTAAGCAGGATTGCTCGATTGTTTTATCTCTGGTAGAATAAATGATTGTCTGTCCATCGTGATTTGCATTAAGAAACGTACCGGATCAGCCTCGGTGTATATATACGTGTATAATATACATATAAGGAAAACATAACATGTATATAAACCCTAACTCTACCCGCCTTACACTCACTTCCCAACTAGGGTTATAAGGTAAGTACGTCGAGTTTTCACATCTAAGTTTGTTTATTAACATTTACGCTCTTTTATTAATATTATGAGGTTCCTTGAACCATTGCTCTAATACTAACTGTGGCAGCCCCGCACCCGTGGCCTACTATTCTTCGCCCTGCGGGCCTCGCTACACCTACCATGTCGCTGATAGGTAGGTCCCACACTCCACTGCGTCTATTGCCACGTCAGTATCCTCGATTTGTGTGCTAACTTATCTCATAGTTTATAATTTACGCGTTGTTTAATTATTTCATCAGTTAGGTTTTTTAAAGACTTGAATTATGCCAGTTATTAAGTTAACTTATTCTTGAACCTTGGGTTGTGCTTCCTCGATATCTTAATTTGAGAAAATATTTTATGGTTGATAGCTAGTGATAAAAAAGTTATTTATTAGAGCACATTGAGAATTCATGGCCTTTTTACTCAAATTCTTTCCATTTTGGAAAGACTTGTTGAAGTCGAAGAGGAGATAAAATGTGCGAAGAGCGAATTGTGCACATGCAGAAGACTTTCAAGAAGCTTTTTCGGACATCTGCGCTCCAACCAATGCTATTGTTAGGAAACCAAATGAGCACAATGGAAGAGAGGATCAAGTGCTTCAAAAGAAGGTTACAAATGCTCTAAAATGAACGTCAAGCACTTATTGTGTGTGTCGTTGCCCTCGGTGATTCCCAGAGTACAATAGAAAAGTTTGTCAACTTTTTACCCTTAGTTTTATAAAGTTTATTTAAATTAAATAAATATTTGTTACTATTTGTTTTTAATTATTAAATAAATATTTGGTGAGTTTTCTTATAAGATAAGAAATAAACTTGTACTCTTTTTTTTTGTGAAATAACAAACTTAAACTCTTTAACATAACAAAAAAAAACTTATACTCTTTAAACTTGTACAAAAAGTTCTACATGAAAAAATGAAAATTTTTAGGAAATTTATTTTCTAGTATAGTGTAAATCCAATCCATATCACATAAAAATGAAAACATTTACTATTGTAAACAAAAAAAAAATAACAATTAACAATCTCTCTGAGACAGATCAAACGAGATCTGTAGCTTTTTGTAAAAGAAAAAATGGTTATAACTAAGAGAATTGATGGTTAAGCAGGGTAGCTTGCATGTAAAGCGATCCTAACCATTGGATTCAATTTTGAATTTGTTTCTTATAACAGTGTTTCCCACATCGAATAAGTAAGAAGTAGATTTACCAAAAAAAGAAGAAGTAAGAAGTAGGAACTAAAGACAAATTTATCTTCACCTTCATTGTAGATCCTAATATGTATATTAGGGACCACTAAAAGGCTTGATGTTACATACCTATTGTCATTCTATCACTTATCTTTAATTTTTTTTGGGTTAGACGGGTAATGGCCCAATATTTAATTAATCATGTTTATTTGGGAATTTCGGACAAGGACGCTAAGTCAGATCCACGTGGACGTCATGGATAGGTTTAGGACAAATCGGTCTATGCAACATAGTAATTTTTATGTAAGGTTGTTCTATGCGGTGTTAAATTGATTAATTGGTATATTGCATCGCATGTGTGTGCTAGAATATTAATATATCGAGAGAGGATGTGTGACGAGTGTTCGCCCAAAGCTCCACTGCGCCTAGGGCAACAAGCCCTAGGGAAGTCAAGGTTTAAGTGGCGTCGTGGAGAGTTGTTCTCCACGATGCCATTCACAGTGTCTGTGGGTAGTGGGCACCCAAGCCCCTATGCTTTATGTGACACTGCGGAGATTTGAACGGTGCCACATGTGGTGTGACACTCTTCACAGACCCAATTTTGGAGAATTTTTGAAAACTTTTAGGATCTCTCAAGTATCCAAATAGGTCCAAATATGACCTAATACCTAGGTAATTGACCCAATTATACAAATGAATAAAATTATGGAAAGTTGGGTAAATTCGAGGAAATTTAATGGAAATTGTAATTAAATGACTACCAGGGGCTAGTTCATTGACGGGCGTTCGAGATTCAATTTAATAGATTGTCGGGCATTTGAGTATGTATAGTTTCGGATATAGTAAGTAAACTAGTGAGAAATTGTACAGCTATTGCAATGATCTTTAATTTGTTATTGTTATCGCTCTATTCCTGTTCTGGAAATTCCATTCTGATTGAGTTGTTTGAGGGCAAATGAGTCAATAGTGATCATTGGAAGGACGAGTTATTTGAGGTAATATGCTAGAGTCAGGAACTCGGGATGCACTACACTGGTTATTGGTTCAATACGGGGTAGAGTTCCTATCTAAACTACTAGGGAATATCTCATCCGCGTGGATTTTAGGATGGTATGATTAGTCCACGTCCTAAGTTCCAATTTTGAATCATCCTCCTCGACATCAAAATCTGATCATCAGTCAATCATAAAGCCAGAAAAAATGCAATCAAAATTAGATTTAAGAAATATAAGTGAAATATCATACGTAGATATAGAACAATCACTGCAAAATTGGAATTTACCAACTATAGATCCCAAGCAGATATATACTCATGGAACTTTCTCCAAAAATCAAGATTATATAGTAAAATTAGAAGAAGAAACTAGATCAATTGATGCAGAAGGACAAGAAATACTGTTAATTTCTCCGAAAAAATAAATACATATAAAGAAAAATATAAATATTTGCATATAGGATTAATACAAGTCGCAATAAAGCCATTAATCGCTCTAGAACTAAATACATCTGTATTAGCATCCGTTAGAGATAAAAGACACATAAAGTTTAATGATTCGTTATTAGGAATAATTGAAGGAAGTTTGTCTGAAGGACCTATTTTCTTTAATTGTTTTCCTAATTTCACAATTAGTTTACATGATCAATTTGCACATGAAGCATCAACATTAAGTTTATATACACAAGGATTTGAAATGAAAGGAATATGTTCAAATGTTGCAGTAGTTTATCGAATCTATTATAAATTAATGCATACAATAATCCCTGCAGTAGCATATACAAATTTACAAAAAGGAACATCAACTTTATTTTTAACAAATTTAGCAAATAAAGTAATAACTAGAAAACAATTAAGTTGGAAAGATATCGACATACCAAAAACATGGTTAATACAAGACACAAATAAAGAAGAGAATCCTGTAGATAAAACAAATGATCAAATAGATACTATAATAACTCATGATAACGGACTAGTTGAAATAAATTTCGCATCAAGAAAATCTTGTTCTACAATTCCATCTTCATCAAATACTGAGAATTATTATGAAACCCAACCTGTTTATGCATCAACAACAAAATTACCAACTCATATAGCTTATCCTGTTACCCCAACAGAAGATAACGTTTCCATCAATGATTTTAATGATTATCAAGTTAATATGGTTAAAATAGATTATGAAGAAGATTTTGAAATAGATTATCATAATTTAAAAAAACAATTTCTGAAACATCCATTGACTCCTATATTCTGTAAAATTTGTTCAAAACATCAACAAGCAATATTCAGAGAAAAATATTTTGCCTATATTAAAAATAATAAACAAAATATTCAGTTTTTTGATTATTTAACATTATCCTGTCCAAAGATAATACATAAGATAAATACCGTATGGGAAAGAACAAAAGGTGAAAAATACATTCAAACTCATCCTCCATTAACTTCTATAAAAATCAATGAAAACATTAAGGCAGTACCATTAAAAACAACTTTTGAAGAAGACAGACCTATATCAAGAAAAGATTTAAATTATATAATTGAGCAAAATAATTATACTAACATATATTTATCTTCTTTATCCAATACTTCTCATAAAAATCCTTCTACTAGTAAAGGTATCGAAAACTCTAAAAATACCAAAATAGAAAATGAACTAATATTGAAAAAGCCTATGATGAAAGACAATTTTAGAAATATACCCATTATAAAACCAAATTATTCAGATGAATTATTACAAGACAATAGCATCAAAAATTAGTACTCTACAAATAAATCAAAAAGATACAAAAGAAAAGACCCCTGAAATAATTATTTTAGAAGAAAATCAATCAATAACATCTGATAGTTTATCCGAAAATTCATTCGAAATCAGTCCAATAAAAATGGCAGAATCTAGTATTGAAACATCATCAGACTTAGATATAAATAAAATCCATTATCCTAGAAAACATAATATATATAATAAATGGAATACTAAACCTTATTATTCTAGACCATCTCCTGTAGACATGATATTAGAAGAAAAAAGTGATAAAAGAATTAAGTTTGACGGAAATTCAATTTATGAATGGAATATCGATGGATTATCAGAATACAGAATTTTACAAGTAATGCAACAAATGCTAACTTATGCAGCAGCATGCAAAACTCAAAATCATCCAGAACCTCATATTGTAGGTGCAATATCTGTAGGACTTACTGGTCAAATGAATGGCTGGTGGAATAATTCTTTATCAACTGCTCAAAGACAAGAAATTATAAATTCTATAGTTAGAGACGAAAATGGAAATCCAGTAATAGATAATAATGGAAGAGAAAGCTTTAATGGTGTAAGAACCTTGTTAACTAATATAATTTGGCATTTCATAGGAACATTAAGTCATATTGAAGAAAAAATTTGTGAACAATTACAAAGTTTAAGATGCAGAACATTATCCGATTTTAGATGGTATAAAGATACATTCTTATCAAAAGTTTATACTTTAACTTCAGATGAAACCCCATTTTATAAAGAAAGATTTATTTTCGGATTACCATACTCATTCGCAGAAAAAGTTAGACACATATTAAGAGAAAAATGCGATGGAACTCTAAATTATAACAGATTCACTTATGGTGACATAATTCAAACAATTCAGATAGTAGGATTATCAATATGCAATGATATAAAGTTAAAGAGACAACTACATAAAGATTCTAAAGATAATCGCAGAGACATAGGTGATTTTTGTTATCAATTCGGTCATGAAGTTGCTCAAACATCAACACAAGCTAATAAATCAAAATACAGAAGAAGAAGATTACAAAGATTTAATAATAAAAACAATCCAGATTTTTATAATAAACCTAAGAGAAAACCTTATAGAAAAAATTATAAATTTACTGAAAATAAAACTAATAAATGTTTTAAATGTGGAAAACCAGGTCATTACGCAAATAAATGTCATTTAAAGAATTATAAAAAGAAAATAAATGAAGTCGCAAACAGTGATAACTCTAGTTCTTCAGATACATGTAAATGCATAGAAAATATATAGAATACATATACATCTACCTCAGATTCAGAAAATGAAATTAATGTATTAACAACACATGAAAAATTAATATTAGATATCGGTGAACAAATAGGTGATCCAATATTAAAATATAAATATTATACAGAAATCCTAAATACAGAAAAGAACAATGAAAACGAAAATACTTCTCAGATAAATGAAAATGAGATAAAATTTCAAAATCAAATTGATATACATAATAATTATCATACTATGAAAGATATAATTCAAGATGTAAATAAAAGATCTAAATCCTTTACAGGACCAACCATAAATTCATTACAGCATGAAATAAATCAGTTGAAAGAAGAAATAAAAATCCTAAAAGAAAAAATAATGAAGATAGAAGATGAGAATATAAATTCTGAAAACCTATCAATTTATGATAACAATGTATTCATAGAAACACTTACATCTTATACTCATCAACGATGGTTTACTCCAATAACTTTAAAAATAAAAGATTATAAATGTTCATTACAAGCTTTAATAGATTCAGGTGCAGATTTGAATTGTATAAGAGAAGGATTAATCCTTTAAAATACTGTGAAAAAACAAATAGTCGAATATCAACAGCAGAAGGAAATAAATCAATAATTAAATTAAAAATTCCTATTGCTCATATACGTAAAAATACAGTTTGTATACCAACATCCTTTATAATAGTTAAAGATTTACAACATGATATGTTATTAGGAACCCCATTCTTACAAAAAATTCAACCATTCTCGGTTACATCCAGTGGAATAAAATCAAGTATAGAAAATAAAGAAGTTAATTTCAATTTTATTAATAAACCAAAAACTAGATATTTAAATCAATTAATCAATCTGGTAGAACATAAACAAACCTTTATAGGACAATTAAAATCAGAAATTAAGAATTTAAAAACAGAACAGATTATAAATACTCCATCTTTTCAACAAAAAATTAAAATGTTTCAAGATCAATTAATTATTAAGTGTTGTTCAGAAATACCCTCAGCATTTTGGGATAGAAAAACTTATCAAGTTTTTTTATCTTATATTAATGATTTTAATGAAGATAAAATACCTACGAAAGCCAATCCTTCACAAATGAATGAAAGATTACTAAAATTATGTGATCAAGAAATAAAAGATTTGTTACAAAAGAAATTAATAACCCCATCCAAATCTCCTTGGAGCTGTACCGCTTTCTATGTAGAAAATGCAGCAGAATTAGAACGAGGAGCACCAAGACTTGTTATAAATTATAAACCATTAAATAATGTTTTAAAGACTATAAGATATCCATTACCAAATAAGAATGATTTAATAAAGAGAATAACCAATTCAGTTATCTTTTCAAAATTTGATTTAAAGTCAGGATTTTGGCAAATACAAATTACAAATAAAGATAGACACAAAACAGCATTCAACACTCCATTTGGTCAGTATTAGTGGAATGTTATGCCATTCGGTCTCAAAAATGCCCCATCAGAATTTCAAAAAATGATGAACGAAGTGTTTCATCCTTACTATGAATATATCTTAGTTTATATAGACGACATCCTTATATTTTCTAAATCAATAGATGAACATTGGAAACACTTGTATACATTTCAATTTGTCATAATTAAAAATGGATTAGTATTATCTCAAAGGAAAATAAAACTTTTTCAAATAACAATAAACTTTTTAGGATTTCAAATACAGAATCAAACCATAACTCCAATCAATAGAGTCATAGAATTTGCAAATAAATTCCCTGTTCAATTAATAGATAAAAAATAGTTACAAAGATTTTTAGGTTGTTTAAATTACTTATCCGATTTCTATAAAAATTCAGCTATAGATAAAAAATGTCTTTTAGAACTTCTTAAAAAAGATAATAAATTTATCTGGACCCTTATTCATACGAAGCAATACAAAAGATCAAGTTAAAAGTAAAAGCATTACCATGTTTACATTTAGCCAATTCTACTTATCCAAAAATAATCCAGACAGATGCCTCAGACATAGGATATGGAGGTATATTACTCCAAAAACCCCCTGAAGGAAATGAACAACTTGTTTGTTATACATCAAGACTTTGGAATAATACCCAAAAGAATTACGCTACGGTCAAAAAAGAAATTCTTGCAATTGTTTTATCCGTTCAGAAATTTCAAGCAGATATTTTAAATCAAAAATTTTTGATAAGAGTTGATTGTAAATCAGCAAAAGAAATACTTTTGAAAGATATAAAAAATTTAGTTTCAAAACAAATATTTGCTCGTTGGCAAGCTATTTTAAGTATTTTTGATTTTGATATCGAATATATAAAAGGAGAAAATAACTCCCTTCCTGATTTCTTATCCAGAGAATTCCTTGTAACCCTATAAATTCATTCTTTGTTTCAGATCATCATGGATAAGGGTAAATCTCTTTACACTTATCAAAGACAAAATAAATTTTCCCCATTATTCAGCCAGTTCAATACAGCTTCCAATTCTGATTAAAGATCCAGTTATCAGCTGAAAACATTCTTCTCCATCTATCCTCTTGATGGTTTTCATCATACTCTTAGTTTAGAAAATCAAGTCAATGCTCTCATTCCTCAACCTCATAATTTCATCCCAAAACGACCAAATGCCTCCATAAAGTTTTATGAAGCTTTACTTTCGCAAACAGGCTCAGTTATTTTCGATCATTTCAAAAAACCTGGTTCAGAAGAGATTCTGTACTCCAAATTCAAAATTCAGAAAGTTTTATCAAGCAATGAATGGTCTAAGCAATACAGCTTAGTTGCAATGCCTTGCCATATTATTATCCTGTCACTTTGAAGAATATCAAGACTTTAGAAGATCAGTCAACCGTACCAGTAAGCTACAACGATTATATTGAAGCTTGGAAAGTCATACTATTTTATAAAAAGCCTTCAGAAGGTCATTCATGGTATATCACGTATAAAAAACCATTAGGACATAATTTTCCTACTTGGTTTCATTATGAATGGTTACCCCGATTCGGTCCTACTGAAGCAATCTTTCCTCCTGAAGTCCAGACCTTTTATAAAAAAGGAGGATTAAATCTATACATGTTTGTAACCCAATACACCATACCGTGGATACTAAAATGGAATTACAATAACTCCATAATCAAGAATAATGAAGGACTTTCAGCTACTCATCTGGTTAGAGAAATTTATATCAAATGGTGGGACAAATTTGATATTACTTCTCTTAAAGAAGAAGAAATGACATATCACCATTTGCCATCATTAGGTATAATGCCTCCTCCAAAGACTTATAAAGAAGCAACTTTAAAGATCAATGAAAATAAACCAAAATCAGCCAAGAAGGAAAATCCAGTTCAAGTATCATCATCATCAGAAACACTAGACACATCAAGTCTCATTCTTCAAGAGTTGAAGAAAATGCAAGAAGAATCCAGAAAAATACGGGAAGAATCCAGGAAAATAAATGAAAGACTTCAAAGAATTGAAGATTCTCGATCTGCCTCATCAAGAAACCATTAAGATCATGAAGGAAGCTTAGGAGCCCCTGAGTATATTGTTGAACTCTATTAATAAAATTTAGTGTCATCAAAGATAATTCAGGCCCATGCCAATAAAACTTATTCAGGCCCATGCCATTAATCAAGTTATTCCGGCCCATGCCAATTAAGTTATTCAGGCCCATGCCTCCAGGCCCATGCCTGCCATCACCAGGCTTATGCCTGCCTCAGGCCCATGCCAATTCATAATCCAGGCCTATGCCTCCAGGCCCAATGCCTGCCAAAATCATTGCTCCAAAATCATTGCTCATCCAGATATCATAAAGGTCGTGTCATCATCAAATGGTTCTCAAGAAAGCATCATGTCAAAATTATCATCCTCATTCAGAATCGTCATTCAAGCTTATCAAGAAGCTTATCAAGAATTGTCAGATATCGATCAAGTCATCACGTCATCAAAAGAAGCCCAATAATGCAGTTAATTAATTCATCAAGATCAGCAAGTCAGACTTATCCAGCTATTTTCGCCATCCAGCTATCACAGTATCCAGCTGTTATCAAGATCATAAAGTCGATGACAAAAGACGTCACAAATTTTGTCTCCTTATGTAAATTATTGAGAATTGTCGGAAGGTTGTTAGAAAAGTTGTTGTAATAGTAGCAAATAGTGTTTGAATAGTGTCTGTGAATAGTGATGAATAGTGATGGATGAATAGTGTATCCGTGAATAGTGTCTGTCAATAATGTTTGTTGTAACAGTAAGTCTTCGTAGACTGGTTGTTGGAATAGTAACCAACAATAATGTTTGTTGTAATAGTGAGTCTTCGTAGACTAATTGTTGGAATAGTAACCAACAATAATGTTTGTTGTAATAGTGTCAGTTTTGTCTGTACATACCAAGTTTCATTTATAAATAGAAGGCTCGAATGAAGTAATATTCATTCGATTCGAAGTTAGTTTCAAAAAATTTCTTCTTAATTGTGAAATTAGGAAAACAATTAAAGAAATAGGTCCTTCAGACAAACTTCCTTCAATTATTTCTAATAACGAATCATTAAACTTTATGTGTCTTTTATCTCTAACGGATGCTAATACAGATGTATTTAGTCCTAGAGCAGTTAATGGCTTTATTGCGACTTGTATTAATCCTATATGCAAATATTTATATTTTTCTTTATATGTATTTATTTTTTACGGAGAAATTAACAGTATTTCTTGTCCTTCTGCATCAATTGATCTAGTTTCTTCTTCTAATTTTACTATATAATCTTGATTTTTGGAGAAAGTTCCATGAGTATATATCTGCTTGGGATCTATAGTTGGTAAATTCTAATTTTGCAGTGATTGTTCTATATCTACGTATGATATTTCACTTATATTTCTTAAATCTAATTTTGATTGCATTTTTTCTGGCTTTATGATTGACTGATGATCAGATTTTGATGTCGAGGAGGATGATTCAAACTTAGGACTATGTTTTTGTAATGAAAGAGAAGATTTCATTTTCTTCATTAATTCATTCATGTCTCACCTGGGTTCTTAGAGTTCTAGCTTGGTCAACGATTTACTGCTAGACTTACGCTCCCTTCTGCTAGCCTTACTACGCGACTAGGAAAGCTCCTAACTCCAATGGCGAAGGTTAAACATAAGATAAATTAACAGAAAGAAAACGAAATTTTAACTTTCAAAAGAAACGTCATAGTAATAAGTTTTGCAAATCCTTTTTCGAAATCACAATCGAAATCATAATCAAACTTAAAACCAAAGTTGAAATCAAAATTAAACTTAAAATTGATAGTAAATACTTACAGGAGAGGAGAATTTAGAACTTGATATAAGAGTTGGCACTGGATTTTTGATGAATTAGGCTCTGATACCAATAACGCAGGATCGGATTCAACAAAGAAACGGTATATGGGATTGTGGTTATAAACTGAATGATAAGACTAATCTATGATTGATTGTCGAAACAAAAACAAAAGAGAAACTCAAATGAGAGAAAGAGATAAGAAGAAATTTTTTGAAACTAACTTCGAATCGAATGAATATTACTTCATTCGAGCCTTCTATTTATAGATGAAACTTGGTATGTACAGACAAAACTGACACTATTACAACAAACATTATTGTTGGTTACTATTCCAACAATTAGTTTACGAAGACTCACTGTTACAACAAACATTATTGTTGGTTACTATTCCAACAACCAGTCTACGAAGACTTACTGTTACAACAAACATTATTGACAGACACTATTCACAGACAGGATTCATCTGTCACTATTCATCACTATTCACAAACACTATTCAAACACTATTTGCTACTATTACAACAACTTTTCTAACAACCTTTCGACAATTCTCAATAATTTACATAAGGAGACAAAATTTGTGACGTCTTTTGTCACATCGACTTTATGATCTTGATAACAATTTGGATCTTGTGATATTTGGATGGCGAAAATAATTTGGATAAGTCGACTTGCTGATCTTGATGAATTAATTAACTGAATTATTGGGCTTCTTTTGATGACATGATGACTTGATCGATATCTGACAATTCTTGATAAGCTTCTTGATAAGCTTGAATGACGATTCTGAATGAGGATGATAATTTTGACGTGATGCTTTCTTGAGAACCACTTGATGATGACACGACCTTTATGATATCTGGATGAGCAATGATTTTGGAGCAATGATTTTGGCAGGCATTGGGCCTGGAGGCATAGGCCTGGATTATGAATTGGCATGGGCCTGAGGCAGGCATAAGCCTGGTGATGGCATGGGCCTGGAGGCATGGGCCTGAATAACTTAATTGGCATGGGCTGGAATAACTTGATTAATGGCCTGAATAAGTTTTATTAATGGCATGGGCCTGAATTATCTTTGATGACACTGAATTTTATTAATATAGTTCAACAATATACTCAGGGGCTCCTGAGCTTCCTTCATGATCTGAATGCTTTCTTGATAAGGCAGATCGAGAATCTTCAATTCTTTGAAGTCTTTCATTTATTTTCCTGGATTCTTCCCGCATTTTCCTGGATTCTTCTTGCATTTTCTTCAACTCGTGAAGAATGAGACTTGATGTGTCTAGTGTTTCTGATGATGATGATACTTGAACTGGATTTTCCTTCTTGGCTGATTCTGGTTTATTTTCATTGATCTTTAAAGTTGCTTCTTTATAAGTCTTTGGAGGAGGCATTATACCTAATGATGGCGAATGGTGATATGCCATTTCTTCTTCTTTAAGAGAAGTAATATCAAATTTGTCCCACCATTTGATATAAATTTCTCTAACCAGATGAGTAGCTGAAAGTCCTTCATTATTCTTGATTATGGAGTTATTGTAATTCCATTTTAGTATCCACGGTATGGTGTATTGCTATACAAACATGTATAGATTTAATCCTCCTTTTTTATAAAAGGTCGGACTTCAGGAGGAAAGATTGCTTCAGTAGGACCGAATCGGGGTAACCATTCATAATGAAACCAAGTAGAAAAATTATGTCCTAATGGTTTTTTATACGTGATATACCATGAATGACCTTCTGAAGGCTTTTTATAAAACAGTATGACTTTCCAAGCTTCAACATAATCGTTGTAGCTTATTGGTACGGTTGACTGATCTTCTAAAGTCTTGATATTCTTCAAAGTGACAGGATAATGAATATGGCAAGGCATTGCAACTAAGCTGTATTGCTTAGACCATTCATTGCTTGATAAAACTTTCTGAATTTTGAATTTGGAGTACAGAATCTCTTCTGAACCAGGTTTTTTGAAATGATCGAAAATAACTGAGCTTGTTTGCGAAAGTAAAGCTTCATAAAACTTTATGGAGGCATTTGGTCGTTTTGGGATGAAATTATGAGGTTGAGGAATGAGAGCATTGACTTGATTTTCTAAAATAAGAGTATGATGAAAACCATCAAGAGGATAGATGGAGAAGAATGTTTTCAGCTGATAACTGGATCTTTGATCAGAATTGGAAGCTGTATTGTACTTACTGAATAATGGGGAAAATTTATTTTTTCTTTGATAAGTGTAAAGAGATTTACCCTTATCCATGATGATCTGAAACAAAGAATGAATTTATAGGGTTACAAGGAATTCTCTGGATAAGAAATAAGGAAGGGAGTTATTTTCTCCTTTTATATATTCGATATCAAAATCAAAAATACTTAAAATAGCTTGCCAACGAGCAAATATTTGTTTTGAAACTAAATTTTTTATATCTTTCAAAAGTATTTCTTTTCTTTGATTTACAATCAACTCTTATCAAAAATTTTGATTTAAAATATCTGCTTGAAATTTCTGAACGGATAAAACAATTGCAAGAATTTCTTTTTTGACCGTAGCGTAATTCTTTTGGGTATTATTCCAAAGTCTTGATGTATAACAAACAAGTTGTTCATTTCCTTCAGGGGGTTTTTGGAGTAATATACCTCCATATCCTATGTCTGAGGCATCTGTCTGGATTATTTTTGGATAAGTAGAATTGGCTAAATGTAAACATGGTAATGCTTTTACTTTTAACTTGATCTTTTGTATTGCTTCTGTATGAATAGGGGTCCAGATAAATTTATTATCTTTTTTAAGAAGTTCTAAAAGACATTTTTTATCTATAGCTGAATTTTTATAGAAATCGGATAAGTAATTTAAACAACCTAAAAATCTTTGTAACTATTTTTTATCTATTAATTGAACAAGGAATTTATTTGCAAATTCTATGACTCTATTGATTGGAGTTATGGTTTGATTCTGTATTTGAAATCCTAAAAAGTTTATTGTTATTTGAAAAAGTTTTATTTTCCTTTGAGATAATACTAATCCATTTTTAATTATGACAGATTGAAATGTATACAAGTGTTTCCAATGTTCATCTATTGATTTAGAAAATATAAGGATGTCGTCTATATAAACTAAGATATATTCATAGTAAGGATGAAACACTTCGTTCATCATTTTTTGAAATTCTGATGGGGCATTTTTGAGACCGAATGGCATAACATTCCACTGATACTGACCAAATGGAGTGTTGAATGCTGTTTTTTATCTATCTTTATTTGTAATTTGTATTTGCCAAAATCCTGTCTTTAAATCAAATTTTGAAAAGATAACTGAATTGGTTATTCTCTTTATTAAATCATTCTTATTTGGTAATGGATATCTTATAGTCTTTAAAACATTATTTAATGGTTTATAATTTATAACAAGTCTTGGTGCGCCTCGTTCTAATTCTGCTGCATTTTCTACATAGAAAGCGGTACAGCTCCAAGGAGATTTGGATGGGGTTATTAATTTCTTTTGTAACAAATCTTTTATTTCTTGATCACATAATTTTAGTAATCTTTCATTCATTTGTGAAGGATTGGCTTTCGTAGGTATTTTATCTTCATTAAAATCATTAATATAAGGTAAAGAAACTTGATAAGTTTTTCTATCCCAAAATGCTGAGGGTATTTCTGAACAACACTTAATAATTAATTGATCTTGAAACATTTTAATTTTTTGTTGAAAAGATGGAGTATTTATAATCCGTTCTGTTTTTAAATTCTTAATTTCTGATTTTAATTGTCCTATAAAGGTTTGTTTATGTTCTACTAGATTGATTAATTGATTTAAATATCTAGTTTTTGGTTAGAAATTAACTTCTTTATTTTCTATACTTGATTTTATTCCACTGGATGTAACCGAGAATGGTTGAATTTTTTGTAAGAATGGGGTTCCTAATAACATATCATGTTGTAAATCTTTAACTATTATAAAGGATGTTGGTATACAAACTGTATTTTTACATATATGAGCAATAGGAATTTTTAACTTAAATTATTGATTTATTTCCTTCTGCTGTTGATATTCGACTGTTTGTCTTTTCATAGTATTTTAAAGGGATTAATCCTTCTCTTATACAATTTAAATCTGCACCTGAATCTATTAAAGCTTGTAATGAACATTTATAATCTTTTATTTTTAAAGTTATTGGAGTAAACCATCGTTGATGAGTATATGATGTAAGTGTTTCTATGAATACATTGTTATCATAAATTGATAGGTTTTCATAATTTATATTCTCGTCTTCTATCTTCATTATTTTTTCTTTTAGGATTTTTATTTCTTCTTTCAACTGATTTATTTCATGCTGTAATGAATTTATGGTTGGTCCTTAAAGGATTTAGATCTTTTATTTACATCTTGAATTATATCTTTCATAGTATGATAATTATTATGTATATCAATTTGATTTTGAAATTTTATCTCATTTTCATTTATCTGAGAAGTATTTTCGTTTTCATTGTTCTTTTCTGTATTTAGGATTTCTGTATAATATTTATATTTTAATATTGGATCACCTATTTGTTCACCGATATCTAATATTAATTTTTCATGTGTTGTTAATACATTAATTTCATTTTCTGAATCTGAGGTAGATGTATATGTATTCTGTATATTTTCTATGCATTTACATGTATTTGAAGAACTAGAGTTATCACTGTTTGCTACTTCATTTATTTTCTTTTTATAATTCTTTAAATGACATTTATTTGCGTAATGACCTGGTTTTCCACATTTAAAACATTTATTAGTTTTATTTTTAGTAAATTTATAATTTTTTCTATAAGGTTTTCTCTTAGGTTTATTATAAAAATCTGGATTGTTTTTATTATTAAATCTTTGTAATCTTCTTCTTCTATATTTTGATTTATTAGCTTGTGTTGATGTTTGAGCAACTTCATGACCGAATTGATAACAAAAATCACCTATGTCTCTGCGATTATCTTTAGAATCTTTATGTAGTTGTCTCTTTAACTTTATATCATTGCATGTTGATAATCCTACTATCTGAATTGTTTGAATTATATCACCATAAGTGAATCTGTTATAATTTAGAGTTCCATCGCATTTTTCTCTTAATATGTGTCTAACTTTTTCTGCGAATGAGTATGGTAATCCGGAAACAAATCTTTCTTTATAAAATGGGGTTTCATCTGAAGTTAAAGTATAAACTTTTGATAAGAATGTATCTTTATACCATCTAAAATCGGATAATGTTCTGCATCTTAAACTTTGTAATTGTTCACGAATTTTTTCTTCAATATGACTTAATGTTCCTATGAAATGCCAAATTATATTAGTTAACAAGGTTCTTACACCATTAAAGCTTTCTCTTCCATTATTATCTATTACTGGATTTCCATTTTCGTCTCTAACTATAGAATTTATAATTTCTTGTCTTTGAGCGAGTTGATAAAGAATTATTCCACCTGACCATTCATTTGACCAAGTAAGTCCTACGATATTGCACCTACAATATGAGGTTGGATGATTTTAAGTTTTGCATCTTCTTTGCATAAGTTAGCATTTGTTGCATTACTTGTAAAATTCTGTATTCTGATAATCCATCGATATTCCATTCATAAATTGAATTTCCGTCAAACTTAATTCTTTTATCACTTTTTTCTTCTAATATCATGTCTACAGGAGATGGTCTAGAATAATAAGGTTTAGTATTCCATTTATTATATATATTATGTTTTCTAGGATAATGGATTTTATTTATATCTAAGTCTGATGATGTTTCAATACTAGATTCTGCCATTTTTATTGGAGTGATTTCTAATGAATTTTCGGATAAACTATCAGATGTTATTGATTGATTTTCTTCTAAAATATTTATTTCAGGGGTCTTTTCTTTTGTATCTTTTTGATTTATTTGTAGAGTACTAATTTTTGATGCTATTGTCTGTAATAATTCATCTGAATAATTTTGTTTTATAATGGGTATATTTCTAAAATTGTCTTTCATCATAGGCTTTTTCAGTATTAGTTCATTTTCTATTTTGGTATTTTTAGAGTTTTCGATACCTTTATTAGTAGAAGGATTTTTATGAGAAGTATTGGATAAAGAAGATAAATATATGTTAGTATAATTATTTTGCTCAATTATATGATTTAAATCTTTTCTTGATATAGGTCTGTCTTCTTCAAAAGTTGTTTTTAATGGTACTGCCTTAATGTTTTCATTGATTTTTATAGAAGTTAATGGAGGATGAGTTTGAATGTATTTTTCACCTTTTGTTCCTTCTCATACGGTATTTATCTTATGTATTATCTTTGGACAGGATAATGTTAAATAATCAAAAAACTGAATATTTTGTTTATTATTTTTAATATAGGCAAAATATTTTTCTCCGAATATTGCTTGTTGATGTTTTGAACAAATTTTAGAGAATATAGGAGTCAATGGATGTTTAAGAAATTGTTCTTTTAAATTATGATAATCTATTTCAAAATCTTCTTCATAATCTATTTTAACCATATTAACTTGATAATCATTAAAATCATTGATGGAAACGTTATCTTCTGTTGGGGTAACAGGATAAGCTATATGAGTTGGTAATTTTGTTGTTGATGCATAAACAGGTTGGGTTTCATAATAATTCTCAGTATTTGATGAAGATGGAATTGTAGAACAAGATTTTCTTGATGCAAAATTTATTTCAACTAGTCCGTTATCATGAGTTATTATAGTATCTATTTGATCATTTGTTTTATCTACAGGATTCTCTTCTTTATTTGTGTCTTATATTAACCATGTTTTTGTCACATTTATGTCGTTCCCATATCATACATTTTCCCATTCGAATCTTGCCCGTAAAATCAACGCGAGAATTAACGTAAAAAATAAAAATACTCGATGTTGACTTCCAAGAGTTGGACAAGTATACCAAGACAATTGGATTCCATGATACAACCCTAAAATGACAAGTGGCACGAGTTGAAATTTTAGGGTGGTTACAGTCTTCCCAACTAATAAGAATTTCGTCTTTGAAATTAAATAAAAATTAAGGTAAGACTTACCAAAATAAAAAAAAATATGGGAAGTGCTCACACATATAAGACTTAAGCTCCCAAGGCAATTTCTTGTCCCCTTGATGTTGTTGTTTGAGGAGAATTGATGGAATTGTTACTCAATATCTTCACCTTTCAATCCATTATCTTAATAGGTTCATCATTGTAAGTGATGCTTACCCTCAGGTCAATCGCACTTAGATCCACCATTGGTCGTCTGGCCTCTCTCGAACTATTTAGTCAAAGCATCGATCTATGAAATAGGAGGTGAATCCCAGCCAACTAAGTTGACAACTCTAGTTCGTAAGCAACCTTGTCTATTCTTTTCTTCACTCTAAATGAACATATAAATCTTGATGCGAGCTTTCCTTTGATCTTAAATCTCTTGTAACCCTTAAGCAGAGAAACCTATAGGTATACATTGGCTCCCACTTCATTCTCCAACTCCCCGTGATACTTGTCGTAATATTTCTTCTGCCTCTCCTACACACTAATCAAACGTAGTCTGATCAATCGTATCTTCTCTATGTGATCCACTACAATATCTAGCCTAATAACTGCCACATCCTTGGGCTCTGCCCAACAAGATGGAGATCTACACGGTCTAACATAAAGTGCTTCAAACGGCGGCATACCAATATTGGCCTGATAACTATTATTGTAAGCAAACTCACACAAATGAAAATACTCCTCCCAAGAACCACGGTACTCTAGTACATACATCCTCAACATGTCCTTAAGCACTTGGATCAGTATCTTTGACTTTCCATCAGTCTCTGGATGATAAACAATACCGAGATCCAACTGCATACTAAACTGTGCTAGCATGCTTAGCTAAATCTGCGATGTAAATTGTGGTCCTCTATCCGACACAATTGACAATGGTACGCCATGCAGCCGAACCATCTCTTTCTCTCATAAAAACTCACCAACCTATCAACTTGATGTGTAGTAGAGATCGGTATGAAGTGCGTAGACTTTGTCAACTTGTCCACTATCACCAGATGTTATCATGATCGCGCTGAGATCAAGGTAACCTAGTGACGAAGTCTATGGCAATACGCTCCCACTTCCATCAAGAAATACGAAGTGGATGTACTAACCTACCTAGTCTCCAATGCTTAACCTTAACTCACTGCATATCTCACACACATGAATGTAATCACTAACATTAGTCTTAATCCCTGACCTCTAGAAAAGACGACACATATCAACATGCATCTTGGTCATTCCTAGATTAACTGAAAAACGTGAGCGGTAAGCCTCATGAAGTATCTCATGACATATCACAACCATTGATGGATTCCACAATTTCCCTCTAAATCTTAAGCATGCGTCTATCGATTGACTTCACTCTGGATGATCAGAACTCTGAGTAAACTTACTGAACCTCTAATACTATTCATCAACATGCCGACCCTCAAATATACTATGTATGGACACTTCTTGAGTCCTCATTTACCCATAAATCAACACTCTGGTAGGGGTCGATATATCAACTAAATGCGTCAACTCGACTGCCTCAAGTAATCCATACTCGTGCATTATGTACTGTTAAAAAACTTTACGGTCGCCTCCATGTCTGGCTGTGTGAGTACGTGGGCCTTCTATCTAGCCTGACTTGGTTCTCGTTATGGCAATGGTGGTACTATGCAATCTGCCCTCAAATGTCCCCTCTGTCTACATCTGTGACATTAACGCTTCTCCTACCTCCCATCTTACTCGTCCCCAGATCTCTAACCTTGACCCTGGTCTCTCGGACCCCTATCAAGTCCTCTTTGATCCCTTTTCTAACTGTACTAGTAAGGCTGTTGTCGATGCTGAGTTGTTTGTGCAGGTTTAATAGTGTGAACCAATTGTCGATCCTGATATCTGAACTATCCATCCCTGTAATCATCCATGTAGTCCCTATATTGCCTGTCATTCCTATAGCCCATATCTGACTGATCTCTCTGTCTCTTCGCCCTCTTGTTTGGTTGAGAACTCTGCCATGTCTATCTCTCAGAAGTCACCATAGTATGGATATTGCCTATTTGCAAAAGAAATGTCCCATATGTCAATGCCTTATCGTACATCACTTGTAGATCTACAATTGCACTAGCAGTCATCTCATCTATACCCCAGTTAAAGTAATAGATCTACAGTCTTTGTCCCCGCTACATCTATAACAAACTATAGTAGGTACCTATACCACTCCATGTACTGTAACACTGACCGGTTACCTTGTTACAGGGCCAGAAAATCCTCTCTCAATCTCAACTTAACCTCAATAGGAATATATTGATCGAAGAAAATCTACTGAACTGTGCCCAAGTAGTTGAGTCTATATGTGTCTACTGATTTATAGTCTATCAAACTACAACATTACCCCTAAAATAAGCCACAGAAAGGCACACCAGAATCCTTTCCTCAGTCATCATCAACTTATGCAGTCGCTGATGAGATAGAAGACATTTCTCTGATGCCTCGGGATCACCACCTTCGTAAAAGAATCCCAGCCAAGATTTGAGAAACTCCTTGAGAACCTTGGCCTTTGGTATGGAATACTTGGAAGTAGTGGTTGTAGTAGTCAACTATTCTGTACGTTTAGGAGTAGGAGTCGGTATCTCAACTAGTACAATTTTTGGCCTAGGCTCCTCTGCTAAGGTCTAATGAACTAATGTCTGAACAAGCGTTTGTGGGACAACCGGGTCGATGGATGCTTTTTTAGTAGGATCGACGAGTACTATAGGAATTATTGTTATTGCGATGGCTGCTGCAGCCTAAATTCTTAGTAATTGTAGAATTTTTGTCAGTTTGGTATAGTGTTCAGTGAATCTGTTATCAACACTCTGAATGAAAGCATCTGAGGTGACAGTGGCAGTGGTGGTAGTGGCTCGTAGTGCCCTAAGCAGGATTGCTCGATTGTTTTATCTCTGGTAGAATAAATGATTGTCTGTCCATCGTGATTTGCATTAAGAAACGTACCGGATCAGCCTCGGTGTATATATACGTGTATAATATACATATAAGGAAAACATAACATGTATATAAACCCTAACTCTACCCGCCTTACACTCACTTCCCAACTAGGGTTATAAGGTAAGTACGTCGAGTTTTCACATCTAAGTTTGTTTATTAACGTTTATGCTCTTTTATTAATATTATGAGGTTCCTTGAACCATTGCTCTAATACTAACTGTGGCAGCCCCGCACCCCGTGGCCTACTATTCTTCGCCCTGCGGGCCTCGCTACACCTACCATGTCGCTGATAGGTAGGTCCCACACTCCACTGTGTCTATTTCCACGTCAGTATCCTCGATTTGTGTGCTAACTTATCTCATAGTTTATAATTTACGCGTTGTTTAATTATTTCATCAGTTAGGTTTTTTAAAGACTTGAATTATGCCAGTTATTAAGTTAACTTATTCTTGAACCTTGGGTTGTGCTTCCTCGATATCTTAATTTGAGAAAATATTTTATGGTTGATAGCTAGTGATAAAAAAGTTATTTATTAGAGCACATTGAGAATTCATGGCCTTTTTACTCAAATTCTTTCCATTTTGGAAAGACTTGTTGAAGTCGAAGAGGAGATAAAATGTGCGAAGAGCGAATTGTGCACATGCAGAAGACTTTCAAGAAGCTTTTTCGGACATCTGCGCTCCAACCAATGCTATTGTTAGGAAACCAAATGAGCACAATGGAAGAGAGGATCAAGTGCTTCAAAAGAAGGTTACAAATGCTCCAAAATGAACGTCAAGCACTTATTGTGTGTGTCGTTGCCCTCGGTGATTCCCAGAGTATAATAGAAAAGTTTGTCAACTTTTTACCCTTAGTTTTATAAAGTTTATTTAAATTAAATAAATATTTGTTACTATTTGTTTTTATTTATTAAATAAATATTTGGTGAGTTTTCTTATAAGATAAGAAATAAATTTGTACTCTTTTTTTTTGTGAAATAACAAACTTAAACTCTTTAACATAACAAAAAAAAAAACTTATACTCTTTAAACTTGTACAAAAAGTTCTACATGAAAAAATGAAAATTTTTAGGAAATTTATTTTCTAGTATAGTGTAAATCCAATCCATATCACATAAAAATGAAAACATTTACTATTGTAAACAAAAAAAAATAACAATTAACAATCTCTCTGAGACAGATCAAACGAGATCTGTAGCTTTTTGTAAAAGAAAAAATGGTTATAACTAAGAGAATTGATGGTTAAGCAGGGTAGCTTGCATGTAAAGCGATCCTAACCATTGGATTCTATTTTGAATTTGTTTCTTATAACAGTGTTTCCCACATCGAATAAGTAAGAAGTAGATTTACCAAAAAAAGAAGAAGTAAGAAGTAGGAACTAAAGACAAATTTATCTTCACCTTCATTGTAGATCCTAATATGTATATTAGGGACCACTAAAAGGCTTGATGTTACATACCTATTGTCATTCTATCACTTATCTTTAATTTTTTTTGGGTTAGACGGGTAATGGCCCAATATTTAATTAATCATGTTTATTTGGGAATTTCGGACAAGGACGCTAAGTCAGATCCACGTGGACGTCATGGATAGGTTTAGGACAAATCGGTCTATGCAACATAGTAATTTTTATGTAAGGTTGTTCTATTGCGGTGTTAAATTGATTAATTGGTATATTGCATCGCATGTGTGTGCTAGAATATTAATATATCGAGAGAGGATGTGTGACGAGTGTTCGCGCAAAGCTCCACTGTGCCTAGGGCAACAAGCCCTAGGGAAGTCAAGGTTTAAGTGGCGTCGTGGAGAGTTGTTCTCCACGACGCCATTCACAGTGTCTGTGGGTAGTGGGCACCCAAGCCCCTATGCTTTATGTGACATTGCGGAGATTTGAACGGTGCCACATGTGGTGTGACACTTTTCACAGACCCAATTTTGGAGAATTTTTGAAAACTTTTAGGATCTCTCAAGTATCCAAATAGGTCCAAATATGACCCAATACCTGGGTAATTGACCCAATTATACAAATGAATAAAATTATGGAAAGTTGGGTAAATTCGAGGAAATTGAATGGAAATTGTAATTAAATGACTACCAGGGGCTAGTTCATTGACGGGCGTTCGAGATTCAATTTAATAGATTGTCGGGCATTTGAGTATGTATAGTTTCGGATATAGGTAAGTAAACTAGTGAGAAATTGTACAGCTATTGCATTGAGCTTTAATTTGTTATTGTTATCGCTCTATTCCTGTTCTGGAAATTCCATTCTGATTGAGTTGTTTGAGGGCAAATGAGTCAATAGTGATCATTGGAAGGACGAGTTATTTGAGGTAATATGCTAGAGTCTGGAACTCGGGATGCACTACACTGGTTATTGGTTCAATACGGGGTAGAGTTCCTATCTAAACTACTAGGGAATATCTCATCCGCGTGGATTTTAGGATGGTATGAATGGTCCACGTCCTAAACCCCAAGTCTTGTAGTTATTTTTCCTCGACTTAACAACCATTTGGTCGGGACTACTTGTGCCTCTCTATTTGATTTGTTGGACACTCATCTTCGATTTATTGCTATTTATATAGAGTCTTTATATATTCATGCATTCCCTGTACCTTTCTTTCTATCTGCATGAATATAGACTGATTTTGTTGTTTTGAAATGTTGTATACATCCTGATTGGTATTACTTACCTGGGCTCATCATTCTTATGTTTGACTGAGTGCAGATCCATAGTTTAGTAAGGGGAAGACTCCACAGCTAAGTGACTTGTTTTGAGGATACCAGAGAGGTTCTCCCCCTTGACTAATGTAGGTTTGATTTTGTATTATGTATCTTTTGTTTTGAACACTGGGATATGGATTTGTGAGAGATCTTGGGATATGTATACATTGATATTACTCTCCTTGACTTGATATACTTGATGATGGTATGCATATGCAGCGTTTCTACACTCCAGGTTGTCCTGACCAGTGTCTTAGATATTATTCTATTACTTTATGATTAAACTACTTCAACCATACTTTGATAACTCACTAATTTAAATTAACTCATGTAATAATTGTTTAATTAATGGTAAATGGTAAGAAAGGTTGACTAGGCTTGCGTTGACTTAACGAGATTGGTTTGGGGGTCAACGTAAGTCTAAGCCGGCGGGGTCCAGTTTAGGGTTGTAGAATTGGGGCCGTCACAAATAACACCACAAATGATTTCCAACCTCCAAACAAAAATTATAGATTATGCCCAAAAATAGTAGGAAATAAAGAAATCTTATAACCCTAAGTGTAAAATCCAAAAATCAATTTCAGAGTATGAGTTGTAAGCCTTATAACCTCTAAAATGTCGCCTTAACCTATGAATCGATAGATCCAAGAATCACATGTGTTTATGATAAGGAAATCTAGTACAAATGTGTATAAAACTTATATTTTTGAAAGTGTGGGAGCTTGAGTTATAACTTTGGTGTTCTTGGGTACTTGAGAATGAGGTCAAACCCTTTTAGTATCTATATGACCGTTACATAAGATCCAAGGGTCCAAAATGATCCTTAAATTCAAATAAAAGGTGTGGATCAACACTTTAAAAAAGCTGTCAGATCACTGCACAATGCATTGAGTAAAATATCTAGTGTGATGGTAAAATTTAAAAATTCTGTTCACTACACAGCGCGCTGTCTAGACTAACTAGCGTGCTGGGTATAGGGCCCTGAAAATAATAAATTTTTTGGTTTTGTAAAATGACCCCCTAACAACCCTACGACTCTACTAAACCACCGAAATCACTTTATACATGTTTAGTAGGAACCATAAAAGGTTTATGGACATCCCGAATGACTTCACGAACCCTGAAAATCAAAAATTCTGATTTCATGAAAAACCTAAGGGCTTTCCTACAAATATTTTTAATATCAATCTAAAAGTCGTCTAAACACATACCGGTGCATTCAAAAAAAAATTTGACAATTTTTACACCTCAAATACATGCTATAAAACATGTTTGAATGATTTAAATCATTTTGAAACTCATGAAATGGAAAATCATAAAATTCATGACTTTAAGTTCCTTAAAAATCAAAATTCATGGAATGCATGATTATAATGCATTTCACTTGTAAGAATGAAATTTATATACCTTACAAAAGTTGTACAAATGATTATTTTGACTTTTTGATCCTTTTTTCCTTGTATGAGCCGAGTCCTGAGCTTGTCCAGCTTTATGTTGTTATTTTGACTTAAACTTGTACAAACTCGACTTTCCCTTTGAACTTCTAATTCCTAAAATAGTTTGGTGTTCTGAAACACTTGACAAACTCTTTAGTACCATTTCACATTGATTGATGATATCAAAATCTAGAGTGGAGTGTATATGATGAAACACTTAGTCCAACAATCTCTCCCTTTTTTATAATAACAAACAACATGAACTTAAGAAACAAAAGATAGATATTTAGCACATTATCAAGTTCATAATTACAAGTTCAAACCAAAATTTCTCCCCCGTTTGATAACATAAAAAAGTGAGTGGAAAATCTCTCCCTATCAACATGCATGTTCAAATTCATGATACCAATACATTTCTCATTTTGGGTACAAGTATCCCCTGTATGATAAAATGATACAATGGTTGGATACCAACAAAATGGGCATGAAGTCTCCCCCTATCAATATGTATCAATATCATTAATATTATCTGTAATTCTCCCTGATGTAAAACAAGGCATACATAAGTCTTCCTTTTTGATTAAATTTCAAACAAGACTAAATTCATTCATTCATATACACCGAGGAAATGAAACAACATAAAGATAGATATAATCTGTGTCATTGCATTAAGCAGTATAAATGAAACAAATGACATGGTGTTGTGCATGTGGAAAAAGAATCACTTAGCATATGCATGGAGACAATTAGTAAAAGCACAAGTATACATGAATTCTCCCTTTTTAATGTAATTGTGGTTCATACATAATGTACATAAAATTCAACCATAACATCAAAAATAATAATATAAGCATGCTATGATGTATATTACAAATGTTAGGCATATCATGCTTAATTCTCAAACATTGATCTATCATTTAAGCATATTCATATTCCAAAGTTAGTCTAATTCACTCTATGAATCATGGACTTTGATACCCATACACCTTTGGGTTCCATAAAATGTGTATTATAGGTATTCTTTTCTACCCATGCTAGTTTGCCTCTATTTGTCTTATTCAAGACACATTTACTAATATTATGCGATCCATTACATTTGAAACATCTATTAGATTCGACCAATAGCTTTCCATAGCTCAATAGGCTAGCACAATAGCCTGTGCCTCTCTTGTTAAGTACACGTCGTTGTGCTCCCAACATCATGTCAAATGTCTTAGTACCATTTGTGAACTTAGTCATCATGTTGGTCAAGTTATCTACATCTTTTGCTAAGTCATTTTTCTCATTTATGACGAATTCTAAGTCATGTTGGAGATCATCAATAATCTCATTTTGAAACTCAATCTCACAATTGCTTTGATCAAGCTTTTTTTGAGTGGTTTGGTCTTTTTGTCCTCTTTTTCAAACTTTTTCTTAAGGTGATGAACATTAGACATATCATCCAATGCATTAACATCTTCATAATTTAAAAGAGTTAGAGTCATTTAAAACCACACCAAAGAGGGGGGTGAATTGGGTGAACCGAGAAGTTATCGCCTTTTTAAAAATTTAAGCAAGAATCAATGAAAATGCAAACACCAACAATAAATATATATTCTATGCTACGAAAAAGGTGGTAGAAGAGATGGATATGAGATACAAAATTTATAGTGGTTCGATCCCAATGATGTACATCCACTAAAAACCTCCCCAGTTAAGATTTTCAAACCCCCCACTTATATTATCAATTAGTGTTACAACCTAAGCATACAAGCCTATAGTGCCTAATACAAATTAGGACTTCGCACTTAGTTTTCACTAGGGTTTTTGCCTAGCCTTAACTAGGTCTTCCCTTGACTTAGATCCTACTAAGTCTTACAATCAATATTATACAATCAACTTGATGAATACAATAAAATGTGCCTTACAAAGTAAAGCTGTAATAAGTCCAATAACTTACAAGCCACCTAGAGCCAAAACACTCCTATGCATTCAAGTATGAACACTGACTAATATGCAAATAAAATCAGCAAGTATATGCAATATTTAGTCAAGAAAACTAACAAGACAATGTTGATGAAGTATATGCGGTTTCAAAAACACATGAACAAGTAGTATGTGAAAATCAAGATAAAGACCAAAAACTTGTTCAAATAATTCTTAGGCTTAAAGAGATCAAATATAAGTGTCAAACCCAAGACAAGTTGATCAAGAACACAACAAATGATTTCCAAACAAAAACACTAACCAAATGATATAGATTAAGCTCAAAAAGTATAGGAAATTAAGAAACCTTACAACCTAAGTATATACTTTGAAAAATCAGATTTGGAGCACTGGTTATAGGCTTTGGAACACCAACTTCAAGTTCTAAATGCAAACGCTCAAAAGATCCAAGTGAGTATGTGAACCGGATTGACAAATTTTGGAGCAAACTTAGATTTTAGAGAGTATGTGAGCAAGTGTGATGCATTTTGTGTTCTTGGTAGTTTTGGCACTTGGTCAAACCACTTATATGCTTATATGACCGTTAGTAGTGATCCAAGGGTCCTAAATGATCCCTAAACTCAAATGGAAAGTGTAGATCAAAGCTTTAAAAAAGCTGTCAGAATACTACACAGCGCACTGGGTAGGTGTCTAGCGCGCTGGGTAAAAGTTAGAAAAGTTTTGCCTATTTATTGCACAGCGCGCTGGGTAATTTGTCCAACGCGCTGAGTCACCTAGCACATTGGCTAGAACGTCCAACACATTGGGTGCAAGGGCCTATAAATAATTAATTTACTGATTATTTGAAACAACCCTCTAGACATCCCAGATGATTTCATAAACCTTGAAAATCAAAAATCCCAGTTTCATGAAAACATAGGGGCTTTTCTACAAATATTTTTGATGTAAATCTAAAAGTCGTCTAAACACATACCGGTGCATTCAAAATCAATTCTAACAGTTCATTCACCTCAAATACATGTTGTAAAACATGTTTGCAAAATTTAAAAATATTTTAAAATCCGCAAAATTGAAAATCACAAAGTTCATGATTTTAAATTCTTTAAAAACTGAAAAATATGAAATACATGATTCTAAGCTCTTTGGCTTGTAAGACGAGACCTATATACCTTACATGACTTGTACAACTTGTAGTATAGGCTTTTCGATCCTTGTGTCTTGTATGTGCCGAATTTTGAACTTATCTGGTTTCATTTTAACGAATAGACTTGAACTTGATGTTCCTAACAAGGTTTGATATTCTGAAATACTAAATAAACTTGTTAGAACTATTTCACGTTATTTGTTACCATCAAAATCCCGGGTGGTGTATATATCAAAGACACTTGGTCCAATAATCTACCCCTTTTTAGTGATAACAAACAATGTGAACTTGACAACCAAAAGATAAATATTAGCGTGCATATCAAGTTCATAATTGCAAGTTCAAAGCAATATTTCTCCCCCGTTTGATAATATCAAAAAGTGGGTCAAAAGCTCCCCCTATCAATATGTATACATAAATAAGGACAATGATGCAATTTAGAACATTTGCTCCCCCTAACACAATCATTCATTTAACACATATAACCACAAGTGAAGGGAAAAAGGAAAATAGAAATGGCATTCATTCATAAGAAATAACTCAGAGATACACAAAAGTCATATCATGCAATGGATGTATGCAAAGTAAGCATAATTACATGATGTGGCACATGCGAAAGTAAAGAGAGTTTACATAAAACTAACAAAAAGAAACTCTCACTAACAGAAATCCTAACACTCCCCTTAACTAGATGATCCCAAAGCATCCTACTGAGAAGAAGCACGACGAGCTAAACGAGTTGAATGACGAGATAGCCCATCCTCCCTCGGTCGTGGTGGGGGCACATTATCCTCAAGCTAGCGGAGGGGAAAACTCTAATGTGCGACAGAGTTTTCGATGGTAGTGAAATGCATAGTCATATACTCCTCCAAACGGTCGAATCCTAACTCAAAGTAGGCAGCATACGGAGGCATATCGTACAATGGCAGAAGAGATGGCTGCTGTGGTGGGGCCTCGAATGAGTCATGCTACGCTAGAAGCTCTTGCTCAACCTCCTCATCTCTTGGAGCCTCATGCTCATCATTAGGAGCACTGTGCTGATATACGTAGCTGAGATTCACAACATTTAGGTCTGAATCATGTGGAGACTCGTACCCTCCATAATGTCTACCATCTGTAATGTAACACTACTTCGTCGTGAGTAGTATATTAGCACCCACTTTCTCCATCCCAGAGAGAGGTTCACCGCCCAGTGCAAAATCAACTCCCGCCTCCTCAAAGAAATGGGTCAAAAGATGCGCAAAAGGGAGATGTCGAGCAACGACTGGAGATGAAGTCATGACACCAATAAGGATATGTGGCAAGTGAATCAGAATGTGTCATATGAGCGCCCCGAGTATAAGCATGTCAAGCTGAGAGACATAGTTCTTGTTCCCACTCCTGGGTAAAATGACTTTGTGTAGCACTTTATGGAGAATATACGCTAGTAGCTTGAAGGTCGTGTCGAGTGTACTGATAGGATAAACTTCAAGTGGTGTCGCACGTCAGAAAGAGTTCAACACTACCAATTTCTAGAAAGGCCAAGAGTGAACTTTCCTGTGTACAGTGACAATCGAATCAAGAATCGGTAGACCAAAAGCGACACCAAGAGGGTTCGGAGTGATTACAACTTGCCGACCCCCAACTAGTGGTGTGATAGTGTAATCATTTTCTATTTTCATGTTGGAGTAGAATACTCAAACAAGAGACAAATAATATTTAGCCCTATGTCGACAAAAGTGCGCCAATCCCATCGACTCCAAAAGCACACAAATTAGAAGGTGCGCCTTGTCGAAGAATTTGAGGTCGACGAGGCTCAGTTTGACGATGGTGGTGTTTGTCAACTTAGCACAAATCGGCTCAAGTATAAAAGATGTGGATGCACCGTCATGATGTGCTCGAGTACGTCCCTTGTGATGTGGAGAATTAACATTACGGTAGCCAATGTGTCGACTAAATTATGGCTATTTGACCATGTACCCAGTCGAGTACTTGAGAGATTCAAGGTCCGAGATGATGAGGATGAGTCGGAGTCATGTCGAGTCGACTCTAGGATTGATTAGTGAGTGGTAGGATGCCGAGAAGTTGATCTAGAAGCCAATCATGATGAAGTGAGTCGTTGAGACATTTCATCGAACACTTGGTATGCGATAAAAAATTGAGGATTTTGGACAAAAAGTGATGGATCAAAAAGGGTGAAACTAAGTGAAAATGGTGTTTCCTAGGCTTAGAAGGCATGAATCATGGAAAGAGAGGGCTAGAAATCGAGTTTGTGGAGATTGGGTTTAGGGGTGGAGGAGATTGTGAGCTGTGGAAAGGTTCTGGAAGAGAGAGAAAATGAAACTGGTCTGTTTAAAAAAATAGATTCACGAACTGCCCAGCGCTAGCTAATTTGTCTAACGTACTGGGTGTTTTAGGTTCTATCTTTGAACCGGGACACTGCACAACGCGCTGGTTGTTCTCCCTAACGCACTGGATAGAGCCTGAACTGATTTTCTAAAAATCAGTTTTAGCTCGAGAATGACTCCTCACATGCGACAATATCCCATAAACACCTTGAAATACGTGTCAAACAATATAGAAAATACCTAGGACATTCCCTAAAGGTCAGACTCACTAATCACGCCTAATTCTCAACTAATTTTTGAAAATTGGTCCCTAGGCAATGGTTTGGTAAATATGTCCACAAGTTGGTCTTCTGTGGAGACATGAATCAGTTTAACATCCTCTTTTTGTAAATGATCACGAAGAAAATGATGTATAATTTCAATATGCTTCACGCACGAATGCAACACCAGATTCTTGGAAATATTGATTGCACTTGTAATATCACAAAAGATTGCGGCACAACTAACATGGATTTGATAATCCTTGAGTTGTTGTTTCATGTATAGTACTTGAGCACAACTCCCAGCTGCCACATATTCGGCCATGGCGGTGGACAATGCAACCAAATTTTGCTACTTGCTAAACCATGAAATCAATGAATTTCCCAGCAAGTGGCTAAATCCCGATGTGCTTTTTCTATCTACTAGGCTTCCCGCATAATCGGAATCAACAAAGCTTCTAAGTTCAAAGTTATGAACTTTGTTGAACCATAGTCCTAAGTCTTGTGTGCCACTCAAGTATTTAAATATGCGCTTGACACACTTTAAATGCGACTCGTTTGGTTCGGATTGAAACCTAGCACAAAGACAAACACTAAACATGATATCGGTCTACTAGTGGTCAAGTAGAGTAAGCTTCCTATCATTCCTCGGTAAAGCTTAGGATCGATAGCTTTCCTAATGGGTCCTTGCCCATTTTGACGGTTGAACTACTAGGAGTATCACATGCTTTCAAATTTTCAAACTTGAATTTCCTAAGCATGTCCCTCACATACTTCACTTGATTGATGAAAATGCCATGCTCAGATTGCTTGATTTGCAAACCTAAAAAGTATGTTAGTTCACCCATCATACTCATTTCAAACTCATGTGTCATCAAAAATGAAAATTCATCACACAAGTGCTTATTTGATGACCCAAAGATGATATCATTCACATAGATTTGAACAAGTAGCATATCATTATTTTTGACCAAAATGAATAAGGTAGTATCTAATGTTCCTTTCTTAAACCCTTTGTTAAGAAGGAATGTACTCAACCTATCATACCATGCTCTAGGAGCTTGTTTAAGCCCATACAAAGCTTTTTGAAGCCTATAAACATAATTTGGATAATCATGGTCTTCAAAAGCCGATGGTTGTTATATACCTTTTCATTGATAAAGCCATTTAAAAATGCACTTTTTACATCCATTTAGTATAGAAGAAAACTATTGTAGCAAGTATAAGCAAGCAACATTTGAATTGCTTCTAGTCTTGCTACCGGTGCAAAGGCTTCTTCATAGTCTATTCCTTCTTCTTGATTGTAGCCTTGTGCAACCAACCTAGCCTTGTTTCGCACTATCTCTCCTTTCTTATTCTTTTTATTCCTAAAGACCAATTTGGTCCTATGATTGTATGGTTGTTAGGTCTAGGGACTAGGGTCTACACCTTGTTCCTTACAAAGTGTCCTAACTTTTCTTGTATAGTTATGACCCAAAACTCATCACCTAAGGCTTCTTTTATCTTAATGGGATCGGATTGTGATACAAAAATCATATGCCCTTCATCACGATTTAGTGAAGACCTAGTGGCTATACGCTTTCTTGGGTTGCCTATGATATGTTGAGATGAGTGTCCTATAAGGAGTCTAAAGTTCTTAGCTACACTAGATTCGGGTTCCTCTCTAACTTCCTTTTTATCGGTATTGGAATCTTGAGATTTAATAACTTCATCTTTATCATCCAATCTCATTTGTTCTAAGGTACATGTCAACTTCACATGGGGGATCCATCTCATCAAACTTAGCATGAATGGACTCTTCTATGGTCTTAGTGATCTATTGAACACTCTATATGCTTTACTATGCATGGAATATCCTAAGAATGTGCGTACATTTGACTTTGGTTCAAATTTGTCCAAATGATCCTTATCATTTAGGACATAACATGTGCAACCAAACACCTTAAAGTAACATCTGTTATGCTTTTGGCTTTTCCATAGCTCATAAGGAGTCTTTTTCACTTGCTTTCAGACATTTATCCTATTTGTAACATAACGTGCGGTGTTAATTGTTTTGGCCCAAAAGTGCTTAGCTATGTTGTAATCATTTAGCATGGTCCTATACATCTCTTGGAGTGTCTTATTCTTTCTTTCAACAACTCCATTTGTTGTAGCGTCCTAGGAGAGGATAGTTGATGTGTGTACCCTTGTTTAGTGCAAAACTCCTCCAAATTTCTATTTACAAACTCACCACCTCTATCATTTCTAATAATAGTAATCTTGTATCCTTTTTCATTCTCAACCAAAGCACAAAATTTTACAAACATATCATAAACTTCATGTTTATAGCTAGAAAATATACCCATGTATACGTAGTAAAATCATCAACAATGACAAAGTAATATGATTTACCCTCTACACTTTATTTTTGGGTAGGTCCGAACAAATTCATATGGATAAGTTCCAAGGCTCGAGTCACATCACTTGTTACTTTGGTCTTAAATGACGATTTCACTTGCTTACTAAGAATACAAAGTTCACATTCCTTGTCTTTCTCAAAAATACATTTGGGTAGGCCCTTGTCAAGACCATGCTTGGTCAATTTGGACAAGTTTTCCATGCTAGAATGTCCTAATCTACAGTGCTACAACCATGCATTACATTCACTTTGTGCGCTCAAACATGAAACATTTTGTATATGCATCTCATCAAAGTTAATGGCATAAACATTTTTATCTCTATATGCAATAAATAGAGTTTCATGTTTCTCATTCCTAACAATGCATTTTGACGATTCAAACATGACATGAAATCCTTTGTCACATAATTGACTAATATTAAGCAAATTATGTTTCAAACCATCAACAAGATAAACATTAGAAATGGAAAGCGAATTGTTACCGACAGTTCCAAGGTCAATAACCTTTCCTTTATTGATGTCTCTAAATGTGACCCTTCCACCATCATGCTGCTTTAATTCAATGAGTTGATGTGTGTCTCCGGTCATGTGTCTTGAGCACCCACTATCCAAGTACCATGGGGTGCTCTTCCTCGCATCATACACAATGGGAAACACATTAGATTTTGGTACCCAAATACCTTTGGATCCGAGAAAGTTAGTGTCATAAACATTTTTAACTACCCATGCTAGTCCACCCATTTTAGCCTTTTGTAAGGCACATTTCCCAACCACATGAGACATATTGCATTTTGAGCACAAAACAAAAGATTTATGGCTTGATCATTGAAAAACTCAAGTCTTGTCTCCTCAGGAGTGTAGTCTTTTTCGACTTTGTTAGGTGGAGTGTAACCTTCAACGATAGACTCTCATATGTTTCTACCTTGTACTCATACATAGAACTTCATTCTCACTTTCTAATGAACATAGTTGGTCCCATCAAAGTAGGGAGGCCTAGTTGATGAAGTGTCTTCCCTAAGGCGAGCAAAATATATTGTTTGCATACTTGCAAGTAAACGCTCAAAAGTACATTAGTAATACTTTGAGCAATAACCTGCTCTGATATCAATTGAAACCACACCCAAGAGGGGGGTGAATTGGGTGAACCAAGAGGTTATTGCCTTTTTAAAAATTTAAGCAAGAATCAATGAAGATGCAAACACCAACAATAAATATATATGCTATGCTATGAAGAAGGTGGTAGAAGAGATGATATGAGACACAAGATTTATAGTGGTTCGATCCCAACGATCTACATCCACTACCTAACCTCCCCAATTAGAATTTTCAAACCACCCACTTATATTATCAATAAGTGTTATAACTTAAGCATACAAGCCTAGAATGCATAAATACAAATTATGACTTCCCACCTAGTTTCCACTAGGGTTTTTGCGTAGCCTCAACTAGGTCTTCCCTTGATTTAGATCCCACTAAGTCTTACAATCAATATTACACAATTAAGTTGATGAATACAATGAAATGTATCTTACAAAGTAAAGCGGTAATAAGTTCAACAACTTAAAAGCCACCTAAAGCCAAAACACTCATATGCATGCAAACATGAACACTAACTAATATGCAAATAAAATCAGTAAGTATATGTAATATTTAGTCAAGAAAACCAACAAGAAGATATCTATGAAGTATATGCGGTTTAAAAAACACATGAACAAGTAGTATGTGAAAATCAAGATAAAGACTAAAAACTTGTTCAAATAATTCTTAGGCTTAATGAGATCAAATATAAGTGTCGAAGCTAAGACAAGTTAATTAAGAGCACGACAAATGATTTCCAAACAAAAACACTAACCAAATAATATAGATTAAGCTCAAAAAGTGCAAGAAATCAAGAAACATTACAAGCGAAGTACATACTCTGAAAAATCAGATTTGGAGCTATAATGGCCCAATTAATAATTGCCATTATTTTATGATATCATTGTAGACGTCAGCGGGGACATTCGTGGGTACCACATTGAGGCTGGAGCATGCCTAGATTAGGTAAATAGTTATTTTGTGTGTTAATTTGACTAATTTGCGATGTTTATGTTAAAATAGGTTAAACGACATCGCGATGTGTGTAATTATATTTTAATTAACGTGCGAGATTGTGTGTGGAGTATTCGCATCAATATACGTGTTGATGCGGGTATTGGAGAGACTAAAAGACAAAATTTTAAGTTGTGAAAAATATTACACACATTAAATGAATTAAATGTGATAAAATAGTAAATTGGTGGGTGCCTAGTAACACGCGGGGTTATGGTCAACACGCGTGGATGGTACGGTAGTGTGCACGCCCAAGTATGCTCGTTGTCGCGCACGACGAAATTGTAGCGCGAAAATATAGGCGAATATATATATATTTATATATATATATGTAATTTAAAATATATATGTATATATCTATATAAATATATATATAAATATATATATATATATATAAATATATATTAAAAATCAAAAAATAAATAAATAATTGTGAAATGACCAAAAATGGCATTTGATTGTTAAGGAAGAGGATAAGAACATATGGATATTTTGGTCATTTCACCCCAAAATGTTGATAAACACCACCGACACCCCATTTTTCTCTCCATTTCGATCGAAATTGAGAAACCGAAGGAGAGAAAGGAGAAGAAGAAGAGAACGAGAGAGACTGAGGAGGAGAGAACGAGGGCACGACGACGTCGAGGCGAGTGTTGTGTTGTTGATGTTGTTGTGCGTTGTTGTTGTATGTTGGTGTGGTGATTCGGTGGTGGATGTCGGGTGAAGTTTGAGAGCTCGGACGAACTGCAAGAGCAGTTCGTCCGAGGAGGGAGACCCCTCCTTCCCAATTCCATTATGAAAAAAAAAAAATTGAACCAGAGGCGCCTCTGTTGAAGAAGAAGAAAGGGGGGAGGGTGCACGCACACACAAACTGGCCCAGGACCCGGCCCAACCCGGTTGGGACGGGTCGGACCCTGTTTAAGGGACCCACCCATATTAAATAAATAATATTTTTATTATTTTATTTAAATAAATTAAAACCATTTTTAAATGAAGTAAAATACAGAAAAATAGAGAAAAATAGCTAAAAATTATAAAAAAATTCAAAAAAATCCAGAAAAATATGAGAAATTCGAAAAAGGGTTCATAAATGAATTTCGATATTTTCTTGTGATTTTGGCGAGTTGTTGTCAAAGTTTTTACCTCGTAAAACGTAAAACTTGATATAATATATCAAATTGAAGCTAATTCAATGACAAATAATCTTAGGTATATTTGAATGATAATTTTGATTGTCGGATATTCATTGGAGCTTAACTGAGGTTTATTTTAAGGGACGTGGAGTGCGATTTGAGGTGTGTAGTAACCCAAATGAAATTCACTTTAGTAATTACTGTTGGACTAAGTGTTGTCATACTTGCACTTCACCCGATATTTTGATGCCAACAAACAATGTGAAATGGTACTCACAAGTTTGTCAAGTATTTCAGCGTAACAAACTCTGTTAGACTCACAAGTTCAAAGGAAGCTAAACTTCACAAGTTCAAACGAAGTAGAAGAAAAGACACCAAAAAAACTCAAGAAGTGATTAAGATAAAGAAAGGCACCGTATACCATGTATGGAGTTATGTACATCATTTGTAAGGTATAAGAGTTGAATTCCATAAGCCAAATGCATTAGAATCATGCATTTCATTATTTTTGGAGTTTCAATTACTCAAAGTCTTAAATTTCAAGATTTTCAATTCCGCGAGTTTCAAAATGTTTTAAATCATATAAATGTGTTTTATAACATGTATTTAAAGTTTATGAACTATTAGAATCGATTTTGAATGCACTGGCATGTGTTTAGACGGCTTCTGGATTAACATTAAAATTATTTGCAAAAAAGCCCATATGTATGTAATGGAGCTGGGATTTTCTGTTTTCGAGATTTCTAAAAATATTCGGACCACCTAAATAGGCTATATGACCCATAACAAACATGTATGACATGTTATATGAGGTTTGGTAGGGTCCGGGATGAAATGGTCATTAACTTTAGTGTCAAAAATATTATTTTGAGGCCCCTGACTATTAATGCGCTAATATTTTTATTAGCATGCTAAGTGCAGAATTAGCACGCTAGGTCAAAATATTAGCGCTCTAATTCCTTTCCTGATAACTTTTTTATAAAGCTAAAAAACACACTTTAATTTGAATTTTTGATGGAATCTCAACCCTTGGATCCTTAGAACGGTCATAAATACTTATAAAGGAATGTAGAACATTACAAAACAAAAAGAACACACATGAGACTTCTAATTGTTCAAAGTATACGCACAAAGTGCTCAAAGTCATGATTTTGCAAAAAGAGTGAAGATCAAATACATACACTCACTTGGGGATTGTTGGAGCTGAACCTATGCGCATTAAGTGAGGTAAAAGGAAGTGTTATAAGGTTTACAACTGTTGCTTAAAACTGATTTTCGGATCTCACATTTAGAATTGTAAGATTTCTTGATTTGCTACTCTTTTTAGACTTAATCTATACTTTTGTTCAGAGTATTGTTTGGAAATCATATGTGGTGTTCTTGAGCATAGTTGACTTTGGATTTTGAGCTTAATCTTGATGTCATAAATCCTAAGACTAATTTGCACTAGTTGAGCTTAAACTTGATTTCAAAGTACATGAAATTAGAGAAATCACATTGAGCTTAATCTATATGTATTGTTATTGGTTTCGTTGAAGTGTGTGTAAAACACAACTAAAACAGTTTTTGCAGTTAAACTTGATTTTCTATAAACCCGAAATATTGAGTGCATTTGTTTGAACTTAATAGTAATTTTTCATAGTGCATCCTATTGACTTAAAATCCATTTGTACTTAATCTATACTTGATTTTGTGATTTTGTTCTTAATATAAACTTGTTTGTGATCCGAGGTTTTGATTGCACAACTTAAGCTTAAAATTGCATCTTTTATTTGTGCATTAGTTAGCCATTTATTAAAACCAAGTTGAGATTAATTTATACTCTTTTTAATTGGTTTCAATATTGAGAGCTAGCCTATACAAAATTAAATTTACAAGGCATCTCAATTGGCAACGTCTCACTTGCATCGATTCATATTAGGATTATATTTGGCTTGTGAGAGGAGAACAACTTATACCGCTTTTTCTTGTAAAACACACTTTCATTGTATTTATCAAACTTTGATTGTAAGACTTAGTTGGATCTAAGTCGAAAGGGAAGACCTAGTTGAGGCTAGGCATATATCCTAGTTGCGGCTACGTCGGAAAAATCCTAGGTGAGTCTAGGTGGGAAAAATCCTAGTTGCGGCTATGTGGTTGTATAAAACTTTATTGCGATAAGGCATCTTGTAAAAGACATAGTTGAGGCTAGGCATTAACTAGGCTAGTTAGCTTAGGGTGTAACACTTATTGGTAATATAAGTGGAGGGTTAAAAATCTAACCGGGGAGGTTAGGTAGTCGACATAGATCAATTGGATCGAATCACTATATATCATGTGTCTCATTTCCATCTCTTCTACCTCCTTCACTTATTGTAGTTTACAATTTACTTAAATCATTTGGCGCATTGCTATTGTTCGTTACTACTACGCTTTGTCATTTAGCTCAACTCGCCAAGCTAACTTAGTGAATTAGCAAAGAAAGTTTTAAAAACTATCATTTGGTCATCGCACCCAATTCACCCTCTCTTGGGTAGCCTTCAATTGGTATCAGAGTGAGTGCTCTTCATATTTGGATTCACATCCTAGAGCCAAAGGTCAATGGCCATTACTTTTAGTACCGATTTTACCATTCCACCTATGCTTAATGATTATGCCTTTAGGAGTTGGAGAATTAGGTTTAGTACATACCTTAAAGCCCAATCACATAAGTTATGGTGTATTTTAGAAAATGACCCATACATTCCAATTAGAGTTGTAAATGGTGTTGAAGTGTCAAAACCAAAGAAAAAGTGGAATAAGGAAGAAAAGAAACTAGTAAAACTTGATAATGAAACTAGAAATATTCTCATTTCTAGTATTCCCGATGACACTAAGGTTAGAGTTTCATCTTGTGCCTCATTTAGGGATATATGGAGAAAGCTAGAAGAGATTTATAATGATTGCCATGATTTTTTGCCGACTAATGATTCTCATTCCTCATTTTCAACTAGTATTTGTAATGATTCATTATCATCTAGTGAGTCTCTTGTACTATTATCTTTTCATGATGAGCAAACTCACATTGCTACACATGATGATGATAAAAATGCTCACATGCATGAAGACCGTAGACCTATAGATTCCTATTCTCTCAATGATGACAATGATAGGTTTATACACTCTCATGTAAATGAACGTAATCATGTTATTAATTCATACACTAACATTGATTGTCTTTATGATTCCTCTCTTGATGAATTGTTTACTTTAAGCAAGAATCTTGAACTAGATTTGGACAATCCTCATTAAAGAGAATGAGAAGCTCAAGAACATGCTTTAACTTGCATTGGATGAGTTGATGACTCTCTAAAATAACTTTGATAAGAGTCTTAAGAAAAATGAGAGCATGCTTGAAGAAAACATGACTTTAAAGAGTCAAAATCAAGTTTTTCAAGAAAAGCTAAATGAATGGTCTAAATTGGTAACTCACATCACCAATGAGAAGGAGAATGTTGAATTATTGCTTACTTTAAAAAAACAGAAGTGCCTACATTTTGAAGCTCAATTAAGAAAGCCTAGGAGGTCCAACAAGCCCAATGCACCTTATAGAATAAATTGGACTTATCCTAAAAATAAGTCTCACATTATGACATGAGTACAAAGGGAAACATTAATAGAGGCCAAGTCTAAGACTAGAGAAATGTGGGTACCAAAGTCCATGATTCATTGAGTGAATTAGATTCACTTTGGAACATGAATGTGCTAAAATGATATATTAATGTATAAGAGTGAAGCATGATATGTCTTTCATTAGTTACATACACATAGTGTGCTTATATTGTTATTTTTGATGTCATGCTTGCGTTTCATATGCATTATATAAAGGACCATGCTAAATGAGTACAATATATCTAATCACTTTTGGGCCGAAGCTATTAAAACAGCGTAAATTAGGTGTGTCTCGTGAATCGAAGCTTCTATACATGTTTTAGCTGTTTTAATCCTCTTTATATGTTGTAAGTGAAGTGTTCATGGTGTTGGGAAATGTGCCCTAGGTCAATCTATTAATAGTCTTTATAAATACATTTTAGTTAATAAAATAGAGGATTTCATTTGTTGTTTATTATAATTGATTTGCATATTTACATTATAATAAGATCCATGGGTATTTACAGAAATATCCTAAACGTCCCTAGTCGATTATTATACTGGGAACTATAATGAATTAAAACTAGTGTGAGTCTTGATTGATGATCATTCGATGATCATACGTATAGGAATACGAATCAAGATCATGAGTACTTGTTAGGGAATAAAGTACTGGACCGACCCGCTATGAAACATCACATGGATTAAGTCATAGTTGTTTCTCATGATATGTCTATTATTTAGTCCTCTGACTTGAGATTACCAAAGACTTCAACATTAGGAAGACAGTGATTTGACGTAATCAAACGTTGTCTTTAACCGGACGATTATAAAGGTTATGATTGGTTTCTGTGTCAATAATGTGTGAAGTTGTGTAATCGAGATAGAATTTGTCCCTCTCATATAGAGAGAGATATCCAGTGGATCCCTCGATGTGTTAAACTGTTAAAAGATCTAGTTTAAGTGAGTTGATATTGATCAATGTCATTTGGATGTTTTCAGTCTACCTAGAGATCGAGACTAGTACGATTGAACATGTTGGATAACAATTCCATGCCTTATGTTTGATCAAAAGGATATCGTGTGACAAAAGGATGTTATATACATTATTGATTAGGTTGTATCGATTTGATATTCATACAACTTGGGTAGTCATAATGTCTTGCTAGAGGCCGCTTATGACTTTATACCAAATATGTTTTGGTACACTACAAACGTTGTATGAGCCTATTGGGTTGCACACTAAGAATGGTTTTGCGAGATTTTAAAATGATTCGGAAGAATAAATTTTATATGATAGAATTCATGACAGAAACGTCCTTGTAGTGTATTACACTTATACCTCTTTAAGTAAGTGTATATGTGTAATTTACTTAACCGTCTATATACAAGGGTTGTATAAATAGACGCTTTGAGTTAGAATACTAGTACAAGAAAGATTAAAAAAGGCCGAAACTCTATTTTCATTTTAAGAAATGACTTAGGGTTTTGGTATGCTCTGGATCGTTTTGGAAAGAAACAAAAAAGGTTTGGTATTCTCTTGAAGCTAGCACTTCAAATCTCGGCCGTCATTCGTGTGTGGACTGTTGATAGATGACGTTCATCATTGGCAGCGCCTTAGAGATCGATTAACCTTCAGAAAAGTACATTGCGACTGAAGTATGATTAAATTTTTATAGTTTAAATGTGTTTTAATGGAATCAGATTCGGATCCTATGGGGTTTTTCTCAAAATAGTTTTGAAATCTCCGTTGCGCATGAACCCCAAATTACCAACACATGGAGTTTGAGGTGAATCGGAGTTATGCGTCGAAAACTCAAAAATTTTATTTCTGAGATTCCAGAGAGCAATTAACGTGCTAGGTCTAGAAATTAGTGCGCTAATCCACCATGACCCAGATTGTTAAGCTGACATATTAGCACGCTACTTTTGTAATCAGCGCGTTAATGCTGCTCGGACGGACAAACTATACATTCACTATGTTGTAGACTCATATATTAAAACCATAACTAAGTTCATGTATGCTTGTGCTTTCACTAATTGACTCCATGCATATGCTAAGTGACTCCATTTTTGCATGCGCAAGACAATGTCATTTGTCTTATTTGTAGTACATATGCAATGGCACGAATTATATCTATCTTTGCGTTGTTTCATCTCCTCGATGCCTATGGATGAATGAATCTAGCCTTGATTGACTTTTTATCAAAAGGAAAACTTATGTATGCATTGTTTTACATTGGGGGAGAATTACAGATAGTGTGAGTGATATTAATGCATATTGATAGGAGACTTCATACCTATTTTTGTTGGTATCCAACCATTTTTTATATGGGGAGACATGTACCTAAAATGAGAAATACATTTGTATCAAGAATTTGAACATGCATGTTGATAGGGGGAGCTTATGATTTTAATTATTTCCTTTAGCTTATACATGATGCATATCAAAAGAGGGAGCCCTAATCTTGTATCATTTTTATAAAATGGGGAGAATGTATTTGAACTTGATCTATTGGATTCATTCCTCTGCTATTTCTTTATTTTGCATCATGACTTTATTTGCCCCACTTTTTGATGTTATCAAACGGGGGAAAAATGTTGAATTTGAAAAAATAGAATTTGATATGTGCTTAGTATTCATTCTTTGTTTGTCAAGTTCACGTTGTTTGTTATCATCAAAAAGGGAGAGATTGTTGGACTAAGTGTTGTCATACTTACACTTCACCCGATATTTTGATGTCAACAAACAATATGAAATGGTACTAATAAGTTTGTCAAGTATTTCAGCATAACAAACTCTGTTAGACTCATAAGTTCAAAGGAAGCTAAACTTCACAAGTTGAAATGAAGTGGAAGAAAAGACACTAGAAAAGCTCATGAAGTGATTAAAATAAAGAAAGACATTGCATACCATGTATGGAGTTATGTACATCATTTGTAAGGTATAAGAGTTGAATTCCATAAGCCAAATGCATTCGAATCATGCATTTCATTATTTTGGAGTTTCAATTACTTAAAGTCTTAAATTTCGAGATTTTCAATTTCACAAGTTTCAAAATGTTTAAATCATACAAATGTGTTTTATAACTTGTATTTGAAGTGTATGAACTATTAGAATCGATTTTGAATACACCGGTATGTGTTTAGACGACTTTTGGATTAACATTAAAATTATTTGCAAAAAAGCCCCTATGTATGTAAGCGAACTGGGATTTTCTATTTTTGAGATTTGTAAAAATATTCGGACCATCCAAATATGCTATATAACCTATAACAAATATGTATGACATGTTATATGAGGTTTGGTAGGGTCCCGAATGTGATAAATGGTCGTTAACTTTATGGTCAAAAATATTATTTTGAGGCCCTTTACTATTAGCGTGCTAATATTTTTATTAGCACGCCAGGTGCAGAATTAGCACGCTAGGTCAAAAAATTAGCGCGCTAATTCCTTTCCTGACAACTTTTTTATAAAGCTAAAAAACACACTTTAATTTGAATTTTTAATGAAATCTCAGCCCTTGGATCCTTAGAACGGTCATAAACACTTGTAAAGGAATGTGGAACATTACAAAACAAAAAGAACATACATCAAACTTCTCTTGCTTAAAGCACAATGCTCAAAATCATGATTTTGCAAGAAAAGTGAAGATCAAATACATACACTCACTTGGGGATTGTTGGAACTGAACCTATGCACATCAAGTGAGGTAAAAGGAAGTGTTCTAAGGCTTACAACTCTTGCTCAAAACTAAGTTTTTGATCTCACATTTAGGGTTGTATGATTTCTTGGTTTCCTACTCTTTTTGGGCTTAATCTATGCTTTTTGTTTGGAGTATTGTTTGGAAATCATATGTGGTGTTCTTGAGCATAGTTGTCATTGGATTTTGAGTTTAATCTTGATGTCATAAATCTTAAGACTAATTTGCACTAGTTGAGCTTAAACTTGATTTCAAAGTGCATGAATTAGAGAAACCACATTGAGCTTAATCTATATGTATTGTTGTTGGTTTCATTGAAGTGTGTGTAAAACACAACTAAAACAGTTTTTGCACTTAAACTTGATTTTCTATAACCCCAAAATATTGAGTGCATTTGTTTAAACTTAATAGTGATTTTTCATAGTGCATCATATTGACTTGAAACTTACTTGTACTTAATCTATACTTGATGTTGTGGTTTCAAGCTTGTGTTGTTTTAACAACATATTTACAAGGGTTTTGTTCTTAATATAAACTTGTTTGTGATCCGAGGTTTTGATTGCACAATTTGAGCTTAAAATTGCATATTTTATTTGTGCATCAATTAGCCATTTATTAGAACCAAGTTGAGTTTAATCTATACTCTTTTTAATTGGTTTCAATATTGAGAGTTAGCCTATACGAACTTAAATTTACAAGACATCTCAATTGGCAAAGTCTCACTTGCATCGATTCATATTAGGATTATATTTTGCTTGTGAAAGGAGAACAATTTATATTGCTTTATCTTGTAAAGCACACTTTCATTGTATTTGTCAAACTTTGATTGTAAGACTTAGTGGGATCTAAGTCGAAAGGGAAGAACTAGTTGAGGCTAGGCATAAATCCTAGTTGTGGCTAGGTCGAAAAAATCCTAGGTGAGTCTAGGTGGAAAAAATCCTAGTTGCGGCTAGTTTTGAAAATCCTAGTTGAAAATCCTAACGGGGAGGTTAGGTAGTGGATATAGATCAATTGGATCGAACCACTATATATCGTGTGTCTCATTTTCACCTCTTCTACCTCCTTCACTTAGTGTGGCTTACAATTTACATGAATCATTTGGCGCATTGCTATTGTTCGTTACTACAACACTTTATAATTTAGCTCAACTCGCCAAGCTAAATTAGTGAATTAGCAAAGAAAGTTTTAAAAAGTATCATTTGGTCATCGCACCTAATTCACCCCCCCTCTTGGGTGACCTTCAATTACTGCTTGATTTATTTGAATTCAGTCATGTTCATTTACTACTCTATTTCCTTATTATTTTATGGTGGCTGAGTACTCTCACCTGGTGACTTTACGCTAGTTGGTTTACTCCTACCTGGTGTCTTTACGGTGTTGAGATCACTCCTCGCCTAGTGTTTATTCGTTGCGGGGGCATAGGATCCACTAATCCATAGCATATGTCTAGGCATGCGCCAGTGAATATGCTACCCTGGTATGGTAGACATGTGTGTGTTGGACTAAGTGGTTAGTCACTCTAAGGAGATTATTGGACTAAGTGGTTAGTCACTCTAACTCCGACCGGGATTTTGATGGAAACAAACAAGGTGAAAATATACTAATAAGTTTATCAAGTGTATTTTAGTTTCGTCAAAGGTTGCAAAACATCACAATCACAAGTATTCGAGTATTCAAGCCATTCAAGTTCAAGACTCGGCATACATAAAGGAATGAAGACGAAAGATCAAGAACATGAGATGTAACATTAATGTAAGGCATTCAAGCTCATATTAAGCAAGCCTATTGCATTACTTCATGAACATCGAGCTTTTCAAATGAATTTTCAAATGTAAATTGATTACTTGAAGTTTTTAAGTGAAACTTAAAACTTGACTTGGTCTAGAAGTTTAAACAATATCAAACTATGATTTTATGCTCACATCGCATTTTGAAAATCATTGTTGAAGTTTTCAAAAAAGAAAAACTTGTTTTTGAAATGAAATGTTTTTGAAAAAAAACTGCATATTTACAGAAAAGTCCCTCACAAGTTTTGAAACCGAGATTTTCCATTTTCAGGATTTGTGAAAATATCCGGACCACCAAAAATAGGCAATGTGACCCATAACAAACATGTATGACATGTTATATGAGGGTTGGTTGGGTCTCGGACGTGTTAAAGGGTCGCTAACTAAACGGACGAAATATTTATTTTGAGGTCCCTGCAGTTAGCGCGCTATGTGCAGAGTTAGCGCGCTATTAGCGCACTAATTGCATTCCTGACAGGTTTTTTATAAAGCTGAAAAATTCACTTTAATTTGAATTTTTGATGGAATCTCAACCCTTGGATCCTCTAGAACGGTCATAAACTGGTCTATAAATATATAGAACACCCTCCAACACACAAGCACAAAAATTGAGTTTTGAAAATAAAGAAAAATACAAGTGCTCAAATTTTTCAAGAGGAGGAGCTTGGAGTTTTCAAGTCATACTTTGAAGCTGTTCATTCAACATCAAAACCAGCACTCTTGAGGCATTCTAAGGAGTACTACAGCCTCTCCAAAACTGATTTTCAAGTCATCTTTTTGGAGTTGTAAGAAAGTCCTAATTTCCTAGCTTTTCTTATGCTTAAAGTATGTATTCTTATGTGATTGATTTGGAAAATTACTTGTGTTATTAAACACACTTGTCTTGGATTTTACACTTAAACTTGATTTATTAAACCCTAGGACTGATTTGAATAAGAGTTTGCACTTAAACTTAATTTTGATCAAACTTCTTGTTCATTGCATTTGAAACCAGATTTGTTCTTATCAACTTATTTGAAACGGTTTCATATTTGAGTTTTGCATAAAATTAGTTATCTATTTGCATTTCTCAATTGTTTTCATACTTGCATGCATTAAAGTGGTTAGGCTCTAGGAGGCTTACTTGTATTTGAACTTGGTGCATTCATTGTATTATTTAAATCTATTGTAAGACTTAGTTGGATCTAAGTCGAGAGGGAAGACCTAGTTGAGGCTAGGCATAAATCCTAGTTGCGACTAGATGGGAAAATAACCTTGGTGGGTCTATGTGGGAAAATCCTAGTTGCGGCTAGGTGGTTGTAGAAGACCATAATGCGATAAGGCATCGTGTAAAAGATCTAGTTGAGGCTAGGCATTCACTAGGCTAGTTGGCTTAGAGTGTAACACTTATTGATAATATAAGTGCGGTTGAAAATCCTAACCGGGGATGTTAGGTAATGGATGTAGATCGGTTAGATCGAACCACTATATATCGTGTGTCTTATTTCCATCTCTTCTACCCCATTCACATGCATAGCATAGATATTTATTGTTGGTGTATGCATTATCATTGTTATTTACGCATAAAGTTTTAAAAATGTGATAACTACTCGGTAACCCAATTCACCCCGTTCTTGGGTGACTTTCAGTGTGGGTGCGTCGTGAATGTATGCCAGTCACTTAGAGGGTTTAGGGTCACCCGTTAGAGGTATCCTCACGGGCCGTGCCTGGTGGATATCCCGAAGTATGGCTTGGTCTGACTTTGACTATGCACGCACTTTGCTTCATTGCTATAATTATGCATGCGATAATCTTCCACAGTTGTCTGTATTCTTTTGTTCCGCATATTTATTTATAGTATTTTAAATTGCAGTAGTTTATTTACGTATTTACTTAGTGAATTTTTTTGGGATTACTTACTCTGGACTCGTCATCTGCCTTTTGTGATGGCTTGAGTGCAGATCCTAGTACGAGCTGAGGGAAAGGCAAGCTTGAGGACTACATTGATTGACTGCATTTGCCTTACCATACGTTTGTTTTTATTTCCTTATTTTATGCTGGGTTTTGGGTATTGAGAGATAGTTATGACTTGTATATAACTTGTAAGTTATATTTTTAATATTTTGAGGATCTCAGTTGATATGTATATGATGTATATTTTGATATGGTTTCCACTTTAGATAATATGCTCATAAAACACCTTGATGATTTTTTTTAATTATCCGTTGCGTACTTTGTGGTTAAATGATAATAAAGAATCCAAAGCTAACTTGAATCAATAATTATTAATACATAACTTAAAGTTGGCAAGAATTTGATTATATTGGGTTTACGAGTGGCCGTGGGACACAGCTAGATGATGAGTTCGAAGGTTTGTGGGCCTGCGGTGCACGCCGCAGCTGCTGATAGATTGGAGGCCACTACATTTGGTATCAGAGCCTACGTTTATGAAACCTTAGGCTTGATTTGGAGATTTAATAAGAGCATAAAAATTTAATAAATCTAGATTTAGAAACCAAAGTGAATGACCAAAACCTTAGTTGGGAAGTAATGTGAGATGGGTAGAATCAGGAATATATATGTATGTTTTGATTGTAGAATAAATATTATACGTGAACATATTGAGTCTGATCCAATGCATATTAATTATGCAGTTTACGATGGACGAACAGACTCCTACTACTACTCCGACGACTACTCAACAGGAGGTTGGAGAGACTACTGACTCGACCATTGGAGAGGTAGTTGATTTGCGATCTATGGCCAGGTAGCAGTTTGGTGGACAACCTACACTGACATACATTCCGAGCTGTCTACTTGGGCAGAGTTTCGACTATTGTTCCTTGACGAGTATATCCCCATTGAGGTACAGTTAAGACTTAGAGAGGAGTTTCTTGCACTAAGACAGGGTACCATGTTAGTATCATAGTACATGGAGAGATTCGGGTATCTTATGATGTATGCCATAGATGTAGCAAACACCGAGAGACTCCAGATTTACTACTTCATTAGGGGATTGGATGAGAGGATTCGTGGTGTGATTATGGCAAGTAGAGCTGAGACTTTACAGGCTATATATAATAGGGCTTTAGCTAGCAAAACATACTTACAACATAGAGGTGAGTTAATGGATAGGCCTGGGTAGAGTTCTCGGTCTGATCAGAGATCAAAGAGACATAGAGATAAGTCTGATAGACAGAGACAGGATCAGCAGGGTCGACAGAGAGATTGGTAGGATCAGGCTTGACAAGATAAGCGTCCCGAGCAGTAGAGAGGAGATGAGAGGCAGGTGGTGTATGTTGCTACACTTGCACTTGTTGAGTAGCCATGGCAGCGTGTTCGAGATGGAGGAGACCGTAGTAGGGTATAGAGAGGTCAGAGCCGTGATAGAGCTCAGGTTCAGACAGTGTCACAGTCTGGTTGGCAGGAAAGATGACGATGTTTTAGATGTCATCAGGTCGGACATGTGCATGTTGATTGTTCGATGGCACCTTCATCATCACGACCATAGATTGAACCAGCTAGGGAGAGAGTCCATGCATGTATTGCTTGATCGAGGTGCGAGGGTATGTTATTTATTTGCAATGTTTCCATGCATGTATTGCTTGATTCGGTAGTACTTTATCTTTCATTGCGGGACGTGTGGTCGGACAGTTAGGGTTACAGGCTGAGACTTTAGACCCACATCTTATCCTCAGTACGACTGCTAAGGATAAGATTTACCCTAATCGGATATGCCGAAATTGTGTAGTAGAGGTGGAGAGACACCAGTTACCAGCTGACTTACGTGTTCTTGAGTACGTAGAGTTTGACGCGCTATTGGGTATGGATTGATTAGCAACATATCGTGCACATGTTGATTGCTTCAATAAGACAGTAGTATTTGATATTGAGGGCATTCCAGTATTTACTTTTGTCAGTACGGCGTTAGACTTACCGATTACCAGAGGTTGACTGGATACAACTCAGGAGATGGAGGCATTTTTTGCAGTAGTTGAGCCAGAACTGAAATCGGAGGTTAGAGTGGAGGATGTTACAGTAGTGTGTGAGTTCCCTGAGGTGTTCCCGATGATTTACCAGGTTTACCACCTCCAAGAGCAGTTGAGTTCATTATTGAGTTGATTCTGGGGACGCAACCGATCTATAGCTAACCGTACAGGATGTCTGTATCTGAACACAAAGAGTTGAGGTCCCAATTGTAGGAGTTACTGCAGAAGGGTTTCATTCATCCCTGTATGTCTCCTTGGGGCGCACCAGTTCTTTTTTTAAGAAGAATGATGGTTCTATAAGGATGTGTGTAGACTACAGAAAGTTGAATCAGGTGACGATTCGAAATCGTTATCCACTTCCTAGGATCGATGATTTATTCGATCAGTTGGCGGGTGCTAAGTTTTTCTCAAATATTGATTTACAATCTGGTTATCATCAATTGAGGATTCAGGAAAGTGATATCGAGAAGACAGCTTTTAGCATGCGCTATGGATTGTTTGAGTTCATATTCATGTCATTTGTGGTGACTAATGCACTGGCTATCTTTATGGATTTGATGCACCGAGTATTGAGGCCATTTTTGGATTGTTATGTGATTGTATTCATCGATGATATCTTGATATACAGTAAGACTCGTATGGAGCACGAAAGACACCTCAAAGATGTTTTGATGACATTGAGGGAGCACCGATTGTACGCTAAGTTTAGTAAGTGTTTTTTCTGGCTGAGTGAGGTGAAGTTTCCCAAAAATTTCATCAATAGTCAAGGGATATTTGTTAATGGAGACAAGATTCAAGCGATTATTGATTGGAGGACACTTAAGTTGGTTTTTGACATTCGTAGTTTCTTGGGACTTACGGCAATTACTAGTGGTTTGTACAGAATTTTTCTTTGATTGTAGCATCGATGAAGAGGTTGACCAAGAAGGATGTCAGGTTTGAGTGGTCTGAGGAGTGTGAGGAAGCATTTTGGGAATTGAAGAGGAAGTTAACTTCTACGCTGATGTTAGCTTTACCTGTGGTGGGGAGAGGCTTCTCGGTCTACACGGATGTTTACGGTACTGGGTTGGGATGCATATTGATGCAGGATGGACACCAGTTGCTTACTTATCGAGGCGATTAAGACCCTACGAGGGGATTTATTTAGTGCATGACTTGGAGCAAGCAGCATTTGTGTTTGCACTGAAGGCTTGGAGGCATTATCTCTAAAGGGAACGGTTCATGTTATATGCAGATCACCAGAGCTTGAGGTATTTATTCACTCAGAGGGATATGAACATGCAACAAAAACGGTGGTTCGAATTACCGAAGAACTATGACTTCGCAATTGAGTACCATCTTGGGAAGGCGAATGTTGTTGCTAAAGCGTTGAGCCGGAGCGATGTAAAGAGTCAGACTGTGCTACGATGGATGACACATGAGTATGGATTGTTGGAGGCTGCGACGGTGTTGTGTTTGTCTGATGCTCTTGTTGATGTTCATATCTCTTGTTATATGTGTGTTCCTGTTGTGTCGTTAGAGAGGATTATTGAGTGGCAAAGGGCTGACGAACATTTTGCTCACTTCAGTCATCTCGCTCAGGATTCGGATTGCACAAATTGGTCTAGTGGTTTAGACGAGTGCTTAAGACACAAGGGCAGGTTATGGATACCTGAGGTGCAGGAAATACGTGATAGCATTCTTGAGGACGCACACCGTTCGCGATATACAGTTCATCCTAGCAGGACCAAGATGTATAATGATTTACAACATTTGTTCTGGTGACCAGGGATGAAGGCTGATGTGGGTGCATATGTTAGGGCTTTACATATATGTCAGCAGGTTAAGGCTAAGCACAGGAGACCAGCTGGATTGTTGCAGCTGCTGCCAATTCCAAATGGAAATGGAAGCACGTTACAATGGATTTTGTCAGTGGTTTGCCACGGAATGTCAAGCTTCACGATGTTATTTGGGTTGTTATTGACAGATTGAAAAAGTCTGCACACTTCATCCCTATATCGATGAAGTATTCATTTCCTTAGCTGAGTATTATTTTTGAGCAAAAGATCGTTAAGCTTCAGGAAGTGCAAATATCTATTATGTCTGATAGAGATCCCAGGTTGACTTCGAAGTTATAGGAGAGCATGCAAGAGAAGTTTGGCGCTAGACTCCAGTTCAGTATGGCTTATCATCTTCAGACAGACGGTCAGTAAGAAAGATTGATACATATATTGCAGGATATGCTCAGAGCATGTATTTTGCAGTTTGGAGGTGCTTGGGAAGAGTATTTGCCGTTGTGCAAGTTTGCGTACAACAACAACTATCAGGCGAGTATTGGCATGCCACCATTTGATGCTTTGTATGGTAGACCCTACAGGTCACCAGCTTATTGGGCAGCACCTGAGGATGTGGCAGTGATTGGGCCTAGAGTTGTTGTTGATCACACTGAGAATATTCGTCAGATTAGATTGAGATTGCAAGCAGAGGCAGAAGAAGTATGCTGATAGGTATTTTGAGGGTTTGAGTTATGCTGTTGATGACTTGGTGTACCTAAAGGTTTCACCCTAGAAAGGTCATAAGAGGTTTGGGATCAAGGGGAAACTAGCACCAAGATATATTGGACTGTTCAGAGTCATGGTACGCATCGGAACAGTGGCGTACAGGTTGGAGTTGCCATTAGAATTAGTGGGGATTCACCTAGTGTTTCATGTATCTATGTTGAGGCTAGCTAGATCGGGACCGAGGCCGATGGGTGACATCACACAGATTAAGGTTCGTCATGATGTTTCGTATGAGGAGCAGTTAGTAGAGGATATGGATAGTAGGATACAGGCTCTATGAAATATGGAGATCCCGAAGGTATTGGTACGATGGCAGCACCACGGGACTGAGGGACTCACCTGCGAGCTTGAGTCGACTATGAGATGGAGATATCCTCAGTTATTTATTGGTGAGTATTTAGTATAACTTAAATTTCGGGATGAAATTTCAAACTAGTTGGGAAGAACTGTAACGGCCCAATTAGGTAAATAGTTATTTTATGACATCAATGTAGACGTGGACGTCAACGGGGACATTCGTGGGTACCACAACGAGGTTGGAGCATGCCCAAATTAGGTAAATAGTTGTTTTATGTGTTGATTTGACTAATTTGCCATGTTTATGATAAAATAGGTTAAACGACATCGCGATGTTTGTAATTATATTTTAATTGAGATGCGAGATTGTACGTGGAGTATTCGCATCGATATGCATGTCAATGCGGGTATCGGGTAGACTAAAAGACGAAATTTTAAGTTGTGGAAAATATTACACACATTAAATGAATTAAATGTGATAAAATAGTAAATTGGTTGGCACCTAGTAACACGCGGGGTCGTGGTCGACACGCGTGGGTGGTACGGTAGTGTGCACGCCCGAGTATGCTCGTTGGCGCGCACGACGAAATTGTAGGTGCAAAAATATAGGCAAATATATATATATTTTATATATATATATGTAATTTAAAATATATATTTATATATAAATATATATATTAAAAATCAGAAAATAAATAAATAATTGTGAAATGACCAAAAAGGGCATTTGATTGTCAAGGAAGAGGATGAAAACATAAGGGTATTTTGGTCATTTCACCCTAAAATGTTGATAAACACTACTGACACCCCATTTTTCTCTCCATTTCGATTGAAATCAAGAGACCGAGGGAGAGAAGAGGAGAAGGAGAAGAGAACGAGAAACTGAGGAGGAGAGAACGAGAGCACGACGACGTCGAGTGAGTGTTGTGTTGTTGTTGATGTTGTTGCACGTTGTTGTTGTATTTTGGTGTGGTGATTCGGTGGTGGAAGTGGGGTGAAATTCAAGAGCTCAGACGAACTGCAAGCAGTTCGTCTGGGAAGGGAGACGACGCCCATGTCTACCCTCCCTCCCAATTCCATTATGACAAAAAAAATTTTTTGAACCAAAGACCTGGTTGGGTCGGGTCAGACCCAGTTCTGGGGACCTACCCATATTAAATAAATAAAATTTTTTATTATTTTATTTAAATAAATTAAAAACAATTTTAAATAAAATAAAATACAGAAAAATAGAGAAAAATATCTAAAAATTACGAAAAATTTCAGAAAAATCCAGAAAATATGAGAAATTAGAAAAAGGGTTCATAAAATGAATTTTGAGATTTTCTCAAGATTTTGGTGAGATGTTGTCAGGGTTTTTACCTTGTAAAACATAAAAATTGACATAATATATCAAATTGAAGCTAAATCCATGACAAATAATCTTAGGTACATTTGGGTGATAATTTTGATTGTCGGGTATTCATTGGAGTTGGATCGTGGTTTATTTTACGGGACGAGGAGTGAGGTTTAAGTTGTGTAGTAACCCAACTGAAATTCACTTTAGTAATTAGTGCTTAATTTATTTGAATTCAGTCCCTACCTGATGTTTATTCGTTGCGGGGGCATAGGGTCCATTAAGCCATAGCATATGTCTAGGCATGTGCCGGTGAATATGCTACTCGTGTATGATAGGCATGTGTGGGTGCACCGTGAATGTACGCTGGTCACCTAGAGGGTTTAGAGTCACCTGTTAGAGGTATCCTTACGGGTCATGCCTGGTGGATAGCCCGAAGTATGGCTTAGTCTGACTTTGATTGTGTATGCACTTTGCTTCACTGCTATATTTATGCATGCGATGATCTTCCACAGTTGCTTGTATTCTTTTGTTCCGCATGTTTATTTATAGTATTTTAAATTCCAGCAGTTTATTTACGTATTTACTTGGTGAATTTTCTTGGGATTACTCACTCTGGACTCGTCATTTGCCTTTTGGGATGGCTTTAGTGCAGATCCTAGTACAAGCCGAGGGAAGAGCAAGCTTGAGGACTACATTAATTGACTGCATTTGCCCTACTCATACATTTGTTTTTATTTCCCTATTTTGTGTTGGGTTTTGGGTATTGAGAGATAGTTATGACTTGTATATAACTTGTAGGTTATATTTTTGATATTTTGAAGATCTCAATTGATATGTATATGATGTATATTTTGAGATGGTTACCACCTTAGGTAATATGCTCATAAAACACCTTGATAATTTTTTTTAATTATCTATTGCGTACTTTGAAGTAAAATGATAATAAAAAATCCAAAGCTAACTTAAATCAATAATTATTAATACATAACTTAAAGTTAGCAAGAATTTGATTATATTGAGTTTACGAGTGGTCGTGGGACACAGCTAAATGATGAGTTGGAAGGGTTGTGGCCCGCGATGCATGCCGTAGCTGTCGATGGTTTGGAGGCCACTACAGGAGCACTACTTGTAGGCTTTAGAACACTAACTTCATGTTCCAAATGCAAGCTCTCAAAAGATCTAAGTGAGTGTGTGAAGAAAATTGACAAATTTTAGAGCAAACTTGAATTTTGGAGAGTATGTGAATAAATGTGGTACGTTTTGTATTCTTAGTGGTTTTGGCACTTGGTCAAACCACTTATATGCTCATATGATTGTTGTTGGTGATCCAATGGTCCTAAATGATCCCCAAATTCAAATAAAATGTGTAGATCAAAGCTTTAAAAAACTATCAAAATACTGCATAATGCACTGGGTAGGTGTTTAGCGTGCTGGGCAGAAGTTAAAAAAATTTTGCCCGTTTATTGAACAACGCGCTGGGTAATCTGTCCAGTGCGTAGGGTGCAGGGGCCTGAAAATAATTAATTTACTGGTTATTTGAAACAACCCTCTAGGAACCCTACGACTCCACTAAAGCTCTGAAATCACTTTATACATGTTTAGTAGGGTCCATAAAACTTGTCTAGACATCCCGGATGATTTCATAAACCTCAAAACTAAAAAATCCCGATTTCATGAAAACATAGGGGTTTTCTACAAATATTTTTGATGTCAATCCAAAAGCTGCCTAAACACATATCAGTGCACTCAAAATTAATTCTAACAGTTCATACACCTCAAATACAAGTCATAAAATATGTTTGCAAGATTTATAAACATTTTAAAATCTGTAAAATTGAAATCACAAAGTTCATGATTTTAAGTTCTTTAAAAATTGAAAAACATGAAATTCATGATTCTAAGATCTTTGGCTTGTAAGAAGGGGTTTATATACCTTACATGACTTGTACAACTTGTAGTATAGGCTTTTCGGTCCTTGTGTCCTTGTATGTGCCAAATCTTGAACTTATTCAGCTTCATTTTGACGAGTAGACTTGAACTTAATGTTCCTAACAAGGTGTAATATTTTGAAATACTAAACAAACTTGTTAGAACTATTTCACATTGTTTGTTGCCATCAAAATCTCTGGTGGAGAGTATATCAAAGACACTTGGTCCAACATCATTTACTTTGTTCATTGCCATAAAACAAAGGATAGCCTTCTCATTTTCCGCCTCACAGTTAGAGCTAGATGATAATGATGATGATGAGTCATATCGCTTGCTTCTCTTCATGTATTTACATTCTAGCATCATATGTTCCGGTTTGTGACACTTGTAGCTAATCATCTTACATAATTTGCTTGCTTTGTTTTCACATTTGTACTTCTTCTTGAACTTGTCTCATTTGTATGTAACCTTTTTTAGCTTTCTTGATAACATGACTACTTCTTTTTCAATGTCATTGTTCCTAAAAGAACTCACATCATCTTCAGTCGGTGGACTAGTAGCTTTCAAGGCAAGCTCATTCTTTGACTCTTGCATGGACATTCCACCAAATGTTTCCAATCTAGTATGACCCTTTAGCTCAAATTCATGAACCGTCAACTCTACACATAATGCATCAAATGCAGTCTCCAAGGTTTTATGCCGATTGAATAGCATTATTCTTCGTATCCCATTCCTTAGACAAGCCTCTAAGGAACTTGTACTGCCAGTTTTCTTGATCATAGTGTTTGCCAAGGTTTTTGATCTCATTCAAAAGCTTTGTGAACCTTGTGATGGTTGTGGCTATGTCTTCAAGCGGCACAACTCAAAAAGTTTCATAATGTTCTTCAATTATCCTTAACATAGTTTTCTTGAAAAGTTGTGTCCGTTCATAATGCACTTCAAGCTTTTCCTACAACTCCTTAGCCATCTCATATGTACTAATCCACTTGAACTCATTTTCACTTAGTGCATAAAACAAGTGATTCTTTGCTTGATCATTAGATAGCTCAAGTCTTGTCACACGCGGGAGTGTAGTCTTTTCTAGCCTTGTTTGGTGGAGTGTAGCCATCCATGATAGAAGCCTACAAATATCTACCTTGTGCTCTAACGTAGAACTTTATTCAAAATTTCCAATGAGCATAGTTGGTTCCATCAAAGTAGGGATGCCTAATGGACTACTTGCCTTAAGGTGAGCGCAATCTAATATTTGTATCCTTGCAAGAAAACACTCAAAGATACATTAGTAACACTTTGAACAATAACCCGTTTTAATACCAATTGAAGGTCACCCAAGAGGGGTGAATCGGGTGTATCGAGAGGCTATTGCCTTTTAAAACTTTATACTAAATAAAAATAATAGCATACACACAGCAACAACAAATATCTAAGCAATGCAATCAAGAAGGGGGTAGAATTGATGAAAATGAGACACACAATATATAGTGGTTCGATCCAACCGATCTACATTTACTACCTAACCTCGCGATTAAGATTTTCAACCCCCACTTATATTATTAATAATTGAATGTCACTGAGCCCACAAACTTAGTGAATGCCTAGCCATAACTAGGTCTTTTACAAGATGCTTTACTGCAATAAGGGCTTACACAACCACCAAGCCTCAACTAAGATTTTCCCCCACCTAGCCGCAACTAGAATTTTCCCTCGACCTAGCCTAACTAGGTCTTCCCTTTCGACTTAGATCCCATTAAGTCTTACAATCAAAATCCTTTGCAAATATAATAAAAGTTTTACCTTACAAAGAAAAGTGGCAATACGTCTAATCCTATACATGTAAGTATGAATTCCCACTAAGATGTCAATAAAATCAGAAAGTATACACAATAGTTAGTCAAGAAACCAACAAAATAATATCGATGAAAAAATGCACAATTTCATGTCAAATGAACAAATGGTTTTGTAAAAAAGCAAGATTAAGAGCAACAACTTGTTCAAATATGTCTTAGGCTCAAAAAGATCAAGTTTAAATTTAAAACCCAAGACAAAATTGTTTAACACCACAAATGATTTCTAAATAATACTCCAAACAGAAAATATAGATTAATCACAGAAGAGTAGGAAATCAAGAAATCTTATAACCCCAAGTGCGAAATCCAAAAATTAGTTTTAGAGTGCAAGTTGTAAGCCTTACAACATCTCTCTAATGTCGCCTTGACCATTGAATCGATAGCTCTGAGAATCACCAAGTGTATGTGATAAAAAATCTAGTACAAATGTGTATAAAAAAGTTGGATTTTTGAAAGTGTAGGAGCTTGAGTTGTAGCTTCGGTGTTCTTGGGTGTTTGGGTATGTGGTCAAACCCTTTTTGTACCATATGACCGTTACATATGACCCAAGGGCCAAAATTATCCTCAAATTCAAATTAAAGGTGTGGATCAACACTTTAAAAAACCTGTCAGATTACTGCACAATGCGATGGGTAAAATATCTATAGCACTAGGTAAAATTTAAAAATCTAGTTTACTACTCAGCGCGTTGGGCATGAAAACAATTAATTTTCTTGTTTTGTAAAATGACCATACGACTATATTAAACCTCTAAAACCACTTTATACATGTTTAGTAGCGGCCATAAAACGTGTGTAGATATCCTGAATGATTTCACAAACACCGGAAATAGAAAATCTCGATTTTAAGAAAAACATAGGGCTTTTCTTCAAAAACTTATAATGTCAATCCAAAAGCTGTCTAAACACATATCGGTGCATTCAAAAATGATTTCGACAGTTTGTATACCTCAAATACATGTTATAAAACATGTTTGCATGATTTAAATCATTTTGATACTCATGAAATTGAAAATCATAAAATTCATGACTTAAAGTGTGACGACTCCAATGTTCCCATGCAATTGGGTATGCCTGACCTAGACTCATGCAAGCCCCAAGTCAAATCTTGGCAAATCAGACGATCCTAGTCAGCCTCCGTTCATTTAATTATACACTTTATGAAACAGTTATTGCAAGTTATACGCAATGAAAAGTAAATAAACTAACAATATGGGAAATAACTTAGTCAAAGGGAAATCTGGAATCTATTAATGTGGAAAACCCCGTAAATGGGAAATATTCATGTACAATCAATGAAAAATCAAGTAGAGCCAAGTATATGATATCCAACAACTTAATCCTAAGTTCAACTACAAAACATGATAATAAGAAACATCATACAAGCAAAAACAACATAAACCTACTCTAAGTCTGCAAATCTAGCCACTAATCCTCACAAGAGGTCACCTAGGCAGGGCCTTTTGTCCTTGCTGCACTCCACTCTATTTGCACCCATCATCACAAACTAGACGGTGAGTAACTTGAGAGAAAATGAAAGTAGTGCCAAAAGAATATAACAATAAACCAAGATTTAACGATAAAATAGTCCAAATATCATGCGGTAATTGAAAGAGATAGACAATTAAACAAGTAAAGGAGCATGATAAGCAGACTGATAAATAACAACGAAAACATGCATGTTCTAAGAATCAAAAGAGGCCCATAAGAAGTCTAATTTCATAGCATACAGCAAAGATCTCGCAAGCTCTCCCCAGGCAATGTCGCAACACTAGCGCAACATGAAATTGAGAGGCATTGGAACACCTCTCGAATCCAACACCTAAGTACACACAACACTAGAGGTGGTTAGTACCCCTGCAGGAGGTACTCGCCTTGTCCCAGCTAGTGCGGGCCACATGATACCTTCCCGACATACTCAAGCCAAAAACACACAAATAGAATAGAATGCCTAGCATGAGATCAATTCAACAATAGCAATCAATAGAGGATATATGAATCACATGAAATTTCCTTACTAGCCTTCTAACATATACACATACAAAACACATGTGTACTTACCTGTCTAATCGCAACACGATACCACTCCTGCGACTCTAACACATTCCCACTAGTTCCCGACTATATGACAAAGGTTTGGACCACAATGGATAAGGTTTATGGTCAATAAACACTCCTAGATAAACCCTTATAGTTTCCCTAATTTTTATAAATTTTCACAAAATTTCTGGTTTGTACATTGCTTGAGACGCCGTGGGTGGCGCCATCTAGAAAGACGCCCCCACAGCGCCTAGACGGTGTCAAAATCCTTTCTTTGGTTGACACGTCATCAGGGACGTCGCCAGGCCTTAAAAGACATGGCGTCCTCACGGCGTCTAGGAAAATTTCAAGTTCTAGACGTTTTGGACAACACGCCGTAAGAGACGTTGTATGAAGTTTCTTCTTAACGACGTTTCGGCGATGGAATATCAAACATACTATTCATGTTACTCTGTGGTGATGCAGCCGTGTTCAAATCACTCACGACGTTGTGCAGATCCCTTCTGGTGTTCACGTACGCGAGGGACACCGCTAGCATAGTGAACTGTGCAACGTCACTCGCGACATATATTGACTGGTTTTTTCTGGGTTTCGCTCATGTGGAGGATGCCGCCACACCATAGTGTAAAGTTCAAAATCAGTTTTCTAGCATTTACATAACATCAAATCGAAAATCCACTCTTAGTGATCATCCCAAACATGTTTATAGACTCAAAATCATCCAAAATTGGCTTTAGATCATAGTTAAACTTTGATAATGTCCAGGAATTATAGATATCCCTAATTAAATTGAAAAACCAAACAACAATAATGAAACCCAACATCCATCAATAGCATCGGCTCAACGTCGTGTGTTGATCACTATGGGAGTTGCCGAGACGCTGGTGGGACACCAGGAACATCTCCTACAAGCCACCCTTGGTCATCGCGATGAATTTAAAGCTTGAATGAATAACCCAAATATAAAAGAAAAACAAAACAAAAATAGAGAGGAAAGATAAGTGAGCAAGGTTCTTACCTAGGTTCCACCGAGAAGTTGAGACTTCCGGCGAGGATTCTAACCATCCAACACTACCCCTGTGGTGGCTTGCTCTTTAAGCAAGGAGATGGGAAGAGGAGGAGAGGACAGGAAAGAGAAAAGAAAGAGATAAATGAGGGAAAAGTGATGAGAGGAGCCTTATATAGGACACCTTTTTGATCAACCTACACATACTTATGTCTAGGTAGATCCTAGACTCTTTCTTTTAAGCTGTCCAACACTCCTAACTCCACTTGTTGTCCCCCTTAGGTGACTCGGGTGTCACTTAACTATTCAGCTCCCATGTTGATCCTGCGCTCTTCGGCCCATATCGCACCGTAACACAATCGTAATGTGCCCGTTGTCAGGTCTACGTTTTGACTCAAATAAAATATTATTTTTATTATTCAAAAATCCATTTATCTAGGTTTTTCTATGTTTTAATTCCCCGTTTACCTAGGCGAAGCCTCACTCAGATTAAACAATCGCCCAAATAGCTCAAGACTCATATTAGACTACAATACTAAGACAAACATCACAGAAATATAAAATTACCTCGGTGTCGACTCTCGAAGTTTGAAATACCATGAAGTATCACATAGTCGGGTCACGGTCCTGACAAGTGTAACACAAGTCGGGTTAAAGTTTTGATGGTTGTTACATTAAGGTCCTTAAAAATAGAAATTCATGGAATGCATGATTCGAATGCATTTGGCTTGTAGGAATGAAACTTATATACCTGACAAAAGTTGTACAAATGATTGCCTTGGCTTTACAGTCCTTGTTTCCTTGTATGAGCCGAGTCTTAAGCTTGTTGGGCTTCATGTTGTGACTTTGACTTGAACTTGTACAAACTTCAACTTTCCTTTTGAACTTGTGATTCCTAACATAGCTTGATGTTCTGAAACACTTGACAAACTTGTTAGTATCATTTTGCATTGTTTGTTGACATCAAAATTCTGAGTTGAGTGTAAGTGATGAAATACTTAGTCAAATAGTTGTTTGTTAGCAGTTATAGGTTGAGACTTCAACACTATGTTGAAAACCACGGAGAGGATGCATGATAGCTAGATCATGTATACCTGCAGTTGTGAGTTGGGAGTAACATAGATGGAGACACCTATTTGGAAGCAATAATGACAAGTAGGAGGAACTACAGGAGATTAAAGTAGGTAAGCTTAAAATGATTTTTGAGAAGATCGTAAGCACCTAGAAGGCAACAAAAGATACATGACGAATAAAAAACAAAGATGCAAAGAGTGTTGAGATGTTTTGGAACTACAAGCAAGCGAAGACCAAAATACGTAGCTTCGGCCAAAGTACGAAAGTTGTCTCGCTATCACGACAACCCGAGTAACTCCATTGAAATTTTATGAATCATGCTCGGAGAGTGAGGTCGATGGGGCCCACACCGCTACCTTATCTAGATAAGGAACAAATCAATAGTATAAACAAAAATGTAGCCTACAACTATACCTGAGGAAATCATACACCCTAGAATCACCAAGATTTGGGTGGACCCTAAATAAGATGAATAACTAGAACTGGAAAGAGAGAAACAAATGTTTTTTGTAGAACATTATAAGTCCTAGGGAAGATGTTTATCGTTGAACACATTACTATTAGGAAAGGGATAGGCAACACAATAGAGCAACAAAAGAGACATGTAAATTACGGACCTAAAGGTTCGAGGACCCATGATTTTCAAAGGAGTCGAGAATGGAAAGAAAGAAACAAATTAACACTAATGGAGGAGTGATTAATCTCTGTAGTCATAGTAGTGTCATTGAATCGTATTTTCATTATCTAGTTAGAGACATGTGTTTTGTAAAGCACTATTGAAATACCATGGTTGTGGTGGTATAGATACGGGCATAATTAGTAATGGCACGACTAGAACAATTGGTGTTATAGGCCTGATAATGAGCACGAACAGTGTTGACTATGTTCGTAGACATGACTCACTTTCAGGCAAGATTGAGTAACAACTAGACAATAGGAAGGCTATTAGGTGATGGACCAGTAGAGCAGTCATGTAATGAGCATAAATTCAAACTTGTTCCAAGTACCATTTTAGGTTAGGCGTGGGTCCACTTACCGTGATACTTGTGTTAAATTCTCGATCGTCGACACTGAGGTATGTTATTTTTGTTCGGTGTTTGTAGTATTTGTTATTTACCCGAATGCAATTTCCAATGTTCCAAACGTTCAAGGACGTTTCTGTGGGAGCGTTGGTGTGGAGAAACAAGTTCGATTTAGAGAAACGTGTGATACAGGCGCCGGGGTGAACGATTGTCGGGTATTTAGTTGTCTGGGGAAAAATTGTATTAAAACATTGACAAAATACATTAAAATATAATAATTAAATGATAGGTGATGTGTCTAGTACGTTGGTAGGTTCAGGAGCACACGACGGTGTGAGTCGTGATGCTATGTTGAGTTAGTGTGCATGGGAGGAAGTCCCTAAATGTGTCACAAGTTTGAGTCAACTAGTGGAAAGGATGTGTCAGATGAGTGTTTACTTGAGTGGCTGGTGAGGAGGAGAGCTATATCATTGGCCTCAAGATATGAGCGAGAAATTTGATGAATAGGATATATATAAGTTTTTCTCTCTTCATTTCAATTTTTCATTTCCTTCATCGTCTCTCCCGTTAGAAACGAAAAGAGCTTGGGGTTCTCAACTGTTTTAAGCCCACAATGACATAAAGACTTGGTTGAAGACACAAATAGAGGTAAGATTTCGGTTCATCACAAGGTGTTCTATGTTTTGATGTATGTTTTATGGATTTTTGTCACGATAATTTCGGACACCACTTTGGAGTTTTGGTTTCCAAATGTTTTTAAGGTTTGTGTAAATAGTTTGATTGGGTTTTTGTCACAATATTTTTGGACACCACATTGCAGCACAACCATGCAGTTCTTTTGATTGTGGGAATCTAATTGGTATTTTTAGGGAGTTTTTGTGGATTTTTAAGTTAATTTCCATACCAGGGAATTTGTGTATGATTTGAATGGGTTTTGGGTGTAAATGGATATCCCGAGGACTTTGGGATAGGCTCAAAATGCAGTGACATGAGCCGGGGTATCAAAAAACCCCAGATTCATATTTAGAATTCAACACGTGAGGGATATCGTGAAGCCTGAAGGCCACGAACTTAGTCAAGACTATAGAACAGAGAAATTTTGAATTTCATGCTTTAAGTGACGCCGTGAAGCAATTCACCCCACAACATCACTCACGGTGTCTGAAACTGTGGGAATTTCCATTTTACACTTTAAGGGACGTCGCCAGGTATTTCAACCCATAACACCACTTGCGGTGTGACACTGTTCATCAGACTTAATTTTCATAAATTCTAGAAAACTTTGGAAATCTCTCAAGTAGCCAAATGGGTTTAAATATACCCAATACCCGAGTAATAGATCCAATTATGTAAATAAATTAATTATGTAAAATTGGATAAATTGGAAGGATAATTATTGAATTTTGTAGCCAATTGATGAACAAGGGATTATAGGATGTCAATAATCACACGGGGAATTGTAAGGGACGAATTTGAGTCGTATGTGTGCATAACAACTTCATATACTGGTAAGTAAGCTAGTGGAGAATTTTATAGTTATTTCTTTGAGCTTTAAATTGTTTTTATTGCTCTATTCCTATTTTAGATTTCTATTATGGATTGAGTGGTTCGAGGGCAAGGGAGTCAATATGATCATTGGGAGGATAGGTTATTTGAAGTAATATACAAGAGCCAGGAACTCAGGATGCACGATATGATTTGTGGTTCTATATGGGGTGGGAATTCGTTGCTAGATTGCAAGGAAGTTTTTATGTGAGTGGATTTTTGGATGGTGTGAGTGTACCACGTCCCAAACTTCGAGTCTTGTAGGTGTTTTTCTCGACTCAACAACTATTTGGTCGGGACAATTTGTGCCTCTTTGTTTGTTTTCTTAGACATGTTAATTGGCCTACACCGAGATTTATGTCAGATGTCCACAGTTTGCTTGGCTTGGTGAGATATTATAGATGTTTGTGAAAGACTTCTCGAAGATTGCGATTGCTATGATGCAATTGACAAAGAAGGACACACATTTTCAGTGAAATTATAGTTGTGAGCAGGCACTTTTGACATTGAAGGAACGTTTGACCATCGCGCCAGTTTTGATTTTGCCTGAGTTAGGGAAAGGTTTTGAGGTAAACATCGATGCTTCGAAGGTCAGTTTGGGCTGTGTATTGACGCATGACGGTATAGTGATTGCTTACGCATCCAGACAGATGAAGGTTCACGAAAAGAACTACCCTACGCATGACTTAGAGTAACCAACAGCGATCTTCGCACTAAAGATTTGGCGTCATTATCTCTACGGTAAGAGATTTGTATTATTCACTGACCATAAGTGTTTGAAGTATCTCTTCCCTTAGAAAGAACTGAATATGAGATAGAGAAGTTAACTTGAGTTCCTCAAGGATTATAATTTCTTTTGGAGTATCACTGAGAAAAGTCAATGTTGTTGCAGATGCATTGAAGCGCAAAGGGGTTGTCTCGAACGTTGTTACGTGCCACGTGACATAAGAATATGGTTTACTCGAGGCGTCCGAGATGTTGTATTCTATTGATATCCTGACCAGCACTAGTTTGTTGATTTGTGGGCAGATGAGGACTCAAACAGTCTCTATTCAAAGAGTACTTGATGGTCAGCGTGTGGATGAGCAGCACCAGAGGTTTTTTGAGTTTGCTCAGAGTCTAGATCATCTAAGTTGGAGTCAGTCGACAGACTCATGCCTGAGATTTAGACGATGATTGTGGACTCCATCATTGATTGATCTATATGATGAGATACTCTTTGAGGCACATCACTCATATTTTATGGTTCATCGGGCAGGACCAAGATGTATGCAGATGTGCATCGTCCTTTCTGGTGGCCAAGGATGAAGATCGATGTTTCTGATTATGTTCGAGGGTGTGAAATTTGTTAACGAGTTAAGGCTGAGCAATGCAGACCCGTTGGGTTTTTACAACCACTTCCCATTCCTTGGTGGAAATAAGAGCATATTGCCATGAATTTTGTCAGTGGGTTACCTCAATCTCAACGCTGACATGATAGCATCTTTGTGATTATGGACAGGTTGACAAAGTTTGTGCACTTTATATTGATCTCGACCATACATCAAGTGGATAGGTTGACGAGTTTATATGAGAAAGAGATTGCATGACTACACGGTGTTCCATTATCGATTGTGTCTAATAGAGAGCCACAATTTACTTCTCATATTTGGCAGAGCATGCATGCACAGTTTGGCACATGGTTGGATCTCATTACCACCTATCATCCACAAACCGATGGATAGTCAGGGCGACTGATTCAGATTCTTGAGGATATGTTGAGGATGTGTGTGCTAGAGTATGGTGGATTATGGGAGGAGTATCATTGCTTATGTGAGTTTGCCTATAAAAATAATTATCAGGCCAGTATTTGTATGGCACCATTAAGGCATTATACGGGAGGCCATGCAAATCTCTATCTTGTTGGGTAGAGCCCGAGGATGTGGCAGTGATTAGGCCTAAGAATTTTATGGATCACACAAAGAAGATGTGCCTAATCAGATTGAGATTAAAGGGTGAGAACGAGAGGCAACAAAAATATTACGACATGTATCAAGGTGACTTCGAATATCAGGTCGGGGACTATGTTTATTTGAAAATGTCTTCCATGAAGGGTCACAAGAGGTTTAAGATTAGAGGGATGCTTGCGCCGAGGTTTATTAGTCCATTCAGAGTTGGGAAGCAGATAGACAGAGTTGCTTATGAATTGGAGTTACCACTTTAGTTATCTGGGATCCATCTTGTATTTCATGTTTCGATACTTCGACTAGGTAAGTCGAAAGAGGGCAAATGGCCTATAGTGGACTTGATTCATATAGACTTGAGTGAGGACATCACTTGTAGCCAATAGCCTATTCAGATCTTGGACTGTAAAGTGAAGATTTTGAGGAAAAAGGAGGTCCAATTTGTCCTTGTCAAATGGTAGCACCACGAATACGAGGAGCTAACGTGGGAGCTTGAGTCTTACATGCACGAGTACTTTCCCTAGCTCTTTTGAGTTTAGTAAGTCATTCATTTAGTTTATTTCAAATTTCGAAGAAGAAATTCCAATTAGTTAAAAAGATTGTAATGACCCTAAAGTTAACTCGTAGCTCGTGTCATTTTAGGTTGAACTTTGGCTGACTTTAGCTTACTTGCCATGATACTTATGTCAAATTCTCGATCGTCGACACCGAGTATGTTATTTTTATTCGGTGTTTGTATTATTTATTATTTACCCGAATGTAAATTCCAATGTCCTAAACATGTGAGGATGTTTGTGTGGGAGCGTTGGTGTGGAGAAATTGGTTTGGTTCAGAGAAACATGTGATATGGGCGCCAAGGAGAACAGTTGTCAGGTATTTAGTTGTGTGGGAGACAAATTGTATTAAAACACTTACAAAATACATTAAAATATAATAATTAAATGATGAGTAACGTGTCTGGTACATTGGTAGGTCCGGGAGTACATGACAGTGTGAGTCGTGATGTAGTCCGGGTGCAAAAATGCCAAGACAACGGTGTTGAGTTATTATGCATGGGAAGAAGTCCCTAAGTGTGTCACAAGTTTGATTCAACTAGTGGGAAGGGTGTGTCAAATGTGTGTTGAGTGGAGAGGCTGGTCAGGAGGATAGCTATTGGATTGGCATCGTGTTACATGCGAGAATTTGATGAAAAGAATATATATAAATTTTCTCTCTTCATTTCGATTTTTCATTTCCTTCACCATCTCTCTCTCTCTCTCTCATTTGAAACGAAAAGAGCTTGGGGTTCTCAACTGTTTTAAGCTCGCAATGACGTCAAGACGTGACCAAACACATGAATAGAGGTAAGATTCCGACTCATCGTGAGGTGTTCTATGTTTTGACGTGTGTATTGTGGGTTTTTGTCACGATAATTTTCGACACCACTTTGGAGTTTTGGTTTCCCAGATGTTTTGAAGGTTTGTGTAGATAGTTTGATTGGTGTGAAGCACAACCATGCAGTTGTTTTAATTGTAGGAGTCTAACTTGTATTTTTGGCGAATTCTTGTGGACTTTATGTGTTAATTTCCATACCAAAGAATTTGTGCACAGTTCGACAAGGTTTGAATGTAGTTTTGGGTGGAAATAGACATCCCAAGAAGTTTGGGGATAGACCAAAATGTGGCACCACAAGCCGAGGTGTAAAAAAACTCGGGATTCATGTTCAAGATTCGACTCTGCGAGGGACATCGTGAAGCTTGAAGGACACGATGTCCAAAACAAAGAAGTTTTGAATTTCATGCTTTAAGTGACGCCGTGAAGCAATTCACCCCACAACGTCACTTACAGAGTCTAAAACAGTGGGAATTGCCATTTATTGCACCCTACGACGCCAATTGTGGCGTGACACTGTTCATCAGACTAAATTTTTATCAAATCAGCATTCTAAGAGTTTTGAAATTCAATAAGCCGAAAATAATCATATTTCATTTACAATGTTTATTGTCAATAAAAATCGTTGTTTTGAGCCTTCACATGGGGAATGTGGGAAATTTGACGATGATGTAGTTTTTCACATTTTATTTCAAATCATCATCCTCGAAGTTTTGAAATTCAACAATCAAAGAATAATTATAATTCTATTAAAAAGTTTAATGTGACAAGATATCATTTTTATGAGCCATAATTTCACGTAGAGAACGTGAAACATTGAACCATAATGACGATTTACTTAGTTTGCATCAAATAATGTAGTTTTCCCATTTCGTATCAAATAATCATCCTAAAAGTTTTCAAATTCAACAAGCCGATAGTAATTATAATTCTATTATAAAGCTTATTATGAATAGAAATTGTTGTTTTGTGCCTTAACTTCACGTAGGGAACGTGAAAAATCGGACGATAAGGAAGTTTTAACCATTTTGTATCAAATTCATCATTCTAAGAGTTTTGAAATTCAACAAGCCGAGAATAGTCATAATTCTATTATAAAGCTTATTGTTAATTGAAATCATTGTTTTCAACCTTAACTTCACTTACGGAACATGATAATTCAGACAATAATGAAGTCTTACTTATTTTGTATCAAATCATCATTCTAAGATTTTGAAATTTAAGAAGTCGAGTATAATCATAATTCTATTTTTAAGCTTAGTGTGACTACAAATCGTTGTTTTGAGCCTCGTAGGGTGCGTGGGAAATCAGACGATAATGAAGTTTTACCCATTTTGTATAAATTAATTGGTCTAAGAGTTTTGAAATTTAACAAGCCCAGAATTATTATAATTCTGTTACAAAGCTTATTGTGAATACAAATCGTTTTTTTAAGCCTTAAACTTCACATAGGGAACATGGGAAGTCAAACAGCAATGAAGTTTTATCCATTTTGTATCTAATTCATCGTTCTAAAAGTTTTGAAATTCAACAAGCCGAAAATAATCATAATTCTATTACAAAACTTATTATGAATAGAAATCATTGTTTTGTGCCTTAACTTCACGTAGTGTACGTGGGAAATCGGACGACAATGAAGTTTTAACCATTTTGTATCAAATTCATCACTCTAAGAGTTTTGAAATTCAACAAGCCGAGAATAGTCATAATTCTATTATGAAGCTTATTGTTATTTGAAATCATTGTTTTCAACCTTAACTTCATGTAGGGAACATGGTAAATCGGACAATAACGAAGTTTTACTTATTTTGTATCAAATCATCATTCTAAGAGTTTTAAAATTTAAGAAGTCGACAATAATCATAATTCTATTTTTAGGTTTAATGTGACTACAAATCGTTGTTTTGAGCCTCGTAGGGTGCGTGAGAAATCAGATGATAATTAAGTTTTATCCATTTTTTATAAATTAATTGGTCTAAGAGTTTTGAAATTTAACAAGCTGAGAATTATCATAATTCTGTTACAAAGCTTATTGTGAATACAAATCGTTGTTTTGAACGTTAAACTTCACGTAGGGAACATGGGAAGTCAAACGACAATGAAGTTTTATCCATTTTGTATTTAATTCATTATTTTAAGAGTTTTGAAATTCAACAAGCCGAGAATAATCATATTTCACTTACAATGCTTATTGTGAATAAAAATCGTTTTTTTGATCATTAACTTCACGTAGGAAACATGGAAAATCGGATGACAATGAACTTTTAACTAGTTTATATCAAATTCATCATTCTAAGAGTTTTGAAATTCAATAAGTCGAGAATAGTCATAATTCTCGGCTTGTTAAATTTCAAAACTCTTAGAATAATTAATTAGATATAAAATAGATAAAACTTCATTGTCGTCTGACTTCCCATGTTCCCTACGTGAAGTTTAAGGCTTTAAACAACGATTTGTATTCACAATAAGCTTTGTAACAGAATTATAATAATTCTTAGCTTGTTAAATTTCAAAACTCTAAGAACGATTAATTTATACAAAATGGGTAAAATTTCATTATTGTCTGACTTCCCATGCACCCTACGAGGCTCAAAACAACGATTTGTAGTCACATTAAACTTAAAAACAGAATTATGATTATTCTCGACTTCTTAAATTTTAAAACTCTTAGAATGCTGATTTGATACAAAATAAGAAAAACTTCATTATTGTCCAAATTAGCATGTTCCCTAAGTGAAGTTCAAGTTGAAAACAACAATTTCAATTAACAATAAGCTTTATAATAGAATTATGATTATTCTCGGCTTGTTGAATTTCAAAACTCTTAGAATGATGAATTTGATACAAAGTTGTTAAAACTTTATTATCGTCCGATTTCCCACGTTCCCTACGTGAAGTTAAGGCACAAAACAACGATTTCTATTCATAATAAGCTTTGTAATAGAATTATAATTATTATCGGCTTGTTGAATTTCAAAACTTTTAGGATAATTATTTGATACGAAATGGGAAAACTACATTATTTGATACAAACTAATTAAAACTTCATTATGGTTCGATTTTTCACGTTCCTACGTGAAATTATGGCTTATAACGATGATTTCTTGTCACATTATGCTTTTTAATAGAATTATAATTATTCTCTGCTTGTTGAATTTAAAAACTTTGAGGATGATGATTTGAAATAAAATGGGAAAAACTACGTCATCGTCAAATTTCCCACATTCCCTACGGGAAGTTAAGGCTCAAAACAACTTTTTTCGTTGACAATAAACTTTGTAAACGAAATATGATTATTTTCGGCTTGTTGAATTTTAAAACTCTTAGAATGGTGATTTGATACAAAATAGATAAAACTTTATTATTGTCCGATTTCCCACGTTCCTTATATGAAGTAAAGGCTCAAAACAACGATATCCATTTGCAAGAAGCTTTGTAAATGAAATATAATTATTCTCGGCTTGTTGATTTTCAAAACTCTTACGTTGATTATTTGATACAAAATGGTTAAAACTTCATAATCACCCGATTTTCCTCGTTCCCTATGTAAAGTTAAGGCTCAAAACAACGATTTCTTCTTAGATTAAGCTTTCTAATAGAATTATGATTTTTCTCTGCTTGTTGAGTTTCAAAACACTTAAAATAATGATTTGATACAAAATGGGTAAAATTTCATTATCGTCCGATTTAACAAGTTCCCTACGTAAAGTTAATGCTCAAAATAACAATTTCTATTCACAATAAGTTGTCATAGAATTATGATAATTATTGGCTCGTTGAATTTCAAAATTATTAGGATGATTATTTGAAACAAAATGGGTAAAACTTCATTATCGTATGATTTCTCACGTTTCCTACATGAAGTTAAGGCTCAAAACAATGATTTCTTGTTACATTAAGTTTAGTTACGAAATTATAATTATTCTCGGCTTGTTAAATTTCAAAACTCTTAGAACGATTAATTTATACAAAATGGGTAAAACTTCATTATCGTTTGATTTCCCACACACCCTACGAGGCTCAAAACAACGATTTGTAGTCACGTTAAGCTTAAAAACTGAATTTTGATTATTCTCAGCTTCTTAAATTTAAAAACTCCTAGAATGATGTTTTGATGCAAAATAAGTAAAACTTCATTATTGTCCAAATTACCATGTTCCCTAAGTGAAGTTCAGGTTGAAAACAACGATTTTAATTAACAATAAGCTTTATAATTGAATTATGACTATTCTCAGCTTGTTGAATTTCAAAATTCTTAGAATGATAAATTTGATACAAAATGGTTGGAATTTTATTATCGTCCGATTTTCCACGTTTCCTACGTGAAGTTAATGCTCAAAACAATGATTTCTATTCAGAAAAAGCTTTGTAATAGAATTATGATTATTATCAGCTCGTTGGATTTCAAAAAATTTAGGATGATTATTTAAGATAAAATCGGTAAAACTTCATTATCGTCTTATTTCCCACATTCCTTACTTGAAGTTAAGGCTTAACAACGATTTCTTGTCACATTAAGTTTAGTTACAGAATTATGATTATTCTCGGCTTGTTAAATTTTAAAACTCTTAGGGTGATTAATTTATACAAAATGGGTAAAACTTCATTATCATATGATTTTTCATGCACCCTACGAGGCTCAAAACAACGATTTGTAGTCACATTAAGCTTAGTAACGGAATTATGAATATTTTCGACTTCTTAAATTTCAAAACTCTTAGAATGATGATTTGATACAAAATAAGTAAAACTTTCTTATTGTCTGATTTAACATGTTCCCTATGTGAAGTTAAGGTTGAAAACGACGATTTCAATTAACAACAAGCTTTATAATTGAATTATGACTATTCACGACTTGTTGAATTTCAAAACTCTTAGAATCATGAATTTGATTCAAAATGGTTAAAACTTCGTTGTCGTCCGATTTCCCACGTTCCCTACGTGAAGTTAAGGCACAAAAAAATGATTTCTATTCATAATAAGCTTTGTAATAAAATTATGATTATTATCCGCTCGTTGAATTTCACAACTCTTAGGATGATTATTTGATACAAAATGGGTAAAACTTCATTATCGTCTGATTTCCCACGCACCATAGGAGGCTAAAAACAATGATTTCTAGTCACAATAAGCTTTGTAATAGAATTATGGTTATTCTCAGCTTGTCGAATTTCAAAATTTTGACGATGATGATTTGATAGTAATTGGACAAAACTACATTATCGTCCGATTTCTTACATTTCTTACATGAAGTTAAGGCTCAAAACAACGATTTCTATTCCCAATAAAGTTTGTAAATGAAATATGATTATTCTTGGCTTGTTGAATTTCAAAACTCTTATGATGATTATTTGATACAAAATGGTTAATACTTCACTATCGTCCAATTTCCCATGTGCCCTACTTGAAGTTATGGCTCAAAACAATGATTTCTAGTCACAATAAGCTTTTTAACATAATTATGATAATTCTCGGCTTGTTGAATTTCAAAACTTTTAGGATGATTATTTGATACGAAATGGAAAACTACATTATCATCCAATTTTCTACGTTATTGTCCGATTTACCATGTTCCCTAAGTGAAGTTAAGATTGAAAACAACGATTTCAACCCTAATTCAATTTCCCACATATCATTATATGTTAATTTTGTTTATAAATTAATTGATTACTTGTTAATTCTGTATTTAATATGTTTTGAGAACATATTTATTAACAAATGTTGGGTCTAATGTTGTAAAATACAATTTTTCTTATAGTGTTTGATACCCTTCAAATGTCTTGTGATCGAGCTTACTATTTTCACCATATTATTAGGTATAAAAAACAATCAGTAGTGTAATCATCTACTGACTTTGCCCCTTGTCTCAGATTCTGCAACCTCTGATACATAAGGCGTTGGAAATTGTAAGGCAAGAACTCAGCCTGTAAGTATTTTTTTATTTTCTCCCACGAGGTGATCTTCGCCTTTCCATTCCTATTCCACATCGACGTTTGTTGTTGCCACTAAGCCGTGGCCCTGTTGCGAATCTGGTCGCAACCAGTTGTACACGCTTGTCTTCAGGCACACCTTTGAATTCTAGGACTTCTTCAACTGACGCCAGCCAGTCTAAGATCTTCTAAACCAGTTGAACGAATCCACAAACAACTCGATCTAGGTCAAAACTTAAGCCAAAGTTTGAAAATTCTTTTATTTCAGCCAAAACTACGAATTACACCCAATAGATCACTTAAATGGCGAAACTCTAAAATTTTCCAAATATAGTAAAAAGTCCAAAAAGCCCTAAACTGAAAACTAGACAAAAAATAGAAACAAATGCAGCAAACAGATGCTTGGAGAGAATGTGGTGGTGTGACAAGAAACAACCTAGTGCACAGGCATGATTGAGGGGTGTTATATGTATTATATTTATTAATAATGAAATAGTATATATACATATTATTTTATATATTAAGTAATAATATATATAATGCATTTATTTTATATAAATAAGAATGTTCATTGACATCAAAAGAAGTTGTTCTATTCCTCAAAGCAATGGGCCATTCTTTTAACACTAAAATTTACATAGTTACAAGAGAAATTCACGACAATCTTGTCGTATTAATTTATCGTTGAGTACCAAAATGTTATTACTCATTCCAATCTTGCAAGAGTAAAAGAGTTGAGCATTGTTCATTTTAAGCTATTTCAAAATAAAATTGTTGCAATAGACTACTCAGTGTCACCTAGAACCTAGAAATTGATTGTTTTTTTATACCTAATAATATGGTGAAAATAGTAAGCTCGATCACAAGACATTTGAAGGGTATCAAACACTATAAGAAAAATTGTATTTTACAACATTAGACCCAACATTTGTTAATAAATATGTTCTCAAAACATATTAAATACAAAATTAACAAGTAATCAAATAATTTTTAAACAAAATTAACATATAATGATATGTTCATCGCTACGTTATGAAGCACGTATCGTTTAAATAAATCCTTATAAGTGAATTTTGAATTAAAGAACATATTATAATATTCCAATTATATATTGATTAAGTTTTAACAACTTAACTCTTAACAACATTTATTTAGTATCGTTAAAAGTATTTTTTTACTTGTAGTGAAAAAAAAACCTCAAATTCTTAAAGGTACTACGCTAATAGACTATAGAATATATAATGCTTTTATGTATGACTTTCATGGATGATCTGTTATTATGTGGCTGTGACCAATGAATTTGACCTTTATTTATTGGAAACACTGGCAAACTAGTGGATGAAATGGACTATCCTTCACACACCAAGATTTACATTGTTGCGGGGAGAAATTTATGGCAAGAACAGTCTTGTCGCACTTATCATTGAGTACCCAAATGTACTTACACATTCTGACCTTGCAAGAGAAGAAGAGTTAGAGCCTTTCAAGCCTTTTCAGAATAAACTTGCTGCAATAGACTATACAGTGGCACTAGAAAACGATGTGTTTGTTTACACATTTGATGGAATTATGGTCAAAGCAGAACAAGGCCACAGAACATTTAAAGGGTATCGAAAGACCTTGAATCCTGACAGGTACTTATAGAATGGACTAACACATAAGAAAAGATGATTTTGCATATAACTTTGATGGATGACATGTGGCTTTTTTTGTAATTGTTACTAATAAATGGATACCTTTATTTTATAGGAAACACCTTGTAAAATTAGTTGATGACATGAACGAAGGTCTAATATCTTGGAAGGAGGTTTCACTAGAAGTTAAGAAATTACATTCTGATACGCAAGGGGCGCCACATAAAAGGCAACCAGATTGCACTGAAAAGATCGAAGAAGCATTTTATGCAAATCCCTACCCTGGTTGCATTTGTAGCAAGACGGAAAAGTAAAACATAAAAAAAAGAACAAGGAAATTACAGGGGCACTAGGGTGATGGCGAAGACAAAGCACCAATACTTGTACAAATAGGATTCATATTCTTTCATTGAGATTCACTTAATTTACAGGTTTTTTCTAATTGTAAAAAATTAAATGACTTGGTGAGTTTTGTTTGTAGATTCTTTAACTTTTTTATTTTTATTTTTTTATTTTATTTTATTTTTTTTTATCTCATATAGATTCTTTAACTAACAACACAATGTCACTATATATTATTTTTCAGAAAATGTTCCTACATGCATGTTATATATAGAACAAGCTGCTGTGATTTTTTTTTTGGATTAAACTTGTTATTTCTTTATCATTTTTATTACTTTTATATACTTTGTTAATAAATATGTTCTCAAAACATATTAAATACAAAATTGACAAGTAATCAAATAATTTTTAAACAAAATTAACATATAATGATATGTGGGAAATTGAATTAGGGTTGAAATCGTTGTTTTCAATCTTAACTTCACTTAGGGAACATGGTAAATCGGACAATAACGAAGTTTTACTTATATTCTATCAAATCATCATTCTAATAGTCTTAAAATTCAAGAAGCAGAAAATAATTTTAATTATGTTACTAAGCTCAATGTAACAAGAAATCGTTGTTTTGAGCCTTAACTCATGTAGGAAACGTAGGAAAGCATACGATAATGAAGTTTTACCCATTTTGTATCAAATAATCATCCTAGGAGTTTTGAAATTCTACAAGCCAATAATAATCATAATTCTATTACAAAGCTTATTGTGAATAGAAATCGTTGTTTTGAGCCTTAAACTTCACGTAGGAAACGTAAAAAATCAGATGATGATGTAGTTTTTCCATTTTGTATCAAATAATCATCCTAAAAGTTTTGAAATTCAACAAGCTGATAATAATCATAATTCTATTACAATGCTTATTATGAATAGAGATCATTTTTTTGTGCCTTTACTTCACGTACGGAACGTGGAAAATTGGACGAAAATGAAGTTTTAACCATTTTTTATTAAATTCATCATTCTAAGAATTTTGAAATTCAACAAGCTGAGAATAGTTATAATTCTATTATAAAGCTTATTGTTAATTGAAATTGTTGTTTTCAACCTTAACTTCACATAGGGAACATGGTAAATCGGACAATAACGAAGTTTTACTTATTTTGCATCAAATTATCATTCTAAGAGTTTTAAAGTTTAAGAAGTCGAGAATAATCATAATTCTGTTACTAAGCTTAATGACTACAAATTGTTGTTTTGAGCCTCGTAGGGAGCGTGGAAAATCAGAAGATAATGAAGTTTTACCCATTTTGTATAAATTAATCGATCTAAAAGTTTTGAAATTTAACAAGTCGAGAATATTCATAATTCCATTACAAAGCTTATTGTGAATGCAAATCATCGTTTTGAGCCTTAAACTCCACTTAGGGAACATGGGAAGTCGAACGACAATGAAGTTTTATCCATTTTGTATCTAATTCATCATTCTAAGAGTTTTAAAATTCTACAAGCCGAGAATAATCATATTTCACTTACAAAGCTTATTGTGAATAGAAATCGTTGTTTTGAGCATTAACTTCATGTAGGGAACGTAGGAAATATGACGAAAATGAAGTTTTAACCAGTTTATATCAAATTCATCATTCTAAGAGTTTTGAAATTCGACAAGCTGAGAATAGTCATAATTCTATTATAAAGCTAGTTGTTAATAGAAATCGTTGTTTTCAACCTTAACTTCACGTAGGGAACATGGTAAATCGGACGATAATGAAGTTTTACTTATTTTCAATCTAATCATCATTCTAAGAGTTTTGAAATTCAAGAAGCTGAAAATAATCGTAATTATGTTACTACGCTCAATGTAACAAGAAAGCATTGTTTTGAGCCTTAACTCACGTAGGAAACGTAGGAAAGCATACGATAATAAAGTTTTACCTATTTTATATCAAATAATCTTCCCAAGATTTTTGAAATTCAACGAGCCGATAATAATCTTAATTATATGACAAAGCTTATTGTAAATAGAAATCGTTGTTTTGAGCCTTAACTTTACGTAGGGAACTTGTTAAATCGGATGATAATGAAGTTTTACCCATTTTGTATCAAATCATTATTTTAAGTGTTTTGAAACTCAACAAGCATAAAAAAATTATAATTCTATTTGAAAGCTTAATGTAAGAAGAAATCGGTTTTTTGAGCCTTAACTTCACATAGGGAACAAGGAAAATTGGGCGATTATGAATTTTTAACTATTTTGTATCAAATAATCATCGTAAGAGTCTTGAAAATCAACAAGCTGAGAATAATTATATTTCATTTACAAAGCTTCTTGCAAATGGATATCGATGTTTTCAGCCTTAACTTCATGTATGGAACGTTGCTCAATTTATATCAAATCATCATCCTCGAAGTTTTGAAATTCAACAAGTTGAGAATAATTATAATTCAGTTACAAAGCTTATTGTGACTAGAAATCATTGTTTTGAAACTTTACTGCACATAAGGAACGTGGAAAATTGGACAATAATGAAGTTTTATCCATTTTGTATCAAATCACCATTCTAAGAGTATTTGACATAAAATAGTTAAAAATTCATAATCGCCCAATTTTAACATTTATTTTTTTAGACATTTTAACGTTTAATTTGAACTTCTTTCAGATGCCTGGAGAGAATGTGGTGGTATGACAAGAAACAACCTAGTGCACAGGCATGATTGAGGGGTGTTATATGTATTATATCAGGCATGATTGAGGGGTGTTATATGTATTATATTTATTAATAATGAAATAGTAAATATACATATTATTTTATATATTAAGTAATAATATATATAATGCATTTATTTTATATAAATAAGAATGTTCATTGACATCAAGAGAAGTTGTTCTATTCCTCAAAGCAATGGGCCATTCTTTCAACACTAAAATTTACATAGTTGCAAGAGAAATTCACGACAATCTTGTCGTATTAATTTATCGTTGAGTACCAAAATGTTATTACTCATTCCAATCTTGCAAGAGTAAAAGAGTTTGGCATTGTTCATTTTAAGCTATTTCAAAATAAAATTGTTGCAATAGACTACACAGTGTCACCTAGAACCTAGAAATTGATTGGTTTTTATACCTAATAATATGGTGAAAATAGTAAGCTCGATCACAAGACATTTGAAGGGTATCAAACACTATAAGAAAAATTGTATTTTACAACATTAGACCCAACATTTGTTAATAAATATGTTCTCAAAACATATTAAATACAAAATTAACAAGTAATCAAATATTTTTAAACAAAATTAACATATAATGATATGTGGGAAATTGAATTAGGGTTGAAATCGTTGTTTTCAATCTTAACTTCACTTAGGGAACATGGTAAATCGGACAATAACAAAGTTTTACTTATATTCTATCAAATCACCATTCTAATAGTCTTAAAATTCAAGAAGCAGAAAATAATTTTAATTATGTTACTAAGCTCAATGTAACAAGAAATCGTTATTTTGAGCCTTAACTCATGTAGGAAACGTAGGAAAGCATACGATAATGAAGTTTTACCCATTTTGTATCAAATAATCATCCTAAGAGTTTTGAAATTCTACGAGCCAATAATAATCATAATTCTGTGACAAAGCTTATCGTGAATAGAAATCGTTGTTTTGAGCCTTAAACTTCACGTAGGGAACGTAAAAAATCAGATGATGATGTAGTTTTTCCATTTCGTATCAAATAATCATCCTAAAAGTTTTGAAATTCAACAAGCTGATAATAATCATAATTCTATTACAATGCTTATTATGAATAGAGATCATTTTTTTGTGCCTTTACTTCACGTACGGAACGTGGAAAATTGGACGAAAATGAAGTTTTAACCATTTTTTATCAAATTCATCATTCTAAGAATTTTGAAATTCAACAAGCTGAGAATAGTTATAATTCTATTATAAAGCTTATTGTTAATTAAAATTGTTGTTTTCAACCTTAACTTCACATAGGGAACATGGTAAATCGGACAATAACGAAGTTTTACTTATTTTGCATCAAATTATTATTCTAAGAGTTTTAAAATTTAAGAAGTCGAGAATAATCATAATTCTGTTACTAAGCTTAATATGACTACAAATTGTTGTTTTGAGCCTCGTAGGGAGCGTGAAAAATCAGAAGATAATGAAGTTTTACCCATTTTGTATAAATTAATCGATCTAAAAGTTTTGAAATTTAACAAGTCGAGAATATTTATAATTCCATTACAAAGCTTATTGTGAATGCAAATCATCGTTTTGAGCCTTAAACTCCACTTAGGGAACATGGGAAGTCGAACGACAATGAAGTTTTATCCATTTTGTATCTAATTCATCATTCTAAGAGTTTTAAAATTCTACAAGCCGAGAATAATCATATTTCACTTACAAAGCTTATTGTGAATAGAAATCGTTGTTTTGAGCACCCCTTAGAAGATGTTTTTTCATTATTGCTATTACTATTCAACATAATTGCCGACACTATTCACTCGGTACTATTTGACACTATTCACTATTCACTAAGGACGAAATTATTGTCGATTACTATTCACCGACACTATTTAAATACTATTTAAACGCTTTACATATTACTTGTTTTATATTGATTTTATCAATGTCAAAACATTTTTTCTTTAGTCAAAATATGTTAAAGAACCTTTGTGTTTTTCCTCCCAACATCAAGAGCGTTTATAGTTTTTGTAATAGTGGTTAGAGTGCAGGTTCTAAATCGATCAGTATTTTATGCTTTTTCAAGTTGGATACAAAATGGGTAAAACTTCATTATCGTATGATTTCTCACATTTCCTACATGAAGTTAAGGCTCAAACAACGATTTCTTGTTACATTAAGTTTAGTTATAGAATTATAATTATTCTCGGCTTGTTAAATTTCAAAACTCTTAGAACGATTAATTTATACAAAATGGGTAAAACTTCATTATCGTTTGATTTCCCACACACCCTACGAGGCTCAAAACAACGATTTGTAGTCACGTTAAGCTTAAAAACTGAATTTTGATTATTCTCGGCTTCTTAAATTTCAAAACTCTTAGAATGATGTTTTGATACAAAATAAGTAAAACTTCATTATTGTCCAAATTACCATGTTCCCTTAGTGAAGTTCAGGTTGAAAACAACGATTTTAATTAACAATAAGCTTTATAATTGAATTATGACTATTCTCAGCTTGTTGAATTTCAAAATTCTTAGAATGATAAATTTGATACAAAATGGTTAGAACTTTATTATCGTCCGATTTCCCACGTTTCCTACGTGAAGTTAATGCTCAAAACAATGATTTCTATTCAGAAAAAGCTTTGTAATAGAATTATGATTATTATCAGCTCGTTGGATTTCAAAAAATTTAGGATGATTATTTAAGATAAAATCGGTAAAACTTCATTATCGTCTTATTTCCCACATTCCTTACTTGAAGTTAAGGCTTAACAACGATTTCTTGTCACATTAAGTTTAGTTACAGAATTATGATTATTCTCGGCTTGTTAAATTTCAAAACTCTTAGGGTGATTAATTTATACAAAATGGGTAAAACTTCATTATCATATGATTTTTCATGCACCCTACGAGGCTCAAAACAACGATTTGTAGTCACATTAAGCTTAGTAATGGAATTATAAATATTCTCGACTTCTTAAATTTCAAAACTCTTAGAATGATGATTTGATACAAAATAAGTAAAACTTTCTTATTGTCTGATTTAACATGTTCCCTATGTGAAGTTAAGGTTGAAAACGACGATTTCAATTAACAACAAGCTTTATAATTGAATTATGACTATTCACGACTTGTTGAATTTCAAAACTCTTAGAATCATGAATTTGATTCAAAATGGTTAAAACTTCATTGTCGTCCGATTTCCCACGTTCCCTACGTGAAGTTAAGGCACAAAACAATGATTTCTATTCATAATAAGCTTTGTAATAAAACTATGATTATTATCCGCTCGTTGAATTTCACAACTCTTAGGATGATTATTTGATACAAAATGGGTAAAACTTCATTATCGTCTGATTTCCCACGCACCATAGGAGGCTAAAAACAATGATTTCTAGTCACAATAAGCTTTGTAATAGAATTATGGTTATTCTCAGCTTGTCGAATTTCAAAATTTTGAGGATGATGATTTGATAGTAATTGGACAAAACAACATTATCGTCCGATTTCTTACATTTCTTACATGAAGTTAAGGCTCAAAACAACGATTTCTATTCCCAATAAAGTTTGTAAATGAAATATGATTATTCTTGGCTTGATGAATTTCAAAACTCTTATGATGATTATTTGATACAAAATGGTTAATACTTCACTATCGTCCGATTTCCCATGTGCCCTATGTGAAGTTATGGCTCAAAACAATGATTTCTAGTCACAATAAGCTTTTTAACATAATTATGATAATTCTCGGCTTGTTGAATTTCAAAACTTTTAGGATGATTATTTGATACGAAATGGAAAAACTACATTATCATCCAATTTTCTACGTTCCCTGCATGAAGTTTAAGGCTCAAAACAATGATTTTTATTCACAATAAGCTTTGTCATAGAATTATGATTATTATCGGCCCATAGAATTTCAAAACTCTTAGGATGATAATTTGATACAGTAAAACTTCATTATCATATGATTTCCCACGTTTCCAACATGAGTTATGGCTCAAAACAACGATTTCTAGTTTGCATTGAACTTAGTAACATAATTACGATTATTCTCAGCTTCTCGAATTTCAAAACTCTTAGAATGATGAATTAGATAAGAAATGGATAAAACTTCATTGTTGTTCGACCTCCCACGTTTCCTACGTGAAGTTTAGAGCTCAAAATAATGATTTGTATTCACAATAAGCTTTGTAACAGAATTATGATTATTCTCGACTTGCTCAAAATAATGATTTGTATTCACAATAAGCTTTGTAACAGAATTATGATTATTCTCGACTTGTTAAATTTCAAAACTCTTAGACCGATTAATTTATACAAAATGGGTAAAACTTCATTATAGTGTAATTTCCCACATACCATACGAGGCTTAAAACAACGATTTGTAGTCACATTAAGCTTAGTAACAGAATTATGATTATTCTCAACTTCTTAAATTTCCAAACTCTTAGAATGATGATTTGATATAAAATAAGTAAAACTTCGTTATTGCCCAATATACCATGTTCCCTACGTGAAGTCAAGTTTGAAAAAATCGTTTTCAATTAACAATAAGCTTTATAATAGGATTATGACTATTCTCGGCTTGTTGAATTTCTAAACTCTTAGAATATAAATTTGATACAAAATGTTTAAAACTTTATTGTCGTCCAATTTTCAACGTTCCCTATGTGAAGTTAAGGCAGAAAACAACGATTTCTATTCATAATAAGCTTTGTAATAGAATTATGATTATTATCGGCTTGTTGAATTTTAAATTTTTAGAATGACTATTTAATACGAAATGAGAAAACTACATCATCGTCCGATTTTTCACGTTCCCTACATGAAGTTCAAGGCTCAAAACAACGATTTCTATTCACAATAACTTTGTCATAGAATTATGATTATTATCGGCTCGTAAAATTTCAAAACTCTTAGTATGATTATTTGATACAAAATAGGTAAAACATAATTATCGTATGATTTCCCATGTTTCCTACGTGAGTTAAGGCTCAAAACAACGATTTCTTGTTACATTGAGCTTAGTAACATAATTATGACTATTCTAGGCTTCTTGAATTTCAAAACTCTTAGAATGATGATTTCATAGATAATATGTAGAACTTCTTTATCGTCCGATTTACCATGTTCCCTACTTGAAGTTAGGGTTGAAAACAACGATTTCTATTTTCAATTAGCTTTACAATAGAATTACGACTGCTCATGGCTTGTTGAATTTCAAAACTCTTAAAATGACTAATTTGATACAAACTGGTTAAAACTTCATTGTCGTGCGATTTCCCACGTTCCCTACGTAAAGTTAATGCTCAAAAGAACGATTTCTATTCATAATAAGTTTTGTAAGTGAAATATGATTATTCTCGGCTTGTTGAGTTTCAAACTCTTAGAATGATGAATTTGACATAAAATGGGTTAAACTTTATTGTCGTCGATTTCCCACGTTGCCTATGGGAAGTTAAGGACAAAACAACGATTTCTATTTGTAATAAGCTTTGTAATAGAATTATGATTGTTATCAACTTGTTGCATTTCAAAACTTTTAGGATGATTATTTGAAACGAAATGGGATGACTACATCATCGTCCAATTTTTCACGTTCTCTACATGAAGTTTAAGGCTTAAAACAACGATTTCTATTCACAATAAGCTTTGTCATAGAATTATGATTATTAGCGTCTCGTAGAATTTCAAAACTCTTAGGATGATTATTTGATATAAAATGGGTAAAACTTCATTATTGTATACTTTCCTACGTTTCCTACGTGAGTTAAGGCTCAAAACAACGATTTCTTGTTACATTGAGCTTAGTAACATAGTTACGATTATTCTTGGCTTCTTGAATTTCAAAACTCTTAGAATGATGATTTGATAGAAAATAAGTAAAATTTCGTTATCGTCCGATTTATCATGTTTCCTACGTGAAGTTAAGGTTGATAACGATGATTTCAATTAACAATTAGCTTTATAATTGAATAATGATTATTCATGACTTGTTGAATTTCAAAACTCTTAGAATGATGAGTTTAATACAAACTAGTTAAAACTTTATTGTCGTCTGATTTCCCATGTTTCCTACATGAAGTTAATGCTCAAAACAACGATTTCTATTTACAATAAGCTTTGTAAGTGAAATATGATTATTCTCAGCTTGTTGAATTTTAAAACTCTTAGAATGATGAATTAGATACAAAATGGATAAAACTTCATTGTTGTTCGACCTCCCACATTCCCTACGTGAAGTTTAAGGCTCAAAATAATGATTTATATTCACAATATGCATTATAACAGAATTATGATTATTCTCGACTTTTTAAATTTCAAAACTCTTAGAATGATAATTTGATACAAAATAAGTAAAACTTCGTTATTTTTTGATATACCATGTTCCCTACGTGAAGTTAAGGTTGAAAGCAACGATTTCAATTCACAATAAGCTTTATAATAGAATTATGACTATTCTCGGCTTGTTAAATTTCAAAACCCTTAGGATGATTATTTATACAAAATGAGTTAAACTATATTATCGTCTGATTTCCAACATTCCCGACGTGAAGGTAAAGCTCAAAATAACGATTTCTTGTCACATTAAGTCTAGTTAGAGAATTATGATTATTCTTGGCTTGTTAAATTTCAAAACTCTTAGATTGATTATTTGATACAAAATAGGTAAAACTTCATTATCGTCTGATTTCCCACGCAGCCTAGGAGGCTAAAAATAACATTTTCTAGTCACAATAAGCTTTGTAATAGAATTCTGATTTTTCTCAGCTTGTTGAATTTCAAAACTCCGAGGATGATGATTTGATACAAAATAGATAAAACTACATTATCGTCCAATTTCTTACGTTTCCTACATGAAGTTAAGGCTCAAAACAACGATTTCTATTCACAATAAGGTTTTAAAATGAAATATGATTATTCTTGGTTTGTTGAATTTCAAAACTCTTAGAATGATTATTTGATACAAACTGGTTAAAACTTCATTGTCATCCGATTTCCCACGTTCCCTACGTGAAGTTAATGCTCAAAAGAACGATTTCTATTCACAATAAGCTTTGTAAGTGAAATATGATTATTCTCGATTTGTTGAATTTCAAACTCTTATAATGATGAATTAGATACAAAATGGACAAAACTTCATTTTCGTTCTACTTCACATGTTCCCTACGTGAAGTTTAAGGCTCAAAACAACGATTTGTATTCACAACAAGCTTTGTAACATAATTATTATAATTCTCGCTTGTTGAATTTCAAAACTTTTAGGATAATTATTTGATATGAAATGGGAAAACTATATCATCGTCCTATTTTTCACGTTCCCTACATGAAGTTTAAGGCTCAAAACAACGATTTCTATTCACAATAAGCTTTGTTATAGAATTATTATCGCTCGTTGAATTTAAAAACTCCTAGGATGATTATTTGATACAAATTGGGTAAAACTTCATGATTTCATATGATTTCCCACATTTCCTACGTGAGTTAAGGCTCAAAACAACGATTTCTTGTTACATTGAGCTTAGTAACATAATTACGATTATTCTCAACTTCTTGAATTTCAAAACTCTTAGAATGATAATTTGATAAAAAAATAAGTAAAACTTCATTATCGTCCAATTTACCATGTTCCCTACGTTTAAGTTAAGGTTGAAAACAACGATTTCTATTAACAATTAGCTTTATAATAGAATTATGACTATTCTCGGCTTGTTGAATTTGAATACTCTTAGAATGATGAATTTGATACCAACTGGTTAAAACTTCATTATCGTCCGATTTCCCACGTTCCCTACGTGAAGTTAATGATCAAAACAATGATTTTTATTCACAATTAGCTTTGTAAGAGAAATACGATTATTCTCGGCTTGTTGAATTTCAAAACTCTTAGAATGATGAATTAGATACAAAATGGATAAAACTTCTTTGTCGTTCGACTTCCCATGATCCCTATGTGAAGTTTAAGGCTCAAAATAACGATTTGTATTCACAATAAGCTTTGTAAAAGAATTATGATAATTCTAGGCTTGTTAAATTTCAAAACTCTTAGACCGATTAATTTATAGAAAATGGGAAAATGTTCATTATCGTCTGATTTCCCACGCACCCTACGAGGCTTAAAACAATGATTTGTAGTCACATTAAGATTAAAAATAGAATTATGATTATTCTCGACTTCTTAAATTTTAAAACTCTTAGAATGATGATTTGATAAAAAAAGATTAAAACTTAATTATCGTCCGATTTACCATTTTCCCTACGTGAAGTTAATGTTGAAAACAATGATTTCTATTAACAATTAGCTTTATAATAAAATTATGACTATTCTTGTCTTGTTGAATTTCATAACTCTTAAAATGATGAATTTGATACAAAATGGTTAAAACATCATTGGCGTCCGATTTCCCACATATCCTACGAGAAGTTAAGGCACAAAACAACGATTTCTATTCATAATAAGTTTTTTAATAGAATTATGATTATTCTCGGCTTGTTGAATGTCAAACTCTTAGAATGATGAATTAGATACAAAATAGATAAAACATCATTGTTGTTCGATTTCCCATGTTCACTACATGAATTTAAGGCTTAAAACAACGATTTGTATTTACAATAAGCTTTGTAACAGAATTATAATAATTCTCGGCTTGTTAAATTTTAAAACTCCTAGAACGATTAATTTATATAAAATGTTTAAAACTTCATTATCGTCTGATTTCCTACGCACACTACGAGGCTCAAAACAACGATTTGTAGTCACATTAAGCTTAAAAATAGAATTATGATTATTCTCGACTTCTTAAATTTCAAAACTCTTAAAATGATGATTTGATACAAAATAAGTTAAACTTCATTATTGTCTGAATTCCCATGTTCCCTAAGTGAAGTTAAAGTTGAAAGCAACGCTTTCAATTAACAATAAGCTTTATAATAGAATTATGACTATTCTCGGCTTGTTGAATTTCAAAACTCTTAGGATGATGAATTTGATATAAAATGGTTAAAACTTCATTATCGTCCAATTTCTCACGTTCCCTACGTGAAGTTAAGACACAAAACAACGATTTCTATTTATAATAAGCTTCGTAATAGAATTATGATTATTATCGGCTTGTTGAATTTCAAAACTTTTAAGATGATTATTTGATACAAAATGGAAAAACTACATTATTTGATACAAACTAAGTAAAACTTCATTATGGTTCGATTTTTCACGTTCCCTACATGAAATTATGGCTCATAACAATAATTTCTTATGACATTAAGCTTTTTAATAGAATTATAATCATTCCATGCTTGTTGAATTTGAAAACTTCGAGGATGATGATTTGAAATAAAATAGGAAAAACTACATCATCATCAAATTTCCCACATTCCCTATGTGAAGTTAAGGCTCAAAACAACGATTTTTATTGATAATAAACTTTGTAAATGAAATATGATTATTTTCAGCTTGTTGAATTTCAAAACTCTTAGAATGGTGATTTGATGCAAAATGGATAAAACTTCATTATTGTCCCATTTCCCACGTTCCTTATGTGAAGTAAAGGCTCAAAACAATGATTTCTAGTCACAATAAGCTTTGTAACAGAATTATAATTATTCTCAACTTGTTGAATTTCAAAACTCCTAGAATGATTACTTGATATAAATTGGGCAATGTTCCATACGTGAAGTTAAGGCTCAAAACAACGATATCCATTTGCAAGATGCTTTGTAAATGAAATACGATTATTCTCGGCTTGTTGATTTTCAAAACTCTTACATTGATTATTTGATACAAAATGGTTAAAACTTCCTTATCGCCTAATTTTCCTCGTTCCCTATGTGATGTTAAGGCTCAAAAAACGATTTCTTCTTACATTAAGCTTTCTAATAGATTTATGATTTTTCTCTACTTGTTGCATTTCAAAACACTTAAAATAATGATTTGATACAAAATGGGTAAAACTTCATTATCGTCTCATTTAACAAGTTCCCTACATGAAGTTAAGGCTCAAAACAACGATTTCTATTCACAAAAAGCTTTGTCATAGAATTATGATTATTATCGGCTCGTTGAATTTTAAAACTATTAGGATGATTATTTGATGCAAAATGGGTAAAACTTCATTATCATATGATTTCTCACGTTTCCTATGTGGACTTAAGGATCAAAACAACGATTTCTTGTTACATTAAGCTTAGTAATAGAATTACGATTATTCTCGGCTTCTTAAATTTCAAAACTTTTAGAATGAAGATTTGATACAAATAAGTAAAACTTCGTTATCGTCTAATTTACCATGTTCCCTATGTGAAGTTAAGGTTGAAAACAACAATTTCTATTAACAATTAGCTTTATAATAGAATTATGGCTATTCTAAGCTTGTTGAATTTCAAAACTCTTAAAGTGATGAATTTGATACAAACTGGTTGAAACTTCATTGTCGTCCGATTTCCCATGTTTCCTACGTAAAGTTAATGCTCAAAACAACAATTTCTATTCACAATAAGCTTTATTATAGAATTATGATTATTATCAGCTCGTTAGATTTCAAAAATTTTAAGATGATTATTTAATACAAAATCGGTAAAACTACATTATCCTCTGATTTCTCACATTCCTTATGTGAAGTTAAGACTTAACAACGATTTGTTATCACATTAAGTATAGCAACAGAATTATGATTATTCTCGGCTTATTAAATTTCAAAACTCTTAGGCTGATTAATTTATACAAAATGGGTAAAACTTCATTATCGTCTGATTTCCTACGCGTCCTACGAGGCTCAAAACAACGATTTGTAGTCACATTAAGCTTAGTAACAAAATTATGAATATTCTCGACTTCTTAAATTTCTAAACTCTTAAAATGATGATTTGATACAAAATAAGTAAAACTTCATTATTGTCCCATTTAACATGTTCCCTACGTGAAGTTAAAGTTGAAAATGATGATTTCAATTAACAATAAGCTTTATAATAAAATTATGACTATTCACGGCTTGTTGAATTTCAAAACTCTTAGAATGATGAATTTGATTCAAAATGGTTAATGCTTCATTGTCGCCCAATTTTTCTTGTTCCCTACGTGAAGTTAAGGCAAATAACAACGATTTCTATTCATAATAAGCTTTGTAATAGAATTATGATTATTATCCGCATGTTAAATTTCAGAACTCTTAGGATGATTATTTGATACAAAATGGTTAAAACTTAATTATCGTCTGATTTCCCACGTTCTATACGTGAAGTTAAAGCTCAAAATAACGATTTCATGTCACATTAAGCTTAGTAAGAGAATTATGATTATTCTTGGCTTGTTTAAATTTCAAAACTCTTAGACTGATTATTTGATACAAAATAGGTAAAACTTCATTATCGTCCGATTTCCCACGCACCCTAAGAGGCTAAAAACAATAATTTCTTATTATAATAAGCTTTGTAATAGAATTATGGTTATTCCCAGCTTGTTGAATTTCAAAACTCCGACGATGATGATTTGATAGTAATTGGGCAAAACTACATTATCGTCCGATTTCTTACGTTTCCTACTTGAAGTTAAGGCTCAAAACAACGATTTCTATTCCCAATACGGTTTGTAAATGAAATATGATTATTCTTGGCTTGTTGAATTTTAAAACTCTTATGATGATTATTTGATACAAAATGGGTAATACTTCACTATCATCCGATTTTTCATGTGCCCTCCGTAAAGTTAAGACTCAAAACAACGATCACAATAAGCTTTGTAACAAAATTATGATAATTCATGGCTTATTGAATTTCAAAACTTTTAGAATGATTATTTGATACGAAATGGGAAAACTACATCATCGTCCGACTTTCCACGTTCCCTTCATGAAGTTTAAGGCTCAAAACAATGATTTCTATTCAAAATAAGCTTTGTAATAGAATTATGATTATTATTGGCTCATAGAATTTCAAAACTCTTAGGATGATTATTTGATACAAAATGGGTAAAACTTTATTATCGTATGATTTCCCACGTTTCATACGTAAGTTAAGGCTCAAAACAACGATTTCTTATTACATTGAGCTTAGTAACATAATTACGATTATTCTCGACTTCTTGAATTTCACAACTCTTAGAATGATAATTTGATAGAGAATAAGTAAAATTTCGTTATCGTCCGATTTACGATGTTCCCTACGTGAAGTTAAGGTTGAAAACAACGATTTCAATTAACAATTAGCTTTATAATAGAATTATGAATATTCATGGCTTGTTGAATTTTTAAACTCTTAGAATGATGAATTTGATAATAACTGGTTAAAACTTCATTGTCGTCCAATTTTTCACGTTCCCTACATGAAGTTAATGCTCAAAACGACGATTTCTATTCACAATAAGCTTTGTAAGTGAAATATGAATATTCTCAGTTTGTGGAATTTCAAAACTCTTAGAATGATGAATTAGATACAAAATGGATAAAAACATCATTGTCGTTCGACCTCCCATGTTCCCTACATGAAGTTTAAGGATCAAAATAATGATTTGTATTCACAATAAGCTTTGTAACAGAATTATAATAATTCTCGACTTGTTAAATTTTAAAACTCTTAGATTGATTAATTTATACAAAATGGGAAAAACTTCATTATAGTGTGATTTCTCGCACACCATACAAGGCTTAAAACAACGATTTGTAGTGACATTAAGCTTAGTAATAGAATTATAATTATTCTCGACTTCCTAAATTTCAAACTCTTAGAATGATGATTTGATACAAAATAAGTAAAACTTTTTTATTGTCTGATATACCATGTTCCCTACGTGAAGTTAAGGTTGAAAACAACGATTTCAATTCACAATAAGCTTTATAATAGAATTATGACTATTCTCGGCTTGTTGAATTTTTAAACTCTTAGAATAATGAATTTAATACAAAATGGTTGAAACTTCATTGTCGTCCTATTTCTCACGTTCCCTACGTGAAGTTAAGGCACAAAACAATGATTTCTATTCATAATAAGCTTTGTAATAGAATTATGATTATTATCGGTTTGTTGAATTTCAAAACTTTTAGAATGATTATTTAATTTGAAATGGGAAAACTACATCATCGTCCAATTTTTCACGTTCCTTACATGAAGTTTAAGGTTCAAAACAACGATTTCTATTCACAATAAGCTTTGTCAAAGAATTATAATTATTATTGGCTCGTAGAATTTCAAAACTCTTAGGATGATTATTTGATAGAAAATGGGTAAAACATCAGTATTGTATGATTTCTCATGTTTCCTACGTGAGTTAAGGCTCAAAACAATGATTTCTTGTTACATTGAGCTTAGTAACATAATTACTACTATTCTCGGCTTGTTGAATTTCAAAACTCTTAGAATGATGATTTGATAGATAATACGTAAAACTTTTTTATCGTTTGATTTACCACGTTCCCTACGTGAAGTTAAGGTTGAAAACAACGATTTCTATTAGCAATTAGTTTTATAGTAGAATTATGACTATTCTCGGCTTGTTGAATTTTAAAACTCTTAAATTAAAGAATTTGATACAAACTGGTTAAAACTTCATTGTCGCCCGATTTCCCACGTTCCTTACGTTAAGTAAATGCTCAAAAGAATGATTTCTATTCACAATAAGCTTTGTAAGTGAAATATGATTATTTTCGGCTTGTTGAATTTCAAACTCTTAGAATGATGAATTTGATACAAAATGGCTAAAACTTAATTGTCATCCGATTTCCTACGTTCCCTACGGAAAGTTAAGGCACAAAACAACGATTTCTATTCATAATAAGCTTCGTAATTGAATTATGATTATTATCAGCTTGTTGAATTTCAAAACTGTTGGATGTTTATTTGATACGAAATGGAAAAACTACATCATCGTCCGATTTTTCACGTTCCCTACATGAAGTTTAAGGCTTAAAACAATTATTTCTATTCTCAATAAGCTTTGTCATAGAATTATAATTATTATCGGCTCGTATAATTTCAAAACTCTTAGGATGATTATTTGAAACAAAATGGGTAAAACTTCATTATTGTATGCTTTCCTACATTTCCTACGTGAGTTAAGGCTCAAAACAACGATGTCTTGTTACATTGAGCTTAGTAACATAATTACAATTATTCTCGGCTTCTTGAATTTTAAAACTCATATAATAATGATTTGAAAGAAAATAAGTAAACCTTCATTATTGTCCGATTTACCATGTTCCCTATGTGAAGTTAAGGTTGAAAACGATGATTTCAATTAACAATTAGCTTTATAATAGAATTATGAATATTCATAGCTTGTTGAATTTAAAAAATCTTAGAATGATGAATTTGATAATAACTGGTTAAAACTTCATTGTCGTTCGATTTCCCACGTTTCCTACATGAAGTTAATGCTCAAGACAAAGATTTCTATTCACAATAAGCTTTGTAAGTGAAATATGATTATTCTCGGCTTGTTGAATTTCAAAACTCTTAGAATGATGAATTAGATACAAAATAGATAAAACTTTATTGTCGTTCGACCTCCCACGTTCCCTACGTGTAGTTTAAGGCTCAAAATAGTGATTTGTATTCACAATAAGTTTTGTAAAAGAATTATGATTATTCTCGACTTGTTAAATATCAAAACTCTTAGACCGATTAATTTATATAAAATGGATAAAGCTTAATTATAATGTGATTTCCAACACACCATACGAGGCTTAAAATAACGATTTGTAGTCACATTAAGCTTAGTAACAGAATTATGATTATTCTCGACTTCTTAAATTTTCAAACTTTTAGAAGGATGATTTGATACAAAATAAGTAAAACTTCGTTATTGTTCGATATACCATGTTCTCTATGTGAAGTTAAGGTTGAAAACGACGATTTAAATTCACAATAAGCTTTATAATAGAATTATGACTATTCTCGGCTTCTTGAATTTCAAAACTCTTAGGATGATTATTTGATACAAAATGAGTAAAACTTCATTATCGTTTGATTTTCAATGCTCCCTACATAAAGTTAAAGCTCAAAACAACGATTTCTTGTCACATTAAGCTTAGTATGAGAATTATGATTATTCTTTGCTTGTTAAATTTCTAAACTCTTAGACTGATTATTTAATACAAAATGGGTAAAACTTCATTATCATCCGATTTTCCACGCAACCTAGGAGGCTAAAAACAACGTTTTCTAGTCACAATAAGCTTTGTAATAGAATTATGATTATTCTCAGCTTGTTGAATTTCAAAACTCTGAGGATGATAATTTGATATAAAATGGACAAAACTACATTATCGTCCGATTTCTTACGTTTTTTACATCAAGTTAAGGTTCAAAACAACGATTTCTATTCACAATAAGGTTTGTAAATGAAATATGATTATTCTTGGTTTGCTGAATTTCAAAACTCTTGGAATAATTATTTGATACAAAATGGGTAATACTTCACTATCGTCCGATTTCCCATGTGCCCTACGTGAAGTTAAGGCTCAAAACAACGATTTCTAGTCACAATAAGCTTTGTAACAGAATTATGATAATTCTCGGCTTGTCGAATTTTAAAACTTTTAGGATGATTACTAGAAACGAAATGGGAAAACTACATCATCGTCCGATTTTTCACGTTCCCTACATGAAGTTTAAGGCTCAAAACAACGATTTTTATTCACAATAAGCTTTGTCATAGAATTATAATTATTATCGGCTCATAGAATTTCAAAACTCTTAGGATCATTATTTGATACAAAATGGGTAAAACTCCATTATCGTCTGTTTTCCCACGTTCCCTACGTGAAGTTAAAGCTCAAAACAAAGATTTCCTGTCACATTAAGCTTAGTAAGAGAATTGTGATTATTCTTAGCTTGTTAAATTTCAAAACTCTTAGACTAATTATTTGATACAAAATGGGTAAAACTTCATTATCGCTCGATTTTCCACGCATCCTAGGAGGCTAAAAATAACTATTTCTAGTCACAATAAGCTTTTTAATAGAATTTTGGTTATTCTCATCTTATTGAATTTCAAAACTCCAAGGACGATAATTTGATACAAAATGGACAAAACTACATTATCGTCCAATTTCATACGTTTTCTACATGAAATTAAGGCTCAAAACTATGATTCTATTCATAATAAGGATTATAAATGAAATATGATTATTCTTGGCTTGTTAAATTTTAAAACTCTTATAATGATTATTTGATACAAAATGGCTAATACTTCACTATCGTCCGATTTTTCATGTGCCCTACATGAAGTTAAGGCACAAAACAACGATTTCTAGTCACAATAAGTTTTGTAACAGAATTATGATAATTCTTGAGTCGTTGAATTTCAAAACATTAAGGATGATTATTTGAAACGAAATGGAAAAACTACATCATCGTCCGATTTTTCACGTTCCCTACATGAAGTTTAAGGCTCAAAACAACGATTTTTATTCATAATAAGCTTTGTCATAGAATTATAATTATTATCGGCTCGTTGAATTTCAAAACTTTTAGGATGATTATTTGATATAAACTAGTTAAAACTTCATTGTTGTCCGATTTTTCACGTTTCCTACGTGAAGTTAATGCTCAGAAGAATGATTTATATTCACAATAAGCTTTGTAAGTGAAATATGATTATTTTTGGCTTGTTGAATTTTGAACTCTTAGAATGATGAATTAGATACAAAATGCATCAAACTTCATTGTTGTTCCACTTCACATGTTCCCTGTGTGAAGTTTAAAGCTCAAAACAACGATTTGTACTCACAATAAGCTTTGTAATATAATTATGATAATTCTCGCCTTGTTGAATTTCAAGACTTTTACGATGATTATTTGATACGAAATGGAAAAACTACATCATCGTCTGATTTTTCACGTTCCCTACATGAAGTTTAAGGCACAAAACAACAATTTCTATTCACAATAAGCTTTGTTATAGAATTATGATTATTATCGGCTCGTTGAATTTCAAAACTCCAAAGATGATTATTTGATACAAATTGGGTAAAAATTCATTATCGTATGCTTTCCCACGTTTCCTACGTGACTTAAGGATCAAAACAACGATTTCTTGTTACATTGAACTTAGTAACATAATTACGATTATTCTCGGCTTCTTGAATTTCAAAACTCTTAGAATGATGATTTGATTGAAAATAAGTAAAACTTTATTATCGTCCGATTTATCATGTTCTCTACTTGAAGTTAAGGTTGAAAACAAAGATTTTTATTAACAATTAGCTTTATAATAGAATTAATCATAATTATATTACAAAACTTATTATGAGTAGAAATCATTGTTTTGTGCCTTAACTTCACATACGATACATGGAAAATCAGACGACAATGAAGTTTTAACCATTTTGTATCAAATTCATCATTCTAAGAGTTTTGAAATTCAACAAGCCGAGAATAGTAATAATTCTATTATAAAGCTTATTGTTATTTGAAATCGTTGTTTTCAACCTTAACTTCACGTAAGGAACATGGTAAATCGGACAATAACGAAGCTTTACTTTTTTGAATTAAATCATCATTCTAAGAGTTTTGAAATTTAAGAAGTCGAGAATAATCATAATTATATTTTTAAGCTTAATGTTACTACAAATCGTTGTTTTGAGCATCGTAGGGTGGATGGAAAATCAGACGAGAATGAAGTTTTACCTATTTTGTATAAATTAATCGGTCTAAGAGTTTTGAAATTTAACAAGTCGAGAATTATTGTAATTCTGTTACAAAGCTTATTGTGAATATAAATCGTTGTTTTGAGCTTGAAAATTCACGTAGGGAACATGAGAAGTCAAACGACAATGAAGTTTTATCTATTTTGTATCTAATTCATCATTCTAAGAGTTTTGAAATTCAACAAGCCGAGAATACTCATATTTCACTTACAAAGCTTATTGTGAAAAAAAATCATTGTTTTGATCATTAAATTCATGTAGGGCACGTGGCAAATAGGACGACAATGAAGTTTTAACCAGTTCGTATCAAATTCATCATTTTAAGAGTTTTGAAAGTTAACAAGCCAAGAATAGTCCTAATTTTATTATAAAGCTAATTGTTAATAGAAATCATTGTTTTCAACTTTAACTTCACGTAAGGAACATGGTAAATTAGACGATAATGAAGTTTTACTTATTTTCCATCAAATCATCATTCTAAGAGTTTTAAAATTCAAGATGCCGAGAATAATCGTAATTACGTTACTAAGCTCAATGTAACAAGAAATCGTTGTTTTGAGCTTTATGTAACGTAGGAAACATGGGAAAGTATACGATAATGAAGTTTTACCCAATTTGTATCAAATAATCATCCTAGGAGTTTCGAAATTCAACGGGCCGATAATAATTATAATTTTATAACAAAGCTTATTGTGAATAGAAATCGTTGTTTTGAGCCTTAAATTTCATGTAGGGAACGTGAAAAATCAGACGATGATGTAGTTTTTCCATTTCGTATCAAATAATCATCCTAAAAGTTGTAAAATTCAACAAGGCGAGAATTATCATAATTATTTTACAAAGCTTATTGTGAATACAAATCATTATTTTGAGCCTTAAACTTCACGTAGGGAATATAAGAAGTAGAACAACAATGAAGGTTTATCTATTTTGTATCTAACTCATCATTCTAAGAGTTTGAAATTCAACAAGCCGAGAATAATCATATTTCACTTACAATGCTTATTGAGAATATAAATCGTTCTTTTGAGCATTAACTTAACATAGGAAACGTGGAAAATCGGACGACAATGAAGTTTTAACCAGTTTGTATCAAATAATCATCCTAAGAGTTTTGAAATTCAACGAGCCGATAATAATTATAATTCTATGACAAAGTTTATTGTAAATAAAAATCGTTGTTTTGAGCCTTAAACTTCATGAAGGGAACGTGAAAAATCGGACGATGATGTAGTTTTTCCATTTCGTTTCAAATAATCATCCTAAAAGTTTTGAAATTCAACAAGTCGAGAATTATCATAATTCTGTTACAAAGTTTATTGTGATTAGAAATCGTTGTTTTGTGCCTTAACTTCACGTAGGGCACATGGAAAATCGGACGATAGTGAAGTATTACCCATTTTGTATCAAATAATCATCATAAGTGTTTTGAAATTCAATAAGCCAAGAATAATCATATTTTATTTACAAACCTTATTGTGAATAGAAATTGTAGTTTTGAGCCTTACTTCATGTAGGAAAGTAAGAAATTGGACGATAATGTAGTTTTGCCCATTTTGTATCAAATCATCATCCTCTGAGTCTTAAAATTCAACAAGGTGAGAATAACTAGAATTCTATGAAAAAGTTTATTGCGACTAGAAATAGTTGTTTTAGCCTTCTAGGGTGCGTGGGAGATCGTATGATAATGTAGTTTTACATATTTTGTATTAAATAATTAGTCTAAGAGTTTTAAAATTTTACAAGCCAAGAATAATCATAATTCTCTTACTAAGTTTAATGTGACAAGAAATCCTTGTTTTGAGCTTTAACTTCACATAGGGAACGTGGGAAAACAGACGATAATAGAGTTTTACCCATTCTGTATCAAATAATAATCCTAAGAGTTTTGAAATTCTACGAGCCGATAATAATCATAATTCTATGACAAAGCTTATTGTGAATAGAAATCGCTATTTTGAGCCTTAAACTTCATGTAGGGAACGTGGAAAATCAGACGATGATGCAGCTTTCCCATTTCATATCAAATAATCATTCTAAAAGTCTTGAAATTCAACAATCCGAGAATTGTTATAATTCTGTTACAAAGCTTATTGTGGCTACAAATCGTTGTTTTGAGCCTTAACTTCATGTAGGGCACATGGGAAATCGGACGATAGTTAAGTATTACCCATTTTGTATCAAATAATCATCATAAGAATGTTGACATTCAACAAGCCAAGAATAATCATATTTCATTTACAAATCTTATTGTGAATAGAAATTGTTGTTTTGAGCCTTAACTTCATGTAGGAAACGTAAGAAATCAGACGATAATGTAGTTTTGCCCATTTTGTATCAAATTATCATCCTTGGAGTTTTGAAATTCAACAAGCTGAGAATAATCAGAATTCTATTACAAAGCTTATTGTGACTAGAAAACGTTGTTTTTAGCCTCCTAGGTTACGTGAGAAATCGGACGATAATGAAGTTTTACCCATTTTGTATCAAATAATCAGTCTAAGAGTTTTGAAATTTAACAAGTCAAGAATAATCATAATTCTCTTACTAAGCTTAATGTGACAAGAAATTATTGTTTTGAGCTTTAACTTCACGTAGGGAACGTTGAAAATTAGACGATAATGAAGTTTTACTCATTTTATATCAAATAATCATCCTAAGAGTTTTGAAATTCAACAAGCCGATTATAGTGACAATTCTATTATAAAGCTTATTATGAATTGAAATCACTGTTTACAACCTTAACTTTTCGTAGGGAACATGGTATATCGGACAATAACAAAGTTTTACTTATTTTGTATCAAATCATCATTCTAAGAGTTTGAAAATTTAAGAAGTCGAGAATAATAATAATTCTGTTAGTAAGCTTAATGTGACTACAAATCGTTGTTTTAAGCCTCGTATGGTATGTGGGAAATCACACGATAATGATGTTTTACCCATTTTGTATAAATTAATCAGTCTAAGAGTTTTAAAATATAACAAGTCGAGAATAATCATAATTCTGTTACAAAGCTTATTTTGAATACAAATCATTATTTTGACCCTTAAACTTCACGTAGGGAACGTGGGAGGTCGAACGATAATAAAGTTTTATCCATTTTGTATCTAACTCATCATTCTAAGAGTTTTGAAATTCCACAAGCCGAGAATAATCATATTTCACTTACAAAACTTATTTTGAATAGAAATCGTTGTTTTGAGCATTAACTTCATGTAGGGAATGTGGAAATCGGACAACAATGAAGTTTTAACTAGTTTGTCTCAAATTCATCATTCTAAGAGTTTTGAAATTCAACAAGCCGAGAATAGTTATAATTCTATTATAAAGCTAATTATTAATAGAAATCGTTGTTTTCAATCTTAACTTCACTTAGGGAACATGGTAAATCGGACAATAACGAAGTTTTACTTATATTCTATCAAATCATCATTCTAATAGTCTTAAAATTCAAGAAGCAGAAAATAATTTTAATTATGTTACTAAGCTCAATGTAACAAGAAATCGTTGTTTTGAGCCTTAACTCATGTAGGAAACGTAGGAAAGCATACGATAATGAAGTTTTACCCATTTTGTATCAAATAATCATCCTAAGAGTTTTGAAATTCTACAAGCCAATAATAATCATAATTCTATGACAAAGCTTATTGTGAATAGAAATCGTTGTTTTGAGCCTTAAACTTCACGTAGGGAACATAAAAAATCAGATGATGATGTAATTTTTCCATTTCGTATCAAATAATCATCCTAAAAGTTTTGAAATTCAACAAGTCGATAATAATCATAATTCTATTACAATGCTTATTATGAATAGAGATCATTTTTTTGTGCTTTTACTTCACGTACGGAACGTGGAAAATTGGACGAAAATGAAGTTTTAACCATTTTTTATTAAATTCATCATTCTAAGAATTTTGAAATTCAACAAGCTGAGAATAGTTATAATTCTATTATAAAGCTTATTGTTAATTGAAATTGTTGTTTTCAACCTTAACTTCACATAGGGAACATGGTAAATCGGACAATAACGAAGTTTTACTTATTTTGCATCAAATTATCATTCTAAGAGTTTTAAAATTTAAGAAGTCGAGAATAATCATAATTATGTTACTAAGCTTAATATGACTACAAATTGTTGTTTTGAGCCTCGTAGGGAGCGTGGAAAATCAGAAGATAATGAAGTTTTACCCATTTTGTATAAATTAATCGATCTAAAAGTTTTGAAATTTAACAAGTCGAGAATATTCATAATTCCATTACAAAGCTTATTGTGAATGCAAATCATCGTTTTGAGCCTTAAACTCCACTTAGGGAACATGGGAAGTCGAACGACAATGAAGTTTTATCCATTTTGTATCTAATTCATCATTCTAAGAGTTTTAAAATTCTACAAGCCGAGAATAATCATATTTCACTTACAAAGCTTATTGTGAATAGAAATCGTTGTTTTGAGCATTAACTTCACGTAGGAACGTAGGAAATATGACGAAAATGAAGTTTTAACCAGTTTATATCAAATTCATCATTCTAAGAGTTTTGAAATTCTACAAGCTGAGAATAGTCATAATTCTATTATAAAGCTAGTTGTTAATAGAAATCGTTGTTTTCAACCTTAACTTCACGTAGGGAACATGGTAAATCGGACGATAATGAAGTTTTACTTATTTTCTATCTAATCATCATTATAAGAGTTTTGAAATTCAAGAAGCTGAAAATAATCGTAATTATGTTACTAAGCTCAATGTAACAAGAAATCATTATTTTGATCCTTAACTCACGTAGGAAACGTAGGAAAGCATACGATAATAAAGTTTTACCTATTTTATATCAAATAATCATCCCAAGAGTTTTGAAATTCAACGAGCCGATAATAATCTTAATTATATGACAAAGCTTATTGTAAATAGAAATCGTTGTTTTGAGCCTTAAAAGCTTATTGTAAATAGAAATCGTTGTTTTGAGCCTTAACTTTACGTAGGGAACTTGTTAAATCGGACGATAATGAAGTTTTACCCATTTTGTATCAAATCATTATTTTAAGTGTTTTGAAACTCAACAAGCATAGAAAAATTATAATTCTATTTGAAAGCTTAATGTAAGAAGAAATCGTTGTTTTGAGCCTTAACTTCACATAGGGAACAAGGAAAATTGGGCGATTATGAATTTTTAACTATTTTGTATCAAATAATCATCGTAAGAGTCTTGAAAATCAACAAGCCGAGAATAATAATATTTCATTTACAAAGCTTCTTGCAAATGGATATCGTTGTTTTCAGCCTTAACTTCATGTATGGAATGTTGCTCAATTTATATCAAATCATCATCCTCAGAGTTTTGAAATTCAACAAGTTGAGAATAATTATAATTCTGTTACAAAGCTTATTGTGACTAGAAATCATTGTTTTGAGCCTTTACTGCACATAAGGAACGTGAAAAATTGGACAATAATGAAGTTTTATCCATTTTGTATCAAATCACCATTCTAAGAGTTTTGAAATTCAACAAGCCGAAAATAATCATATTTCATTTACAAAGATTATTGTTAATAAAAATCGTTGTTTTAAGTCTTAACTTCACGTAGGGAATGTGGGAAATTTGACGATGATGTATTTTTTTCCATTTTATTTCAAATCATCATCCTCGAAGTTTTGAAATTTAACAATCAGAGAATAATTATAATTCTATTAAAACGCTTAATGTGACAAGAAATCGTTGTTATGAGCCATAATTTCACGTAGGGAACATGAAAAATTGAACCATAATGAAGTTTTACTTATTTTGTATCAAATAATGTTGTTTTTCCATTTCGTATCAAACAATCATCCTAAAAGTTTTGAAATTCAACAAGCTGATAATAATCATAATTTCATTACAAAGCTTATTATGCATAGAAATCATTGTTTTGTGCCTTAACTTCACGTAGGGAATGTGAAAAATCGGACGATAATGAAGTGTTAACCATTTTGTATTAAATTCATCAATCTAAAAGTTTTGAAATTTAACAAGCCAAGAATAGTCATAATTCTATTATAAAGCTTATTGATAATTGAAATCGTTGTTTTCAACCTTAACTTCACTTAGGGAACATGGTAATTTGGACAATAATGAAGTTTTACTTATTTTGTATTAAATCATCATTTTAAGAGTTTTCAAATTCAAGAAGTCAAGAATAATCATAATTTTGTTTTTAAGCTTAATGTGACTACAAATCGTTGCTTATTTTCACCAACACCCCAAAGTAGTCAAAGAATAAGAATTAGGAAAGATTGTTGAAGGGCACTGGTTTTTGCATTGTTAGAGAACCAGTAAAACCTCCAAAGAAGTCCAATCTTAAAAGTGCTACAAGTCTTATATCTCTGCCATCGAAAGCGAATTCCTCTTGTACTAAACTAAAGAATATGTATAACCACTATTAAACATAGAGTGAAATGGCATGTTTAGACATCCCATAATTGAAGTGTCTTTTGAAAAGTTTGACAAATTATGGCTAATTAATTAGCTTCACCAAAAAATCAATTTTTTTTTTCAGTTTACACAACAAAAGGTGTTATCCTCATATTGTAGAACTTGTCACGAACAAAGTATATAAAAGTAATAAAAATGAAAAAAAAAACAACAAGTTTAATCCAAAAAAAAAATCACAGAAGCTTGTTCTATATATAACATGCATGTAGGAACATTGTCTGAAAAATAAAATATAGTGATATTGTGTTGTTAGTTAAAGAATCTATATGAGATAATAAAATAAAATAAATAAAAAAATAAAAATAAAAAAGTTAAAGAATCTACAAACAAAACTCACTAAGTCATTTAATTTTTTACAATTAGAAAAAACCTGTAAATTAAGTGAATCTCAATGAAAGAATATGAATCCTATTTGTACAAGTATTGGTGTTGTACTGCCATCACCCTAGTGCCCTGTAATTTCCTTGTTCTTTTTTTTATGTTTTACTTTTCCGTCTTGCTACAAATGCAACCAGGGTAGGGATTTGCATAAAATGCTTCTTCAGTCTTTCTGTGCAATCCTGGTTGCCTTTTATGTGGCGTCCCTTGCCAATCAGAATGTAATTTCTTAACTTCTAGTGAAACCTCCTTCCAAGATATTAGACCTTCGTCCATGTCATCAACTAATTTTACAAGATGTTTCCTGTAAAATAAAGGTATCCATTTATTAGTAACAATTACAAAAACAGCCACATGTCATCCATCAAAGTTATATGCAAAATCATCTTTTCTTATGTGTTAGTCCATTCTATAAGTACCTGTCAGGATTCAAGGTCTTTCGATACCCTTTAAATGTTCTGTGGCCTTGTACTGCTTTGACCATATTTCCATCAAATGTGTAAACAAACACATCACTTTCTAGTGCCACTGTGTAGTCTATTGCAGCAAGTTTATTCTGAAATGGCTTGAAAGGCTCTAACTCTTCTTCTCTTGCAAGGTCAGAATGTGTAAGTACATTTGGGTACTCAGCGATAAGTGCGGCAAGACTGTTCTAGCCATAAATATCTCCTGCAACAATGTAAATCTTGGTGTGTGAAGGATAGTCCATTTCATCCACTAGTTTGCCAGTGTTTCCAATAAAATAAAGGACAAATTCATTGGTCACAGCCACATAATAACAGATCATCCATGAAAGTCATACATAAAAGCATTATATATTCTATAGTCTATTAGCGTAGTACCTTTAAGAATTTGAGGTTTTTTTTTCACTACAAGTAAAAAAATACTTTTAACGATACTAAATAAATGTTGTTAAGAGTTAAGTTGTTAAAACTTAATCAATATATAATTGGAATATTATAATATGTTCTTTAATTCAAAATTCACTTATAAGGATTTATTTAAACGATACGTGCTTCATAACGTAGCGATGAACATATCATTATATGTTAATTTTGTTTAAAAATTATTTGATTACTTGTTAATTTTGTATTTAATATGTTTTGAGAACATATTTATTAACAAATGTTGGGTCTAATGTTGTAAAATACAATTTTTCTTATAGTGTTTGATACCCTTCAAATGTCTTGTGATCGAGCTTACTATTTTCACCATATTATTTGGTATAAAAAACAATCAATTTCTAGGTTCTAGGTGACATTGTGTAGTCTATTGCAACAATTTTATTTTGAAATAGCTTAAAATGAACAATGTCCAACTCTTTTACTCTTTCAAGATTGGAATGAGTAATAACATTTTGGTACTCAACGATAAATTAATACGACAAGATTGTCGTGAATTTCTCTTGCAACTATGTAAATTTTAGTGTTGAAAGAATGGCCCATTGCTTTGAAGAATAGAACAACTTCTCTTGATGTCAATGAACATTCTTATTTATATAAAATAAATGCATTATATATTATTACTTAATATATAAAATAATATGTATATTTACTATTTCATTATTAATAAATATAATACATATAACACCCCTCAATCATGCCTGTGCACTAGGTTGTTTCTTGTCACACCACCACATTCTCTCCAGGCATCTGTTTGCGGCATTTGTTTCTATTTTTTGTCTAATTTTTAGTTTAGGGCTTTTTGGACTTTTTACTATTTTTGGAAAATTTTAGAGTTTCGCTATTTAAGTGATCTATTGGGTGTAATTCGTAGTTTTGGCTGAAATAAAAGAATTTTCAAACTTTGGCTTAAGTTTTGACCTAGATCGAGTTGTTCGTGGATTCGTTCAACTGGTTTAGAAGATCTTAGACTGGCTGGCGTCAGTTGAAGAAGTCCTAAAATTAAAAGGTGTGCCTGAAGACAAGCGTGTGCAACTGGTTGTGACCAGATTCGCAACAGGGCCACGGCTTAGTGGCAACAACAAACGTTGTTGTGAAATAGGAATGGAAAGGTTAAGATCACCTCGTGGGAGAAAATAAAAAAATACTTACAGGCTGAGTTCTTGCCTTACAATTTCCAACGCCTTATGTATCAGAGGTTGCAGAATCTGAGACAGGGGCAAAGTCAGTAGATTATTACACTACTGAGTTTTATAAGTTAGTCGCTAGAAACGAATTGCAGGAGACTAACGACCAATTAGTGGCGCGGTATTATTACTTAATATATAAAATAATATGTATATTTACTATTTCATTATTAATAAATATAATACATATAACACCCCTCAATCATGCCTGTACACTAGGTTGTTTCTTGTCACACCACCACATTCTCTCCAGGCATCTGAAAGAAGTTCAAATTAAACGTTAAAATGTCTAAAAAAATAAACTCATATTTACTACTTTATGTAACACTTATCAGGGGTGAATCCAATAATTTGAGATGAGGTGGGCTTAGGTGTAAACATCTTCTAATGGGTGAGCCATGCTTCGAAAGTTTTTTCTTTTGTAAGTCCTAAGATTCTGCCTTGCACTTTAATAACAAATCAACTAAGAATCAGTAAATGGGATTGTGATTATAGATTGAGTGGTAGGAGTAATCTATGATTGAAGTTATAGAAGTTGAAACGAAAGAGAGACTCAAATGAGAGAAAGAGTTAAGAAATTTTTTGAAGCTCAAACTTTGGAATGAATTTTACTTTATTCGTTCGTTCTATTTATAGAGAAAAGTTTGTACATACAGATAAAACTGACACTATTACACATTATTGCTATTACTATTCAACATAATTGCCGATACTATTCACTCAGTACTATTTGACACTATTCACTATTCACTAAGGACGAAATTATTGTCGATTACTATTCACCAACACTATTTAAACACTATTTAAATGCTTTACATATTACTTGTTTTGTATTGATTTTATCAATGTCAAAACATTTTTCTTTAGTCAAAATATGTTAAAGAACCTTTATGTGTTTTTCCTCCCAACATAAAGAGTGTTTATAGTTTTTGTAATAGTGGTTAGAGTGCAGGTTCTAAATCGATCAGTATTTTATGCTTTTTCAAGTTGGCGCTACCCAAGTGAAGACGTTGTAGAGAAAGTACAATTGAGAACTTCGTTGGAGTTAGTTTTGTATGAATGTAACGAGTTAAGCATTATGCCTCAACACAAAAAAAAAATGATTATCGCGTGTCTAACTGGTTTCATAGGCTCAGTCAAGTAAGTAGGGAGAGGCCAAAAAAAAAAAAAAAGTCTGAACACTGACGATGGTTGTTGTCCACTTCAAGATTAGCTAATTAACTTTCAAGTTTAGTTTATAAATAATCAATACCTTTTTTCAGCCCCTTGAGCTATTCACATTTTAAAGTAAAACGTTTGATAAACCTTTAATTCAAACACTATAAATACCATCTATAAAAAAAATTTGGGAAGATTTTTTTTAGATCCATAGGTGCCTAGACTGCCTCGACCCATTTCCAATTAAAGTCTGACTAGTCCCACTGGGGATGATCGACGACACCTTCACCAACACCCCAAAGTAGTCAAAGAATAAGAATTAGGAAAGATTGTTGAAGGGCACTGGTTTTTGCATTGTTAGAGAACCAGTACAACCTCCAAAGAAGTCCAATCTCAAAAGTGCTACAAGTCTTTTATCTCTGCCATGAAAGCGAATTCCTCTTGTACTAAACTAAAGAATATGTATAACCACTATTAAACATTGAGTGAAATGGCATGTTTAGACATCCCATAATTGAAGTGTCTTTTGAAAAGTTTGACAAATTATGGCTAACTAATTAGCTTCACTAAAAATCAATTTTTTATTTCAGTTTACACAACAAAACGTGTTATACTCATATTGTAGAACTTGTCATGAACAAAGTATATAAAAGTAATAAAAATGAAAAGGAAACAACAAGTTTAATCCAAAAAAAAAAAAAAATCACAACAGCTTGTTCTATATATAACATGCATGTAGGAACATTGTCTGAAAAATGAAATATAGTGACATTGTGTTGTTAGTTAAACAATCTATATGAGATAAAAAAAAAAAAATAAAATAAAATAAAAAAGTTAAAGAATCTACAAACAAAACTCACCAAGTCATTTAATTTTTTACAATTAGAAAAAACCTGTAAATTAAGTGAATCTCAAAGAAAGAATATGAATCCTATTTGTACAAGTATTGGTGCTGTACTGCCATCACCCTAGTGCCCTGTAATTTCCTTGTTCTTTTTTTTTATGTTTTACTTTTTCGTCTTGCTACAAATGCAACCAGGGTAGGGATTTGCATAAAATGCTTCTTCAGTCTTTCTTTGCAATCCTGGTTGCCTTTTATGAAGCGCCCCTTGCCTATAAGAATGTAATTTCTTAACTTGTAGTGAAACCTCCTTCCAAGATATTAGACCTTCGTCATTTCATCAACTAATTTTACAAGGTGTTTCCTGTAAAATAATGGTATCCATTTATTAGTAACAATTACAAAAAAGCCACATGTCATCCATCAAAGTTATATGCAAAATCATCTTTTCTTATGTGTTAGTCCATTCTATAAGTACCTGTCAGGATTCAAGGTCTTTCGATACCCTTTAAATGTTCTGTGGCCTTGTCGCTTTGGCCATATTTCCATCAAATGTGTAAACAAACACATCACTTTCTAGTGCCACTGTGTAGTCCATTGCAGCAAGTTTTTTCTGAAATGGCATGAAAGGTTCTAACTCTTCTTCTCTTGCAAGGTCAGAATGTGTAAGTACATTTGGGTACTCAGCGATAAGTGCGGCAAGACTGTTCTAGCCATAAATTTCTCCTGCAACAATGTAAATCTTGGTGTGTGAAGGATAGTCCATTTCATCCACTAGTTTGCCTGTGTTTCCAATAAAATAAAGGTCAAATTCATTGGTCACAGCCACATAATAACAGATCATCCATGAAAGTCATACATAAAAGCATTATATATTCTATAGTCTATTAGCGTAGTACCTTTAAGAATGAGGTTTTTTTTCACTACAAGTAAAAAAATACTTTTAACGATACTAAATAAATGTTGTTAAGAGTTAAGTTGTTAAAACTTAATCAATATATAATTGGAATATTATAATATGTTATTTAATTCAAAATTCACTTATAAGGATTTATTTAAACGATACGTGCTTCATAACGTAGCGATGAACATATCATTATATGTTAATTTTGTTTAAAAATTATTTGATTACTTGTTAATTTTGTATTTAATATGTTTTGAGAAAATATTTATTAACAAATGTTGGGTCTAATGTTGTAAAATACAATTTTTCTTATAGTGTTTGATACCCTTCAAATGTCTTGTGATCGAGCTTACTATTTTCACCATATTATTAGGTATAAAAAACAATCAATTTCTAGGTTCTAGGTGACACTGTGTAGTCTATTGCAACAATTTTATTTTGAAATAGCTTAAAATGAACAATGCCCAACTCTTTTACTCTTTCAAGATTGGAATAAGTAATAACATTTTGGTACTCAACGATAAATTAATACGATAAGATTGTCGTGAATTTCTCTTGCAATTATGTAAATTTTAGTGTTGAAAGAATGGCCCATTGCTTTGAGGAATAGAAAAACTTCTGTTGATGTCAATGAACATTCTTATTTATATAAAATAAATGCATATATATATTATTAATTATTATATAAAATAATATGTATATTTAATATTTCATTATTAATAAATATAATACATATAAAACCTCTCAATCATGCGTGCACTAGGTTGTTTCTTGTGCACATTCTCTAGGTTGATATTTCTTCGAGAGGTCACACACCACATTCTCTGAGTTTTATAAGTTATCGGGAGACTAAAGAAGTTCAAATAAAATAATATGTATATTTAAATTATTAATAAATATAAAAATAAACCCCTCAATCATATTTACATCCGAAAGAAGTTAATTTATGTATATTTACTACTTTATGTAACACTTATCGGGGTGAATCCAATAATTTGAGATGGGGTGGGCTTAGGTGTAAACATCTTCTAATGGGTGAGCCATGCTTGGAAAGTTTTTTCTTTTGTAAGTCCTAAGATTCTGCCTTGCACTTTAATAACAAATCAACTAAGAATCACTAAATGGAATTGTGATTATAGATTGCGTGGTAGGAGTAATCTATATATGATTGAAGTTATAGAAGTTGAAACGAAAGAGAGACTCAAATGAGAGAAAGAGTTAAGAAATTTTTTGAAGCTCAAACTTTGGAATGAATTTTACTTTATTCGTTCGTTCTATTTATAGAGAAAAGTTTGTACATACAGACAAAACTGACACTATTACACATTATTGCTATTACTATTCAACATAATTGCCGATACTATTCACTCGGTACTATTTGACACTATTCACTATTCATTAAGGACGAAATTATTGTCGATTACTATTCACCGACACTATTTAAACACTATTTAAATGCTTTACATATTACTTGTTTTGTATTGATTTTATCAATGTCAAAACATTTTTTCTTTAGTCAAAATATTATAAAGAACCTTTATGTGTTTTTCCTCCCAACATAAAGAGTGTTTATAGTTTTTGTAATAGTGGTTAGAGTGCAGGTTCTAAATCGATCAGTATTTTATGCTTTTTCAAGTTGGCGCTACCCAAGTGAAGACGTTGTAGAGAAAGTACAATTGAGAACTTCGTTGGAGTTAGTTTTGTATGAATGTAACGAGTTAAGCATTATGCCTCAACACAAAAAAAAATGATTATCGCGTGTCTAACTAGTTTCATAGGCTTAGTCAAGTAAGTAGGGAGAGGCCAAAAAAAAAAAAAAAAAAAAAGGTCTGAACACTGACGATGGTTGTTGTCCACTTCAAGATTAGCTAATTAACTTTCAAGTTTAGTTTATAAATAATCAATACCTTTTTTCAGCCCCTTGAGCTATACACATTTTAAAGTAAAACGTTTGATAAACCTTTAATTCAAACACTATAAATACTATCTATAAAAAGAATTTGGGAAGATTTTTTTTAGATCCATGGGTGCCTAGACTGCCTCGACCCATTTCCAATTAAAGTTTGACCAGTCCCACTGGGGATGATCGACGACACCTTCATCAACACCCCAAAGTAGTCAAAGAATAAGAATTCGGTAAGATTGTTGAAGGGCACTTGTTTTTGCATTGTTAGAGAACCAGTACAACCTCCAAAGAAGTCCAATCTCATAAGTGCTACAAGTCTTTTATCTCTGCCATCGAAAGCGAATTCCTCTTGTACTAAACTAAAGAATATGTATAACCACTATTAAACATTGAGTGAAATGGCATGTTTAGACATCCCATAATTGAAGTGTCTTTTGAAAAGTTTGACAAATTATGGCTAACTAATTAGCTTCACTAAAATCATTTTTTTTTTCAGTTTACACAACAAAAGGTGTTATACTCATATTGTAGAACTTGTCACGAACAAAGTATATAAAAGTAATAAAAATGAAAAAGAAACAACAAGTTTAATCCAAAAAAAAAAATCACAACAGCTTGTTCTATATATAACATGCATATAGGAACATTTTCTGAAAAATAAAATATAGTGACAATGTGTTGTTAGTTAAAGAATCTATATGAGATAAAAAAAATAAAAAAAATAAAAAAATAAAAATAAAAAAGTTAAAGAATCTACAAATAAAACTCACCAAGTCATTTAATTTTTTACAATTAGAAAAAACCTGTAAATTAAGTGAATCTCAATGAAAGCATATAAATCCTATTTGTACAAGTATTGGTGTTGTACTGCCATCACCGTGTTGTACCGCCATCACCCTAGTGCCCTATAATTTCCTTGTTCTTTTTTTTATGTTTTACTTTTCCGTCTTGCTACAAATGCAACCAGGGTAGGGATTTGCATAAAATGCTTCTTCAGTCTTTCTTTGCAATCCTGGTTGCCTTTTATGTGGCGCCCCTTGCCTATCAGAATGTAATTTCTTATCTTCTAGTGAAACCTCCTTCTAAGATATTAGACCTTCGTCCATTTCATCAACTAATTTTACAAGGTGTTTCCTATAAAATAAAGGTAACCATTTATTAGTAACAATTACAAAAAAAAACCACATGTCATCCATAAAAGTTATATGCAAAATCATCTTTTCTTATGTGTTAGTCCATTCTATAAGTACTTGTCAGGATTCAAGGTCTTTCGATACCCTTTAAATGTTCTGTGGCCTTGTACTGCTTTGGCCATATTTCCATCAAATGTGTAAACAAACACATCACTTTCTAGTGCCACTGTATAGTCTATTGCAGCAAGTTTATTCTGAAATGGCTTGAAAGGTTCTAACTTTCTTCTCTTGCAAGGTCAGAATGTGTAAGTACATTTGGGTACTCAGCGATAAGTGCGACAAGACTGTTATTGCAATAAATTTCTCGTACAACAATGTAAATCTTCGTGTGTGAAGGATAGTCCATTTCATCCACTAGTTTGCCAGTGTTTCCAATAAAATAAAGGTCAAATTCATTGGTCACAGCCACATAATAATAGATCATCCATGAAAGTCATACATAAAAGCATTATATATTCTATAGTCTATTAGCGTAGTACCTTTAAGAATGAGGTTTTTTTTTCACTACAAGTACAAAAATACTTTTAACGATACTAAATAAATGTTGTTAAGAGTTAAGTTGTTAAAACTTAATCAATATATAATTGGAATATTATAATATGTTCTTTAATTCAAAATTCACTTATAAGGATTTATTTAAACGATACGTGCTTCATAACGTAGCGATGAACATATCATTATATGTTAATTTTATTTAAAAATTATTTGATTACTTGTTAATTTTGTATTTAATATGTTTTGAGAACATATTTATTAACAAATGTTGGGTCTAATGTTGTAAGATACAATTTTTCTTATAGTGTTTGATACCCTTCAAATGTCTTGTGATCGAGCTTACTATTTTCACCATATTATTAAGTATAAAAAACAATCAATTTCTAGGTTCTAGTTGACACTGTGTAGTCTGTTGCAACAATTTTATTTTGAAATAGCTTAAAATGAACAATGCCCAACTCTTTTACTCTTGCAAGATTGGAATGAGTAATAACATTTTGGTACTCAACGATAAATTAATACGATAAGATTGTCGTGAATTTCTCTTGCAATTATGTAAATTTTAGTGTTGAAAGAATGGCCCATTGCTTTGAGGAATAGAAAAACTTTTGTTGATGTCAATGAACATTCTTATTTATATAAAATAAATGCATTATATATATTATTACTTAATATATAAAATAATATGTATATTTAATATTTCATTATTAATTAATATAATACATATAAAACCTCTCAATCATGCCTGTGCACTAGGTTGTTTCTTGTCACACCACCACATTCTCTCCAGGCATCTGAAAGAAGTTCAAATTAAACGTTAAAATGTCTAAAAAAATAAACTCATATTTACTAATTTATGTAACACTTATCAGGGGTGAATCCAATAATTTGAGATGAGGTGGGCTTAGGTGTAAACATCTTCTAATGGGTGAGCCATGCTTGGAAAGTTTTTTCTTTTGTAAGTCCTAAGATTCTGCCTTGCACTTTAATAACAAATCAACTAAGAATCACTAAATGGGATTGTGATTATAGATTGAGTGGTAGGAGTAATCTATATATGATTGAAGTTATAGAAGTTGAAACGAAAGAGAGACTCAAATGAGAGAAAGAGTTAAGAAATTTTTTGAAGCTCAAACTTTCGAATGAATTTTACTTTATTCGTTCGTTCTATTTATAGAGAAAAGTTTGTACATACAGACAAAACTGACACTATTACACATTATTGCTATTACTATTCAACATAATTGACGACACTATTCACTCGGTACTATTTGACACTATTCACTATTCATTAAGGATGAAATTATTGTCGATTACTATTCACGACACTATTTTAAACACTATTTAAACGCTTTACATATTACTTGTTTTGTATTGATTTTATCAATGTCAAAATATTTTTCTTTAGTCAAAATATGTTAAAGAACCTTTACGTGTTTTTCCTCCCAACATCAAGAGTGTTTATAGTTTTTGTAATAGTGGTTAGAGTGCAGGTTCTAAATCGATCAAGTATTTTATGCTTTTTCAAGTTGGCACTACCCAAGTGAAGATGTTGTAGAGAAAGTACAATTGAGAACTTCCTTGGAGTTAGTTTTGTATGAATGTAACGAGTTAAGCATTATGCCTCAAAACAAAAAAAAATGATTATCGCGTGTCTAACTGGTTTCATAGGCTCAGTCAAGTAAGTAGGGAGAGGCCAAAAAAAAAAGTCTGAACACTGACGATGGTTGTTGTCCACATCAAGATTAGCTAATTAACTTTCAAGTTTAGTTTATAAATAATCAATACCTTTTTTCAGCCCCTTGAGCTATTCACATTTTAAAGTAAAACGTTTGATAAACCTTTAATTCAAACACTATAAATACCATATATAAAAAGAATTTGGGAAGATTTTTTTTAGATCCATGAGTGCCTAGACTGCCTCGACCCATTTCCAATTAAAGTCTGACCAGTCCCACTGGGGATGATCGACGACATCTTCACCAACACCCCAAAGTAGTCAAAGAATAAGAATTCGGTAAGATTGTTGAAGGGCACTGGTTTTTGCATTGTTAGAGAACCAGTACAACCTCCAAAGAAGTCCAATCTCATAAGTGCTACAAGTCTTTTATCTCTGCCATCGAAAGCGAATTCCTCTTGTACTAAACTAAAGAATATGTATAACCACTATTAAACATTGAGTGAAATGGCATGTTTAGACATCCCATAATTGAAGTGTCTTTTGAAAAGTTTGACAAATTATGGCTAACTAATTAGCTTCACTAAAATCATTTTTTTTTTTCAGTTTACACAACAAAAGGTGTTATACTCATATTGTAGAACTTGTCACGAACAAAGTATATAAAAGTAATAAAAATGAAAGAGAAACAACAAGTTTAATCCAAAAAAAAAAATCACAGCACCTTGTTCTATATATAACATGCATATAGGAACATTTTCTGAAAAATAAAATATAGTGACATTGTGTTGTTAGTTAAAGAATCTATATAAAATAAAAAAAAATAAAAAAAAATAAAAAAAGTTAAAGAATCTACAAATAAAACTCACCAAGTCATTTAATTTTTTACAATTAGAAAAAACCTGTAAATTAAGTGAATCTCAATGAAAGAATATGAATCCTATTTGTACAAGTATTGGTCTTTGTTTATCGCCATCACCGTCTTTGTCATCGCCATCACCCTAGTGCCCCTGTAATTTTCTTGTTCTTTTTTTTATGTTTTACTTTTCCGTCTTGCTACAAATGCAACCAGGGTAGGGATTTGCATAAAATGCTTCTTCAGTCTTTCTTTGCAATCCTGGTTGCCTTTTATGTGGCGCCCCTTGCCTATCAGAATGTAATTTCTTAACTTCTAGTGAAACCTCCTTCTAAGATTTAGACCTTCGTCCATTTCATCAACTAATTTTACAAGGTGTTTCCTGTAAAATAAAGGTATCCATTTATTAGTAACAATTACAAAAAAAGCCACATGTCATCCATCAAAGTTATATGCAAAATCATCTTTTCTTATGTGTTAGTCCATTATATAAGTACTTGTCAGGATTCAAGGTCTTTCGATACCCTTTAAATGTTCTGTGGCCTTGTACTGCTTTGGCCATATTTCCATCAAATGTGTAAACAAACACATCACTTTCTAGTGCCACTGTATAGTCTATTGCAGCAAGTTTATTTTGAAATGGCTTGAAAGGCTCTAACTTTTCTTCTCTTGCAAGGTCAGAATGTGTAAGTAAATTTGGGTACTCAGCGATAAGTGCGACAAGACTGTTATTGCAATAAATTTCTCGTACAACAATGTAAATCTTGGTGTGTGAAGGATAGTCCATTTCATCCACTAGTTTGCCAGTGTTTCCAATAAAATAAGGTCAAATTCATTGGTCACAACCACATAATAACAGATCATCCATGAAAGTCATACATAAAAGCATTATATATTCTATAGTCTATTAGCGTAGTACCTTTAAGAATTTGAGGTTTTTTTTTCACTACAAGTAAAAAAATACTTTTAACGATACTAAATAAATGTTGTTAAGAGTTAAGTTGTTAAAACTTAATCAATATATAATTGGAATATTATAATATGTTCTTTAATTCAAAATTCACTTATAAGGATTTATTTAAACGATACGTGCTTCATAACGTAGCGATGAACATATCATTATATGTTAATTTTGTTTAAAAATTATTTGATTACTTGTTAATTTTGTATTTAATATGTTTTGAGAACATATTTATTAACAAATGTTGGGTCTAATGTTTTAAAATACAAATTTTCTTATAGTGTTTGATACCCTTCAAATGTCTTGTGATCGAGCTTACTATTTTCACCATATTATTAGGTATAAAAACAATCAATTTCTAGGTTCTAGGTGACACTGTGTAGTCTATTGCAACAATTTTATTTTGAAATTGCTTAAAATGAACAATGCCCAACTCTTTTACTCTTTCAAGATTGGAATGAGTAATAACATTTTGGTACTCAACGATAAATTAATACGACAAGATTGTCGTGAATTTCTCTTGCAACTATGTAAATTTTAGTGTTGAAAGAATGGCCCATTGCTTTGAGGAATAGAACAACTTCTCTTGATGTCAATGAACATTCTTATTTATATAAAATAAATGCATTATATATATTATTACTTAATATATAAAATAATATGTATATTTACTATTTAATTATTAATAAATATAATACATATAACACCCTCAATCATGCCGTGCACTAGGTTGTTTCTTGTCACACCACCACATTCTCTCCAGGCATCCGAAAGAAGTTCAAATTAAACGTTAAAATGTATAAAAAAATAAACTCATATTTACTAATTTATGTAACACTTATCGGGGTGAATCCAAGAATTTGAGATGAGGTGGGCTTAGGTGTAAACATCTTCTAATGGGTGAGCCATGCTTGGAAAGTTTTTTCTTTTGTAAGTCCTAAGATTTCGCCTTGCACTTTAATAACAAATCAACTAAGAATCACTAAATGGGATTGTGATTATAGATTGAGTGGTAGGAGTAATCTATGATTCAAGTTATAGAAGTTGAAACGAAAGAGAGACTCAAATGGGAGAAAGAGTTAAGAAATTTTTTGAAGCTCAAACTTTCGAACGAATTTTACTTTATTCGTTCGTTTTATTTATAGAGAAAAGTTTGTACATACAGACAAAACTGACACTATTACACATTATTGCTATTACTATTCAACATAATTGCCGACACTATTCAATTGGTATTATTTAACACTATTCACTATTCACAAAGATGAAATTATTGTCGATTACTATTCACTGACACTATTTGTACACTATTTAAACGCTTTACATATTACTTGTTTTGTATTGATTTTATCAATGTCAAAATATTTTTTCTTTCGTCAAAATTTATTAAAGAATCTTTATGTGTTTTTCCTCCCAACATCAAGAGTGTTTATAGTTTTTGTAATAGTGGTTAGAGTGCAGGTTCTAAATCGATCAGTATTTATGCTTTTTCAAGTTGGCGCTACACAAGTGAAGATGTTGTAGAGAAAGTACAATTGAGAACTTCCTTGGAGTTAGTTTTGTATGAATGTAACGAGTTAAGCATTATGCCTCAACACAAAAAAAAATGATTATCGCGTGTCTAACTGGTTTCAAAGGCTCAGTCAAGTAAGTAGGGAGTGGCCAAAAAAAAAAAAAAAGTCTGAACACTGACGATGGTTGTTGTCCACTTCAAGATTAGCTAATTAACTTTCAAGTTTAGTTTACAAATAATCAATACCTTTTTTCAGCCCCTTGAGCTATTCACATTTTAAAGTAAAACGTTTGATAAACCTTTAATTTAAACACTATAAATACCATCTATAAAAAGAATTTGGGAAGATTTTTTTTAGATCCATGGGTGCCTAGACTACCTCGACCCATTTCCAATTAAAGTCTGACTAGTCCCACTGGGGATGATCGACGATACCTTCATCAACACCCCGAAGTAGTCAAAGAATAAGAAGTAGGTAAGATTGTTGAAGGGCACTGGTTTTTGCATTGTTAGAGAACCAGTACAACCTCCAAAGAAGTCCTATCTCATAAGTGCTACAAGTCTTTTATCTCTGCCATCGAAAGCGAATTCCTCTTGTACTAAACTAAAGAATATGTATAACCACTATTAAACATTGAGTGAAATGGCATGTTCAGACATCCCATAATTGAAGTGTCTTTTGAAAAGTTTGACAAATTATGGCTAACTAATTAGCTTCACTAAAAAATCAATTTTTTTTCAGTTTACACAACAAAAGGTGATACACTCATATTGTAGAACTTGTCACGAACAAAGTATATAAAAGTAATAAAAATGAAAAAGAAACAACAAGTTTAATCCAAAAAAAAAAATCACAGCAGCTTGTTCTATATATAACATGCATGTAGGAACATTGTCTGAAAAATGAAATATAGTGACATTGTGTTGTTAGTTAAAGAATCTATATAAGATAAAACAAATAAAATAAAATAAAATAAAAAGTTAAAGAATCTACAAACAAAACTCACCAAGTCATTTAATTTTTTACAATTAGAAAAAACCTGTAAATTACGTGAATCTCAATGAAAGAATATGAATCCTATTTGTACAAGTATTGGTGCTGTACTGCCATCACCGTGCTGTACTGCCATCACCCTAGTGCCCTGTAATTTTCTTGTTCTTTTTTTTATGTTTTACTTTTCCGTCTTGCTACAAATGCAACCAGGGTAGGGATTTGCATAAAATGCTTCTTCAGTCTTTCTTTGCAATCCTGGTTGCCTTTTATGTGGCGCCCCTTGCCTATCAGATTGTAATTTCTTAACTTCTAGTGAAACCACCTTCTAAGATATTAGACCTTCGTCCATTTCATCAACTAATTTTACAAGGTGTTTCCTGTAAAATAAAGGTATCCATTTATTAGTCACAATTACAAAAAAAGCCACATGTCATCCATCAAAGTTATATGCAAAATCATCTTTTCTTATGTGTTAGTCCATTCTATATGTACTTGTTAGGATTCAAGGTCTTTCGATACCCTTTAAATGTTTTGTGGCCTTGTACTGCTTTGGCCATATTTCCATCAAATGTGTAAACAAACACATCACTTTCTAGTGCCACTGTATAGTCTATTGCAGCAAGTTTATTTTGAAATGGCTTGAAAGGCTCTAACTTTTCTTCTCTTGCAAGGTCAGAATGTGTAAGTACATTTGGGTACTCAGCGATAAGTGCGACAAGACTGTTCTTGCAATAAATTTCTCGTACAACAATGTAAATCTTGGTGTGTGAAGGATAGTCCATTTCATCCACTAGTTTGCCAGTGTTCCCAATAAAATAAAGGTCAAATTCATTGGTCACAGCCACATAATAACAGATCATCCATGAAAGTCATACATAAAAGCATTATATATTCTATAGTCTATTAGCGTAGTACCTTTAAGAATTTGAGGTTTTTTTTTCACTACAAGTAAAAAAATACTTTTAACGATACTAAATAAATGTTGTTAAGAGTTAAGTTGTTAAAACTTAATCAATATATAATTGGAATATTATAATATGTTCTTTAATTCAAAATTCACTTATAAGGATTTATTTAAACGATACGTGCTTCATAACGTAGCGATGAACATATCATTATATGTTAATTTTGTTTAAAAATTATTTGATTACTTGTTAATTTTGTATTTAATATGTTTTGAGAACATATTTATTAACAAATGTTGGGTCTAATGTTTTAAAATACAAATTTGCTTATAGTGTTTGATACCCTTCAAATGTCTTGTGATCGAGCTTACTATTTTCACCATATTATTAGGTATAAAAACAATCAATTTCTAGGTTCTAGGTGACACTGTGTAGTCTATTGCAACAATTTTATTTTGAAATTGCTTAAAATGAACAATGCCCAACTCTTTTACTCTTTCAAGATTGGAATGAGTAATAACATTTTGGTACTCAACGATAAATTAATACGACAAGATTGTCGTGAATTTCTCTTGCAACTATGTAAATTTTAGTGTTGAAAGAATGGCCCATTGCTTTGAGGAATAGAACAACTTCTCTTGATGTCAATGAACATTCTTATTTATATAAAATAAATGCATTATATATATTATTACTTAATATATAAAATAATATGTATATTTACTATTTCATTATTAATAAATATAATACATATAACACCCCTCAATCATGCCTGTGCACTAGGTTGTTTCTTGTCACACCACCACCTTCTCTCCAGGCATCTGAAAGAAGTTCAAATTAAACGTTAAAATGTATAAAAAAATAAACTCATATTTACTAATTTATGTAACACTTATCAGGGGTGAATCCAAGAATTTGAGATGAGGTGGGCTTAGGTGTAAACATCTTCTAATGGGTGAGCCATGCTTGGAAAGTTTTTTCTTTTGTAAGTCCTAAGATTCCGCCTTGCACTTTAATAACAAATCAGCTAAGAATCAGTAAATGGGATTGTGATTATAGATTGAGTGGTAGGAGTAATCTATGATTCAAGTTATAGAAGTTGAAACGAAAGAGAGACTCAAATGGGAGAAAGAGTTAAGAAATTTTTTGAAGCTCAAACTTTCGAACGAATTTTACTTTATTCGTTCGTTTTATTTATAGAGAAAAGTTTGTACATACAGACAAAACTGACACTATTACACATTATTGCTATTACTATTCAACATAATTGCCGACACTATTCACTCGGTATTATTTAACACTATTCACTATTCACTAAGGATGAAATTATTGTCGATTACTATTCACTGACACTATTTGTACACTATTTAAACGCTTTACATATTACTTGTTTTGTATTGATTTTATCAATGTCAAAATATTTTTTCTTTAGTCAAAATATGTTAAAGAATCTTTATGTGTTTTTCCTCCCAACATCAAGAGTGTTTATAGTTTTTGTAATAGTGGTTAGAGTGCAGGTTCTAAATCGATCAGTATTTTATGCTTTTTCAAGTTGGCGCTACCCAAGTGAAGATGTTGTAGAGAAAGTACAATTGAGAACTTCCTTGGAGTTAGTTTTGTATGAATGTAACGAGTTAAGCATTATGCCTCAACACAAAAAAAAATGATTATCGCGTGTCTAACTGGTTTCAAAGGCTCAGTCAAGTAAGTAGGGAGTGGCCAAAAAAAAAAAAGTCTGAACACTGACGATGGTTGTTGTCCACTTCAAGATTAGCTAATTAACTTTCAAGTTTAGTTTACAAATAATCAATACCTTTTTTCAGCCCCTTGAGCTATTCACATTTTAAAGTAAAACGTTTGATAAACCTTTAATTTAAACACTATAAATACCATCTATAAAAAGAATTTGGGAAGATTTTTTTTAGATCCATTGGTGCCTAGACTACCTCTACCCATTTCCAATTAAAGTCTGACTAGTCCCACTGGGGATGATCGACGATACCTTCATCAACACCCCGAAGTAGTCAAAGAATAAGAATTAGGTAAGATTGTTGAAGGGCACTGGTTTTTGCATTGTTAGAGAACCAATACAACCTCCAAAGAAGTCCTATCTCATAAGTGCTACAAGTCTTTTATCTCTGCCATCGAAAGCGAATTCCTCTTGTACTAAACTAAAGAATATGTATAATCACTATTAAACATTGAGTGAAATGGCATGTTCAGACATCCCATAATTGAAGTGTCTTTTGAAAAGTTTGACAAATTTTGGCTAACTAATTAGCTTCACTAAAAAATCAATATTTTTTCAGTTTACACAACAAAAGGTGATACACTCATATTGTAGAACTTGTCACGAACAAAGTATATAAAAGTAATAAAAATGAAAAAGAAACAACAAGTTTAATCCAAAAAAAAAAAAAATCACAGCAGCTTGTTCTATATATAACATGCATGTAGGAACATTGTCTGAAAAATGAAATATAGTGACATTGTGTTGTTAGTTAAAGAATCTATATGAGATAAAAAAAATAAAATAAAATAAAATAAAAAGTTAAAGAATCTACAAACAAAACTCACCAAGTCATTTAATTTTTTACAATTAGAAAAAACCTGTAAACTACGTGAATCTCAATGAAAGAATATGAATCCTATTTGTACAAGTATTGGTGCTGAACTGCCATCACCCTAGTGCCCTGTAATTTCCTTGTTCTTTTTTTTATGTTTTACTTTTCCGTCTTGCTACAAATGCAACCAGGGTAGGGATTTGCATAAAATGCTTCTTCAGTCTTTCTTTGCAATCCTGGTTGCCTTTTATGTGGCGCCCCTTGCCTATCAGATTGTAATTTCTTAACTTCTAGTGAAACCTCCTTCTAAGATATTAGACCTTCGTCCATTTCATCAACTAATTTTACAAGGTGTTTCCTGTAAAATAAAGGTATCCATTTATTAGTAACAATTACAAAAAAAGCCACATGTCATCCATCAAAGTTATATGCAAAATCATCTTTTCTTATGTGTTAGTCCATTCTATATGTACTTGTCAGGATTCAAGGTCTTTCGATACCCTTTAAATGTTCTGTGGCCTTGTACTGCTTTGGCCATATTTCCATCAAATGTGTAAACAAACACATCACTTTCTAGTGCCACTGTATAGTCTATTGCAGCAAGTTTATTTTGAAATGGCTTGAAAGGCTCTAACTTTTCTTCTCTTGCAAGGACAGAATGTGTAAGTACATTTGGGTACTCAGCGATAAGTGCGACAAGACTGTTCTTGCAATAAATTTCTCGTACAACAATGTAAATCTTGGTGTGTGAAGGATAGTCCATTTCATCCACTAGTTTGCCAGTGTTCCCAATAAAATAAAGGTCAAATTCATTGGTCACAGCCACATAATAACAGATCATCCATGAAAGTCATACATAAAAGCATTATATATTCTATAGTCTATTAGCGTTGTACCTTTAAGAATTTTATTTTCACTACAAGTAAAAAAATACTTTTAACGACACTAAATAAATGTTGTTAAGAGTTAAGTTGTTAAAACTTAATCAATATATAATTGCAATATTATAATATGTTCTTTAATTCAAAATTCACTTATAAGGATTTATTTAAACGATACGTGCTTCATAACGTAGCGATGAACATATCATTATATGTTAATTTTGTTTAAAAATTATTTGATTACTTGTTAATTTTGTATTTAATATGTTTTGAGAACATATTTATTAACAAATGTTGGGTCTAATGTTTTAAAATACAAATTTTCTTATAGTGTTTGATACCCTTCAAATGTCTTGTGATCGAGCTTACTATTTTCACCATATTATTAGGTATAAAAACAATCAATTTCTAGGTTCTAGGTGACACTGTGTAGTCTATTGCAACAATTTTATTTTGAAATAGCTTAAAATGAACAATGCCCAACTCTTTTACTCTTTCAAGATTGGAATGAGTAATAACATTTTGGTACTCAACGATAAATTAATACGACAAGATTGTCGTGAATTTCTCTTTCAACTATGTAAATTTTAGTGTTGAAAGAATGGCCCATTGCTTTGAGGAATAGAACAACTTCTCTTGATGTCAATGAACATTCTTATTTATATAAAATAAATGCATTATATATATTATTACTTAATATATAAAATAATATGTATATTTACTATTTCATTATTAATAAATATAATACATATAACACCCCTCAATAATGCCTGTGCACTAGGTTGTTTCTTGTCACACCACCACCTTCTCTCCAGGCATCTGAAAGAAGTTCAAATTAAACGTTAAAATGTATAAAAAAATAAACTCATATTTACTAATTTATGTAACACTTATCAGGGGTGAATCCAAGAATTTGAGATGAGGTGGGCTTAGGTGTAAACATCTTCTAATGGGTGAGCCATGCTTGGAAAGTTTTTTCTTTTGTAAGTCCTAAGATTCTGCCTTGCACTTTAATAACAAATCAGCTAAGAATCAGTAAATGGGATTGTGATTATAGATTGAGTGGTAGGAGTAATCTATGATTGAAGTTATAGAAGTTGAAACGAAAGAGAGACTCAAATGAGAGAAAGAGTTAAGAAATTTTTTGAAGCTCAAACTTTCGAATGAATTTTACTTTATTCGTTCGTTCTATTTATAGAGAAAAGTTTGTACATACAGACAAAACTGACACTATTACACATTATCGCTATTACTATTCAACATAATTGCCGACACTATTCACTCGCTATTATTTAACACTATTCACTATTCACTAAGGATGAAATTATTGTCGATTACTATTCATTGACACTATTTATACACTATTTAAACGCTTTACATATTACTTGTTTTGTATTGATTTTATCAATGTCAAAATATTTTTTCTTTAGTCAAAATATGTTAAAGAATCTTTATGTGTTTTTCCTCCCAACATCAAGAGTGTTTATAGTTTTTGTAATAGTGGTTAGAGTGCAGGTTCTAAATCGATCAGTATTTTATGCTTTTCCAAGTTGGCGCTACCCAAGTGAAGATGTTGTAGAGAAAGTACAATTGAGAACTTCCTTGGAGTTAGTTTTGTATGAATGCAACGAGTTAAGCATTATGGCTCAACACAAAAAAAAAATGATTATCGCGTGTCTAACTGGTTTCAAAGGCTCAGTCAAGTAAGTAGGGAGTGGCCAAAAAAAAAAGTCTGAACACTGACGATGGTTGTTGTCCACTTCAAGATTAGCTAATTAACTTTCAAGTTTAGTTTACAAATAATCAATACCTTTTTTCAGCCCCTTGAGCTATTCACATTTTAAAATAAAACGTTTGATAAACCTTTAATTTAAACACTATATATACCATCTATAAAAAGAATTTGGGAAGATTTTTTTTAGATCCATGGGTGCCTAGACTACCTCGACCCATTTCCAATTAAAGTCTGAGTAGTCCCACTGGGGATGATCGACGACACCTTCATCAACACCCAAAATTAGTCAAAGAATAAGAATTAGGTAAGATTGTTGAAGGGCACTGGTTTTTGCATTGTTAGAGAACCAGTACAACCTCCAAAGAAGTCCTATCTCATAAGTTCTACAAGTCTTTTATCTCTGCCATCGAAAGCGAATTCCTCTTGTACTAAACTAAAGAATATGTGTAACCACTATTAAACTTTGAGTGAAATGGCATGTTTAGACATCCCATAATTGAAGTGTCTTTTGAAAAGTTTGACAAATTATGGCTAACTAATTAGCTTCACTAAAAAAACAATTTTTTTTTTCAGTTTACACAACAAAAGGTGTTATACTCATATTGTAGAACTTGTCACGAACAAAGTATATAAAAGTAATAAAAATGAAAAAGAAACAACAAGTTTAATCCAAAAAAAAAAATCACAGCAGCGTGTTGTATATATAACATGCATGTAGGAACATTGTCTGAAAAATAAAATATAGTGACATTGTGTTGTTAGTTAAAGAATCTATATGAGATAAAAAAATAAAATAAAATAGAAAAATAAAAATAAAGAAGTTAAAGAATCTACAAATAAAACTCACCAAGTCATTTAGTTTTTTACAATTAGAAAAAACCTGTAAATTAAGTGAATCTCAATGAAAGAATATGAATCCTATTTGTACAAGTATTTGTGCTGTACTACCATCACCCTAGTGCCCTGTAATTTCCTTGTTCTTTTTTTTTATGTTTTACTTTTCCCTCTTGCTACAAATGCAACCAAGGTAGGGATTTGCATAAAATTCTTCTTCAGTCTTTCTGTGCAATCCTGGTTGCCTTTTATGTGGCGCCCCATGCCTATCAGAATGTAATTTCTTAACTTCTAGTGAAACCTCCTTCCAAGATATTAGACCTTCGTCCACTTCATCAACTAATTTTACAAGGTGTTTCCTATAAAATAAAGGTATCCATTTATTAGTAACAATTACAAAAAAAGCCACATGTCATCCATCAAAGTTATATGCAAAATCATCTTTTCTTATGTGTTAGTCCATTCTATAAGTACCTGTCAGGATTCAAGGTCTTTCGATACCCTTTAAATGTTATGTGGCCTTGTACCGCTTTGGCCATATTTCCATCAAATGTGTAAACAAACACATCACTTTCTAGTGCCACTGTGTAGTCTATTGCAGCAAATTTATTCTGAAATGGCTTGAAAGGCTCTAACTCTTCTTCTCTTGCAAGGTCAGAATGTGTAAGTACATTTGGGTACTCAGCGATAAGTGCGGCAAGACTGTTCTTACCTTAAATTTCTCCTGCAACAATGTAAATCTTGGTGTGTGAAGGATAGTCCATTTCATCCACTAGTTTGCCAGTGTTTCCAATAAAATAAAGGTCAAATTCATTGGTCACAGCCACATAATAACAGATCATCCATGAAAGTCATACATAAAAGCATTATATATTCTATAGTCTATTAGCGTAGTACCTTTAAGAATTTGAGGTTTTTTTTTCACTACAAGTAAAAAAATACTTTTAACGATACTAAATAAATGTTGTTAAGAGTTAAGTTGTTAAAACTTAATCAATATATAATTGGAATATTATAATATGTTCTTTAATTCAAAACACTTATAAGGATTTATTTAAACGATACGTGCTTCATAACGTAGCGATGAACATATCATTATATGTTAATTTTGTTTAAAAATTATTTGATTACTTGTTAATTTTGTATTTAATATGTTTTGAGAACATATTTATTAACAAATGTTGGGTCTAATGTTGTAAAATACAATTTTCTTATAGTGTTTGATACCCTTCAAATGTCTTGTGATCGAGCTTACTATTTTCACCATCTTATTAGGTATAAAAAACAAATCACTTTCTAGGTTCTAGGTGACACTGTGTAGTCTATTGCAACAATTTTATTTTGAAATAGCTTAAAATGAACAATGCCCAACTCTTTTACTCTTGCAAGATTGGAATGAGTAATAACATTTTGGTACTCAACGATAAATTAATACGACAAGATTGTCGTGAATTTCTCTTGCAACTATGTAAAGTTTAGTGTTGAAAGAATGGCCCATTGCTTTGAGGAATAGAACAACTTCTCTTGATGTCAATGAACATTCTTATTTATATAAAATAAATGCATTATATATATTATTACTTAATATATAAAATAATATGTATATTTACTATTTCATTATTAATAAATATAATACATATAACACCCCTCAATCATGCCTGTGCATTAGGTTGTTTCTTGTCACACTACCACATTCTCTCCAGGCATCTGAAAGAAGTTCAAATTAAACGTTAAAATGTCTAAAAAAAAAAACGCATATTTACTAATTTATGTAACACTTATCAGGGGTGAATCCAATAATTTGAGATGAGGTGGGCTTAGGTGTAAACATCTTCTAATGGGTGAGCCATGCTTGGAAAGTTTTTTCTTTTGTAAGTCCTAAGATTCTGCCTTGCACTTTAATAACAAATCAACTAAGAATCAGTAAATGAGATTGTTATTATAGATTGAGTGGTAGGAGTAATCTATGATTAAAGTTATAGAAGTTGAAGCGAAAAAGAGACTCAAATGAGAGAAAGAGTTAAGAAATTTTTTGAAGCTCAAACTTTCGAATGAATTTTACTTTATTCGTTCGTTCTATTTATAGAGAAAAGTTTGTACATACAGACAAAACTGACACTATTACACATTATTGCTATTACTATTCAACATAATTGCCGACACTATTCACTCGGTACTATTTGACACTATTCACTATTCACTAAGGACGAAATTATTGTCGATTACTATTCACCGACACTATTTAAACACTATTACAACGACTTTTTACATGACTTGTCATAACTAACAACAACTAACTACTGACAACACATAATAATTTACATAAAAAGACAAAATTTGTGACTGTTTTTGTCACATCACCTTTATTAGTCTGGATAGCTGGATAAGTCTGACTTGCTGGATAAGTCTGACTTGTCTGATCTTGATTCCTCATTATTGGGTTTCTTTTGATGATTTGATGACTTGATCTGAGATGATGCTGATCTGATCTTTTTGACATGTGTAATTAAATGTCGATTTCTTCTGACATTAACTATTCTTGATAAACTTCTTGATATTCTTGATAAACTTCTTGATAAGCATGCATTATTGGCTTTTCTTTGGATGAAAATTTTGACGTGATGCTTTCTTGAGGACGACTTGATTTGTGATAATCTTATCGGTATGATCGGTATGAGCAATGATATTGGCAGGCAGGCATTGGGCCTGGAGGCATGGGCCTAGATTTTGAATTGGCATGGGCCTGAGTCAGGCATAAGCCTGGTGATGGCAAGCATGGGCCTGGAGGCATGGGCCTGAATAACTTAATTGGCATGGGCCTAGATTCTTAATTAACGGCATGGGCCTGAATAAGTTTTATTGGCATGGGCCTGAATTATCTTTGATGACACTGAATTAATATAGATCGATGATATACTCAGGGGCGCCAGAGCTTCCTTCATGATCTGAATTATTTCTTGATGAGGCTGACTGAGATTCTTCAATTCTTTGAAGTCTTGCATTCATTTTCCTGGATTCTTCTTGCATATTCTTCAATTCTTGAAGAATGAGACTTGATGTGTCTAATGTAGTTTATGATGATGATGATATTTGAACTGGATTTTCATTCTTGGCTAATTCTGGTTTCTTTTATTAATCTTTAAAGATGCTTCTTTATAAGTCTTTGGAGGAGGCATTATACCAAATGATGGAGAAAGCTGGTATGCAGCTTCTTCTTTAAGAGAAGTAATGTCAAACTTATCCCATTATTTGACATAAATTTCTCGAACCAAATGAGTAGCTGAATTTCCTTCAACATCCTTAATTGAGGTGGTATTATAATTCCATTTTAATATCCAAGGTATGGTATATTGGGATACAAACATGAATAGATTTAGCCCTCCTTTTTTATAAAACGCCTGGACTTCAGGAGGAAAGATTGCTTCAGTTGGACCGAATCGAGGTAACCATTTATGAAAAAACCATGTAGAAAAATTATATCCTATTGGTTTTTTATACGTGATGTATCATGAATGACCTTCTGCAGGCTTTTTATAAAACAGTATGACTTTCCAAGCTTCAACATAATCATTTTAGCTTACCGATATGGTTGTCTGTTCTTCTAAATTTTTGATATTCTTCAAAGTAATGGGATAATAATTATGGTAAGGCATTGTAACTAAGCTATATTGCTTAGACCATTCATTACTTGATAAGACTTTCTGAATCTTGAATTTGGAGTACGCAATCTCTTCTGAATTAAGCTTTTTGAAATGATCAAAAATAACTGAGCCTATTTGCGAAAGTAAAGCTTCATAAAATTTTATTGAGATATTTGGTCGTCTTGGGATGAAATTATGAGGATGAGGAATGAGGCATTGACTTGATTTTCTAAACTGAGACTATGATGAGGACCATCAAGAGGATAAATAGAGAAAAAGCTTTTCAATTGATAACTGCATTTTTGATCAGGATTGGACGCTGGATTATTGTACTGGCTGAATAATGGAGAGAATTTATTTTGTCTTTGATAAGTGTAAAGAGATTTACCCTTATCCATGATGATCTGAAACAAAGAATGAATTTATAGGGTTACAAGGAATTCCCTTGATAAGAAATCAGGAAGGGAGTTATTTTCTCCTTTTATATATTTGATATCAAAATCGAAAATACTTAAAATAGCTTGCCATCAAGCAAATATTTGTTTTGAAACTAGATTTTTTATATCTTTCAAAAGTATTTCTTTCACTGACTTACAATCAACTCTTATCAAAATTTTTTGATTCAAAATATCTGCTTGAAATTTCTGAACGGATAAAACAATTGCAAGAATTTCCTTTTTAACTGTAGCGTAATTCTTTTGGGTATTATTCCAAAGTCTTGGTGTATAACAAACAAGTTGTTCATTTCCTTCAGCGGTTTTTTGAAGTAATATACCTCCATATCCTATGTCTGAGGCATCCGTTTGAGTTATTTTTGGATAAGTAGAATTGGCTAAATGTAAACATGGTAATGCTTTTACTTTTAACTTGATCTTTTGTATTGCTTCTGTATGATTAGGGGTCCAGATAAATTTATTATCTTTTTTAAGAAGTTCTAAAAGACATTTTTTATCTATTGCCGAATTTTTATAGAAATCGGATAAGTAATTTAAACAACCTAAAAATCTTTGTAACTGTTTTTTATCTATTAATTGATCAGGAAATTTATTTGCAAATTCTATAACTCTATTGATAGGGGTTATTGTTTGATTCTGTATTTGAAATCTTAAAAAGTTTATAGTTATTTGAAAAAGTTTTTTTTTCCTTTGGGATAATACTAATCCATTTTTAATTATTATAGATTGAAATGTATACAAATGTTTCCAATGTTCATCAATTGATTTGGAAAATATAAGGATATCATCTATATAGACTAAGATATATTCATAATAAGGATGGAATACTTCATTCATCATTTTTTGAAATTCTGATGGAGCATTTTTAAGACCGAATGGCATAACATTCCATTGATACTGTCCGAATGGAGTGTTGAATGTTGTTTTATATCTATCTTTATTTGTAATTTGTATCTGTCAAAATCCTGACTTTAAATCAAATTTTGAAAAGATAACTGAATTGGTTATTCTCTTTATTAAATCATTCTTATTTGGTAATGGATATCTTATGGTTTTCAAAACATTGTTTAATGGTTTATAATTTATAACAAGTCTTGGAGCACTTCGTTCTAATTCTGCTGCATTTTCAACATAAAAAGCTGTACAGCTCCATGGAGATTTAGATGGGGCTATTAATTTCTTTTGTAACAAATCTTTTATTTCTTGATCACATAATTTTAATAATCTTTCATTCATTTGTGAAGGATTGGCTTTTGTGGGTATTTTATCTTCATTAAAATCATTAATATAAGGTAAAGAAACTTGATAAGTTTTCCTATCCCAAAATGCTGATGGGATTTCTGAACAACACTTGATAATTAATTGATCTTGAAACATCTTAATTTTCTGTTGAAAATATGGAGTATTTATTATTTGTTCTGCCTTTAAATTTTTAATTTCTGATTTTAATTGTCCTATAAAAGTTTGTTTATGTTCGACTAAATTGATTGATTGATTTAAATATCTAGTTTTTGGTTTATTAATAAAATTGAAATTAACTTCTTTATTTTCTATACTTGATTTTATTCCACTCGATGTAACTGAAAATGGTTGAATTTTTTGTAAGAATGGAGTTCCTAATAACATATCATGTTGTAAATCTTTAACTATTATAAAGGATGTTGGTATATAAACATCATTTTTACATATATGAGCTAGAGGAATTTTTAACTTAATTATTGATTTATTTCCTTCTACTGTTGATATTCGACTGTTTGTTTTTTCACAGTATTGTAATGGAATTAAGCCTTCTCTTATACAATTTAGATCTGCACCTGAATCTATTAAAGCTTGTAATGAGCATTTAAAATCTTCTATTTTTAATGTTATTGGAGTAAACCATCTTTGATGTGTATAAGTCGTAAGTGTTTCTATGAATACATTATTATCATAAACTGAAAAGTTTTCTGTATTTACATTTTCTTCTTCTATTTTAATTATTTTTTCTTTAAGAATTTTTATTTCTTCTTTCAGCTGATTTATTTCATGCTATAATGAATTTATAGTTGGTCTTGTAAAGGATTTAGATATTTTATTTACATCTTGAATTATATCTTTCATAGTATGATAATTATTATGTAAGTTAATTTGGCTTTGAAATTTTATTTCATTTTCATTTATCTGAAAAGTATTTTCAATTTCTTTTTCTGTATTTAAAATCTCTGGTATAATATTTATATTTTAATATTGGATCTTCTATTTGTTCAGCGATATCTAAAATTAATTTTTCATGTGCTGTTAATACATTAATTTCATTTTTTGAATCTGAGCTAGATGTATATATATTATGTATATTTTCTATGCATTTACATGTTTCTGAGGAACTAGAGTTATCATTATTTGCTACTTCATTTACTTTCTTTTTATAATATTTTAAATGACATTTATTTGCGTAATGACCTGGTTTTTCGCATTTAAAACATTTATTAATTTTATTTTTGGTAAATTTATAATTTTTCTTATAATTTTTTCTCTTAGATTTATAATAAAAATCTTGATTGTTTTTATTATTAGATCTTTTCAATCTTCTTCTTCTGTATTTTGGTTTATTAGCTTGTGTTTGTGTTTGAGCAACTTCATGACCAAATTGATAATAGAAATCACCTATATCTCTACGATTATCTTTAGAATCTTTATGTAATTGTCTTTTTAACTTTATATCATTACATATTGATAATCCTACTACCTGAATTGTTTGAATTATATCACCATAAGTAAATCTATTATAATTTAAAGTTCCATCGCATTTTTCTCTTAATATATGTCTAACCTTTTCTGCAAATGAGTATGGTAATCCCGAAACAAATCTTTCTTTATAAAATGGAGTTTCATCTGTAGTTAAAGCATAAACTTTCGTTAAAAATGTATCTTTATACCACCGAAAATCGGATAATGTTCTGGATCTTAAACTTTGTAATTGTTCTCTAATTTTTTCTTCTATATGACTTAATGTTCCTATGAAATGCCAAATTATATTGGTTAGCAAGGTTCTTACACCATTAAATTGTTCTCTACCATTGCTATCTAATATTGGATTTCCGTTTTCGTCTCTAGATATGAAATTTATAATTTCTGTTCTTTGAGTAGTTGATAAAGAATTATTCCACCAGCCATTCATTTGACCAGTAAGTCCTACGGATATTGCGCCTACTATATTAGGTTCTGGATGATTTTGAGTTTTGTATGCTACTGCATAAGTTAACGTTTGTTGCATTACTTGTAAAACTCTATATTATGATAATCCATCGATATTCCATTCATCGATTGAATTTCCGTCAAACTTAATTCTTTTTTCACCCTTTTCTTCTACAGGAGATGGTCTAGAATAATAAGGTTTAGTATTCCATTTATTATAAATTTTATGTTTTGTAGGATAATGGATTTTATTTATATCTAAATCTGATGATCTTTCAATGCTGGATTCTGTCATTTTTATTGGGCTAATTTCTAATGAATTTTCTGATAAACTATCAGATGTTATTGATTGATTCTCTTCTAAAATATTTATTTCAGGCATATTTTCTTTCATATCCTTTTGATTTATTTGTAAAGTACTAATTGTTGATGCTATTGTTTGTAATAATTCTTCTGAATAATTTGGTTTTATGATAGGTAAATTTCTTAAATTATCTTTCATCATAGGCTTTTTTAGTATTAATTCATTTTTTACCTTTGTATTTTTAGAGTTTTCAGTATTTTTACTAGTAGAGGGAATACTATGAGAAATGTTTGATAAAGAAGATAAATATATATTAGTATAATTATTTTGTTTAATAATATGATTTAAATCTTTTCTTGATATAGGTTTTTCTTCTTCAAAAGTAGTTTTTAATGGTAATGTCTTAATGTTTTCATTGATTTTGATAGAAGTTAATGGAGGATGAGTCTGAATGTATTTTTCACCTTTTGTTCCTTCCCATACGGTATTTATCTTATGTATTATTTTTGGACAGGATTGTGTTAAATAATCAAAAAACTGAATGTTTTGTTTATTATTTTTAATATAGGCAAAATATTTTTCTCTGAATATTGCTTGTTGAGATTTTGAACAAATTTTATAGAATATTGATGTCAATGGATGTTTAAGAAATTGTTCTTTTAAATTCTGATAATCTATTTCAAAGTCTTCTTCATAATCTATTTTAACCATATTAACTTGATAATCATTAAAATCATTTATGGAAACATTATCTTTTGTTGGTGTAACAGGATAAGCTATATGAGTTGGTAATTTTGTTGTTGATGCATAAACAGGTTGGGTTTCATAATAAGTCTCAGTATTTGATGAAGATGGAATTGTAGAACAAGATTTTCTTGAGGCAAAATTTATTTCAACTAGTCCGTCATCATGAGCTATTATAGTATGTATTTGATCATTTGTTTTATCTACATGATTCTCTTCTTTATTTGTATCTTGAATTAACCATATTTTTGGTATGTCTATATCTTTCCAACTTAATTATTTTCTAGTTATTACTTTATTTGTTAAATTTGTTAAAAATAAAGTTGATGTTCCTTTTTGTAAATTTGTATATACTACCATAGGATTATTGTATGCATTAATTTATAATAAATTCGATAAACTAATTGCAACATTTGAACATATTCCTTTCATTTCAAACCCTTGTGTGTATAGACTTAATGTTGATGCTTCATGTGCGAATTGATCATGTAAACTAATTGTGAAATTAGGAAAACAATTAAAGAAAATAGGTCCTTCGACAAACTTCCTTCAATTATTCCTAATAATGAATCATTAAACTTTATGTGTCGTTTATCTCTTACGGATGCTAATTGAAGTATTTAGTCCTAAAGCGTTAATGGCTTTATTGCAACTTGTATTAATCCTATATGCAAATATTTGTATTTTTCTTTATAGGTATTTATTTTTTCTGGAGAGATTAAAAGTATTTCTTGGCCTTCTGCATCTATTGATTTAGTTTCCTCTTCTAATTTTACTATATAATCTTGATTTTTGGAGAAAGTTCCATGAGTATATATCTGTTTGGGATCTATGGTTGGTAAATTTCAATTTTGCAGTGATTGTTCAATATCTACGTATGAGATTTCACTTATATTTCTTAAATCTAATTTTGATTTCATTTTTTCTGGCTTTATGATTGATTGATGATCAGATTTTGATGTCGAGGTGGATGATTCAAACTTAGGACTATGTTTTTGTAATGAAAGAGAAGATTTCATTTTCTTCATTAATTCACTCATGTCTCACCTGAGTTCTTAGAGTTCTAGCTTGGTCAACGATTTACTACTAGACTTACGCTCCCTTCTGCTAGCCTTACTACGCGACTAGGAAAGCTCCTAACTCCAATGGCGAAGGTTAGACACAAGATAAATTAACAGAAAGAAAACGAAATTTTAACTTTTAAAAGAAACTTCATAGTAATAAGTTTTTCAAATCCTTTTCGAAATCGCAATCGAAATCATAATCAAACTTAAAATCGATAGTAAATACTTACAGGAGATGAGAATAGAGAACTTGATTTGAGGGATTGCACTGGATTCTTTGATGAATATGGCTCTGATGACGGACTAGTTGAAATAAATTTTGCATCAAGAAAATCTTGTTCTACAATTCCATCTTCATCAAATACTGAGACTTATTATGAAACCCAACCTGTTTATGCATCAACAACAAAATTACCAACTCATATAGCTTATCCTGTTACACCAACAAAAGATAATGTTTCCACAAATGATTTTAATGATTATCAAGTTAATATGGTTAAAATAGATTATGAAGAAGACTTTGAAATAGATTATCAAAATTTAAAAGAACAATTTCTTAAACATCCATTGACACCAATATTCTGTAAAATTTGTTCAAAATCTCAACAAGCAATATTCAGAGAAAAATATTTTGCCTATATAAAAAATAATAAACAAAACATTCAATTTTTTTATTATTTAACACAATCCTGTCCAAAAATAATACATAAGATAAATACCGTATGGGAAGGAATAAAATGTGAAAAATACATTCAGACTCATCCTCCATTAACTTCTATCAAAATCAATGAAAACATTAAGGCAGTACCATTAAGCTGTGTCACTTTAACAATTATTGTATGCATTAATTTATATAAATTCGATAATAATGTATTATTAGTCTCTATGTAAACATCACTCATACCAATAGTTTTAGACGAATCATGGTTCCCCATCTTAACATCACCAAGATGTATAAGATGTGAAGAAACCTCTTTTTAATGTAGCATGAATTGAGGTACCACTATTAATAATCCAATTACTCTCATGATATCCAAGACTAGCCACATCATCATCACACATAACAAGAAACTCAATTGTGATAATAATATAAGCTGTCACTTTAACAATTACTATCATGATAATCCAATTACTCTCATGATACACACCCGCATCTCGAGGTTGATCCCACGGCTCTCCATTTTAAGCTGTGTCACTTTAACAATTACTATCTCATAGTCTCGTGTGTCGCGTAGCTATCCGACTCCCGCATTGGTATTGCACTCCTCGGTCCGTATTTCTCCATCACGCGCGTAGTCCCACCTTGTCTCGTCAAATAATTATTTAAATTATACAACAATTCATTTATTTGTATTATTACTGTGTTTTACTTCCCCGTTTACCTAGGTGAAGCCTCACTTAAACTAACAATCGCCCGAACGGCTCGAGACACGTATTAGACTAAAATACTAATACACACATCAAAATATCATAAAATTACCTCGGTGTCGACTCCCGAAGTTCGAAATACAGTCTAGTATCGCGTAGCCGTATCACGGTCCTGACAAATGCAACACAAGTCAAGTTAAATTTGAAGGTTGCTACATGATGAAATCATTCGTTCGGAAGGTTTGTGGTCAACCTAGAGCCAGGCTCTAGCAAGAAGAAAGCATTGTCATTGGGTAGCACCAAAGGAGGGGTGGCTAAAAATAAATTGTGATGGAGCGGTACGAGGGGAGGATGAGGAAGCCACAACGACAGGAGTTATACGGGGGATGAAAGGCGATTTTCGAGCAGCATTTCAAGTAAAGTTGGGTCGGTGTTCACCTATTTGTGCTGAACTATGGGGAGTTAAACATGGCTTACAACTGGCGTGGGATAAAAGATGTAGGAAACTCATTATGGAGCTAGACTCACAGGAAGCAATTGATCTTATTATGGACTCAACACAAAGCCAATTTCGAGATCCATTGATTCATGATATTCTAAGGGAGACGGACAAGAAGTAGAGTGTAGTTTTCAACCACACATTTAGAGAGAATAATGCTTGTGCAAACCACATGGCCAATGAAACTTTTCACTATGATGTTGATTTTAAGATTTGGTAACATATTCCAAATCATATTTTCATGTTGCTAGTGCAAGATATCTTACAATTACAGATGTAACCTACACCGAATTTGGTCTTTGCTAATCAAAAAAAAAAAAAAAACAATCACGCCAATTTGTTCTGCCACAATAACATGTAGTGACATTGCTAAGTTAAAGAATCCACATTCAGAACTCACCCAGTCATTTCATTCTTTACAATTAGAAAAAACAAGTAAATTAAGTAAATTTCAAGTAAAAGAATTTAAATCCTATTTGTATATGTATTGTTGTTGTACCGCCATCATCCATGTATTTGTATAGGGTTTCCATTAGATTCTAATCCAATACATTAATGGAGGCATCATAAATGCACAAAACATTTAATGCATAATATATTTTGAAGGGTTCCCATGGCATGTGTATATTTTGATCTCATTGTAAAATTTCCCTATATATATATATTTATATATATATATATATATATATAGAAATATGTAAGAACAAAGAAAGTACAGGGTACATGGATGATGGCAGTACAACAACTATACATATACAAATAGGATTTAAATCTAAAGGTTGTAAATAGTGTACCCATGACATAGGTATATATTTGGTTCTCATAGTAGTAGTACCCATATATATATATATATATATATATATATTTATTTATTTTTCTTTTTAAACTTTTTTTTTTTTTGAAAACAAACATATTTTTTTAGTTTTCTCATTTTTGCTTGTTATGCTACAAATACAATCAGGATATGCATTTGCGTAAAATGCATTTTCACTTTTTTGTGATACTAAAGGGTATCCAGTATCTAATGAAAACTCTTTCCAAGATATCAAACTATTGTCCATTTCATCCACTAGTTTGCCGGTGTTTCCAATAAAATAAAGGTCAAATTCATTGGTCACAGCCACATAATAACAGATCATCCATGAAAGTCATACATAAAAGCATTATATATTCTATAGTCTATTAGCATAGTACCTTTAAGAATTTGAAGTTTTTTTTCACTACAAGAAAAAAATACTTTTAACGATACTAAATAAATGTTGTTAAGAGTTAAGTTGTTAAAACTTAATCAATATATAATTGGAATATTATAATATGTTCTTTAATTCAAAATTCACTTATAAGGATTTATTTAAATGATACGTGCTTCATAACGTAGCGATGAACATATCATTATATGTTAATTTTGTTTAAAAATTATTTGATTACTTGTTAATTTTGTATTTAATATGTTTTGAGAACATATTTATTAACAAATGTTGGGTCTAATATTGTAAAATACAGTTTTTCTTATAGTGTTTGATACCCTTCAAATGTCTTGTGATTGAGCTTACTATTTTCACCATATTATTAGGTATAAAAAACAATCACTTTCTAGGTTCTAGGTGACACTGTGTAGTCTATTGCAACAATTTTATTTTGAAATAGCTTAAAATGAACAATGCCCAACTCTTTTACTCTTGCAAGATTGGAATGAGTAATAACATTTTGGTACTCAACGATAAATTAATACGACAAGATTGTCGTGAATTTCTCTTGCAACTATGTAAATTTTAGTGTTGAAAGAATAGCCCATTGCTTTGAGGAATAAAACAACTTCTCTTGATCTCAATGAACATTCTTATTTATATAAAATAAATGCATTATATATTATTACTTAATATATAAAATAATATGTATATTTACTATTTCATTATTAATAAATATAATACATATAACACCCCTCAATCATGCCTGTGCACTAGGTTATTTCTGGTCACACCACCACATTCTCTCCAGGCATCTGAAAGAAGTTCAAATTAAACGTTAAAACATCTAAAAAAATAAACTCATATTTACTAATTTATGGGGTGAATCCAAGAATTTGAGATGAGGTGGGCTTAGGTGTAAACATCTTCTAATGGGTGAGCCATGCTTGGAAAGTTTTTTCTTTTGTAAGTCCTAAGATTCTGCCTTGCACTTTAATATTCTTCATCACTGTTCGTTGAATTAGTTGAAATGTCATTAGAGTTGTCTTCCGATGGTTGTCTTCCGATGGCTCATCTCGAACTTCATATGTTGGATCCTCACTATCTTCACTTGCATATACTTCAGTTTCTAGACTGAAATCATAAAGAATAATATTGTTTAATGATAAAAATTAGCGACACTTCAAAGAAAATGATAGAAATTAGTTACCAATTTTTCACTTTAAATTGTCTAATAGAATGAGGGGATTCGTTGAACTCTTTGATAATATTTTTTTTTGGTGGTTAACTCTTTGATGAATTTAGGCTCAACAACTAAATGACATTACATTATGAATTCCAGTAAATAAATAAATAAAACAAACAGACAAAAACTAATAGAAAGAGAGGTAATGGAGTAAAACAAGGCAGAAAAAAATCAAAACAAAATATCAGCCTAACCGTTGTAGGGATGCCCTTTTACTTGATCCCATTGAGTATAATTCAAAAGAAAGTCGTTGTTTATGCAAAGAAAATAGAGCACATAGATGGTTTGATCGACACAGATTATAGACGGTTTAATCGACACAGATTGGGGTTTCCGCGAACCAGTTGAAAGCATAGAATGTGACAATGTGTTCCATCGATCCAGCGAAGGGGACGAGCCAAGAAGAAGGGTTTTTTCGTTTTTGTTGTGGGTCGCGCTACTGCAAGCCACAGAAGTGTGTAAGGGCAAGCCACTAAAAAAATAATAATAAAAAACACAATATTTGACTCATTTGAAAGTACCAACTTACCCCTTTACAAACTTAAATTCTCTCCCTTGTTCTCTCTCTCACGGTTCCTCTCATGTCCTAATTGTGCACACCACAAAATCGCCTCCAATTTCTCCAACCATCGGTGACACCACATTGATTTTTTTGAGTCTAGAGATTGTAACAATTGTTGCATGTTTTCCCTTTGAAGCTGTTTTGAATGGATGGGTTTGAACACCTTTATTTGGTTTTTTAGGGCTTGGTCATTTGGCATCACAGTTGGGTGTTGACGATCGAAAATAGAGCATGAACATATAGGGAATGATGATGTGCAACATGGAGAGGTAGATGCTGCAATAATTCCTTGATTTGTTGATTTTTTTTTGTTTGAAAAATCTCGATTTCACACTCTGGTTCGCACTCACAGGGCTAAACCAAACTTGTATGTTCGGATACAGCCAACCAAACAAGTTTTAACTGCTTGGTTGATGGTAACCGACATACACGTTTGGTTATGTTGATGGGAACCAAACATTGACATATCATTCGGTCATTTGTGGTTAAAACTCCTATTTTTTAGACCTTTGACGAGTTCAGAAGCCCTTGATGTTGTCGCCAAAGTAGAACTTGGGAGGCTTTTTGATTGGTTCAGAGACCTTTAGCTTGGGATCGTGGTGAGGGAAGATGCCGCTATTTTTTACCTTGATTGCCCACAAACCTCTCTTGTGGTTTATCTATTGAATCAAGTTATAGCTTCTGATCTTATTTGATCCACTGACACTTTCACTCACCACCGAAAACAAAGAGAATAGCTTCGTTGAATGATTCCAAGCTTAAGGTTCGATTCGAGTTCGATTGAGGAGATGAAGAGATTGGATGAGACGAAGGGGTCTAGGGTTCGATTTGGTTAGACGAATTGGTGTGGAGTGTCCTTCTAAATTGAAAAGGGTATTTAGGGAAGAAAAACATTACATTGGGGTGCCCTTATAAATTGAAAGGGGTGCCCTTATAAATTAAAAGGGGTGCCCACAGTATGTGGCTTACCCTTACACTTATTGGTTTGCACGAGCAACCCTTTTGTTTTTCGTTTTATATTTTAGTTTTTTATTTTATTTGATCGAGATTATATTAACTTAATAACATTTTGCAAAGAAACCCTTGAGCTGTTTTTTTAAATTTAAATCGCATCCCTTAAATGCCACGTCAACTTGGACTTGACCGAGAATATTAATTAGGATAATTGATTAAAACCATGGTTTTAGATTATTTATACTCAAGACTAATATTCTAACTATTTGCTCAATTTCTTTATTATATAAATTAATAAGATATTATGAGACACATTATGGTGTTAAACTCGCTATTCATAGCATGCCTACTGTATTATTTTTTATTTTATTTGTTTGACAACTAAGTATCATACCAATCAAAAGTTTTTTTTCTTCTCAGCACATAGTGTGTTGAGCCAAGAGTAGTGTCGTAGCGTACGGGCCTGCGAGCGGGTACGCGACACTGTAATGTTGAATCTTGTTGGGGTTTCTATTTGGGGTTAAATAGAGAAAAATTTTTCCTTTGTGTATTAAACTATTAATAGTGGAATATGATGGGCCTGTACCCACCGTCATAAAAAGGACGGTGTGTACAGAAAATAACAGTAACAACCAAGTGGGGTTTAATATAATTTCAAATGTCAAATAAATGGCTAAACTAATATCACGCAAGAATATCACAAAGATAATACTAAACCACATGGTAATAAATCACTGAGAAATCTACGATGATTTAGTGTCCAAGAAAACCATAGAAAACACAAGTAGTCTCGACCAAAAGGTTGTTGAGTTGAGGGATACCCTACCAGACTCGGAGAAACTGAGACGTGGTCAACACCCAACAAGCCCAACTCCATGCGACTATGAGATATCCACAGACCCGGATAAGAGCCTCCAACGTACACTCAATTGGGAGATATCAACATCGTCTAGATAAGAGCTCATATTGCAGATAAATAGTAATCATGACTCACTTGCTTTTGAACCACTCATTTGGAAATCCACGATAAACAATGCCAAATAATCCACTACAAAATATAGATCACATATGGATTTCAAGAAAACATATTTCACCAAGAAATATAACAACCCAATTTAAATGCACAAATGAAATAATATAAATACTCCCACTGGTTTTACTCACAGTACAATGCAACTTCCGCGAACACTCTGTGCTCGCAGCTTTCACACACCACCAAAATGACTCCACACGCTCATCACCCGCTCACTAAGCACCTGGTGATCATTGTCGGTCCAATTTGGTCGTGTTAGAGTTTTATTTCCCTTTAATTGCAATTCCCTATTAATTTCCCCATTTACTCAATTTTTGATAATTTTACTCGTTCACCCATTTGGGTCAATTACCCGGGTATTGGGACGTATTTGAACACATTTGGATACCCAAGAGGTCCCTGAAAGTTTCCAAAAATTTTATAAAAATTTGCCCCTGTGAATAGTGTTACACCTCTAGGACGCGTGGCGTCCATTGGCTTGGGCGGTGTCTTCATGGCGTGAGAATGGGTCTCACTGCCCAACACACCGTGAGTGGCTCTACTGGTCTTGACGGCGTCCTCGCGGTGTGGGCCCTGAGGCCCCTACCCAAGACACCGTGAGTGGCTCTATGAACTGTTTGTGCTCACGGCGTCACTCGCGTGCGTCCATTGCAGAACGCCTGTGAGTAGGGGTTTTTGACACCCCGGCTCATGTCGTCGTGCTTTGAGCCTATCTCAACTTCGATTAAACATTGAATACCATGCCAAGCCACATTCGACTCACGTTAAAACCCAACCAAACTATCGATTTGTGAAAAATCATTCAAAATTCCTAAAAATATTAAAAAATTATGACACCTCCAAATCGCCGTCTCCACATCATAAAAACCTTTCCCGGCTATCACATACCAAACAAAACCAAATTGAAAACTCGATAAAAACCGAAATCCCAACTCGGGGTGCGAAAACATCGTGACGAAAACCCATGAAATAGGTGTCAAAACGTAGAATAATGCGTAGGGAGTCAGAATCTCACCTCAAATCGCGTAGTTGGTTGATCTCCGTGGCCGATCTGGCCTCTAAACCACCGAAACCCACTCATTCTTTTCATTCTTCACGGTAAGGAGAGAAAGAAAAGAGAAAGAAATGTGAGAGAGTGAAATGTTTTCAGAAAATTAGGACTGCTGATAAAGATGGGAAGACCGTCAAATTGTAAGTGAAATGTTTATGTTTCCTTTCAAGGTTTTACGGTAGTTGTTGATAAGGTAATTCAGAATGGCCAGTGCTATATCTCATTTTTTAAAGGGTAAATGAGTAGGATATACTATTGCATTCATAAAATATTATGGGACCAGCTGAAGAAAGCCACTTGAATAATTACAATGTTTCAACATTGTTTTAGAGCATCTCCAATGGTAAATATGATTTGAGACAATGGATTAGCGCCACCTCATGTATGTGTGGAGAATGTCTATCCTATGTGACATCCATTTTCACTAAATAGACATTCAACCTTAAAAATGTTCTCCAATGGACAATGTAGATTGAGACTTTTTTTGTCTTATTTTATTTTATTTTTATATGTAATGAGAAATTTGTTTTGTTTTTATTTTAATTTGTATACCAAAAAATGATAATGTAGTAGTGAAGAGAATGTTTACCACAATGTTTAGAAGTAGACATTAGGATAGACACCAACTTTTTAGATTTCCTGTCACATCAGCTAGACATTCACAATGCATGGTCCCATTAGAAAACTATTTTTGGGTTGAATGTCCATTGTTTCCTTAGTGGATTCATTTTCACCCCAATCCTTGGTACCATTGGAGATGCTCTTAATTCTTCTTTTTCTACTATGGAGTGCATTGTCTAATGCGTCGAGAAAAAAAAATGAATTAATTAACACAATTGATCCTTTGAAAATTAACATTCTAATCTGCTTAAAACTTGTGAGTAATGCCTTTTATTGGGTTGTAAGGAAAACTATATATTGCTCTTTTACCGATCTCACTCCATATATATTTTTGTTGTCGTTATTTTAGAGTAGCCTATATGTTGAGCTTTTTCTTGATCTCAGGGATGAAACTTTTGTCGCTCTTTATGAAATTGATCAAACTCAAGCCCAACTAATTATTATTTTACTAAGCAACCCCGACTAATTTTATCGACCCCAACAATAGTAGGATATTGCAAGACAAGCAATTCAAAACTATTACTAGCTAGCAGTTATTACTCAGAGACTAGCAGTAATTATAAAGGGGCTCATGGAATCAGTGTAAGAATTCTCCCATAATATCTATATGTACAAGGGATAGGTTAAAAGCTTAATACTATTGTTATCAATTGCATTTGCTGATATGAAAATTGTAAATGCCATATAAGTTTTAGTCAATTTATTGACTCAATTACATTGCTCATGACATAAAAGTGGTTTTTAATTGATACTTTCTTTTATATAGTTCACATTCCATGAGTTTAGTTATGATTTTAAGCCTTTCAATTTTCTATCAATATTTGTTGTAGCATTGATTCTTGAATTGTTGTCCTTGAGGATGGGGCTCAGTTCACTAATACCTTTTTTTTCCCTCTTCGGGATCAAATTTATGCATACTGTGAATTCCTACTAATTTTGTTATGAACATCTTAGTTTTACGTTGGGACAAACGAATTGTAATTAAATTTCTCACTTAAAGCTATAACTTTCGTAGTACTATCTCTTCACCTTTGCACTTTACACATTTTTTGAGGTTCACAAACAATGCAACTAAAATTGATTTCTTTAGGGAAACATTTTTAAACTTGACTTGGACATGATGTTAAATTGCTAATATGCTCAAATTGATTGAATGTCTCTTAGTTTTTTAACTTGTTCTCTTGTAGATTTTGCAATAGATTGTACATGATGTGCTGGAGATGGAAAGCTTCAACAATGTTAAACAATGGTTGAGTGATGTGATGGAGATGGAGAGCTTCAACGTTTCTACCATGGTCTAATTAATAAAGATTGTATTAATTCCTATAAAGTAAGATAAATATGTGTAAGAACATTAACTTGTGATGTGTACGAATAAGTAATTAATTATAAAGCGTGCAATATGTCATTCCCTCACTAAGAAAACTTGCTTCCCGTAAAGAAAAAAGATAAATCTTATTGTGAAAAACTTAGATCTCTAAGTGATTGAGAAAAATCTATATAGCAAAATTAATGTAAGAAAATTGGCAAAAAGAAAAGTCTTTGTGTTGCAAGGAAAATAGATATAAAGGTGGAGAGAAAAGTCAAATATATAGCCATATGATAATTGCGTAAAAATTTACAGTATGTAATTTTATAAATATTGTCTATTTTGTACTTTAACAATGAAGGTTGGCCCCCTCCACTTAAAGTCTAGCTCCGCCCCTGAGGTTGATCATTTGCAAATGATAGTGTGTGCAAACTTCTTGTTGGAAATAAGACTAATTTGGTTGACCAAAAGGTTGTGAATGCTGAAGTTGCAAAGGTATTGTCATATTTTCTCATAGTGTTATCTCTTTGCATTTGATATAACTGATTTTGTGCTTAAGAAATAAAATTGACTTGTTGAAAGTAAATGTGTTTTCATGTTGTCGCTTATTTAATCCTCACTTTTCATTGAAGAATAAAATTACTTGTTTTGTGCTTTTATGCGAACCGATTTTTGTGTATATATGCATTGTACTTGTTACTTTATTCTGTTGGTCTTAACCAGATGTTTTTGTGGTTGTTTATATGGTTTTCTTTACACGTTTAGTTAAGGCAGTTGATCCTAAAGGGTACTAGCATTTACTTGTGTATAATCCCTTTTCTTTATTGAAGAGTCTCTAACACACATGTTTAAAGCCACTTTTTTTTTTTTTGAAATCGAAGCCTCTTTTTTTTTTTGAGAAGTATGTTTGAAGCCAAATATCTATATCTTCTTCGGATATGGGAGGAAAGGATTATGACTAATCTTAAATAGAAAAAGTTGTTATTTAGATAACAACTAATCAAAATTTGGGCAGCCTTTCCTTTAAATATTATTTTCATCACAATCCGACATAATGACAAGTATTTTTACTACTACTTTTCTTTCTTGGGATAGAGACTAAGTGAATTTTGCAGTCATATCTATTACTTATATACCCTAGGTAATTTGGGATTGAAGCTTTGTTGTTGTATTCATAACTTACATCAAATAAATCTTTACCTTACTATATTAGATTTTATCTGTATGTGGTCAATCGTCTTTTTTATTTAATAACATCATATTTTATCATAATTGTAATATTATCTTGTAATGTCTCTATTTGCCATTTGATCATGTTTCACCATTTCAAATTTCATCAGGTATTCTCTTAGATCTTGAGATTCTTACAAATAGCTTATTTTGATGATACATATAGTATCTACTTTTTTAGTAATCAACCCTAGCATCACGTTGATTCCAATAGTGTAACGACCCGAAAATTTGGTTATTTGTGGATGATGATGCATGTATTAGTATATTAGTATTTTACGGGTCTTAAGCCATTCGGGCGATTTTTTTAGTTGAGTGAGGTTTCGCCCAGTTAAACGGGGGAGAAAAATAAAATAAAGAATACAAATAAATGAATTTCTATTAATTTAATTAATTAGTTGATGGGATGTGGCGAGAAAACGGGCGCGGCGAAACAAATTTTGGAGAAATACGGACCGAGGAGAGTAAGACCAATGCGGGAGTCGGATAGTCTCGCAACATAAGAGCTATGGGATAGAAATTGTTAAAGTGACACATCATAATGAGGAGAGCCATGAGATTGACATTGAGATGTGTATGTGTGTTGAGATAAGATGATGAGGTAAAAGACCCATAAGGGCAACTGTTCAAAAAATAAGCAAGTGTTAACTTAAGGGCAAAAATGTCATTTTGATTGTATATATACAAAACGTCTCTTAACAAACCCTACTATTCATCATCTTCTCCAAACCATCGCCACCTCTCCCCTCCTACTCTCCCCACTCGGCCTCCTCTGAAACCGACACGCCGGAGGTCCGTGAGATCTCTCTCTCTCACTCTTATTTTCGGCCTACACTCACATTCACCCTTCTCGGTCTCTCGGCAATGTGCACTCGACGTCCTCCTCCTCTCTCCCTTTCTTCTCTCTCTTTCTCTCGGCAATTTACTCTCTCTCTCTCGACAGTTTACTATTTCTTCTCACTGTGCACCCATTTTTCACTCAAACTTCGGTCACCGTCGGGCACCTCTAGCGGGGAGCTTAGACGTAGATGACCATAGGCATCTCGATGTTCCCATAGGGCCTCACGTATGGTATATGGAGTTGTTTTCCAACGAGATAAGAGAGTCGTTTTTCCACTGTTTTTGCCATTTTTGTGACTATTTTGGCCTTTGTTTTAGGGCTGTCGTGGCTGGTGGGACCGTCCCCGATCACGGCTGATCGGAGGAGAATCTACGACAATGCCACTGGCCGCAAATGACCTTCCCCCATGTTTAACAGCCCCATTTTGTGCATGTGTGTGTAGTGTTTGTGTGAATCGGCCTTACGTAGGGATGGGTGTGTGGTGTGTGTATAACGAGTGGGGCACACACACAACAAGTGGGGTGTTGTGTGCACATAACTGTAGGGTGTGTGTAATGTGTGGGGGTGTACACCACAGTTGGGGTGTAGGGTGTATTATGTGTATGACCATAAAGTGTATGTGTGACAGTTTGATGTGTGTGTATGGGTGACGATTTAGTGAGTGCGTGTGCATGGGGTGTACATCTCACTGTGTGTACACCACATTGGGGTGTACACAACAGTGTGTGTACACCACAGTGGGGTGTACACAATAGTGGTGTGTGCGTGCGTTGTGAGAATCAACTAGTGGGTGTACCAAGTGCGGGGTGTATCAAATGTGGGGTGTGTGTGTATTATTGTATGTGTGTGTGAATAAATAAAAAGGATGATAGGTATGGACATTTTTTTAAAATGATTATTGGCTAATGTTAAGGCCCAATAAGGGCCCAATACACTCATTATAATAAGGGTCCATAATAAATTACAAATGGTGTGTATATGGGTTGTATAGAGCCCAATAAGGACTCAATACAATAGGCACAACTTAATGCCCAAAACAAAGGCATAAAATATAAGAATGAGCCTATATATCTTGGCCCAATAAGTATCCACACAAAAGGCTTACTTAGGTGAGTATAAGCTTGATAAATGGGCCCAACAAGAGCCCAAAGAGAGTTATGTTTTGTAAAAAGGGCAATAACCATAGAAATGGATTGATCAACAATGGTTTGAGTCGCCTTAATTAAATGTATTTAAACTAAACATACGAGAAACACCCTAAGACGAGGTACTAACTTTAAATCAACATTCGGGGTTCCAACCTATGCCAGGTAGTCGGAAATCGTGGGAAACGCGTTAGAGTCACGGAGTGGTATCGGGTTGCGTTGTCAAGTAAGTACATACGTACCTTGTATGTGTATATGTTAGTAGGCCAATAAGGAAATAACATGTGATTTATACATCCTCTATTCATTGATATTGTTGATTTGATCCCTTGTTTGAAATTCCATTCCATTTTCTTGGTTGTATGTTCTTAGCATGAGTGTGTGTCTTGAAGGTATCATGTGGTCCCGCACTAGCTCGGACAACGAGGGTGCCCTCTGCAGGAGTAACTGACCACTCCTAGTATTGTGTGTACTGGGTACTGGATTCGAGAGGTGTTGCGATGCCTCTCGATTTCACGCTGCGCTAGTGTTGCGACATTGCCCAGGGAGATCTTGCGAGATCTTTGTCCTATTGCTGTGAAATTAGACCACTCATGGGCCTCTTTTGAATCTTAGAACATGCAAATTTTGATTGTTTATCTATCAGTCTATTTATCATGCACTTGATTTACTTACTTTCCTGCTATTTCTTTTCCGCATGATATTTAGACTGCTTTACTTGTTAAATCATAAATTACTGTTATATTCTTCTGGCACTACTTTCGATTTCTTCAGTTGCTCACCATCTAATTTGTGACGGTGGGTGCAGATAAGGTGGAAAGCAGCAAGGGCAAGGGGCCCTGCCTAGGTGACTTGCTTTTAGGACTAGCAGCGGGACCGGGGAGATCATTTTGTAGGTTTTCTTATGTTTTCCTTATATGTATATCGTTTCATATATACGTTTTGTGTTATAGAACTTAGAATTTTGATGAGATTGGTATCATGTACCTTTGCATTTCGAATTGTACATGAATACCCGGGGTTTCCACACTTATAAATTCCTATATTTCCCTTAATTGAGTTATTTCCCTGATTATACTTGTTTAGTCTTCCGCTGTGTATTATTGCAATAACTCTATCATAAATTGTTAAATTGATTAATCGAAGGCTGACTAGGCTCGCCAGGTTGCCGAGTGATGACTAGGGGCCTACACGGGTCTAGGCCGGGCATACCCAATTGCACAGGAAAATTAGGGCCGTCACAAATAGCTACTTGCAACTTCGCTCCATCATAGCAACTCTTCAACTATTTCATAATTTTCATTTATATTTATGATTTTTGAGGTTCCAAGTCCAAATAAAAAAGAACTCTGATGCTCATTTTTCATACCGAAAAATGGGTAAAGGAGGTTCCAAATCCATTTTTCATACACGTAAAATGGGGAAGGAGGGAGGCCCCAAGTCCATTTTCCATTCTTGAAAAACGGAGGGTAACGATAAGTTGACAGCCAGCGTAAGACTTTTGCCACTCTTCATGACATGGATCAAACACATAAACGTTGGGGCGTCCATCAATTGCACTAAATTGAGCACAATGGAAGAGTTTGATCTGTGTAGCTAACCCCAACCAATTTGGGACGGAGGCTATGTTGTTGTTGTTGTTGTTGTATTGATCTACTCTGCATAACATCATGTCACATTGTAACTTTACACGATGATAACCGTTCTTTAGTCTATTTCATATGATTTTATCATGGATAGAGTTCTTCCATACAATCAAAAGTGAACTTTCATGTATTACTGTATGTGCTTAAGCAAACACAAGGGTCAAGTACCCCAAACTTCTATCTTGATATCATGCCTTTTCGAGTTTTTCAGCTACAATATACCCCTACAAATTAATTGTGATTGTTGTTTATTTTGCAGAAATAGGATTAAAGACTCTTTTTAAGGGAAGTGAATCACAATCAAGTTGTGTTGCAATCACCTAACCAAGTCAGTGATGATTTGAACAAATCTTTAAATAAGACATGAAGCTATTCTTAAAACAGAATAGTTGCAAAGCTATCAATATTAATCAACATACAATAATGTTCAGTGGATGCATAATATCATGAGTTCTTGTTGTTTTTTATGCATTTATGGTACCTCTGTACAATGAATTGAAATCCTTACAAATTTAATGAAATAATTATTATGTCTATTAAGGTAGATTTTCTGGTTTTCATTATTGGTACAACTTTGGTAATGTAAGAAAAAGAAGTGGTAGGTTTCAAAAAAAGAAAAGGATGTGGTATGATCACTTATATCTTATGGTAATTTGCATAACTGTATTTCAGTTTTTTACCCACAAGACACTATTTGTGGGCACAGATCTTTGACAAATGCCAATTATTTTTGACAGATATGCAGAATATTCTTTTAAGAATAAAATAAATAGTTGAACGTTTTTGAAATGCTTTCCATTACAACCAGCAAGGATATTCTCTACAGCCCACAATATATATTATCTTGGGTATATCTTTCCTTGTGCGCAAAAACTGATTAAAAAATAAAGGAAGATTTGCCGGCAGCATATTAAAGACATACATGGAATGTATTTTGAATTTTCAATTATATGTTCTCTTTTTATTTGCTTTCATCTTTTCGAAAAGACCGAAATTTTGATCTTGAATTAGACGAACACTAGTTCGCTTTTTTTTTTTTTTTTTTTTTTTTTTTTTGCGCAAACCTATTGAGGGGACTTGACTTATACACCGCCAAGGGGATCTTGGGTGATAGTTTAGGTTCATTATAAGGGAAGTGATGAGTGTGTCAAGGCTTGGTGAGGGATCATTAGCTAGATGAGGGATCACTAGTTAGGAGCCTTGTGTAAATCTGTAATTCATTATCTTAGAATCTTACACCTGGGCATACCCGTGCAAACGTAGGACAGGAGGTTTGAACTGAGTAAACAAGATATTGGTGTTGTGGTTTGTTTGCATTTGTTTATTGCTTTACATATTACTTGTTTTGTATTGATTTTATCAATGTCAAAACATATTTTCTTTAGTCAAAATATGTTAAAGAACCTTTATGTGTTTTTCCTCCCAACATCAAGAGTGTTTATAGTTTTTTGTAATAGTGGTTAGAGTGCAGGTTCTAAATCGATCAGTATTTTATGTTTTTTCAAGTTGGCGCTACCCAAGTGAAGACGTTGTAGAGAAAGTACAATTGAGAACATCCTTTGAGTTAGTTTTGTATGAATGTAACGAGTTAAGCATTATGCCTCTCAACACAAAAAAAAAATGATTATCGCATGTCTAACTGGTTTCATAGGCTCAGTCAAGTAAGTAGGGAGAGGCCAAAAATAAAAAAAGTCTCAACACTGACGATGGTTGTTGTCCACTTCAAGATTAGCTAATTAACTTTCAAGTTTAGTTTATAAATAATCAATACCTTTTTTCAGCCCCTTGAGCTATTCACATTTTAAAGTAAAACGTTTGATAAACCTTTAATTCAAACACTATAAATACCATCTATAAAAAGAATTTGGGAAGATTTTTTTTTAGATCCATGGGTGCCTGGACTGCCTCGACCCATTTCCAATTAAAGTCCGACTACGACGACACCTTCACCAACACCCCAAAGTAGTCAAAGAATAAGAATTAGGAAAGATTGTTGAAGGGCACTGGTTTTTGCATTGTTAGAGAACCAGTACAACCTCCAAAGAAGTCCAATCTCAAAAGTGCTACAAGTCTATTATCTCTGCCATCGAAAGCGAATTCCTCTTGTACTAAACTAAAGAATATGTATAACCACTATTAAACATTGAGTGAAATGGCATGTTTAGACATCCCATAATTGAAGTGTCTTTTGAAAAGTTTGACAAATTATGGCTAACTAATTAGCTTCACTAAAAAATCAAATTTTTTTTTCAGTTTACACAACAAAAGGTGTTTCACTCATATTGTAGAACTTGTCACGAACAAAGTATATAAAAGTAATAAAAATGAAAAAGAAACAACAAGTTTAATCCAAAAAAAAAAATCACAGCAGCTTGTTCTATATATAACATGCATGTAGGAACATTGTCTGAAAAATAAAATATAGTGACATTGTGTTGTTAGTTAAAGAATCTATATGAGATAAAAATAAAATAAAATAAAATAAAAAAATAAAAATAAAAAAAAAAGTTAAAGAATCTACAAACAAAACTCACCAAGTCATTTAATTTTTTACAATTAGAAAAAACCTGTAAATTAAGTGAATCTCAATGAAAGAATATGAATCCTATTTGTACAAGTATTGGTACTGTACTGCCATCACCCTAGTGCCCTGTAATTTCCTTGTTCTTTTTTTTTATGTTTTACTTTTCCGTCTTGCTACAAATGCAACCAGGGTAGGGATTTGCATAAAATGCTTCTTCAGTCTTTCTGTGCAATCCTGGTTGCCTTTTATGTGACGCCCCTTGCCTATCAGAATGTAATTTCTTAACTTCTAGTAAAACCTCCTTCCAAGATATTAGACCTTCGTCCATTTCATCAACTAATTACAAAGTGTTTCCTGTAAAATAAAGGTATCCATTTATTAGTAACAATTACAAAAAAAACCACATGTCATCCATCAAAGTTATATGCAAAATCATCTTTTCTAATGTGTTAGTCCATTCTATAAGTACCTGTCAGGATTCAAGGTCTTTCGATACCCTTTAAATGTTCTGTGGCCTTGTACTGCTTTGGCCATATTTCCATCAAATGTGTAAACAAACACATCACTTTCTAGTGCCACTGTGTAGTCTATTGCAGCAAGTTTATTCTGAAATGGCTTGAAAGGCTCTAACTCTTCTTCTCTTGCAAGGTCAGAATGTGTAAGTACATTTGGGTACTCAGCGATAAGTGTAGCAAGACTGTTCTTGCCATAAATTTCTCTTGCAACAATGTAAATCTTGGTATGTGAAGGATAGCCCATTGCTTTGAGGAATAGAGCAGTTTCTCTTGGTGTCAATGGACAATTTCCTGCAAGTCGCTTTGCTTTGCTATCAATGATCTTAGCTTCATACCAATATGGAGTTTTCTCTCTCATCTCAGCCAATTCTTCATCCTCCGCTGCGGTAAGATTGTGGGTGCACCCTGTGAAAGCGAGCATGTCTTTCTCATATCTGTGAATTTTCATTTAGCATGTTCATTAGTAAAAACAACATATGATAGATAGCAAAATAATTATATGAGACATGAAAAATTCACTAATCTACCTCAAATGTAGAGCAATGTACCATGGGTCGCTCTTTGTTCTAAGTCTCTTGACCAACTTCTGAGAGAGTTCTTCAATGTCAGGCGTGAATTTAAGGGCATTATAATTTGCCTAGCATCTAAGCTTTTGAATATGACTAGGGAGGCCATTGTTACCAAGTCTTGAATTTGCATGTGTGATGTGCATAACCTTGTGCTCCTTTAATTTCAAAACCTCGCCTTTTTCATAGTAATCGGCCCTTGACCATGGATGATCGTCCTTCATACGAAGAGGTATAATCGTTTCATATTCAGGCGGCAACTTCTCTACTATCTCAACATCATCCTTCAATACTTCTATGAAGTTGGTCACATCAAAAATGTCCTTGAATTCACTGCATAAGTATCAATTAGAGAACATGTGTATATGTCTTGTGATTTTTGCTCCGTTATCAATAGGAAAAAAACTCAATGTGTACCTTGAGTCTGTCCAGTAGGAATTATGATCTAGAAAAGGAATAACCAATGTTGCTTTCATGAGTTTTGCTATTCCCACGATGTCACATATCTCGCATAATCTGGTAATTAAAGAACTAATACAATGCACTACTACACATCTCGGTGTATATATGTCAAAGAAAAAAATTAACAATTGTGGGTACTTACTCCAAGTCTCATCTGATTTAAACCACCATTAGCATGGACCATGAGATATCCATTTCTCTCCTCCTCATATGACTCTTCTAAAAAAATAGAAAAGTAAGTTGAAACACTAAGATAATACACGCCAAGAATTGAGAAAAAATTTACAAAAAATCATGAATGCAAACCAACTTACTTTTTTTATTTCTAAATTGATTTATGCATTGGTGATAGTCTTTGCTTTTTGGTTGTACCCAAATCTCTGGAATTGTCTTCAAAACATGAATACAAAACACACCAACAAAATTTATTGTCAAACAAAAATTGCTTTGAAGAATTGACACATCAATTAATCAACAAAAGCCTCTTTGATTTCTTCCATAAAAGCCTCTTAAGTATAAAAATAATTAAAAAAAAAAGTGACGATCTATGTGAAGAGAAAAAAACATACAAGAAAAAAAAAACACACACAGAGAGAAAATATAACACAATAGAAGCAAGGGAAGCTAGTTCTATGTCTGGTTGAAATGAGTGGGATGTTATACCATCGTTTCTTTTGAATGTACTTGCGAGAGATTTGGAATGAATAAGAGTTGGTTGTAGTTTAAAAAAAAAAAATCTCTACAAGAAATGGGATGAATAAGAGTTGGTTGTACTTGTAAGAGATTTGGAATAAATAAGAGCTGGTTGTAGTAATTTAATATTAACGGTTCCACAGCTAAGAGTTATAATAATTATTTTTTAAGAAAAAAGTCTCTACAAGAAATGGGTAATTTAATTATATATACCCAAAACAAGTTGTTTTAAGACTTAAAAAAAGACTCTTAAATAACTTGATAAAAATTGATCGCACTACTGTTCCAATTATTTAGGTTAAACCCAAGCACAACATATCAATAAAAGGTACAAAATCACAAAGTCAAAACTTTAAAGTTCTTACTGATGAGTTGCCCCAATGATTGAGTGTAGAGTTTTTGTTTTCAGGTCTCTCCTGGACTATCCTCGACTCACTCGAAGAAATATTTGTCAAGCTTGTACTGGTAAAAGAACTATTCTTCGCCACATTATGAGTGCTCCTAGAAATATTTCGAAGGCATGGATGGGTGAAAGCATTTTTTGTCATCATATCATCAAATCTAGGAATCCGAACCGCCCAAAAGTAAACCATCAAAATAACAATGCACGAAAGGCACACTTGGGCCAATAGAATCAGTAATCTCGAATGCTTCCTAACATGGTGCCCGTACCCCTCTCTTCTCCTCATGAATGGATGATTCGCCTCCATTGTCTTTGTGATTGATCGATCAAAATAGCAATAACAATGATTGATGATTGTGTTTGGGACTAAATATAGTTGTGCGGTGTTTTCTAGTGAGATTAGTATTAATCGGGAGATTTTATAGTAGGATTAGTTTAAGTCGATCTCCTCAGCCAGAGAGATAAACGATTGAACGTACTTTTCACGTGGTGAAAAGACAAATAAGCCCTTAATGTCTCTGCCCTTTAAGTAGTCTTTTTTGTCGCTAATTCCCTCTATTGTGACGATAAAATTCAACATGAATTTCGTCACTAATTGCCGGCATCTAGTTTTCGACTTTTGGGGATCGAAGAAGTGAGAAACAGTGATTTGGTCGAAGCTTCCATGGGCGACTCTTCAACCACCACCGTTGCTCGGCCTATGTGGAGTGAGCAGGTTAGGGTTTCGGATTGGAGTGTATTATTTGACGAAATTCTTTGTTTGATTGTGTGGAGATGTTTAATTTGATGTATGATCTGACGTTGAAGCATTGATAATGGCGGTGAGAAAGCCTGGCTTGATTTCTCTGTTTGATGTCTATGGTAATCTCACGGCTCCAAGAAAGGTAACCACCAATTGGGAGCACCATTTTTTGTTCATTTTCTCTATGTTAATGGGTTTTTTTTGTTTTCGATATTGCTTTTTGTTTGTGAATTTAATTAGGGTTATATTTTTAGGTAATATTGTTGTAGTATAAACGAAATGAAGAAGAAAGTTTGAAACTTTGTTTGATTTCTCATTTAATATGGTTTCTCTTGCTTGGATTAAGAGAATTCTGAACTGGAATTCTGATATGTGATTGCGGGATCAAAAATCCTAGTGAAGGTTGAAGGTGAAGGGCAGGCCGGCTCTGTCATTTTTAAGGCCTGAGGCGAAACGTAAAAATGGGCCTTCTACATATATATATATATATATTAATTTTAATTAAAGATCAGATAAGTTATAAATAGCACACACTGAATTTAAAATCAACAAATTATACGTAGCATTGAGGCATATATATTGGATAAGGAAATATAAACCTGAAAAAAAAAAAAAAAAAAAAAAAAAGCTCATTGATTTAATATTTCTACAAGATCAAATTTAGGCTTATTTATCCTAAAAAAGAAAGATCAAGTCAAAGTAATAAAAGTTGATAGTATACCTTTAATCGACAATTGTAGAAGTGCACAACCCAAATGTTTTTGCAATCTACACTATAATACACTTATTATCTTGTTGAAATAGAAAACTATTAGAAATAATTGAAACAGGGAGAAAAAAAAAGAGATATAGTGTATATTGAATAAACAAGGAGGGAAGTGAGCGATGTAGATGTTGATTATTGATTAAGAGAGAGAAAGTGAGATTTTTGCAAGTTTGCAACAGTGAGAGGAGAAAAAATGTTACAGTAGAGTTGAGAGCATGAAAGAGTTGAGAAGATGGAAAAATCGTTTGTTTCTGCTTCTTTTTTTGTTTCCAAAAAAAAATAGTGATTGATGAGTGTACGTGTCAATTCAATATTGGAAAGGGAGACGAGAAGACGAGGCTTGCGCGCGGCTAACTTACAGCCAAAGTTTTCCCTTTTTAAGTTAAAAAATATGTGAAATTACAAAAGTACCTCCAACACTTTTATAAATTGGGGCCTTCCAATATTTGGGGGCTTGGGGCGATGGCCCACCAAGCCCCCTATCAAAACTAGGCCTGGTGAAGGGGTTCACCAATGCTCAGGGGTTCACCAATGCTCAGGGTGGAGCCAGACTTTTAGTCTAGGGAGTCCGGGGGGACCAAACTACATATGTTTTTTTTTTTTTTTTTTTTACTTTAAAAAAGATGCATAATAATACTTTTTTTTCAAAAAAAAAAACATAATTGATACTTATAAATAAATGTTGTATTTTTTTTTCATAATTATTATATGATTAGATTTTTTTTCTCAATCTTTACATGAATTCTCTAGGCAACGCTATGACTTTCATTCATTTTCTCAATGTTTTTCTACTTATTAAATGTCAATCTCTCTCTTTTCAATCAAACTTTTTCGTAAAAAAATTTAACTCTTTGCAAATCAGCTTCTTCTGTTTAAGTTCTTCAATTACTGGAAAGAATGTTGGCGCACTTCGTAAATATTCATTTATAAACACCACGAGTTCATGCTAATAAGTGCATATACGCATATACATGTATGAACGTTGGACTAATATAAGTTAACCCTAATTAATTTAAAATTGATATGTAGTAGCTTAATTAGTTATTATTGTTTGTTGGTAACATAAATTAATGAATTAAAAAAAAGTATTGGAAGAGTTCTGGGGTGAGGGGGCCAGAGCAGTTAAAAAGGGGTACATATGAGCAACATGTATACATATGTAGGCATAGTTCATAGGGGTGGGGACAAGGCCAGGGGGGCCATGGCCCCCCCTCCCATACCTTTGGCTCCTCCCTGCCAATGTTGGCATGAATGTGATTGAATTAATCAGGATATGTGTGAAAGTTGGTCTTTTGTTTCCACCATTGATGTAACGGTAGAATTGCTGCTTATGTTATCTAGCATGGTCACTGAAGTAAATTGAGATGCTCCGCTTGATGTTTTGGAGCCTGAGTTTGCCAACATCATCGACCTTGAGAAAGCAAGGCAATGGAAGGTACTATTGATGCTTTCCAATTCCTCGATCAATTCCTTGTTGGTTACTTTCTCAAAGATCTTTTGTGAAGCGACAAATTGAACTTTAGGTTTTCAGTTTTAAAAGTAAGTGCTAAAGTTAAGGAATTGCATCAATCCATTCGAAGCCTCAAAGCTCAACCGATGTCATTGAAAGAGTAGTTTATCAAATCGTAAAATATAGAAGCTTATCTGGTATAATTTACTACCAATTAGAGAACTATATTAATTGGTTACTCTATGCACTGAAATGGTTTGAGGCTTACAACCAATGTTGTCTGTTAGTTTCAAAATAGAATAAGTTTATTGTATTGTTGATTTATTACATGTCTCTATATATAGAGATGCAATTACATACAAAAGGAAACATCTAAATAAGGTAGCACATAATTAAGGGAGTGATTTGTGCACAACATAATTACAGGAGTGATTTGTGCATATTTCCTAATTGCACAATATTCTTTAACACTCCCCCTCAAACTCAAAGTGGGAACAACGGAACCACTTTGAGTTTGTAAACTTAAATAAAACTAAACCCGATCAGAATTCGGATTGACTTCAATATGAAATTTTGAATAACGGAGTCGACGGACAGTGCACTGAAACGAGACAACAAAATAACTGAATAACGGAGTCGACAGAACGACTAACGGAGCATAGTCGGCGGAACGACTATCGGAGCAGAGTCGACGGAATGACTATCAGAGCGGAGTCGTTGGACGACTATCAGAGCGGAGTCGTTGGAACGACTGTCGGAGCGGAGTCGATGGAACGACTGTCGGAGTGAAGTCGACGGAACGACTAACGGAGCATAGTCGGCGGAACGACTATCGAAGCAGAGTCGACGAAACGACTAACAGAGCATAGTCAGCGGAACGACTATCGGAGCGGAGTCGACGAAACGACTATCAGAGCGGAGTCGTTGAACGACTATCAGAGCGGAGTCGTTGGAACGACTGTCGGAGCGGAGTCGATGGAACGACTGTCGGAGTGAAGTCGACGGAACGACTAACGGAGCATAGTCGGCTGAATGACTATCGAAGAATAGTCGACGGAACGACTATTGGAGTTATGTCTCGCATAACCAGAGAGGACAGAGTTGTGTCTCGCACAACCAGAATACAGAGTTGTGTCTCGCACAATAAGAGAAACCCACCAAATAAATAAAAAAAACCTGAACTCATAACAAAAAAAAACCAAAAGCAGAGTGGTGATGACGCACAGGGTAGACAACGGTTGTTAAACACATAACAAAGGCGGATAAATAAATATCAGATCTGCAACGCACAGGTCTTTCTCTTGTGATGAGATGCAGGACGAACAAGAGGCATCACAAAGGAATCACAAAATAAAGGAGGGAACAGCGAAGAAGATAATGCGCAAAACCACAAAATTGATAGGGCAAACAACATGCACACAAAAGATTAGGGCAATAATCGAAGTCGAGGAAGTCGACCGAAAGAGAGGAGAAACAAGATATTACCCATAACCGAATGGAGGCTCTGATACCATGTTAGTTTCAAAATAGAATAAGTTTATTGTATTGTTGATTTATTACATGTCTCTATATATAGAGATGCAATTACATACAAAAGGAAACATCTAAATAAGGTAGCACATAATTAAGGGAGTGATTTGTGCACAACATAATTACAGGAGTGATTTGTGCATATTTCCTAATTGCACAATATTCTTTAACATTGTCTATATGGATCAGGGAAGGTAGTGGGTCATTTTTTGATGCATGTCTAAGGCTCTCTGTTTCATTTTTGTTTTGGGTTTTGGTTTAAGAAAAATGAAGAATGATAAAATGACCGATTTTTAACGCACACTTTAAGTGCACACCCTTGTCTATTAGCCATTTATGGCTCTTTCTTGTCTCCCCAGACGTGGGCCCCACGTCTGACAAAACACTATAAACAACTAGACAAAGGTGTGTACCCAAAGTGTGCGTTGATAGTATGTTAGATTATCGTTTTCCTTTAGTTTATGGGTCACCGAAGGTGGGTTATGTCACCTCCATTTTGTAAATTTATATTTTATTCTTTTGTGTTTAATAAAATAAACATAGTACTGCCTCCTTTTATATATAAAAAAAAGGAAAAAAAAAAAAGCGTTTTGTGTAGATATTGCCTAAGTTTCGTTTCACATGCGCTATTTCAATCGCTCTTGTACAATGTGAAAGTTTAGACACTGGTTCTGCGATCATTGATTATTACTATGTGATAGTATTTGGTTGAGAGAACTTCAGCCTTGACTAATCAATTATATATAGAAAATCCCACAATGATAATCGCCTCCCCGTGGACAGTGTGAGGAACATTGTGTTGTCTCCCACTCTCCTTTCATCAACAACGTCGAAGAATTATCTATATTGAACTGATACCAATCAATGAATTCCATGGCAACAAATATTGTTATCTTATCCGTCCTTATGTTTAGCACTGGAAATACAAGGCGGTTTCCATATTTGAATAATTGGAACTTGGTAGCTAAAGATTTAGACAAGTAGCACTGCACTATATGAAATTCTTTGAATAATTAAATTGTTAAAAGTAAGATAAAAATGAGAGAAAAAACTACATGTTGACCTGTACAAAAAACCAAACTTTTTTTCATATCATCGACACCTATATGGTGAAAAACAGATAAAATTGATGGCATAAATTTGTGTATCTGCCCCAGACACCATATTGTCTGTACTTGATTTATCAATGTTTTCAGGTGCACATCAGGATTGATTTTGTAGGAAATCAGTTGAATTATTGACAATAGCATAGCATTTCAATGGTCTTAAATTCTTAATCCAACATTTTTTTTTATACTTGCTTGAATTTCAATAAAGTAGCCTATGTCATTTTAAAATTGCTGGAATTTTAAAGAATGCTCAAATGTCACCAACTCCGATAACTCTGCGGTCAAATTTTGTTGCCTAAAAGTGATGTGTGTTTTTGTTTTTATGCAAGACTCCATCTTTGTAAATTCACAATTTTTTTTTTCATAATGTTGTGAATTTTGATGAATTGCAAATTCGTAGGCTTTCCGTTATAATCAATGGCTCAAAAGAAAATAGTGGGAGAGTGATGGAAGATATAATTGCCGCATCCGAAGAATCAAGAGAGGTGCAAGCACAAAGTTCAAACTCAGAGCTAGCCCAAAGCTCTTTAGCTTCATGTTAGTATTTAGAAAGTGCAACTACTAAAATATTATTATTTTACTTTTATTAGTTTTAATTAATTTATGCTTACATTTCTATTTGGTATTGCTAAAGTGTCCTCCACTTAAAAAAAATGGGAGAAGACCGACGAAGCCTTTGAGGGCATGGGGAGCCATGCAAGTTGTAGAGGCATAAGAAGTAAATATAAATATATACATTCTTATCTTTTTATATGACATAATTTATGTATATTATCCAAATTTCTAACCAAAAGTAGTTTATTTCTTGTAGGTATATAGTGACAGCATCTACAATATGAAGTACACAATATTCGTTGCTTTTCGTCTAGGCTTGGTTATCAAGCACCATCAAGCTCGGAGCAAGTAAGTTTGGTTTAAACAATTAATTGATTTTTATTTTTATTTTTTTACTTTGTTCTTTTGATATTTAGGCACTTGAATGATAGGTTTACGATTCCGAGAGTACATATATGATGTGGTGAACTTATTTCCATTGTTAGTTTTAGAGGTGAAATTGCATTGTGTTGATTCTTGCTATGATAGAGATTTATCTATAAATGAGGTATGAATTACATATGTGACATTGTGCACGTATTTGTATATATTTTGGTTGAGTCTAGAGATGCGAATCGAGAATTATGAGTAATTGTAGTGTTTGTGTTGAAATATATATTCCCACATCGAAAATATAATAAGAGTTGGTGTGGTATATAAGTAGTGTAGATTGGATCCTAGCACAAGCCAATTGGTTTTGTGCAAGATGGGCTCCAACCCCATTTTGTATACCCACACGTGCGTGTGTGGCCCAACACTGTCTGGGCCCATGGATTTATTTATGGTACCAGAGCGGAACTTAGAGATAGCGTACCAAGACTAACTATTTATTGCACCCAATGAAATTCGCTTGTTTCTTCAACTTCCCTTTCATTTGGCCTGTGGACAGCTGAATCCCTTATTGTTAGGGCTTTTAATTAGAGTTTGGACTATGTTTTCCCCTTCTAAAGTAAAAAAATATTTACATGGATTACAACACATTGAACTATAAAATATATATAGCATATAATCTATGGTTTTAATTTATTTAGCTTGTTATTGTTAATAGTTTGACATGAATTCTAATTATGTTTTGCTAGAGTTCTATTTGGTATTTACCTATTGTGATTTCTACATATACATATGAGTTTCTCTAATTTTAAGATATTTAGCTAGTACATACTTTGCTATTGGTCATGAATCTCGTTTTTTTTATTATTGACCTTTTATTGAATGCTTGTTCTTAAGTCCTAACAATTATACCTCCTTGAATTTCATTTGCATATTTGCCTTGTCTAAAATGAGAATTCGTTCCCATTCCCTCCTTTTTAAGGTATTGCTTGGCAACTCCAACTAGTTTATTTGGGATTAAGGTTTTATTGTTTGTCTCAAGTAGATAAAAAGTACAACGACAACAATAACATAGCCTAAATCCCAAATTAGTTGGAGTCGGCTACGTGGATCAAACACTTCCATTGTGCTCGATTTTGTGCACAGGTAGATAAAAAGTAAAATTGCCAAAAATCCTCGCATTAGTTTGTTTTGTACAATTTTTTTTTTAAATGTTATGTCCAATTTTGTTTGATTCATTACATGAAGAGTGACAAAAGTTTTACGCTGGCTATCAACCTATCGCAACCCTCCTCCATTTTCCAAGAATGAAAAATTGGTTTGGGGCCGCCCTCTATTTTTTTGGGTATGAAAAAAATTGGACATAACATTTAAAAAAGTTGACTTAATAGAAATCGAAGAAATTCAATGAGGTATGGGTAGACCGAAGTTAATTTGGGATGCATTAATTATGAGGGATTTAAATTGTTTGAAAAGCTCGTCATCAATTGCATAAAACCGAGCACAATGGAAGAGTTTGATCCATATAACCGACTCCAATTGATTTGGAATTGAGGCTATGTTGTTGTTGTTGTTGTTGTAAATGTTATGTCCAACTCTTAAGCTGAATTTTGCTGAAAGTCTTAACGAGCGCTAAAACTTTGTTGGCTAAAATAATTTGTATTTTTGAGTGGCTAAAATAATTTGTATTTTTGAGTGTTGTTATTCAATTGATCATAGGAAATTGATCAAATGGCTTTATATCAACCTTCTTTAAAGGTTAATTCCATGTGATAATAACTGACAGAAATGGCTCTTTTATCTTCTTTGTTTATATGTTCACAATTCGAATGATAAAGGATTTTTTAACAACCAAATGATAAGGGTTTCTAGCTTTCTTTGGTATGATCATAACTATATTCAGAAACAATTTAGCGTCACTTATTCTGCCTATTGTGAAAGTGCTATTGTTGTTTGTGTATTGATGTTTTTTCTATTGGGATTGACTAAACAAGAGCTTCAGTCGTGGTCCTCATGGAGGAGGAAGATATAATAGTGTTTGATTTCTTAGAAATAAGGAGAATTGAGAAACTACTGGCTCTAATTACCTACCCACTAAGTTTGAAGTTGAAGAAAAGCCCAGTGGTTCTTCCTTTGCTATTATATTGAAGACTTGTAAAAAGGGTGAAGACTAAAGTATCTTGGCATGTTCAGTCACTGGTGTATGTATGAATGACTTGACATTCCTAGAAGTGTTGAGGAATGTATGAATTTAATTCTCTAAATATTATTGTAATTTTTTATTTGTAGTTTCAGTTTAAGTAATTATCCGTGTTTTTAATGAGGGTATTACACCTTAGTAACTCATCGGTAAGAATTACACTTTCCCATATTTTCTCGCACTATCAGCCCTCCATGAATTTATGTACTTTTGACTTTTTGAATTTTAGATAAATATTATAAAATCAAATCATTGTGAAAATTTAGATATGTATAATTTGCTTGTACTTTCTTTCTTTTTTTTTTCCGACTTGGTTGGGAGTCAAACTGATGACCTCCCGAAATATTGCTTTCGGCAAGTGATGCCTTTTATCATCTCTCACTAGAAATGCTTTGACATTTGTTTGTACTTTCTTGATTATTAGAATATATATATATATAAGAGAGAGAGAGAGAGAGAGAGAGAGAGAGAGAGAGAGAGAGAGAGAGAGAGAGAGAGAGAGAGAAAATAGACTTATTGCTAGTATTTTCTTAGATAAAGGAAGAAGAGAGAGAGAAAATAGACTTATTGCTAGTATTTTCTTAGATAAAGGAAGAAGAGACTTACTGCTGGTATAGCGAGCAGGTTTACAATGCGAAGCACATCTAAAAAACTAAAAATAAATTAATGTGTACATTTGAGGACTAGTAAGTTAAGCACATGTGATGAAACATAACTCGCTTTCATGTTTTACAATATACACTAACTGATCCCTCAAGTGAACAAGAAAGTTATTATATTTGTTGCATGATCTTCACATTACACAATTACATTGCATGGAGGTTGATTGATGCCCATTAACATTTACCACTTGCGGAAAAAAAAAAATCCTTTGGCGATTGGAATGTTATGCCATTCGGTTTTAAAAATGCTCCATCAGAATTTCAAAAAATGATGAATGAAGTATTCCATCCTTATTATGAATATATCTTAGTCTATATAGATGATATCCTTATATTTTCCAAATCAATTGATGAACATTGGAAACATTTGTATACATTTCAATCTATAATAATTAAAAATGGATTAGTATTATCCCAAAGGAAAAAAAAAAACTTTTTCAAATAACTATAAACTTTTTAGGATTTCAAATACAGAATCAAACAATAACCCCTATCAATAGAGTTATAAAATTTGCAAATAAATTTCTTGATCAATTAATAGATAAAAAACAGTTACAAAGATTTTTAGGTTGTTTAAATTACTTATCCGATTTCTATAAAAATTCGGCAATAGATAAAAAATGTCTTTTAGAACTTCTTAAAAAAGATAATAAATTTATCTGGACCCCTAATCATACAGAAGCAATACAAAAGATCAAGTTAAAAGTAAAAGCATTACCATGTTTACATTTAGCCAATTCTACTTATCCAAAAATAATTCAAACAGATGCCTCAGACATAGGTTATGGAGGTATATTACTTCAAAAAACCCCTGAAGGAAATGAACAACTTGTTTGTTATACATCAAGACTTTGGAATAATACCCAAAAGAATTATGCTACAGTTAAAAAGGAAATTCTTGCAATTGTTTTATCCGTTCAGAAATTTCAAGCAGATATTTTGAATCAAAAATTTTTGATAAGAGTTGATTGTAAGTCAGTGAAAGAAATACTTTTGAAAGATATAAAAAGTCTAGTTTCAAAACAAATATTTGCTCGATGGCAAGCTATTTTAAGTATTTTCGATTTTGATATCAAATATATAAAAGGAGAAAATAACTCCCTTCCTGATTTCTTATCAAGGAAATTCCTTGTAACCCTATAAATTCATTCTTTGTTTCAGATCATCATGGATAAGGGTAAATCTCTTTACCCTTATCAAAGACAAAATAAATTCTCTCCATTATTCAGCCAGTACAATAATCCAGCCTCCAATCCTGATAAAAAATCCAGTTATCAATTGAAAAGCTTTTTCTCTATTTATCCTCTTGATGGTCCTCATCATAGTCTCAGTCTAGAAAATCAAGTCAATGCCTCATTCCTCATCCTCATAATTTCATCCCAAGACGACCAAATATCTCAATAAAATTTTATGAAGCTTTACTTTCGCAAATAGGCTCAGTTATTTTTGATCATTTTAAAAAGCTTAATTCAGATGAGATTGCGTACTCCAAATTCAAGATTCAGAAAGTCTAATCAAGTAATGAATGGTCTAAGCAATATAGCTTAGTTACAATGCCTTACCATAATTATTATCCTATTACTTTGAAGAATATCAAAAATTTAGAAGAACAGACAACCATATCGGTAAGCTACAATGATTATGTTGAAGCTTGGAAAGTCATACTGTTTTATAAAAAGCCTGCAGAAGGTCATTCATGGTACATCACGTATAAAAAACCAATAGGATATAATTTTTCTACATGGTTTTTTCTTATGTGTTAGTACATTCTATAAGTACTGTCAGGATTCAAGGTCTTTCGATACCCTTTAAATGTTCTGTGGCCTTGTACTGCTTTGGCCATATTTCCATCAAATGTGTAAACAAACACACCACTTTCTAGTGCCACTGTGTAGTCTATTGCAGCAAGTTTATTCTGAAATGGCTTGAAAGGCTCTAACTCTTCTTGTCTTGCAAGGTCAGAATATGTAAGTACATTTGGGTACTCAGCGATAAGTGCGGCAAGACTGTTCTTGCCATAAATTTCTCCTGCAACAATGTAAATCTTGGTGTGTGAAGGATAGTCCATTTCATCCACTAGTTTGCCAGTGTTTCCAATAAAATAAAGGTCAAATTCATTGGTCACAGCCACATAATAAAAGATCATCCATGAAAGTCATACATAAAAGCATTATATATTTTATAGTCTATTAGCGTAGTACCTTTAAGAATTTGAGGTTTTTTTTCACTCCAAGTAAAAAAATACTTTTAACGATACTAAATAAATGTTGTTAAGAGTTAAGTTGTTAAAACTTAATCAATATATAATTGGAATATTATAACATGTTCTTTAATTCAAATTTCACATATAAGGATTTATTTAAACGATACGTGCTTCATAACGTAGCGATGAACATATCATTATATGTTAATTTTGTTTAAAAATTATTTGATTACTTGTTAATTTTGTATTTAATATGTTTTGAGAACATATTTATTAACAAATGTTGGGTCTAATGTTGTAAAATACAATTTTTCTTATAGTGTTTGATACCCTTCAAATGTATCGAGCTTACTATTTTCACCATATTATTAGGTATAAAAAATAATCACTTTCTAGGTTCTAGGTGACACTGTGTAGTCTATTGCAACAATTTTATTTTGAAATAGCTTAAAATGAACAATGCCCAACTCTTTTACTCTTGCAAGATTGGAATGAGTAATAACATTTTGGTACTCAATGATAAATTAATACGACAAGATTGTCGTGAATTTCTCTTGCAATTATGTAAATTTTAGTGTTGAAAGAATGGCCCATTGCTTTGAGGAATAGAACAACTTCTCTTGATGTCAATGAACATTCTTATTTATATAACATAAATGCATTATATATATTATTACTTAATATATAAAATAATATGTATATTTACTATTTCATTATTAATAAATATAATACATATAACACCCCTCGATCATGCCTGTGCACTAGGTTGTTTCTTGTCACACCACCACATTCTCTCCAGGCATCTGAAAGAAGTTCAAATTAAACGTTAAATTGTCTAAAAAAATAAACTCATATTTACTAATTTATGTAACACTTATCAGGGGTGAATCCAAGAATTTGAGATGAGGTGGGCTTAGGTGTAAACATCTTCTAATGGGTGAGCCATGCTTGGAAAGTTTTTTCTTTTGTAAGTCCTAAGATTCTGCCTTGCACTTTAATAACAAATCAGCTAAGAATCAGTAAATGGGATTGTGATTATAGATTGAGTGGTAGGACTAATCTATGATTGAAGTTATAGAAGTTGAAACGAAAGAGAGACTCAAATGAGAGAAAGAGTTAAGAAATTTTTTGAAGCTCAAACTTTCGAATGAATTTTACTTTATTCGTTCGTTCTATTTATAGAGAAAAGTTTGTACATACAGAAAAAACTGACACTATTACACATTATTGCTATTACTATTCAACATAATTGCCGACACTATTCACTCGGTACTATTTGACACTATTCACTATTCACTAAGGATGAAATTATTGTCGATTACTATTCACCGACACTATTTAAACACTATTTAAACGCTTTACATATTACTTGTTTTGTATTGATTTTATCAATGTCAAAACATTTTTTCTTTAGTCAAAATATGTTAAAGAACCTTTATGTATTTTTCCTCCCAACATCAAGAGTGTTTATAGTTTTTGTAATAGTGGTTAGAGTGCAGGTTCTAAATCGATCAGTATTTTTGCTTTTTCAAGTTGGCGCTTCCCAAGTGAAGTCGTTGTAGAGAAAGTACAATTGAGAACTTCCTTGGAGTTAGTTTTGTATGAATGTAACGAGTTAAGCATTATGCCTCAACTCAAAAAAAAATGATTATCGCGTGTCTAACTGGTTTCATAGGCTCAGTCAAGTAAGTAGGGAGAGGCCAAAAAAAAAAAAAGTCTGAACACTGACGATGGTTGTTGTCCACTTCAAGATTAGCTAATTAACTTTCAAGTTTAGTTTATAAATAATCAATACCTTTTTTCAGCCCCTTGAGCTATTCGCATTTTAAAGTAAAACGTTTGATAAACCTTTAATTCAAACACTATAAATACCATCTATAAAAAGAATTTGGGAAGATTTTTTTTAGATCCATGAGTGCCTAGACTGCCTCGACCCATTTCCAATTAAAGTCTGACTAGTCCCACTGGGGATGATCGACGACACCTTCACCAACACCCCAAAGTAGTCAAAGAATAAGAATTAGGAAAGATTATTGAAGGGCACTGGTTTTTGCATTGTTAGAGAACCAGTACAACCTCCAAAGAAGTCCAATCTCAAAAGTGCTACAAGTCTTTTATCTCTACCATCGAAAGCGAATTCCTCTTGTACTAAACTAAAGAATATGTATAACCACTATTAAACATTGAGTGAAATGACATGTTTAGACATCCCATAATTGAAGTGTCTTTTGAAAAGTTTGACAAATTATGGCTAACTAATTAGCCAACAAAAGGTGTTATACTCATATTGTAGAACTTGTCACGAACAAAGTATATAAAAGTAATAAAAATGAAAAAGAAACAACAAGTTTAATCCAAAAAAAAAATCATCACATGACTTGTTCTATATATAACATGCATGTAGGAACATTGTCAGAAAAATAAAATATAGTGACATTGTGCTGTTAGTTAAAGAATTCATATGAGATAAAAAAAAAAAAAAAAAATAAAAAAATAAAAAAAAAGTTAAAGAATCTATAAACAAAACTCACCAAGTCATTTAATTTTTTACAATTAGAAAAAACCTGTAAATTAAGTGAATCTCAATGAAAGAATATGAATCCTATTTGTACAAGTATTGGTGTTGTACTGCCATCACCCTAGTGCCCTGTAATTTCCTTGTTCTTTTTTTTATGTTTTACTTTTCCGTCTTGCTACAAATGCAACCAGGGTAGGGATTTGCATAAAATGCTTCTTCAGTCTTTCTGTGCAATCCTGGTTGCCTTTTATGTGGCGCCCCTTCCCTATCAGAATGTAATTTCTTAACTTCTAGTGAAACCTCCTTCCAAGATATTAGACCTTCGTCCATTTCATCAACTAATTTTACAAGGTGTTTCCTGTAAAATAAAGGTATCCATTTATTAGTAACAATTACAAAAAAGCCACATGTCATCCATCAAAGTTATATGCAAAATTATCTTTTCTTATGTGTTAGTCCATTCAATAAGTACCTGTCAGGATTCAAGGTCTTTCGATACCCTTTAAATGTTCTGTGGCTTTGTACTGCTTTGGCCATATTTCCATCAAATGTGTAAACAAACACTTCAATTTACTTTCTAGTGCCACTGTGTAGTCTATTGCAGCAAGTTTATCCTGAAATGGCTTGAAAGGCTCTAACTCTTCTTCTCTTGCAAGGTCAGAATGTGTAAGTACATTTGGGTACTCAGCGATAAGTGCGGCAAGACTGTTCTTGCCATAAATTTCTCCTGCAACAATGTAAATCTTGGTGTGTGAAGGATAGTCCATTTCATCCACTAGTTTGCCAGTGTTTCCAATAAAATAAAGGTCAAATTCATTGGTCACAACCACATAATAACAGATCATCCATGAAAGTCATACAAAAAAGCATTATATATTCTATAGTCTATTAGCGTAGTACCTTTAAGAATTTGAGGTTTTTTTTCACTACAACTAAAAAAATACTTTTAACGATACTAAATAAATGTTGTTAAGAGTTATGTTGTTAAAACTTAATCAATATATAATTGAATATTATAATATGTTTAATTCAAAATTCACTTATAAGGATTTATTTAAACGATACGTGCTTCATAACGTAGCGATGAACATATCATTATATGTTAATTTTGTTTAAAAATTATTTGATTAGTTGTTAATTTTGTATTTAATATGTTTTGAGAACATATTTATTAACAAATGTTGGGTCTAATGTTGTAAAATACAATTTTTCTTATAGTGTTTGATACCCTTCAAATGTCTTGTGATCGAGCTTACTATTTTCACCATATTATTAGGTATAAAAAATAATCACTTTCTAGGTTCTAGGTGACACTGTGTATTATATTGCAACAATTTTATTTTGAAATAGCTTAAAATGAACAATGCCCAACTCTTTTACTCTTGCAAGATTGGAATGAGTAATAACATTTTGGTACTCAACGATAAATTAATACAACAAGATTGTCGTGAATTTCTCTTGCAACTATGTAAATTTAAGTGTTGAAAGAATGGCCCATTGCTTTGAGGAATAGAACAACTTCTCTTGATGTCAATAAACATTCTTATTTATATAAAATAAATGCATTATATATATTATTACTTAATATATAAAATAATATGTATATTTACTATTTCATTATTAATAAATATAATACATATAACACCCCTCAATCATGCCTGTGCACTAGGTTGTTTCTTGTCACACCACCACATTCTCTCCAAGCATCTGAAAGAAGTTCAAATTAAACGTTAAAATGTCTAAAAAAATAAACTCATATTTACTAATTTATGTAACACTTATCAGGGGTGAATCCAAGAATTTGAGATGAGGTGGGCTTAGGTGTAAACATCTTCTAATGGGTGAGCCATGCTTGGAAAGTTTTTTCTTTTGTAAGTCCTAAGATTCTGCCTTGCACTTTAATAACAAATCAACTAAGAATCAGTAAATGGGATTGTGATTATAGATTGAGTGGTAGGAGTAATCTATGATTGAAGTTATAGATGTTGAAACGAAAGAGAGACTCAAATGAGAGAAATAGTTAAGAAATTTTTTGAAGCTCAAACTTTCGAATGAATTTTACTTTATTCGTTCGTTCTATTTATAGAGAAAAGTTTGTACATACAGACAAAACTGACACTATTACACATTATTGCTATTACTATTCAACATAATTGCCGACACTATTCACTCGGTACTATTTGACACTATTCACTATTCACTAAGGACGAAATTATTGTCGATTACTATTCACCGACACTATTTAAACACTATTTAAACGCTTTACATATTACTTGTTTTGTATTGATATTATCAATGTCAAAACATTTTTTCTTTAGTCAAAATATGTTAAAGAACCTTTATGTGTTTTTCCTCCCAATATCAAGAGTGTTTATAGTTTTTGTAATAGCGGTTAGAGTGCAGGTTCTAAATCGATCAGTATTTTATGCTTTTTCAAGTTGGCGCTACCCAAGTGAAGACGTTGTAGAGAAAGTACAATTGAGAACTTCCTTGGAGTTAGTTTTGTATGAATGTAACGAGTTAAGCATTATGCCTCAACACAAAAAAAAATGATTATCGCGTGTCTAACTGGTTTCATAGGCTCAGTCAAGTAAGTAGGGAGAGGCCAAAAAATAAAGTCTGAACACTGACGATGGTTGTTGTCCACTTCAAGATTAGCTAATTAACTTTCAAGTTTAGTTTATAAATAATCAATACCTTTTTTCAGCCCCTTGAGCTATTCAAATTTTAAAGTAAAACGTTTGATAAACCTTTAATTCAAATACTATAAATACCATCTATAAAAAGAATTTGGGAAGATTTTTTTTTAGATCCATGGGTGCCTAGACTGCCTCGACCCATTTCCAATTAAAGTCTGACTAGTCCCACTAGGGATGATCGACGACACCTTCACCAACACCCCAAAGTAGTCAAAGAATAAGAATTAGGAAAGATTGTTGAAGGGCACTGGTTTTTGCATTGTTAGAGAACCAGTACAACCTCCAAAGAAGTCCAATCTCAAAAGTGCTACAAGTCTTTTATCACTACCATCGAAAGCGAATTCCTCTTGTACTAAACTAAAGAATATGTATAACCACTATTAAACATTGAGTGAAATGGCATGTTTAGATATCCCATAATTGAAATGTCTTTTGAAAAGTTTGACAAATTATGGCTAACTAATTAGCACCACTAAAAAATCAATTTTTTTTTCAGTTTACACAACAAAAGGTGTTATACTTATATTGTAGAACTTGTCACGAACAAAGTATATAAAAGTAATAAAAATGAAAAAGAAACAACAAGTTTAATCCAAAAAAAAAATCACAGCAGCTTGTTCTATATATAACATGCATGCAGGAACATTGTCTGATAAATAAAATATAGTGACATTGTGTTGTTAGTTAAAGAATCTATATGAGATAAAAAAATAAAAAAAAAATAAAAAAATAAAAAAAAAGTTAAAGAATCTACAAACAAAACTCACCAAGTCATTTAATTTTTTACAATTAGAAAAAACCTGTAAATTAAGTGAATCTCAATGAAAGAATATGAATCCTATTTGTACAAGTATTGGTGCTATATTGCCATCACCCTAGTGCCCTGTAATTTCCTTATTCGTTTTTTTATGTTTTACTTTTCCGTCTTGCTACAAATGCAACCAGGGTAGGGATTTGCATAAAATGCTTCTTCAGTCTTTCTGTGCAATCCTGGTTGCCTTTTATGTGGCGCCCCTTGCCTATCAGAATGTAATTTCTTAACTTCTAGTGAAACCTCCTTCCAAGATATTAGACCTTCGTCCATTTCGTCAACTAATTTTACAAGGTGTTTCCTGTAAAATAAAGGTATCCATTTATTAGTAACAATTACAAAAAAAGCCACATGTCATCCATCAAAGTTTTATGCAAAATCATCTTTTCTTATGTGTTAGTCTATTCTATAAGTACCTGTCAGGATTCAAGGTCTTTCGATACCCTTTAAATGTTATGTGGCCTTGTACTGATTTGGCCATTTTTCCATCAAATGTGTAAACAAACACATCACTTTCTAGTGCCACTGTGTAGTCTATTGCAGCAAGTTTATTCTGAAATGGCTTGAAAGGCTCTAACTCTTCTTCTCTTGCAAGGTCAGAATGTGTAAATACATTTGGGTACTCAGCGATAAGTGCGGCAAGACTGTTCTTGCCATAAATTTCTCCTGCAACAATGTAAATCTTGGTGTGTGAAGGATAGTCCATTTCATCCACTAGTTTGCCAGTGTTTCCAATAAAATAAAGGTCAAATTCATTGGTCACAGCCACATAATAACAAATCATCCATGAAAGTCATACATAAAAGCATTATATATTCTATAGTCTATTAGCGTAGTACCTTTAAGAATTTGAGGTTTTTTTTTCACTACAAGTAAAAAAATACTTTTAAGGATACTAAATAAATGTTGTTAAGAGTTATGTTGTTAAAACTTAATCAATATATAATTGGAATATTATAATATGTTCTTTAATTCAAAATTCACTTATAAGGATTTATTTAAATGATACGTGCTTCATAACGTAGTGATGAACATATCATTATATGTTAATTTTGTTTAAAAATTATTTGATTACTTGTTAATTTTGTATTTAATATGTTTTGAGAACATATTTATTAACAAATGTTGGGTCTAATGTTGTAAAATACAATTTTTCTTATAGTGTTTTATACCCTTCAAATGTCTTGTGATCGAGCTTACTATTTTCACCATATTATTAGGTATAAAAAACAATCAATTTCTAGGTTCTAGGTGACACTGTGTAGTCTATTGCAGCAATTTTATTTTGAAATTGCTTAAATAGGACCCATGATTTTCAAAGGAGTCGAGAATGGAAAGAAAGAAACAAATTAACACTAATGGAGGAGTGATTAATCTCTGTAGTCATAGTAGTGTCATTGAATCGTATTTTCACTGTCTAGTTAGAGACATGTGTTTTGTAAAGCACTATTGAAATACCATGGTTGTGGTGGTATAGATACGGGCATAATTAGTAATGGCACGACTAGAACAATTGGTGTTGGAGGCCTAACAATGAGCACGAACAGTGTTGACTATGTTCGTAGACATGACTCACTTTCAGGCAAGATTGAGTAACAACTAGACAATAGGAAGGCTATTAGGTGATGGACCAGTAGAGCAGTCATGTAATGACCATAAATTCAAACTTGTTCCATGTACCATTTTAGGTTAGGCGTGGGTCCACTTACCGTGATACTAGTGTTAAATTCTCGATCGTCGACACTGAGGTATGTTATTTTTGTTCGGTGTTTGTAGTATTTGTTATTTACCCGAATGCAATTTCCAATGTTCCAAACGTTCAAGGACGTTTCTGTGGGAGCGTTGGTGTGGAGAAACAAGTTCGATTTAGAGAAACGTGTGATACAGGCGCCGGGGTGAATGATTGTCGGGTATTTAGTTGTCTGGGGAAAAATTGTATTAAAACACTGACAAAATACATTAAAATATAATAATTAAATGATAGGTGATGTGTCCAGTACGTTGGTAGGTTCAGGAGCACGCGACGGTGTGAGTCGTGATGCTATGTTGAGTTAGTGTGCATGGGAGGAAGTCCCTAAATGTGTCACAAGTTTGAGTCAACTGGTGGAAAGGATGTGTCAGATGAGTGTTTAGTTGAGTGGCTGGTGAGGAGGAGAGCTATATCATTGGCCTCAAGATATGAGCGAGAAATTTGATGAATAGGATATATATAAGTTTTTCTCTCTTCATTTCAATTTTTCATTTCCTTCATCGTCTCTCCCGTTAGAAACGAAAAGAGCTTGGGGTTCTCAACTATTTTATGCCCACAATGACATAAAGACGTGGTTGAAGACACAAATAGAGGTAAGATTTCGGCTCATCACAAGGTGTTCTATGTTTTGATGTATGTTTTGTGGATTTTTGTCACGATAATTTCGGACACCACTTTGGAGTTTTGGTTTCCAAATGTTTTTAAGGTTTGTGTAAATAGTTTGATTGGGTTTTTGTCACAATATTTTTGGACACCACATTGCAGCACAACCATGCAGTTCTTTTGATTGTGGGAATCTAATTGGTATTTTTGGGAATTTTTGTGGATTTTTAAGTTAATTTCCATACCAGGGAATTTGTGTATGATTTGAATGGGTTTTGGGTGTAAATGGACATCCCGAGGACTTTGGGATAGGCTCAAAATGCAGTGACATGAGCCGGGGTATCAAAAAACCCCAGATTCATATTTAGAATTCAACGCCGTGAGGGATATCGTGAAGCCTGAAGGCCACGACCTTAGTCAAGACTATAGAACAGAGAAATTCTGAATTTCATGATTTAAGTGACGCCGTGAAGCAATTCACCCCACAACATCACTCACGGTGTCTGAAACTGTAGGAATTGCCATTTTACACTTTAAGGGACGCCGCCAGGTATTTCAACCCATAACACCACTTACGGTGTGACACTGTTCATCAGACTTAATTTTCATAAATTGTAGAAAACTTTGGAAATCTCTCAGGTAGCCAAATGGGTTTAAATATACCCAATACCCGAGTAATAGATCCAATTACGTAAATGAATTAATTATGTAAAATTGGATAAATTGGAAGGATAATTATTGGATTTTGTAGCCAATTGATGAACAAGGGATTATAGGATGTCAATAATCACACGGGGAATTGTAAGGGACGAATTTGAGTCGTATGTGTGCATAACAACTTCATATACTAGTAAGTAAGCTAGTGGAGAATTTTATAGTTATTTCTTTGAGCTTTAAATTGTTTTTATTGCTCTATTCCTATTTTAGATTTCTATTATGGATTGAGTGGTTCGAGGGCAAGGGAGTCAACATGATTATTGGGAGGATAGGTTATTTGAGGTAATATACAAGAGCCAGGAACTCAGGATGCACGATATGATTTGTAGTTCTATATGGGGTGGGAATTCGCTGCTAGATTGCAGGGAAGTTTTTATGTGAGTGGATTTTTTGATGGTGTGAGTGTACCATGTCCCAAACTTCGAATCTTGTAGGTGTTTTTCTCGACTCAACGACTATTTGGTTGGGACAATTTGTGCCTCTTTGTTTGTTTTCTTAGACATGTTAATTGGCCTACACCGAGATTTATGTCAGATGTCCACAGTTTGCTTGGCTTGGTGAGATATTATAGATGTTTGTGAAAGACTTCTCGAAGATTGCGATTGCTATGATGCAATTGACAAAGAAGGACACACATTTTCAGTGGAATTATAGTTGTGAGCAGGCACTTCTGACATTGAAGGAACGTTAGACCATCGCGCCAGTTTTGATTTTGCCTGAGTTAGGGAAGGGTTTTGAGGTAAACATCGATGCTTCGAAGGTCAGTTTGGGCTGTGTATTGATGCATGATGGTATAGTGATTGCTTACGCATCCAGACAGATGAAGGTTCACGAAAAGAACTACCCTACGCATGACTTAGAGTAACCAGCAGCGGTCTTCGCACTAAAGATTTGGCGTCATTATCTCTACGGTAAGAGATTTGTATTATTCACTGACCATAAGAGTTTGAAGTATCTCTTCCCTTAGAAAGAACTGAATATGAGATAGAGAAGTTAACTTGAGTTCCTCAAGGATTATAATTTCTCTTTGGAGTATCACTCGAGAAAAGTCAATGTTGTTGTAGACGCATTGAAGCGCAAAGGGGTTGTCTCGAAGGTTGTTACGTGCCACATGACATAAGAATATGGTTTACTCGAGGCGTCCGAGATGTTGTATTCTATTGATATCCCGACCAGCACTAGTTTGTTGATCTGTGGGCAGATGAGGACTCAAACAGTCTCTATTCAAAGAGTACTTGATGGTCAGCGTGTGGATGAGCAGCACCAGAGGTTTCTTGAGTTTGCTCAGAGTCTATATCATCTAAATTGGAGTCAGTCGACAGACTCATGCCTGAGATTTAGACGATGATTGTGGACTCCATCAGTGATTGATCTATATGATGAGATACTCTTTGAGGCACATCACTCATATTTTATGGTTCATCCGGGCAGGACCAAGATGTATGCAGATGTGCATCGTCCTTTCTGGTGGCCAAGGATGAAGATCGATGTTTCTGATTATGTTCGAGGGTGTGAAATTTGTTCGTTGGGTTTTTACAACCACTTTCCATTCCTTGGTGGAAATAAGAGCATATTGCCATGAATTTCGTTAGTGGGTTACCTCAATCTCAACAGCTGTCATGATATCATCTTTGTGATTGTGGACAGGTTGACAAAGTTTGTGCACTTTATATTGATCTCAACCATACATCAAGTGGATAGGTTGACGAGTTTATAAGAGAAAGAGATTGCATGACTACACGGTGTTCCATTATCGATTGTGTCTAATAGAGAGCCACAATTTACTTCTCATATTTGGCAGAGCATGAATGCACAGTTTGGCACGTGGTTGGATCTCATTACCACCTATCATCCACAAACCGATGGATAGTCAGGGCGACTGATTCAAATTCTTGAGGATATGTTGAGGATGTGTGTGCTAGAGTATGGTGGATTATGGGAGGAGTATCATTGCTTATGTGAGTTTGCCTATAAAAATAATTATCAGGCCAGTATTTGTATGGCACCATTGAGGCATTATACGGGAGGCCATGCAAATCTCTATCTTGTTGGGTAGAGCCCGAGGATGTGGCAGTGATTAGGCTTGAGAATTTTATAGATCACACAGAGAAGATGTGCCTAATCAGATTGAGATTAAAGGGTGAGCAAGAGAGGCAACAGAAAAATTACGACATGTATCAAGGTGACTTCGAATATCAGGTCGGGGACTATGTTTATTTGAAAATGTCTTCCATGAAGGGTCACAAGAGGTTTAAGATTTGAGGGATGCTTGCACCGAGGTTTATTAGTCCATTCAGAGTTGGGAAGCAGATAGACAAAGTTGCTTATGAATTGGAGTTACCACTTTAGTTATCTGGGATCCATCTTGTATTTCATGTTTCGATACTTCGACTAGGTAAGTCGAAAGAGGGAAAATGGCCTATAGTGGACTTGAGTCATATAGACTTGAGTGAGGACATCACTTGTAGCCAATAGCCTATTCAGATCTTGGACAGTAAAGTGAAGATTTTGAGGAAAAGGAGGTCCAATTTGTCCTTGTCAAATGGCAGCACCACGAATACGAGGAGCTAACGTGGGAGCTTGAGTCTTACATGCACGAGTACTTTCCCTAGCTCTTTTGAGTTTAGTAAGTCATTCCTTTAGTTTATTTCAAATTTCGAAGAAGAAATTCCAATTAGTTTAAAAGATTGTAATGACCCTAAAGTTAACTCGTAGCTCGTGTCATTTTAGGTTGAACTTTGGCTGACTTTGGCTTACTTGCCGTGATACTTATGTCAAATTCTCGGTCGTCGACACCGAGTATGTTATTTTTATTCGGTGTTTGTATTATTTATTATTTACCCGAATGCAAATTTCAATGTCCTAAACATGTGAGGACGTTTGTGTGGGAGCGTTGGTGTGGAGAAATTGGTTTGGTTCAGAGAAACATGTGATACGGGCGCCAAGGTGAATAGTTGTCAGGTATTTAGTTGTGTGGGAGACAAATTGTATTAAAACACTTAAAAAATACATTAAAATATAATAATTAAATGATGAGTAACGTGTCTGGTACATTGGTAGGTCCGGGAGCACATGACAGTGTGAGTCGTGATGTAGTCCGGGTGCAAAAATGCCAAGACAACGGTGTTGAGTTAGTGTGCATGGGAAGAAGTCCCTAAGTGTGTCACAAGTTTGATTCAACTAGTGGGAAGGGTGTGTCAAATGTGTGTTGAGTGGAGAGGCTGGTCAGGAGGATAGCTATTGGATTGGCATCGTGTTACGTGCGAGAATTTGATGAAAAGAATATATATAAATTTTCTCTCTTCATTTCGATTTTTCATTTCTTTCACCATCTCTCTCTCTCTCTCTCATTTGAAATGAAAAGAGCTTGGGGTTCTCAACTGTTTTAAGCTCGCAATGACGTCAAGACGTGACCAAACACATGAATAGAGGTAAGATTCCGACTCATCGTGAGGTGTTCTATGTTTTGACGTGTGTATTGTGGGTTTTTGTCATGATAATTTTCGACACCACTTTGGAGTTTTGGTTTCCCAGATGTTTTGAAGGTTTGTGTAGATAGTTTGATTGGTGTGGAGCACAACCATGCAGTTGTTTTAATTGTGGGAGTCTAACTTGTATTTTTGGCGAATTCTTGTGGACTTTATGTGTTAATTTCCATACCAAAGAATTTGTGCACAGTTCGACAAGGTTTGAATGTAGTTTTGGGTGGAAATGGACATCCCAAGAAGTTTGGGATAGACCAAAATGTGGCACCACAAGCCGAGGTGTAAAAAAACTCGGGATTCATGTTCAAGATTCGACGCTGCGAGGGACATCGTGAAGCCTGAAGGCCACGATGTCCAAAACAAAGAAGTTTTGAATTTCATGCTTTAAGTGACGCCGTGAAGCAATTCACCCCACAACGTCACTTATGGAGTCTAAAACAGTGGGAATTGCTATTTTACACTTTAAGTGACATTGCCAGGTATTGCACCCTACGACGCCAATTATGGCGTGACACTATTCATCAGACTAAATTTTTAGAAATTCTGAAAAACTTCGGGACCTCTAGGGTACCTAAATGGGTTTAAATATGACCCAATACCCGAGTAATCGACCCAACTATGTAAATGAATTAAATTATGGAAAATTGGGTAAATTGGAAGGATAATTAATGGATTTTGTAACCTATTGATCAATAGGGGATTGTAGGTAGTGATAGTCAATGATAGTCACACGGGAATTCGTAAGGGACGAATTTGAGTCGTGTGAGTGCACAATATTTCAAATATAGGTAAGTAAACCAGTGGGGAATTTTATAGTTATTTCTTTGAGCTTTAAATTGTTTATTATTACCCTATTCCTATTTTGAATTTTTATTCCGGTTTGAGTGGTCTGAGGGCAAGTGAGTCAACGTGATCCTAGGGAGGATGGGTTATCTAAAGCAATATATCAGATCCAAGAACTTGGGATGCATGATATGATTTGTGGTTCTATACTAGGTGAGAATTCGTTGCTACATTGCAGTGAAGTTTTTATCCACGTGGATTTTAGGATGGTGTGAGTATACCATGTCTTAAACTCCGAGTATTGTAGGTGTTTTTTCGCGACTCAAAGACTATGTGGTTGAGAGTACTTGTGCCTCTCTGATTGATTTCTTGGACACTCAACTTTGATTAATTTATGTTTATTTATAGTCTTTATTTATTCATGCATTCCCTATATCTTTCTTTTTATCAGCATGAATATATACCGCTTATTTCTTTCCAAATGTTGTAAACATCCTGTTTGGCGTTACTTGGGACTCATCAATCTTGTGTTTGACTGAGTGCAGATTCGCAATCGAGCAAGGGAAAGGCTCAAAAGTTAGACGATTTACTTTGAGGATACCAGAGCAATTCTTCCTTTGTTATTGACGTAGGTTTTGAAAATTTTGTATTGTTGTATATATTTGTTTTCAAACATTGAGATAAGGGTTTATGAGAATTCTTGGGCATGTATACTGTGATGTACTATCCTCTTGCTTTACATATATTGAAATTGGTATATATATGCGAGGATTGCACACTCTAGGTTTTCCTAACTAGTGTCTTTGAGGATATTTTATTAGTTTCATATTTGAATGCTTCCGCTATACTTTACTGATAAGTCACTAATAATGAATAATTCTCACCTTTAATTGCTTAATATATGGTAAATGGCAAGGTAAGGCTGACTAGGATTGCATTGACTCATGCGATTGGTTCAAGGGTCTAAGTAAGTTTAGGCCAGGCGAGGTCTAGTTTTAAGTTGTGGAATTGGGGCCATCACAAGTCATTGGAAGGATCTCGACGTATTATAATATGGCCTAGAGCTATTGGGTGATAGGCCAATGAAGTGGACACTGGAGGGATCCTGACGTACTAGGGAAATGTTCTAACCAGTTTGAGGTGGATTTGCATGCACTTCCAAGACTTGATTCTTATCTAGACATACCAATATTCAATGGTAGTGTTACAACTGGGGCCTAACATGTGTGATGTAGCCTTCGGTGAATTGTGACTTAAACTGTGGATAGGTGCACATATCTAATTGACATGTTATATGTCGTTTGAAAATGATATAAATGAATTTTTCATGATTTTCTTTGAAAATGATAATGTAGACTCTAGAGTGAGAATGGTGGAAATGAACGACATCAAGACAGGTAGCTTATGGCTTTGAACCTTCCGTAGTATAACACCATCAAGTTTGCTATCTAATTAATCAGTGAACACAATGTCTTGAAGTGTTAGCCATTTTTAGTAACCAAGACAACAATGTTTACACAACCCATTTTCGACAATTTGAATTCCTCAGTTGTGTTCATTAATATGGCCTTGAACAACTCTCGGATTCATGAGCGATTTAGAGAATTTAAACCCTTGAGAATTCTCATAGAATTGACCCAGTTCATAGTCGCATAGGTGATTTTTATTAAGAGTATCGTGCTATACCTCGCATAAAGATTATAGAATTTAAAGCATTAAAAGCAAAGCTTATCCTCATTAATTTGTAAGAAGAACTAAAACATCATAGTGACAGGTTGGAATTAAAATTCCCTAATACTACACCAGACTCCATCATGTAGTTGATTCTTTTAAACCTAGATCTTTGGATCTCCAGTCAACTAGTTTAGGTATGCACAATGGATATATTTAGTAGGCTTTAATCTCATTCCCCTCGATAAACAGATTACTTGATCTCAAGGCAAGCTTTTAGTTAATGGATCTTAAAGGTTGTCTTTTGACCTTATATAATCAATGGAAATTACTCTATTCTCAAGTAAGTATTTTACTGCGTCATGTTGTCGATGTATATGCCATGACTTACCATTATACATTTTATTCTGTGTTTTCGCTATTGCAAACATACTATCACAATGGATATAAATGGTCGAACAAAGAATATCTTCTATGAAATCTTTCAACCATTCAGCTTTTTCACCAGCTATATCGAAAGCTATGAACTCAGATTCCATGGTGGATCTTGCTATGCATGTTTGTTTAAAAGATTTCAAAGATATAGCACCACCTTCAAGTGTGATAACATATCCACTTGTAGATTTAGTGTCATGAATATTTGATATCCATTTCGCATCACTATAACCTTCTAGAATAGCTGGATATCTTGTATAATGCAATCCATAATTCATTGTGTACCTTAATATCCAAGTACGTTATCATTGCTTTCCAATGATCTTTCCTTGGATTGTTTGCGAATCGACTTAATTGATTTACCGCACATGCTATGTTAGGTCTCATGCATGACATGACATATATTATGCTACCAAGTATATGTGCATACTCTAATTGATGTATGGGTTGCTCTTTATTTTTAGTAAGATGTTCATTAACATCCATTAGTGTCTTTATTGGACTTGTGTCATATTTATTGAACTTATTCAATATCTTCTCAATATATGAGATTGAGACAACACCAATCCATTAGCTATCTTAGAAATTTTAATTCCTAAGATAACATCAGCATCTCCCATATCTTTCATCTCAAAATGTTTTGTCAACATTTTATTTGTTGATTTTATTATAGCTTTATCATTGGTAATAATCAACATATCATTCGAGTATAGGCATACTATCACAAAGCCTTTAGGTGTGTCTTTGGCATATACACATTTGTCACATTTATTAATTTTGAATCCATTTGACAACTTGACATAGTCAAATTTAATATGCCACTGCTTCAGTGCTTGTTTTAATCCATATAAAGACTTGACAAGTCAACACACTTTTTGCTCTTATCCTGGTGCAACAAATCATTTTGGTTGTTGGATGTATATTTTTTTCCAATTCACCATTTAAAAACGTAGTTTTACATCCATTTGACGAATTTCAAGATTGTTTATTATTGCAATAGCAATTAACATTCGTATAGATGTTATTCTCATTACCTATGAATATTTATCAAAGTAATCGTATCCCTCTTTTTGGTTAAAGCCCTTCGCTACTAACCTACTCTTATACTTGTCAATTAAACCATCCGCCTTTAATTTTCTTTTTAAAATTCATTTACAACTAAAAGGCTTCATATCGGGCATTAAATTTACCAACTCTCATGTATGATTGTGCATGATTGATTCGATTTCGCTATCAATTGCTTCCTTCCATAAAGGAAGGTGTAGACATAGCCTCTTTAAACATTTGAAGTTCACTTTCTAACATTTAAGTTAAAAAATCAGGACCAAAAGATTTTGCAACTTTTATCATCTTACTTTTTCTAGGTTTATCCTCTTTATTTTGAAGATTACTACTACTTGCACCATTGTTGTTCTTTTATTTGAACTTGGTTTCCTGCATATTTTTATTTAGAAAAATAAGTCCAAAATTCGCTGCATTTCCCGATATTATGTTGCATAATTAATAATCCGTCTTTCAATACTTGACGCATGATTTAATTTCTTTTAAAAATAAATAAAGAAGAAAAAAAATGTATACACGCCCCTACATCTTTCAAGTATTCATAAACATTATTAGTAACAAATCTTCATTTCGGAAGATATAACTATGAAAAATAGGGCTTGCATGCAATTAAATAATTGCTTCTTACCCCCACAATTCTGATAATCTGATATTAATCTATATATAACATCCTTAATAAAAGCTCCCACTTAACAATCTATCATATGAACTTAATCCATGATATACTTGAGTAATTCTTGTACTTCGTCAAGGATCCCACAAGTTCCTTTTTTTTAACATAAGTACAATTATATCCAACTATGGTATTGATACTTATCATAGGATAACAAAGTCCAATGTACCTAAAAACATAATATTTGCATTAGCAAATCAATTCACGTGAATGAAGTCACAATCCATACTTTATATATAGGAAACATATGGAGTAACCACTCACGTATACATGCACATACATACTAGCATAAGCATATTTTGTATTTTCTTGTCATACTAGTACTGCACATCGTATACATGAATTCATGCACAAAATATAGCCATAAGCATGGAAAGCATGTAAACAGGCAAATAAATTAATAAAGCATGCATAATTATCATCCACACTTTAGGATAATTTAATAGATTACACAAACATAATTTTTCATATAAGATTCACTTGTCCTAGTCAATATATATTCATTAATATTATACATGCATTTCAAGCACATACATATAATCATGTATAGAGAAAATAGAGCCATGTTCCCCCAATATGTAGTCCCACATGATTTATTGATAGAGGTTCATGTGTTCAGTATGGGTCAATTTATTAAAATATTCTAATTATTAACATTACTCAATAATTAACATGCATAGTGATTCAACAAATAGGCACATATCCATTAAATAGACACGCCTCTTCAAAGATTATGGCACGGAACATATCCATCAATCTTCACCATATACACCGTGGATCCAAAATATTCAAATGAAAACATATTCATTTCATGTTACAAAAGAACACATGCATACCATATATCAATAGAATAGCAGTTTCAAATTTGCAACAATTTACTATGCGGATATTTAATTAGTGGATGAAATGTATGGATCTATTCTCATTTAAAATATGATATGCTATATATCATAGTGTTTCATTCGTTAATCTGCTGAGTACTTTTAAAACGAAAAGTCATACTTCTGAGGATGCATTTATATGCACAAAATTCATGACTTACGGGCTTGTCATATTCAGTCTCAAAATGTGATAACCAAGGGTACTTGGCGTTCCATCAACACTGACGCTTTCACAAAATTCAACATTCTCTAACTCATAACAGAGGGAGTAACATTATGTATAGAGGTAGAGCCTATTTTAGACTATAACCTTCAATTTAGACTTCAACAATAAAAATGGGTTCCCTCTACGCACAATGTCGCTCCCCCCGTGAAGCAAGAAAAGCCTGAAAAACTCACTGGCACAGACTTCAAGCATTAGCAACAAAAGATGCTATTTTACTTGACAACGCTGAATTTGGGGAAAGTACCGACTGAAAATGAATCGGAATTGCAAGAAGATGAAAGTGACAGGAATGTCATCTCATCGATTCAAACACGGAAACATAGTGATTTTCTCCGTAAGAATTATATTCTTGATGGTTTGATAATTCTTTATATAATGTCTATAGTACCATGCGTACACCCAATGAATTGTGGAGTTCTTTGGAAAAGAAATATATGACAAAAGATGATGGCCATAAAAAGTTTATGCTTTGTAGATTTCTTGATTATAAGATTGTGAACTCAAAGATGGTGTTGGATCAAGTCCAAGAAATTCAGGTTCACCTACATGAAATTCATGCGGAGAAGATGTTTTTGAGTGAGTCATTCCAAGTGGAAGCGATCATTGAAAAATCGCCTCCATCTTGCAGTGATTTCAATAACTATCTTAAGCATAATTACAAAAATATGGGAATTGAAAACTTGATTGTTTGACTTCACATTGAAGAGGACAATAAGAAGAATGACAAGAACAGTAATTTGCCTAATGAACGTAAAGCTAATCTTTTGAAGGGTCAAAGTAGAAAGAGTTTCAAAAAAGGAAGCATCCTAGTGATGAACCCAGACAATATAAAGGGAAAGCAAACAAGTTCTTTGGTTCTTGCTTTATTTGCAAGAAACATGGTTACAAAGCAAAAGATTACATCAACAAGTGGAAGAAGAACAAAACTCAGTTTATGGCTCATGGTGATGGTCATGCTATCTTTTATTGAAGATGGGTTATCTAGGGACGTTTCTAACTTGAATTTATCTGTAGTTGTTTTTGAAAAAAATATGGTGGATAATCCACGAGACTGGTTCATTGATAGTGGAGTCACTAAGCATGTGTATGTAGATAAAAATATGTTCTCCTCCCATAAGCCTTTTAGTGGAAGACACTTATTTATGGGTAACTTTCCAGCTTCAAAGATAATTGAAGTTAGGAAAGTTGTGCTGAAAATGACATCTGGCAAGGAACTTGCTTTGAATGAAGTCTTGCATGTGCTGGATATTCGTAAGAATTTAGTTTCTGGGTCTTTGCTTAGAAAAAATAGATTCAAAATAGTTTTTGAGTCGAATAAGTTTGTGCTATCTAAGAACAGTGTATTTTTTGGCAAGGGGTATGTGGCTAATAATTTATTTAAGGTGAATGTAATGCATGTACTTCAAAATTTTGATATTAATAATATTAAAGTTTTTGTTTATTTGTTTGATTCTTCTGAATCGTGGCATGAAAACTAGGACATGTTCATTTTTATTCATTAAGAAAATTAATGAATTTAGAATTAATTCTTAATCTTAAATTTGATCCAAATCATAAGTATGATATTTGTGTTGAGTCTAAATTGACAAAATTTTGTTTTCACACTATTGATGGAAGGAGTACTCAACCTCTAGATTTAATTCACAACGACATATGTGATTTAAAGTTTGTACAAACTAGAAGTGACAAGAAATATTTCTTAACCTTTATTGATGATAGTAGCTACTGCTATGTGTATTTGCTTAAAAGCCAAGATGAGGCTTTAGAAGTCTTCAAACACTATAAAAGTCAAGTTGAGAATCAATTTGGTAAATCAATAAAGGCAATAAGGAGCAATCGAGGAGCTGAATACAATGCGTCGTTTAATGCTTTTTTTTCAAGAACATGGCATAATTCATCAAATGAGACTGCACCTTATTCTCTTCAAAAACTATACATTAAAGGAAATGATGAATGCTAATGAATGCTATGCTATTAAAAAATGGGTTACCTTAGAATTTATGTGGTGAATGAATTCTTTCCGCAAATCATATTCTTAATAAAATTCCTAGAAAGAGTATGGATGCAACTCCTTATGAATTGTGGAATGGTAGAAAACCTTCTTATCCTTACTTGAAAGTATGGGGGTGTTGCTAAAGTAGCTATTCCTGACCCTAAAAAGGTTAATATTGAACCAAAAACCATTAATTGTATATTCATTGGTTATGCAAACGATAGTAATACATATAGATTCCTTGTATTTGAATCAGATATCTCTTATATACATGTAAATGCAATCATGGAATCTAGAAATGCGTCAATTTTTAGCATTTTTTTTCGAGAAAAAATATGTAGGAACCAAGCTCTAATAGAAGAACATATGACGATGCAAGTAGTAGTAATTCTCAAAATAAAGAAGATGAACCTACAAAAATTAAGAGGACAAAAGTTGCAAAATCTTTTCATCCTGATTTTTTAACTTACACGTTAGAAAGTGAACCTCAAACGTTTATAGAGGCTATGTCTACACCTGAAGCTCCTTCATGTAAGGAAGCAATTAATAGCAAAATTGAATCAATCATGCACAATCATACCTGGAAGTTGGTAGATTTATCACCCAGTATGAAGCCTTCGGGGTGTAAATGAATTTTTAAAAGAAAATTAAGGCAGATTATTCAATTGATAAATACAAAGCTCGGTTAGTATCCAAGGGATTTAAAAAAAAAGAGGGATATGATTTCTTCGATACATATTCATTGGTAATGAGAATAACATCTATAAGAAGGTTAATTGCTATTGTAGCAATAAAAAATTTTGAGATTCATCAAATGGATGTTAAAACTATGTTTTTAAATGATGAATTGGAAGAAGAAATGTACATGCAATAGCTAGAAGGATTTGTTGCACCAGTTTAAGAGCAAAAAGTGTGTAGACTTGTTAAATCTTTGTATGGATTAAAACAAGCAACGAAGTAGTGACATATTAAATTTGACAATGTCATGTTGTAAAATGGATTCAAAATCAATGAATGTGACAAATGTGTATATGCCAAACAAACACCTAATGGCTTTGTCATAGTTTGCCTATACATGGATGATATGTTGATTATTAGCAATGATAAAGCTATAATCAAATCTACAAAGAAAATGCTAACACAACATTTTGAAATGAATTATATGGGAGTTGTTGATGTTATTTTAGGAATTAAAATTTCTAAGATAGCTAATGGATTGGTGTTTTCTCAATCTCATTATATTGGGAAGATATTGAATAAGTTCAATAAATATGACACGAGTCCAATAAAGACACCAATGAATGTTAATGAACATCTAACTAAAAATAAAGAGCAACCCATAGATCAATTAGAGTATGCATGTATGCTTGGCAGTATAATGTATGCCATGTCATGCACGAACCTGACATAGCATGTGCGGTAAATCGATTTAGTCAATTCGCGAGCAACCCAGGGAAAGATCATTGGAAAGCAATAATAAGGGTACTTTGATATCCATGGTACACAATGAATTGTGAAATGCATTTTACGAGATATCCTGTTGTTCTAGAAGGATATAGTGATGCGAACTGGATATCAAATATTCAGGACACTAAATCTACAAGTGGATATGTTATCACACTTGGAGGTAGTGCCATACTTTGAAATTTTCTAAACAAATGTGCATAGCAAGATCCACCATGTAATATGAGTTCATAGCTTTAGATAAAGCTGGTGAAGAAGTTGAATGGCTGAGAAATTTCTTAGAAGATATTCCTTGTTGGCATAAACCTCTTACAGCCATTTTTATCCATTATGATAGTATGTCTGGAATAACGAAAGTGCATAATAAAATTTATAATGGTAAGTCAAGACATATATGTCGACGACATGACACAGTATAACATCTACTTGAGAATGGAGAAAATTTCATTAATTATATCAGGTCAAAAACAACCTTTCAGATTCGTTAACTAAAGGCTTGCCTAAAATAAGATGAAGTAATCTATTTATCGAGGGGAATGAGATGAAAGACTACAAAATAGATCCATTGTGGATACCCAACCTAGTTGACTGGAGATCCCAATATTTAGGTTCCAAAGGCACAACTAAATGATGGAGTTTGGTGTAGCACTAGGGAATTTTAATTCCAACCCGTTCCTATGATGTTTTAGTGTTGCCTACAGATTAGTGAGGATAAGCTTTTCTTTAAATCATTTCTATGTCTATGGGTATAGCGGAATACTCTTAATAGAAATCACTAACGTGAGTGTGAACTGGGCCAATTCTATGAGAATTTTTAGGGGCTTAAACTCTCTAAAGCACTCATGAATCGAGAGTTGTTCAGGGCCATATTAACGAACACAACCGAGGAAACTATCGAAAGTGGGGGGTGTGTACATTGTTGACTTGGTTTGCACAAATAGCTAACAGTTCAAGACATCATGTTCACTGTTTAATTAGCTAGCAAATCCAATGGTGTTACAATAGTGAAGGTTCAAAGCAACAAGCTACGTATACTGATGCCGCTCATTTTTACCGTACTCATTCTAGAGTCTGCATTATCTTTTTTAAAGAAAGTCATGAAAAATCCATTTATGTGGGTTATGATATATATAATGTGCGACATTGGTCCATTTCTATTCATGTGGGGAATTGTTGGAATTATATGTCATATAATTTGGGCATATATATATATATATATTTGGCATATATTTTAATATATGAATGGAAATAAATAACATATGTATATGAATATGAGACAGTAGCATATATATGTAACATATGTTATGTGTCCATTAAGCATCAATGGATGGACCAATCGTTTCGATTGGATTGTGAGATATGTATACGTGAGACATAAAAAGTTGTCTTGTTTCACATATGGATAGACACCAAAATAACCAACGGTGGTTCCTTGAACATACAATGCATTTTTCCAGAGGTTTTGTTTCAATTCATGATGCTTGAAACGAAGTGTTGCATCCGTATTGGACAAGCATGAATAAACAAGCATGTATCATAGTGGGTGTACAGGGACATCGATAAGTTTAATATACATTGTATATTGTATACATACATATGTGATACGTGTCTAATGAAACGTTGTGTACATATTTGTGATCATTGACAATATAAGTAGAGGCCGGCTATGTGCACCCCATTTACAAGGGCACCCATCGAATTTATCAGGGCACCCCCCAAATTGGACAAAAATGCCCTTGAACCCTAAGGCTGAGGCACCCCACCTATTTCGGCTATACCCTAAACCCTAGAACTGGTTTCCATTTTTTTGAAACCTTATTTCCTGCAAAAGCTCTCATTGCCATCGTGATTTGGAGGCAAAATCAACTAAATCACATATTTTTCATCGTTCTCTCCCACATATTCCTAGTTTTTTCGAGTTGGACAGGTTTTTTTGCCCAGTTGGAGTGGTCAGCGGCTAGGGACAGGTTCGGATTTGAGTTCATTGTGAAATCGAGAGGGAAAGTAAGGTACGTTTGAGTTTTTGTTCGATTTTATGTTCATTTGGTTCGTTTTCTTTGTAGTCGTCTATGAAAATGCTTAAAAATCGGGTTTTTTGCAAACCGTAATACTCGGCCACACAGGACCGTGATGTAGTCATTAATCTCAGAAATACCATACCGAGACTTATGAGTACTTCTCGTTTGTATCCAAACGACACTTAGCCCATATAAAATTTCATTACATTTCGGACACAAGTAATGGCGAGATTCTTGGTTTTGTTTCGGTGACAGTAAACCGAAGGTCGTATATTACTTAAGCGTAGGTTTAGTCTCGGAGGATAAATACCGAAACTTTGTGATAGATCTTGGTTTCGTCATACCGAAATGTTTCCTTATGTTTCGGTTATGGTATACCGAAAATTTTGTATTGCTATCGGTTGTGCCATACCGATTCAGTGTTGAAAATATATTTTTTGGGGTTTTTTTTTGCTGCACAAGAGATTATATGGTTACAATGTCTTTCTCTATTAGATATGGCTCGAGGAAAATGTACTGTTTCCAGAGAGGATGTCGATGGAGAGCCCACGAGAGCACAACGAGCATCGGTCGAGGTGCGTTGCTCTTCTCGGTCCTCTCCGCTCCTTCGGTCTGCTGCTCCTGCTGCTCCTCCTTCTGCTCCTGCTGCTGCTCCCTCTGCTTGTGATGTCCGTGGTAAGAGGAAGGCACAGACTGCATCATATCGAAAGGCGAAAGTGCAAGCTGTTGAGGGTGTACGTGGACGCAGACCGGTGAGGGATAACGTCGAGGATGAGGCGGCTCATGTCCCGTGGGGAGAGCGATCGGGGTGGTGCAGACGGGGATGAGGCCCGCAGGGCCGCAATGGAAGAAACCACCACATCCCAACCACAAGTAACTAGGAGTAGTAGCGGTATTGTTGGTGGGAATTTTGTGGAGCCCGAAGATGACCCATCTGCTCCTTTCCCTGGCGGTCCTATTGACCGCTCTTTGTTGAAGAGTTTTAAGGATCATGTTGCGGCAGCAATTTGGAATAATGAGGTATGTAGCCTTTTTTTTGGCAAAATATCAATTCATTTTCAATCAAATTATTACTTTTGCTATTCATATACGATAATGTATTTATGAATTATGTTTTTTTTGTAGCATCGACTATTGCTTAAGTGCATAAATCACGGGGCTCAAATAGCTGAGTGGGATTTGCAATCTTGTCACCCGATACCCAGGGACTGCAAAGAATCATTCAGAGATCGAGTTTGGCTCCACTAATAGATTGCTCCTATCGGAAGGCCAATAAGGAGGTGATATCAGCTTTTGTCGAGCGGTGGCAGCCGGAGACCAATACATTTCATTTACCATTTGGTGAAATGTCCATCACGCTCGAGGACGTGAGCATTTTACTGAAGATCCCAGTGACGGGCAAGGTGGTGGCGGTTGAGAATTTTTCAAGGTACACAGGAGTTTCGCAAGGATGCAATTGAGTTAGTTTCAAAACTGCTCGGGGTTTCTCCTGACGAAGCAGAGGAAGAGGTTAACATTACGAAGGGTCTCACAGTGCGAGTAGTTTGGCTGAAAAGTCATTTTTGCCCACCCAAGTCCAAGTCTTCCAGTACTTCCAGTTCTCCTACTACGTACCCTCCAGTGGAATGCACTGCACGTGCATACTTTTTGTACTTGCTCTCTTGCACCCTATTCGCCGATAAGAGTGGGTCACGAGTTTCAATTTCATTATCGAAGCACGGAGAACTTGGATAAGGTCGGGACTTACGCATGGGGTGCTGCTGCTCTAGCTTATCTTTATCGTCATCTCGGGTCAGCCACCAGGGTAGAAGTGTCGCAGATTGCAGGGTACCTAACTTTGCTCGAGGTGCATATTTCTTGTGCATTACTTGTGAATCGTCCAATACAAATCCAGTACTTTTTTTATTTTTGTTGATTCTTTTTTTAGGGATGGGTATACGAGCACTTCCCACTCCAGCTTGCTGCGTCGAATGCGAAATACATGGACCACCTTCAGCTACGTGTCTCGAGGTGGGTACAGAAACACGAGATGGTAGCTAACGTGGACAAGCTAAGTAGTATTCGTAGGACCCTTGATAGGTTACGACCAAGTGAGGTACTTTGTTTTATTACTTTGAGTTTGATATTCCAATTTATCAAACTTCATATTTTAATTTAAATTGTTTGTTTCATTGGTGTAGGTGACATGGGACCCATACAGTGACATCAGGACAGGTGGTATTGTTCTACCGATGGCCTTCTACTCTGGTTGTTTGAAGTACATGGAAGTTGTGGAGCCATACCATCCGGAGAGGTTCCTTCGACAGCTTGGCCATGTTCAAGGAATACCGCCGTCTCCATATCGCCCCCTCGAAGCAAATCGAGGCCGCACTGCAATGAAATACTCGGTTAAGTACTCATTCCAACCGGAGAATTGGGAAAGGTGGCGTAGCCATTCACTCTCTGTTGAAGATCGAGGGGAGAAGGCGAGGTTCGAGTTCATGGCTGCACCAGAATATCTTCCATGGTTCACACGAGTTTCACATCCTACCATTGAGAACCCAGCGCACAGTGATGACTTCCCTGATACGGTTGGTGATAATGAGTTATTGGAGGTAAGAGCCTTGCAACCATTTGAATTTAAGTTGGTTTATCACATTTCTTTTGTATTATTTATTCATAGTTTCTCTATTGGTTTTGAACAACGTAATCGACGGGCATTGGATAGCGTATTGGCATGGATAGACTTGCCGGCGGGTATGGCCAAGATGGAGGCTGCTGAGAAAATGGCGAATGATGTCGTGGACTACTTGACGGGTAGGGGTCTCTTGGTACACGGGTACCACCACCACCACGACCAACACCACAACACCGAGTGCACCTACTGCTCCTTCACAACATGACAAGTACCCCAACCGAAAGTGTGCCTACCCCAAGTTCTATTGAGCCTTCGGTGAGAAAGAATGCCCCCTGCCCACCCCAAGTTCTAGCCAGCCACCTAAGAGGAATTCCCCCACGACAACATATGTTAGTCGCAAAGCGAGAAGAAAGAAAAAAGGGCTCAAGTGAAAAAACATGTTGTTTGTCTTGTTCATTTGGTATTGTTTAACTTGTTTGGTATTTGATGATGGATGATGTTTAACTTGTTAATTTGGTATTGTTTACCTTCTTCGGTATTGTTCTATTGAATTGATAATATTTGACTTGTTAGTCATGTTTGAATTGATGTGTTCTACTACTACTATTTGTTGTTCTATTTTTGTCACTGCCATGTTTGCAATAAGTTACCACAGAGAAATCCACGGCCACGCAGGAACGAGAACTACTGAGAATTATCAGTTATGCATGACCGTGATTGGTCTATCGAGCTCGGACGCCTCCATGCAAACCATTCCATATTGGCCAAATTTTATATAGTATCGGTCATGCACACCCGCAAGTAATGTCTAACTTACGATCAAGTGGTACCGAAACCTATGTATGGTCTCGGTAGTTCATCACCGAAATTATTACGCAACTATTACACATAACGACTCGGCCTCCTATTATCACAACTTTGCAGATAAAATCGGTTACGGCATACCGTAATTCATGAATTAGTCTCGGCTATGAAATACCGATTGGTAATTAAGGGTCTCGGTTGCATTTGACCGATGCTCACATGCAAGGAACACACATTAAATCGGCCACATGCTACCGCAATTATTTGCGGTAAATCGGTTATAATGTTTGTTACTATGGTCTACTTTTCGGTCATTAGTTAGTCCGTAATTTAGCAAGAATCTCGATGTCATGTAACCGAAGTATTTAGGGCACTCCATTGTTGGCGCTCACGAACCTTAATGTCCGAGATTACAATGGGTGTCACGGTTTTGTATGTCCGAGACTTGGGGGTAGTTTTCGACCTTTCGTAACCGATCCTTTTAATTGAGAGTACAAACTTGGCATATCATGAATTTATCCATTCAACAAACATCAATTCAAGTTACATACATCAACAAAAGTACACAAAAGCATCATGCCAAGTTTCGAAGACATAATATTCATTCAACAACATCAATTCAAGTTTGCTTAAGGTGACGCTAAGTCTACCACGAAGGGCGTGTGTACATGAGAAGATTGAACCGGGACTTGTGCTTGGATGTTAATACCAAAACCCCACCCTTGAGCATCAACATTCGCGAAGGTCTTCCACACCAAGAATACAGGGGGAACCGGTGCATTAGGCTTGAATGTGACCTGTCAAATGGAGGAGCAACATAAAAGAAAGAATAAGTAACGTGCATTGACATATTAACCAAAATTTGATACAAACGCTAAAAACTTATTCTAACCCAATGAGTGTCGTTGACATTTGTAACGCCAATAACTACCCGATCTTTCATAGGTGGAGGGGCATTACGTAGAGGAAGAAATGTCATGCAACAACCATATGACACGTTGACAAGCACAACATTAAATGTTGTTGCAATTAGAAGTCCCATGTCTGGAAAGGTCATCCACTTGTCAGACCCGACATCCTTACCTTCAAAGAATTGTACAGCTCCCTTAATTTGGTCGAAGTAACTTCCAAGCAAATCCTTCCAAAACTCTTGGTTCTCTTGTAGTTCATTAACCATAGTTGTTCTAACCCTTTTCCAACCATCTATATCTGAGAATCCAAGACCGGCGGCAACACAACGAAAGCCACAATTTCCATCGCTATCCACATTTACTGTAGTCTCAACATGTTGAATCCTGTGACGACCCACCTCCAACCTAGGGTCGGGTCGCCCGGCCCAGACCGCCACTTGGACCCAATACATGAACCAGGCCCAAATAACAGTCTGGCACACCTAAACAAATAAATCTGCGGAATAAATATAAAGAAATATCCTAAAGCCAAAAGATTTAAGTTTATAGAATATTAATAAAACTATACATGATATATATCAACTCAAAGCTCACATCAAATGAAGACTTCAAGTTCGTTTCTCCCTTGTCTCAATTCTAGCACACTCGTCGATGAACCTGTATTGTAAGTGGGGTGAGCTAAAAGAACCAACGGAGCTCAGTAATGCGGAAAACCCGCTCAACCATCAAATATGCAAGTAATACCTAATAAGCACGCAAAGTCTAGCATGTATTTTAAAAACAAACAAGGATTTATTGAATGTTAACATGGTAGCAGGATTTCATAAGAAATAGGCTTATAATAAACCATCAAGAACTATCATAGACATAAGATTCGTAAGTCACAATTAAATAGGAATTCATCATTTCATAACAAATACCACGTATTCATAAGCCATAAATTGTAACAACAATAATCATGAATAACATTAAAGAGATTGACAAATCATTTTATAATTTCAAACTTTCATACAAATGAGGGGGTTTCGCGAGATTATGTACTATAAGATATAATAATACGATAAGTCAATGTTCCATTCAATGCATACTAGATATTGGAAAGAATCCGGTGACCGATTCTCCTACTCTCAAAGTGATGGAAACAACCAGCTAACACACATGCCTTATGTGCCCTCTCGTTTGTCCCATCAAATCAACAGTAGGTTCGTCCAAGCCATCACCGATGCACATCTCTATGTCTCAAGAGTACAAGAGAAGGTAACTCCAACTCATGTCCCTACGTGACATACTTATGAATTCAATTACTCAAGTAAAGCCCTCGGTGGTAAACTCCACACATCCTGGGGTGTTAACGACCCTCGGTGGTAAACTCTACACCCTGGGGTGTTGACGACCCTCGGTGGTAAACTCCACACCCTAGGGTGTTAATGACCCTCGGTGGTAAACTCCACACATTCTGGGGCCATGAATAACAGTGCATTCACATTCCATAGATTCGTAGATTCGAGCCAATACCACGACGCAACCCATAAATCCCAAGTCTTTAATTCAAATTGTGAATCCTAAGCATAACTAATAATCATGTCATATTTGATAATTGAGCAAGCTCCCCACTTACCTGCACTCGCCGCAAATTCTAATCTCGATCCTCTCGCGTTTGGGCTCGATGTGAACCGTCTTGCGAATCTAGATAATTTAAAAGAATAATTACTTTATGTATCTACAACCATACAAGTTTAACATCAATTGTCTAGACCTTAGAGATTCACCCTATTTTATAGCTGACTTCGCTAAAGGTCATTTACGACTCTAAAATTGACACTTAAAATTCAAATCGATGATTCGAGTAAAATAGGAATGCGGTGATATAAAACAAGGAAAATACTCTAAGACTTAGTTTTTCCAACATAAATCGAAGACATTCGATTAATTTTAATTAAAAAGTTCCAAATCACCATACAAGACTCAATTTAGACTTTAAATTCCCAAATGACAATATTCAGTCAAAGTCCACAAATTTATCGAATAAGTTTATTTCTCAAAGAAAGATTTAAAGTCCCTTTTTAAATCTCAACTCAACCTTAAATGTCATATCTATATCAATAAACTCCAACCGCGTTCAATTTGCTAAAATCATGGGAAAAACCCTTTCATGTACCATTAAACTATGGAAAACAAGATTGATTCATCCATAATACTCGTTATCATAAAGCTTAAAAAATTTGTATAACCCATTTCAAAACTAGATCTAAGAAATATTGACAAACTTTACAAATCATCAACTCTCATTACCAATACCAACACCAAGACAATAAATCTAGAGAGTATTAGAATCTCACCATTCCTTCAATGGAGTCTTTGACTCAAAATCCTTTCCAAAATCTCATTCTAACATAGATCAAATCTTTCCTTTCTTATTTTCTTTTCTATTTTCCTCGCGTTCTTGCCGATGTCGACGCCATCGACCCTTTGGTCTCCAAATCTTCAATAAATAATAAAGAAATCAAGGAGAGAAGTGAGGTTGTACCTCTCTTGAACTTGAACCCTCCTCTTGCTCTCATCCTCTCTACAGGGGTGTTTAACAAGATTGAGGCTAGGGTTTTCTTTGATTTGCTTAAATAGCATTAGGGTTAGGGATTAGGGTTATGATTATTTACAACTTGTCTAAACTCCATTTTTTTTCAATAAAATAAACAAATAAAAGCTTAGATGGGATGAGGGGAGGGTGTGTTACCTTCTTGAATCTTTAAATGGACTTCATCATCATCTTCTTCATCATCAACCCTCCTCCACTTCTCTCCCATCACAAGTTTGGAGTTTCAACACAAAAGAGGCTACAAACTTTATAAAAGGTTTATATAGGTAGGGTTTTAGAGTAGGGTTGTATACAACCTTGTTATTTTACCAAAATACCCTTATGGGCCTCCAAATCATTTACATCCACTTAACTCTTGTTAGGCCCAATATTTATTTATCCTAAGCTATAGTTTTCACACTTAAACAATTCACAAAGCACACTTGCACACATTCAGTATTGAAAATCACTAAATTACCCTCGAGTCGGGTCAAGTAGAATTCGGGTCGTTACAAATCCAATCCGGTTGTATAGTGTGAATGAATCCAATCTCAGATACTCCCATAGATGCCCCACGTGTTCGATGTACTTTATTCATAACTTGTTTTACTTTCCTTCGCGCACTGGCTGACTCAGCGGGTGTAAGTACATATTCAAAGCCACTTGGATCTCTCGTCGTAGAAGTATCATCTTCCTCGGCTTTCCTCTTCATCCCTGTCTTCCCTTTTTTCATTTTCTTGCTCCCTATTACATAATTACCAAAACTATCAAGACTCGGTCCCCCCTTATCTTCAATTTTGCCTGTGGTGCAATACATGACGTCGAGGAAGGACAACTAATCTCTCTTAGTTGTTGAATAGTCCTAACACGTGAATCCTCATCAACGAATGTTTCAAACTTAGACACAACTCTTTGAAGCTCGTCATTCAAGTTATATAGCGATCCGATTCATCGATGCATCGGGTACCATACTCAACTTCTTCCAATACACATGTATGTCTTCAAGTGGTATAGGTGAACCAGCTAAAATATGTACATTAAGCTCGTGTGCACACGGAAGCCCACAAGTGGTACGTAGGTCACAACCACATAAGCTCCGGTCTGTCCCAACATTCACCCCACGTTCAACCTCGTTACGAATCAACTTAAGTGCTTTCAGGGATACATAACCCCGCAAATGGCGATACAACCCATCCATATATCCATGTTGCACAACATTCAAACTAACCTCAAACGACGATTTGATCCTGTTATGTTGTATGTCTAACATTCCATGAATTACACTCCACAACGCCTCAAAGTTTGTAGTACATGTGCCGAGATGCTGTTTGAGAGTGGAATGTGCAGACTCAACCCTTTGCGTAGTGGTTTCTCAAAGATGAAAAAGTGGATTTGTCCATGCACGTACAAATCTATTCTTGTAATCCCGCAACCAAGTATCCTCCAAATAATTAAGCAGACCTTTCATATCTGCATACTCAACACGTAACATAGCCAACATAAGCTCGAATGATGCTTTGGTAGTAGCATACATCAAATCCGTCCACCTCTTATTGAAGAGTTGAAAGTCATCATTTCGTGCGAACATCTTTTTGGTGTTGGTCAACACCATTTTGTTGATATGCCATGTACAAAGCTGGTGGGAACATTGTGGAAAAACTTCTTCAATTGCATTAATTAGGCCCAATTCTCTATCAGTGACAAAAACACTAGGTGTAGGCCACCCGTCTAGTAAACCTCTCAAGATGTTCAATGCCCATGTGTAGTTGGACATAGTCTCTGAAAATAAAAAACAAACCAACCAAGAATGTAATGTCTGTCGAAGTGACCCCAACAATCTCCAACAACGGCAATCGGTACCTATTGGTCTTATATGTGCAATCCATTAGAAGAACGTATGGAAAAGACCTCAATAAGTTTATGGAGTCAGGATGGGACCAAAACAAGTCTGTAACTACATTCGATTCGGGGTCCTTCCTTTGCCATGACAGATACATATTGTCTTCCAATAAATGTAAGAGTTGTTGCATTTGAGTTATCCCACCAGCTTCTTTAATTCGATTCCTTTGTCGTGCATTTTATATTGTCCGCAATGTTGAAGCATTGTTCTTATCCCTTTGCCTCAAAGTGTTTAGGATCTGTCGTGGCCTAACATTAGCCTTACTCATCTAATCCAAAGTAGTTGCCTCATCCTGAGTCAATCTTCCAGCATATGAGTGCCCTTCCAAGGAATTCGCAGAGTTGTGGTTATGCATGCCACATACCACACTTACATACTAATATGAGTCTGGGTGTTCCTTGAGTTGAATAAGAAAAGGGCACTGACATTTTTTCATACCGGTGTTTGGTCTTGTGTTGTCCTCTTCCTCTGCGTTTGTCAACTTACGTGGCATCTTCTCAATTAGTTCAGCTTTAGCAATTCCAACTCTTTGGGAAATACCCCTATATGTTTCGGATCTCTCACACACAATTGTGACCCTTCCCCTACGGCCATTCCCTCCGGCATCAGACTTCTTTATAACCAGGACAAACTTTCTAGCACGTCCTGTCTCTTGAACCCATTTGAGTGCCTCTTTTCTAGTTTCAAATGGTGCATCCCGTTTGAAAAGATAAGAGATATCTTGAAATGCACTTGTCGATGCTACTTCCTGCAAGAAAAATTCAAATATCATAAGTACTCGGTGTTAAAAGTTAGAAAATCCTTAAAAACGCAATTCTCGGTAGTACAGGGTTGACACGTAAAGGATAGTTTCGGTAGGTCACAACCGAGACCATTCAATATATCTCGGCACATGACCACCGAGTCCACTAGTAACCCATTACAAAAATGTTCGGTTATCTACTACCGAGAATTACGTTTAAGTATCGGTTGTGTGTCACCGATATATATACAGATATCTCGATCCTGTATGGCGGAAACAATCGTGTACGTGGTACATTTGCATATTGAGAAACCCTAGACCTAAAAAAACTTTAAAACTCACCTCCAACTGCCTCGATTCATCGTCACTTGAGTTTTGTTCATCCATTGTACACTAAAACACCAAACGATTTGCTTCAAACCCTAAGTAAACGAGAATCATCAAACACCACCATTGTCAACACCAAAACACACCAAACGCAAGATTCAAACACTCAAAAACTGAACAATGGATGAGGATACCGACGTTGCATAAACTCTTTCAGCCAATAACGTCGTGACCGATCGTCGACGGAACCGAGGTATAGGGATTGAACGGGAGTAGCCAAGCTCAAAAATGGGGTGGGGTGCCTTGGTAATTCTGATTTTTTGGGTTTTTGTTGTAGATTTAGGTTGGAGGGCACATCAGTCATTACACATACAATTGAAAAAATGGGGTGCCCTAAGTGTTGACCGGGGTGCACATAGTCGGCCTCTATAAGTATATGTATATCTAAAAATCCTCACGGAAAAGAGTAGTTTTTCTATTCTGTTTTGTTATTAAAAACAAAAGCAGTCCCATTCTCTTCCTATTTTTCAAAGCGTTGTTTTAATTATAAAGTGAGTACAACAATTTGATCCACTTGTTCCTACTTTTTGAAGTGTTACAGTCATAGGTTCGTAATTGTTTTATCCTAGGAGGCAAGTGCTACCATCCGCGAGCACAGTTGTAGGGAATTATTTTCTTAAAGAGACAAGTCTAAAGAGTTTTCTGCATCAATTCAACAATGAATTTAATTAGTGACATGGTGGAGCATCCAGACACCAACAAGCTTAAGACAATCATTGTCGTATCATGGGTTTGACGTTCTCTGGTATGGTGCAAGTACGTATATTTCTTATGGAAAATGATAATCTAAGACACTTTAGCTATCCGGGATGGTATGTGCTTTTGAGTATTTCTTCATTAATTATATATGATGACGATGGTGATTAATATGTCTTGTGCCAACTGTAATTTGGTATGATAGCATGCTAATCAATTTGATTGTCAATTTCATTACCATTAATTAGTCATTGGTATACGTGCAAAGTCTGAAAAAGATTTTGTAATTAAAATTGTGATGGCATAGATGCATATTACAGGAATGACCTTGCATGCTATTTCAATAATCGAATCAACAGATTCTATTTAGGGTCTCCGTCATTATAAATTGTGAATCAGTGCTTAATTGGTGGTTGTCCTCTTGAGTGAGGTGGTTGTGATCTTGAATAGAGATCCTATAGTGCTTGAGGTGGTGTTTGGCTTCTAAAGATTTATTGAGAATGATGTTGCTCCTCACCAAAGCTCTTACGCTAGGCCTACAAACTAAGATATTCAGCAGGTTTTTTCAGGTTTCGAGTATTTTTACTTGAGTTTTATGAGGAGTTTGGTCTTTCCAGGTCTGGCCTTTCTTTGAGGTTGGTGTAGTCAGAGTGGTAAAGAGGCTGGTTGGTTTTGCTTGAGTAGATTCTTGTAGGTTGGTTGGTTGGGTTTTCTTGAATTAATGCCTTCAGGGTAGAAGTCAATTAGGGTGGGTGGGTATTAGAGTGTGTTGTTGATTGATGCTTTGATTCGTGTGCTTTTCAATGTATTTATTTTAGTTCTTGATGTGGTTGAGTTCAGTTGGAGTTCATTAAGTGTTGATTAATTAGTTATTCAAAAAATTGTGTGTTGCTTTGTTTTTCTGTTTGTTTGGTGTTGTCTCTCCTTTTTACAGTAACTTGCTTGGCGAGGTTGATGCACATCTCTTATTAATGGCTTCAGAGGAGGATATTTCCGGGCTCTTGCATAGGTGTTCCTTGAGCAAGGAGGAGGAGGAAGAAGCAGTGATTGCTGAAGAGTAGATTGTTGAGGAAACAGAGCTGGGGAAGAGTAGATTATTGGGCTGACTTGCAACTGCACAAAACTTTAGTAGGGGGGCTTAAAGAAGTAATGTTTGGGCATGGAACGTGAAAGAGGAGACTGTGCAGTTTACTAAGCTGATGTTTAACTTATACCAGGTGGAGTTTGCGAGTCCACATGTGTTTGCGAGTCCACATGTGCTTAATCTGTCCTTGGAGCATGGTCCATGGTTATTCGATGAGCATATCTTGCTTACCATTCCGTAGCGTAATGGCATCTATCTTCCCTCTTTGCACATCCATAAGTGTAAGAAATTGGGTTCAGCTTCATGGGTTGCCAATTGATTGTCGAGGGGAACTTTCAATCTGAGAAATTATTTGCTATGTCGGTGATTTTATAAGAATTGATGAAGGGGTGAAGGTTGATAGGGTCTTACTAAATCATTTCACTTGGGTCAGATTGGAGATCAACACAGATAAACCTCTTATGAGAAGGAGGTTTGTAAGGCGTAAGGAGAAGAAATACTGGGTGGACTTTGTTTATGAGAGGTTTAAATTTGTTTGTGAATATTTTGGGAGGGTATCACATAGGTCACGATTGTGCGATCAATTTGTCGCGGGGGTCTTGGTTGTGCGGTATGATGATAAAGTACTTGTTGATGCTTCTGCTTAGAGAAGGAAAAAGACGGAAAACAATCGATCCCCCAAGTTCAGAGAAGGTTTATCCCGAGGTGATTCAGGAAATGCATCACTAACAGATGTTCCTGGAGAGCAGGTGCAGAGAGATGGTTAAAAAAGCTAGTCAGCTGAGAGAGGGGTGCCTGACAAAAGGGGTCTGGACAGCCGATTATCCTCTATGATGGAGGTGGGTTTGTAGGTCAGATAATTTAATGGCACTTGTACCTGTTCCTAGCCACAAGGAGGTTCAAACTGGAGAAGTAGAGGCAAATTCAATTTTGAACCAAAAAGTGAGTGGGAAATCCCCTGAACAGACATCTTGAGTGGACCCACCCGACCCTTCAAACTCTCCTGTTGTTCATCCCAAGCCCATTTTCTACTAAGCCTAGTAACTTCATAACCCCCATTAACAAGCCATTGCCCTATTTCTCATTAGTTAACCTAAATCCTTTTGTCTGAAGAAATAATTCCTAATATCCCACCCCATTCTTGCCAAGCCTTCCTAAACGACATGCCAGACCTTGATTTAGCCCTAGTTCAAACCAGATTCCCTTCCCGTATTATTCCAGATTGCCTTGTCGATCATAAGCTTATTCTTATTTCTACAATCGATCATCCCAAAGACCTCATCATTGAACCTAGAAGCCCAGTTTATTTTATTCTCCATGTCCCTGTCCATATCCCTAGGGACATCGAGTTACCTAGTTCATTACCTTTTTGCTTCTCAGCTCAAGTGGGTCCAAAAAATGGAGGTCCTCCTTCTCGTCCGTTCATTCGACTAGGAAAAGCCTTAGAGGCAAAGGCAAGGGAGGGAGGAAGGGTGTTTTGTTGCCTATCTCTGGTTTTGCTTAGAAATCATCTATGTTGCCATTGCGAAGAAAGGAAGAGGAGGGGAAAGAAAATATGCAACACCACAGGGGAAGGAAGAAGGCAAAGGTAAATCAATCATCATTGGAGGTAGCGGCAGCCGGCCAAAATGGGGCCCAAAGTTTCCATTAATGGCGAAAACTTTAGTTTGTAACTGTAGAGGATTGGGGGGGTCCTCTTATGATAGCAAGCCTAAAGGAAACAGTTAAAAATTTCTCTCTGGATGTGTTGATATTTAGAAAGATGAAAAATCAGGAAAGAATGATTGAAGGATTACTCAGGCAGTTAGGTTTTGATTTTGTCTTGGCGGTTAACCCAAAGGGCACGATGGGAGGTATAACAGTTTTCTGGAATGTAGAAGCTCAAATTCAAGTTGCAAAATATGGATCATTTATCATTGAGATTCAATTCTTTTCCAAATCTTCGAGGGCACCATGGAGGCTGTTCAGTGTCTACCTAAGTACAGATAAAGCTTTAAGGGAGCATCAATTGCATAGTTTGGGGCGAAGGATTATTGTAAGTGATGAACCCTGTGTGGTCTTGGGAGATTTTAATTCAGTTTCATCTCAGGTGGAAAGAATGGGGGCATACCATGGGTAGCATAAGAAAACATGGAATTGTTAATGTTCATTAATGAGATTCAAGGGACAGATTTGGGGTTTAAGGAACGTTGCTTTACTTGGTTAAATCGAAGTAGTGACCAAAGAATTTAGATGAGACTTGATAGAGGGGTTGGGAATCAAAAGTGGTTGCAGAAATTCCCTTAGGCTTTGGTTAGACATCTCTGCTTACCTGGGTCTGATCATGTTATGTTATTGCTAGAATAAGAAAGGAAGTTCTTCAAAAAAGGGGTTAGATTCCAGTTCGATAATAGGTGGCTTAGTAATGATGAATGTTTTGACCTGATAAACAAAGAATGGCAGGAGAGGTGTAGGGGGAATTTGATCAAAGCTTCATTTGGTGAGAGGATTAGGAGATTGTCTTCAAAATCTTGGCTTGGAGAAAGAAGACTCCTTTAGCGAACTCTAAAAAGCTAATGGAAGACACCCAGTCCAAGCTTAAGAATCTTTATGAGAGGGGTAATCCTGATGTTGCTAGAATTAAAATGCTTGAAGAAATCTTGGAAAGAGCAAAGTCTCAGGAGGAAGAATATTGGAAAGTATGATCTCATATTGATTGGTTGAAGCATCGGGATAAAAATACTGTGTAAATTCACTCTATTGTGAAAGGTAGGCGAAGGAGAAACTTAATTATGGGTATCCATAATGTTGATGGGAAATCGGTGCATGATCAGGAGAGTATTTCTAAAGTTGTAAGGGACTATTTCGAGGAGGTTTTTAAGTCGAATTGAGCTGAGGTAGACATTTTCCTGTTAGATGGTATGGAGCCTAGTGTATTTGTTGAAGATTGCAGTAGGTTGGATAGACAGTTTAAGGAAGAAGAGGTACTAGAAGCTTTAAGACAAATGAACCTCAAGACCCCTGGTCCAGACGGCATCACAAATAAACTATTACAAGCAAAATGGGAACTGCTTAAGGGAGACCTTATGCAAGTGTTCTGGAAATTCCACTCCTTTTGGTCACTTTGAGCGAGGCCTTAACGAGGCTCATATCACCTTGATTCCTAAAGTCATGTCACCACAGTCGGCAAAAGATTTTAGACCTATTAGTTTGTCTAACTCCTTATATAAACTTATTGAAAAAGTACTCTCTAACCGATTAAAATTTGTTTTGAATAAGCTAATCTCTCCGTTTCAGAATGCTTTTGTTGCAGGTCGACAAATTTCAAAAAATATCTTAATGGCACACGAGATTCTTCACTCAATGGCTAATGGAAATCGAAGATCGCAAGAGATTGCTTTAAAGCTAGACATTGAAAAAACATATGATAAGTTGGAATGGCCTCTTATGTTTGAAGTACTTAGAAGATTAGGCTTTTCAAATTGTTAATGGTAATTTGTCTAAGAAGATCTAGCCTTCAAGGGGAATTAGATAGGGTGATTCGTTATCTCCTCTTCTTTTTGTGACATGCACATAAGCCCTTTCTTTCTTGTTAACTAAAGGTGAACGTGAAGATCATTTCCAAGGTTTCAAGCTGAATCATGGAGCTCCATCTATTTTTCACTTAATGTTCGCTGATGATACGCTGTTGTTTTGTAAGGCTAACGAGCACAATGTGGAGTCCATTAGGAATATATTACAGGTCTTCTCAGGTATTTCAGGGCAGAAAGTTAACTCTGATAAGAGCTTCATCCATTTTAGTAAAAATACATCGTCCATTTTGAAGAGACATTTGGAGGAGAGTATAGGTATCAAATCAGCTAAGGGCATAAGCTAGTATTTGGGTATTCATTTTGTTGAAGGGTAGACAAAAATGCAGATGTGTAGTGGGGTTGTTCAAAGATTGAGCAATCGAGTTCTTACTTGGAAGGAAAATTTCTTTCCCATGTCGGTAAGGAAGCTCTACATAAAGTTGTTGTGCAGGCAATATCAAACCATTACAGTTGACTTTCCTTCTCCCCAAAGGTATTATCAGTGCTCTCGTTCAAAATATGGCTAAGTTTTGGTGGGGAAATGTGAGCAAGGAAAAAGGAATTGATTGGTGTGGTTGGAGGAAAATGGCATTGCCAAAAGGGCTATGTTTTCGAGATTTGGAATTGTTTAATATTAGTTTTCTTGCTAAACGGGCATGGAGAATTAGGAGGGGAGATAATTGGGTTTTACTGTAGTTTTTTAGGAGTAAGTATTATATGGGGAAGAATTTTATGGTTGCTGAATTGGGTGTGAGACAGTCGAGGCTTAGAAGGAAGGGAATTACTTTGAAATGGGCATAGATGGAGGATAAGGAATGGAAAATCAGTGAAGATTTGGGATGACTGCTGGGTTGAAAAAAAGGAGTTGGCTAAGCTCTGAGCTCCTAGGAGGGATGGGATTCAGGTTGTTAAAGCCTGAGCTGCAAGGATGGAATCAAGGGCTTGTTCAGGACATATTTAGCGTTAGGGAGACTAAGTACATTCTGGCCACCCCATTTAGTAGAGAAGGTTGTGAGGACAGTGAGGTTTGGCACTTTGAGAAATTCGGGGTATTTTCTATTAAATATGCTTATAACTTGGCAGTAAAGCTTGATAAGGAAGGTGTTTGGTGAGGGTTGGTTGAAGGGGAAGCTAGTGTGGGGAATGACAAATCTAATTTTTGGAATAAGGTTTGGAGTATAAAGCCATCTAGGAAGATCAATTACTTTATTTGGCACAGTGTGCATAACATCTTACCAACGCGACAAGCTTTATGGAAGCGCAAGGTTTTTTAAGACCCGTTGTGCCCACTTTGCGGTAAGTTTGAAGAATATCCCTAGTACCTTATGGTTTGTGTGATTTCGCCAAGATTATCTGGTTTGGCGCACCTTGGGGTTTTCAAAGCATTGTTATGGGGGTTTCCTCTGTGGAAGAATTTTGCCAAGGTGTATTTAAGGAATGCTCTATTAAAGGAAGTGGAGAAGAGATCTTGCAGTGGTGTGCTTTTAGATTTTGGAATATTTGGAAGATGAGAAATGCAAGTATTTTCAGAGGGGAAAGGTTTGACCCAATTTTTGTTATTAGAAAGACCACTGAACATGTCTTGGATTATTAGGAAGTAATGAGATCGATTGATTCTGAAATGCCTAATCCATCGTACAGGATGGGTAGAGAGGGGAGTGGTGAAAAGTTTATTTCGTTTACTGATGCGGCTAGAGATGGGTGCACTGGAGATACAGGAATCGGGTGGGTCCTTATGTCGTCGTCAGATAACATCATCAAGGCAGGGTCATTTTTTATGGGTTTCTGTTCTTCAGTTGAGGTGGCTGAGTGCCATGCTATCCTTCCTGCTTTTCAGAATTGTAGTGATTATTCATCATCAATGAAGGTCTGTTCTTATGCCAAAATGGTTGTTGAGGAACTGAATTCATCATTTTCATGCGATCCTTGGTTTTTGATTTTCATGCTTTGTTAAAAGAGAAGGACCCTGTCCATTTCTGTTATATTTCTAGATGTCTGAATGTCTGCGCTGATGCACTTTCTAAGCGCGCTCCTAGGGAACGTAAGAATTGTATTTGGAGTAATCCACTCCCTGACTTCCATTTGATGAATAGCAATATCTAAGCTTGTTTTTTGAAGAAAAAAAATAAAAAGAATCAATGCTTTGTTAGTGCTATGTATGGTTTATTAGTGTGATCTATTTTTAAATTTAAAACTGGACAAGGAGATATTTGCCGATTCATGAGTGTGTTATTTAGTCATGTGTTATATTGGATCATTTTTTCTTTTATAGAGCATTCATGAAATTAATAGTGAAAAATAACAAAGCCATATATATTAATGATCATGTTTTATTAGTATCAATGGTCCACGATGTATCGTGGGATAGCTTTGTGCGTGGGATACTAGTATAATCTATTAGATTACACTAAAGTATGGATCATAATTATGCGTGCTTAATTAATCAATTTATTTGCCCATATAGATGCTTCTCATGCTTTATCTAATATTTTTTATGCATGAATATGATATACTATAGCATCACATGCAGTAAATATTGATGCGCTAATGTTAGTACTTTGATGCATGCATGAGTAGTTAATGGACAAAAAGGTGGTTAATGAAGTATATTAATTTGTGGGTTTAATCATGTGACTGTTTTGGTGTAGAAAATATGCCATTGTATATCATTTCATATATCATATTACTTATATGATTATTATCAATATATTTTGATAGATAATTGCCTAGTCATTTTTGTTTTTGAAGAGAAATTGAAATTTCATTAATCATTCATGGCTCAATACAGGACTAGACATAAAATCAAGTACATTGATTCGCTAATCCTATTTGTACAAACAAACTGCCATTAATTTAATTTTTTTTAGAAATTGAAATAGTTTGACAATCAGGAACTGCTCTCTACAACTTTGAAACCTATGACAATACACAAAAGTATTAGAACCACAAAACAAATAACAAAACTTCCAATAAGGAGAAGACAAAAAATTTCCCAACAATGACAAGACATAAAACTTTCAACATGGAGAAAACAAATCAAAGACTTCCAACTAGGGAAAAAACTAACTTTAAAGTAAAAACCAAAGACAAATTAATCCAGCACGTCGCACAAATCTACACAACACCGTTGATGAAGATGCACCACAATAAGAATAGACCAATCTCTACAAATCTGATTAGATCAATTGTTTATTAAATGAATAAAGAGCAAAGGGATTTGATTGGAACCACTGCCGATCGGCGATGATTCATGAACAAAAATCACAAAAGTAAACCAAAAAAAGAATTATAGGGTTTTGGAGAAAGGGGGACTCAAGCTAGATAATTGCCCAGTCGTTGTTCATTAAGGAAATTGAGATTCCATAAAGAAGTGCAATTGAAATAGAAACTAACTATAATATGTTGGTTAGTAAGACTTTTTAGTTTTGAAAAGGTTACTCAAATATATCATGGATTAAGTCCAAGGGATTTAGATTATTAAGTGAATCTGATGATTGTAAATGCTATTTTCATTAGCATTGGACAATTAAAACTGGGGGTATGAAAGCAAATTAATTGCAAGCCCAAATTCTTATGGTTATATCTTTCGAGATGAAGGTATATATGTTAATAAATATATATGAATACTAAAAAGTTTTGAGGGTGTGAAGAACAAGTACCAAATTCCCTTGGTGGCGAATTTGTTCGATCGCTTGTCCAATGCCTCATACTTCACCAAGTTGGACTTGTGATTAGGGTAGTATCAAGTTTGCATTGCAGCTGGAGATGAACCTAAAACGGTCATGGTGACAACGTATGACGAGGTATAGTTTGTTTGAGTATCTTGTTATGCCTTTCGATCATAAATGCCCTTGTCATTTTTTCATTTTGAATGATGTATTGAGGGAATTTATAGATCGATTTGTAGTTGTTTACTTGGATGACATTGTTGTATATAGTCACCTCCAAGATCATGTTGATCCATTTAGGAGGGTTTTGACTATTTTAAGGACTAATCAGTTGTTTATAAAAAAGGAAAAGTATGAATTTGTAAGGCAAACCATCACTTTTTCTGGCCATATTGTAAGTCGAGGGAAGTTGCTGATGTGGTCCAACCCCATAAAAGTCCCCGAACTTTGGTCATTCCTTTGCTTGGTGAATTATTATCGACGGTTCGTGGAAGGCACTCGAGAAAGGTGGCGTTGCTAACAGATATTTTGAAGAAAGATCATGCATAGTCACAAAAAGAGAAGTGCGATCAGGCGATGGAGAAATTGAGGCAGGTCATTGCCTTTAAACCAGTGCTGACGTTACCAAACTTTAAGCTCCCTTTGAAGTTCATACCGACACATCAAATAAGGATTTTTGGGAGCGATGCTTGTCCAAGAGGGACACCCCATTGCCTTTGAAAGCGAGAAGCTAAAAGATGTTGAACATTAATATCTAGCTCACGAGAAGGAGATGTTTGCCGTAGTGCATGCCCTTACAATCTCGAGGCACTACTTGCTTGGGGAAGGTTTCATTGTGTGCACAGACAATGCAATAATCACCTATTTCATGACCCAGAAGAAACACTCACAAAAGAAAACAAAGTGGCTTTACTTCTTGGCGGAGTATGATTTGCAGTTTGAACACAAGCCTCGAAGGCTTAATTCAGTTTCTGATGCTCTCAGTTGGAAAGTGGTAGCTAAGTTGTTCTCGACAATTGCAATGTTGGAAAGCCAATTCTCACCTCGGATCAGGGAGGAGACGGGTAAGGATTCAGTTTGTATGAAACTGGTAAAATAAGTAGTTGAAGGTATTACTCAGAGATTATGTTGTGAAGATGGGGTCCTTTATGCTAAAGAAGAATGCCCATATGTTCCTAGTAAAGGCTTGAGGTGAGAACTCTTAAAGGAGACTCATGATGCTCGGTAAGTAGGACATCCAGGCATGGAATGTTCTTTTTCCCTCTACCCGTTTATTCTTTTAGCCACAGATGAAAGGAGACGTGGATTTGTACATGCGGACTTGTCTTGTATTGGTGCAAGTCAAGACGAAGAGGAGGAAGCCGACAAGTTTATTGGAGCCTCTACCATTACCAAACAGACCATTCAGAAATATTTCCATGGATTTCATCACTGGTCTTCCCAAGTGATAAGGGATGAGTAGCGCCATGGTGGAGGTGGATCAATTCTCGAAGTATGCTACGTTCATTGCTGCTTCGAAGAATTGTAATGCAGATATGTCTTTATAGTTCGTTTTGAAACATGTGGCAAAATATTGGGAGATTCAGAAGGACATATAAGTGATTGGGACACAAGATTCACATGGCAATTTTGGACTGTCCTCTTCAACTTGCTGGGTTCAGAGTTGAAGTTCTGCACAGCCAACCATCCTCAAATGGATGGACAAATGGAGAGGATCAATGCCTTATTGGAGGACTACCTCAAACGCTATGTGAATGCAACCTAGTTTAATTGGTGAACTTTCTTGATTCTGGCCAATTTTGATACGATCTCCATGGAAGTTATGGTATGGAGATGAGTCCTTTCAAAGTGGTAACGAGACAGCAGCCAAGTACCCCATATGAGGTAGCCAAATCAATGTCGATGGGATCCTTCCCTGTAGCTTATCGATTTGCAAGGAGCAAACAGAAGCTGAAGGAGGTAGCTCATAACAGCTTGGCAAATTAATGTTGTTCGCAGGATGAAGAAGTATGATGATTAGAATTGAAGGCCATAGGAGTTTCAAGAAGGAAATCTAGTCTTGTTGAAGCTTACTACACAAATTTTGAATAAGTTCAACAAGAAAGAGACACAAAGGCCTTGTTCAGTGATACGAGGGATCATTTCAAGTAGTCAAACGAGTTGGAAGGATGGCATACAGACTTAAACTACCAAAGAGGTTAAAGGTACACCATATATTTCATGTCAAATACCTTAAACCTTTCCATTTAGATTAGACAAGTCCAAGGCTGAGTACAGCAAGGCGAGCTCCACCCTTAGTTCGGAAGGAATTTACTAGGAAGATTGAGTAGATTTTAAATCATGAGGTGCATGGTTAAAGTAAGAAGAATAGGAGGATCTTCTACGTGATTAAGTAGGTTGATGCTGATGAAACTACTTGGGAGCGGGACACTACCCTATAGCAGCTTTAGAAAGAGATAGCAGACTACCAAATGTGTCAATAACCGAGCAGTTCGATGAAGGCATTAGACATTTCAGCCGGGGGAGATTTGTTAGTCCCCCCCAATAGCTTAACCCATGTAAGTTGGGTTGGGCAGCTAGAGAACCTAGCATTATCAAAGTTTCAGAATACTCAGAGGTTTCGTAGATCGCTGGTTCGGGACTTGGTCGCTGAAAGGAAGCATGCTGGGGCATCATGTGCATATGCTGCCAACGCGCATAGCGTAGAGGCACGCATGCTTCGCATTCGCCTAACATGCATACGTGCGGTGATGGACAACCCACGATACGTTGAGGCATACTTATACATGATGGGAGCAGTGTACATGCGCATAGCCACGCGTATGGGAGTAGCGCGCATGCGCATACGCAAACACAAGCAATGTGTAAGCGCATAACCATGCGTACGGGAGTAGCGCGCATGCGCATACACATACATACAGCATGTGTGCTCATAGCTGTGCATACGGGAGTTGCATGCATATGCATACATATATGGGAGCAGCGTGCTTGCGTATAGCTGCACAGATGGGAATAGCACGCATGTGCATAGACACGCTACTAGGATGCTGCACACATACACATGGAGTATATGCGCATTCACACGCGTACTTGCATGCATTCAGAGGCTTTTATGTGTATACATGGAAGACGCACGCGTACCAACATATGAAGGATCATGTATACGTGCTTACAAGCGCACATGCAAAAGTAATATCGTGCTTGGCATGGCTTAGGCAAGGCTTAGCATGGCCAAAACAAGTAGTGACTTGGGCAGACTTAGGCACATACAAGTTGACTTGGTCAATTGACGAAGTCAAGGCAGTATGATTGGTCTCACTTTTGGATGTTCCCTATTGGAGGGCCAAGAATGGCTTAAGATTTACTTTCGGAGAGGGACCTTTTGTGGGGTGGTATGGGTAAGAAGGCAAGGATGACCTAGAGAAGGCCTTTAGCATGTATGCCAAGGCCTTGCCCAAGGACCATGGTGTAACCACCTCCGTATCAGTAGGACCTGTGCTCAACTGGGCTCTGGCATGCACCTAAGAATGCATAGGCTCAATTAGGCACTACCAAACACGACCTGCCCCTAAAACAAGGAGCATTCCAAGGCTTAGATAGACCAAGTCAAACATCTAGCAAGGTAGTCCCTAGGAGGTTATGTAACTACCTCAGTCATGGCTCAGAGCATGACCAAGGCACGTCTAACCAAGTCCCTAGCACATGAAGAATGTGATAATTGATTTGGCAGTTATGGCGATTACGAGACAAAGTGGTAGTAGAGGAGGAAAGCGGTTGGATAACTGCTTGGCTACATGGGAGTGTGGTGTGGTTTACTTAGACTTTGATGCTTGGACATTTGTACATTCGGTTATGTAACTACTTCAAGTAGTTTTCTATAAAGCCAACCCTTTATGCTTAGGGAAGCATAAGGTGGTAGAGTTGTAACCTATCATTTTAGATCGGTAAAGCTCCCTTTTGTGCATATTGTTGCTTGTTAGTGAGAGTTTTGTTTGAGTGTTGAACTAAGGTGGCCCTTAGGCACCATAGAGTGGCATTAAGTGAGAAACATTTCCTTTGGGTAAACCTCTTATTAGTGACCTTGTAACAATTGGTATTAGAGCCTTGTTTGGCGATGATGGCGAACAAAGCAGCTGTGGATCTAAGTAAGAGGGTGGCTTACTTGGAACAACTTGTAGCATCACTGAGTGGTAAAGGGAGGAGGCTCAGTGCTTTTCCTTGGCTTAGCGAATTGGAGGCATGGAAGCTCTCATGACTTCATTTGTGGCTAGGGGAGAATCTCATGTTGGGTTGATCACTAGTTGAGAGGCTCATTTTGATAATGTAGTTGTTGATGTGCGTGCAATTAGCGAGCTTACCACCTACACATTTGAGAAAATTGTTGTGGAGGTGATTGTTCTCAAGAAGGCTGTTAGTGGAACCTCATAGGTTGCCGAGACAACAAAGTTACCGAATCTCAAAGTTCCTGAACCAAAGAAGTTCTTTGTCAAGCGGAGTGCCAAAATACTAGAGAGCTTTCTTTGGGACATGGAGCAATACTTTGCCACGGTTCAGACACCGAATAATCAAAAGGTCACCCTGACCTCAATGTACTTGGAGGGAGACGTAAAGCTTTGGTAGAGGATGTAACGACCTGAAAAATGTGCTATGTTTATATGGCTTGGTGTAGTACCTATTTGTCCTCAAGTCTATATGAAAGGATGATGATGTTAGTGTACGAGTAGGTTCACCTTAGAAAATGTGTTTAATGGGGGTCGGGCGAATGAGATATGGGTACATGGTGCCGAGGAAATGATATTTATAGGTGACCGACAAATAAAATATAATAATTAATTAACCCAGGAAAGGGTTCGGGTCTTTAATATTCTATTCGTGTGTAACGGGGTGAGTCATGGAGCGGTCTAGAGGTGGAAACGTGGCTGGGAAAATTGTGTATCATGAGATGTCACTAGAGGAGTCATGCAGCTATGTTAGTGTGAGGAAGCGGTGGTGGCTGCTAGGTGAATTGGGGACCGATGGATGCGCAACGAGATACGTGTTTAAGTGAAGATTGAAGAGATGGATATATATATATATCTCTTCTCACTGCTTTTGATCGCTCTCTCTCGTTTCTCATTTTTCTCGGTTCCTCTCGTGAGCAAGAAGTTTGGTTGAGGTTTCGGGAGCTACGACGACGTAAAGACTCGGCGAACACTCGAGTTAAGGTAAGATCTTAACTTACCACTTGGTGTTCATTGTTTTGACATCGATATCAAGTGTTGTGATCAGAGCTGGCATTTCGGTGTTGGATGGTTATGGGAATTTTTGGTGGTTTGGGGTTGTTAACGACGTCGCTAAAAGTTTGGGATAGGATCGGAACGCGACGAGATGAGCTGTGGTGTCAAAAAACCCCATATTCATGTATAAGAATCGACATTGCGAAGGACGTCCTGGAGCATGTGAGCCACGACTTCAGTCACTGTATCTAGAACAGAGAGGATTGCGGAATTCACGTTTTAAGTGAAATTGCTAGGGATTTTCCTCACGATGTCTGGAACAGTGTCGGTAGATATTTCACATTTTTGGTGACGTTGCCGGGACTTTTGGCTATGGCGTAACTTGAGGCATGACACCGTTCATAACATTAAAAAATCTGGAAATTAATGAAAACTTCAGGATTTTCCTCAGGTAGGCATATGGGTTTGAATATGACCTAATACCTAGGGAATTGACCCAAAATAAAAGTAAATTGATAAAATTATTGAAAATGGGGGAATTATATGGAAATGGAAATAAAACTCTAACAAACCAAACTGGATTAAAATGATTACTAGGTGACTAGGAGACTGGTGATAAAATTACGGGGTCAATTTGGGAATGCTCGAGAGCTGCGAACATGAGGTTTCGTATTGTACTTTGTACTGTAAGTAAAACCATTTGGAGCATTTATATAATTTCATTTGTGCATTTATTTGGTTGGTATCCTTGTTGAGCTTTTGAAATTATTGTTGTTATTGCTATATCCAGGTTTGGAACTCTATTATGATTAAATGGTCCAAGGGAAAGTGAGTCAACATGATCCTTGGGATGATGGGTTACCTGGGGGTCATGTCTCAGCACCAAGAACTCGGGATTCACGATACTGTTTTCGTTTTATACGCGATAGGAATTACTTCACTAAATTGCTGGGGAATTCTGCATTCGCGTAGATTTTAGGATTGTGAGTGTACCACGTCCTAAACTTCAAGTTTGGTAGCGATCTCCCTCGACTTAAAGAGAGTCTGGTAGGTGTTTCCCTTAACTCAAATGACTATTTCACTATTCGGAACAACTTGCTCATTTCCTTTGTTTTCTTGGACACTCACTTATCGTTGAAATCTCAGTAATTCATTATCATATTGTCTTTTACTATCTTTGTGATATTTACGCATGATACTCGATTAGTAGTTTATTTGACATTGAATTTATGTTGAAACTGAATTTTGGTTATTACTTTTCTATTTCTGTACTCACGTCCTTTTTATGACGGTGGGTGCAAACTCATTGTATTTCAGGGCTGATAAAGGAAAAGGACCAGAGATGGGCGATTGAAGTGAAGGATTGCCTATTAGGTAGGTTTCTTGTATTATATGTATATGTTTTAAGAATACTGGGATATGGGTTATTAGAAAGGTTGGGCATGTATACTATCATGTATTTTCTCTGACTTGGTGTTGGTATACATACTGTAACGACCGTAATTCTTCCTAACATGACTCGATGGTAATTTAGTAATTTAAATACTAAAATATGTGGATTAATGACATATACGACAAAAAAAAAGTTACAAATCAAATAAAAAAATCTAATGAATAGCATAAACTTACCTAATAATGGCCCTAATAGGATGAGAGCAAGGATTATTGCCCCAAAGGTAAAATGGTCAAATAAGGCTTGGGTTGTAGACAACCCTAACCATAATATAGACTATAAAAGAGTTGTATACATGTTTGAACAACAATTGTTCAACATTTTGGAGAGGAGGATGGGAGGAGAACAAGAGAAGAGTTTTAAGCCAAAGTAAGGTAACTACTTTGTACTCACCCATTTCCTTGTATTTTAATGGTGATTTGGAGACCAAGAGGAAGACGACTTTCGACGAGAGCTTCGGCGGCATCGCAATAGACAACAAGGAAGACGTGACGATCTCACCGCCGCCGCCCTTCCCATTGGTCGTTAGGTCCCATAAGGGAGCCCCACCGATTGCCTACGCAGAAGTGGAGGACCCCACTAGGAAGTCCTCCACTACCACAGCTCTCGAGCAACTAGGTTAACTGGTCAACAGGACCAGTTGACTAGGGGAACATTTTGGCCCCTAAAGCTAGAAATAGGGGGCTGGAATAACCCAGTCCCTCTACAACTTCAATGGAAATGCATTCTCGCTCCTCGGAGGACTCGACGATGAGTCCCGCCCTCAACAATGCGACACCGGAACGTCGACAAGGGCCTCAAATGACACGAAACTCGTAGGACCTATACTATTAGGCCCCAAAGACAAATGAATTAAAGAATTAATAACTTTGTATTGGAATATGCATTGATATGATGTTATGTAATTGTCTAGAGTTGCGCGAAGGTTCACATCAGGCCCTGGGTGCACAAGGATTGATTATAGGTGTCGTAACAAGTCCAGATAAGTGGGGAGCTTCGCTCATGCATTAAATATGGTTTGATTATTAGTTAGTTAGAAATATCACGTTTTATCGAAAGATCGAGGATTGGGTTGCATCAAGTCATTGCTTTGAATAAGCTTGTCTAAGGAATACATGTGACATAAACATTTGTAGCGGGATCGGTTGTGTGCCCATCAAAAAGAGGAGTCCGCGCTCCGACTAGCTGGATGAGACTACTTAGTCCATCAAAAAATACAAGTCCGCGTTCTGACCTACCAAATAAACAACTGGTCACGATCGATGACAACTTTGAAACACTTAATGTTGGTTTTATGGAGCTAGATGGAAGTCACTACGTCTGTGGTGAACACCAATGGTTTGCATCACCTCGAGGGTGAGTGTTTCGGTCATCGGATTCATACCAATGGCTAGGATGCATTGAATGGAACAACGAATTATATTATTATCCAACTATCGCATTTCATATGAACCCTTTGCGATATTGTCGGTTTTCATGTATGATTTGTGGATCATTTCTTGTCTATAAATGATGAATGCTCTCGTATATGAAATGAATGCATACTTATAAAATGAAATGGTAAATCCTTCGAATATACTTGCGTGCTTGAAACGATGGTATTTGATACACCATATGGATGCATAGGTTATGTTTACTTGTTGTACATAATGGAATAATGAACTTTACACATGCTATAAAGAAATACTTTATACCATGTTTAAATGAACCTTGGAACTTGTTTTAAAAGCTTTAAAATGGTTTCCATGCTAATTCTTATCAACTTTTGATACTTGCAAAAATGGATATAGAACTTGGTTCTTCTATTGACTTATGATTTTATGATATACATGATGAGTTAGAATTTATCCCCTATGATTCACATGACCTAGTGTATGAGGTGGTACTTATTATGAATAGTGTGTTTCAGACTTCATAATTGATGCAAATAATTAGATTGTTTCTTCCATATAGATTTTGCTCATTTACTAGGTAATACTTGCATGTTTAATGCATGAGCGAGTCTTCTCTCTTACAGAGCTCGTTGGTTCTTGAGCTCACCCCACTTACATTTTAGGTATCCATGTTGGCGCTAGATCGAGACAAGGGAGAGACGATAGCTTGAAGCTTTCTCTCTTAAAGTGAGCCTTGTATTGTATTATCTATGCATTCATTTTGAACTATTAAACTTGGTTGAAATTAAATATGTATTTTGGGTAGTTGAACCCTACATTCCTTTTTAGTCAATTCAGTTGGGAGCCTTTGAAAGTCCTTACATGGTTTACGGAATAAGAACCCCATTAAAGTTATTTGGTAGACATATGTAGTTGTTCTATATTTCATTCCACATTTTATTTCCATATTGTCTTTATGATTATTCCGCAAGTTGTTTAGGCGTGTCAAACTGTTATTTGGGCCTAGTTCAAGTATTGGGCTTGGGTAGCGGTCTGGGTTGGGTGACCTAACCCTAGGTTTGGGGAGGGTCGTCACAGTTGGTATCAGAGCATAAGTATTAGAACATCGGAAAATGTTACTTTAGAGAAATCTAAGTTTGTAGAGCCTTTAAGTTTAAATGTCAAGTTTAAGTTAGACAAATCAATGGTATGAGGCATTGGTTCAAAGTTGACTTAACGTATACAAATGATAAATCCTATGATTGTATGGGACAAAAGAAGGTTGACAAAGATTTAATGTGATGATTATTTGCTACCTTATATATATAAATATATCATTAGATATATGGATAATTGTCTTTCCTTAAGACAAGGAACTTGAGTTCCACAAGACGGGAATGACAATGGACAGCATAAGGAAATCAAAGTGAACTCTTCGAACGATTCCTCACGCACTTAAAGGTGTTCATAACAAATGCTGCAAGAATGGATCTAAGGGAACAAATAAGCTAAGATATGGATCTAAGGAAACAAATAAACTAAGATTTAGAATTATATGGCAAGACGTTCCTATACTTAATAGTAGAGCAGCAAATAAAGACTTAAGCAATAAGTGGTCACATTTTAGAGAAGTAACTCTGACACATGAAACTCTACTAGGACGGATAAAGTTAACAATATCTTATTTAACACAAAAGTTAATTATCATAGAGAGGGTGCAAATTTATCTCAGCTTCAAACTATAACAAGTATAATTAAGTTAGTTGGCTAGGAAGCTAAACCTTGAAGACTTATTTCGAGATAGGAAGGACACGTGCACCCTTAAAACATCTAACTCTTGATTCGAGATGTGAATCATTGGTTTATAAATTCGACTAGAAAGTTAATACTATGGATCAAATTCTGTTGTTTGGTGTAATCTATTTTCTTGAAAAAAATTATTCTTTAGACTATATTGAACCATAATTTTTGTATTGCATTGAGTTGATGTTTATCGCACTTCAATGAAGTTTTTGAAGTTAGATTGTATTTGTACTTACAAGATTTTGAAAACACAAACAAGTATAAAATGAATCTATTTATTTTTCCTTGGTGGTCAAAAGATAAAGTGAATAGACTTATACACATTTCAAGAATTTGACATCATAATTTTGATCCTTACATCAAGAGTTTTACTTAATTTGAAAGTTTTTGACTTAATGAAAATGTGAAGTATCATTTGTATCTATGTTACTATTGTGTGGTTGGACTACAAATTTTCTAGTGGTTATAACTTACTTTAAAATTACATTAACTAAATCAATTCGAAAGGGATTTTACAAATTACTTGAAAATGCAAGGAAGATTTCATATGATTTCCATGAAAATAACCTAGCTCAGTATGAAAAGTTATTTTGATGAAAATTCGACATTTTTAAAAAGGTCTTGATACGGATTTGGCTTCTCGATTGATTGAATCACGACATTCAAGTTTTAATCGAACATGTGTAAAAGAAAGTTAAATCTAAATAAGTTATCAATAGGTTGAATATCGAAGATGAGGCTCACAAACTGTGAGATAACTCAAAACATAAGCACTCGATGTATGTATGAGATAACGAATGAGAAATTAAAGAATACCTCGAAAGCAACTCAATGAGAAAAAAGAATAGTGAATACAAAATATAAGACTAGTACACTCGAAGATGGGCGAGTTACTAAAATTGGGGAGCCTAAGTCAAGGATTTTCTTTGGTGAAATAGACACATGTGAAGATAGAATTGCCAGGTAGAAATTTATAAATGTTGAAAGGACAAAGACATGAGGTAAAAATAATACAAATCAAGCCAACTAACACAAAAATAGATTGTTCCAACATAACTAGAAGTGAGTTGACTTATAAAATTAGGGACACGAAGAATTGATAAATTATTTCAAAATGAATGAGGAGTATGCGATAGCAGCACCATGATTGAATAATTAAGAAAACCTCAAACTAAATGATATATATAAGTCAAATTAGTATGACATGAAGAGCATATTACACAATTATTGATGTTAAAATAAACTCAATGATAGGTGAACCAATAAAATTGGGGATACCCAACGAAAAGAATATCTCTGATGTGATTTGACACATGAACTTACAACTCTTGAGTCAAAGTGAAACCTAACCTGATTAGTAGGGGTAGTTGAAGGAAAGATGTTATTGAAGAATCAACGAAGGAAATGATTGTCACATAACATAAGTCAACAATGACTTGAATCCTAAAATTGGAGTTCCTACAATAGGATCGAACTCATAGAAAATTGAATGAGTGATTTGGTGATAAAAAGAATTGCGAACTCAAGAAAAAAACACATACCACGATAGCTTTATGTAGCCATAGGACTTGCAATAGGGAGTACCATGTCCTTAAACTTAAGATTTCTAATCGTAATGGTGACATCACGACAAATAATGAAAAATGTTTGTGAGAGAAAACTAGTAACATCTCAATAAAGTGAAGGTTACAGTGAGAACTTGAACTACCGAACTAGATGGTTTAGGGAAGAAAAAAATGATTTGACAATTAAAATTGGGGATCCAAGGTTAGGATCGACCCCCCAATAAAGTTTATACTGTGTTATAAGCACGATATAATAATTATAATGTGGATATAACCCATAAGGGAAATAACTCAGTTAAAGGGAAATCATGAATCTATAATGTGAAAAAACCTTGAGTATTCATGTACAAACAGACATGAGAAATGAAAAAGTATAGGATACCAATCTCAAAATGATCCCCAGATCAATGATTATAAACATATATATAAAACATCATACAACCAAGCAAAAGATAAAATAGACCTACACTAGGGTCTCCAAGTCCAGCCGCTCAGTCCTCATAGGAAGTCACCTAGGTAGTGCTCCTTGCCTCTGCTGCACTTCGCCCTATCTGCACCCATTGTCACAAACTAGATGGTGAGCAACTTGAGAAAATCGAAAGTACTGCCAGAAGCATATAACAATAATTCATGATTTATCAAGTAAAGCGGTCAAAATATCATGCTGTAATGGAAAGACAAAAATTGAAATAGATCAAGTGCATGATAAACAGACTAATAGATATCAATTGAAATTCAAGTGTGTTCTAAGGATTCAAAAGAGGCCCATAAGTGGTCTAAATCAAAGCATAACAGTGAACACCGTGCAAGGTTTCCCTAGGCATTGACACAAGTGAATGCATAACAATGATGGGAGGGACACAAGCCCTTTAACCCAGTACTCGGTGTCTCACATCCACTAAGGGTGGTCACACACTCTTGTTTAAGAGCGCCCACATTTTATCCCTCTAGTGCAGGTCCTTGTACTCTCGAGACAAAACACTTAGTGCAGGTCCTAGTACTCTCGAGACAAAACACTTACGCTTAGAAACACACAACAAAGAATAGAAAGGAATGCCAATAATAGCTCTTAACGAATCAGAATAAATGATAATGAATCACATGACATTTTCTTACTAGCTTACTAATCATACATAAGCTCGTGAAAAACATACTTACTTGGCTAATCGCAACACGGTAACCAACTCCTGCGACTCTAATGCATTCCTACGATTTCTCGACTACCTAGAAGAGGTTTGAACCTAAATAGGTAGGGTTTATGGTCAATAAATAGACCCTAGATTTGTCGCCAAAGTTTCCCAAGTTTTTTAGAAATTTTCCAGAATTTTAGTTCAAAATTTGTTCGAGACGCCGTGGGTGACACCACCCAGAAAGACGTCCCCACGGCACCTTCATAGCATCAAATCTTGACTCTCTGGTCGACACGTCGTTAGGGACACCGACAGACCATTATAGGCCACGGCGTCTGATAAGTTCAGACACTGGATGACATGTCATGAAGTTTCTTCTTCACGGCATCTCGATGGTATGTTCAAAATTTCTCAACTACAACGACTCTGTTAAAGACGTATGCAAGTCACATCGTGTGTGCATTTAGCCCACAGCATGTTTACGACATCTTGGAAGAAATCTCAACGCCACTGTTTAAGATGCGCGAGAGACGCTGCGATGAACACGGTCTCTCACGAAGTCTTCACGGCACGAGTGTTAAACCAAATGTTTTTGTTGTGGATGTACGTGGGAGACGTCACTACGCCATAACATGCATGGCGTCTCTACGGCATCTGGTAAAACACATAAATCATGAAATGTACTGAACATTAAAAAACGAAACTCCCTCTTAGGGGATTACTCCAAATATAATTCTAGTTATCAAGAACAACATAAATCACCACCAAATCAACCTTAGCTCATTATGAAAACATCAAAAATATTCGGGAATTCGAGATATCCCCCATTAAACTTAAAACCCAACAACAATAGCAAAAACCAACATGCATCAACAACACCATTTGTTACTTGCTTCAGGGGTTGCCGAGACACCGCTTGAATACCAAGATCGTCTCCTGCAAACCACCCTTTATCATAGCTTAAGTACAACAACAACAATAAACAACAAAACCCAAATACAAACCCAAATACAAAAAGGAGGAACAACTCCACAAAAATGAATCAAAAGAAGGTTAAGAGCAAGTTGTCTCACCTTAAATCCGGCGAGAAGAGGGGACCTCGGACGAGGGTTTTGGCATCCAACACCACTCCTTGGTGGTGGCTTATTCCCAAAGCAAAAAGAGAAATGGAAGAGGAGGAGAGGAGAGAGAGAGAGAAAGAAAAGAGAAATGAGAGAAAAGCGGTGAGGGAAACCTTATATAGGTTTCATCATCCTACACCCACTCATCTCTAGGTGGATCCTATATCCCCCTTTAAAGCTGTCCAATAATCTCTTCACTTCAATGGTTGACTCCCTTAAGTAACTTGAGTGTCACTTAACTATCCAGCTCCTATCTTGATCTTGCGCTCCTCCACCCTAATCGCACTACAACCCATCTGTCGTGTGCTCATCGTCGCGCCCATGTTCCGACTCAAATAAAATATTATAATTATTATTCAAAAATCATTTATTAAGGTTTTTCTATTTTTAATTTCCCTCGTTTACCTAGGCAAAACCTCACTAAGACTAAACAATCGCTCGAATGGCTCGAGACTCGTATTAGACTATAATACTAATAGAAACATCACAAAACATAAAATTACCTCAGTGTCAACTCTCGATGTTGAAATACTTGATGCATCATGATAGCCGAATCACGGTCCTGACAAGTGTAACACAAGTCAGGTTAAATTTTGAGGGTTGTTAAAGGCAGAGATATATTACTATTCGATACAGATAGACACCATATCACATCTCAGTATTGTTCTTTCACTTATCATTTGGATGACTCAAGTGCACATTGTGAATTCGGTAGAGATTGCAAAGAAATACCCCAGAAATGCGTAACGATATGAGAAATTGGCATATAGCTAGATATAATAGCTCTATTGATGACCAACACGAGGTAGGCTTTATAAATCCTAGATTGTGAGATGAAAATAAAAATAATAAGATATTAAAGTCATGAGTAATACTTTATTTCATGTGGGTTACGGGTGAAGTATACCGGTACGGATTGCATCAACTAAACATCAGGTCGTAAAAGAAATCATTACGAGTGGACACACCAGACTACAGGTGTACCTTAGTTTTACTTTCGAGGACGAAAGTTCCTAAAATTGGGGATATAGTAATGACTTGAATTCTACCTGACATGACTCGAGGGAAATTTACTAATTTAAATACTTAAATGGGTTGATTGATGACATGTTCGACAAATAAAGTTCTAAATCAAACAAAAAAATAAATCTAAAGGATAGGATAAACTTACCTAAAAATGGCCCTAATGGGATGAGAACAAGAAATATTGCCTATAAGGGTAAAATGGTCAAATAAGGGTTGGGTTGTAGACAACACTAACCTTAAATCAAGATTATAAAAGGGTTGTTTACAAGTTTGATCGACATTTGTTCAACATTTTGGAGAAAGGAGGGGAGGAGAACAAAAGAAGAGTTTTAAGCTTAAGTGAGGCAAATCTTTCCTACTCACCCCATATCCTTATATTTTAATGTTGATTTGGAGACCAAGATGAAGACAACGTCGACGAATGCATGGCAGAGTAGCGATAGAAAACAAGGAGAATGGCAGTGATCTCGCCGTCGCCACCCAACCTATTGGTCGGTGGGTCCTACAAGAGAGCCCTACTGATTATCAGCGCAGAGGGGAGGACCCCATTAAAAGGTCTTCCACAATTGTGGCTCCGAGCTGCCACAAAAGAAGGGGAAGAGGGGTGGTTTACGCAACCATTCCTCCCCAACTGCCGCCTCTAAGGCAGGTGGCGGAGGGCGGCGACCCTCTGGCCAGCCACCATAACCCCTCCGACGCGTGGTTCACACCGGGTGGAGGTGGGATGTGGACCGCCAGTAGAGGGGCCATACGAGCTCCCCCCCCCTCTAACGTGGTCAACTGGTCAACAGGACCAGTTGAGTGGTCAAGTGGAATGACCCAGCCCCTCTAGAACTTCAATGGGAACAAATTCTCACTCTTCGTAGGGCTCGACGACGAGTCCCACCCTCGATAATGCGACACCAAGACCCCGACAAGGGCCTCATATGACACAAACTCGCGGGACCTATACTAGTAGGCCCTAAAGACAAATGAATTAAAGAATTAATAACTTTGTATTAGAATATGCATTGATGTGATGTTATGTAATTTTTAGATTTGCACAAAGGTTCACGTTGGGTCCCGAGCGCACAAGGATTGATTATAGGCATCACGAAAGTCCAAGTAAGTGGGGAGCTTCTCTCATGTATTAAATATGGCTTGATGATTAGTTAATTAGAAATATCATGTTTTATCAAAAGACCGGGGATTAGGTTGTATCAAGTCATTGGTTTGAATAAGCTTTTCTATGGAATGCATGTGACATAAGCATTTATAGCAGGATCGGTTGTGTGACCATCAAAAAGTAGAGATCGCGCTCCGACTAGCAGGATGATATTGCTCAGTTTATCAAAAAGAGGAGTCCATGCTCCGACTAGTGCGATGAGACTACCCAGTTCATCAAAAAGAGGAGTTCGTGCTCCGATTAGCGGGATGGAACTACTCAGTCCATCAAAAAAGAGGAGTCCGAGCTTTTACCAACCAAATGTACAAATGGTCACGATCGGTGATGACTTGGAAACACTTAATTTTGGTTTGATGGAGCTAGATGGAAGTCACAACGGCCTTGGTGACCGCCAATGGTTTGCATCACCTCGAAGGTGAGCTTTTCAGTCATCGGATTCATACAAATTGCTAGGATGCATTGAATGGAACAACAAATTATATTATTATCTAACTATTGCATTTCATATGGACCGTTCGGGATATTGTCGATTTTAATGTATGACTTGTGGATCTTTTCTTGTCTATAAATGATGAATGCTCTCATATATGAAATGAATGCATACTTATACAATGAAATGGTAAATTCTTCTAATATACTTGCATTCTGAAATAATGGTATTTAATACACCATATGGATGCATAGGTTATGTTTTCATGTTGCACATAATGGAATAATGAACTTTACACACATGCTATCAAGGAATATTTTATACCATGTTTAAATGAACCTTGGAACTTGTTTTAAAAGCTTTAAAATGGTCTCAATGTAATTCTTATCAAGTTTTGATAATTGCAAAAATGGATATTGAACTTGGTTCTCTATTGATCAAGTTTTGATAATTGCAAAAATGGATATTGATACTTATTATGAATAGTGTCTTTCATACTTCATAATTGATGCAAATGATTGGATTGTTTCTTCTATATAGATTTTGCTCATTTACCAAGAATACTTACATGTTTAATGTGTGAGCGAGTCTTCTTTCTTATTGAGCTCCGTTAGTTCTTTAGCTCACCCCACTTATATCTCAGGTATCCATGTCAGCATTAGATCGAGACAAGGGAGAGGTGATATCTTGAAGCTTTCTCTCTTAATGTGAGCCTTGTATTGTATTATCTATGAATTCATTTTTGAACTATTCAACTTGGGGTTGAAATTAAATAGGTATTTTGGCTAGTTGAACCCTACATTCCTTTTTAATTGATTCAGTCAGAGCCTTTGAAAGACCTTACATGGTTTACGAAATGAAAGCCTAATTATAGTTATTTGGTAGACATATGGAGTTGTTCTATATTTCATTCCGCAATTTCGCATTTTATTTCCATATTGTCTTTATGATTATTTCGCAAATTGTTTAAGCATGTCAGACCATTATTTGGGCCTAGTTAAGGTATTGGGCTTAAGTAGCGGTCAAGGCCGGCCGACCTGACCCTAAGTTTGGAGAGGTCGTCACACATACGTTGAGGTTACAGACTCTAGGTTGTCCTAACTAGTGTCTTAAGAGTATTTATATTAGTTTGAGTTTAATTTGCTTCCGTTGTACTTTGGTACTTTGAATAACTCACTAATATATAATAACTCAAGTTAAATAACTTAATAAATTGTAAAAGGTAAGGAAGGCTGACTAGGGTTACGTTGATTGCACGAGTGTTGACTCGAAGTTTATAGCCTAGGCCTAGTGGAGCTCAATTTAAGGTTGTGGAATTGGGGCCGTTACAAAGTGGTATCATAGCATATGTTTATTGCTCTTTTATAAATGTACATTTAATATCATATTTATATTCGATAACTCTGTGATTAACAATATAGTTGGTATCGGAGCATAAGTTCTATAACTCTGAGGTTAGAATAATTCTGATATCAGCGTTACAAGTGGTGTCAAGGTTATATCTTGTGACTCTGAGGTTAAATTAGTTGAGATACCAAGGTTATAAGTGGTAACACAGAGAAAAGATTTACAACTCTGGGTTCAAATAATTGTGATAGTAATGTAAAAGTTAGTATCATAACCTAAAAGGAGGAGCCTAGGGAATGATGTGAAGGTTTTTCTTTAACCTGATATCAATGTTGTAATTAGTATCTATCAGAACTTAAAGTTGTAAAACTTAACTCTTAATTGAATCATATCCAAATAAGACACAAATTAGTGGAAGTTAGGACAATGGTTGAACTTAGAATGGAATCCCTATGATCATGACTAAAGTTTTAGTTGGGAAGTGAGGAGAGTTAGGAAATTTAAAACTGGACTATGAGCTATTTAATATGTTATATATTATTGTTATTGGTAGCTATAGTCTGATCGTGGATACACTTTCGTAGTAGCTTGCGATGAGCCAGAGTACAGTGGTGGTGGTAGTCCGAAGGATTCTCAATGGAGGCTGGATGAAATACATCAGTTGGTTATGTTGCAGGACTATGAGCTGAAGGAAATTCTTTGAGTTTTGAGGACCTAGACCACTGAAATATCTTTTACTTTTATAGCACCAATTACTAGAGGGGCGGGTAATCTAAGTATGCCTAGGGATGTGAGTACCAAGGCGACAGTTGGGGTTGTTAGGAGATCATCTCAGGGAGTACAAGCAGAGCATTATCAGCCATACAATACTCAGAGTAGAAGCGATAGATCACATGGAGAAAGGTTGTTTTACAATTGTAGATAACCGGGACACATTACTATTAATTGTCCTCTTAAGACGAGGGTACCAAAAAAAGTACTCAGTTGCAAGTGTCGGAAGAACACATGCTATTATAGATCCAAATTCAATGCCGACATGAGACCCAAAGGCGGGTAAGATTTATATTTTGTGTACGGGCATAACATTATATTGTGGGGTATGTATTTTAGATCTAACTTAAGGAGACTCTAGGTAAGTCTGGGTTAGCATTGACTTTAGGTGAGTCAAGTATTAAATGTGACTTTGTATAAGTCAGGAATGAGAATGGACTCTAAGGGAGTCAGAGAAAATTGAAAGTAGACTATAGGGCAGTTAGAGAGGCAAAATTGACTTTAAGTAAGTCAGTTATGAAAATGATTCTATGTGAGTCAAGTGTTAAAAAGTACTCTAGGTGAGTAATGCTGAGAAATTCTGAGTGAATACATCTTTCGAAGTATCATAGATATTTAGCTATGTTTGATGACTATGGGGCAATTAAATTTCAATGAGTGGTACCAGAAAGGGGCAGTGCTTCTGACTTTAAATGATTCTGTGCCTTTGAAAGAATCATTAGCTATGTACCATGGCTCCAGGTGAGTCAATATTTCGAAGTGATGGATAAGGCTCGGTACCAAGACTCGAGGTGAGTCTATATTCTAGGTGTGTCCATAAATTCAGATAGGATATCAGTAATTTTTTTTGTCTAAGTTGGTTATATGGTGGTTACGAGTTCGGTGATATTTCTCACTACTCTAATTATATAGATTTTGGATGTGTCTAAACCCTCAGTTTAGAGATTGGTAGTCTCACCGTGAGTGGAAACAAATGTATCCTATGGTAGGGTACTCATCATAAATTTTTAGGGAGGGTTTGTTTACACTATTTGTCTGGGAAGTTAGGTTAGTTACTAGGTGTGCCAATTTGATTGATTTGAATCCCTTAGATGCCACTAGGTCAACATATTCTATGCGAAACTGATATCTGTTTCGAGAAGATTCTAGTTGAATCTGTAATTTATAAGACGACCATAGACTGGATAGGCTAGTTGTATGCTACTAGTTAAAGAGCTTGGTTTCATCTATTCATGTTAGTACTGGTCCATGTGAATGAAGGTGTAGGATTGGTTAAACAATTTTTCCTTACTGTATGAGTTTGGTAAGATTTTTTTGAGTTAAGTTTAATTTCGAGGATGAGATTCTTATTAGTTGGGAAGACCGTAACGACCTGAGAATTGTGCTATGTTTATATGGCTTGGTGTAGTACCGATTTATACTCATGTCTGCGTAACAAGACGATGACGTCAATGTAAGAGTAGGGTTCGCCTCGGAAAATGACTTGGAAAGGGTCGGGCAAATGAGATATAGGTACATGGTGCTGAGGAAATGATAATTGTGGGCAACCAGCAAATAAAACACAATAATTAATTAACTCGGGAAAAAGTTTGGGTTCTATTCGTGCGCGACCGGGTAAGTCGTGGTGTAGTTTGGAGGTGGAAACATGGCCGGGAACATCGTGTGTCACGTTGTGTCACCTTGCGGAGTCATGCAGCTATGCTAGTGTGCTGAAGCGGTGGTGGTGGTTGGGTGAATTGGAGACCGATGGTTGTGTCTCGAGATATGTATTTAAGTGAAGATTGAAGAAATGGATATATAGTCCTCTCTTCTCACCGCTTTCAATCACTCTTTCTCTTTACTCATTTTTCTCAATTCCTCTCGTAAGCAGGAGGTTTGGACGAGGTTTCGGGAGCTCGCAACGACATAAAAACACGGCGAACACTCGAGTTGAGGTAAGATCTCGAGTCAACACTTGGTGTTCATTGTTTTGAAGTTGATATTGAGTGTTTTTATTGGAAATGGCATTTTGGTATTGGATGGTTATGGGAATTTTTTATGGTTTTGGGTTGGTAAAGACATTCCTAGGAGTTTGGGATAGACACGAAATACGGCAAGACGAGCTGAGGTGTCGGAAAAACCCGGATTCATGTCCAGGAATCGACGCTGCGAGGGACGCCATGGAGCTTGTGAGCCATGACGTCCAGAATAGAGAAGGTTGGGGAATTCACATTTTAAGTGATGCCGCTAGAGATTTTCCCCACGGCGCCACTCACAACATCTGGAATAGTGTTAGCTGATATTTCACGTTTTGGGCGACACCGCCGAAACTTTTAGCCACAACGTAACATTGTTCACATCATTAACAATTTTGGAAATTAATGAAAACTTCAAGATTTCTCTCAGGTAGCCATATGTGGTCGAATATGACCCAATACATAGGGAATTGACCCAAAATAAAGTTGAAATGGATAAAATTATGGAAAATGGGGGAATTATAAGGAAATGGAAATAAAACTCTAACGCAACCAAACTAGATTGAAATGATTACTAGGTGTCTAGGAGATTTGTAATAAGCTTACGGGGCTAGTTTAGGAATGTTCGAGAGCTGCAAACATGATGTTTCATGTTGTACTATATATATACTGTAAGTAAAACCATTCAGAGCATTTATATAATTTCATTTGTGGATTTATTTGGTTTTTATCCTTGTTGAGCTTTTGAAATTTTTGTTGCTATTTCTATATCTAGGTTTGGAACTCTATTATGATTGAGTAGTCCAAGGCCAAATGAGTCAACATAATCCTTGGGACGACGGGTTACCTGCCATGCCTTAGAGCTAGGAACTCGAGATTCACGATACTATTTTGGTTATGTATGGGATGGGAATTACTTCACTAGATTGCTGGGGAATTCTACATTTGCATGGATTTTTTGATTGTGTGAGTGTACCACATCCTAAACTTCGAATCTGGTAGGGGTCTCCCTCGACTTAAAGAGAGTCAAGATGGTCTTTTGCCTTAACTCAAACGATTGTTCAACTGGTTGGAACTACTTGCGCCTTTCCTTTGTTTTTTGGGACATTCATTTATCGTTGATATCTCAGTAACTCATTATCATGTTGTCTTTCATTATCTTTGTGATATTTACTCATGATACTCAATTAGCCATTTATTTAGACAGTGAAATTATGTTGAGACTCCATTTGGTTATTACTGTTCTATTTATGTACTTACCGTCCTCTTTATGACGGTGGGTGAAGACTCATTGCATTTCAAGGTTGAAAAAGCAAAAGGACCATAGATAAGTGATTGAAATGAAGGACTATTGAGAGTCTAAACTCGCCTATTAGTTAGGTTTCCTATATTATATGTATATGTCTTAAGAATATTGGGATATAGGTTGTGAGAAAGTTAGGGCATGTATATTATGTTGTATCTCCTCTGACTTGATGTTGGTATACATATGCTGGGTTTGCATACTCTAGGTTGTCCTGACTGGTGTCTTAAGAGTATTTATATTAGTTAGAGTTTAATTTGCTTCCGCTATACTTTGGTACTTTAAATAACTTACTAATATATACTAACTCAAGTTAATTAACTTAATAAATCGTAAAGGGTAAGGAAGGCTGACTAGGGTTACATTGATTGCACGAGCGTTGATACGGAGTCTACGTAAGTCTAGGCCTGGCGAAGCCCAATTTAAGGTTGTGGAATTGGAGCCACTATAGAGGACTAAAGTGGATGATGATGATACTACTGGGAGGCCAAAGATCATCGAGTGGGAAGTGCTGAAATAGGAATTAAAGGATCAATTCATTCCCACTGATGCGGTTTGGCAAGCGAGGGAGGCTTTGCACAAGTTGAAGCAGATAGGTTATGTTCGGGAGTACGTGAAGAAGTTTTCCTCCTTGTTGTTGGACATCAAGAGCATGTCAGAGGAGGGCAAACTTTTCAATTTCACAACTGGCTCGCAGACGTGGGCTCATGCTGAGTTGAGGAGGCAAGGTGTGAAGGACTTTCCTGGTGCGATTGTTGCTACTGATAGTCTTGTCGATTTCAAGACTAGTTCTTCGCCTTTAAAAGGGAAGAGCAAGGAGAAGAGCCCCTGAAGGAGTACTCAAAGAAGAGTGAAAGGAAGTTGTTTCCTTCAAAGAAGCGGAACTCGAAGCCAACACCTAAAACAGATGCACAACCCTCATCAAACTCCTCAAAGGGTTGTTTCATTTGTAATGGACATCATCGAGCTTGGAAGTGTCTAAAGAAGGAGAAATCTTGTGCCTTGATTGTAGAAGATGTTGGTGAGACTCGGATGAATTCAATGCAGTTGAATTCCATTCAATAAGTAAGGCTATACAAATCAGAGGGATTGCTCTACGTGGAGGTGATGGTGAACCAACACAAGATCCTTGATATGGTGGGTTCGGGAGCGACACACTCATTTCTAGCTAAATCACATGGTTAAAAAGTAGAAACTTACATTTGTTGAGAATTTCAGTCGTATGAAGGCTGTGAATTCAGAGGCCAAGCAAATCCAAGGTATGGCCTCTAATGTTGACATCAAGGTTGGATCTTTGGAAGGAAATATCAACCTAATGGCTATTTCCCCTAGATGATTTTGCTATCATTCTAGGGAATGAATTTCTCTATTCGAGAAGTATTGCCTTGATGCCTTTTCAAAGGGATTGTTCATCATGAACAAGTCCCATCCATGCTTTGTACTTGTTGTTGGTGATGTTATAGGGAAGAAAGATGACAAACAGACCCATCTATCGGCAATTCAGATCAAAGATGTGCAGAGGAAAGGGCAGCCAACTTACTTGGTAGCATTGGTGGAGATGAAGCCAGGAGGTGCAATGGAGGTCCCTGATGTGATGGCTGGTGAACTGGAGAAGTTCAAAGATGTCATGCCTCCAAAGTTGCCTAAGTAACTACCACGACAAAGGAAAATTGATCATGCTATTGAACTTGATAGCTTAAAGTTTTTATTTGAAAAAATAAATAAGGACATGAGCTTTGATTTCTTCAAGAAAATTCCTTCATGGGACTAGTGCAACATCTAATTGTGCATTACTTGCTAATAAGAGCAGTACAATGGATGTTGAGAGACATTTATAAAATGTTGTTTAATTTTAAGGAAGAAATGTTTATGTTACTTGGAAATCCTCAAAGAGAAATAATTAAATTCACATTAGAATCTAAGTTATTGCTTTGACAAAATTGAGAAGGCAATATAAATTAGATAAATTTTGGAGGATATTCCATGTTGAATAAAATTTGTTTTTGTACTATGCAAATGTTGTGCTAGCCAACATAATTGCAATTGACAGAAAAAAAAATTGTATAAAATGGTATATCGGATACATATAAATCGAAGATTATCATTTGATATAGTTACTTGACGACGTAATAATTTCCATAAAATTAATATGAGAAATGAGAAGACAAACTTGTGGCCACCAGTTGAAGGTTTGTCAAATCAAGTAAACTGTATATCGAGGGGGATGTGGTTAAAGCCTATAAAAGTTCCTATTTTCAAACAAAATCAAAGGCTTTAATTCTTGAGTGTTCCCATACCCGGACTGAACCACAACTCACATTGTTGTGTGCTTACTATCGTACTAAAGTACCAAACACGTTCCCATATCGAATAATTATCATTTTTAATTGCATTTTGTTATTGTTTTAATTTAATTGCATTTTATTATTGTTTCCTCATAACATATGACATTTATATCAATGTAAATCAAATAGGTGTCATATGGTTTTGATTAAAAATTTAGAAAACATGGATATGCCCAACAAATTGTGTCAACAATGTGAGTCATTTGGCTGGAATTAGTGGGAGTGTAGAAGTCATTTTGGATCATGGGATCAACATAAGGTAATGGCAATACACACTAATGAACACACGACTATATAAGGCACTTCATCTCTTTTGATGCTTTATTATGCATGTTTTTATAAACACAAAATCAGAGCTGGAGAGCTCAATTCCGCCTTTTATAGATTTAGGGAGTGTTTATATCACTCAAATTAGAAGATCAAACACCTCCCATCAAACAACACCAACTAGGTAACTTTTCTTCACCTTTATGCATTCAATTAGAAGTGTTTTTGGATTTAATTCAAAGGGCTTTTTTGTTGTGATGACTCAAAAGTGTTCTATGTGGTTTAAATGCATTTACAAGCTTTAATTTTCATTCTCAAGTTTCATTTTCGGATTTAACAAGTTTTGCTCGAAAAATAAGGTTTTTGCATGATTTCGGTTTTGAGGTTTTTAAGCTATTTAATGAGGTTATTTTCAAAATTAAAGTTCATATTTGAACTCCTTGTGAAAAATGACTTGGAACAACAATAAGGATTTCAAAAATCAGTGGATTTTGGAATTTATTTGAATTTAAAATTTTTAAGTGTTCTTGGTGTTCTTGATTAAAATTTCTGAAAATCATGCATTAATCCTTGTTTGTTTGATGTTTGAATGCAAATATGGAATGTCTGGTGTATGTATGTTGTGGAGGAGTTAATTGAATCACTGGTGGTAGAGAACAGGGATCCAAAGGTCTATATGATGGCCAAAATCAGATTGCAGGAAACATAAAAAATTTCTAGGTTTTTGCATTCAACGCTCTGGACAATTCTAGCTATCACACTGGGAGACCTAAATAGCATGACAATTCGGCAGTTTGCCAGTTTTTCTTGCAACGCAACTTAACATCCAACACCCATCTAAACTAACCCTAAACAACTTAAAAACATATCTAAACACCTTAGGAGCGTATGGAATCATTTCGGGAGTTCGGGCATGCAAGTCCAAACATCAAGAGGCTGAAATTTAGCTAGGAACATTGCTTGAGTGTGAGTAATCTCACTTGAATTATTTTCTCTTATTTCAAATATTTTATATTGTTGTTGTTTATTCTAATTTACTATATGGTATGCCTTGTATTCCAAATATCATGAATTTGTTATGGAATCTCCTCAATTTAAGACTTGCTATCATGATATTTATTTCCTTTAAAATTCATTGATTCCTTCTATATGCTTATGTCTATTTCATGGCTATGGTAATTGACTTGTAAATAGCATGCTATTAGGATTTGCTGAGTTTAAAATTGTGTAAGAAACTTGTACTCTTGGTCTATTTGTGCTTTGTAGCATAGCAAATTATTGGAAAACTTTACCAAGTCTTTTATTGTCTTTAATAGTAGTTTTAGTATCTAGGGTCCATTGCATGTTATAGAGTGGCCAGCTCACGGGGTCACTAGACCTTGGAGATGTCAGCAGTCTCCAATATACTCGCGCGACTCAAAGCGTAATGAACTGAGGTGTTCGGCAAAATATGTGATAGATGATTTATACGTGTAGAGCACAACTCCGCTATTTGAGGTTATTAAAAAATGATGTTATGTAGAGCACAGCTCCATAGAAATAGTGGGAAAGGCTAAGTGATAGTTCTCACTGCCGACCGGACCTAGATCAGACTGCTTAACCTATGTCAGTTTCATTTGTACTTTAGGTATTTTCTAGCATGTTTACTTTGAGCATTCTTTGGCTACCATTATGCTTTCAAATACCGTTCATTTATTTTGGAAATGTGAGTAAATAAGTCATTTGGGAATTAATGTTATACTTTTGTACTCACCGTCCTTTTTATGATGGTAGGTACAGATTCGTCGAGCAGTTGACCTAGTAAGGAAAAGATTGGCGACTACCTCTAAGCTTTGGGAACGTACTACTATCTGACTGTAGGTTTTGATATTTTGTATAGCTACTTATTATGCCTATCGTACTATTGGGTTGTTTATATTAGGTTGAGCACTAGTTCCCCGACTTTTGATTATCGCATTGTTTATATAATTTGCCACATATTTCATATATATATATACATATATATTGTGATTATTATTTCTAGTTTCCACGCTTAGGATTATTAAATTATTTCCATGTGAAATGTTAAGACTTCCGCTACAAATCATGCTAAGATTTCCACTACAAATCATGTTAAGGCTTCGCTACAAATCATGTTAAGACTTCTACTAACTAATTAACTTTTAAATATTGTAAACAACTCTAAGTTATTGAAATTGATAAGTTTAGTGTATTATTTATTCTGAATGCAATCAAATTGGAAATTAGGTTGAGAAGGCTGGCTAATATGTAGTTAAGTCCTACATACCAAATTAGGGCTTAATTATGAGATTAGGTTGAGCGATGCATTAGATTAAGAGAGGGGCTATCACAGTTGGTATAAAAGCCAACATTCTCAATAAGTAATACACAATTGAATAAGACACAAATCTTAGAAGTGGAAACCAGACGATCCTTGCCTAGAGACTATGTTGTTGGGAATCGAGTGAAAATGAGTTGGGGGTAGTTATATACACCTGTTAATTTTATAATGTATATATACAAGATATTCTATGTGTAACGACCGAAATTAATTTAATTGAGTATTAATGTTAATCACAATGATTAGCGGTTAATTAAGGCGTTACGTGGACAGCTGGGTGACTTAGATGTGGGAACCCAAGTTATATTTATGATATTTGTGCATGGTGTGATGCCTAGTATTACGGTGTTAAGTGTATTAATTATTTTATGTATATAAAATCGCATGTGTGAACATTAATATCGGGCAAGGTCACGAGTCGGGTATATGTCCTGAAATGCGTGTCAAGGACTGGGTACCGGTATCAAGTAGCCGGGGTACGGGACATGGTTTGTCGGGTAGCTGAGAGCTAGTGTGACCTCACATATGAATTTTATAATTTATTTAGTGGTCAAGCCTAAGGTATGTGAGCCAAATTAAGGTTATTAATTCTTTTCCTAAGGTTGTAGTTAGGAAAATCAAGGTGCATAAGATGATCCTCGAGATGCACAATAGGGTGAAACAAGGACTATAGTGTCATGATAAGTGATAAGTCATTTAATATACATTATTTACCATTTGTTTATGAGTGTTTTTATGTCAAAGTCTCCAAAATACCATTAAATTTATACTCATCTCTCACTTTTAGGTGAACACGAGGTAACGGTTGGATTCGGGGCAAAAAATTACTCAAAATATAGCATTTACTTGCAGTAATTAGATGTCGGGGTTTTCTCGTAATAGAGTATTTAATTCTACTACATGTTGGGATTTTATTGGTCAAGCTACGTCTCACAGGCCTTTTCCACCAATCACGTGCCACAAATCACGCCAATCAGCCGTTTCCACCAATTACGCACCATGTGTCACGCCAGCACGTCACCAACACCTTCCTCAACCAATGAGCTTCCGACATGTCAGTAGAGCACAGTTTTTGACCAATCAGAGCATGACAAGTGTCTTGAAACACAAAATGTTCAAATCAATCCCGATACACAAATCATGCCATTAATCATAAAAACATTCAAACGGGCACAAATCACTCCAACCGTTACAAAGACACATCTATAAATTGGGGTTTGAGAGATTAGTACAGATCATCCTTTTTTGAAGAAGAACACACGGAGGCAACAAACATATTATTTTAGGGTTTTTATGTTTTTTTTTTTATCTTTCTTCAATTAAGAGAACGCGGTGTATTACTTCAATTATGTCTAGCTAATCCTTCGGGGATTCAAGCTGGAGACCGATCGCGGCTATTCTATGACTTTCTAAATTCGCTGTAAGATCTATTTATTCTTCAATTTCACTGATTGATTGTTGTTTTCTAGTTTCTTTGCTATTGTTCTTACTATTATGGTCGATTACTTAATTGATGTGATGAGCCCTCGCATTAGTTGTAGTTTGAGACCTATCGCCATCGAGTCGAATGCATACGTAATCGTGCAAAAAGACTCATATTTGTGGCAAATGGTCGCTTTGGTTGCGTTAATCCCCTCACAGAGTTTTAGACCATGTATCTTAGAAACATAGATTGAATCGGGCACGCTTGTTGTACCAGTTATCTAGGTGTAGTGTTCTCATGAATCACGAATTAGAGCGATCATCATGTTGAACCTAAGGTACGTGCCTAGGTTATGTGAATTGACTAGGGTAATAGTTAGAGGTCTTACCCTAACTATCAATAATAGGAGAACGAGGAATTCACGTCTTAAAGGATTCTATAGTTACACTAGATCGCGGCTTTCAATCTATCTTTGTTTAGGTCAATGATCAGCTGTATTTGTCATAGGATAGTCGTGTGAAGTTGATGGTTTGGATAATTTTTCTTACTAAATTCTCTACTTCTCTACTTGATTATCCTTACTTGCTAACTTTCTTGTCTTCTCTTAATCTAGTTCACTATTAAAACTCCTGATTTTCCCTTTCCACACCTCCTAAAGGAATAACTTTATTCTTGTGGTTCGACCCCGTCTTTATCGCTACTACAAATTTATTGTAGAATCCAGTATATATCAACATGATATATATTTGGCATGTTCGGCGCGTAACCAAATTTTGGCACCATTACTGGGGACCAAGTCCCTTTCCTTTAGATTTTTTTTTATTTTTTTATGCACTGAAGTTCGACTCGGTCTAACCCCGCAGGACCACTTCTACCTTTCGATCTGGAGATCGAGCGAACTCGCCTCGAACTCATCTAATCCTTTCCTAGCAATAGATAATAGAGACCCACCCCCTGATGATCGTCTTTGTGATGATCGTCCACTTGCTGATCACCCTCATGGCAATAATCCACCCTTAAACGACCCACCTCGAGGTGGCTATCGTCTTGTTCATGCACCTGTCGTAGTTCCTGATGCATGAGATGATCGTCCCCTAACACGTGGGGAAGCCTCTTTGAATATGCAACACCTTCTTGCGCAACATCCATTGTGCATTACCTATCATCTGGATACGGGGACCTTTGAGTTGTGGTCTAGCTTCATTAACCTTTTGTCGACCTTCTACGGAAAACTTGGTGAAGTCCCCATATCCTTCATCAAGGAGTTTCAACAGAACCGCAATTCGTTGAAACTTGAATGCCAATAGGTAAACTGTCATGCTTAGAGCATTTCCCTTTGTTCTTAAGCATAAAACCAAAGATTGGCTTTCTATCCCCCTCCCAGATCTATCCACACTTGGGCCGATATGGTGTGTGTCTAAATAGATCACTACTTCTCCATTTCTCGAGCTTCATAGATTATCTGGCAAATTGTTGGCATTTCTATGAATGATGATGAGCCCCTTTACCATTATTGGGATCGCTACCGACGATTACTCGCTAGTTGCCCCCAACATAACCAGACCGCCATTAGCATTTCCCGTTACTACTTTGATGGTTTAACTTACGAGGAATGGAGAAATGTGATAATGTGTGTAGGGGTCACATCATGAATAGAATAGCCCGTCAGATGATGGAGCTTTACGAGATTATGACCAATCAATCTCGACATTATAGGGCAAAGTGGGGCAAGTCCAGTCAGAGTAGTTCAGATGGAGGAAGTTCTAACTTTGCCATTTAGAAACTGACAAACTAGTTGGAACGTCTTATCACCCACCAGTCGTCGCAGCATGTTAAGGCTTGTGGCGTTTGTTCAGCTACTGCACATACTACGGATGCGTGTCCTACACTCTTCAAGAACTCGCTACAGGTTAATGTTTTGAGTAATCAGTTCCATGAAAACACTAGGGGTCCATACGATAACATGTACAATCAGGACACGTGGAACCACCCAAACCTCAGCTACAACCTACACACCAAAATTACCAGAGTTTCGTGCCGAGGGGGCAACTATTACCAGAATCTTCTAACACCTCTTCTCTCTAGGATTTGATGAAAAATCTCTTTGCTCAACATAAGCAAGAGATAGATCGTCAAAAGTAGGACACTGAACGCCGGATTAAACATCTTGAGACTCAAGTGAGTCAAATGGCACAACAATTGGTAAGAAAGATGAGCTAGGATGGTTGCCCTCGCAACCGCATCCCAACCCAAATGCTAACGCTAATGCGATCACTCTTCGGAATGGAAGAGAGTTAGAAGAGTCTCGACCCAGGAGTCAGACCTCAAAAGCCAATAAGGAAGAACATGAGCTTGAAGTATTTCTGTCTCGTTCTAAACAAACGGAAAAGCCTGAAAAAGGTGGATGAGAAGGAAATCTTAGAAACCTTCCAAAAAGTGGAAATCAATATTCCACTTTTGGATGCTCTGAAGCAAGTACCACGTTACACGAAATTCCTTAAAGAACTGTGCACTAACAAGGGAAATCTTAAAGGCAATGAGAAAGTCCAAATGGGGGAATTTGTCACTACTTTCCTCCAGAAAAAGTTGCCTCCCAAATGCAAAGACCCTAGGATGTTCTCGGTGCCTTGCATAATTGGGAACGTGATCATAGAGAAGGACATGTGTGACCTGGCACGAGACTGGTATTATCATACCATTGGCTGACCGTTCGGTAGTGAGACCATAGGGTGTTCTTGAGGATGTCTTGGTTCGTGTAAACGAGCTTGTGTTTCCTACTGACTTCTATGTCATAGACATGAGAGAGGAACCGTTCCCACATTCGTCCTTGGTGTTGTTGGGGAGGCTATTTCTTAAAATGGCAAGAGCAAAAATTGACGTACATGATGGCTCTTTGACTATGGAATTCGATGGTGAGGTAATCAAATTTAATATATATGACGCCATGTGATTGCCTAGTGTTGTCTCCTCAGTTGTTTGTTGTCTGGATTTTGTGGACTTACTTGTTGATGTTGCATCTATTACGAGGGTGTTAGATAAGTTGCATGTGGTGTTAGAGCATCATCTTAACACCACTTCTTTAGATGAGGATATCTTCATCCTCGATATTGGGCTCCAGGAGATTTGTCATGAGTTGGATTCCGTCCAACTCACATCCCCCACTGCTTCCTATATGGAGTTGCACCACACTAACTCCACTATTCTACCCTCTTTAGTTAAAGCACCTACATTAGAACATAAACCACTTCCTGAGCACTTAAAGTATATGTTCTTGTGCGAGAATGACACACTCCCAGTAATTATCTCAGCCAAGCTATCTTTATTAGAGGAAGAGAAACTCATCCGAGTTCTTTGAGAATTTAATGAAGCAATTGGGTGGACCATCGCAGATATCAAGGGTCTAAGCCCCTCTACATGTATGCATCATATAGGTATGGAGGAAGGGGCCAAACCTTAGAGAGAAGCCCATAGAAGGCTCAATCCGCCAATTATGGACGTTGTGAAAAAGGAGATCCTAAAACTATTTGACGCCAGCATGAAATACCCTATCTCTGACAGTAAATGGGTAAGCCCGATGCAAGTAGTACCTAAGAAAACAGGCATCACTATTCTCACCAACTCTCAGGGAGAGCTAGTCCTAACCCGTATCCAAAACGATGGCGAATATGCAATGATTACAGGAAGCTTAACGCTTCTACACGTAAAGACCACTTCCCTCTGTCCTTTATTAATCAAATGCTTGAGAGATTGGTTGGCAGATCACACTACTGTTGTCTTGATGTTTACTCAGGATTCCACTAGGTGCTATGGCTCCCGAGGACCAGGAAAAGACAACCTTCACATGTCCATTTAGCATTTTTGCCTACCGACGCATGCCCTTCGAGTTATGCAATGCACCAGCCACTTTTTAAAGGTGCATGATCAGTAACTTCTCATATTTTGTTGAGCATTTCATTGAGGTATTCATGGACAATTTCACCATTTACGGTGATTCATTCGATGGATGTCTCAGCAATCTGATAAAGGTGCTCAGCAGATGTGTCGAGAAGAATCTCGTCCTGAATTACTAGAAATGTCACTTCATGGTCGATCAGGGCTTGATTCTAAGACACATTGTTTCTTCTAAGGAGCTGGAAGTCAATCCAGTTAAGGTCGACATCATTCATAAGCAACCGTACCCCACCAATGTGCGTGAGATCCGATCTTTCCTCGGTCATGCAGGCTTTTATCGTCGCTTCATTAAGGATTTCTCCAAAATCACACAACCCCTATGTTATCTCCTGCAAAAAGACGTGTCTTTTGCATTTGATAAAGCATGTATGAGTGCTTTAAAAGCACTCAAGTCTTCCCTCACCTCTACTCCAGTAACTTAGGCTCCTAATTGGGAGCTTCCTTTCGAGATTATGTGCGATGCCAACAACCATGTTGTTGGTGCTGTGCTTGGGCAGTGCATTAGGAAAGCTTCTCATATCATCTACTATGCTTCCCGAACTCTGGATGGCGTACAGGTTAACTACACTATGACTGAGAAAGAGCTTTTAGCCATTATTTTCACACTCGAGAAATTTCGGCCATACCTACTTGCCACAAAAGTGAATGTTTACTCGATCACACAACATTGAAATATCTCATGGTGAAGAAAGATACGAAGCCTCGTCTCATCAGATGGATACTCCTACTCCAGGAGTTTGACATCACCATTAAAGACAAAAGTGGTGCAAATAACCTTGTTGCAGACCACCTCAACCATATCGAGTGGGGTCAGAGTCGAGCCCATTGCAGGATATGTTTCCTGACGAGCACATCCTAGCTGTCTTTGATGAGCTTCCCTGGTATGCCAATTTGGTTAATTACCTCACTACCGGTCTGCTTTCTCCCCATCTTTTGTGTGCTCAAAAGAGCAAACTTAGGAGCGACTCTAAGTACTAGATTTGGGACGATCCATACTTGTGGAAGTTTTGCTCCGACCAGATTATCCGACGATGTGTCTCACATTCTGAAAGTCATTCTATTCTCACCTTTTGTCACACCTATGCATGCGGTGGACACTTTGGACCATGCAGGACAGCGAGGAAAGTCTTAGACAGTGGGTTCTATTGGCCCACTATCTTTCATGATGCCTACGTATTCACTAAAACTTGTCCTCATTATCAGCAGACCAGAAATCTAAGTCGCCGAGACCAGATGCCACTTTCCCCCATTATTATTTGTGAGATCTTTGATGTTTGGGGAATCAATTTCATGGGCCCATTTCCACTATCACATGGATTGGGCCCATTTCCACTATCACATGGATTTACTTATATTTTGTTGGCAGTGGACTATGTGTCCAAATGGGTGGAAGCTCAAGCCACTCGAACGAACAATTCGAAAGTGGTTTGTGATTTTTGCAAATAGAGGATTTTCACAACATTTGGTACCCCGCGAGCATTGATTAGTGATAGGGGAACACATATTTGCAACCGCAATGTTGAGAGCCTCTTGAGAAAATACAATGTCACTCACCAAGTTTCCACAGCATATCACCCACAGACGAGTGGCCAGGCTGAGGTCTCAAACAAAAAGATCAAATCCATCTTAGAGAAAACTATTAACCATTCGAGGAAGGATTAGAGCACACGCCTTGAAGACGCAGTTTGGGCCTATCGAACGGTGTTTAAAACGCCTATCGGTATGTCCCCATACCGATTGGTCTTCGGTAAAGCGTGCCACTTACCAGTCGAGCTAGAGCACATAGGTCTTATTAGGTTGTTAAACAACTTAACATGAGTCTTGATCAAGCTGGTAAGGAGAGGATGATGGACCTCCAAGAATTAGATGAAATCAGGAACGAGGCGTATGAAAATATACGAATCTAAAATGAGAAAATCGAAGCATTCCATGACCGCAACCTCTCACGCAAATCCTTCCGAGTTGGTCAGAAGGTCTTGCTTTTTCACTCTCGCCTTAAGTTGTTTCTAGGAAAGTTTTGGTCCCTGGATAGGGCCTCTTGTGATTACTAATGTTTATGATCATAGTGCAGTGGAGGTACGGAGTTTAGAGACAGGGATGGTATTCAAAGTCAATGGCCACAGGTTGAAGCCATTCTATGAGGATTCCCCATAGCATGAGTTGGACAGTCATTCTTTGACAAACCCAGAATATACCAATTGAGGTGAAGTCGGATTAAGTCTAGCCAACGATGTTAGCCAAAGGCGCTATTGGGAGGCAGCCCAAATTCTCATTTCTTTTACTTTATTGAGTTATTTCTTAGCTCTCTTTATTTGAGTCCCTTTGTTTTCCCCTTACTCACCGCTTCTCTTGCAGGTTTAAGTCGTCACAATGTTATTCTTTCATGAGTGGACGCCTAGAGTATCAGGTTCTTTTGATTGGAGACTTAAACATTTTGCATTTGTATCATGTCATTCTATTTCTTTGTGGATTGTAATCTTCTCGCTTATTTTAAAAACCTTAAGGACAAGGTTTGGAATAAGTTTGGGGGTGATTTTAGGGATTGTGGACTACTTTCAGTTGGTTGGTATGGAATTTACATAAGACATCAGGTGTAATAGTTATATTTTTTTTAGTATTGCGTATTTCATGGGATGGTATGTATGGTTGTGTTTCTCTTTTTCTTGTCTCGTTCTTATCATTTTGCATCTTCATGCATTTCGTGACATCTCATATAGTATGTTATCAAGGATCATGTTGTTTAATGTTGTTTATGTTGCATATGTTAGATGCATTTATGATCATTTAGCTTAGGACATTTAGAGCTGCCTAAAACCTTGTTAAATGCCTTTGGTTATGGATGAGTTGCATAAGTCGCTTTCGAGACGATATTTTTTTTGAGGTTTTGGAAACATCTTCACTTTGGTACGGTGTCCGATATTGTTGAGATCACATAATAGGTGGCTAAACCTTTGTTTGGGCCTTGTACTAGATACCAAAAAGGATAGAAGGTCAAACTTTTGCCAAGTTCGATTTCAAGGGTACTAGAACGAGGGTGACACCTACTTAAAGCGTATTTCTTGTGATCGAACCACCATTGAGGGAGTGATTTAGGCCGTCTTTGATATAACCCTTAGCCTCTAGCCTACCTAATGTGATTACTCTAGTTAACCCCCTCGAGCCAACCAAACTTTAACTTCCTTCAACCTAACATAAAACCCACACCCTTAGCCTTATACTATCCTTACCCAATGGGAAGCTTGGCTTAGACTTGAAATCTTTAAAAAGAGACATGAACAAAAAAATGAGATTGAAGCGTTGTTTACATACCCGAAATAAGGGAAAATTATTCATGATAAAAAAATAAGTCATGAATAGAGAGTCCCACCTAAAACGGTATCCGAACAAAATGGAGCAGGGAGTCGGGTGGTTGGAAAAAGGTGAAGATTGCAAATAATTCAAAGAAAAATCAGTTAAGTGCATTTGTAATCCTTCATGTTCTCTTATAACTTATCTATTAAGAGTCTAAGTTTTCAGCTTTCAAATGCTTCGAATTCCTTTATATCCTTTCCTTTGTACCCAACCCTAACCAAGCCACAACCTATGAAAGTCCTATTAACCCTCATTGGTGTTAGATCCATACTAATGGAGAGTATGGTTGCATTTCTCGCCTATGGTACACTTAAAAGCGTTGATGCGCTATCATGAAGAGATCATTCTTGTGCGTTTTCGTGAATTAACCTAGAAAACCTTTGAGTAGTTGATGGTCTTGGTTTAGGCGTGATCTAGTTTATGAAAAGTGTGATTTCTGTCAATATTAGGACTCCAATGCTGAACAAATCATAACTCCAAGCTCCATTGAAAAGATAGTCGATTTAGTGGCGATATAAACCAAAAGTAACTCCATTTAACTTGGAATTGGGCATAGGATTAGTTAAGCATGTCTTTCATCATGCTAGGTCAGTATTGAGTCATTGTAGTATTAGGAGTTTTAGTTTGCATTTTAGGATTGTGTATCATCTACTTCTTTGTTCGGGACGTGCAAAGTCCTAAGTTTGGGGATATTTGATAAATCATTTAATATGCATTATTTACCATTTGTTTATGAGTATTTTTATGTCAAAGTCTCCAAAATACCACTAAATTTATACTCATCTCTCACTTTTAGGTGAATCCGATGCCACGGTTGAATTCGGGGCAGAAAAATACTCAAAATAGAGTATTTACTTGTACTAATTGGATGTCGGGGTTTTCTCGTAATAGAGTATTTAATTTTGCCACATGTTGGGATTTTATTGGTCAAGCTGCGTCTCACAGGCCTTTTCCACCAATCACATGCCACAAATCATGCCAATCAGCCGTTTCCACCAATCATGCACCACGTGTCACGCCAGCACGTCACCAACACCTTCCTCAACCAATGAGCTTCTAACATGTCAGCAGAGTACAGTTTTTGACCAATCAGAGCATGACAAGTGTCTTAAACCTGCACAAAATGCCCAAATCAATCTCGATGCACTAATCATGCCATTAATCATAAAAACATTCAAACGGGCATAAATCACTCCAATCGTTACAAAGACACAACTATAAATTGGGGTTTAAGAGATTGGTAGAGATCATACTTTGTTCGGAGAAGAACACACAGATGCGACAAACATAGTATTTTAGGGTTTTTATGTTTTTTTTCTTTCTTCAATTAAGAGAACGCGGTGTATTACTTCAATTATGTCCTTCGGGGATTCAAGCCGGAGATCGATTGCAACTATTCTATGACTTTCTAATCGCTGTAAGATCTATTTATTCTTCAATTTCACTGATTGATTGTTGTTTTCTAGTTTTTTTCTATTGTTCTTACTATTATGGTCGATTACTTGATTGATGTGATGGGCCCTCGATTAGTTGTAGTTTGAGACCTATCGCCATCGAGTCGAATGCATACGTAATCGTGTAAAAGACTCGTATTTGTTGCAAGTAGTCGTTCTGGTTGCGTTAATCCCCTCACAGAGTTTTAGACCATGTATCTTAGAAATACAAATTAATCAGACATGCTTGTTGTACCAGTTATCTAGGTGTAGTGTTCTCATGAATCACGAATTAAAGCGATCATCATATTGAACATAAGGTACGTGCCTAGGGTTATGTGAATTGACTAGGGTAATAGTTATAGGTCTTACTTTAATTATCAATAATAGGAGAACGAGGAATTCATGTCTTACGGGATTCTATAACTACACTAAATCGCGACATTCAATCTATCTTTATTTAGGTCAATGATCAGTGTATTTTTCATAGGATGGTCGTGTGAAGTTGATGGTTTGGATCATTTTTCTTACTGAATTCTCTAATTCTCTACTTGATTATCATTGCTTGCTAACTTTCTTGTCTTCTGTTAAACTATTTCACTATTAAAACTCCCAATTTTTCCTTTTTGCACCTCCTAAATGAATAACTTGGTTCTTGTGGTTCGACCCCGTCTTTACCGTTACTACAAATCCATTATAGGATCTGGTATATATCAACGGGATATATATTTGGCATGTTCGACGCGTGACCAATAAGGTGTTTTGAACTTGAGTGACACAATGTGATCAGAGACAATTGGATCGTCCTCGAGATGCGTGTACACATCAGATTAGAACAAACACCTATAAATATAACTTGATTGGTGGAGACATGCATAACAAACAATTTCTCAACAAAAAATTGGAGGTTCTGTGAGGGAAATCTGGATTTGAGGGACGAAATCCAAGCTTGGAGGGAGATTGAAGACTCAAACATGAGATCCAGTAATAAATCCTTTCTAAATGTGAATTTTTGATATAAAATGTGGTTTTTTTTGGGTTGAGGATAAAATGGATTTTTGGATGAAATCAACACTGTTTTGATGGATTTGATGTTCTTGAGGTTAAAGTTGATGAATTACATCGTTTTGAATTACATTTATGGAAAATTGAGGTGAATTTAGTGATTTCGGATTTTAAAACATGCACACTTTGATCCTCCATTTTTGAGTGAAAACCTTGTTTAATTGGTGTTTTGGATAGTAATTTGATGTTATTGGAATGTGTGTATTGTTTGTATGATGAATTGAGGTTTTGGAAACAAATCAATTTCTAGAATTTCTAGGCAGAGCACACCTAGCGTGCTAGATGATGAACACTAACGCGCTAGACACGCTGGAGAAGATGATGATCTTCGTGCATGAACAGTGCACGAAGATTAATTAGCGCGCTAATCACCCAACCTAGCGTGCTAATACCAGACTCCTGAATTTTTAAAACATGAAATCGAGCCTAATTAATAACAAACCCACTTAATTAATACAAAACACTATAAATGGACTTCAGGGACTGGGGAGCCTTAGCTGGGACACTTGGGAGCTAGGCGGGTCAGATTGACGGGTCCAAGAAGTCGAAGTGCATGTTTACAGGTGCGTAAAACCCTTAAGAATGTTACATTTTAATTCATACGTGGGGTGTCCATGTAAAAAAGTGTTTATCCATTTACTTATTTTGGTTGTCATGTTTATGCACTGTGATCATGTGTTGGTCGGTATTTGATTTGTTCACATGTTCGGAGGTTAATCGAGATGGTCATGTTACAGAATTGAGCAGGCTAGATTATAGCGCATGTATTGGGCTCTACCGGTGAAAAGCTACCCACGTAGTGGGGTGCATGTGTCCAGAGGGTTGTGATATGTTTTCAATCATCGTTAAGTAGTTCGGGTGTGGTCTAGGCTTGATGTGCTCAACCGGGGCATTCGAATCTACAACGTATGATCTAGTTTTGTTAGACTCAGTCACACCTCTATCTAGTTTTAAATTGATATCGTCATTGAATCAAATTTACTTGAATGATGTTTTATTTTAACTGTATGTATTCAATAGGTTTGTTGTGATTGTTGTTTGTTGCCAACCATGGGAACATGATTCCTGTTGCTAAGGTCATATTTACATGTCTCGCGGAATTACTATGGTTTTCATGATTATTGTGTAGACTTCTCTTGGGAATTTACTCATTGGGCTCGTTGTTGTATGTGTTGGGCAACTGAGTGCAGATCCTGGTACGAGCAAGAGCAAGGAAAATGTACTAGGCAACTATCTCTGAGGCCGTTGCTGCTGACAGCTCATGTTTTGACTATCTAGTATGTATATTTTGCTTTGATGGGTTTTGGAAACTTTAGAACTTTATCACATGTATATGGATTATTGTTTACTTCATCTCAGTTATATACATGGTGTTTATTTCTTGGTTTTCCACTACTTAGGTTTAATAAATTCTCATAATGTACACATTAAAGGCTTCTACTATGATTAACTAACCTACTACATGTTTAGGAGAATTAAACGAATTTAATATTATAGGATTGGCTAGATGAAGCGTCAATTCACAGAGCTGCTGATGTAGCAGTAGTGATGACGTGTCCGATGACGTGACACGCGCTACTGGGCTTGTGAGCGGAGGGTGTGGGTCATGGGACGACCTCAAAAAATTGGAGTCGTCACACTACGTAGTAGCTAATACAAGCTCGTGTCAATATACAGACACCAATCACGGACGCGCACGAGACTGGTGATACCGGGATATCGGCAATCAGTCTCCTACTACATCAGGTGACATCTATGAGACATTGTCTGACCGAGTAGCGGTACAGGGATAGTAGATGGCTAATTTCATGACCATCATGACAGTGCAGATCACCGCATTTACTCAGCCAATCGCTGCTGCTCCTATGACCACTACACCTCGACGTTAGAGCCTACTACTATACTAGCTATTATATTGGCAACAACACCCGTACTAGAGACGCTTATTATTCATGGTACGATAGCGACACCAACTCTTCCAGTAGTGACCGTTCCGACGGCATAGGTAGCAGAGGTGGCACCGACCTCCACCCCTACACCTTCTAGTTCAGCAGTCGAGATACAACTGGTGAAAGATTTTCTCCGACTTCAGCTAGTTTACTTCGATAAAGTGAGATACTTTGAGAAGATAGAGAGATGGATACTGTCACAGGAGAAGTTATATCGGATTCTGGGAATTGAGGATTGATTACACCCAGACTTGTCATCATATAAACTTAGAAGGATGCCAACATCTGGTGATACACCACGATAACGACTAATGGGGACTTCGAGTCATGGAGGTCTTTAAGGAGAAATTTTATTAGCAGTACTTCCCACCTGCAGTGCCGATGAGTCAGTCATGCAGTGCTGGGACAGATACAAGTATCTGAGATAGTTTATCGAGGATCTAGTCCGAGATGAGATGGAGGATGTATACCACTTTAGGGGTGGCTTGAGGGCCGACATTGGTTACCATATGGTTAGCACAGGCACTAGGACACTCAACGAGATATATAAGCACCCATTCTCACATGAGACCTACTACTTGTGTAAGGTTACTAACGAGACTGCTTCGAGTCAGACCTTGTCCCATGAGCAAATAGTCGAATATGAGAGGAAACGACAAATGGGCAAGGGTCAAAGGAGATGGAGTAGAGGTTTCCAAGAGTTAGGGACATCCATACCATGCACATCAGCCACACCCTACACCACATAGTATACCTCAGCTCAAAGTTTAGGTGGCGCATGCTCCTTACCACCACAACCAATCAGGCTAACGTTGCCAGCACCAGTGATAGCTGCACATCCAACACCGCCAGCACTATGATAGCAATAGTAGGGTAGTCGAGGCTGAGGTAGAGGAAGAGGCCGAGAGGGACCCTGTCAAGGAGAAAGAACGACATAAGGTCAAGGGCCGTAGTAGATTGGGCAATGTAGGCAGGTTACATGAGACAAATATAGACAGTTCGGCCACATAGTGAGGGAGTGCCTACAACCAGTCGTAGTGTACCCACAGCAAGGTCGAGAGGGAGCTCACATGGTGCCTCAGCCGAATACCAGTGCTATGCGGGGACTTATTGAGGGTACGATTTAAATATCTGGTTGAAATTCATATGTTTTAATTGATTCTGGTTCCACTATATCATTTATTATGGGTCGCATGATAGGCATCTTAGGATTGACACCAATTTTCCTTAGGGTTCATTTGATTTTGAGTACCACAGCTGGGGATAGGGTTTATCCTAATAGCCTAGTAGAAGGATGTCTGGTAGAAATAGGCGGAGAGTTACTTGTGGATTTCAGAGTACTCAAGTTCTTAGAGTTCAACATGTTGTTAAGGATGGTTTGGCTAGCTGCATACCATGCTCATATCGATTGTTACCGTAAAGCAGTGATATTCGAGATCCCAAGGTGTCCAACTTTCATTCATAGAGGTAGTGCACCGAGAGCCGGCACCACAAGAGGTCAACTAGCATTAAGTGGAGAGATGGAGACCCTAGTAGCCTAATAGAGTGTAGCAGAGAGTCAAGGACCCTGACTTGAGGACATACCAATCGTTAAAGAGTTTCCTGACGTTTTCCCAAAGGATTTGCCTTGAGTACAACTACCACAAGAGATAGACTTCATCATCGAGCTAGTACCAGGCACCAAACCGATCGCGATACCACCTTACCGCATGGCCCCAAACGAGTTAGTGGAGTTGAGGGCCCAGCTTAAGGATTTGGGGGAGAAAGGATTCATCACACCTTATATGTCATCGTGGGAATGCCAGTACTCTTTTTGAAGAAGAACGATGGTATTCTACCACTGTGCATCAACTACAGGCAACTAAATAGGGCCACAGTTAGGAACAAGTAACCGTTACAAGGATTGAAGTTCTATTTGAGCAGCTCAGAGGAACACAGTTTTTCTCTAAGATAGACCTAAGATTAGGGTATCATCAGCTAAGGATTAGGGATGAAGATAGGTCCAAGACAACATTTAGCACCAGATATGGACAAACCAGTTTATAGTCCTGCCGTTCTGGCTAACCAACGCCCCCACCGTATTTATGGATGTCATGCATCGAGTATTTAGACGGTTTCTTAATCGATTCATGATAGTCTTCATCGACGATATTCTGATCTATTCGAGGACATGAGAGGATCACTAGCAGCACCTCAGGGAGACATTACAGATTTTGAGGGAACACCGATTATATGCCAAGTTCAGTAAGTGTGAATTCTGGCTTGCAGAGGTCAAGTTTCAGAGTCACGTTATTAGGGCACTAGGGATTGCTGTAGATTTGGCTAATATTCAAGCGATTATGGATTGGTCGGCACCGACACCAGTGATAAAGATTAAGAGTTTTTCTGGGGTTAGCAAGTTATTACCACAGATTCGTGAAGTATTTCTTGAAGATCACTTCATCAATGAGTTGGCTGACATAGAAAGACATCGTATTTGAGTGGTATGAGGAATGCGAGAGCGCATTTAAGTAGTTGAAGAGGTTGTTGATGACTGCACCAATATTGATACTACTAGAGGTTGGATAGGGATTCCTAGTGTACATCGATGATTCTCATATGGGTCTTGGCTGCGTGCTGATGCAGGGTAGAGGAGTTATTGCTTATATTTCTAGACAGCTAAAGATACATGAGAAGAACTGCCTAGTACACGATCTAGAGTTAGCAGCGGTCGTATTTGCGTTAAAGGTGTGGAAACACCATCTATATAGAGTGATTTACTCTTCACTGATCATAAGAGTCTGAAGTATCTCTTCCCATAGAAGGAACTGAATATGAGACAGCGCATGTAGTTAGAGTTCTTGAAAGACTATGAATTTCCCCTAAAGTTTCACCCAAGAAAAGTGAACGTAGCTGCTGACACACTAAGTAGGAGACTGACTAGAGATATTGAGGTTGTCAGTTGTCACATGGCGCATGAGTACGGATTACTCGAGGCAGCCATAGCGAGTCAATCAGATGTTCCTACTGAGACACGAGTCATGATTTGCACATAGATGAGAGTACAGGTCGTATCAACAAAGAGAGTGGCAGAGGGTTAGAGGACCGAAAGTTCGTACTATCGATTCATCGAGTTAGTGCATAGTTCATATTCTGTAGATTGGATAAAGACGTCGAATTAGTGTCTAAGGTACATAGGCAAATTGTGAATACCCGAGGTACTAAAGTTGAGAGATGAGATTCTTCAGGATTCGCACCGTTCCCATTTCACTGTTCATCCAGGCAGGACCAAGATGTACCACAACATGCAATGACACTTTTGGTGGCCTAGGATGAAGGCAAACATATTTGACTACATGATGAACTGTGGGATTTGCTAGCGGGTGAAGTCTGAGCATCTTAGACCTAGAGGATTATTACAATCGTTTCCTATTCCATAGTGGAAATGGGAAGACATTTCCATGGATTTCGTCAGAGGATTGCAGAGGACTGCCAAGAAGCACGATTCCTTAAGGGTTATAGTTGACTGACTGAATAAGTCTGCTCATTTTTCTACCAGTTGTTTCACATTATTCATTTGATTAGTTGAGTGTATTGTTTAAGAGAGGGATTATCAAGGTGCATGGAGTACCATTGACGATAACGTCAGATAGAGATGCTACCTATATGTACCGAATGTGGCAGAGTATGCAGGAGCAGTATGGTACGCATCTTTAGCTCAGTACAACATTTCACCCTCAGACTGACGAGCAGACTGAGAGACTGATTCAGGTCCTCGAGGACATATTGCAGGCTTGTATGTTAGAGTTTCGTGGATCTTGGGAAGCGTACCCGCCGTTGTGTGAATTCACATACAACAACAATTATAAGTCCAGCATTGAGATGGCATCGTTTGAATCTTCATATGGCAGACCATGTCGCTCATCATTATGTTGGGCCGAGCTAGAGGACAGGGAGCTAATGGGGCCTGAGATTGTTGTTGACCACAAGGAGAAAGTATGACAAATTCATCAAGGACTTAAGGGTGCCCAAGAGAGACAAAAGAAGTACATGAACAGGTACCACATCGATCTCACTTATCCCGAGGGTCCCTACGTGTATCTTTAGGTGTCCCCTCAAAAGGGTCTTCAGAGGTTTAGTGTGAAAGGCAAGCTTGCACCACGTTTTATCGGGCCTTTCAAGATTAGGAAACGAGTTGGAAAGGTTGCGTATGAGTTAGAGCTTCCTCCGCAGATGTTAGGCATTCATCTGGTCTTTCATATTTCGATGCTTCGACTGACTGAGTCGAAGGCAGGTGCACGACCGACGGTTGACTTAAGTCAGATCGACCTAAATAAAGATATATCATATGAGGAGCAACCTATCCAGATCCTAGATCGAAAGTTATATAAGCTGAGGAACAAGTCTATCCCTAAGGTGCTCATCAATTAGCAATTCCATAGTGACTCTGAACTCATTTGGGAGCGAGAAGACTACATGCGCAATCGACTCCTGTACCTTTTCGAGTTAGGTATAACTTATCTTGAGTTTAATTTCGAGGACAAAATTTCATTATGTTGGTAATATTTGTAATGGCCCAAATTCCTAACCCTTAATTAATTCCTTAATCAGGATCACCGACCCATGACGTAGGACCTGCATGAGATATGCACACCGATCGAGGCAAGTGGCCGAGATATATTTTACATTTGTTGCGGTGTATGCCTAGTGTTGTGCATATGTGTAGACTAACTAAGTTAGTTCTTGCAGTGATAGGTGTCAAGACGCGAGTGAGGACACGAGTTGCGTGTGAGTCGGGGAACCGGGTAGCTACGCTTATGGTAAGTCTAAACTTAGTCTAAAATAGTTCAAATAACTTACCTCATAACATATGACATTTAAATCAATGTAAATCAAATAGATGTTCTATGGTTTTGATTAAAAATTTAAAAAACATGGATATGCCTCGGGATGTGTGGTAGCACACACTCCCACGAAATTGTGCTGATCAATGTGAGTCACTTGTTGAAATTAGAGGGTGTGTAGGAGTCATTTTGGGTCATAGGATCAACGTAGGGTAATGGTAATACACACTAGATGAACATACAACTATATAAGGCACTTCATCTATTTTGATGCTTCATTATGCATGTTTTTATAAACACAAAATCATAGGTGGAGAGCCCAATTCTTGCTTGAAAATTTGGAGATATAGGGAGTGTTTATATCACTCAAACTAGAAGATCAAACACCTCCCATCAAACAGGTTTTTTTGTTGTGATGATTCAAAAGTGTTCTAATTTGATTTAAATGCATTTACAAGCATTGATTTTCATTCTCAAGTTTCATTTTCGGATTTAACAAGTTTTGCTAAAAAAAAGAGCTTTTTCATGATTTCGATTTTGAGGTTTTTTAGCTATTTAATGAGGTTATTTTTGAAATCTAAGTTCTTATTTGAACTCCTTGTGAAAAATCACTTTGGACAACAGTAAGGATTTCGAAAATCAGTGGATTTTGGAATTTATTTGAATTTCTAGTTTTCAAGTGTTCTTGGTGTTCTTGATTAAAATTCCTGAAATGCATCCAAGAATCCTTGTTTGCTTGATGTTTGAATGCAAATATGGAGTACCTAGTGTATGTATGTTGTGGATGAGGTAATTGGATCCCTGGTGGTGAAGAACAGGGATCCAAAGGCTTAGATGTTGGCCAAAATCTGGTTGCAGAAAACCTAGAAAATTTTTGGGTTTTTGCACTCAGCGCACTAGGCGATTTCAGCCAAACCATTGGACGATTCTAGCCAGCGCGCTGGGAGACTTGAACGGCAAGACAATTCTGTAGTTTGCCAGTTTTTCTGCAACACAACTTAACATCTAACACTCATCTAAACCAAACCTAAACAACTTAAAAAATATCTAAACACCTCAGGAGCGTAGGAAATTATTCCGGGAGTCAGGTACGTGAGTTCAGGCATCAGGAGACTGAAATTTAGTTAGAAACATTGCTTGAGTGTAAGTAAGCCCACTTGAATTATTTGCTCTTATTTCATTTCTTTTATATTGTTGTTGTTTAGTCTAATTGATTATATGGTATGCCTTGTATTCTAAAGATCATGAATTTGTTATGGAATCTCTTCATTTGAGACTTGCTATCATTATATTTATTTCCTTTAAAATTCATTGATTCCTTTTATATGCTTATGTATATTTCGTGGTTATGGTAATTGACTTTTAAATAGCATGCTATTAGAATTAGCTGAGTTTATTATTGTGTTAGAAACTTGTACTCGCGGTCTATTTGTGCTTTGTAGCATAGCAAATTATTGGAATCCTTTACCGAGAGTTTTATTGTCTTTAATAGTAGTTTTAGTATCTAGGGTCCATTACACATTATAGAGTGGGTGGCTCATGACATCACTAGACCTCGGGGATGTCGGCACTCTCCACTATACTCGCGAGATACACGGAATAATAAACCGGGGTGTTTGACAAGATTTGTGATAAATGATTTATACGCGTAGAGCACAACTCCACTATTTGAGGTTATTAGAAAATGATGATATGTAAAGCACAGCTCCAAAGAAAATAGTGGGAAAGGCTAAGTGATAATTCTCACCACCGACCGGACCTAGATCGACTGCTTAACCTGTGTCAGTTTCATTTATGCTTTCATTATTTTCTAACATGTTTACTTAGGGCATTCTTTGGCTACCATTATATTTTTAAATATCGTACATTTATTTTGGAAATGTGAGTAAATAAGTCATTTGGAAATTAGTGTTATACTTTTGTATTCACCGTTCTTATTATGACGGTGGGTGTAGATTCATCGAGCAGTAAATTCAGCAAGTAGAAGATTGGCGATTACCTCTGAGCTTGGGGAGCTTGCTACTGTCTGACTATAAGTTTTGATATTTCATATATTTTACTTATTATGTCTTTTTTACTGTTGGGTTGTATATATCGGGTTGAACGTTAGCTCCCTAACTTTTGACTATCACACTATTTATATGTTTCGCCACATATTTCATATATATATATATATATTGTGATCGTTACTCCTGGTTTCCACACTAATGATTATTAAATTGTTTCCATGTGAAATGTTAAGACTCCCGCTACAAATCATGTTAAGATTTTCGCTACAAATCATGTTAAGACTTCCGCTAAAAATCATGTTAAGACTTCTGCTAACTAATTAACTCTTAAATATTGTAAACAACTCTAAGCTATTGAAATTGATAAGGTTAGTGTATTATTTATCTTGAACATGATCAAGTTGGCAATTAGGTTGAAAAAGCTAGCTAATACGTAGTAAAGTCCTACAGACCAAATTGGGGCTTAATTATAGGATTAGGCCGGGCGGTGCCTTAGATTAGGAGAGGGGCTATCACAGTTTTACATGTTTTTTGCTTGTTTTGTGATCTGTACATTTAATTTTGTCAGTGTACATTCAATTACAAGAAAGTGTGATGGATTTTCAATTCGGAAAGCGTGTTGACGCTGGTATCGGGTAGGCAAATTAGGAGTCCACTTGGATAGGGGGATAGTACACACATAATAAATTAACAAAATACATAAATAATTAATAATAAATGTCATTTTATGGATTGGCAGTTTGAATGTGCACACCAACCCGAGTTGTGACACGAGTCTCAAACGTAGGAACACCCGGGAATCAATTATTTGTTGCATACAAAGATAAGTTCAAAGACAGAGTCATCATGTAAGTCACAAATGGGTGGACTTTGGGACTAAATCCAAGCCATAAATCATGCCTTAGGATGTCCAAACACATGAGATGCATAAGGGACTATAAATAGTCAAGTTTTCTTACAACCATCAATTTTTTTCTCTCCTCACCATCTCAAATCTGAAAATTGAATTGAGAGTGAGAGCTAGAGTTTGGAGCCTTTTTGACTTGAAGATTTGAGGAGTAATTGGTGTGCAATCATTAAACAAAGGTTAGATTTGTTATATACTTATCAATTCCTATGTTTTGGTGTAAATTTTGTGGTGTTTGATGTGATCCATGGTTGGGTGTTTTGATCACTGGTTTTGTAGGTTTTTGTTGCTATGATGGTGTGGTTATTATTGTTGTTGTTGGTTTCAAGTTGATGTTCAAGTTTTGTTAAGTTTTGGGAACTTGAAAGTTTGGGTGATCTTTCAAATTTGATATGTAGGTGCTATGATATGTTGCCTCTGGCATTTTGAAGAGTTGTATGTCCCCTAAGAGTCGAGGATGGGGTCCACGGCATTTGGAGGAGGCTCGGGTGTTTGAATTTCATATTCCAATAGTTTTGGAATTCTGGGTTTTGAACGCCCAATGCAATGGCCGGGGATCATAGCGCGTTGGACGTTCTGGATAGGAAGAAGGATGAGGTTGAACACCCAACGCGTTGGGCAATCCCTCCAGCGTGTTGAGTGCATAACATGCTTGGTTTTTAAGGGTTGTTTTGGAGAAATTGGACTTAATACCTAATTAATTTATATAAATACAATCTAATACCATAATAACTGACTTTAGGGCTTTTGGGGTGATAGAGCGATGGCCGGGTATATAGCAAAAAGTCGGACTGGGATTTTTTAGACTCGGAGCACGATTTGAGGTGTGTGATAACCCCATTGAATTTCACCTTAAGTATTTACCTACTTGATTTATTGAATTCATGTTGTGTTATTCATTTACTCTTACTTCCATATATTTATTTTACGGTTGGTTGAGTTTACTCTCGCTAGGTTATTCTGTTGCATTGGCATGTGACACACTAGACCATAGCATACGTTTAGAAGTATGTTGGTAGATAGTTGACCAGACAGCTATTTCCTATGCATATGTCGGTGCGTCGTGGTCTACACTGGACATCGAATGGATTTAGGGATTTCAGTCAGTTCGAGTTTACTTATTGGCGATGTCTGGGGATAATCGAAGTATTAGTTTGACTAGGATCCTGCACGCACATTTGTTTCGTTACTATTTGTGTTACATGCAATGCACTTTCATAGTTGCCTATTTACTTTTCTTTCGCATGTTAATTTAATAGCATTTTAAATTTCTACATTTATTTATGTATTTAGTCGGTCAAGTTCTTTAGGTTTACCAACTATGGACTCGTCATGATCTATTTTATTATGATGGATGAGTGCAGACCCCAGTACAAGCAAGGGGAAGGGCAAGCTAGAGGATTTTCTATGACAAACTGCCTAACTCAGACTCGTATGTTTGCTTACATTATATTTCTTGTATTATGTTGGGATGGGACTTTTGAGAGATATTAGACTTGTACATGACTTAATTTGAGGTTTATTTTGATATTTTGAGATTCATGGATATATATATATATATATATATATATATATTTGGCATTTAGTTAGGTTTTCCCATAATAGGACATGCTCAATGACATGATTCCATGATATTTACTGCTTTATTTTGATGAATCATGCTTATAAGTCTTCCGCTGATAAATATTTGATGATAATCACGATGATATAACAGATGAAATTTAGTCTATAGCTATGTTGAATGATTAAATAATGAATATGACATAAAAAGTTAGCAGAAAAAGGTTGTTAAATGGTGTACAATGTGCGCGGGACACGAATGGGCTCTAACGTGGCAGAGTCATAGGCCCACGCCACATGATGTGGCGGCCTCGGGTTTTGAGGCCGTCACAAATACAAACCCCAAACAAAAATAACATATCTTGGTGTTAACGACCGAGAATTGGACACGTGTATCACGACAAGTAGGCCCACGTACGACCTAAAATGACACATGACACGAGTTAGATTTTAGGGTCGTTATAGTACTTAAATTATGGTTTTTTTCTTTTTTACTTATAATTTGATGGTCGAATGATAACTCCATTAATTTTGGAGAAGATGATGAATTAATGTTTTTTTAAGTATAGTGAATTAGTGTCTTAATAACCTAAAAAATATTAGTTTTCAAAGCTTCTCAGGTGAGATGGTGAAGACATCACTTGTCAAAAAGGCAAGACCTTAAAAGATAGTGGTTTGATTCCCACTGAAGTAAAAAAAAAATAATAAATAAAAATAAAATAAAATAAAATAAAATAACCTAAAAAATATTAGTTTGCTTCGATTTGATCTCAGGTTGAGGGTTGGTCAGGACAATTGTGATGCTAGATGTACCGAATAAAAATCAAGGCGTCACAAAGCGGCCCTTGTGTAGAATGAATATCGACACAACCTCAATTTGCTTGGGAGTCAGTGTTGGTGATGGTTTTGAAATAAAAATAACCCCAATTTGATGGTCGTCACAGCCCCGACATGGTTGTCTCACTTCTAATTAGGGTTAAGGTTATTCTTCCTTTGAATTCATGAGATTAGATGTTGTTCCAGATACTTAATTAGTGGGGTTTGATCACATTTATGTTAACATTTCATTAATTATTTACTTAATTACATGAGTCGATCTGTGCATTTCAATAAATTGAGGTTTGAAGTTTGAACATTGATTTCTCATAGGAAAAAACAATATCTTGAAGTTTATTTGTTTATTTTGTTTTTCACTTATATGATTCTATCTTGATTTGTGATTTTAGTGTTAATCAAAGTTTCAACTAGCTAGCTCTAGCTATGATTACACATACAACAGAAAGAAAAACGAAACAAACTGTGTTTTTTTTTTCTTGAGAAAAACAAAAATCCATGCATGCAATATATACATGTAACATTTTTTAAAAAAACATAATGAAATATAGACTTGTAATAAAATATAGATCAATAGGAGGATTACCTACTGAAGCCATTCGTCTCTAAAATTACCAAGATTTTATCGTCTTCACAGGCCTCAAAACTCTTAACAATTTTTTTTTTTATGGACGGACAATGTGCTTCTTTTATAGGCTTGATGGAGAACTATTTACTTTTTACAATAAATACAAATTAATTTCCATAAATTTTATAACCTGAGAGAATTTTAATGAACATTATGTAAATTAAAAACATAAGTTACATATAAATTATTATGTAAATTAATATAAATTTGTGAGACACAACTATCTAACAAGACAAATTATCGTGATGGTATTACACACTAAGAAAATCAAAATGCCTCAATTCACATATTTCATGTAAATAGACCGACACGGGGGCCAATGCGAACCCACAGTCTATCTTACCAGCGACAACTGTGCTCTACATTGATTTATATCCTCCATTTTATCTTTTTAAAACTTATTAATTATCCATTTACTAATTAAGTTGTATTGAAATCAAATCATATGTTAAGTCATTATAGAATCCTTAAATTTACACAGCGGAAGCCTTTCTAACACATTACTCGGATAATGATACTATAAATATGTAACGTAAACCATAAACCTAATGTGGAAAACCCACATATAACCATAAATACCTCTGAAGTCTCAAAAGATCAATATACACAAGGTATCTCAAAATTTTCTAAACCCAAAATGAAACAAAATAAATATAATACAAACGTACGAGTCAGGCTATCTCAGTTCAACTGTACTCTGGCAGCTTGCCCTTGCCCCTACTCATACTAGGATCTGCACTTAAGCCATCACAAAAAGTAGATGACGAATCCAGAATGAGTAATCCCAAAGAATTAAGTGAGTGTTAATGAAAGTAAATACTGAAATTTAAATAAAGTTATTAAAGAAACATACGAAAATAAATACAGGCAACTGCGCTCATCACATGAATAAATAATAGAAAAACTCAAAGTGTGTTCCTAGCCTCTAGGGTCAGACTACACCATAATTCGAACTCTTCCACAGAATACTGCTGGCGAGTGCGATTCAAGAAGGGCAAGCATCTGGATCCGCTCGATAGTCAATGTTACACCTACGACACACCGACACATGCCACGACGTGATACTCGGGTCGTGTTACCGAGATCGATCTGGTACCACGTGTTATGGTGTAGTAAACATACACAAAAGAATGAAACGGAGGGAGCCCCGCTCAACGTCTGCCCATATAACCATAAGCCAGAATAGATTATTGAAATGAAAGAAATTGAATTCAAATGTCAAAAGAAGTAAATACTCAATTAATTTTAGTTGGGATACTACACACCTTAATTCACATTCGCGTCCCGAAAATCAAACCTCGTCTTGCTCCAATAATCATCGACAGTCAAAATTATCACTCAAATGTACCTAAGACCATTTGTCATTGAATTAGCTTCAATTGGGTATATTATGTCAATATTTTGTTTTTCGAGATAAAAACCCCGACAACATCTCACTAAAATTCTGATAAAATCCCAAAACTCATTTATTTGATCAAAATATATTTTTTCTAAATTTTCCTATTTCATATGAATTCTCTATTAATTTTCCAAATTTTATTTATTTATTTTTTTCAAAACTATTTTTTTTTAATTTGGGTTGGTTCGACCTGAACCAGGCCGAACCGGGTTCGACTCACTCAAGCCGAACCGGCACGGTTAATGGCCGAACCAGCCCTCTTCTTCTTCGTTAGTACAAAGCAACAGCTCTGTTCCAACAGAGAATTTTTTTTTTTTTATTAATTGGGGTTGGCTCCCATCCCCAACTCAACTTGGTTTGGCAAGGGAGATTACTCCCTTGCCGTCTCCACTCTCGGCCTGCATCTTTAAACTCGGTTCTCGGCCATGGCTCCGCCATGGCTAACCTCATTACTCACAATAGCTGCAACAACATCACCCAACGTCCAAAAGAACAACAAGAGCAAACTCACCTCGACGACTCGACCACACGATCTCCTCGAACTCCCGAGCTCTCCTCCTCCTTCCTTCCGTCTCTCTGTCTCATCTCCCTCTACTCATTTTCATTTTCGATTTTAAGGGAGAACGAGGTGGTTGGATTGGGGAAATGACCAGAATGCCCTTGTGTTCATCCACTTTTCCTAAACATACAAATACCCTTTTTGGTAATTTCACAATTATTTAATTATTTTCTGATTTATATATATATTTATATATATACATATATATTTTAAATTAAATATATATATTCGTCTATATTTTCGCGCCTATAATTTCGTCATGTGTGTCAACTAGCGTACTCGAGAGTGCACACTATTGTACCACCTACGCGTGTCGACCACGACCCCGCATCTGCCTAGGTGTCCACCAATTTATTATTTTATTATATTTAATTCATTTAATGTGTGTATTATTTTCCCCCCAGCCTAATATTTCATCTTTTAATCTATACGGTACCCGCATCGACACGCATATCGAGGCAAATACTTAACACAATCTCACACATCAATTGAGATATAATTACACACATCGCGATGTCATTTAACCTATTTTAACATAAACATCGCAAATTAGACAAAACAACACACAAAATATCTATTTACCTAACTCCAGGAGTGCTCTAGCCTAGCTGCGGATCCCACGGGTGTCTGAGTTGTCCGCCACATCTGCAATACGTCACAAATAATGGCGAATTAAATTCGGACCATTAAATTTCATCCCTCTACAAAACTTCCATACACACCCATTCGGGCTAATAATATCTATTAGGGGTGCACACGGATTGAATCCAGTCCAATTAGGGTCAATCCGCATTCCAATCCAATTATTGTGGATTGAGAAATTGCAGCCTATTCCAATCCAAATAATTCATCAATCCAACTCAATTCAATTTGCAAAATGCGGACAGGACTGGATCAAGTTCCGCGGATTGACGTTTTCTTATCCAAAAATTCATGAAATTAAACTTAATCAAATGAATTACAAAAATTATGCATATCATGAATAATGAATTTACAACGTACATCCCACAAATATATATAGCATATTTTCCACAAATTTATCATCACAAGAATGTTCAAAACGCAAGTTCCTACATAAATAAAAATTTTATCCACAAACTCTACCATATACCCAAACAAAAACACAAAAAATGTGCACATTGCAACATAACCCACAAAATAATGTTTGAAGTATAATAAAAAAGGTAAAAACAAGCAAAATCTTTGAGATACTATATATTTTAGAGTTGATAGTTTGAGTTGATGTTCTTTGAGATACTATAGTACAAATGATGAGATATGTATATGTTTTGATGTAATAAACGGATTGGATCGAATTGGATCCACAATTTTTAAATTTGGGATCTGTAGTCCAATCTAGTCCAGCTGGATTAGTGATTTTTCAATCCAATCCAATCAATCTAAGGGATCAAAAAATTGATCCAATTAGTGATAATTAATTCAAATTGGACCGAATCCGCGGATTAGTGCAATCTATGTGCACCCCTAATATCTATTCATGTCATAACTTCAATAGGGTTAGTAATAACACAAGTTGTAACCAAAAATGTGTTTTAAAATAAATAATGGTGTTAGTGAGATTTGATATAGTCATAGGATTGAATATACAGTTGTGTAAGGCTCTGTATGATAAGCACAAAATGAAGGTCACCCAAGAGGGGGTGGATTGGGTGTACCAAAAGGTTATCGCCTTCTTAAAACTTTATACTAAATAACAATAATAGCACACACACACACACCAACAACAAAGATCTATGCAATGCAATTAAGAAAGGGGTAGAAGTGAAAGAAATTAGACACACGATATATAGTGGTTCGATCCAACCGATCTAGATCCACTAACTAACCTTCCCTGTTAGAATTTTCCACCTGCCACTAATATTACTAATAAGTGAATGTCTCTAAGCCTGCAAGTTTAGTGAATCTCTAGCCTCAACTAGGTCTTTTACAAGATGTCTTACCACAATAAGGGCTTATACAACCACCTAGCTTCAACTAGGATTTCCCCCACCTAGCCGCAACTAGGATTTGCCAAGCCTCAACTAGGGTTTTTACCAAGCCCCAACTAGGTCTTCCCTTTCAACTTAGATCACAGTATGCCTTATAATCAAAATCCGTTTCAAATACAAATAAAGCTTTGCCTAACAAAATAAAACGGCATTAAGTCCAATTCTTACAAGCCATCTAGAGATAAACTACTCTTATGTGTAACAACCCTCAAATTTAATTGGTGACACGTGTCGTGTTTCAGGTCCGTGACCTGACAGTCGTGACTTGTCATATTACTCAAGCCTCAAGAGTCAACACTGAGGTATATTTTATTTTTTGTGATGTTTGTACAATTATTTATACCCCAACGTGAACTCTGTATATCCTAGTGCTTGATTTTTGTTTTATTTATCACCACAAATTTGTGTGTGAGTTTTACCTAGGAAAAACAAGAATTTTAGGGCAAAAAGAGTATAATTCAGGTATTTAAACATCAAGAAATGATAACTAGTGAATTATCAAAAAATAATAAATAATTAATTAATATGCAAGTGCGTTGTTGTGTCCAAGAACACACGATGTGTGAGTCGTGAGGTGAAACGGTCTGATAACGCGAGTGTTGAGCGAGAATTTGGTTAAGTTAGTGACGAGAGTCACCCATTGAAGTTATAAGTTGGTCTCATAGTTAGTGGTTGGAATAAATGAAGACCACAAGATACGCCTTGAGATTTGTGCATTGGAGGAGATTAAGATGGAATATAAAGGTACCACCTTTTCTTTCTCCTCCATATCCCATTCTTTTTATCAAACGAGAAACGGATTGGTGCGTTGGTCGTGAAAGTTTCGAGCTCGGATTCACGACAAGGGTTGACCAACTACGCATTAGAAGGTAAGATCATAACTCCTCTCATGTTGTCTACGATTTGGTGCTATTTTTGTGGGTTTTCGTCGCAACGAATTCAAACGATATTTTGGGTTTCAGTTTTAATGAGTTTGAGGGATGGTTTTGTAATCAAATGGTTGATCAAATGAGGATTTGTTGATTGGTTTGGTGATTTGAAGGAGTTTGGTATTTTTGGGGACTTTTAGTAAATTTTGGAGTAATTTTCAAATCGAGGCTTTGGTTGGGGTTTCGATACAAGATTAAGAGGGTTTGGTGTTGTTTCGGACGTCCCTAAGAGTTTAGGATAGGCTCACGAGTGCAGCGATGCTACTCGAGGTTCCAGAAAATCCAAGAAATGAGTTCAGAGTCTCGCCACGGGGACATTGTGGAGACTTTTCTCCTACGGTGTTAGTTACAGTGTGAAAACCAGTAACGAAAAGAGGAATTGACGCTTTAGATGAAGTTGTGGGCCTGGCGGCGTCACCTGCGGTGTCCAAACCAGTGAGGTTCAAAGAACCCACGCTTTATGTGATCTGTGGGATTTACCCTTGGTGGTGTCACTTGCAACGTTTGGAACAATAAAAATATGAATTTTTCAAATAATTTTCAAAACTTTTGGAAAACATTGGAGGTCTATATAGGGTCACTAAATGACTCTAATTGAAACAAATTAGGCTTAAATGATTGTCAAACTTTAAGGATTCGAATTGAACAAGTTATAGTGTTACGTGAGGATCGGTGTTTTGCACAATTGTTTTATGGTATGTTAGTAAGCTAATAAGAAGGTGCACATTAATTCATTTTTCATTATTGTTGTTTCTGTTGAATTGAGCTATTTGTTGGAATTCCATTTTTATATTCCTTAGTATAGTGTTTTTGGCGTAAGTGTGTCATGAAGGTACTCATAGGTTCATATTAACCGGGCTAACATGAACACTTCTGCAAAAATGTTGTCCACCCACCTAATATTGAGTTTCACCCCGAGTACTAAATTGTTGTGGATATTGTTGTAGATGTGGAAATGGATGTGGATGGATGTGGTTATGGATTGTTGTGGAAATGTTGTGGCTATTAACCACCTATGGGCCTCTTTTGATTCGATAAACACTCAAATATCGTTGCTATACTTGCCTGTTTGTTTATTATGCAATTTTTGTTATTTTTTGTCTTTCAATATCGCATGATTCTTAGACTATTTTATTGATTAATTATGAATTACTGTTTATGTTCTTCTGACTATGCTTTCAATTTTATCACGTACTCATCGTCTAGTTTATGATGGTGGGACGAGCAAGGGAAATGAGTCGATGCTAGATGACTTCCTCTGAGAACTCTCAAAGCAGTTCTTTCCTTTACTCCACTGCAAGTCTTATTTTTTTGTATTGTGAATATTGTATATTATGTTATGAAAACAATGGGGTACCTTTTGGGATTGAGTGACTAGGGATATTATATATTATCGCATTGATGTACTTTGTCACCAGATATGCATGTTTATCCATTTCTCAGGGTTTCCACATTATAGGTTGTGTTCTTGATTTTTCATTTATTGAAGTAATTAGTTGATTATAGTTGAGTTTCTGCTACAAATTCCCTAATAATTATATAATCCTATAACTCTTACTTTTAAATTGATAAATAAATGATGAATTTAAGGTTTTGTGGCTAACTAGGATGCGTTGACTTCGCGAGTGACGACTCGGGGTCCACGTAAGTCTAGGCTAGGTCGGGCCTAGTTTTATAGAGAATTTGGGCCATCACTTTATGCATGCAAGTATGAACTCCAACTAAGATGTTAATAAAATCAGCGAGTATGTTCAATACTTAGCCAAGAAACCAGTAAAATAATATCAATGTAAAAGTACACAGTTTCAAATCAAATGAACAAGTGGTTTTGTGAAAAATTAAGATTAAGAGCAACAACCTGTTCAAATATGTATTGGCTTAAAGAGATCAAGTTTAGGTGCAAAACCCAAGATAAAAGTGTTCAAGAACACTACAAATGATTTCTAAATAATACTCCAAATAAAAAGTATAGATTAAGCCTAAAAAGAGTAGGAAATCAAGAAATCTTACAACTTCAAGTGTGAAATCCGAAAATCAGTTTTAGAGTCCGAGTTGTAAGCCTTAGAACACCTCACTAATGTCACTTTAACTGGTAAATCGATAGCTTCGAGAATCACCATGTATATGTGATAAAAAAAATTTAGCACAAATTGGTATAAAACTTGAATTTTTGAAAGTGTAGGAGCTTGACTTGTAGTTTTGGTGTTCTTGGGTATGTGGTCATATCCTTTTTGTACCCATATGATCGTTACATATAATTTAAGAGTCCAAAATGATCCCCAAATTCAAATTATAGGTCTAAATAAAACACTTTGAAAAAGTTGTTAGATTATTGTATAGCGCGTTGGGTAAAATGGATAGCACACTGGGTAAACTTTTAAAAAAAGTTTGGTTTACTGTATAGTGCATTGGGTACTCTGCGTAGCGCGCTAGTAAGTTTTTGGTAGTTTATTGCATAGCACATTGGTTCCTCTGCCCAGCGAGCTGGGTCCAGGGGCCAAAAAAAAATAGTTTTTTATTTTCTAAAATGATCACCTAACGACCTTCGACTCTATTTGTAATGACCCTAAAATCTAACTCGTGCTACGTATCAATTTAGGTCGCATGTGAGCCATTTGCCGTGATACAGTTGTCCAATTCTCAGTTGTCGACGCCGAGGTATGTTATTTTTGTTATGTATTTGGTATTATATTTTATTACCCGAATGTAAATTTGAATGTCCAAAACGTGCGAGGACGTTTAAGTGTGAGTGTTGGTGTTGGGAAATGGGTTCACCTCTGTAACGACCATTAAATTTTATTGGTGACACGTGTCGTGTTTTACAGGACCGTGACCTACCTGTCGTGATTTGTCATATTATTCAAGCATCGGGAGTCGACACTGAGATATTTTATTTTTCTATGATTTTTGTATTATTATTTATAACCGAATGAGAACATTGTGTGTCATTGTAATGACCCAAATACTCTTTGACCCATTTTAAAGATATTTTATTAATTTTATATTAAAGAATGTGAACAAATGAAATTGTTACACAAAATTAATATTAACAAGACTTGGACTAAGTGAAAATAGTTTGAATGGGCTTAACGAGGAAATTGGGCCCATAGAGGTATTTATGTCATTATGGTTGAATTTGAGAGAAACCCTAACTATATAAGGATATGTTGCAAACCCTAGTCACCCCTTTTTGTTGTTTCAACAAGTTTGAGAGAGAGGAGAAGAAGAGGAAGCATTGAACAATCAAGGAGAGGTAATCTTTTGGTGGTGATTTTTCTTTTTTTTTCTTCTTTTCTTTCTTCTTTTTTTCTTTTCTTCTTCTTTGGTTTGTTTTTGGAGAAACGGGAAAAGAGGTGGCGGCTCCAAGGGGAGTCGCTAGTTTCGGGGGAGGCGCCAGGCACCGCCGGAGAAGACGGTGGAGCCGTCGCCTAATATGGGGGGGTGGCTTTAGCCGCCCCATTATGGTGAGGAAGAAGGGGGTAGCAATAGCCACCCCACTTCCTCCATCACCGCCACCACGGCGGGTGAGCCGTGGTGGAGGGGTCCCCAGTGCCAGCGAGCACTGGGGACCACCTTCGGATATAGATCCGAGGGTTGGGGTGTGGGGGAAACCCCCACCCGTGGAGGCCGACGCTAGGGGCGTCTACCCCTGGTTTGGTCCCAGTGGCAGACAGGCCCCTGGACTTTCTAGGGGCCAATCGCACCTTGGGGGGGCTAGGTGGACGTTGACTAGGGGCTGGGACACCCCTAGCCAACTAAACAGGGACCAATTTGGTCCTTGTACCACCAAACAGGGACTAAATTAGTCCCTGGCCAAATAAATTAAAAAAAATTAATAAAATAAAATAAAAATAGGATAAACCTACGAGGGATCATCGACACCCTCGACAAAGCCCTTAAACGGCACAACACGTGGGACCCATACCATTTGGGTCCCCAAATATGAATTAAAAATTAGAATATACAACTTTAAATTTAGTGAAATTCTTATATAGAATTGTACAAATTGCATAGATTCGCGAGGCGGTTCACGTGGGACCCCAAACGTGCGAGGAGTCGGTATAGGCGTCGCGACGGGTCCAGGTAAGTGGGGAGCTTCGCTCATGCATTAAATATGGCTTAATTATTAGATAATTAGGAATGCATGTTTTGAATGTAACGACTTGGGAATGGGTTACGTCGTGATATTGGTTTGGATCTCTATTATCTATGGAATTGTAAATACATTGTTTTGCCTTTTATGTTATTCGATGACCCAGAATGTGTGGAGTTCCACCGCGGGCCAAATTAGCAAGTAGTCTTTATCTTGGACGCCCCAGAATGTTGTGGTAGTTAACCACCGAGGGTTTACTTGACTAATTAAATGCATAAGGTGAATTATTCGAGGGTAAGGGTTTGGAGTTCCATCCTTTGCTACTTGATGATTCTTTGAGATGGTAGCGGTGACGGCTTGGATAAATCTATCTTTATTTTGGTGCAATTATTTAGAGGGCATAACGACCATTGCGTTTCCACTAGTTATTGTACCAATTCAAAAGTAAATGATTCGGTCACCGGATCCTTACCAATATCTAGTTCGCATTGAATGAAACAACGGCTTATATTAATATTTATATCTATCGCATTTCATTTAAATCGTTCATTTGACTTTATATATATTTCATGTGTAGATTGTATAAATGAAAAATGATGAATATTATTATGCATGACATAAATGAATGTTTATCAAATGTGTTGTAAAACTATTATGTTTTTATGTATAGTAATGTGAATGGAATATGACATGAAATATTGATACGAAGATTATTGGATGTCTAATTTGGAAATGGAAATATTATTTATTCATTCTTCTTGGAATATGAATCCATTTTCATAACTACGATGAGCATGAACCATGTCTTTAATTGTATCGAATTATGTGTTCAATTAATATGCTTATAATTTTGTTATGATTTACATTTATTCGGTTATTACATGATGTGTTATGAGTATAGATTTGGTGTCATGTAGAATTTGCATGAATACTAGGTAGTACTTGCATATTTAATGTTTGAACGAGTCTTTCCTCTTATTGAGCACCGTTGGTTCTTTAGCTCACCCCACTCTACCCCATAGGTCCCTATACCAGCGTGATAGACAAGAAAGGCAAGGGAAAGGATTTATCTTAAAGTGCTTTCATATGTGAGACTTGTATGATACTAGTTTATTATTAATATTAATCGTTTTGTAAACCTCGTACGTGGGTTATAACTTGAGAATTAGTTAATGGGTAGTTTTGAACCTTTATAATATTATTACAAAGTTGTATGAGACATTTAAATATTAAAGATGATAGATCTTATTATTATATATATGATTATATTATTTTATTATGATTATCTTTTTCACATTCTTATTATTATATATATTGTTTAGAATGATTATTTTGCAGGTTTACTTTGGCGTGCCAAGCCGTTATTTGGGTCTGGTTCAGGTATCGGGTCTAAGTAATGGTTTGGGTCGGGCGACTTGACCCTAGGTCAGGGAAGGTTCGTCACAGTTGGTATCAGAGCCTAGGGATTAGAACCTAGGGAAACATTAGGTTAGTAAAAACCTAAGTTGTAGAGCCTTAAATAAAAAAAATAAAAAAAAATTAAGTTTAAGTCGAGCAAATCCATGGTATGGGACATCGGTTTGAGTCGGCTTAATGTGCACAAATGTCAAAATTCTAGATTGGGAAGGGATCGAAAATCAAATATAAAGTGTTAATATATTGTTATATGTTTATGAATGTAATATATTTATAACATTAGATATTTTTGCAAATTCCTCAAATTATTGGACTAACCACTTTTGCTCTACAGTGCACTATGAGTAACCATGGGGGAAGTTCGCATAATTTGAGGGATGCTCAGGACAGAGATGATAGACATTGGCGTAGGGAAATGGAGCAGCGCATCTCTTCCCTGACGGAGTCACATCAAAAAGCCCTACAAGAAATGGCATCTGCTCGAGAAAGGAATATGGCCCGTATTATGGAACTTATACAAACACAAGGAATGCTAGATCAGCTGAGCAAGTGCAGGTAAGACAGGGGCCTAATCCTCCACTAGAACCTGTCCATGAGCACCAAGTAGCAGAGGAAGGCGTGGATTCCGTCACTAATACGGTGGCAGCAGCTGTACATGGAGGAAACAAGGATACAGAGGCATATCGGAGAGGAAAATTACAAAAGGAGTTCATGAAGTATGACATACCTCGTTTCTATGGGGATAGAGATCCCATAGAGGCTAAAGCATGGATCTTGCACATGGATAAGAGATGAAGACACTAAGTATTGATGAGTGGACTATGGTACCTCTAGTGTCATTCTTGTTGGAGCATCGAGCCCACAAATGGTGGTTGTCTATCGAAAGAGCTCAAGGGACAAATATGTCTTGGACAAAGTTCAAGAAACTATTTTATGATGAGTGGTTTCCAGAATTAGTAAAGGCATCAAAGATTCGAGAATTTCTTGACTTAGTGCATGGCAGCATGAGTGTAGCAGATTATGCAACAAAGTACAATGAATTAGCGGAGTTTGCGCATGAGTACGTTCCATCTGAGACGACACGGAGGAGACGTTTCGTTGATGGATTGACGGAGGAGATTCATTCCCTAGTGGCAGCATCAGGGGCAGAGACATTTCAGCATGCGTATAACAGAGCACTCGACTGTGAAGATGCACTCCACTTTGATGAGACATGATCTAGTCGGTATGGTCAAGGCAAAAGAAACTTTGACAGTTATCAAAGGGGACCTGAGAAAAACTCAAAGAAACTTCGGTTTGGAGGAGCATCAAGCGGACCGACATACTTAGTGGTAGCATCGAAGGCCACACACCCTCTGACGGGGAACACCACACCTTCCCATGCTTCCGCACCTTCGACTAACCAGGGTGTGACATTTAAACAGCCACGTCCACCGCAACAAAGTAAGAATAGTGGCAGGGGATCAGTAGGGCCAAGGCGAGTGTATCAGGAAGTGTCGCGCAGCCACAGCCGAATGCTCAGAAGTCACATATTGTATGTTTTCGGTGCAAGACGTCGCGGGCATTACAAGAACCAATGTCCATACCCACCATCATCTGAGGAGAGTGCAGCCCCAGTTGCTCGAGGAAGAGTTCATGCTATGGCGGAACAGGATCAGAGAGCCGCGCGATAGTTAGTCGTAGGTACGGTTTCAATTAATGGTCGTAAGATGCATACATTATTTGATTCTGGTTCTACTATTTTCTCTTATCTCGGGGGTTATGGTACATGCTTTGGGATTGACACCAATTAGAGCACACACATACTTGATTTTGAGCACAGTCTCCACCGAAAAGATTTACCCTAATATGACATGTGAGGGGTGCATAATTAAAATTGGGGATCACAATATGCCATTTGATTTGTGAGTGTTAGAATGTTTAGAATATGATGCACTATTAAGAATGGACTAGTTAGAGACGTATCACGTTAAGATAGATTGTTTCAATAAGACGGTGATCTTTCAGATTTCGGGCACTACTCCATTTGAGTTTAGAGGTTGTTCTTTGGCTAATGTTATCAGCCAAAGTAGAGTTACGACTTTTGATGAGATAGAGACTATTGCGAGTCTAACTTCTATGGGAGAGGAGGGACAAGAAGTCCTAATTGAGAAGATTCCTGTTGTTAAGGATTTTCCAAATGTTTTTCCTTCTGACCTTCCAGGACTTCCTCCACATCGAGACATTGACTTTGTGATTGACCTTATTCCCGGTACTAAACCAGTTTCTAAGGTACCCTATCGTATGGCGGCTACCGAGTTGAAAGAGTTGAAGAAGCAACTAGAGGAGTTGACTCAAAAGGTTTAATTTCCCCAAGCGTCTCGCCATGGGGAGCACCCATGTTATTCATGAAGAAGAAAGACGGCAGTTTGAGAATGTGTATTGACTACCGACAGTTGAATAAAGTGACTATTCGGAACAAGTATCCGTTTCCCAGGATCGATGATTTATTTGACCAACTGAGGGGAGCAAGATTCTTTTCGAAAATAGATTTGAGATCGGGGTACCATCAGCTACGCATACGAGAAGAAGACATACCAAAGACAGCATTTAGTACACGATATGGTCACTTTCAGTTCACAGTGATGCCGTTTGGACTTACCAATGCGCCAGCCATGTTCATGGATTTGATGCACCGTGTTTTCAAACCATTCCTCGATCAGTTTGTGATTGTATTTATCGATGACATCATGATATATTCTAAGACAGAGTCGAACCATAGAAAGCATCTTAGGAAAGTGTTGCAGACATTAAGGGAACACAAGCTTTACGCTAAGCTAAGCAAGTGTGAGTTTTGGGCTTCCAAAGTGAAATTTTTGGGCCATGTGGTAAATGCGGAAGGTGTAACTGTTGATCCCACGAAGATTGAGGCGATCCTTAGATGGCCACAACCTAAAAATACTTCAGAAATACGAAGTTTCCTAGGACTAGCAGGGTATTATCGGCATTTTGTGCAAAATTTCTCGTCGATTGCTTCACCGCTTACTGAGTTGACGCGGAAGGATGTTACTTATATTTGGAGTGATGCATGCGAAAAAGCTTTCCAATTGTTGTAGGAGCATTTGACCACCGCACCTATTTTGGTCCTACCAGAGTCCGGTAAGGAATTATCAGTGTACACCGACGCTTCAAGGATTGGATTGGGAGGAGTACTAATGCAAGACAAGAAGGTAATCGCCTATGCTTCACGCCAACTGAAGATTCACGAGAAGAATTATCCGATGCATGACTTAGAGTTAGCAGCAGTGGTGTTTGCTTTGAAATTATGGAGACATTATCTGTACGGGGAAAAGTTTACTATTTATTCAGATTACAAAAGTTTGAAGTACCTATTTACTCAGAGTGATTTGAACATGAGATAGAGGAGGTGGTTAGAATTCTTGAAAGACTACGACTTCACACTTGAGTATCACCCAAGGAAAGCGAATGTAGTGGCAGATGCTTTGAGCCGTATTCGATTGGAGTTAGAGTCCGAAGTTGTAATGCAAATACATGAAGTACCGGTGGAAGACTCAGATGTCATAAGGAGTCAAGAGCATGTTCAGATGAGAGCGGAGCCAGTGGCATTGTTTAGAGTTATTGACTGTCAGAGGGCCGATTCTGAATATGGACGGTATAAGTCATTGGCAAATAATAGCGATGATAAGGACTGGAAACTATCAGGTGATGGGGCGTTGAGGTTCGAGATAGAGTATGGATACCATCTCATAGACAGTTGAGAGATAATTTACTCAAAGAAGCACATAGATCATGGTTTACTGTGCATCCGAGAGGCAATAAAATGTATCAAGATATGAAACGAATGTATTGGTGGCCGGGGATGAAAGTTGACATTGCTACTTACATTCAGAACTGCGAGATCTGTCAGCTAGTAAAAGCAGTTCACCAAAAGCCGGGAGGATTATTGCAACCATTGCCTATTCCACAATGGAAATGGGAACACATAGCCATAGATTTTGTTTCGGGGCTGCCGAACACACAAAAAGGACATGATGCGGTTTGGGTGGTTGTAGATCATTTGACTAAGTTGGCACACTTTATTCCTATCTCCATGGATATTCAGGATATAGACTTGGAGGCATGTACGTCAATGAAATTGTCAGATTAAATGGAGTTCCGATGACTATAGTGTCGGATCGTGATCCGAGATTTACCTCTCAGTTTTGGAGAACGTTTCAGCACCAGATGGGAACTCAACTCAATCTCAGTACGGCCTTTCACCCTCAGACTGATGGGCAGACCGAGAGATTGATCCAGATACTTGAGGACATGCTTCGAGCCTATGTATTGGATTTCGGTGGAAGTTGGGAAAAGTACATTTCGTTGTGCAAATTCGCATACAATAAAAGTTTTCAAGCAAGTATTGGTATGGCACCTTTTGAGGCTCTTTATGGGAGACCGTGTAGATCTCCAGTTTGTTTGATCGAGGTCAGAGATGTGGAGTTGCTTGGACCAGAAATGGTTCATGATCAAACAAAAAGAATTAAGATTATTAGGCAACGACTAGAAACCGCCCAAAGCCGTCAGAAAAAGTATGCCAATAAGGACCATCGCGATGTTGTATTCAAGGAAGGGGAATTCGTGCTTTTGAAAGTTTCTCCTATGAAAGGACATCATCGAATCGGATTAAAAGGAAAGTTATCTCCTAGATTCATCGAACCATTCGAGATCAAGAAAAAGGTTGGACCAGTAGCCTTTCGTCTCAAGTTACCACCACAATTAGCTGGAGTACATGATGTTTTTCATATCTTCATGTTGAGGAAGCACATAATAAACACGCTCCGAGGATTGATTGGGGGCAAGTTGATCTAAGGGAGGACGTGTCATATGATGAGCAGCCGATCAAGATAATGGATAGGAAAATAAGAAAATTATGTAATAAGGAATACGCAATAGTGCAAGTCCGATGGCAATTTCATGGGGAACAAGAGTTGACTTGGGAGTAGGAGGATTACATGATAGAGAATTTTTCATTTCTCTTTGAATCTTGAGGTATGACTTTGATTTAATTTCGAGGACGAAATTAATTAAATTGGGAATATTGTAACGACACAAATACTCTTCGACCCATTTTAAAGGTATTTTATTAATTTTATATTAAAGTATGTGAACAAATGAAATTATTACACAAAATTAATATTAACAAGACTTGGACTAAGTGAAAATAGTTTGAATGGGTTTAACGAGGAAATTGGGCCAATAGGGGTATTTATGTCATTAGGGTTGAATTTGTGAGAAACCGTAACTATATAAGGATATTTTGCAAACCCTAGTCACCCCTTTTTGTTGTTTCAACAAGTTTGAGAGAGAGGAGAAGAAGAGGAAGCATTGAACAATCAAGGAGAGGTAATCTTTTGGTGGTGATTTTTCTTTTTTTTTCTTTCTTTTTTTCTTTTTTTTTTTCTTTTTCTTTTCTTCTTCTTTGGTTTGTTTTTGGAGAAGAGGGAAAGAGGGGTGGCGGCTCCAAGGGGAGCCGCTGGTTTCGGGGGCGACACCTGGTGGCACCGCCGGAGAAGATAGCGGCGCCGCCGCCTAATATGGGGGGTGGCTTTAGCCACCCCATTATGGTGAGGAAGAAGGGGGTGGAAATAGCCACCCCACTTCCTCCATCACCGCCACTGCGGCGCGGGTGAGCCGCGGTGGAGGGGTCCCCAATGCCGACGAGCACTGGGGACCACCCTCGGACAAAGATCCGAGGGTTGGGGTGGTGGGGAAACCTCCACCCGTGGAGGCCGACGCCAGGGGCGTCTGCCCCTGGTTTGGTCCCAGGGACAGACAGGCCCATGGACCTTTCCAGGGGCAAGTCCATCCCTGGGGGGACTAGGTGGACGTTGACCAGGGGCTGGGACACCCCTGGCCAACTAAACGGGGACCAATTTGGTCCCTGTACCACCAAACAGGGACTAAATTGGTCCCTGGCCAAATAAATTAAAAAAAAAAATTAATAAAATAAAATAAAAATAAGATAAACCTACGAGGGGCGTCGACACCCTCAACAAAGCCCTTAAACGACACAACACATGGGACCCACACCATTTGGGTCCCCAAATATGAATTAAAAATTAGAATATACAACTTTAAATTTAATGAAATTCTTATATAGAATTGTATAAATTGCGTAGATTCGCGAGGCGGTTCACGTGGGACCCCAAACGTGCGAGAAGTCGGTATAAGCGTCGCGACGGGTCCAAGTAAGTGGGGAGCTTCGCTCATGCATTAAATATGGCTTAATTATTAGATAATTAGGAATGCATGTTTTGAATGTAACGATTTGGGAATGGGTTGCGTAGTGATATTGGTTTGGATCTCTATTATCTATGGAATTGTGAATACATTGTTTTGCCTTTTATGTTATTCGATGCCCCAGAATGTGTGGAGTTCCACCGCGGGCCAAATTAGCAAGTAGTTTATATCTTGGACGCCCCAGAATGTTGTAGTAGTTAACCACCGAGGGTTTACTTGATTAATTGAATGAATAAGGTGAATTATTCGAGGGTAAGGGTTTGAAGTTTCATCCTTTGCTACTTGATGATTCTTTGAGACGTGTAGCGATGACGGCTTGGATGAATCTATCTTTATTTTGGTGCAATTATTTAGAGGTCGTAACGGCCATTGCGTTTCCACTAGTTATTGTACTAATTCGAAAGTAGATGATTCGGTCACCGGATCCTTACCAATATCTAGTTTGCATTGAATGGAACAACGGCTTATATTAATATTTATATCTATCGCATTTAATTTAAATCTTTCATTTGACTTTATATGTATGTCATGTGTAGATTGTATAAATGAAAAATGATGAATATTATTATGCATGACATAAATGAATGTTTATCAAATGTGTTGTAAAACTGTTATGGTTTTATATATAGTAATGTGAATGGAATACGACATGAAATATTGATACAAAGATTATTAGATCTCTAATTTGGAAATGGAAATATTATTTATTAATTCTTCTTGGAATATGAATCCATTTTCATAACTACGATGAGCATGAACCATGTCTTTAATTGTATCGAATTATGTGTTCAATTAATATGCTTATAATTTTGTTATGATTTACATGTATTCGGTTATTACATGATGTGTTATGAGTATGGATTTGGTGTCATGTAGAATTTGCATGAATACTAGGTAGTGCTTGCATATTTAATGTTTGAGCGAGTCTTTCCTCTTATTGAGCACCGTTGGTTCTTTAGCTCACCCCACTCTACCCCACAGATCCTTCTACCAGCGCGATAGATAAGAAAGGCAAGGGAAATGATTTATCTTGAAGTGCTTTCATATGTGAGACTCGTATGATACTAGTTTATTATTAATATTAATCGTTTGTAAACCTCGTACGTGGGTTATAACTTGAGAATTAGTTAATGGGTAGTTTTGAACCTTTATAATATTATTACGAAGTTGTATGAGACATTTAAATATTAAAGATGATAGATCTTATTATTATATACAAGATTATATTATTTTATAATGATTATCTTTTTCACATTCTTATTATTATATATATTGTTTAGAATGATTATTCCGCAGGTTTACTTAGGCGTGCCAAGCCGTTATTTGGGCCTGGTTCAGGTATCGGGTCTAGGTAACGGTTTGGGTTGGGCGACTTGACCCTAGGTAGGGAAGGGTTGTCACAGTCATAGTGCGTGGTTTTCATTTATTAATCACAATGGATTTTTGTGTGAGATTCGGTTAGGAAAAACTAAAATTTAGGGTATAATATAGATAATTAAATACTAAAAAATCATAATTAGTGAATTATCAAAAATAATAAATAATTAAATAAGATGTGGGAGCGAGGTTGTGTCCGGGAATACACGCGGTGCGAGTTGAGAGTTGAAACGAGTCTGGGAACATGTGTTTTGAGCAAGAAACGGAGTGGTTTTGAAAGACAAGTCACAAATTGAAGTCAATATATTGTGTTAGAGTTGTCGGATAGATTGAAGAAGAGACACAATATATGCATCGAGATTCGTATGAGACAAAAGATGAATGAGTGGTATGTATACCAACTTTTCTCTTTCCTCATCCATTTCTTCATTTTTAATCCAATGAAGAGAGAACGAGAGAGGGGTTTGGGACGGTTTTAGACTCATTGTGACGATGGGAATTGAGAAAATACACTTAAAAAGGTAGGATCCCTACTCATCTCATGTTTATCTATAGTTTGGCATCAATTTTGCGGGTTTTCGTCACGACGATTTTGGACGAATTTTCGAGAAAATGTTGGGAAATGAATTTGATTAATGATTTTTGGATCAATGGAGTGTTTTATTAAGGAATTTGTGGTTGGTTTATGGATTTGAAGTGAAATGAAATTTTTGAAATTTTTTAAGAATTTCAGGTTATTTTCGAATCGGGGTGTTTTATCGGGGTTTTGACGCAAAAGGAGTTGGGTTTTAAGTTTTCATGGATGTCTCTAACGGTTTAGGATATACTCGAAACACGACGACATGAGCTGGGGTTTCGAAAAGCCCCGGAGTAGGTGTTCTGCTAAACACGTCGCGAGGGATGCCATGAGGAGTTATCTCCCACGACACCACTCACATGGTGTCTCGAGCAGAGGGAAAAAATAAAAATAAGAGAAGACGTCATGGGGACGCCGTCTAGAACAAAAAGGGGCACGATGTCTTGGCTGCATGACACTGTTTATAGAGGCCAATTTTTTAAAAATTTTAGAAAATTTCAAGGATATCTCGGGTATCCAATTGGGTCCAAATATGACCCAATACCCCATAAATCAACCCAATTACACTAATTCAACAATTATGAAAAATTGGGTAAATTAGAATGGTATTAATAGTATTTGCAAATTTGGGTTAATTGACTGACTTTGAGAATTCGAGTGGGTAGCATAGAGGTACACAAGGATCAAAGTTTTGCGTTTAAGGTATGTTATCGTACTATTGTAAGCTAGTAGAAAGTATACACTAATTCATCTTCCATTTATTGGCATTTCTATTTGAATTGAGCTACTGTTGGAAATCCATTCTTTATTTATTTGGTTGAGTGTCTTGGTGTAAGTGTGTTGTGAAGGAACTCTTGGGTCCATATGAGTGGGTAAGCATGAACATTTCTACGGTTGTGTTGTTCCACCCCACCGATAGCGGGATATTGTTGGGAAATGTGCCCTAGGTCAATCCATTAATAGTCTTTATGAATACATTTTAGTTAATAAAATAGAGGATTTCATTTGCTGTTTATTATAATTGATTTGTATGTTTACATTATAATAAGATCCATGGGTATTTACAGAAATATCCTAAATGTCCCTAGTCGATTATTATACTGGGAACTATAATGAATTAAGACTAGTGTGAGTCTTGATTGATGATCATACAATGATCATACGTATAAGAATACGAATCAAGATCATGAGTACTTGTTAGGGAACAAAGTACTGGACCGACCTGCAATGAAAACATCACATGGATTAAGTCATAGTTGTTTCTCATGATATGTATATTATTCAGTCCTCTAACTTGAGATTACCAGAGACTTCAACATTAGGAATACAGTGATTTGACACAATCAAACGTTGTCTTTAACCGGATGATTATAAAGGTTATGATTGGTTACTGTGTGAATAACGTGGTGAAGTTATATAATTGAGATAGAATTTGTCCTTCTCATATAAAGAGAGATATCTAGTGGATCCCTCAATGTGTTAGACTGTTAAAAGGCCTAGTCTAAGTGAATTGATATTGATCAATGTCACTTGGATGTTTTCAGTCTACCTAGAGATCGAGACTAGTACGATTGAACATGTTGGATGACAATTCCATGCCTTATGTTTGATCAAAAGGATATCGTGTGACAAAAGGATGTTATATACACTATTGATTAGGTTGTATCGATTTGATATTCGTACAACTTGGGTAGTTATAATGTCTTGCTAGAGGCCGTTTATAACTTGTATACCAAAATATATTTTGGTACACTACCAACGTTGTATGAGCCTATTGGGTCGCACACTAAGAATGGTTTTTCGAGATTTTAAGATGGTTTAGAAAAACAAATTTTATATGATAAAATTCATGACAGAAACGTCCTTGTAGTGTATTACACTTATAATTCTTTAAGTAGGGGTATATGTGTAATTTACTTAACCTTCTATATACAAGGGTTGTATAAATAGATGCTTTGAGTTAGAATACAAAAAAAGAAAGATTAAAAAGTGTCGAAACTCTATTTTCATTTTAAGAAACAACTTAGGGTTTTTGGTATGCTCGGTATCGTTTTGGAGAGAAACAAAAAGGTTTAGTATTCTCTCAAAGCTAGCACTTCAAATCTCGGCCGTCGTTCATGTGTAGAATACTGATAGAGGACGTTTCATCGTTGGCATCGCCTTAGAGATCGATTAACCTTTAGAAAGGTACATTATGACTGAGGGATGATTAAGTTTACATAGTTTAAACGTGTTTTAATGGAATCAGATTCGGATCTTGTTGGGGTTTTCTCAAAATTGTTTTGTAATCTACGCTGTGCATAAACCCCAAACACCAACAGTGGTATCAGAGCCTTCAAGTTTGATTCCATTAAACTCATTGCATGTTTTCCTATGATATATGATTGAAAGCATATTGATATTAATGTATATGTGATATACATAAGTTTTCTGTGAGATTTATTATCATGTTTTATGTATATGATACATATATTCGTGATTTAATTGAAATCAGTTTTGTATATGCAAGTAACCATGTTAGGTTAATTCGAATAATTTTAATGAATTGAATTTCATATTCTATGATCCATGATACTATTAGGTATAATCTTTATTTTCGTGTATTGATGCATGGATGAAATCTCTGTAATTCAGTATGAATATTTAGGTTACATTAATTTACGTTTCTTAAATTGTATAAGTTTAAATGTTAATTCGAAACTAATATGATTAGGTTCGATTAAGATAGTAGTTCATGATTCAATTATATATTTTTTATTATTTGGATGAAGATCGAATTTGCAAATAATTTATTTTCAAAATTATTTATTTATCTTGTTATATCTATTTTATTATGAAGTTTCTATTTGATAAAGATAGATAACAAATTAGAATAAGAGATAAATATCAAGAATCTTGTTATTGGTAATATACTAGGATTCAAATATCTTAAATTCAAAATAAATAATTAATTTTTGAAATTATTTATTTATCTTGTTATATCTATTTTATTATGAAGTTTTCTATTTGATAAAGATAGATAACAAATTAGATTAGAAGATAAATATGGAGATAAATATGGAGAAGTTTGTTATTGGTGATATGCTAGGATTCAAATATCTAAAGTCCTAATTGGATTAGGATAAGATGATTAGTTAGATGTGGGCCCGGGTTAATTAAAAATGTTTTAATTGACTTAATTTTAGATAAATTAAGGGGTAAATTTAGTATAGTAAAATCATCGAAAAATATGATTTTATATATCAAATTTCAATTTTCGAAATTGAGATTTGTCTTCTAAAAAAAAATATGGCGGGGCGCCCCCTGTCCCCGTCCGATGATCGATCAGTGGAACCACCGTTCGCTGACCGGCCAGCGGGACCGCCGTCTAACTAATCCTAGCGTACCGAAATTCTTCTATTAGTGAATAGCATAAAAATTTCCTAAATTGTTTAGTGGTTGTAAAACTGAATAAAATCCCTCTATTAAATCTTAAGTCTTGTGTCATACAATTTTAAACACTTATCAAGGCCTCGATTGCACTAATATAGTTTCAGCCATAACTGGGTGTATTATGTTATCTTGGTGAGATAAGTTTGTTGAGAGTTACCTAAATTTTTAAATTGGTTTGACTTAATAAAGCTATCAAAATAGTTTTGCGCTTTAGGCATATGATGAGATAAAAACATGCTAAGACATAAGATGTCATGTATCTCATAAAAGTATATAAAATTACATAAGATGTAATTAGTAACTGTTACCTACCTAAGTAATCTAGTTCTGTGTTTCATGCCATAGCTGTCATAGAATTAGGTGAAATATAGATTTAAGTTCCTTAAATAAACAGTATGTTTTATGAGGGTTGTTAATTTAGTGGGAGTCTATTCCTTTATACTAAAATAAACTTTGCATAATCTTTATTGTAGATCAATGGCCTCTTCAAGTAACAATAATTTCATGTCACTACGATCTATCCTTGAGAAGGATAAGCTATCTGGGACTAACTTTCTTGACTGGTTCAGAAACTTGAGAATCATTCTCAAGCATGAACACAAGTTGTGTGTTCTGGATGCTCCGATCCCAGAGGACCCACCAGCTAATGCTACGAAAGGTGTGAAAGATGCGCATAATAAGCATATCAACGATTCTACTGATGTTGCATGTATTATGCTGGCAACTATAGTTCCTGAACTTTAGAAGGACATGAAACTAATGGAAGCCTACGACATGGCTATAACGCTGAAGGAAATGTTCCAACAGTAAGCTAGGCAAGAAAGGTTCGAGACAGTCAAGAACCTACATTCTTGTAAGATGACTGAGGGTGCGTCAGTTAGTCCTCATGTTCTAAAGATGAAAGGCTATGTTGACCAACTTGATAGAATGGATTTCACATAAGCCAAGAGTTGGCTACGGATTTGATCCTAAATTCATTACCGGAGAGTTACTCACAATTTGTGATGAACTACAATATGAATAATATAGAGAAATCAATTTCAGAGTTGCATTTAATGCTCAAAACTAGCTGAACAAAATATCAAGAAACACTCTAGTAATGTGTTGATGGTCCAAAAAGGAAAGGGAATGAAGAAGAAAGGCAAAGGAAAGGCTAAAGTTGCCAAGGCTGTTGTTGCACCTGTCGCAAAGCTAGTGGAACAAGTCAAGCCCTAGCATGTTCCTGCTTTAAAGCACCAAAAGGAAAAGAAAGGAAATTGTCATTTCTGCCATGCACCTAGACATTGGTTTAGAAATTGCAAACTCTATCTGAAAGATCTATAGAAGAAAAAGGGTAGTGCGACTACCACCTCAGGTATTTATGTTATTGAAATTTATTTATCCACTAGTGATTCCTGGGTATTGGATACCGGATGTGGATCTCACATTTGTATAAATGTTCAAGAACTCACCAGAAGAGAGAAGCTGAAAAAAGGAGAAGTTATCCTCCACGTAGGGAATGGAACAAGAGTTGCTGCCCTGGCAGTTGGATCATATGACTTAGTCTTATCTAGTGGACTTATTTTAACTTTAAATAATTGTTATTATGTGCCTGCCTTGAGCAGAAACATCATTTCTGTTTCATGTTTAGATATGGATGGTTTTGATTTTATTATTGCGAAAATAATAGATGTTCAATTTCTCGTAAAGGCTTTTTTATGCAAATGCTGGTTTGTGTGATGGTCTTTATATTCTAAGCATGAAAAGGTCCATTGATACTCCAGTCTTTAACATAAATACAAAGAGATTCAATTCAAATGATTTGAATCAAACCTATCTTTTGCATTGTCGTCTCGGCCACATAAATGAGAAACGCATAACGAAGCTCTATAAAGATGGACTTCTAGATTCATTTGATTTGGAATCATATGAAACGTGCGTATCTTGTTTACTAGGCAAGATGACTAAAAGTCCTTTTACTAGACATAGTGAAAGGGCAAGTGATTTATTAGGTCTAATACATACTGATTCATGCAGTCCTATAAACACAATGGCTATAGGAGATTATCAATACTTCATTACATTTACTGATGATTTCAGCATATATGGTTATGTATATCTTATGAAACATAAAGCTGAATCATTTGAGATGTTTCGAACATTTCAAAATGAAGTGTAGAATCAACTTAGTAAAACTATCAAAACACTTCGATCAGATCGAGGTGGTGAGTATTTAAGCCAAGAATTTGATGATCATCTTAGAAATTGTGGGATTGTCTCACAATTAACTCCACCAACTCTACAATGGAATGGAGTTTCTGAAAGGAGAAATCAAACCTTATTAGATATGGTTCGATCTATGATGAGCCATGCAGATCTTCCATTATCCTTTTGGGGTTATGCATTACAAACTACACTTTTCACTCTAAATCGAGTTCCTTCTAAAGAGGTTGATAAAACACCATATGAGATATGGTACGGGAAGAAATCTAGTTTGTTTTTCCTTAAGATTTGGGGCTGTGAGGCTTACATAAAATGACAAGTTTCAGAAAAACTAGTACCTAAATCTGACAAGTGTCTATTTGTGGGGTATCCTAAGGAAACAAAAGGATATTACTTTTATAATCTCGCTGAGAATAAAGTGTTTGTTGCTAGGTATGGTGCCTTTATGGAAAAACAGTTTATTTAAAAAAAAACTAGTGGAAGAAAAGTAAATCTTGAAAAAGTTCAAGAATCACAAATAAACACTGAACCGCTATTGGAAGTTCAACAAAGTTCTGAACCAGTAGAACCTCCACAAGTGACACAAGGCCTACATAATGAGTCAGAGAGATTTGGATTTCTCATTACTGATAGTCGTGATTTGTTACTTATGGATCAAAATGAGCCTACTACTTATCAAGAAGCTATGTCTGGACCAGACTCAGATAAATGGCTAAGTGCCATGAACTCTGAAATGCAATCCATGTATGATAACCAAGTTTGGAACTTGGTTGATTTACCTGAAAGTAGTAAGACCATTGTATGTAAATGGGTTTTCAAGAAGAAAACTGACATGGATGGTAATATGCATACTTTCAAAGCAAGACTTGTAACAAAAGGTTTCAGGCAGACTCAAGGTGTTGATTATGTTGAAACTTTTTCGCTAGTAGCCATGCTTAAATCCATAAGAATTTTAATTGCCATTATTGCATATTATGACTATGAGATATGGAAAATGGATGTAAGAGCAGCATTTCTTAATGGAAAGCTGTTTGAGGACATGTATATGACACAACTTGAAGGTTTTGTACATCCTGAGAATTCCAGGAAGGTATGCAAGCTTCAAAGATCTATTTATGGATTAAAGTAAGCTTCTTAAAGTTGGAATCTTCGTTTTTGATGAAGCAATTAAGGATTTTGGTTTTATTAAGAACGAAGATGAGCCTTATGTATACAAGAAGGTCAATAGGAGTATAGTTGTTTTTCTGGTACTGTATGTTGATGATATATTACTCATTGGAAATGACATCCCAACATTGTAAAGTGTCAAGTCTTGGTTAGGGAAGTGTTTCTCTATGAAAGACTTAGGAGATGCAGCCTATATCCTAGGGATAAGGATCTATAGGATAGATCTAAGAGGCTAATCGGTCTAAATCAGATTGCTTACATAGACAAGGTGCTGAATAGGTTCAGTTTGCAACACTCTAAAATAGGATTGTTGCCAATGTCTCATCGCATAAGTCTAGCAAGAATCAGTGTCCTAGGACAAATAATGAGCGAGATCATATGAATAAGATTCCATATGCATCAACTATTGGATCTATCATGTATGTCATGCTATGCACTCGACCTGATGTATCATATGCTTTGAGCACTACAAGCAGATATCAGTCAGATCCTGGTGAGAGTTATTTTATAGCAGTAAAGAACATCCTTAAGTACTTAGAAGGACTAAGGAAGTGTTCTTGGTCTATGCAGGTTTTGAAAATGATCTAGTTGTAAATGGTTACACAAATGCAAGTTTTCAAACTGATATAGATGATTTTATATCGCAATCTGGATATGTGTTTACTTTGAATGGGGGTGCAATAAGCTGGAAAAGTTCGAAGCAAGAAGCTGTGGCAGATTCTACAATCAGTAGCTGAGTATATTACAGCGTCGATGCGATGCAAAGAAAGGAGCAGTTTCGATCAAAAAGTTCATTTATGAACTATGTGTAGTTCCAAGTATTGCTAACCCTGTTTGTTTGTATTGTGAAAATAACAGGGCAATAGCACAGGCCAAGGAACCTAGATCACACCACAGATCCAAACATATACTCAGGCATTTTCATCTCATTAGAGAAATCATTGAGGGGAGACGTGAAGATTTGCAGAGTACCTACTGAAGACAACATTGCGGATCCATTGACAAAGGCTCTTCCACAAATGAAACATAATGGTCATGTTACATTATTAGGCATTAGATGCATGAATGATTGGCCCTAGAGCAAGTGGGAGATGTTGGGAAATGTGCCCTAGGTCAATCCATTAATAGTCTTTATGAATACATTTTAGTTAATGAAATAGAGGATTTCATTTGCTGTTTATTATAATTGATTTGCATGTTTACATTATAATAAGATCCATAGGTATTTAGAGAAATATCCTAAATGTCCCTAATCGATTATTATACTTGGAACTATAATGAATTAAGACTAGTGTGAGTCTTGATTGATGATCATACAATGATCATACGCATAGGAATACGAATCAAGATCATGAGTACTTGTTAGGGAACAAAGTACTGGACCGACCCACTAGGAGAACATCACATGGATTAAGTCATAGTTGTTTCTCATGATATGTATATTATTCAGTCCTCTGACTTGAGATTACCAGAGACTTCAACATTAGGAATACAGTTGATTTGACGCAATCAAACGTTGTCTTTAACCGGACGATTATAGAGGTTGTGATTAGTTACTGTATGAATAATGTAGTGAAGTTGTGTAATCGAAATAGAATTTGTCCCTCTCATATAAAGAGAGATATCTAGTGGATCCCTCGATGTGTTAGACTGTTAAAAGGCCTAGTCTAAGTGAATTGATATTGATCAATGTCACTTGGATTTTTTCAGTCTACCTAAAGATCGAGACTAGTACTATTGAACATGTTGGATGACAATTCTATGCCTTATGTTTGATCAAAAGGATATCGTTTGACAAAAGGATGTTATATACACTATTGATTAGGTTGTATCGATTTGATATTCGTACAACTTGGGTAGTCATAATGTCTTGCTAGAGGCCGCTTATGACTTGTATACCAAAATGTGTTTTGGTACACTACCAACATTGTATGAGCCTATTGGGTCGTACACTAAGAATGGTTTTGCGAGATTTCAAGATGGTTTAGAAAAATGAATTTTATATGATAAAATTCATGGCAGAAACATCCTTGTAATGTAATACACTTATACTTCTTTAAGTAGGGATATATGTGTAATTTACTTAACCGTCTATATATAAAGGTTGTATAAATAGACACTTTGAGTTAGAATACAAAAAAAGAAAAATTAAAAAGAGCCAAAATCTATTTTCGTTTTAAGAAATGACTTAGGGTTTTTGGTATGCTCTGGATCGTTTTGGAAAGAAACAAAAAGGTTTGGTATTCTCTCGAAGCTAGCACTTCAAATCTCGGCCGCTATTCGTGTGTGGACTACTGATAGAGGGCGTTCGTCGTTGGCAACGCCTTAGAGATCGATTAACCTTTAGAAAGGGACATGTCGACTGATGTATGATTAAGTTTGCATAGTTTAAACGTGTTTTAATGGAATCAGATTCGATCTGTTGGGATTTTTCTCAAAATTGTTTTGTAATCTCTGTTGCGCATAAACCCCAAACACCAACAAATATACCCTGAGTATTGGATTGTTTGGGCATTGCATTGTCTATAGTTTGTTAGTCACTATTGTGACCATAAATGTAGTGTTGCGGTACTGCATTGATATTGACCACTTATGGGCCTTCTTTGTTTCAGTAAACACTCAAACTTCGTTGCTCAGCTTGTCACTCTGTTTATCATGCTATTTGTTATATTTTCTGTTTTTAATATCGCATGATATTTGGACTATTTATTTGAGAAATCTTGAATTGCTGTTTAGTTTCTTCTGGCATTACTGTCTCTTTTTCAAGTACTCACCGTTTAGTTTGTGATGATGGTGCAGATAGAGCAAAAACGAGAAAGGGAAAGAAGTTGATGCTAGGTGATATTCTATGAGGACTCTCGGAGCGATCCTTTCCTTTACTCAGTGTAGGTTTTTGTTCTGTGACTATGATTATTGTATATTATGTTTTGTAAAACACTGAGACTTGTATTTGGGGATTGAGAGACTAGAGATATCATGTATGATCTTTTTGTATAGCTTTGATCACCAGACATGCATGTATTTATCCATTCCTTAGGGTTTCCCCATGATTAGGTTATTTGTTATTCCTGATTTCTATTTTATAGTTATAGTTTATTATAGTAATTTCCGCTACGAATTTCCTGATAACTTTATAATCCTATAACTCACATATTTAAATAATTAACTGATATGGTATATGAGGATTTAAGGCTGACTAGGATGTGGACTTCGTGAGTAAAGATTCAACGTCCACATAGGTCTAGGTCGGGAGGGGCCCAATTTATGGGGAACTGGGGCCATCACAACCTCGATAGGAACGTGAATAACGGGATTCGGGCAAACATTTGTCGGCGAATTAGCAGTCTGGGGAAATTAATGAATTAAAAACACTGAATAAATACAAAATTAATAATAATTAAAAGTTGTATATCGCGTTCAATACGTTGAGACGTTCAGGATTATGAGACAAGCGAGTTGTGGTATGGAACAGGTCCGAAAACGCGAGTATTGTGCAAGAAAATGGCTAAGTATTGAAGCAAGTCACTCATTGAAGTCACATATGTTGTGTCAAGGTAGGTGAATGGGATGAGTGATGGCCAAAAGATATGCCTCAAAATTTGTATGTAATTGGATAAGAGGGAGGTATAAAACTCATCTACCATCACTTTTTCTCTCTCATCTCTCATTTCACTCTCTCCAATGAAATCAACAACATGACAACGATAGGTTCTGGGTAGTTTTCGCCACGATTTGATGCCAAAGGATTTCTCAAACTCGAATTCCAAGGTGAGAATCAGATTCCCCACTTGTATATCTACGTTTTGACATTATTTTGTGGGTTATCGTTGCGAATAATTTAGGCAAAGAATTGGGAATTTTATTTTTTATGGTTTTTTTTACCAGATGTGGAATGAATGGAATGGTTTATTGATGATTTTTGGGTGGGTTTTGGTGAATTGAGAAGTTGGGGATTTTTGTGGAATTTCTAGGGATTTTTGGATTGATTTTTGAAATCGATGGTTTATCGAGGTGTTTACATGAGCCGAGGTGTTTTGGTGTTATAACTAAGGTCTCAATGAAGTTGAAATAGGCTCGAAGCAAGCACGACGCGCGAGCTGGGGGTATGAAAAACCCCCGACTAGGGGCATTTGGGTGAGATGCCGTGGGCATGTATTGCCCATGGTGACACACATGACGGATGGGGCGGTGAGCCCCATTTTCACATCGTCGAGACGCCGCCAAAAGTTGAATTGCACAGTGCCCGGCGATGTGACACTGTTCACAGGGGCCAATTTTTATAAATTTTTGAAAAATTTTAGGGATATCTCGGGTGTCTTAATGGGTTCGAATACAACCCAATACTCGGGTAATCGACCCAAATTGTGTGAATGAATTAAATTATGGAAAATTGGATAATTTGATGATAATTAATGGAAAATTGCAATTAAATGATTATCAGGAATTGTAGTCATTGACGGGTCATACAGGGATTCGTAGGAGGCGAGTCAGTATTTGTTTTAGTGCGTATCAGTTGGATACAGGTAAGTAAACCAGTGAGGAATTTTATAGTTATTTCTTGAGCTTTAAATTATTATTGTTATTGTTATATCCTGTTTTGGAAATTTCATTCCTTTGAGTTGTCTAAGGGCAAGTGAGTCAACGTGATCCTTACAGAATTTTTGGGCTATCTGAGGTAACATACCAGAGGTCAACAGCTGGGGATGCATGATACTGGTTCTAGTTCTATACAGGATAAGTGTTCTTACCTGGACTACCATGGAATCTCATTCGCATGGATGTTAGGACGACGTGATTGTACCGCGTCCTAAACATCGAATCTTGTAGGTGTATACCTCAACTCAACGATCATTTAGTCGGAACTACTTGTGCCTTTATTGTTTTCGGGACACTCATTTTCGATTGCTCATTTGATTTATTTACATTCTTATTTATTCATGCATTCTCTGTCCTTTCTTTCTATCAACATAAATATAACTATTTATTTATTTCAAAAGGTTGTAATAATGTCCTGCTTGGCGTTACTTACCTAGGCTTTTCATTCTTGTATTTGATGGAGTGCAGATCTACAGTCTAGCAAGGGAAAGGTTCCACATGTAACCACCCGTTACTTTAAGCAGGTAATTAGTGTTAATCCAAATAATAATTAATCCGAGTTAGGCTCGTGATTATGCCCGAATCGTCATGATTAACGCCTGTGTAGAATTGTGTAATGTATTGTATTTGTTTGGTGTGTAGTAATATGTATGTGTGAATAAATGAATAATCAGACTAACGAGAGAATGTTTAATACCATGTGTGGGTCAAGGAGGACACATATAAGACGCGGGATACCGTTGACGCCCAAGTGTACTCGTTGGCGTAAGTTACGTAATTATAGGCGTCATAATTGGCATAAATATATATTTATATATATTATGGTTATATATAAATATATATTAAAATGGAAAATTAATAAATAAAGAATGAATGGTTGAGCAGAGAGTGATACGCGGGGTCACGAGTGACATGCATAGAACGTACGATGGTATGCATGCCCGAGAGTTCTCATTGGCGTGCCAACCAAAATTTTAAGTGCAATATATCGATAAATTTATATATATTTATATATAAATTTGTATATATAAATATATATAAAATAAATCAGAAAAATGTAAAATTACCATTAAGGGTAGTGAGGTTGTTAAGGATGAGATAAAATTGGAAGGGTATTTTGGTCTTTCCCTCCAATTAACCGCCTTCTTCTTCGATAAGATGAGATAGAGAGAGAGAGAAAGGGAGAGCCGAGAGGGAGAGGAGGAAGAAGGAGAAGGTGACAGAGGAGCTCAAGGAGTTCATGACGTCGACAACGCCAAGGTGAGTGTGTGTTGTTGTGTTGTTGCAGATGTTGATTGTTGTTGGATTACTGTGGTGGTGCTTGGTGAGGTTTGGCCATGGTGTTAGCCATGGCCGAACCAAGAACAGGGAAAGGGAGAGTGTCTCCCTGCTGCTGTTAAATGTGGAGGACGACTGGGTTAGGGTTGGGAGCCAATCCCAACCGATGAAGAAAAAAATAAAAACAAAACAAAACAGAGTGTTACTCTGTTATAATCGTGAGGAAGTGGATGATCCCTGAACGAGGCCGGTTTGGCCCAGTTCAGGGGCAATTATATATAAAAAAAAGAAAGAAAAGAGAGAAAATGGAGAAGAAAATCCAGAAAAATAGGAAAAAATATGAAAAAATAGTATTTTGACCAAACAAATAGAAATTGAGAGATTTCTATGGAAAATGAGAAATTCGAAAGTCAGAGGAGACCTTATATCGGGGTTCTTACCTCAAAAAGCATGAAATGGTCAAAATAGGTTAGAAATTAGGTCTCGAGATTTCAAATTCAAATGAGACTAGTTTAGGAATGTTAGTAAATAAGTATGGGACTTAAGTTGATAATAGTTGGTCTATTTTAGGTAATGAACCGATGTGGAAAGGTTTGAGGACTCCATGGAGTCGTACAAGTCGGTAAAACATAGAAAGCTCAAGACAGGTAAGTGAGACTCGTATCTTTTATCAATTATGCAATGTAAAATAGTATTATTAGAACATGTAGTGTACTGGACTGGGAATGGAGCAATGTACCGTGATTTGACTTTGATTTTACAAAAAAATATTTTAAATGAAAAGGGAATCCGGAAAGAGGTTTGACGGGATGGATCGACTTGGCATTTGGAACTATGGCAAAGTTGCTACCCTTTACCGCGCCCCCAGTAACTTAGGAACTATCCTGATCAATGCTTTCCTATTGAGTTGGCGGCTCATCAGTCATAAACCAATCAGATGAGCAGTGATTGGTTTAGTGATGATGAGGGAGTGCGATTCTATATTTTTATGAGTTGACTACACATTGATAAGAACTGGTTAGATGCACAGTGACTGGTTCTTAATGATGTGAGAAGCAACTCAATTCAAATACAAATATTGGAAATAAAAATCACGAGTACATTGTAATAAACCAAGGAACTTGCATCTATTATATATATTATTTTTATATTGATTCATATGCTCCTTTATATATGCATTTGATTCATGTTGTTGTACATTGCCTTGATATTAATTGGTAGTTGATGGTTGGTATGAGAGTCACTTACTAAGCATGTAAGAGCTCACCCACTTTAACATCTCCAGGTATGGATGTACGCTAGGACTTGGAACTCAGAAAATAAGAAGACCAGGGGTTTAGTATCTTCTCTACGATGTAGTGAGTTTCGAGTTGTATATATGTATATTACATTGTTTTATGATTTTGTAATAATCAGGGTAGGAATAATAGCTCAATACTGATGTTTTTACCAGTATTGTATATCTTGGTTTATCAAAAAAAGTTTTAAATTTTCTGCTGCGTTTGTTTTATTTCATTTATGTAATCTCAAGATATATAGGTTGTTATCAGGATGAGTATAAGGTTGCTGGCTCTAATTAGGTCCAATTTGGTTTACCATGGCTTAATTAGGGTTTCAAGCCGAATATCAAGATTAGGGGATGTTATAATTGGTATCAGAGACAAGGCTTTACAAACCTTAGTTTATTATTGGTCTCGAAGTAAGAGACAGTTTTGATATAGTGTGATATTAGAGATTGGTTGGTAAAACTTGGCATAATTATTCCACTGATTAGTTGATGGAATAACTTTGATACAGTGAGTATCATAGACCGAAGTTATCACTTTCAAATTGATTTCGTATGGTGTGATAACTCTGATACATAATAATTGATGCCTAAAAGTTGTACCTATATATTAAAATAAAATTTTAGGTTAACTGACTTGGAGATTGGTTCTCAAGTCAGGGATAACCTAGGACTAAATAAACGTTTTTATCAATGTTTTAAGGGGTAATGAAAGATAAAAGCTTGAGACATGTATTTTTGAGTGGATATTATATCTATGCGATAGATATAGCGGTACTGTCTTGCCTAAGAATGAATTGGAAAGTGTTATCTCACATCTATGACTGGGTAAGTCAAAGGAAATTGATGATGAGGGTTCTTGGGAACCTGAACTTCAGAGATAACGAGATAAAGAAAGATAATGAAATGATAATAAGATGGTTTATATCCATCTATTTCTCACGAGATGAGAATGTTTAGATATTAAGGGTTAGGTTGTAGAACCCTGAACCCTACTAATATAGATATGAAAAGGGAATAGTTTAAATATAACTCCTCAATGGAATAGTCTTTAATAGCCTGTATCCTCACTGATATTGTCTGATGAGAAATAATCAGTGTAGAAGGAACGATGGGTTCTGGATTTAGAGACATAAGTCAAATGGAATGACCATAAAGAGTGAATGAAATATGCAATGATTGACAATGAAACTCAAAGTCGACAAGTCACTTTGAGTAGAAAATATACTAGTGTTAAGCCTAGTTAAGTAAAATTAAAAGTCATTTAATGAGAGAAAATTTGTAGTTAATGATGACGAGAACCCAATTAAGGTTAAGTAACCACTAGAATAAGCATACTTCATGAATGATTATAGAGTATACGATTCCATATATGGTGCTAGTCTATATTGGAATAAAGAGAAAGAAACATGTAAGTATGGTTGTGGTATAGCCACATATACCTAAAGTAAGGTAAGAAAGAGATTTATTAGTGTTGTTGTGATGTAACTGCACGCACTAATAGTATGATAACAAGGAAGTCTGTAAATATAATTGGGATATAGTTACACATACTGAAGGTGGAATAGAAAGGACTTATTAGTATTGTTGTGGATAACTGTACTCACTAATAGAGCAATAAAGAAAAAGGAAGGATGATGTGGAAGAACCATACATAGAGAAATGAAATGTGAGGATACTAGATTGAGGTGTAGCTTAATGTTGAGATGGTAATGAAATGATGAATTTACTCTAAAAGTGAATAGTTACAACAAGAGTTGAGAGTTGAAGGATTTGAGAGAAATTTATGTTTTTGGTCAATTTTATCTTGTTTGATGAACTATAATCAAAGTAGGGTAATGGAAAATTGAAAGTGGAAGTAAATTGTAAGTTGCAAATATATAAGCCTAACGATTGGTAAGGTTAGGGGTAGAGGTTTAACATCAACTCATTTAGGAAGAGAGGTTTAACATCAACTCATTTAGGAACTTCCTGGGCATGGAGACAGAAAGATTTACAGACATGAAACTCTTGTCATTCGGAGATACCAAATATATACAAGGAGTGCATTATTCAGGTAAGCTAAGAAAAACATAGCAGTGAGCTAGTGAGATGTTTAATTTGATCTATTGGACTAGTGCAATCTAAATTGGGAAGAATGAGATGTCAGTAAAATTAAGGATTGAGAATCCAGATAGTGATGTACAATACTGGGAATGAATAGGTAAAGCAGTATATCAAGAGGTTGGTATTGACTGCAATCTATGATGAAAAATGTTAAAATTTATAAATTTTGCAAATGATGATTTGTGGAGATTCAGTAATCACTCGAAATTCAAATGGTTTAGGATAAGAGATTAGTAGGTCAGTAATGGAAAAGCAAGCTTGATGAATGTAAGATTGTGAATTATAAGATTGTGAATTTAAGGTTTAAGTAATGTGTTTAGTAGCATTGCTTGAAATCTTATCACAATGTAAGTCAGAGGAATCGTCAATTATTTGATTTTCAATACCAACTAATGATTAATTTCATTTTACTTTAATGTATTATGAAAATGGTCTGAGTTTGAGAACTCAATTTGAGTGATAAATTAATTTGAAATGATTCCCATAATTGACAACTCAAGGGTTTAATTAAATGAAACCAATAGTTCTCAATAGTTGATTGAGATTTAGGTACTATAGAGTAAAGATCATAATGTAGGAGTATATGGTCAAACGATGACTTGATAAGTGAAAGATTATGGTGTAAACCATAGAAACTCACTAGAGTTCATGCTATGTTTAATAATGAAAGGATGTAGAGTTGTTGAACTCTATTAAAACAAGTTATCATTTAGTTGACAATGATGACGAAGGCAAAAGGAGTTGAATACTTGCCAGAAGCACATACATTATCGTAGAGTTATGTAAACTCTGACAATATATTAGTGTATACCCAAAAGTTATAGGTGCAAATGTTAAGTTTCAAATGTAAAATATTAAGATATGTGTTGAAGTGAAATTATGAGTTATAGGATTTGACTGAGGTTAAGTCAATTGGAGAGTTGTATTATATTTAACACAAAGATAGAAAAGTGGTGAAATGTGAAATGATTGAAGGATACAAACAACTTATACAGAGAGTTGTGATATAGTTGTATTGTATATTCAATTAATTCTAGAATGAAATAAGTATGAGTTGTACATGATACAAAAATGTAGTTTGACTACAATAGTTGTTTGATTATACTTGGATTAAGGAAATGTTAGAGGTTAATCCAATATTTTTTTCCACATAGTTGTTTATTGACACAATGAAGCAAGAGATTGTAGTAAATACATTTGATATAATTTAAAGGAACTAATATGAAACAAGAGTGTTAGTAAGAGTATCAAACTAATGTAAGACATTAAGGGATAGTGAAAAGTGAAGAATATGTACTTCAAACGATGGATGGAATGAATTGCAAGAATAAGTCTTAGAGGAAAGACTTGAAAATGATAAGATAGGGATGGGGATCCCAATATTAGTATAAATTCAGTTGATTGGATAGAATGTGCAAGTTCATTCATTCATTAAGAGGTTTTGAACTACAATTGTATCATGTACAAGGGTTTGAAGGATATGAATGTCGTTTAGTATTCTTAATATTAGAATATCTTAGAGGAATTACTAAATGATAGATGAAAGTTTTGGAAAACCAATAAAACTAGTAACATGTGATTTAATGGAAGCTTCCAAACTATGAGAGTGTGAAGAGTATAATTTTGCCAAAGTGAAATAAATTAGAAATGTAATTAGTCACCAGAATGTGAAAGATGGTATATTCACTCTGAGAAATCACTGATAGAAAGTGATTGACGATGGTTAATAGTTGAATGAAAGAAAGGGGCATGATGTCTAATTATAATAGGAACTTCTCAATATTATCTCATCAGAGGGATAGATAAGATTGATGAATAAGGGAAGTCCTGCGTAGGCATATCATCAATTGAGAAGTTGGAATTGATAATTATTGGTCCTTTCTTTAGAGTTCAGAATGATACTAAACTCAGTAAATGAATGAATTAATGGATAATAAAATTGATTAAGAAATTTAATTGGAACTACTCAATATGTTATAGATTAATTATGACTGAGTAGTGTCCATATTAGATGTTTTAATGAAAATTGTGTTGGACGTATTAAATTTTAAAATTGAAATTTGATTCAGGTGGAAGGTTAGGCAAGAATGATTATGAATATCTTAGGAATCTCTTTATATTATTGATATATGTAATGCCATATCATATTTGGGTATATGAATGAATTATAAATGGGTTGAGATGATGATATATAGGGAGATTATAAAGAGATATGAGACGTATTCAGTATGTAATATTGAGTAGTGAAACCTAAAGAGTTATGTAGATTCTTGTCTATACCTGATAAGAAAAATGAAATACAATTATAAATTTTGTAATGTGAAATAAACGTCAACACAATGAATTGTAGTTGATGAGGGAATCTAGTCTGCAAGATTCTTGTCAGTGAAAGCATATGTTATGCTTGAAAGGATTAAGCAAAATAGTTGTATGGGAGATGTGAGATGGTGTGATATTAAAAATATTCCAGATAGATATCTGAGACTTGCTTCCATTGAGGGAAGAAGTTATTGATATAAAATGAAAACCAGTCTCAATCTCGATACAATATATTTCCTTCGTGTTGAAGAAGAGATTATGTTATTAATCCTAATTCAACTAGTATAATTGAGCTTGTGTCTCATCATGATAATCACTGAAAGAATCGATTTACCTGTGTGAGTTACTTAATGGTTTTAGTAATCCGAAGGGTTACAAAATAAAGTATGCTTTTGCTTATCCAATCATAGGGGTGAGAGATAAGAATGGGAGATACTATTCTAGAGTGAATGAAGTAATAAAGAACTACATAGAGGAAATAGAGCAGACTAGACAAAGTATAACTACAATATAAAGATTAAAATTTAAAGTTGTAGTGTATAGATTGACGAAGTCTATAGGTTCAAGCAAGTATCGAAAAAGAAAATGATGAGAATGTTGTGTGGTTGACCTTGCCATTCACCGATGGGTGAAATGGAGGTAGGAGACACATATGTTGACCTTGCTATTCATTTGTAGTGGACAGGGGTAGGAGACATGATGATTATTGACCTTACCGTTTAATTATGGAATGAACGGAGGTAGGAGGCATGATACTGTTGATACTGAGTGGATTCGTCAATGCTTGAGCTACAACAACCTTTAAGAAAAGAAAAAATGTGACAAATATCAATTGAAGGTATCAAAAGATAAATGATATCTCTTAGAAAATCTCATCTATGAACGGGTTGTATAGATTCGGATTAAGCTAAATTAATGAAATGGGGTTATTCATATAGAAAAAGCAAAATAAAATAGTAATTTGGTTACGTTATTCTTCAAAGCAAAGTTGAAAGAAGCTTTGTGATAGTGATATGATGGTGTAACCACGTATTCTAGACAAGCGAGGAATGAGAAAGCTAAAGAATGAGAATTATAATGGAATAATGAACCTCATTACTCTTTGAAATTATTGGTGACTTTTACGTACTCTTAATTTCGAGGAAAAATTATTGCTAAATTGGGGAGACTGTAACGACCCGTTACTTTAAGTAGGTAATTAGTGTTAATGCAAATAATAATTAATCCGAGTTAGGCTCATGATTAAGTCTGAATCGTCATGATTAACGCGTGTGTGAAATTGCGTGATGTATTGTGTTTGTTTAATGTGTAGTAATACGTGTAGGTGAAGAAATGAATAATCAGACTAATGAGAGAATGTCTAATAACATGTATGGGCCAAGGAGGAAACATATAAGACGCGGGATAGCGTTGACGCCCGAGTATACTCGTTGGCGAAAGTTACGTAATTATTGGCGTAATAATCGGCATAAATATATATTTATATATATTATGGTTATATATAAAGATATATTAAAATGGAGAATTAATAAATAAAGAGTGAATGGTCGGGCGTAGAGTGATACGTGGGGAGTGACACGCGTAGGATGTACGGTGGTGTGCATGCCCGAGAGTTCTCGTTGGCGTGCCAACCGGAATTTTAGGCGCAATATATCGATAAATTTATATATATTTATATATAAATTAGTATATATAAATATATATAAAATAAATCAGAATAATGTAAAATTACCATTAAGGGTAGTAAGGTTGTTAAGGATGAGATAAAATTGGAAGGGTATTTTGGTATTTTCCTTCCAATTAACCACCTTCTTCTTCGATAAGATGAGAATAAAGAGAGAGAGAGGGAGAGGAGGAAGAAGGAGAGGGTGACGGAGGAGCTCGAGGAGTTCGTGGCGCCGACGACGCCAAGGTGAGTGTATGTTGCTGTGTTGTTATAGTTGTTGATTGTTGTTGGGTTATTGTGGTGGTGGATAATGATTGTTTCCCTGCTGCTGTTAAATGTGGAGGACGACTAGGGTTAGGGTTGGGAGCCAATCCCAATCAATGAAGAAAAAAAAAACAAAACAAAACAAAACATAGCGTTACTTTGTTATAATCGTGAGGAAGGGGATGATCCCTAAACCGGGTCGGTTTAGCTCTATTGCCGAACCCGGTTCGGCCCAGTTCAGGGGCATTTAAATATATTAAAAAAAGAAAGAAAAGAGAGAAAATGGAAAATAAAACCCAGAAAAATAGGAAAAAATATGGAAAATAGTATTTTGACCAAACAAATAAAAATTGAGGGATTTCTATGGAAAATGAGAAATTCGAAAGTCAGAGGAGACCTTATACCGAGGTTTTCACTTCAAAAAGTGTGAAATAGTCAAAATATGTTAGAAATTAGGTCCCTAGATTTAGAATTCGAATGAGACCAGTTTAGGAATGTTAGTAAATAATATGGGACTTAACTTGATAATAGTTGGTCTATTTTAGGTAATGAACTTATATGGAAAAGTTTAAGGACTCCGAGGAGTCGTACAAGTCGATTAAACATAGAAAGCTCAGGACAAGTGGGACTCGTATCTTTTATCAATTATGCAATGTAAAATAATATTATTAGAACATGTAGTGTACTGAACTGGGAATGGGGCAATATACCGTGATTTGACTTTGATTTTACAAAAAAATGTTTTAAATGAAAATGGAATCCGAAAAAAGGTTTAACGAGATGGATCGGCTTGGGGTTTGGAACTGTAGTGGAGTTGTTAACCATCACCACGCCCCTAGTGACTTAGGAATTATCCCGATCAATGTTTTCCTATTGAGCTGGTAGCTCATCAGTCATAAACCAATCAGATGAGCAGTGATTGGTTTAGTGATGATGAGAGAGTGGGACTTATGTTTTTATGAGTTGACTACACATTGACAAGAACTGGTTAGATGCCCAGTCACTAGTTCTTGATGATGTGAGAGGGCAACTCAATTCAAATATGGATATTGGAAATACAAATCACGAGTACATTGCAATAAACCAAGGAACTTGCATCTGTTATATATATATTGTTTATATTGATTCATATGCTCCTTTAGATATGCATTTGATTCATGTTGTTGTACATTTCCTTGATATTAATTGGTAGTTGATGGTTGGTATGAGAGTCACTTACTGAGCATGTAGGAGCTCACCCACTTTAACATCTCCAAGTATAGATGTATGCTAGGACTTAGAACTCAGAAAATGAGAAGACCAGGGGTTTAGTATCTTCTCTACGATGCAGTGAGTTCGAGTTGTGTATATATATATTATATTGTTTTATGATTTTGTAGTAATCAGGGTGGGAATAAGAGCTCAATATCGATGTTCTTACCAGTATTGTATATCTTGGTTGATCGAAAAAAGTTTTAAATTTTCTGCTGCATTTGTTTTATTTTATTTATATAATCTCAAGATATACAGATTGTTATAGGATGAGTATAAGGCTATTGGCTCTAATTAGGTCCGATCAGGTTTATCGAGGCTTAATTATGGTTTCAGGCTGAATATTCTCTAATCGAGATTATGGGATGTTACACCACAGCTTGGAGATTTGATTTGAGGATATCGAAGCACGCCTTTCCACTTAGCTGATATAGGTGACTTGTCTTGTATTATTGTATATAATGTTTTGAAACATTTGGGACTTGTTTTGAGAGATTATGGGCATGTATACATATATGTTGTTCTCCTCTGACTGATCATTGATGATGATATACATATGTGGGGTTTTCACACCTTAGGATGTCTTATTTTTGAATGGTTGTGATTATTTCGATTAGTTTGAGGATTCATTGCTTCCGCTTTAATAATGTTAACTCACTAACCGATGTTTTTAACTTGTAAATGGTTTAAAATTTTAAACTTTAAAGGAAGGCTAACTAGGATTGCGTGATTCAATGAGATTGGCTCGGTGGTTCACGTAAGTTTAGGTTGGGCAGGACCCAGTTTAAGATTGTGAAACTAGGGTCATCACACTACTTAACCTATGAAATCACTTTGTATATGTTTAGTGGGGTCCATAAAACGTGTCTAAACATTTCGAATAATTTCACAAACCCCAAAAATAAAAAATCTCGGTTTCATAAAAAACATAGGGATTTTTCTACCAAAAACAAATATTGGTGCATTTAAAAGTCGTCTAAACATATACTGGTGCATTCAAAAACAATTACGACAATTTGCACAACTCAAATATATGCTATAAAACATGTTTGCATGATTTAAATTATTTTAAAACTCATGAAATTGAAAATCATAAAATTCATGACTTTAAATTCTTTAAAAATTGAGATTCATGTAATGCATAATTCTAATGCATTTCACTTGTAGGAATGGAACTTATACCTTACAAAAGTTGCACAAATTATTATTTTGGCTTTCCGATCCTTGTTTCCTTGTATGAGCCGAGTCTTGAGCTTGTTCGGCTTCATGTTGTTACTTTGACTTGAACTTGTCCAAACTTCAACTTTCCCTTTGAACTTGTGATTCCTAACATAGTTCGATGTTCTATAACACTTAAAAAACTCGTTAGTACCATTTCACATTGTTAGTTGACATCAAAATCTCAAGTGGAGTGTAAGTGATGAAACACTTAGTCCAACACAAACTAGATAATCAGCCAAATTATAACCTAGTAGATAAGCTAGTTTAACAAATAAGCTGTATTTGGTAATTAGATTATTTTAAAATAATTTAGCTAATAAGCTAGAATTGTAGATGCTACTCAATGTAGCGTTTCAATTTAAAAGCGTCGGCTCACTTTTCTTTTCCATTCGTGCCCTCCCACTTTCAACTTGTGTGGCTTAAAATGTGCTAATTATTTTTCATTTTTTATTCTTATTAATGTTTATGGAATACATTTCCCACAATAAACTAACCAAGTATTACCACCCCAATAGCGGAACTAGAGCATGTTGGGCTGGGCAGCATGGTAACTCAATAAATGATCGAGTCTTAGTGAACTCAAGAGGCTTCGGGGGACTCAGGTGACGGATTGGGGTTCAGTGCATGGCGCATACCTAAGTGGGTACGGTGTTTACCTGAGTGAGCAAAATTTGGCATGGCGCGTACCTTAGCGGGCGCGGTATAGTAAGGCGCATACCTTAGCGAGCACGAGTGGCATGGCGCGTACCTTAGCGGGCACAACGTGGCACAGCGCGTACCTTAGCGAGCACGATATGGCAAGGCGCATACCTTAGCGCGTACCTTAGCGGGCACGGTGTGGCAAGGCGCATACCTTAGCGCGTACCTTAGCAGGGCATGGTGTGGCATGGCACAAACCTTTATGGGCAAGGCGCACGTACCTAAATGAGCATGCGCGGGTAAGGTGCTCTCCTAGTGCGAGCACAACAGTGACTTGGGGAGAGCATGGAAGCGACTTAGCGCTTTAGCAAAAGCTTGGCACATACCTTGGCACGAGCAAGGTCATACCTCGGCACGGGCAAGGCAAGACCTTGGCAGAAGCACAGTCAACTTTCCTTGACTCTGGCGTTGACCAGGTCAAAGTATGATTGGTCTCATTTTTTGATGTTCTCTATTGGAGGGCCAAGAACGGCTTAACATTTACTATAGGGGAGGGACCTCTCCTGGGGTGGTATGGGCAGGAATGTAAGGGTGACCCTAGAGAAGGCCTTGAGCGTGTACGCCAAGACCTTTCCCAAAGACCAACATGCAACCATCTCCGAGCAAGTAGGACCCGAACGTAGTCAAGCTCCAACACGCACCCAATGGTGCTAGGCACGACCAAGCATGACCCTAAGTTCAAGTAGCATTCCTAGGCTTAAATGGACTAAGTCAAGTATGGCATTTCCTAGGCAGTTAAGCAACTACCTTGGTCATGGCTCAGAGCATAACCAAGGCATGTCCAAGCAAGTCCATAGCACATTGAAGATGTGCATATTGACCAAGTGGTCATGGCAGTTACGAAGTCAGGTGGCAGTAAAGGAGGCAAGCAGTTAGGCAACTGCTTGGCTATATGGGAGTGTGGTGTGGTTTACTTAGTCTTTGATGCTTGCAAACTAAGACATGTGTCTATTCGGTTATATAACCACTTCAGTCTGTTTCTATAAAGCCAACCCCTTATGCTTGAGGAAGCATAAGGTGGTATAGTTGTAACCCATCAATCAAATTTCAGTAAAGCTCCCCTTTGTGCCTATTGTTGTTTGTTAGTGTGAAAGTTATTGGTGTGCTATACTAAGGTGGTCCTTAGGCACCACGGAGTGGTATTGAGTGAGAAAAATTTCCTTAGGGTAAACCCTCTCATCAGTGACCCTGTGACAATTGGTATCAGAGCCTCGTTTGGCGACGATGGCAACCCGAGCAGTTGTTGATCTGAGTGAAAAGGTGTCTCACTTTGAGCAGCTCGTGGCAACACTTAGTGTGCAAAGGGAGGAGGCTCATAACTCTTTCTTGCCGGAGCGAGTTGGAGCCTTGAAACCACTCATTGCTTCGTTGGTGGCTAGAGAGGAATCTCACATGGGGATGGTCTCTAGTTGGGAGGCTCGATTTGATGAGCTAGTTGCTGATGTTCGTGCGGTTAGTGAACTTACCACTAACATAGCAGAGACTATTGCTAAGGAGATTAGTCTACTCAAGAAGGCTGTGGGTGGAACCTCAGACGTTGCAAAAGTGGCAAGGCTATCGAAACCTAAAGTTCCTGAACCAAAAAAGTTCTTTGGTAAGCGAAGTGCCAAAGAACTAGAGAACTTTCTTTGGGACATGGAGCAGTACTTTACCATGTTGTGGACTCTAGATGATCAGAAGGTCATCCTAACTTTAATGTACTTGGAGGGAGATGCAAAGCTTTGGTGGAGGACCGGAGTTGACGATGATGATGCTGCTATGAGGCCGAAGATCATCGAGTGGGAGGTACTAAAACAAGAATTGAAGGATCAATTCCTACTTACTAATGCAGCTTGGCAAGCGAGGGAGGCTTTGCGAAAGCTGAAATAAGCGAGCTCTGTGCGGGAGTACGTGAAGGAGTTTTCCTCTTTGTTGTTGGACATTAAGAACATGTCAAAAGAGGATAAACTCTTTAATTTTACAACCGGCTTGCAGTAATAGGCACAAGCCGAGTTGATGAGGCAAGGTGTGAAGGACTTGCCTGGAGCGATAGCGCTGCTGATAGTCTTGTGATTTCAAGACTAGTTATTCGCTTTTGGAAGGGAAGAACAAGGAGAAAAAACCCCATAAGGAGTACTCAAAGAAGGGTAAAAGAAGTCCTTTCCTTCAAAGAAGTTGAACTCAAAGCCGACACCAAAGAAGTTGCACAACCCTCATCATCCTAAAAGGGTTGTTTCATTTGCAATGGGCCTTATCGGGCACGGGAGTGTCCAAAGAAGGAGAAGATTTCTGCCTTAATTGCAGAAAATACTGTTGAAACTCGAATGAACCCACTACAGTTGTTCAATGCCATTCAACAAGCAAGGCTAAGCAAATCGGAGGGATTGCTCTATGTGGAGGTGATGATGAACCAACACAAGGTCCTTGCGATGGTAGATTCAGGGGCGACATAATCATTCGTGGCAGATCATGTGGTGGGTAAGCTGGAGCTTACACTTGCTGAGAATTCCAATCGCATGAAGGTTGTGAATTTTGAGGCCAAGCAGATCCAAGGTATGGCCTTTAATGTTGACATCAAGGTTGGATCTTGGGAAGGAAAGATCAACCTAATGGCGATTCCTCTAGATGATTTCGACAACATTTTAGGGAACGATTTTCTCTATTCGGGGAGTATTGCCCTAATACCTTTTCTAAGGGGATTGTTCATCATGAACAAATCCCATCCTTGCTTTATACCTGTTGTTGGTGATGCTACATGGAAAGAAGGTGAAAAGCAAACCCATCTATCAGCGATTCAACTCAAAGATGGTCTGAGGAAAGGGTAGCCAACTTACTTGGCAACATTGGTGGAGATAAAGCCAGGAGTTGCGGTGGAAGTCCCCGATGTGGTGGCTGGTGTGCTGGAAGAGTTCGAAGATGTCATGCCTCAAGAGTTGCCAAAGTATCTACCACCACAGAGAACCATTGATCATGTTATTGAGCTTGTACCAGGCTCAAAGTCGCCAGCCCAGACCCCTTATCGAATGGCTCTTAAGGAGTTGAAGGAGTTGAGAAAGCAGTTGGAGGAGTTACTGGATGCGGGGTTCATTCAGCCATCCAATGCCCCATTCAAAGCCCCAGTCCTTTTCCAAAAGAAGCATGATGGGTCCCTTCGAATGTGCGTCAACTACAAGGCTTTGAACAAGCTTATAGTGAAGAACAAGTACCCGATTCCTTTGGTGCCGGATCTGTTCGATCATTTGTCCGATGCCTCATACTTTACCAAGTTGGCCTTACTATCAGGGTACTACCAGGTTTGCATTACTGCTGGAGATGAACCTAAAACGACCATGGTGACGAGGTATGGTTCGTTTGAATATCTTGTTATGCCCTTCGATCTTACAAACGCCCCTGCTACATTTTGTCATTTGATGAATGATTTATTGAGGGACTTTATTGATCAGTTTGTAGTCGTCTCTTTGGATGACATTGTTGTACATAGTCAGAGCCTCAAAGATCATGTTGATCATTGGAGGAAAGTTCTGACTACTTTACAAGCTAACCAATTGTTTGTAAAGAAGGAGAAGTGTGAGTTTGCAAGGCAAACCATCACTTTTCTTGGCCATATTGTAAGTCAGAGAAAGTTGTTGATGTATTCGAAGAAGATTCGTGCAATTGTGGAGTGGCCAAACCTTACAAAGGCCCCTGAACTTCAATCATTTCTAGGCTTGGCGAATTACTATTGGCGGTTCGTGGAAGGCTCTCGAGGAAGGTGGCACCGCTGCAGATCTTCTGAAGAAAGATCATGCATGGTTGTGGACAGAGAAGTGCGACCAGGCGATGGAAAAATTGAGGCAGGTCATTGCCTCCGAACCAGTGCTGACATTACTAAACTTTGAACTTCCTTTCAAAGTCCATACCGACGCATCTAATAGGGCTTTAGGGGCGGTGCTTGTCCAGGAGGGAGACCCCATTGCCTTCGAGAGCTGGAAGTTGAAGGATGTTAAACATCAATATATAGCCCATGAGAAGGAGATGCTTGATGTGGTGCATGCCCTCAGAATTTGGAGGCATTACTTGATTGGGACGAGTTTCATTGTGCTCATTGATAATTCGGCAATCACCTACTTTATGACCAAGAAGAAACTCTCTCGAAAGCAAGCAAGGTGGCTAAACTTCTTGGCAGAATATGATGTCCAATTCGAACACAAGCCTGGGAGGCTTAATTCAGTCCCTGATGCTCTTAGTCGGAAGGTAGTAACTAAGGTGGCATCAGCAAATGCAGTGCTGGAAAGCCAATTCTTGCATCGAATCAAGGAGGAGACGGGCAAGGATCCAGTTAGCGTGAAACTGGTGAAGCTAGTAGCTAAAGGTGTTACTCGGAGATTCTGGTGTGAAGATGGAGTCCTTTATGCTAAAGGAGGACGTCCATATGTTCCTAGTACAGGCGGATTGAGGCGAGAACTCTTGAGGGAGACTCATGATGCAAGGTGGGCAGGACATCGAGGCATGGAGCGTACCTTTGCCCTCTTGTCTCGTTCGTTCTTTTGGTCAAAGATGGAGGAGGACGTGGATCCGTATGTGCGAACTTGTTTTATGTGCCAACAAGACAAGACAGAAAGGAGGAAGCAACAGGCTTGTTGAAGCCTCTACCACTAGTGTGACGGCCCCAAATTCTGAGGTCGCCCCGTGGCTTCCCATTTCCCCTACTAGTGCATTAGAAACTCTTGCCACATCACTCTATCTATTTTACCTGACATTCTCGAGTTTTGTGCCATTTAATTTTAGAAATTTACAATTTACAGCGAAAGTCTCAATCTTACCAAAAGAAATATATATAAAATTACTGATTTATCCTATAGTGGAAAACCCAACTATAACAGCTAATACATACAAGTACAGGTGTGAAATATAGTATCTCCAGTACCCAAAGTATTATACAAAATATCAAAATATATAGATATCAACACACGTACCAGCAAGCCTCGGCGTAAGTAAGTTAGAAGTAGTCGTCGAAAATCCATTTATCCTTGCTAGCATTAAGATCTGCACTCAGCCATCACAAAAGGCAGATGACGAGCCCAGTAAGTAAAATCCTAAGGAAAACCACCGTGCATCCCAATTTAAGAATGTAAAATGAAATCAATAAATAGTGTTCAATAAACATGCGGAATTGAAGGAAAATGCAAACAACTACCTAAAAGCTCATCGCATGAATATAAACACAAAGATATGCAAATGGGTGTGAACCAGCTAATCCTAGATGTGAACTGAGGACCAGGAGCCCTGTCGTGGCCAACACCATCAACCTACGACTATGCCCTAGACCACAAACCCTAGCAAGCGACCAAACAACCCAAATACATAGACGGAACCATAATCACCCTAGTAGGAATGGACTCGTAGATTATTAATAATAATAGCTCAAATTGAATAACAATAAGTAAATGTAGTAGTGGTGTTCAGTTGGGTTTTACGTACTCGAAAATACGCACTCCAACTTCTCAGACCCGTTATTACGCCCCACCTAACTCCCTAATGCCCTAGCTATGGTTTCCCAGTCCCTGAAGTCCATTTATAGTGTTTTATACTTTTTGAAAACATATTATATAATTTTATGATATTATATTATATTTCCAATTTTTCAGTTGTGGTACCTTTTTTGGCTATGTCGGGGTTCCAAAAATACTCGAAAAGTCCCGAAACCACTTTTCTACCTTTTCTAAGATTTTCATATTTTCTAGAATTTTCTCAAATTTTTTAGATATTTTTTCAACTATTTTCCTATTTTCCAAAAAATAAATATATATATATATATAATATATTATTTAATTTATATTTAAATAAATAAATAAATAAAATTATTTTTTATTTGGGGGGCCCACCTAGACAAGTTCGGTCCAGGTGGTTGGATTAGCCTGGCTGGCGGCCCGCCCGTCCGGTTCGGGGGACGCACGCACGCAGCGCGTACATCCCCAACCTCCAGAGATGAATTCGTCTCTAGTTCACAAAGACGAATTCGTCTCTCACACTTTTTTTTTCTTCTTCAATCTTTGCCTCTTCTTCCCTCCTCTCCATTCTCTCTTCTCTCTCAATCCATTGAAGACCTCCAAGACCTCAAAATTACACCACAAATCCACCAAAACAACACCAAATTCCTGGATTAATATGCATTTTTTAATAATCCGAATTACCCAATTTGTCACCAAATTCATACAAATCCGAATAAAACTAGTGTAATTCATCATAAGAACCTCAAAAACCTCCAAGATGACCTCAAAAACCATTAAACATCAATGAAATCCGAATTTCACCAACACCCATTTTAATGAAAAATTAACAAAAATGAGAGTTTATTACCTTAGCTTGATGGTTAAACGCCCAGAATCACTCCCTAAACCTTAACTCGTCCTCTCCAAAGCTCGAATTTACTTCCCCAACACTGGATCTCTCAACAATTTTTGAGAAAATTAGTTGGTTTTGCATGTTTGATCGATCGAAGCATATATAGGAGGTTGTCTAATCTACTCGTGTACACGCATGTTGAGGACAATCCAACAGCAACTGATCACCTTGTGTCACCCAATTCCTGGACACCCTATCATGACACTATCTGTCTCGAATCTCTCCTAGTTGCGCATCTCGAGAAACATCCTAGGTGTACTGATTATTTAGTTCAAACTATAGGATTTTATTTATTCCAATTTTATTTAATTTATACACCTATCTAAACCACCATATAAATTCCATAAATTTATAAATAGGGTCACACTAACTTCCCAACTACTCAGCACCCTGTATCCCGCGTCCGACACACATCCCGAGGCAATCCCACACTTAGTGTATCTAATTGATTTATAACTTAGCCTAAAGTTATATTTAAATTTCATTATATTTAATTCCTAAACTAGAGTCATGCTATATTGTTTTAAACCAAATCAAACCCCAACGTCCGGCCTCATCGCTACCAAACCCCCCGCATTGGCATGTCTCACGACACGAGACCCCGGCACTCAACCTCGCTTGACAAGTAAATATAAATACACACCTGTGAGGAATAATACACCATAATAATAATATTAATACATAACTGAATTCAGTAAAACACACATACATAATTAATCCCTAGGTCCAGATCATGCCTAGCCTATATACGGTGTCCACGTGTCATCCGAGCTGGCGTCCTAATATAAAATTATTAAAATAACGACATTAATAAATAACAGGCCGTTACAACCAGTACTAGACAGACCCTTTAGAAGCATTTCCATGGATTTCATCACTGGTCTTCCCACGACGCAGGGGATGACTAGCGTGATGGTGGTGGTGGATCGATTCTCGAAGTATGCTACATTCATTGCTGCTCCGAAGAATTGTGATGCAGACATGGCTGCAAAGTTGTTTCTGAAACATGTGGCAAAATATTAAGAAATTCTGGAGGATATCATAAGTGATCGAGATACGAGGTTCATAGGGCGGTTTTAGACTACCCTATTTAACTTGCTAGTATCAGAGTTGAAGTTCTCGACAGCCAACCATCCTCAAACGGATGGGCAAACGGAGAGGATCAATGCCTTGTTGGAGGACTACCTTAAACACTATGTGAATGCAAGCCAGTTCAACTGGGTGGACCTGCTTAATTCTGTCCAATTTCGCTACAATCTCCATAGAAGTTATGCTACGGAGATGAGTCCTTTTAAGGTGGCGACGGGACAACAGCCAACTACCTCACACGAGATAGCAAAATCAAAGTCGATGGGATCATGCCCAGCGGCTTATCGCTTTGCAAAGTGCAAGCAAGAGTTGCAGGAGGCAGCTCAAGATAGCTTGGCTAAAGTTGTTCGGCGGATGAAGAAGTATGCTGACCATAACAGGAGATCTTTGGAGTTCCAAAAGGAGACTTAGTTTTGTTAAAGCTCACTCCTCAGATTCTGAAGAAGTTCAATAAGAAGGAGACACGCAAGGGCCTGGTTTAGCGATATGAGGGACCATTTGAGGTGGTCAAGCGAATTGGAATGGTAGCTTACAAGCTCAAGCTACCAATAAGAATGAAGGTACATCCTACATTTCATGTCAGTTACCTTATAACTTTCCACTCAGATCAAGCGGATCCGGGCGGAGTACAGTCAAACGAGCTTCACCCTTGATACGGAATGAATTTGCATGGGGATCGAGCAGATTTTAAACCACGAGGTGCGTGGTCAAAGTAAGAAAAATAGGCGAATTTTCTACTTGATCAAGTGGGTTAATGTGGAGTAACCTACTTGGGAGCGGGACACTAACTTATGGCAATTTGAGAAGGAGATAACTGTTGGTGATTTGGGGTTCATGTGCAGCGGAGATTTCAAAACTATTTTGAGAAAAACCCAACAGATTCGAATCTGATTCCATTAAAACACGTTTAAACTATGAAAACTTAATCATACCTCAGTCGCAATGTACCTTTTTAAAGGTTAATCGATCTCTAAGGCGCTGCCAACGATGAACGCCCTCTATCAGCAGTCCACACACAAACGGCAGTCGAGATTTGAAGTGCTAGCTTTGAGAGAATACCAAACCTTTTTGTTTCTCTCCAAAACGATCAGAGCATACCAAAACCCTAAGTCGTTTCTTAAAACGAAAATAGAGCTTCCTTTTTTAATCTTTCTTGTACTTGTATTCTAACTCAAAGCGTCTATTTATACAACCCTTGTATAAAGACGGTTAAGTAAATTACACATATACCCTTACCTAAAGAGGTATAAGTGTAATACACTACAAGGACGTTTCTGTCATGAATTCCATCATATAAAATTCATTCTTCCGAATCATTTTAAAATCTCGCAAAACCATTCTTAGTGTGCAACCCAATAGGCTCATACAACGTTGGCAATGTACCAAAACACATTTTAGTATACAAGTCATAAGCGGCCTCTAGCAAGACATTATGACTACCCAAGTTGTACAAATATCAAATCGATACAATCTAATCAATAGTGTATATAACATCCTTTTGTCATACGATATCCTTTTGATCAAACATAAGGCATGGAATTGTCATCCAACATGTTCAATCGTACTAGTCTCGATCTCTAGGTAGACTGAAAACATCCAAGTGATATTGATCAATATCAATTCACTTAGACTAGACCTTTTAATAGTCTAACACATCGAGGATCCACTAGATATATCTCTTTATATGAGAGGGACAAATTCTATCTTGATTACACAACTTCACCACATTATTCACACAGTAACCAATCACAACCTTTATAATCGTCCCGTTAAAGACAACGTTTGATTGCGTCAAATCACTGTATTCCTAATGTTGAAGTCTCTGGTAATATCAAGTCAAAGGACTGAATAATATACATATCATGAGAAACAACTATGACTTAATCCATGTGATGTTCTCATAGCGAGTTGGTCCAGTACTTTGTTCCCTAACAAGTACTCATGATCTTGATTCGTATTCCTATACGTATGATCATTGTATGATCGTCAATCAAGACTCACACTAGTCTTAATTCATTATAGTTCCCAGTATAATAATCGACTAGGGACATTTAGGATACTTCTGTAAATACCCATGGATCTTATTATAATGTAAACATGCAAATCAATTATAATAAACAGTAAATGAAATCCTCTATTTTATTAACTAAAATGTATTCATAAAGACTATTAATGGATTGACCTATGGCACATTTCCCAACATCTCCCACTTGCTCTAGGGCCAATCATTTATGCATCTAATGCCTAATGATTTAACATGACCATCATGTTTTGCTTGTGGAAAAGCCTTTGTCAATGGATCCGCAATGTTGTCTTCAGTAGGTAATCTGCAAATCTTCATGTCTCCCCTCTCAATGATTTCTCTGATGAGATGAAAACACTTGAGTATATGTTTATATCTGTGGTGTAATCTAGGTTCCTTGCCTGTGCTATTGCCCCGTTATTGTCACAATACAAACAATCAGGGTTAGCAATACTTGGAACCACACCTAGTTCAGAAATGAACTTTTTGATCCAAACTACCTCCTTTGCTGCATCGGACGCTGCAATATACTCAGCTTCTATTGTAGAATCTGCCACAGTCTCTTGCTTCGAACTTTTCCACTTATCGCACCCCATTCAAAGTAAACACATATCCAGATCATGTCGAAATCATCTATATCAGTTTGAAAACTTGCATCTGTGTAACCATTTACAACTAGATCATTTTCAAAACCTCCATAGACCAAGAACACTTCCTTAGTCCTTCTTAAGTACTTAAGGATGTTCTTTACTGCAATCCAGTGACTCTCACTAAGATCTGACTGATATCTATTTGTAGTGCTCAAAGCATATGATACATCAGGCCGAGTGCATAGCATGGCATACATGATAGATCTAATAGTAGATGCATATGGAATCTTATTCATACGGTCTCGCTCATCATTTGGCTTAGGACATTGAGTCTTACTGAGACTTATGCCATGAGACATTGGCAACAATCCTCTTTTGGACTCTTGCAAACTGAACCTATTCAGCACCTTGTCTATGTAAGCACTCTGACTTAAACCGATTAGCCTTTTAAATCTATCCCTATAAATATTTATCCCTAGGATATAGGCTGCATCTCCTAAGTCTTTCATTGAGAAACATTTCCCTAACCAAGACTTAACACTCTGCAATGTTGGGATGTCATTTCCAATGAGTAATATATCATCAACATACAGTCCCAGAAAAACAACTACACTCCCACTGACCTTCTTGTATACACAAGGCTCATTTTCGTTCTTAATAAAACCAAAATCCTTAATTGCTTCATCAAAACGAAGATTCCAACTCCGAGAAGCTTGCTTTAATCCATAAATAGATCTTTGAAGCTTGCATACCTTCCTAGAATTCTCAGGATGTACAAAACCTTCAGGTTGTGTCATATACACGTCCTCAAGCACTTTCCATTAAGAAATGTTGTTTTTACATCCATTTGCCATATCTCATAGTCATAATATGCAGCAATGGCAATTAAAATTCTTATGGATTTAAGCATGGCTACTGGCAAAAAAGTTTCATCATAGTCAACACCTTGAGTCTGCCTGAAACCTTTTGCTACACGTCTTGCTTTGAAAGTATGCACTTTGCCATCCATGTCAGTTTTCTTCTTGAAAATCCATTTACATCCAATGGTCTTAACACATTCAGGTAAATCAATCAAATTCCAAACTTGGTTATCATACATGGATTGCATCTCAGAGTTCATGGCACTTAGCCATTTATTTGAGTCTAGTCCAGACATAGCCTCCTGATAAGTGGTGGGCTCATTTTGATCCATAAGCAACACATCACGACTATCAGTAATAAGAAATCCGAATCTCTCTGGCTCATGTCTTACCCTACCAGATTTACGTGGGCCTTGTGTCACTCGCGGAGGTTCAACTGGTTCAGAACTTTGTTGAACTTCCAGTTGCGGTTCAGTGTTTATTTGTGATTCTTGAACTTCTTCAAGATTTACTTTTCTTCCACTAGTGTCTTTTGAAATAAACTATTTTTCCATAAAGGCACCATACCGAGCAATAAACACTTTGTTCTCAGTGGGATTATAAAAGTAATATCCTTTTGTTTCCTTAGGATACCCCACAAATAGACACTTGTCAGATTTAGGTGCTAGTTTTTCTAAGACTTGTCATTTTATGTAAGCCTCACAGCCCCAAATCTTAAGGAAAGACAAACTAGGTTTCTTCCCATACCATATCTCATATGGTGTTTTATCAATCGCTTTAGAAGGAACTCGATTTAGAGTGAAAGCTGATGTTTGTAATGCATAACCCTAAAAGGATAATGGAAGATCCGCATGACTCATCATAGATCGAACCATATCTAATAAGTTTGATTTCTCCTTTCAGAAACTCTATTCCATTGTGGAGTTGCTAGTGGAGTTAATTGGGAGACAATCCCACAATTTCTAAGATGATCATCAAATTCTTGGCTTAAATATTCACCACCTCGATCTGATCGAAGTGTTTTGATAGTTTTACCAAGTTGATTCTGCACTTCATTTTGAAACATTTGAACCATCTCAAATGATTCAGCTTTATGTTTCATAAGATATACATAACCATATCTGCTGAAATCATCAATAAATGTAATGAAGTAATGATAACCTCCTCTAGCCATTGTGTTTATAGGACTGCATACATCAGATGTATTAGACCTAATAAATCACTTGCCCTTTCACTATGTCCAGTAAAGGGACTTTTAGTCATCTTGCCTAGTAAACAAGATAAGCACGTTTCATATGATTCCAAATCAAATGAATCTAGAAGTCCATCTTTATGGAGCTTCGTTATGCGTTTCTCATTTATGTGGCCAAGATGACAATGCCAAAAATAGGTTTGATTCAAATCATTTGACTTGAATCTCTTTGTATTTATGTTAAAGACTGGAGTATCAGTGGACCTTTTCATGCTTAGAATATAAAGACCATCACACAAATCAACATTTGCATAAAAAATGCCTTTACGAGAAATTGAACATCTATTATTCGCAATAATAAAATCAAAACCATCCATATCCAAACATGAAACATAATTGATGTTTCTGCTCAAGGCAGGCACATAATAGCAATTATTTAAAGTTAAAATAAGTCCACTAGATAATACTAAGTCATATGATCCAACTGTCAAGGCAGCAACTCTTGCTCCATTCCCTACGCGCAGGATGACTTCTCCTTTTTTCAGCTTCCTACTTCTGGTGAGTTCCTGCACATATATACAAATGTGAAAACCACATTTGGTATCCAATACCCAGGAATCACTAGTGGATAAATTAATTTCAATAACATAAATACCTGACGTGGTAGTTGCACTACCCTTTTTCTTCTTTAGATCTTCAGATAGAGTTTGCAATTTCTGAACCAATGTCCAGGTGCATGACAGAAATGACAATTTCCTTCCTTTTCCTTTTGATGCTTTGAAGTAGGAACAGGCTGGGGCTTGACTTGTTCCATAGGCTTTGCGACAGGTGCAGCAGCAGCATTGGCAAATTTAGTCTTGCCTTTACCTTTCTTCTTCATTCCCTTTCCCTTTTGGACCATCAGCACATTACTAGAGGGTTTCTTGGTATTTTGTTTAGCAGTTTTGAGCATCAAATGCAACTCTGAAATTGATTTCTCCATATTATTCATATTGTAGTTCATCACAAATTGTGAGTAACTCTCCGATAATGAATTTATGATCAAATATGTAGCCAACTCTTGGCTTATGGGAAATCCAAGTCTATCAAGTTGGTCAATATAGCCCTTCATCTTCATAACATGAGGACTAACTGACGCACCCTCAGCCATCTTACAAGAATGTAGGTTCTTGGCAGTCTCGAACCTTTCTTGCCTAGCTTGCTGTTGGAACATTTCCTTCAGTATTATAGCCATGTCGTAGGCTTCCATTAGTTTCATGTCCTTCTGAAGTTCAGGAACCATAGTTGCCAGCATAATACATGCAACATCAGTAGAATCGTTGATATGCTTATTATGCGCATCCTTCACAACTTTCATAGCATTGGCTGGTGGGTCCTCTGGGATTAGAGCATCCAGAACATACAACTTGCATTCATGCTTGAGAACGATTCTCAAGTTTCGAACCAGTCAAGAAAGTTAGTCCCAGATAGCTTATCCTTCTCAAGGATAGATCGTAGTGACAGGGGATTATTGTTACTTGAAGAGGCCATTGATCTACAATAAAGATTATGCAGAGTTTATTTTAGTATAGAGGAATAGACTCCCACTAAATTAATAACCCTCCTAAAACATACTGTTTATTTAGGGGACTTAAATCCATATTTCACCTAATTCTATGACAGCTATGGCATGAAATACAAAACTAGATTATTTAGGTATGTAACAGTTACCAATTACATCTTATGTAATTTTAGATACTTTTATGAGATACAGGACATCTTATGTCTTAGCATGTTTTTATCTCATCATACGCCTAAAGCCCAAAACTATTTTGATAGCTTTATTAAGTCAGACCAATTTAAACATTTATGTAACTCTTACCAAACTTATCTCACCAAGATAACACAATACACCAGCTATGGCTGAAAATATATTAGTGCGATCGAGGCCTTGATAAGTGTTTAAAATTGGATGACACAAGACTTAAGATTTAATAGAGGGATTTTATTCAGTTTTAGTGATTTTAAGTAAACAATGAAATATCATATATTTTATTGATTTGTAGAACCACTAAACAATTTAGGAAATTTTTATGTTGTTCACTAATAGAAGATTTTTTTCGTACGATTAGATTAGTTAGACGACGGTCAGTCATTCCACGGCTGGCCGGTCAAGTGGCGGTTGGTTCCATTGACCGGTCGAATGACGGGTACAGTGGGGCGCGCCTTTTTTTTTTTTTTTTAGAAGACGAATCTAAATTCCGAAAATTGAAATTCATTATAGAAAATCATATTTTTCGTTGATTTTACTATACTAAATTTACCCCTTAATTTATTCAAAATTAAGTTAATTAAAACATTTTTAATTAACCTAGGCCCACATCTAACTAATCATCTTATCCTAATCCAATTAGGACTTTAGATATTTGAATCCTAGCATATCACCAATAACAAACTACTCCATATTTATCTCCTATCAAATAGGGATAACGAAACCAATTTTGCTTTTATCTCCTAATCTAATTTGTTATCTATCTTTATCAAATAGAAACTTCATAACAAAATAGATATAACAAGATAAAGAAATAATTTCGAAAATTAATTATTTGCAATTTTGATCTTCATCCAAATAATCACAAATATGTAGTTGAATCATGAACTACTATCTCAATCGAACCTAATCTTATTAGTTTCGAATTAACATTCAGACTTATACAATTTAAGAAACTTAAATTAATGTAACCTAAATATGCAAACTGAATTACAGAGATTTCATCCATGCATCAATACACAAAAATAAAGATTATACCTAATGGTGTCATGGATCACAGAATACGAATTTCAATTCATTAAAATTATTCGAATTAACCTAACATGGTTACTTGCATGTACGAAACTGATTTCAATTAAATCACGAATATATGTATCATATACATAAACCATGATAATAAATCTCATAGAAAATTTATGTATATCACATATACATCAACTATTAATATGCTTTCAATCATATATCATAGGAAAACATGCAATAAGTTTAATGAAATCAAACTCGAAGGCTCTAATATCACTATTGGTGATTTGGGGTTCATGTGCAGCGGAGATTTCAAAACTATTCTGATAAAAACCCCAATAGGATCCGAATCTGATTCCATTAAAACACGTTTAAACTATGAAAACTTAATCATACCTCAGTCGCAATGTACCTTTCGAAAGTTAATCGATCTCTAATGCGCTGCCAACGAAGAACACCCTCTATTAGCAGTCCACACACGAACGACGGCCGAGATTTAAAGTGCTAGCTTCGACAGAATACCAAACCTTTTTGTTTCTCTCCAAAACGATCTAGAGCATACCAAAACCCTAAGTCGTTTCTTAAAACTAATATAGAGTTTCGACCCTTTTTTTAATCTTTCTTGTACTTGTATTCTAACTCAAAGCGTCTATTTATACAACACTTGTATATAGACGGTTAAGTAAATTACACATATACCCTTACTTAAAGAGGTATAAGTGTAATATACTACAAGGACGTTTCTGTCATGAATTTTATCATATAAAATTCATTCTTCTAAATCATTTTAAAATCTCGCAAAACCATTCTTAGTGTGCAACCTAATAGGCTCATACAACGTTGGCAGTATACCAAAATATATTTTGGTGTACAAGTCATAAGCGGCCTCTAGCAAGACATTACGACTACCTAAGTTGTATAAATATCAAATCGATACAACCTAATCAATAGTGTATATAACATCCTTTTGTCATATGATATCCTTTTGATCAAACATAAGGCATGGAATTGTCATCCAACATGTTCAATCGTACTAGTCTCGATCTCTAGGTAGACTAAAAACATCCAAGTGACATTGATCGATACCAATTCACTTAGACTAGGCCTTTTAACAGTCTAACACATCGAGGGATCCACTAGATATCTCTCTTTATATGAGAGGGACAAATTCTATCTCGATTACTCAACTTCACCACATTATTCACACAGTAACCAATCACAACCTTTATAATCGTCCGGTTAAAGACAACGTTTGATTGCATCAAATCACTTGTATTCCTAATGTTGAAGTCTCTAGTAATCTCAAGTCGAGGACTGAATAATATACATATCATGAGAAACAACTATGACTTAATCCATGTGATGTTCTCATAGCGGGTCGGTCCAGTATTTTGTTCCCTAATAAGTACTCATGATCTTAATTCGTATTCCTATACGTATGATCATCGTATGATCATGAATCAAGACTCACACTAGTCTTAATTCATTATAGTTTCCAGTATAATAATCGACTAGGGACATTTAGGATATTTCTGTAAATACTCATGGATCTTATTATAATGTAAACATGCAAATCAATTATAATAAACAACAAATGAAATCCTCTATTTTATTAACTAAAATGTATTCATAAAGACTATTAATGGATTGACTTAGGGCACATTTCCCAACAATAACAGACTATCAAAAGGGGTAGGAACCGAGCAGTTCGATGAGAGCATCGAACATTTCGGCCAGGGGAGGTTTATTACCACCCCAATTGCTGGACCGGAGCATACTGGGCTGGGCAGCATGGTAACTCAGCAAATGACCAAGTCTTGGTGGACTCGAGAGGCTTCGGGGGACTCAGGTAACGGATTGGGGTTCAGTGCATGGCGCATACCTAAGTGGGCACGATGTTTACCTAAGTGGGCAAGGTATAGCAAGGAGCATACCTTAGCGGGCATGGAGTGGCATGGTGCGTACCTTAGCGGGCATGGTATAGCAAGGCGCATACCTTAGCGCGTACCTTAGCGGGCACGGTATGGCGCATACCTTAGCGCATACCTTAGCGGGCACGATGCGCGTACCTAAGTGAGCATGTGCGGGCAAGGCACTCTCCCTGGTGCGAGCACAGTAGTGACTTGGGGGAGTACGAAAGTGACTTGGGAGTACCTTAGTGAAAGCTTGGCACATACCTTGGCACGAGCAAGGTCATGCCTTGGCACGGTCAAGGCAAAACCTGGCCAAAGCATAGTTGACTTTCCTTGACTTTAACATTGACCAGGTCAAAGTATGATTGGTCTCACTTTTGGATGTTCTCTATTGGAGGGCTAAGAACAGCTTAACATCTACTATAGGGGAGGGACCTCTCCTAGGGGTGGTATGGGCAAGAAGGCAAGGGTGACCCTAGAGAAGGCCTTGGGCATGTATGCCAAGACCTTGCCCAAAGACCAACATGTAACCATCTCCGAGCCAGTAGGACCCGGACGTAGTCAGGCTCTGGCATGCACCCAATGGTGCCTAGGCACGATCAAGCATGACCCTAAGTTCAAGGAGCGTTCCTAGGCTTGGATGGACCAAGTCAAGCATGACAGTTCCTAGGCAGTTAGACAACTTCCTTGGTCATGGCTCAGAGCATGACCAAGGCACGTCCAAGCAAGTCCCTAGCACATTGAAGATGTGCCTATTGATCATGTGGCCATAGCAGTTACGAAGCCAGGTGGCAGCAAAGGAGGCAAGCAGTTAGGCAACTGCTTAGCTACATGGGAGTGTGGTGTGGTTTACTTAGACTTTGATGCTTGTAAACTAGGACATGTGTCCATTCGGTTATGTAACCACTTCAGGCTTTTTTCTATAAAGCCAACCCCTTATGCTTGGGAAGCATAACGTGGTAGAGTTGTAACCCATCAATCAAAGATCAGTAAAGCTCCCATTTATGCGTATTGTTGTTTGTTAGTGTGAAAGTTATTAGTATGTTGTACTAAGGTGGTCCTTAGGCACCACGGAGTGGTATTGAGTGAGAAAAATTTTCTCAAGGTAAACCCTCTCATCAGTGACCCCGTGACACCAAGTCAGTTGGATTTATTTCTCAAAAAAAAAATCTTCAAAAAAAATTAAAAGTCACTAGGATTTAAGTTAATAAATTTTGTGCGTGTAGGTGCATTAATATATTGAATCATTGCACATCTGTAGGGATTTTTATATATTTGGGGTAGGTGCATGTAGGTGCATTAGTAGAAATTGGGGACATCCTCTTCGGAATAAAATAAAATTCACGATTATTTGAGTTTCGCAGTCCTCTTGCTATTGAAACAAAATTCTGGAATTTTTTGCGTTTAAAGCGCAGAAGCATGAGAAATGGGGGCACAAATGTTGGAGATAGAGGCAGTGGCGGACCCAGGCATGTCTGGCCCGGAGGCTTACAAAAAATCTTTCTTTTTTGTTATTAATTGGCCCAAATTTGTATACAGCCTAGCCCAAAAAACTTGTGTCAGCCCACCCCATCATCATCCCGTTTCGCAGCCCTAGTTTCAACTTGAAAATCAGGGCAAGTCACCTACATTTCATCGAACTTGATTAATTGCATAATAGGTGGTGCTCTCTTGTCCAATAGATACTATTACAAAGTAAATCCAACTGCTTTTAGATGTGAACCACAATACTTATTTAACATGTGGATGCATAGTATACTTTCTTTTTTATTTTCTTCTTTTTGATGCTACATTTTTTTTGGTGGATTTATACTTCCTTTTTCTTTCCTTTTTTTTGGGTAGAAATTTATACTTCCTGTTTCCAATTCGAGAATAATGGCTAATGTGTCTTGTCAAATTGATAGTTACAAAAACTATTTTTTTTTTCTTCTTTGCATTTTTTTTTTTATATTGATAACAATATGATATGTATATGTATATTTATACAATTTCTTATATGACGGTATATATTTCTTAATCAAATTTGAAATAATGTCAATTATGTGGTTTATTAAAAATTGAATGTTAGAGCTATTTTTGCCTTTTGACAAGTGAATGTCTCTACCATCTCACCACATATACTTTGACAATTAAAAACAAAATGTTAGAACTATTTTTGATAAACAAAAACATATTCTTTAGTTTAGACAAATAAAATAAAATAAATTAATAGTTCTCAAATTCAATTTACTTATTTAAAAAAAATTCAAGTTACTTAATTTTCTTAACAAATTAAATATAAAAACTACTAAAACATTAATAATTTATTGTCATGATCCTATTGGGAGTAACAAAACTATTAATTTTTCTAGATTTAATTTGATATATTGTATTATACTAAATGATTTTTAAATTAAATTGTTTAAACAAATAATGATCAATATTTTTTGTGCAATCTTGGATGGGTAAAAATTGTTTTCAATTTATATAAAAAGTATAATTAAAGAGCCAATTACTTTAATTTTTAAGTGAAAGGGATCTATATTGCCAACTTAAATACAACCCAGGGCAACCAAAAATCTTAGGTTCGCCCCTGGATAGAGGTAGCAGTTGTTTATGGTTTTCTTGTTTTTCTTTTTCTTTTTATTTTTTGTTTGGAACGTAGTTTCTTTTTGAGTATATTTTTTATGGTTCTCTTTTTTATATATAAGATGTAGTCATCTTTTAAGTAATTCTGAGAGTTATCTAAGAAAACATTTTAAGCCAAATATTATTAAAATTAAATAAATAAAATTAAGATTTCATTTTTCTTTTTCCTTAACACCGATTGGTTTTTTTTCAAGTAACAAATTTTTGTGCTATGAACTCAAATGGGTTAGCGGCGTTGGCTTAGTGTTAAGGGTGAATAGGGAGATTATGTGAGTTAGGTGGAAGGCCTCAAATTCGATTCCCCATGACAGTGAAATGTCGAGCCATTGATGCTCTCTTTCTGCAATCTCAAGGCCTATGAGACTAATGAAATAAGTATCTAGGATACCCATGGTTAATAACAAAAATAGGTTTTTGTGCTACTTATTACTTGTCCATTACCCATTTACTTAATAATATAAGTTAATCCATAAAATAAAATATATATTTACTTACAATGCCATGACAATTAATGTAACTTAAAGCTTGTACAAAAGTAAAAGTGACCCAAACAAACTAATGGGTGTTTTTAAAATTTACGAATATATTGTTATAAATATGGTTTATATGTATAACAATGGGTGTTAACATTCACTACCAATATATTGTTATAATATATATTGTAATATATTGTTACCAATGGGTGTTAACATTCACTACCAATGGTTTTTATTATAATATATTGTTGTGGTTTATATTTTAATATATTTACAAAAATGTTTTACCAATGGGTGTTAACATTCACTTACGAATTAGCTGTACTTACAAGTTAGAAGTTGCAAATAAATAAATGTTTTTAGTTACGAATTTTACAATTTTTTCTTACAATCCTTAAAACTAATAAGTAAACATAGACTTTTACTTACGTTATAAAATTCGTCATTAAAAATCAAATTTCTTGTAATGTATATGGAATGTTTTAGACTAGGGGTGCACACGAATTGAAGTAATCCGCGGATCTGTCCAATTCAGACCAATTATCACTAAATTGATCAATTTTTTTATCTCTTTGGACTAGACTGGACTCGACGGATTGAAAAATCACTAATTCGGAGTTGGATTGATCGGATTATGAATCCTACATCAAAAAATCACAGATCCAATCCAATCAATCCAGTCCATTTAGCACATCAACACATATACATATCTAATCATATGCACTATAGTATTTTAAAGAGCATCAACTCAAACTATCAACTCTAAACTAAAATATCTAAATGACTATGCTTGTTCTTAACTATTTTACCCCCTCTATTTCATATTATCTGTCACATTTTGACTTGCATGTGTACAAGAATTAAGGTGATAATTAATTACAATTAAAATTTAAAACAAATACTAAATTACCTTCTCATAAATAACTTTATTTATTATAGGTATTGTGTAAAAAAGAGTAATTGATAGTGTCTTAATTAAATAGAATAGGTTGAAATTGGAAACATAACATTTAATGCTTCATTGATTTTCTAATGTAACACATATTGTGGAATAAAAAAAACTTCCCTAATGTGATAGATAATATGGAACGGAGGGAGTATTATGCTTTCGACCTTTTTTTTTGTAAGTTTGTATGTTCAACGTGCACTTTTTTTGTGCTTTTGTGAGGGTGTATAGTGAAGATTTGTGGATGACATTTATTTATATAGGAACTTACATTTTGAAGGTTATTGTGATGATAAGTTTGTGGGAAATATGCTATATATAGATTTTTGGGGATGTATGTTGTAAATTTGTCATTCATGAGATATGTATAATTTTTGAAATTTATTTGATTAAGTTTAATTTCATGAATATTTGGATATGAAAACATAAATCCGTGGAACTTGATCCAATCTGGTCCGTATTTTACAAATTGGATTGAGTTGGATTGATGAATTATTTGGATTGGATTAGATTGTAATTTTTCAGTCTGCAATAATTGGATTGAATTGTGGATTGACCCTAATTGAACTGGATCCAATCCGTGTGCACCCTTAATTTAAGACCAAGAACACCTCCTCCAAGACCACATACACCATTTCACAAGGAACAAAAACATTGATGCCATTACCTCCACGCGCGAGCTATGGAAGTTGTAGATTCAAATCATGACATCTACATTATATTCTTTTAACCTAATCGAAATAAGGTACTAATATAGGTGTAGTGGTAAAGAAAAAAGAGTACTTTAACGCTGATTGAAGCTATATTTCTTTGGTTTCTTCTAAATTTTATGTTGGACGCCCAACTAACTTTCATAGGATTCATTGAACCAAAGTAAAGAATGGCTGAAAAAGGTTTGCACGCCTATGATCATACATAAATAAATAATTAAAAAAAAACACTGATGTGCCATTTTAAATCAATTTACTGTCTCTAGAATCCATCATTTTTTAGAGCATTTTCATTGATACTATGGATTGGAGTAAAAAAGATCTTAAGATACAACCCACATTCAACTCAAAAAGGTTCTCCAATGGAACTATAAATTGTAAATGTCTAGCTGATGTGGCAAGAAATCAAAGTATTGCATTAGACATCCTCTCTACTGGCACATCATCATTTTTTGTTATAGAAATTAAATAAAAACATAAAACAAAGATCTCATTTCATATAAAAATAAAATAAAAAACAAAAAAAATCTCAATCCATAGTCCAAATTCATTGTCCATTGAAGACCATTTTGAGGTTTGAATGTCTATCTAGTGTCATGTAGGACAGACATCTTCTCCATATCCCGCATCCATGAGATTGCACTAATCTATAGTCTAAATCCACATTACAATTGTTGATGCTCTTTTCTTAGTATCAATTTGATTCATCTTTATGTTTGGTTTTGAGGCAAGAACTACTACAGATAACAGTAGCCAACTGACTTCACTTTATTGGAATATATTAATTCAATACATACATGCTACGGTAAAGTCTAGTGCAACCTCAAGTATACAACGCAAGAACAAGATTCAAAGCTCAAGTAAAGATATCAGAAAAGGTGGGGAGCTTGAGCTCTCCTTCTTTGACAAAGGCAGAGTGAGGTCTCCAATGATGGGGAGATCAATAGTGAGGCCCATCTCCATCACATAATCAATATCCCAATCAGACCCAATGTCCTTGGCCAGGCTCATCAGCACATTGTATGGCACTTTCACTGTCACCTCCAGCTTTGTCACCTCTTTCCCCTCCCCGGATCAGGTATTGTCCCGGACACTATCACCCTATAAATAAATCAACTGTTATGATATGGATACAAGTAAGGGTCATGCTTGATACTATCACTCAATGTAAGAGCCATGCTTGACAATGATTAGTCCTACAAAGTCTTGATCAATTATTCATCCATATCATAACACTCCCCCTTGGATGACAATGTTGAGAGAATGTGCCTCGTTAAAACTTCTACTAGAAAAACTCTGTGGGAAAAAATCTAGTAAAAGAAAAAGAGTACACATTTCTTATTAATCTTAAGATGAGTATAATATTGTTAGGATTGCCTCATTAAAAAAACATTGCTAGGAAAACCCAATGGGATAAAACCATAGCTAAGGGAAAAAGAGTGCAATACACTAATCAATAACTCCCCCTTATGTGAACATGGGTAAAACTTGTTCAGTTTCTTTACTTACAATGTCTTTAAGTTTACGCAAGCCAATACCATATGTAAGCCTTTTAAATATCGTAGTTGGTAAGGCTTTTGTGAATAAATCAGCAAGATTATCGCTCGATCGGATTTGCTTGACATCAATTTCACCATTCTTTCAAGCTCATGTGCATAAAAGAATTTTGGTGAAATATGTTTTGTTCGTCCCTTTTATGAATCCTTCACTTAATTGTGCAATACATCTTTGCATTATCTTCATATAATATGGTTGGAGAATCTTTTATTGAAGGCAATCCACATGATTCTTAAATATGTTCAATCATGTTTCTCAACCAAACACATTCACGATTTGCTTCATGAATTGCAAGTACTTCGAGAATGATTGGAAGAAGTGGCAACCATAGTTTGTTTTTCGACTTCCATGATACAAGTGATATTACCCCTGAGATGAATACATATCCCGTTTGAGAACGGGCCTTATGGGATCTCGATAAAAATCCAAAGATCAAGCATAACCTTGGAGATTCAATTTTACCCCTCTCGAGTAAAATAAACCCATGTCACTTGTTCCTCGAAGATATCGAAAAATGTGTTTAACACCATTCTAATGTCTTCGAGTTGGTGAAGAGCTATATCTTGCAAGTAGGTTGACAGCAAAAGCAATATCGGGTCTTGTACAATTTGCAAGATGCATAAGTACACCAATTGCACTTAAATATGGTACCTCCGGACCAATTAGCTCTTCATCACTTTCTTGAGGTCGAAATGGATCCTTATCCACTTCAAGTGATCTGACAACCATTGGAGAGCTCAATGGATGTGCCTTGTCCATATAAAATCTTTTTAATAATTTTTCAATATAATTTGATTGATGGACAAGTACTCCACTTGAAAAATGTTCAATTTGCAAACCAAGACAAAGTCTTGTTTTTCCAAGTTCTTTCATCTCGAATTCCTTTTTCAAGTATTCGGATGTTCTAACGATGTCGTCGTGGTTTCCCACTATATTTAAATCATCAACATATACAGATATAATCACAAATCCTGTTGATGAACTTTTAATGAAGACACATGGGCAAAGTGGATTATTTACATATCCTTCTTTCAGTAAATAATCACTAAGACGTTTGTACCACATTCGTCGGATTGTTTCAACCCGTACAAAGACCTTTGTAATTTTATAGAATGCATGTTATGAGGTTTTGATTTTATTTCATTGGATATTACAAATCCATCAGGGATTTTCATATATATCTCATTGTCTAGAGATCCGTACAGATATGCTGTAACGACATCCATTAAATGCATATCAAGCCCTTCAGATACTGCAAGGCTTATCAAGAACCGAAATGTGATTGCATCTATAACAGGAGAATATGTTTCCTCATAATCAATGCCAGGTCTTTGTGAGAAACCTTGAGCTACAAGTCTTGCTTTGTACCTTGTAACTTCATTTTTTTCATTTCTCTTTCGTACAAATACCCATTTATATCCAATAGGCTTTACGTCATCTGGCATTTGGACAATTGGTCCAAAAACCTCTCGTTTCCTTAACGAGTTTAGCTCTGCTTGGATAGCATCTTGCCATTTTTGCCAATCAGGTCTTTTTTGACATTCGTCCACTGATCGTGGTTCTGGATCATCATCATTTTCACATATTTCAAAGGACACATTGAAAGCAAATATATCATCAGGAACAATTTTATTTCGATCCCAAATCTTACCAGAGTTTAAGTAATTTATTGAGATCTCATTACTTTCATCTTTTTCATCTTTTTTTAGAGGAAGTTGTTCCACATCAGAATCAACTTGTTCTGACAAACCCTTATCAAAGGATTCTTGTGCTTTCTCAGGAGTATTTTGATTTGTATTTATTTTTACTCCCGTTTTCCTTTTTCGAGGAATTGTATCATTTGAACCAACCGGTCTTCCACGCTTTAAGCGTTTCGTTGGTTCTTGTGCATTTTGTTGCACAGAGACATCAATTCTTGTAGGAGCATTTACAGCTGGAATATGTGATTTTGTCACTTGTTTTGCATCATTAAATGCATATGGTAATTGATTTGCAATTTGTTGCAAATGAATGATCTTTCGAACTTCAAGTTCACACTGATTTCTTCGTAGATCATAATGTGATAAAGTTGATGCATTCCAAGCAATTTCGCGCCATTCCTTTTGAATTGACTTCTTATCTCCCCCTAATGGTGGGAAAATTGCTTCATCAAAGTGACAATCAGCAAAACATGTAGTAAATAAATCCCCTGTTAAGGGCTCAAGGTATCTTATAATGGACGATGATTTAAATCCAATATAAATCCCAAGTTTTCGTTGTGGACCCATCTTAGTTCTATTGGGAGGTGGTATAGGAACATACACTGCACAACCAAAAATTCTTAAGTGTGAAATATTTGGTTGTTGACCTAAAATGAGTTGCATGGGGGAATGTTCATGGTATGCAGTAGGCCTATAACGAATGATAGATGCTGCATGAAGGACTGCATGTCCCCAAACTGAAGTTGATAACTTAGTTCTCATGATTAAAGGTCTGTCAATTAATTGAATGCGTTTGATTAGAGATTCTGCCAAACCGGGTATGCACATGTGGAACAGAATGTTCAATGGTAATTCCTATAGACATGCAATAATTTTTAAATGCTTGAGATTGAAATTCCCCGGCATTATCAAGACGGATGGTCTTGATTGGGTTGTCAGGGAATTGTGCTCTTAACTTAATGATTTGCACTAAAAGTCTAGCAAATGCAACATTGCGGGTCGAAAGCAAACAAACATGTGACCACCTAGTTGATGCATCTATCAAAACCATGAAATATCTAAATGGTCCACAAGTGAGGATGAATAGGTCCACATATGTCTCCCGAATGCGTTCTAAGAAAAAGCGAGGATTCCACAACAATTTTACTTGGGGATGATTTAACTATCAATTTACCTTGAGAACAACTAGCACAATTATAATCACCATTTGAAAATATTTTGTGACTCCTTAAAGGGTGTCCATGCGAATTATTAATTATTCTTCGCATCATTGATGATCCTGGATGACCAAGCCGGTCATGCCATAAAATGAATGTCTTTGGATCATTAATTTTCTTATTTAAGACGACATTCGTTTCGACATGCCTTATATGAGTAAAATATAATCCAGATGATAAAGTTTGGGAATTTTTCTAACACTTCTTTTTTCCCATTTGAAACCAATGTGACATAGAGAAATTCTCTATTATTTTCGTTCATGGTTTCAATGTGATATCCATTTTGTCGAATATCTTTAAAGTTTTGAGTAAATTTCTTCAGGATTTTTCGTGAGTATAAGGCATTGTCAACATGAATTATTGTTCCCCTAGGCAACATAATATTTGCTCTTCCAGAGCCATTAATCAAATTGGAGATGCAGGATATTGTTTGAACATTAACCTCAACTAAGTTCAAATTGGAGAAATATTCTCTTCTTTTGAGGATAGTGTGCGTTGTAGCACAATCAACAAGACATATATCGCCATAATCCGAACAAATAACTTGATGACCCATTTCTACATTGAAAAACAATATGGTATTAAAGAAATACCCTTTTCGTAATAAAATACGAATATCTCAAACTTTTTGGATCATTAGTCAACAAAAGCATGGTAAAATATCACAAAAATATTTGGGTATTGTATATATGACAATATTTAGGCGGCAAAGATAGCCTTTCATACGTGACAAAAAAATGTCACAATTATGAGCGCTCCTTGTCAATACTAATTTACCCTTTCTAGTGGTGCACCACTTTTTATTTTGACTATCAATGGAATTGTCAATATGACTTTTACCATATCTTTTCACCTTTTCCACGTCCATAAATTTGTAATTGCGACCATAGTCATTATATGCAACATATGCTTCTTAATTTGAAGCTAAACCAATTGGACATGAGTGATATTATATTTATAATATCTTATTATTTTACTCAACTACTACGAGACAAGGATTCAATCCATAATTAATATTTAATGGATTGACGTGCGCGCTCGATAATTTATTGCAGTAACACATCGAGGTGAGCCACGTGGCTTTTATTTGTCTCATCAGTCATATTTCTGCATAGTCTCAATATAGAGGTAATTGAAATTGCAGAATAATAAATGATATTTGACTGATATAAATTTTGTAGCGTGAGACCCAGCCGCTCATTTTGAGCCTTTTGGAATATCACCAATTTTGACCTTGATATAGATAGCTCCATGAGGTGAAATGATAATATAAAGTGAAATATTCACTTTTCAAATCTCTAAAAAGATATTTGATGAATAAATATTAGTATTATACGCATAGTCTTGCATAGATGTTTTATATATAATTTGAGCATCCCATTGCCTTAACAAGTAATTAGTATTGTCAATATTGTTAAGGTAATTAATTCAATTATAATTAAATAAAATCTTTATGAAAATAGGGATAAACTAAATAGTTTTCTTTTTATACAAAATAGATAATATACCATTAAATATATGTTCACAACTTGATTATAAATACGCAAAATGTAATACTTGTATGAGTTGGTGGGACAACCTCCAGGTTGGGTGGCGAGACGAAGTCTACTTAAAACCATGCCTCCTCGAACGGGATAACCCGTCTCCTTTCAATGTTTAGCTTTACCGGGGACAAGGCTTACCCACTATCAACCCAAACTCATAACACTATTTGCAATATAAAAAATCAAGAATGGAGCATAATTAATCGTTTGTAGTATAGCGAGAAAACTAGTTATGTCACATATTGACTTTTGATTTATGATGTAGAAGATCGTACAAGACACAACTAAAGAGCATACTTTCGCAATCGGTGACGTTATAATGCATAATATATGAATAAAGCATGCATATAAAAGTGAAGCAACCAAGATAATATAGAAATAAACCGAATTCATAAAAGTTATACCTTCCTAGCTTTGTCTTCTTAACAAGCCTTCTTGAACTTCAAGATCTCCTTAATGCTAGAGCAAGCTCGTGCTGATAACGTGTTGTAAATTGAATTGAGATTTGCTAGAACTAGAGAAGGAAAGTAGAAGAACTAAGAATTTCTACTACTACAAAGAACTACAAAGAACTACAACTACAAAGTAGAAGAGGAGAAATGAGAGAGTTGAAATGAGAACTACAAAGAACTACAACTACAACTCATTTCAACTCTCTCATTTCTCCTCTTCTACTTTGTAGTTGTAGTTCTTTGTAGTAGTAGAAGTTCTTAGTTCTACTTTCCTTCTCTAGTTCTAGCAAGTCTCAATTCAATTTACAACATCAACAATATTATTAGCCTTAAAACCATATAAATATAGAATTAAGATTGGTTGACGGGTCGCAGTGTTTCAAAGCCAATCATGACAATTGAACATTCTTTTTGAGCATTTAAAAAAGAAATTGATATCCATAGTTATCTAGGCAAGCTTGACTATTCCCATGCCTTATTAAGAGAGGTCATGTGCAATCGACATAAGCATACTTAAGTGGCTCAAACAATCTTGATGAAGTAAGAAACTGAACCTAAGACCGTATGCTTAACTTACATAATTCCAAACTTGCCCTTACAATTGGGCCAACTAGTTCGAGTTTATTGAACCAGTTTCTTAAAATTAAGACGCAACATGACTGATGACGACAAGTGCGGCCTATACGGGGAAGAAATTGAGACACTGAACCATATACTCGGGGAATGTCCACTCTCGACTCTAATATGTGATAAATGCAACAATAGTATTGATTTGGCCTCCTTTGTGGCTTCATCCTTTGAAGTTTGGTTTTTAGAGAATTTGAGAAGGAAGAAATCTTTTTTGGGTGTTAAATGGCCAGTCTTCTTTTTGACAACCTGCTGGTCCCTATGGAATAGACATAATCAAGTGGTGATTGCTGGTGAAGAAAGCTGACAGTCCTCTTGCTAAGGTCTGTTCCTTCCATGGAGCATGTGACTTTATTGCCATTCATTTTGTGAAGAGAGCTTTAAAGCTCATTGGTTGGGATAAACCTCCTAACTGCTGGATGAAAGTTAACTCAGATGGGGCCTTTAAATGGGATACTCAAACTGCAAGTTCGGGTGGACTTTTGAGAGAACCTAATAGTGATTGTGTGGCAAGTTTCCTTATTGACTTGAGAACGTGCTCAGTTTTTGATGTGAAGCTTTGGGGTGCCTTAATAGGACTCCACGTTGCATGGGAGAGTAACTTCAGAAGAGTTAAATTAGAATTGTTGTGGATGTATTGAATAGGAGTAACTGTCCTAACAATCACCATCGACAACTGATCTCTTTGATCCGAGAGATGATAGGAAGGAACCGAGAGCTTCACATTGTTCATGTACATAGAAAGGGAACCATGTGACAAATTGGATGGGAGCTGGGTACTGCAAGGACGAAATGTATTGGGGGCATTCGACATCTGGAACGTTTTCGGTGTCCTCGGCTTATCGATGTCTGGTTGGGGATACTTGGGATGCCAAAAGTTCTAGATGGGATTTAGCTTGGAAGTGGGAAAGGCCAGAAAGGGTGAAATTCTTTTTATGGTTAGTTTTGCAGAGATGACTTCTAACTAATGAAGAGAGGCATCGAAGACATGGTCTCCAACCCCAGATGTGAGAGATGTTACACTGATGTGGAGACAATTGAGCACGTGTTGCGATCATGTACGAAGGTTTTCCAAGTCTGGTGCGATATCTTTAGGTTTCACAGTCTCATCTTGGTTGGATACTTAAGTTTTGCTACACATCACAATGTTGGCTCATAGTATCTTCAGCACTGCCTATCTGACCTGACTTCTATTATTAGAGATGATGTAAGGGGAGTGTCACTCCAATGATGTGTCCTCTACAACTAGACAAGTATGCCTCCTTTTCAATTAAAAAAAAAAATAAAATTGTGAACTTTCTTTTCAAAAAAAAACAAAAGAAATTAATGAACTTTTATTAAGACAATTAATTCTATTTCTACTCACGTTCCATTAAATTTATTGAGTTATGTAAATTTATTAAAGAATTTTGAAAGCAGGTGATCAGTTAAGTGAAAAAGTTTAGCGAACCTATCAACGCTTTTGAGGGCGTGAGAGATTTGGCATATTGGGATGGAGTGGTGGTATGGATTGTTGATGGAGATCTTGCAATTCATGGTGACAGAGTCGCGGCTAACGTTGTGGAGATCGACATCGGTGAGGTCTGCTTCTGGCTTCTTTAGCCCAGCTGCCTTTTCTGCTACAAAATCCTTGGCTGCGTTCAACAGTTGAGACATTTTTGTTTCTTCTCTTCTTTGTTGTGTGATACTTCTTCATCACTTATTTAAGAGGAAGACAAGAAGAGGTTGCATGAGACCCGGAATTACTATAAAGCATTGATTTGGGGACACACGTGTGCCATGGGTTCTGTGACACGTTGATATTCATTGCTACAGTTTATGTTTTCTTGACGCCTGGATTTTAGAAGATTTATTGCACAAATTGAAGGACCAGATAATTATTATGAAGTTATTTTAAACGGTAATTAGCTAGGATTCAATTTCTCAATGAGGGATAGGAAAGTAATGCATGATTGGGGGACGTTGTCACAGTGTACATCAGATTCAAATATTTGCTACAGATTCGTTGGACTAAACAAAAAAAAAGTAGAGCTATTTGAACTCATGAGTTTGGACTTTTAAAATTTTTGAAATATTTTATTTCAAAGTCATCTCCAAACAATAAATAACTTTAAAATAACAATTTATAGCATTCTTTGGTATTTATAAGAATTTTAAAAATTCAATATGAATTCGGAATCAAATTTTTTGAAAAAAGAAATTATGCATAAATAGCATTTAGAGTGGTATTTATGGTAAGTCCCTTTCAAGTAACAACCCCTAATAGTCGCAAAGGGTCTAACTTTTTCACTAAGTAAATTCTCATAAGTTTCTCGTGAGTGTGTAATTAGAACAAAACATGGTAGGGATTGCTTCTCATAACCTTTTAACCTATCTAGCACATAGGTCTGCTGTGGTTCAAGTTAGGTGATCTAAAATGTAATTTTTTATCCTACCAAAAAAAAAAAAAGTAATTTTTTACGGTTTTACCCCACCACAATAAATATATATGTATATAAGGTGGTCAAATTCTAGTTTTTTTTTTTTTTATTTTTTTTGGTCAAATGTTCAAATTCTAGTTTTTCACACGTGAGAACAAGCTGCAGTTCAATTTTAATATGGATATTAGTGGAATAATCAAAGTTCACTAGGCTGGTTGTTATGTGGGCTTAGTAGAGGTAGACCTTACTCAACTCAACTCAACTCAACTCAACTAAGCTCTATGATCTGCTATATATAACTTTCAGATCTGTCCTGCACTTTAGTAAGTCCATACCTTATTTGATGAATTTGATGTTCCAATTGATGCTTCTAATCGAAACAATTTTAAGAGAGGAGAGCAATATTACTTGCTTCAGATCAATTAAGTGAGGTTCCATATTTATGAATGTGAAAGTCTGGCGTCTTGTTCACTCATGAATTAAGTCAAAGTCTTAATTTGACTTTAACCCTCTCCTGACTCCTACCAAACATGGAAAGTAACTCATGAATTAAATGTCCCTGAGACCTCACCTACTCCTCCACAGAATTAGCCACTACAGTACCTTTGTATTCATTCATAATTAGGGCTACATTTAGCCTTAATTAATACACAATTACTTTTAACTCAAAAAAGAAATCAATACAGCTTAACTTAAATTTGAGTTGAACTTCGAATCTATTTAATTATGACTTTCTCCAACTTTGCCTTTCAACAAGGGAAATTATTGGAGCGATACTCCAAATGCGCATTAAAATTACATATACGCTCCACATTCGTTGTTTGTGTTTGCGTGAGTTTATGCATTTCAAAATTCATAATTCGATAGATAGATTAGGGTAATAGGGTGCATGTTGGCATTCTTGTGTGCCCTCCATAGATTTCATTCTAGTATTTTCTTTTAGCAATTAAGTAATGCCCAGTATATCTTTTTTTTTTTTTCTTTTTAGAATGCCTTTTATATGTAATTGAATTGCTTTGAAAAACGTAGATGATCCTTAATTTGAAATAAGGTTAAAAAAATAATACTTATCCTCAAGAAGTATTGCCACTCAATTTAATTAGAATAAGAATTTGTGGTGCAAAATTATTTCTAACAATAAGTAAAGGATGTCGGCCATCTATTTATTCCCTCTATTATTACTTTGAGTCTTTGACAATATAATTGGAACCTAGTTTGTCCCCACAAGATTCACATATGAACCAACATTCAAAGTGAAGTGCATAGAGAAATTTGAAACTACTCTTGTTTTACAAGCAGAAACAGCAAGTGCACTGTGCCAGTAGTCCAGACTACTTCAATTACTATGCGAAGATATCAGAGAAGGTGGGGAGCTTGATCTCGCCCTTCTGCGAGAGGGGCAATGTGAGATTCCCAATGAGGGGGAGGTCTATGGTCAGGCCCACTTCTAGCACATAATCAATGTCCCAGTCTGAGCCTATGTCCTTGGCAAGGCTGAATAAAATGCTGTATGGCACTGTCACTGGCACTACTAGCTCTGTCACTTGATTCCCTGCCAGTGAACCTGGGTCTGGCATTGTCCCTGAAGCGATCATCCTGATCGACATTGAACACTCCAAATAACTCAAACTCAAACTCAAACTCATAGTAATCATTGGTAACAAAATTTTTATTTTTTTATAAGAACAATGGCAACAAATTTGTATAAGACTTTCCCATGATAGCTACTATTTAATTTCATTTGCTCTTATAGTCTAAAAATTCTTTCATATTAGATACTTCGATCTTGAGTTCTTATATACTAGAGGAAATCAATTATTTAAGCATAGATAAGAAAATCATTGTCTCGCTGCACTAGTTGAAACTTATATATTAGTCGTGAATTATACATCGATCTACGAGATTACAGTAAATTTTCTATTTTTTTGAGAAACATACATAATACATACACCATGCAAAAAAAGAACACTTGTACTAAAATGAATCTGGGAAAATAAACTTCTAAAAGAACAATCAAATTATCAAACTTGCCATGCATCAAATCAACTACATATATTGACATGATTTTGCGATTTCTGCTTTATTTATAATTTTTTTATGTTGTAGATGTATGGATCGAAAGTTAGTTCGCATCAATTAAGTGTGACTATTCATGAATAAGTGTGGATCTCTCCAAACAGTCCCGAGGCTACATACCCCGTGAATGGGCATCCCAGTCTCGCGGTAACCGGTAAGTGGCTACCTTTTCTTCATACCTCATTTTGTCAAATTCCTTACAAGATCATAACTTATATGCTGAGCCCATTTAAAGTAACTAGTCTTGAATACATTTTATCAAAACTAAACATAAAAACAAATCATGCACATAAACAGATTTATCTTTATCAAGAATCAGAGATCACATACAAATAATGAATATCATAAATGGTAAATCAGAGATCAGTCAAGTTAATTAATTAATTAAGGGTAAGATGATCACCTGTCAATGCTTTTGAGGGTGTAAGAGACCTCACAGATTGGAAGAGAGTGACCATAAGGGTTGGTCACGGAGAGATTGGCGTGCAAAGTTACTGTGTCCCGGCTCACCTTCTTCAGATCTATGTCATTGAACTCTGCTTCTGGCTTCTTAATATTCGCAACCTTTTCGGCGACGAAGTTCTTCGCTGCATCCAACATATGAGCCATTGTTGCAATGCTAGTTTCCCAGTATTGATTGATCTGATTAAGTTTTAATATGTGTTAGAGAAAGAGAGATTTGAGAGGGAATAGATTCAAAGCAATGAAAGCAACACCATATATATGCTCTTTATGGGTAGATGAGGTGCATGCGTATGGAGCTTGGGCCACGTCTAATTGGATCCAACATTAACTTCGATCACACACTAGTCAATGAATTAGCTAGTCCGAATTAAACGGATCTTGTTCATGTGGGAATGAGAGTTCAGATGTGCTTTGATTTTCTTTTTTTTAATTTATTTTGTGTCTATGATTGATAAAATGTTCCCTTTTAGGTGCTCCAATTGATTTTAAATTAAAATCAAGATTGGTTGATCACTAAAAAAATCACAAGAAAAACATTTTTTTTTGAGAAAAAAAAACGTAAGCGAATTACCTTCATATAAATGTCATTTTTTTGGGTGCATAAATGTCTATTTTTTTGGGTGTGCATAATTTACAATAGGTATTGTGAAAAATAAGTGATTGACATGTCGTTAATTAAATTGACTAAGGATAAAATTGAAAATTAAAGAAATTATTAACGTGTTGGTTTTCTAATTCGACACATTTGTTAAACAAAGAAAGTCTAATACGATAGATACTTTTGAAATAAAATAATACTCTCCCACAAATGGCGTCATGCGATTGTTAAAGGAAATTGAAATTAGCTTTCAAGTTTGTGCAGGTGTATTGCATGGTTTCTAAACATGTATTGTTGGAGATGTGTGGATAGAAATAATAATCTAATATTGATTATATAAGACTTCACAATGAAGTATATAAAACTTTAAAGTATACATATGATGATCTTCCCTCAATTAATGCTGATGCCTTTTGATTAAATAAAACCTTACAACAATAAATTGAAGGTTGTTAATTTGTAGACAATATCGATATTGACAAAAATTATAGGCTCACGTAGAAATGCGGCGGCAAGCCACTTGCAAATGACGTACGTGTCAATCGCAGACATGAAAATTTAACTATTTAATTCTTAGATGCCATCTCTGGCAATTAATTTTCCGAATATCATTGCTGCATTACATGTAACAATGATGTAAACTCTGAAAGCTTACATGAAAAATATGGATCGAGTGGATACTAGATGGACATTTGGGCATCAACTGATCAGCAACCTTATAATTAAGGACTCTGCTCGTGTAACCCAAGACAAACATGCACAAATGACGTGACTAGGGATGCAAATTGGTAGGTATAGGTATAGGGATAGGGATCTCATTGCCATACCCGTACGCACTAAAAAATTTATCACTCATACCCATACCCATACCTATCTGGGGATGAATTCTCGTACCCATCCCCATATCCATCAAATCTCCGTATGGACAAAATATTTTACCCATTTCATTCCCTATTGGGCATTCCCGTGGAGATTTTCATGGGGATTTTTGCGAAGAAAGGGAGTTTCCGTGAGAAAAATATTTTTCGATCCCACTTAATTTTCCTCAAAAAAAGAATTATAATAAGGAATGAAAAATACATACATAACAACACAATTGCTGAAATTCCAACAAAAATAAAGTATAACATATCATGCAATTAAAGTTCTAACTTCTAAGTGTTAACAATTCAAAATCTCATTAAGGATTTTTGTCATGTGTATAATGAATGTTTCGGGTGGAAACTATGTAATATTATATTATATTTATATATAAATATCATAAGGTGTATAATTGATATATAGGGATCCATTTGGGTAATCCTCATGGGTAATCCCCATGATGGGTATCCCAATGGGGATTACCCATGGGAATCCCCATCTAAATAATAAATATCATATAGTGTATAATTGAGATATGGAGATCCCTATGGGTAATACTCATGGGTATCAAGATCCCTGTGAGGGTCACCCATGGGTATCCCCATGGGTATATTTTGTTGGTGTTTGGGGTTTATGCACAATGGAGATTACAAAACAATTTTGAGAAAAACACCAACAGGATCCGAATCTGATTCCATTAAAACATGTTTAAACTATGCAAACTTAATCATACCTCAGTCGCAATGTACCTTTCTGAAGGTTAATCGATCTCTAAGGCGTTGTCAACGACGAACGCCCTTTATCAGTAGTCCACACACAAACGGCGGCCGAGATTTGAAGTGCTAGATTTGAGAGAATTCCAAACTTTTTTGTTTCTTTCCAAAACGATCTAGAGCATACCAAAACCCTAAGTCGTTTCTTAAAACGAAAATAGAGTTTCGACCCTTTTTTTTAATCTTTCATAAGTGTATTCTAACTCAAAGTGTCTATTTATACAACTCTTGTATATAGACGGTTAAGTAAATTACACATATACCCCTACTTAAAGAGGTATAAGTGTAATACACTACAAGGACATTTCTATCATGAATTTTATCATATAAAATTCATTCTTCCGAACCATTTTAAAATCTCACAAAACCATTCTTAGTGTGCGACCCAATATGCTCATACAACGTTGGCAGTGTACCAAAACACATTTTGGTATACAAGTCATAAGCGGTCTCTAGCAAGACATTATGACTACCCAAGTTGTACAAATATCAAATCGATACAATCTAATCAATAATGTATATAACATCTTTTTGTCACACGATATCCTTTTGATCAAACATAAGGCATGGAATTGTCATCCAACATGTTCAATCGTACTAGTCTCGATCTTTAGGTAGACTGAAAACATCCAAGTGACATTGATCAATATCAATTCACTTAGACTAGGTCTTTTAACAGTCTAACACATTGAAAGATCTACTAGATATCTCTCTTTATATGAGAGGGACAAATTCTATCTCGATTACACAACTTTACCACATTATTCACACAGTAGCCAATCACAACCTTTATAATCATCCGGTTAAAGACAACGTTTGATTGCGTCAAATCACTGGATTCCTAATGTTGAAGTCTCTGGTAATCTCAAGTCAGAGGACTGAATAATATACATATCATGGGAAACAACTATGACTTAATCCATGTGATGTTCTCATAGCGGGTCGGTCCAGTACTTTGTTCCCTAACAAGTACTCATGATCTTGATTCGTATTCCTATACGTATGATCATTATATGATCATCAATCAAGACTCACACTAGTCTTAATTCATTATAGTTCCCAGTATAATAATCGACTAGGGACATTTAGGATATTTTTGTAAATACCATAGATCTTATTATAATATAAACATGCAAATCAATTATAATAAACAGCAAATGAAATCCTCTACTTTATTAACTAAAATGTATTAATAAAGACTATTAATGGATTGACCTAGGGCACATTTCCTAACATATTTTATCACCCATCCGCGTACCCATACCCGTGTGGGTATGAGATATCGTACCAATCCCCGCCTCCACGCCCATTTAAAATCCTCATGCCAGTACCCGTTAGGACAAATTCTAGTTACCCGTAGGCATTACCCTACCCGTTTGTATCCCAACTAGGGTAGAGAATGGGGACCTTATTTCCATACCCCTAGCTACTAAAAAATTTATCACCCATACCTATACCCATACCCCTACCCATACCCATACCATACCCATCTGGAATGAATTTTTATATCCACCTCTATACCCATCAAATCTCCCGTAGGTATGGAGAATCCCCATAGAAAAAATATTTTACCTATTTTATTCTCCATTGGGAATCCCTGTGGAGAGTTTTATAAGGATAGGGAATCCCCGTGGGGAATATTTTCCCCATTCTATTCGCCATTGGGGATCCCCACGGTGATTCACAAAAAAGAATTATAACAAACAAGATGTCAAATATACATACCTAACAACACAATTGTTGAAATTCCAAAAGTAATAAAAAGAAATCATCATATCATGCAATAAAAGTTCTTACTAAGTGCTAACACTTATAATTAAGTTTCTACAAAATCATTGGCATTGTATAAGTGTTTCGGTGTGAAAACTATGTAATATTATGTAATATTTATATATAAATATGTTATGGTATATTTATATATAATAAATATCATATGGTGTATAAATTGATATAAGAGGATCCATATGGGTAGATGGGTATCCCTGTAGGGATTACCTATGGGAATTCCCAATGGGGATTCTGTAACGGCCCAATTTTAATTAAGTTGTTATTACGACATGTGTGCAGACACGGACGATAGCTCACTACCCCGTGGACTACGCAAGAAAGGCCAAGGCGTGCCCGGAGTTAGGTAAATAGTGATTTTGTGTGATGTTGTGCATTATTTGTGATGTTTTATATTTAATTATGTTATATTGTATTGCAATGTGTGTATTTATATTGTTATTGATCGTGCGAGATAGTGTGACGGGTATTTGCCTAGATTAGCGTGTAGACACAGGTACTAGGTAGGCGAATGATAATACACTTGGTCAGGTAGTAATACACATGAAAATGATTAAACTGCATTAAATAATTAATAACAAACATTGTTTGTGACATGAGAGCACGTGAGAGACACGAGTGTACGTACGGAAGTCAAGTGTGGGAACGCCTGAGGGTTTGGTTGTTATGTTGAGCAAGATAAGTCAAGGGAGGGGAGTTACCTACTTAAGTCACATTAATGTGGACTCACTTACCGTAGGAGAACCCTTAGATGATGCCTTGAGACACCCACACACTTAAGATGACAAATGGGGTATAAATTGTTGGTCTTTGGGGTTCATGCCAACGGAGATTACAAAAACAATTTTGAGAAAAACCCCAATAGGATCCAAATCTGATTCCATTAAAACACGTTTAAACTATGAAAACTTAATCATACCTCAATCGCAATGTACCTTTCTGAAGATTAATCGATCTCTAAGGCGCTGCCAACGACGAACGCCCTCTATTAGTAGTCCACACACGAATGGCGGCCGAGTTTTGAAGTGCTAGCTTCGAGAGAATTTCAAACTTTTTGTTTCTCTCCAAAACAATCCAGAGCATCCAAAAACCTCTAAGCCATTTCTTAAAATGAAAAAATAGAGTTTCAGCCCTTTTTAAATTTTTGTACATGTATTCTAACTCAAAGCGTCTATTTATACAACCCTTGTATATAGACGGTTAAGTAAATTACACATATACCCCTACTTAAAGAAGTATAAGTGTAATACACTACAAGGACATTTCTGTCATAAATTTTATCATATAAAATTCATTTTTCTGAACCATCTTAAAATCTCGCAAAACCATTCTCAGTGTGCGACCCAATAGGCTCATACAACGTTGGCAGTGTACCAAAACATATATTGGTATACAAGTCATAAGCGGCCTCTAGCAAGACATTATGACTACCCAAGTTGTACGAATATCAAATCGATACAACCTAATCAATAGTGTATATAATATCCTTTTGTCACACGATATCCTTTTGATCAAACATAAGGCATGAAGTTATCATCCAACATGTTCAATCGTACTAGTCTCGATTTCTAGGTAGACTGAAAACATCTAAGTGACATTGATCAATATCAATTCACTTAGACTAGGCCTTTTAACAGTCTAACACATCGAGGGATCCACTGGATATCTCTCTTTATATGAGAGGGACATATTTTATCTCGATTACACAACTTCACCACATTATTCACACAGCAACCAATCACAACCTTTATAATCGTCCGGTTAAAGACAACGTTTGATTGCGTCAAATCACTGTATTCCTAATGTTGAAGTCTCTGGTAATCTCAAGTCAGAGGACTAAAAATATACCTATCATGAGAAACAACTATGACTTAATCCATGTGATGTTCTCATAGCGGGTCGGTCCAGTACTTTGTTCCCTAACATGTACTCATGATCTTGATTCGTATTCCTATACGTATGATCATCGTATGATCATCAATCAAGACTCACACTAGTCTTAATTCATTATAGTTCCTAGTATAATAATCGACTAGGGACATTTAGGATATTTCTGTAAATACCCATGGATCTTATTATAATGTAAACATGCAAATCAATTATAATAAACAACAAATGAAATCCTCTATTTTATTAACTAAAATGTATTCATAAAGACTGTTAATGGATTGACCTAGGGCACATTTTCCAACATAAATATCAATTTTTCACAACACTTACCACCTTTATCTCTCCTATGGTGATCATATACGAAGATTAGAGCTTGTGGAAAGGGTTTATAGATTTCTAGAGGTGATTCAAAGGTGCAAACGAAGAACTATCGATGATCCAAGATGAGATCCTCGCTCTACTCTCCGTTATCTACATATCTGGTATACATTTTTGAGTTTTCACAAAGGTTTCGTGCTTTGGTATCAAGCACACTGTACTTGGGGGTGTTGCTATAGTTTTTGTGTTGGAATTGGAGCAATTGGTAAGGTTTGGGATGTGTTGTCATTGTGGTTTTGGTTGGAAAAATGAGGTTTTTATCTGGATTTATCGAGGTTTTGGTCTCGGATGAGTTCCGTCGAGGTTTGATGGTTGGCCATGGTTAGTATATGGATATGTAAGAGGTTGGGATGAGTTCAGATTGCGGCGACTAGTCGAGCTACTCAAACACCCCAGTAATGCGTCTTTGGGTTAAACGCCACCAAGGATGCCGAGGGGAGGAATCCCCCACGGTGTCACCCGCGACGTTCGAACCAAAGGGCCACCCACACCCCACATTTTATGTCATGTCATGGGGGTGGGCATGTGGCTGAGTCAAGGACGTCATGAGCTATTGCTCACAGCGGCGCAACCCACAACGTCTGAGACAAGAAAATAAAATAAAAATTTTAAAATGAATTTTCTGATTTGGTTTAATTGGAGATTATTTAAGAATTATTACCAATATAAATGGGATTTAAAAATGTACAATTTATGGGTAAATGAGAATTGGAAAAATTTCTTGTGACGACCTTAAATTCCATAATCCTAAATTAGGCACCACCCAGCCTAGACCTACGTGGCCAGTCACGCAAGCCTAGTCAACCTTTCCTTTCTATTTAACCATTTATTTAACATTTATAAGTGAAGTTAATCAATTAGTGAGTTATTATCAGATAAAGCGGAAGCAATTGAACTCCAAACTAATCAATGAACTTCAAAGACTAGTTACGACAAATCCTAGGGTGTGGAAACCCTATAAATGTATATTAACCATAATAGCCAAAAGAGAGCACCGATAATTTCATACATGCTCAAGATCTCTCAAAAATCTCATAACCCATGTTTCAAAACGAAATAAAAACGTAATACAAGAACCTACTCAATATGCGAGAGGAGACCGCCTCGTGGTCCTTGACTTCAATGCATAGTGCTGGTCCCTTACCTCTGTCTACTCGTTGGTCTGTCCACCGTCATAAACTAGACTGTGAGTACAGTGAAGTAGAGAGTAAAATACCAAGAAAGTTTTAACAAAAATTCAAGTGTCAAATAAATGGCTAAAGTAGCATCATGCATGGATATCACAAAGATAATAAGAGACAACATGATGAGTGAATCACTTATATAACAATGATAAATGAGTGTTGAGAACACATAACAAAAAGAAAGGCATTTAAGTGTTCAAAGTACATCAAGTTGCCACACATAGTTTATAACCTGACTTCCAAAATAGATTCTGGACCTACACAAACCCAAGGCAGTCTAGAATATGGTACACAACCTCAGGTCACATATAGTTCACATACGGTCACCACAGCGTCACACATAGTTCAACATACGACCACCGCAATCCCAAACTGCAGGTTTAACCACGTCCAGAACCCGTGTACTCACGGTATAGACCGTGACCACCATATCGTCCGCTTAGACCCAAAAGACCACTCATTAAGGAATTCAAGCAAAACTAAGTCGATAAACCCCCAAGGATAGATATAACTACAAAGAATCCATGAAATCACATAATCCACAAAAAGAACATTGCTCAACAAAAATAACAGCTAAGAAAATGTACAAATGAAATAATGTAAATACTCAAGTTGGTTTTACTCACAATACCGCGCGTAACTCCACGCTCGCGACTCTCATAAGCTACCAAACTGTCCCCGCACGCTCGTCACTGGTCCACTAAGTATCTAGTAAACATTTTCGTTTCAATTTGGTAGTATTAACATTTCGTCTCGTGTTTAATTGAAATTCCTTTTTAATTTTCCATAATTTCATTTGTTTATGTATTCAGGTAAATTTTCTGGGCAATAGGTCTTGTTTGGACCCGTTAGAATACCAAAAAATCCCCAATCCGTTCCAAAAATTCCTCGAAAAACCCCAAAATTTACTGTTTAAGTTCGACCACCCGCACCGCTGTGGCGCCGTGGGGTTTCCCCATAGTGGTGCCCCCATGACGTGGGGATAGGGACCTCCTTGTCTAATCATGGCTTTCGATCACGCCAAAAACACCCAGAATCGTTGAAAATCATTCGAAAACCAAACAACTCGAAAATCTTTGAAAACTCACCGACACCTCCAAAACTCGACCAATTTCAAAACAACCTTTATAAAACTCGTGTTGATCGTCGCGAGGATCACCAAAACGTTAAGAGTTTCGATTGATTCCGAAATCTTGACATAGTGTCCAAATTGAATTACGACAAATACAAATAAGATACGCACCAATGCGTAGGATATAGCGAGGAGATTTCGGATCTCACCTCGGATCGTTCGTGAAACCTCGCTGCTGACGCCGCTCCAGTTACCTCCACCACCACTTCTTTGTTTTCTTGGAGAGCAAGAGAAGAAGAAGAGAGAAAAAGTGAGTTGAAGAGAGAGAAAAAAGTGGTGTTGGGCTTTAAATAACCCCTCTCATCATCCACTTGCACGTACGCATCTTGAGGCACATCCAACGCCCCTTGCATAAGCTGTCCCTCCAATTCTAACACTCTATATGTGACTCCAATAGGTGACTTGGGCTCCAGCCTTGGTCATTTTCCAATTCATCCTTAGTGTTTTCAGACTCGAACTGTACCACGACTCACCCCATCGTGCGTAATTAGAATTACTAATGAATCAAACAATTATATATTATTATTTTTTCCCGGCCCATGTACCTGTACCTCGTCCGCCAAAACCCATTCACATTTCCTAGGCAAACACTATTCGTAAATCGATGTCATCGCCCTGTCATACAGACACGAGTATAAATCAATAGTACACGTTATCACACGAAAATAACATAAATTTTTGGGTCGTTACAGTCTTCCCAACTAATAAGAATTTCGTCCTCGAAATTACTCTTAACTCGAACGAAATCTTAATAAAACACACACAACAAGGAAGTAATCTTTAATTAATCCCTCTAACCTCACTCACGTGGACCTATTCCAACATGAGTAGGTGAGATTATACTCTTTAACTGGTGGGTACACAACTGACCTAACCAGTCTATTGTCGTCCCATAAATTACAGACGTACACAAAATCTTTTTGGGGTAAATATCATATTCACACATAATACTCGAACACAGCTCGATATCTTGCTTGAATTTATGGACCCACTTAAGTGTTTAGGTAGATGCTGGATTCACACAGAATTTGTGCACACAACTCGGCATCTTACCTTGATTCCCTAACTCAAATAGAGTTCTTGGGTAGATACCGAATTCACATAGAATTACGCACACAGCTCTGTACCTTCCCTCGATATCAGACACACATAGAGTCACGCACAAAGCTCGATATCATACTTTGAAGTAAGGACGCATATAGAGTCAACGCACATAGTTTGATTCACTACTTCAAAGTATAGACTCACTTAGAGTCAAAGCACACAGCTTACTCAGATTAGGCTCACATAGAACATAAACTCAGGCTCACACAGAACCTAAATTCACACATAATCCTATATACAAGCTCACATAGAACCTAAACTCACACAGAGTCTTATACTCGGTCTCATACAAAACCTAAATTCATACAGAATCTTTGCACATAGCCTACTCTGACTCACATAGAGTCTGGACTAACACAGAGTCTTGCACACACCCATTTTCCCCTAACTCACAGCCTCGTCCTAGCATACAGCCTCGTCCACCACTTCGAAATATTGACTCACACAGAGTCACTGCACATAGTTAGATATCCTTCTAAAGATTACACTCACACAGAGTCAGGGCTCACACAAAACCAGGAGTATCACACACAGTTTCCTCCTCCCCTTTAAAAATTGACTCACATGGAGTCGTCGTACACAACTATACATCTATCATACTTCGAAGGGTGCATTCACACATAATTCCTCGTCGCTACTCACATAGAGTACGTTCTAATAACTGACTCACATAGAGTCACCCCAATCTGACTCTCACAGAGTCAATGCTAATCCCAGACTTACACAAAGTCACTTCCTACACCTGACTCACCTAGAGTGTATTCTAACCTAGACTCACCTAGAGTTCACTTGGGTCGAATATAAACTATAGACCGAATATAATAAAATCACTCCAAGATGCAAAAATAACTCTTACCCGCTGTTGAGTCTCGCGTCGGCTCTGGATTTGGGTCTGTAATAGCCTGTGCTATCTCTTGTATGCGTAACTGAGCGTTGGCCTGCGGCATGCTCATCATCTGAGGACAATGGATGGCTACATGTCCCTGCTGCCTATAATGGTAGCACCGCTTTTCTCCTTACGATCTACTGCCTTTACTTTGGGTACTATACGGTGATGATGTCCTGCCTGTACGTCCTGAGGTGATCGCTAGTGACACGGGTCGCTAGAGCAAGAGAAACCAACACCGTAAATACTGAACGTGTCAGTGGTGTAGCTATCTCAGCGTCATCATCCTATCTTAATACTGGATCTACGGTAACCTCCCTTGTACGCATGCTAACAAAGCCCTCACTGACCATGGCTCTCTCCATAGACCTTTTGCAATGTCCTCAAAGCTGTCATCACAACCACCGAACCAATGGATTCAAGTAGACCATGCATAAAATAATACGCCTGATCGACGTCAGTGTCAACTGCTCCTCCAACATACTCTATTAGACATAGATATCTGTCCATATACTGCATCATGGACTCATCTGTCCTCTGTTGGATGGTCTGGAACCCGGTCCTTTTCAAGTTACAAATAGTATGAGGGATGTATTTCTTATTGAATCTCTCCTTAAAGTCTTTAGGCTTCCCCTTCATTGCCACTGTAGTCGCCACCAGACGTCGACCTCTTCGAATAATGAGGTAGATGATATGCTTGGCTGCATGTAGGTCGGTGTGGCCAGTACATCAGGGATCTTCTCATGGCTCCTCATGAACATCTCTGGTACCTCGAGATCCATGCCTCCATAGAACTTCTCCGACTGATGTCGCTGGAACTCGCAGGCCTGCCTCGCCTTTGTTATCGCCCTGATACTGGTATCGACGGGAGTACTCGGCATATCCTCTACCAGTGTAGGTGGTATTACTTCTTTTTGAACTCGTACCTCCTCGATCACTATAGGTCCTGCTAGTATAGTATGTGCCCTCAGTAATCAAATAACCTCCTTGAGTTGCTGGCCATGTAAAGTGACCAACTGAGACATCTAATCAAGCCTCAACTGAGCATCCTCTATAACGCTATAACGATCCTCAAACTTAATTGGTGACACGTATCGTTTGTTACAGGACAATGACCTACCGTCGTGATTTTCCATATTACTCATGCCTAGGGAGTCGACACTGAGGAATATTTTATTTTTCTGTGATATTTGTATTATTATTTATATCCGAATGAGAACTTTGTGTATCTTAGTGTGTGGTTTTTGTTTATTAATTGCCATGGATTTCTGTGTGAGATTTGGCTAGGAAAAATGGAAATTTTAGGGTATAATACAGAAATTTTAGGGTATAATATGGAAATTTTAAGGTATAATACGGATAATTGAACACCGGAAAATGATAATTAGGGAATTATTGAAAATAATTAATAATTAAATAAAATGAGGGAAAGAGGTTATGTCCGGGAACATGCGTGGTACAAGTTGTGAGTTGAAACGGGTCCAGTAACACGTGTTTTGAGTGAGAAATGGAGCAGTTTTGGAGTTGAAGTCATCTATTGGAGTCATTCTAGTGTGTTAAAGTGGTTGGCTAGATTGAAGAGGAGCCACAAGATTTGCCTCGAGATCCATACGTGTGAAGAGATGAGAGATTGGTATATAAACTAACTTTTCTCTCTCCTCAATTTCATTTGTGATTGGTTTGAACGTGAGAACGACGAGAGAGGACACGTTGTGCACACGTTGCGATGCAGTGGAGTGACCAAATACTCGTAAAAAGGTAGGATTTTCACTACTTGCGTGTTTATCTACGTCTTGGTGTTAAGTTTGTGGGTTTTCATCACGACAATTTCGGACGAATTTTCGGGAAAATGTTGGAAAACAATTTTGATTGAAGTTTTTAGGATCAATTGATGGTTTGATTGATGAATTGGTGGTTGATTTATGGATTGAAAATTTTGGAAAATTTTGGAGAAAATTCGGGATATTTTCGAATCGGGATGTTTAGTCGGGGTTTCGACGGAAAGAGAGTTAAGTTTTAAGTAGTTTTGGATGTCCCGAAGGGTTTGGGATAGACTCGGAACGCAGTGACTCAAGCTGGAGTTTCGAGAAACCATGGAATAGGTGTTCCACTGAACACACCGCAAGGGACGCCATGAGAAGTATCACCCACGGTGTCACTCATAGACGTCTCGAGTAGAGGGAAACCAACAAAAACTAGGAAAGACGCCATGGGGACGGCGTCTAGAACAAAATGGTCACAGCGTCACCCATATACGAGTTGGGTAGAGTGTTTCTTCTCCACGCCGTGGATACACCGCCGAAGCCAAAGACGTTATGACGTCATGGCAGCGTGACACTGTTCACAGAGACCAAAAATTTTCAAATGGGGATCTCTCGGGCATCCAATTGGACTCAAATTTGATCCAATACCTCAGAAATCAACCCAATTACACTAATTAAATTATTATGGAAAATTGGGTGAATTAGAAAGATATTAATAGGATTTGTAAAATTGGTTAATTGACAGACTTTGAGAATTCTAGAGGATAGGTTAGAGGTCGCGAGGATCGAAGATTTGTCGTTAATCGTGATACGTTATCGTATGATTGTAAGCCAGATAGGAAGTATGCATTAATTCATTATCCATTTATTGTCAATTATGAGAGGGTAAGCGTGAACACTTATGCGATTATGTTATTCCACCCCACTGATAGCGGGTTCTACCTTGAGAACTGGATTGTTTGGACGATGCGGTGTCTTTGATTGATTGGTCACTATATGGTAACTATAAATGTGGAGCTGCGGTTCAACATTGATTTTGACCACTGATGGGCTTTCTTTGCTCAAACTTCGTTGCTCAGCTTGTCAGTCTATTTTTCATGCTATTTGTTATACTTTCTGCTTTTCAATAATGCATGATATTTGGATTGTTTATTTGAGAAATCTTGAATTACTATTTAGTTTCTTCTGGCACTACTTTATCTTTTTCAAGCACTCATCATCTAGTTTGTGATGGTGGTGCAAATAGTAAAAGAGGTGAACGAGCAAGGGGAAGGAGATGATGCTAGGTGATCTTATTTGAGGACTCTCGGAGCGATCCTTTCCTTTACTCCATGTAAGTTTTGTTATTTTGTCTGTGATTATTGTATATTATGTTTTGTAAACACTGGGACATGTATTGGGATTTAATAGAATAGGGATATCATGTATGATCATTTTGTATAGCTTTGATCACCAGACATGCATGTATTTATCCATTTCTCAAGGTTTCCACATGAGTAGGTTGTCCATTATTCTTGATTTCCTTTTTGTAGTTATAGTTGATTATAGTAATTTCTACTGCGAACTTCGTAATAACTTTATAATCCTATAACTCACCCATTTAAATGATTAGCTAATAATGTATCTGAGGATTTGAGGCTGACTGGGATGCGTAGACTTTGCGAGTAAGGACTTGGGGGCCCACGTAAATCTAGGCCTGGCGGGATCTAGTTTTATGGGGAACTAGGGCCGTCACAGTTGGTATCAAAGCATACTTGACTCTTTATTTACCTTACAGCTTGCATAAAATACAAACCAACGAAAATATGAAATAGTTGGAACCTAGAGTGAAACCATATAATCCTAAGTTAAGGTTTTGTTGGGAAGTGAGGTGAGTTGGGAAAAAAGTAAAACTTGATTCTATATGTTATATCTGTTATGATGTAATATACTATATTAGTAGCTATTGACTGATTCGGTGATTCTCTTTAGATTTCAGATTGCGATGACTGATCAAACAGAGCCTAGTGATGATATTGGAGGCTGCTGGTCCTCGTGTTATCAGTGCCAAGGATTTTCAGGTATTAACACAGCGAGTAGCTACTCAAAATCAGAGGTTAGAGGAAATCTTGAGGATTTTGATGATGCCAATTGCTGCTACACCATCACCACCATCTACCTCTGAGTTCTGGTTACTCAGGAGATGAAGACACCAATTGTTGATACATCTACTGTTCCTATAACGATTGCAGCAATATCGGAGACTACTATGTTACCACCGGTACAGGCTGAGGTAGTTCTTGTAGTATCTCTTGTTCAGACTAACATAGTGCCTACTCCAGTAGTAGAGAGGGGCATTAGGGCCATGGTGAAGGCTAGACAGTTGAGGGAGTTCGAGAGGCATAACCCGCAAGAGTTCTTTGCGGGTACAGATTTGGTGGCCACTGAGATGTTCTTGAAGAGCCATGAGAAGGTGCACAGTATTATTGCGACTGAGGAGCACATGCGATGTGGCGGCCCCAAATATCCCGGGGTCATCCCGGATCCACTCCCTCTGCCCACAAGCCTAACAACCCTATTACATCATCGGATACATCATCACTGCTGCCACGTCCGCAGCTCTGTGAAGTGACGCTCCATTTAACTAATCCTACTATATTGGATTCTCCTAAACATTTAGTAGGTTAGTTAATAATAATAACATTAACAACAGCGAAAGCATTTAATTTGTATTTTATGAGAATTTATTTAACCTAAGTAGTGGAAAACCTAGAAATAAACACCATGTATATAACTGAGACGAAGTAACAGAAATCCATATACATGTGATAAAGGTCTAAAGTCCCCAAAACCTAGCAAAATAATATATGCATACATGATATCAAAACATGAGCTATCAGCAGCAACGACCTCAGAGATAGTCGCTAGTACCTCATTTCCTTTGCTCTTGCTCGTACCAGGATCTGCGCTCAGTTGCCCAACACATACAGCAACGAGCCTAGTGAGTAAATTCCCAAGAGAAGTTTACACGTAAATCATGAAACATTAATAACCTTCGAGACATGTGAATATGACCCTGACAACAGGAATCATATTCCTATGGTTGGTAGTAAACAATCATCACAGCATCACATCATTCACATATAAACTAGAAAAGGTAAAACATCCAAAATCCAACAAATAATTAACTAAATGGGCTCGAACGTAAAATCAACTGGTAAATAAACCATCACTCGTTCAATCACGATAAAACCATGACCCACAGGTCATACAATATCAAAACGGAGTTCTCAGCACAAACCAGTGCTTAATAACAGGCTTATAATGACCTCACCTCAACTCAATAACCGGGACATATTCCTTTCCAAGCTTTTTAGTTCTAAGAGTACCCTTAATCCCTCGAGATAGTTGTAGATACATTCTACTCGTATCTACACAGTTGCCATTGGAAACTAGCCCATGCTCAAGCATGTAGTCATAACCAAGATGAAAAACTATGCGTGACCACCAGGAGTCACCGCATACGATAAGATAATCGATAAAATTCACACCATGAATTTAAAGTGCAACTTTCTCAAGGGTTTTACACACCTATAAACACGCACTCCGACTTCTGGACCTGTTAATTTGGCTCGCCTAGTTCCTTGGTGTCTGAGCTATTGTTTCCGTAGTCCCTGAAGTCTCGAGACCTATTTCCAGTGTATATTGGTTAATTAAATAGGTGGGTTATCAATTAGGTTCAATTTCATTTTTTAATTATAGTTCAGAGGGGTATTAGCACGCTTGCTAGATCAATTAGTGCGCTAATTGATCCTCGGTACTGTTCATCGTCTTCCGCAGCGTGATTAGCGCGCTACACTAGCGCGCTAATTGCACGCTGCCCAGAAATTCAAAAAACAAATTTTGGGTTTTCCTTGATTCCAACACTCCAATTCCTCACACAAACCATGCACATACTCCGAAACATCAAATTACTATCAAAAACACCAATTAACTAAGATTTTATCACAAAACAGAAAATCACAGTGTGGAAGTTCAAAACTTAAAATCACCAAATCCACCTCAATTTCCCACAAATTTGATTTTAATTGATAAGATTTATCGAAATCCACCTCAAGAACCTCAAATTCAGCAAAAACAGTGGTGATTTTGTCCAAAAATCTGTTTTTCACCTCAAACCATAAAACCACATTTTTATCAAAATTCAAGTTTAGGATGAATGGATTACCTCAGATTAATGTTTTGAGGCTTCAATCTCCTCTCCCAAAGCACGAATTCATCCTCTCCAACCATCAGATTTACTCACAAAGCCTTCAAACATGTTGAGAATAGTTTGATTTTGCATGTTAACACTCGTCGAAAGGTATTTATATAGTTGTGATTCTAATCAAGTGTGAACACGCATCCTGAGGACAATCTAACGACCACTGCTCACCCTGTGTCACCCAAATTTGGGACACCTTATCTTGACAATACTTGCTTTGATTCACTCTGTTGTGCATCTCGAGGATTATCCTCTGCACCCTGATTTTCCTATTCAAACTATAGGATTTCAATTAATTCATTAATACATTAATTCAACCTTAGGTTAGGCCACCTAATAAATCATATAAAAATCATAGGTGAGTCACCTAGCACTCAGCTACCCGACAACCCATGTCCCATACCCCGGCTAACCGATACCGGTACCTGGTCCTCGATACGCACTTCGGGACATATACCCAACTCGTGACCTTACCCAAAATCAACTTACACACATGTGATGTTTATATAAATAATAATAAATTCCCACATCACAATAATAGACATACAACATACACAAATAACACAATATAACCTGGGTACTCATATCAGAGTCAACCCAGCTGTCCATATAACGCTCGAATTACCCGTTAATCCTCGTGATTAACACTAATCGTGATTAAATTAATTTGGGCCATTACATGTGAGCTTGATTTCATCATCGATATAATTTGAGGAGGCTGATGACTGGTGGACTATGATTGTGTCTACCAGAGGGGTGCCAAAGGACTGGATAGAGTTCAAGACCTAATTTAACCTGAAGTATTTTCCTCCTACAGTTATGATAGCAAAGATGAACGAGTTCTCCATCATCAGACAGCTTGCATATGAGTTTGTTATGGATTGTATAGGGCAATTTCTGCATTTGCTACCCTATGTTAGGGGTTCAGTAGGCAGCGAGATCGACAAAGTCTACTATTCATTGAGGGGTTGTTGTCTGATATAGAAGGTGTTGTACTCTCCATAGAGCGAGAGACTCTACAGTGAGCTTATGAGAGGAGCTTGGTTAGGGAGGGGTATCTACGCACACACCTAGAGGAGATTAGACCTATTAGGTAGGAGACACGTTCTGAGGGCCGACAGGATAGGAAGAAGAGGAATAATAGGTAAGGTTTTAGGGATAGTAGAGCCTAGAGTAGCGGTTTAGTTGCTCCACCACCACGACCTGCACAAATTACAGTGATTGCTTCAGTACCTGCACAGAGTTTCACTAGTCGATCACCATAGGCTACTAGACCTGCAAAATAGTAGCAGAGGAAGCTGTGATGACCTCAAATTCCTAATGCATTTGGGTACACCCGGCCTAGACCCGTGCAGGTCCCGAGTCGGTTCTCAGCGAACGTGACGAGCCTAGTCAGCCTCAAAACATCAAATTTTTAGTTTTATGAAAGAGTTATTGCAATTATAGCACAACGGAAGCAAATTATATACTACTCAAATATTGGGAAATAACTCAATCAAAGGGAAATTAGGAATCTATATAAATTTGGAAAACCCCGATATATTCAAATCCAAGTCAACAAAATCAACTCATGGAATTCGCCTCAAAACATATCCCCCAGTTCCAAAACAATCATATATATATATATATAAAACGACATACAAACAGAAATAAAAATGAGCCTACATCTCTGTACCTCAAATCCAGCAGCTCACAAAAAGTCTCCTAGGCAAAGTCCCTTGCCCCTACTGCACTCCGCTCTATCTGCACCCACCGTCATAAACTAGACGGTGAGTAACTGAGAAAAATCGAAAGTAATGCTAGAAGAATATAATTATAATTCATGAAATCTCAAACAAGGCAGTCTAAATATCATGCGGTAAATGAAAGATAGGGATTTATATAAACAAGATGCATGATAGATAGACTGGAAATGATAACAATCGAAACATGCGTGTTCTACGAGTCAAGAGAGGCAATAAGTGGTCTATATTCCACAACAATTTCACAACAGCGATGTCGCAACATCGAAATCCACATCAATATCCACAACAATCCAATACATGGTATCACACAATCACTAGGGGTGGTCAAACACTCGTGCGCACGAGTGCCCGCATTTTATCCCTTCTAGTGCAGGCCGCATGTACCTTCAAGACACACTTATGCCAAGAACATACATACAACGAATATGGAATGGAATGCCAACAAGTAGATAATCACAAACACAATGGAATGAAAATGAATTACATGGTATTTTCTTAACTGGCTTACTAACATACACAAGCTTTAAGTCAAGTGTACTTACCTGAACTATCGCAAATCGTATCTATTCTCACGAATCCTAACGCGTATCCCTGAGTTTCCCGCTACCTGACAAGGTCAAAAACTCGTATTAATAGGTCAAGTCATTAACTAACCTAGGTTGAATCCCTAGTATTTTCCCAGTGTTTCAAATGACTTGAACAACTTGACAATTTAATAGAAAATGAATACTCTCTCTCGGGTTTGAAAAACTATAGCACATGTAAGCTCACTCATAAATTCGTAAGCTCAGCTCGGTCGTATATGGGTCATGTCATGGTCTCATGGACTGGCGACGTGACTACAACGTCATAACCATTCATCGCCAAATCGAATCATTAAAACCAAATAGGAAAACTTAAAATGGTTTGTCATTAAGGGTTACAAAACCTCCATATCTAAACACCAATTAATAAAGACACCGTCATGGCTTCACGCTGGTATTGTTCGAGTTGGGAAGGGGTTTCCTTGGCATGGGATGGCCAAAAACACCTTACTTAGTAGAAATTTAAACACACACACATAAAAGTTTCACATTAAAGATTCACATAAAATCATAAAAATCACCTTATCACACTATTATTTCGGACACACTAGGGGTTGTGAGACGTTAACAAGGGTTAAGTGAGATCCTGAAAACTTCCACTGGTAGTGTTTCGGCCAGTAGCACTGCCAAGAGGGGCAGTTTCTGGCTAGCAAACCTAACCACACACATGAAATCATGACACAAAATGATCAAAACGCAACTGGTTCAGACATACTGGCGGGTTGTAGGACACCAGTGTGGGCAAGTTCTGGTTCCCAGCAACCTCCCTAGCATGGTGGTCCGCCCAATAGCACCCCGGTCATGACAGTTTTGGTGAGAGGGAGAAGTCTCATTAAAATCGACCACGAAAACATACGAAAACGATAGCAACAACACATGGCCGTGAGGGTTGTGCACTGAGACGGTTTGGCCTCCGGTGAGTCACTGGAGGTCGTCCATGACCGGTCCTCGTCCTGGCAGTCACACTACAGTGACGGAATGCAAAACCCAAAAACAAGAAAACAGTGAGCCGAGAGAGGAAAAGAAGGAAAGAAAGAAAGAGAGGGAGGGAGGTCTCTGGTGAGGGAGTGAACCCCAGCCACCACTGGTCCGGCCAAGGCCAGTGGCTGGTTCAACATGAGAGATCCGAGAGGTATGTGACCGAGAGAGAATCGAGAAAGAGAAAAATAGCTGAGAGGGAGAGCGTGAAGAGGAGAAGTTTACCTCCGGTCCACAGCGATCTCCGGCAGTTTAGTCCGGTCACCGGTGACGAGCAGAGATGGTGGTGAGGTGGGAGAGAGGTGGAAAGCCGTGAGTAATGGGAGTGAGAAGAGAGAGACCGTGAGGAGAGTGGAGAGAGTGAAGAGTGAGAGAGATGAAGGAGGTGTGTATGATGTATGGAAAGAGTGACGTGAGTGATGGGGTGGGTGGTAAGGTGGTTTGAGTGATGGGATGGGGGGGGGTGGGTGGTAAGGTGGTTTGAGTGATGGGACTGGGTGGGGTGTGAGGTGATTTAAATGATGGGGGTGGGTAGGTGATTGAATTTTAAATGGGTATGGTAGGAATAGTTTGTTAAGTGGGGTGTTATCCTAGTTGTCTCCACCCACTTTCACCACCCCTTACATCACAAATTTGAACCTAAGGGTTCCCCATTATTTCATTGTGTCACTCTACAAGTTTTTAACCCAACACTCGTATTTTTTTCTAAACATTTTCGCCGACCCATCTTGACTCCTTGGTCCGTATATCTCTGTCACATGCATACTTTCGCCTTGTCTCGTACAAATAAATAATTAAATTATTTAATAATTCTTTTAATTATGTTTTTATTATATTTTTTCTCCCCCGTTTACCTAGATGGAACCTCACTCATATTAAAAGTTGCCCGAACGGCTCGAGACACGTAACGAACTACAATACTAATACACACATTATGGAATCATAAAATCACCTCTATGTCGACTCCCGAGGTTCGAAATACTTTCCAATATCACGTAGTTGGGTCACGGTCCTGACAATTGCCATACAAGTCAAGTTAAAATTTGAGGGTTGTTACAGCAGCAGTCTGAGAGTAGGGATATTAGTAGATGAGGTGGATAGATACAGACACAGACACATACACAGAGATTTGGACAGGCACAGACTCAGAGGTTTGGTCAGACTCAGAGACTTCCACAGGAACATGGATAGGGTCAGGCATAGGGGAAGGTTTGATCTGGTTCACGGGAGACACGTACTTTCTACAAGTGCAGTCAGGTCGGTCACTTATAGTTTTAGTGTCTATTGTTGACGAGAGCTCAGCCATAAGATCACCAATAACAATGGGAGAGAGTTCAGGTTGTTGTTGAGCAGGACTAGGGAGCATCTCGTAATCTCGTTGAGGGTATGTCTTTGATTTGCAGTACTATAATGTATACCATGTTTGATATAGATTCTACAGTTTCATTTATTTCTAGATGCATGGTAGATGCATTAGGGTTAAGACCCATTAGGCTTAGTAGACCCTTGATCCTTAGCACAGCAGTTGGGGACAAGATATATCCGAACTTGTTGTATGTTGATTGTTTGGTACTTATAAAGGATTTGCTTGCTGATTTGAGAGTATTAGAGTTCATAAAGTTTGATGCGTTGTTAGGCATGGACTAATTAGGATCTTATCATGCCCATAATGTTAATATATGCGAAGAGCATTACAATTCCATTGGCTGATGGTACGGAGGTTAGATTTTAAGGAACAACGGTGTTATTACCTATCACCAGGGGTAAAGAGGCTACTAGGGGTGAGATAGAGACATTTATGAGTGTCTTGAGCACTACTGAGAGACTAGAGGTCAGCCTTGATGATGTCCCAGTAGTGTCGAGTTTACCGATGTTTTCCCTGATGATCTACCAAGATTACCACATCCGAGACAAATAGATTTCATCATAGACTTAGTACTTGGGACTAGACCTATTTCTATACCGCCATATAGGATGGCTCCTCGAGAGTTGGAGTTTAAGACTCAGTTGGATGAGTTATTACAGTTGGGATTTATTGATCCTAGCATGTCACCGTTGGGTGCACCAGTGTTGTTTGTGAAGAAGAAATATGGCAGCCTAAGGTTGTGCATTGACTAAAGATAGTTGAACCAGGTGATGGTGAAGAATAAGTATCCGCTTTTTCGTATAGATGATTTGTTTGATCAGTTGATGGGAACGACATGGTTTTTAAAGATAGACCTCGATATCAGGTTATCACCAGCTCAAGATTAGGGTCGAAGATAGGGAGAAGATTGCATTCAGTATGATATATGGTCATTATCAATTCACGGTCATGCCATTTGGTTTGACTAATACACTATGTTTATGGATCTCATGCACAGAGTACTGAGGACTTATTTGGATAGATTTATGATTGTATTCATTGATGGTATCCTTATCTATTCGTGGAGTCGTAAGGATCATGAGGGACAACTCCGGATAGTTCTATAAACTTTGAGGAACCACTGGTTGTATGCCAAGTTCAGTAAGTGTGAGTTTTGGTTACAGAGGTCAGATTTTTAGGTCATATTGTTGAAGCTAGCGGTGTTTCCATGGATTTTGTTAAGATTAGAGATATTGTTGAGTAGCCTACTCCAACTATAGTGATAGAGATCCACAGTTTTCTAGGTTTAGCTGGGTATTATTGTCATTTTGTGCAGGATTTCTCCAGGATTACTACACCGATGACTAAACTGACTCAAAAGAATGTGAAGTTTGACTGGGATGAGAGTTGTGGGACAAAATTCTCTACTCTGAAATGGAAGCTGACAACTTCACTAATTTTTGCATTGTCTGAGACATGGAAGGACTTGGTGGTTTATACGGATGCGTCGAAGCTTGGGCTTAGTTGTGTTTTAATGCAGGAGGGCAAGGTGATTGCGTATGCATCTAGATAGCTCATGGTTCATGAAAAGAATTATCTGACACATGATTTGGAGTTAGCTGCTGTGGTATTTGTGCTGAAGAGTTGGAGACATTACCTGTGTGGGGTGAGGTTTGATCTTTTCACTGATCACAAGAGCTTGAAATATTTATTTTCTTAGAAGGAGTTGAATTTGAGATAGAGACGTCGGTTAGAATTCTTGAAGGATTATGATTTTTCGCTTGAGTATCATCCTGGGAAGGCCAACGTAGTTGCTGATGCTTTGAGTAGGAGAGGATCTGATAATGAGGTACTTGTGTGCTACATGACACATGAGTATGCGTACTCGAGACAGCTGAGATGATGACTTCAGTTGATGTGCTAGCTACTACCAGGACATAGATTTGTGGTCAGTTGAGGATGCAGACAATTTCACTTCAGGTAGTCCATGAGTGACAACAGACTGATGAGTTGTACCAGAGATTCAGTGAGATGGGTGATAGTTTAGATTATCCAGGCTGGAGTCAGTCGATAGATACGTGTTTGAGATATCGAGGGCGACTGTGGATTCCATTAGTGGCTAATTTGCACACTGAGATACTTCAATCGGCTCACTGTTTGCATTTTTCTATTCATCTGGGTAGGACCAAGATGTATGCTGATATGTGACGTCTTTTCTGCTGGCCGGGGAAGAAAGTCGATGCGTCGGAGTTTATACGAGCGTGTGAGATATGCCATTGTGTGAAGGCTAAGCATAGACGACCTGGAGGATTGTTGCAACCACTTCCCATTCCGAAGTGGAAGTGGGAGCATATTGCTATGGATTTTGTCAGTGGTTTGCCTTGATTATGTCACGAACATGACAGTATCTGGGTAATTGTGGATAGACTGACAAAATTTGCACATTTCATTTGGTATCCATTACACACAGAGTAGATAGATTGAGTATTCTGTACGAGTGTGAGATAGTCAGGCTGTATGGAGTTCCGTTGTCTATTGTGTCAGATAGAGGACCGCAGTTTACGTCATTGATATGGCAAAGTATGCATGCTTAGTTTGGCATGATTTGAGTATTGCATACCATCCACAGACAGACGGACAGTCCGAGAGACTGATTTAGGTGTTGGAGGATATGCTTAGGATGTGTGTACTAGAGTACGAAGGATTTTGGGAAGAGTACCTTCATTTGTGTAAGTTTGCGTACAACAACAGTTTTTAGGCTAGTATTGGTATGGCACCATTTAAGGAACTGTATGGAAAACCTTGTAGATCACCATTTTGTTGGGCAGAGATAGAGGATGTAGTGACAGTTGGACTTGAGATTATTGTTGATCATACTAAGAAATTACTACAGATTCATCAGAGACTGAAGGGTGCTCAGTAGAGGATAAAAAAGTACTATGACAAGCATCACGATGAGTTGCAGTACAATGAAAGAGCCTATATTTATTTAAAGGTTTCGCCTTTGAAAGGTCATAAGAGGTTTGGAATCAAGGGGAAACTTGCGCCAAGGTTTATTGGTCATTTCATGATTGTATAGAGAGTCGGAAAAGTATCTTATGAGTTGGATTTGCCGCCTCAGCTCGTTGGAGTTCATCGAGTGTTCCATATTTCGAAGCTTTGACTAGACAAGTCAAGCGAGGGACGGCGACCTACGGTAGATCTAAGTCAGATTAATTTTCACGATGATATTACTTATGAGGAGCAGCTGATTTAGATTGTGGACAGGAAAGTCATGATACCGAGGAATAAGGAGATACCTTCAATACTCGTTCAGTGGCAATACCGTGATGACGAGGAGTTGACCTGGGAATTAGAGTCCTATATGCGCGATTATTTTCCTCATTTATTCTATTCAGATAAGTCGTTATTTTGATTGATTATTAGATTAATTTCAATGATGAAATTCTAATAAGTTGGGAAGACTGTAACGACCCTCAAATTTAATTGGTGACATGTGTCGTGTTTTACAAGATTGTAACCTACCGCGTAATTTGTCATATTATTCAAGCCTTGGGAGTCGACACTAAGGTATATTTTATTTTTCTGTGATGTTTGTATTGTTATTTATACCCGAATGAGAACTTTATGTGTCTTAGTGCGTGGTTTTCATTTCTTAATCGCCACGGATTTTTATGTGAGATTCGGCTAGGAAAACAAAAATTTTAGGGTATAATACAGATAATTGAACACCGAAAAATGATAATTAGGGAATTATCGAAAATAATAAATAATTAAATAAAATGTGGGAGCGAGGTTATGTCTAGGAACGTATATGGTACGATTTGTGAGTTGAAACGGGTTCGATAATACATGTTTTTAGCGAGAAATCAAGCAGTTTTGGAGTTGAAGTCACCTATTGGAGTCATTCTAGTGCGTTAGAGTGGTTGGCTAGATTGAAGTGGAGCCATAAGATTTGCTTCGAGATCCGTGCATGTGAAGAGATGAGAGATTGGTATATAAACCAACTTTTCTCTCTCCTTAATTTCATTTGTGATTAGTTTGAATGTGAAAACGACGAGAGAGAAAGGGTTTCAGAAACTTTGCTGACACGTTGCGACGCCGTGGAGCGACCGAATATGTGTAAAAAAGTAGGATCTTCACTACTTGCATATTTATCTAAGTTTTGACGTTAATTTTGTGGGTTTTCGTCACGACGATTTCGGACGAATTTTTGGAAAAATGTTGGAAAAGGATTTTGATTGAAGTTTTTGGGATCAACTGATGGTTTAATTGATGAATTGGTGGTTGATTTGTAGATTGGAAGTGAATTGGGAATTTTGGAAATTTTTGGAGAAAATTCGGGATATTTTCGAATAGGGGTGTTTTGTTGGGGTTTAGACAGAAAGGGAGTTGAGTTTTAAGCTGTTTTGGACGTCCTGAAGGGTTTGGGATAGACTCAGAACGCAGCAACCCGAGCTAGGGTTTCGAGAAACCCTTAAATAGGTGTTCTGCTGAACACGCCACGAGGGACTTTGTGAGAAGTATCTCCCACAGCGTCACTCACAGACGTCTCGAGCAGAAGGAAACCAACAAAAATCAGGAAAGATGTCGTGGAGATGCCGTCTAGAACAAAATGGTCATGACATCAACCACATACGATTTGGGCAAAGTGTTTCTTCTCCAAGCCATGGAGATGTCGCCCAAGCCCAAAGACGTCATGGCGTCTTGGTGGCGTGACACTGTACACCGAGACTAAATTTTTCGAAATTTTTGGAAAATTTTTATGATCTCTCAAGTATCTAATGGGCTCAAATACGATCCAATACCTTGGAAATAAACCCAATTACACTAATTAAATTATTATGAAAAATTAGGTAAATTAGAAAGATATTAATAGGATTTGTGAAATTGGTTAATTGACAGACTTTGAGAATTCGAGAGGATAGCTTAAAGGTAGTCGAAGATTAGAGATTTGTGGTTAATCGAGGTACTTTATCGTACGATTGTTAGCCAGATTGGTAGTATGCATTAATTCATTATCCATTTATTGTCAATTATATTGAATTGAGCTTTTATTGGAATTTCGTTCTTATTTTGTTGGTGGAGTGTCTTGGCGTAAGTGTGTTGCGATGTACTCTTAGGTCCATACGAGTGGGTAAGCGTGAACACTTATGTGGTTGTGTTGTTCCACCCCACTGATAGCAGGTTATACTTTGAGTACTGGATTATTTGGACGCTGCAGTGTTTTTGATTGATTGGTCACTACAGTGACTATAAATATGGTGTTGTGATACTGCATTGATTTTGACCACTTATTGGCCTTTTTTTATTCAATGGATACTCAGACTTCGTTGCTCAGCTTGTCAGTCTATTTATCATGCTATTTGTTATACTTTCTACTTTTCAATACTGTATAATATTTGGACTGTTTATTTGCAAAATCTTGAATTACAGTTTAGTTTCTTCTGGCATTACTTTCTCGTTTTCAAGCACTCACCGTCTAGTTTTTTACGATGGTGTAGATAGAGATAGAGGTGAGACGAGCAAGGGGAAGGAGCTGATGCTATGTGATCTTCTCTGAGGACTCTCGGAGCGATCCTTTCCTTTACTTTGTGTAGGTTTTTGTTCTTTTGATTGTGATTATTGTATATTATATTTTATAAATACTGGGACATCTATTAGGATTTGAGAGACTAGGGATATCATGTATGATCACTTTGTATAGCTTTGATCACCAGACATGTATGTATTTATCCATTTCTTAGGGTTTCCACATGAGTAGGTTGTCCATTATTTCTGATTTCCATTTTGTGGTTATAGTTGATTATAGTAATTTTCGCTACAAATTTCTTGATAACTTTATAATCCTATAACTCAAGCATTTAAATGATTAACTAATGATGTATCTGAGGATTTGAGGCTGACTAGGATGTGTAGACTTCGCTTGTAAGGACTCGGGGGCCTACGTAGACCTAGGCTGGGCGAGATCCAATTTTATAGGGAACTGGGGCACTCACAACCGTCACCACAAGACTTTAGCTAATTAGCCACCGTTATCTACCACGAAAGTGGGTTCTGATTAGGCTATAGCTATCGATAGTAATAGTATACAACACATCAAATAGCTAAAATAGTCCAATTTTTATTTTCCCCCATCTCTCCTCACTTCCCAACTAGGACTTAAGTCGGGTTCATAGGGTTCCACTCTAAGTTCAACCATTGTCCTAACTTTCGCTTCTTTGTGTCTCAATGGATTGTGTTTTAAATTACAAGCCAACCTTAAGCTTAACATATTTATGCTCTAATACCAACTGTGACGACCCCAAATTTTACAATCCTAAATTGGTTACCGCCGGCCTAGACCTACGTGGATCCCCGAGCCAGTCTCGTTGAGTTACGCATACATAGTCAGCTTTTCCTTTCCATTCAACCATTTATTTAGCATTTATAAGTGAAGTTAATCAATTAGTGAGTTATTATCATATAAAGCGGAAGCAATTGAACTTTAAACTGATCAATGGACTTCAAAGACATTAAGTTACAACAAATCCTAGGGTCTGGAAACCACATAAATGTATATCAACCATAATTGTCAAAAGAGAGCACCAATAATGTCATACATGCCCAAAATACTCAAAAATCTTATAACCCATGTTTCAAAACAAAATAAATACATAATACAAGAACCTACTCAATATGCGAGAGGAGACCGCCTCGTGGTCCTCGACTTCAATTGCCTAACATTGGTCCCTTACTTCTGTCTGCTCGGTGGTCTGCCCACTGTCACAAACTAGATGGTGAGTACAGTGAAGTAGAGAGTAATATACCAATAGAGTTTTAACAACATTTTAAGTGTTAAATAAATGGCTAAACTAGCATCGTGCATGGATATGACAAAGATAATAAGAGACAACATGATAAGTGAATAATTGAGATAACAACGATAAATGAGTGTCGAGAGCACACAACAAAAGAAACGCATCTAAGTGTTTCAAGTCCATCAGGTTGCCATACATAGTTTATAATCTGACTTTCAAGACAGATTTTGGACCTACACAAGCCCAAGGCAGTCGAGAATAAGGTACACAACCTCAGGTCACTCATAGTTTACAAACGGACACCGCAACGTCACACTTAGTTTAACATACGACCACCGTAATCCCAAACTGTACGTTTAACCACGTCCATAATCTGTGTACTCACGGTATAGACCGTGACCACCATATCGTCTACTTAGACCCAAAATACCACTCATTAAGGAATCCAAGCAAAACTAAGTCGATAAACCACCAAGGATAGATATAACTACAGAGAATCCAAGAAATCACATAATCTACAAAAGGAACATTGCTCAACAAAAATAATAGCTAAGAAAATGCAAAAATGAAATAATATAAATACTCTGGTTGGTTTTACTCACAATACCGCATGTAACTCTACACTCACGGCTCTCAAAAGATACCAAACCGTCCCCGCATGCTCGTCACCAGTCCACTAAGTACCTGGTAAGCATTTTCATTTCAATTTGGTAGTATTAGCGTTTTCTTCCGCATTTACTTGAAATCCCTTTTTAATTTTCCATAATTTCACTTATTTTGTGTATTCAGGTAAATTTTTCGGGCATTAGGTCGTGTTTAGACTTGTTAAAATACGCAAAAAAATCCTCAATATGTTCCGAAAATCCCCTGAAAAAGCCTAGAATTTGTTGTTCAAGTTTGGCCCTAGGTGTGGGGTTAAAGCGCAATGGCATCGTTGTGGCACCACCGAACGTCGATTTGATCCTAATATGTTCGTGACTTCAACGTCGGTCTAACCATGGCCTCAGATCTCTCTAGAAACACCTAGAATTGTCGAAAATCAATCGAAAACCAAACAACAACTCGAAAATCTTTGAAAACTCACCAACACCCATAAAACTCGACCAATTTTGAAACAACCTTTTCAAAACTCTTGTTGATCATTACAAGGATCACCAAAATGTGAGAGTTTTGATTAACTCTGAAATCTCGACGTGGTGTCCAAATTGTGTCGAGACGAATGCGAACAAGATACACACCAACGCGTAGGAAATAGCGAGGAGATTTTGGATCTCACCTCGGATCATCGTGAAACCTCGCTACCGACGCTACCCCTGTCACCTCCACCACCATTTCTTTGTTTTCTTGGAGAGCAAAAGAAGAAGAAGAGAGAAAAAAGTACGTTGAAGAGAGAGAAAAAGTGGTGTTGGGCTTTGAATAACCCCTCTCATCATCCACTTGCACTTACACGTCTCGAGGCACATCCAACGCCCCTTGCATAAGCTGTCTGTCCAACTCAAACACTCCATATGTGACTCCAATTGGTGACTTGGGATCCACCCTTGGTCATTTTCTAACTCATTCTTAGTGTTTTTAGACTGGAACCGTGCCGCTACTCACCCCGTTGTGCGGAATTAGAATTACTAACGAGTCGAACAATTATGTATTATTATTATTTTTTTATTTTATTTTCCCTAGCCTGTTTACCCATACCTCTTACGTTGAAACCCATTCGACACCTTTCTTAGGTGAACACTACTCGTAAATTGACATCACCACCCTGTCACATAGACACGAGTATAAGTCAATAGTACACATTATCATAAGAAATAACATAAATTTTTAGGTCATTACATTATGAGTTTGGGGAATTAATTAGTATTTTCAGATATCAGGTTTTGGATTGATTAACTGGTGATTGGACACGCACTTGGGGTGTGATTTGGACGGGATTGGTTAGTTGTAGTGTGGTTTGAGGTGTGTAGTATTCCAACTAAAATTACTTGAGCATTTACTTATTTATGGCATTTGAATTCAGTACTGTTATTTCATTATTTTATTTCCTGTTGTGGTTTCATTATGGATGGACGTTAAGGCTCTCCCTCCATGCCATTCCCATGTATATGTCCATTAAGCCATAACACGTGTGCAGAGATCTCAATAGATAGCTTAACCTGAGGATCGCGTCAAGGCACGTGTCGGTGCGGTGTGGGTACTACACCGACCACCAAGCAGATCCAGAGACTTGCCTTACTTGAGTACTACTTGGCGGCAGTACTCTGTGGAAGAGTCCGAAGTATATTATTAGTCTGACCCTAAGCTCTAGGCACACATTTGGAGTTTCACTATTATTTAAATCATGCGATGAGCACAGTTGCCTATTTTTTTATTTCCACATGTTTATTTAATAGCTTATTTAAATTCCTGTATTTACTTTCGTGATTGCTCATTTAATTTCCTTGGGAATACTCACTCTGGACTCGTAATCTATTTTTTTGTGATGGATTGAGTGCAAATCCTAGTACGAGTCGCAGCAAAGGAAAGCTTGCTGGCTATCTGTGATTCAAAGACTACATACCAGATTTGAACGTTTGTATTATGTGTATTTATCATTTTATTTTTTGGATTGTAAGACACCTTTATGAACTTGTATTGTTTAAGGTTTATTACTGTTATATGATGACATATAAGTTTTCCATACTAGATTTATGATCAAATGCCATGACTTTAATGCTTTCAATTTTAATGTGTCATGTTTTAAGTCTTTCGTTGTAATTTGAGGTTTAAAATAATATTTAACAGATGACTTGAGTTCAGTAATAAACTAAACTGCAAATTGTTTAAAAATGACGATTTAATGATGATTTTGGAGTAGATGATGGTCGTAGGACACAACTAGCAGTGACAAGGCTGGTTGTGGGCCCACGTTGTACCCGTAGCGATCCAATAATTATTTGGGCTGTTACATTTTGGTATCATAGCCTAGGTTTGAGAAACTTAGGGCTCAAATTTGAGGTTAAACTTGATCATAAGACTTATTAAATAAACTTTAGATTTAGAAACTCGAATTGATTACCTACAATCCTAGTTGGGAAGTGATGTAAGATGGGTAGTGTTCAGGGATATACGCATTATGTTTTTTAATGTATATTACATACGATACACATATATCTTCATCGAGACTGTCTCGACGTACATTCTTCCATGCAGATTTGATAGATAAGCAGCCTTCAGTGACTTCACAGCTTAAGGTCAGGGAGACTAATGATCTGACTTAGGAGACACTGACTGTGCAGTAGATAGGCGCAGATCATGGACGACAGATTCGTGCTAATCATTAATATGATGAGAGAACATGATGCTCGATAGACTACTTTAGCAGCTCCTACTACTGCATTAGCTATACCTACCATGACACAAGCAATTGTAATTCCTACTACAGCCGAGACATAGGTGCAAATAACGATATCCGAGACACTAGCTGAGGGAGCTATGCCTGTTGTTGCACCAGTGGTTATACCGGCTAAGACTACAGTAGTCATTACACCTGCAATGACTAAGCAGTCGATAATGGCATCGACATCCGGTAGTAATATGTCGATGAAGGCTAAGAGGGTGAAGAACTTTCTGAGATTTCAGGTAGGATACTTTTATAGAGCTGGAAACCCGAAGATAGTCGGGAGATGGCTACTTGCTCATGAGTGATTCTACAGACTACTTCTAGCTGAGTAAAGGGACCAACCTCAATTATCGAGTTACTATTTGCGAGGGGAAGTCGCAATGTGGTGGACTACTTAAGAGCCTAACGTCCAACAGTGACAACTTAGGAAGATTTTTGGGAGTTGTTTATGGATGAGTATATCCTTATGGAGGTCAGGATTAGGCTGAAGGAGCAGTTCCTAGTCGTGGTTCAAGGCACCATGTCAGTCTTGCAGTACATGGAGAGGTTCCGGTACTTTTTACAATAAACGATGGACGTGGTTGGGACTGAGCGTCAACAAATCTATTACTTTGTCCGAGGCTTAGATGAAGGATAACCAATATTGTAATGGTTGGTGGAGCACGCACATTACAAGATATATTTGACAGGGCCCTAACACTTAAGACTTATCTAACACAGAAGGCCAGTCGAACAACATCTTCGGCATAGCATACACAGCCTATGACAACCCCAATTTCCCATACATTTGGGTACGCCTGACCTAGGCATATGAGGATTTTTGAGTCGGCACTCGACAAATCAACATATGCCTAGTTAGCCTCAATTTATCAAGTTCCCAGTTAAAAATACAAGTTATTATGATTATAAGGTTTATCAAAGTTGTACGCAGTGGAAATGAACTATAATCAAGTAAAAGTAACTCGAACAGAATGGAAATCAAGAATTTCTATTCATGTGGAAACCCGAAACTCAGATATTCATGTATCATCGAGATTAACAATGTATAGCAGATTACATGATATCCAATATACTTAATTCCATAAAAACATCAAATATAGTATCAAACAACATAAAACCAACAAAGATAAAGTCCTACTCTAATCCTGATGAACTGCGCCGCTCTGAGAGGTCCCTAGAGAAAATCACTGAGTACAAGGTTCTTTCCCTTTCTACACTCCAATCTATCTGCACCCACCATCACAAATAAAGAGAAATCGAAAGTAATGCCAGAAGAATATAACAGTAATTAATGATAATAAAATAAAGCAGTCTAAGTATCATGCAATGTATGAAAAATAGGTAAATAAATAGATCAAGTGCATGATAAACAGATTGATAGATAGCAACGATAATTTAGTATTCTTCAAATCAAAAGAGGCCCATAAGCGGTCTAAATCCACAACAATATCCATAAGAATCCACCACAATATCCACAACAGAGATGTCATAACATCGATAGCCACAACATTATCCACAACCATCTAGTACCTATGTATCTCACAACACTAAGGGTTGGACAACACTCCTACAGAGATGTGCTCACGTTAGCTCAGTTAGTGTGGGCCACATGGTACTTTCCTGACTCACTTACGCGAAGAACACCCAACCAAGAATCAAATAATGGAATGCCAATCATAGGATCAATTCAACAATTTGAGCAATAGAGGAAATATGAATCACATGAAATTTTCTTAACTGGCTTACTAACATATACACACACAAAGGCATATGTCTTACTAACACACACACACACAAAGGCATATGTGTACTTAACTAATGAACGTTGCGACATGAAAACCACTCTCGCGACTCTAGTTTGTACCTTGGGTTCCCAACTACCTGTTAATGGTTTGAATCCCAATAGATAGGGTTTATAGTCAATAAATATCCCTAGATAAACCACCAAAATTTTCCAAATTTTTCGAGTTTAAACCAAATTTTTTAGTTTAAGAACAGTGAGGGACTCCGCGATGGCGCCGTGTATTGGTTTCACGGCGCTGTCGCGGTGCCTCATATGAGGTACACGGCATGTACCAGACCCTTCTTTGGTTTGGGCGTCATGGGAGGCACCACCAACCCTGGCTTACGACGTCTCCACAACACCACACATGTTTTAATAAAATTTTCCTCTGGTAACGGCATTATGGGGCATATTGCCTATGGCGCCAAGTGCGACGTCCTGACCGAAGTTATTTTCTTTGGGGTTTTCGAACCCTAGATTGTGTCGCCTTGCTCTACACCTTTCTTCAACTTGTACGAGAGTTCATGACTATCCAAAATCGATTTTGGATCATCATGGAACCCCCGAAAATTGTTCAGGATGACAAACCATCCCAAAATGTCATAACTCAATGAAATACGTAAAATAGGTGTAAAACTCAACACCAATAACAAAAGTGGACGTTGATCACTCCGTCGATCGCCAAGGCATTGGAAAACTCGATAGAAATCGAGTCCGGTGCAGCGTCCTTCGTCATCACGTTGAAAACAAACAAAATTAACGTGTAGACTGAGAAGATAATGAGAGGAGTAGAAGTCTCACCTTAACTTCGGCAAGCCTCCAGTCACCGTCCCAAAGTAGCTAACAAACTTTCTTGTTCACCAAGAAAGAAGAGAAGAAGAGGAGGAAAGGAGAGAGGAGAGGAGAGAGAAGAGAAAGAGAAAAATGAGAGAAAAAGTGGAGAGGTGGTCCTTATATAGGCCTTCTCGTCATCCACTTATAGATGTGCATCACGAGGCGAATCCATCGTTTCTCCCTTCAAGTGGTCCATAAACTCTAATTCCTTGTGTTGACTCTAATAAGTGACTCTAGTGTCACTTAGTTAACCAGCTCCTTAGCTCGTTCCTGCGTTCCTCGACCCGAACTGCACCCTAACTCGCACGTTGTGTGCCCTTAGTCTCGTCCACGATCCGAATCACATAATTATTTAATATATTATCCAAAAAATCATTTATTATCATTTTCTGTGTTTTAATACCTCGTTTCTCCTAGGCAAAGCCTCACTCATACTAACTACTCGCCAAAATGGCTCGAGACTCATATTAGACATAATTACTAATACAAGCATCAAAGAAAAATAATATTACCTCGGTGTCGACTCTTAATGTCCGAAATACTCGACGCATCACGACAAGCGGGTCACGATCCTGACAAATACGACATAAGTCGGGTTAATTTTTTAGGGTTGTTGCATAACCAGCATAGAGTTCTTGGTCTGATCAAAGACCGAAAAGATATAGGGGAGATTAAGGTCGATAGGGACAGATCCAGAGACCTCATAGAGGTAATTGACAGTCAAATCAGGGTCGTGGAGGCAACAGAAATAGACATGATGACCGAGAGAGATGTAATGACCATGAGATGGTGTACTCTATTGCTTCAGCACCTACAGATCAGCCTAGGCAACAACATAGATAGGATAGAGAGCAGACTGGCCGAGAAAGAGGTCAAAGGGGCTAGATTCGGTGTTAGAGGAGTGTTGGGAGATCTGAGACTTGATTATGTTTCCGATGTGGTCAGGTTGGGCACATTATTGCAGAACGCACCAGAACAGCGCCACCACCACCACAGACTGAGCAGGCTAGGGATAGGGCCTAGATAACTATTTTTGGGGTCACACAGCCAGAAAGGGAGGCAATCAAAAAGTTAGTTGGGGGTACATTCTCTGTTTGTGGTCATTTCATGCATGTTATATTTGATTTTGGTATTACATTATCGTTTATTTCTAGAGGTATGGTAGGATAGTTAGGGTTGCTTATACAGACCTTAGATACATATCTTGTCCTCTGTACATCATCTAGGGATAAGATTTACCCTAACAGAATTTGCCAAGATTGTGTTGTTGAGATTGAGGGATATTAGCTACCAGCTGATTTGACAGTTTTAGAGTATCTGGAGTTCGATGTGATGTTTGGTATGGATTGGTTGTCATCATATCACACAGTTTGATTGATTCAACTAGACTATAACATTTGATATCGAGGGGATACGAGAGTTCTTGTTTGCCAGAGTTGCCGCTGGTCTACCGATCAGTAGAGGCAAATTAGTGACGTCGCAGGGGATGGAGGCATTCGCAACTAACGTCGAGTCAAAGCCTAGTACAGTGGTCAAGGTTAAGGATGTCCCTATTGTTTATGAGCTTTTTGACGTGTTTCCTGATGATTTGCTAGGATTGCCACCATCGAAAATAGTTGAGTTCATTATAAAGCTAGTACCGGGGACTTAGCCAATTTACAACAGACGGTATAGGATGTCAGCATTTGAGCATGAAGAGTTGAGAGCCCAGTTAGAGGAGTTACTACAGAAGGTTTCATTCATCCTAGCATATCACCTTAGGGATCTCCAATTCTTTTTTTGAAAAAGTAGGACAACTCGATGCATATGTATGTAGACTATAGGAAGTTGAATCAAGTGACGATTCAAAATCATTACCCGCTTTTAAGATCGATGATTTGTTTGATCAGTTGGCAGGAGCTAAGTTCTTCTTGAAGATTGACCTCAGATTAGGTTATCATCAATTGAGGATTCGAGAGGGTGACATTGAGAAGACTGCCTTTAATACGAAATACGACTTATATGAGTTCATAGTCATGTCGTTTAGGCTGACTAATGCACCAACAATTTTTAGGGGCTTAATGCATAAAGTTTTGAGGCCACATCTGGATCGATACATTATTGTCTTCATCGATGACATTCTTATTTATAGTAGGACTCGTGTGGAGCACGAGAGACATCTCAAGAATGTTTTGATGACTCTGAGAGAGCATACGTTGTATGCAAAGTTCAGTAAGTGCGCATTTTGGCTGAGTGAGGTGAAGTTCTTGGGGTATGTCATCAGTGATCAGGGCATATCGGTAAAATGAAACAAAATTCGAATGATCATTGACTGGAGAACACCCGAGTCTGTTTCTGATATCCAGAGTTTCTTAGGTTTAGTAGGCTATTATCGGCGTTTCGTGCAAGATTTCTTATTGATTGCAGCACCGATGACTAACTAAGAAAGATTAAATTTGATTGGTCACAAGAGTATGAGGATACCTTTTGGGAGCTGAAATGGAAGTTGACTTATACGCTAGTTTTGGCATTGTCAAAGGTAGGTAGAGGCTTCTCGGTTTACATAAATGCTTCAGGGACTAGGTTGTGTTGCGTCTTGATGCAGGACAGACACCTAGTGGCCTCCTTACCTCGATGATTGAGAACCCATGAAGGGAACTATCCAGTGGAAGACTTGGAAATTACGGCGATCATGTTTGCACTAAAGGCATAGGGGCATTATCTCTACAAAGAGAGATTCGTGTTGTTTACAGATCACCGAGTTTGAGGTACCTGTTCACTCAGAGGGAGTTAAACATGCGACAGAGAAGATGGCTCAAGTTACTGAAGGACTATAACTTCACCATTGAGTACCATCCGGGTAAGGCGAATGTTGTAGATGACGCATTGAGTAAGAATGGCATCGAGAGCCAGATGGTATTGTGACAGATGATGCATGAGCATGGTTTGTTTGAGGCAGCGTCGGTGTTATGTATGACATAGGCTATTATTGAGCTACATATTTATTGTCAGATGCCAACTCCTATAGTATCTCTTAAGCTGGTGGTTGAGTTGTAGAGGGGCTGGTGATAGGCGTTTGCTGTTCAGTGGACTGGCTCAGGATCTAGAGTGCACAGATTGGTTTGAGACATCAGACGGGTGCGTAAGACATAGGGGTAAATTGTGGATACCGCTGGTATTAGAGCTTAGGGACAACATTCTTGAGGACGCAGCACACCGGTCGCGATACACTATTCATCCTGGTCGAACCAAGATGTATCATCATTTGACATAATTGTTTTGGTGGCCAGTGATGAAGGCTGACATTGGTAATTACGCCAGGAGTTGTCATATTTGCCAGCAGGTGAAGCTTGAAAATAGGAGACCAGTTGGGTTGCCATAGCCACTGTCCATTCCTTAGTGGAAGTGGGAAAACTTGACCATGGACTTCGTTAGTAGCTTACCACAGACTACGAGATGACATGATGTAGTTTGGGTGGTTATCAATGAATTGACAAAGTTGGCACACTTCATACCTATTTCTATGAGATATTCCTTCCCAGAGTTGAGCATTATCTTCGAGAGAGAAAGAGATCATTAGATTGCACGATGTACCGGTCTCCATTATTTTTGACTAAGATCTCAAGTTGACGTCGAAGCTTTAGGAGAGTATGCAAGAGTAGTTCGACACCAGACTGCAGTTCCGTACTATGTATCATCCTCAGACAAACGGGCAATCAGAAAGGTTAATTCATATAGTAGAGGATATGCTCAGGGTTTGTATATTGTAGTTTGGTGGATCGTGGGAGGATTATTTACATTTGTGTGAGTTTGCCTACAATTACAACTATTAGGCGAGTGTCGGGATGCCACATTTTGGGGCATTTTATGGTAGGCCCTGCAGGTCACTAGCATGTTGGTCAACACCAGCGGATACAGTGGCTATAAGTCCTGAGGTTGTTGTGGATCACGATGAGAAGGTAAGAAAGATTAGGCAGAGACTTCAGGCAACCCAAGATAGACAAAAGAAATATGCGGACAAAAGTATCAAGAGAGTCTGAGCTACGAGGTTGATGATATGGTGTACTTAAAGGTTTCTCCGTCGAAAGGTCATCAGAGATTTGACATTAAGGGGAAATTGGCACCGAGGTTTATTGGACCATTCAGGGTCAAGGAACGCATCGGCAGTGTGGCTTATGAGTTGGAGTTACCGTTACTATTAGCTGCTAGTATGTCATGTGTCGATGTTGAGACTGGCTAGGTCAGGACCGAGGCCGATGATTGATGTCAGACAGGTAGAGGTACGACCTAATGATGCTTATAAGGAGCAGCCAGTGGAGATTATGGATCGTAGAGTGCAGACTCTGTAGAACAGGGAGAACCTGAAGGTTTTGGTTCATTGACAACGTCACGGGATCGTGGGTGTGACGGCCCAAATTTCTGAAGCAATTGAGAATGCCCAGCCTAGATCCACATAGGCTCCTGAATCGGTACTCGCCGAGTCTATACGTGCCTAGTCAGCCTCAATTCATTCATTTACAGTACAAAATATGAGTTATTAGATTATAAACTTATCAAATCAATACGCAGCAGAATTCAACTACAATCATTCTATAACTCAAAGGGAAATCATGAATTTCTAGTAAATGTGGAACCCCTAATACAATATAAACATGTAAAACCTGGTGACTACAGTATGATGGGGGTATATTCATGACATCCAAGTCTCACAACCCAATTCTATCCATAATGCTTTAAAACAACATATGTAAATAAAAACAATTACATACTACACAACAAGGAAAGAAATCATCCTCGATGAGCGCTCATAGAAAGTCACCCATCACCGTTCCCTTTCCATTGCCATTTCTTATCCTATCTGCACCCACCGTCACAAACTAGACGGTGAGCAACTGAGAGAAATTAAAAGTAATACAAGAAAAATATAACAGTAATTCACGAATACCAAGTAAAACTAGTCCAAGAATAATGCGGTAACTGAAAGGCAAGAAATATCACAAAGTGCATGATAATTAGACTAACAGATACAACAATTGAAATATGAGTGTTACGAGAATCAACAAGGGCACATAAGTGGTGTAAGTCATAGCATGTAGAAAAAGGACGATGGCTCTTCCCGGGCAATGTTGTAACACTAGCGCAGCATAATAAGAGAGGAACACAGGCCTCATAATTTTGATGCCCAGGTATACACAACACAAAGGGTGGTCAGACACTCCTGCAGGAGTGCCTTGTGTTTCCCTAATTGGTGTGGGCCACATGACACATTCGAGACACCACTTACACCAAGAACACCCAACCAAGGAACATAACAGAATGTCAAGCATTAAATCAATTCAACAAGCACAATAATAGAGGAAATAGAATCACATGATATTTTTTTACTGACTTGCTAAATTACACAAGCACGTACGCGAGTGTACTTACCTGTCTAACACAATCCGGTATCACTCCGCGACTCTAACGCGTTCCCCGTGGGTTCCCAACTACTTGACATAGGTTGGAAACCCCATTTAATGAGTTTATAGTTAATATTTAGTTCTAGGAGTATTCCCATTGAGTTTGATTTCAAAATAGTTTATAAAACGGCCCAAAATGGTAGTAAACAAGCCTCTGGTCAAGTGGTATATGGGTCACGTCGTGACCTATCTAACACACAACTTCATTCACGGCCCGAAAGTGAGCCATACACGTAGCAGGATCATGTTGTGAGGATTAACACATATAACGTCCCCAAATATGAAAATAGAAATCTCATGTTTCAAGAGCGCCGTGACTCTAATCAAAGCAAAATGCCGTTCACGATGTTCTCAATCTCAACATTTTGGTCAAGTCGTGACCAATAAAACATGTGAAAACCTTCATGAAAACATATAAAAACCCAACTCCTTGCAATCAACCGTGATGCATTAACATGTGAAAATGAATTCACATATACCAAATTATCAACACATACAAACCGTGGGCTTTGTTGCAAAATAAAATGGTTTGTTAGTCCCTTGTTGGGTTAAAAACGCTACACACACCAACCACAAATACATTTCACGCCTGGAATGCATCTACACGGCGTCTCAATTCTGCACGCTGTGTCTCACATAACTCTCATGCAACTTTCTCGCGGCTGACCAGAGTCACGCCTCCAACACGTTGTACACACAAAACTCTTACATGGTGTCACCTCTCATCTTCTCTGTCCTACGCATAAGTGAGATACGCCACCACGTCATAAACGCGCGGCTTCTCCACAGCGTCAAATCAAACTGGAAAATCTAAACTCACCGAAACATTAAAACCACACCCCACTCTAGGAGATTATTGCCAAAATGTATCCATACATCAAGACTCCCCAAAATCGACTTCAGATCGTCGTGGGATGCCCGAATTTGATTGAAACCCCATAATAAACAACTAAATTCAAAAATCCAACAAGATTAACAAAATACATCAAAGAGCAACACCAGCGTTGATGCCGTGTGGATCCATCCGAGGGTTGCCGAGACATTAGTGGTACACCAAGATTGTCTCCGGTAAGGTACCCTTAGTCATTGTGATTTAAACCAACAACAAAAGCCACACGTAATGGGAGAAAATTACAAAGAGAGAGAAAGAAGATCTCACCTTTTCGATGAGTTTCTACAGTTCTGGCGACCTCCATCGGGGTGGACAGCTCTCCAATGGCTGTCCCCTAATTTCTTGCTTACAAAGTCTGAGATGGGAGGAGAAGAGAAGAGAAAGAGAGAAAATGATAGGAAAATGTGGGGTGGATCCTTATATAAGCCCACACATCATCACCACACGCACACGCATCTCGAGGTTGGTCCAACTAACACCACTTTAGCTGTCCACCTATTCTAACACCTCTCAATGTGTTTCCACTAGATCACACACATCACTTAACTAACCAACTCTCTGGCCTATTCTTACGCTCTCGCACTCTAAACACCCTACGACTCTCGAATCACGTGTTTTGGTCTCGTCAATGCTCTCTCATCGTTAATCAGCTCAATTATCATTAATTAGTTTATTTATTAATCATTCTCAGTGTTTTAAAGTCCTGTGCACTCGTAAACCATTTGTCGATACCCATTCGTCCAGTTTTCCTACTCGTTTACCTACTTCATTGTCTAGTCACTCAAATACAGTATAAATACATAATACACGAAATCATTCACAAATATTCAAATTTTCAGGTCATTACAGTCTCTCCAACTAACAAGAATCTCGTCCTCGGAATTAGCTCTAACTCGAGCGAATAAGGGGAACCAACACCCGTTCACACTTCCTCCAAACTACGGGCTTACAGCCGCTTCGGACAGCTTAGATCCTTCGTGTCGAACTGTGAACCCTTCCAAAGTTGCTTTAGACAACTCTCTCTTTATCATTAAACTGTGGACCAATGCAAAGTCACTTCAGATAGCTCAATATGCTATGACAAACTATGGTCTCGCGCTAGAGTCATTTCCAACAACTCGACATCAAGTATTGAACTGCAGACTTGTACAAAGTCCTTTCAAACAACACAATTTCTTAAATCCACTCCTTTTCTCCACATCTATCAAATTGTGGGCCTCTACCACTTCGAATGGCTTAATTTTATCTCAGTCTTCAAACTGCGAGTCACCACCACTTCAAACAGCCTAATTTGACTGCGGTCTCTCTAAACCGCTCCCGTTTCCCAAAGTGGTAGGAATGTTAGGGACCTCGTCGTGGACATCGTCCACTACCACAACACAAGTCAGGTAATTACAAAGTAAGATGTTACGATCGCGACTCGTACGTCAAATTCGTGACGACCTCCTCCACAAAGTTGCAACCATAGCTATCATGAACATTGCGTATTCATGCGTCGTAAGATGAATCACAACCCGTCTAGTTCTGTCTCTTTTTAGGTGTATTCGTGGCTAGGTTTGGCAAGTCATTGTTCCCAAGCCTACCACCTTTTTTGGACTCTAATCTAAGTTAGGTCTGTCTCACCCTATACAACTTTTCTAAGTTTCAACGACACTACTCTAGCAAGTATTTATCCTAACTCCATTACATGACGTCCGTCATCGCATTTAAACACCTAAATTTTTGTATACAAGTACTCCATGCATGATGTAATGACAACAAGGAGAATCTCTAACCTCTGGTAAGATCACGAACTAATGTCAACTGCGGCTCAGTCGCCATGTGCACGTCCTCAATGGCCTGAGGCAGATCATCATCTTGCTGGTCCTCGTAGAAATTTGGACAATGATTCTGCAAATGTCCTGGATATCCACACAAGAAACATACTCTCTTCCCTTAAGATCTACTATCGTAGTTCGGATCCCTCGTCCGTTTCCTATCATGTCCTTTCGATCGATGCTCTGACCGCAACTCAGGTCGATCAGGCATAATCTCCTCGCGGTGAATACTCAAATAAATCTCTCTAGCTAAGCTTCGCTCATAAACTCTTTGCGACATCCCTCGCTCAATAGTGACGATCGCACCTCCAACCTCAGGTAGTAGACCCTCAATAAAGTAGTACACCCGGTTTACCTCCTGGCTACCAGACCTCCAACCGTAGGTGGTATTGATGGTGTCGTCGTAACTGACGCCCTTAATATCGTCACAATCTCCTCCAGTCGCTACTCTTGAAATGTGACTCTCTACGCCAACGTACAAAGTTCCTCTACGCAACATGTTAATAATGTACCGTTATCGTTGCTAGATCCATCCTGATCCGCCCTTGCTATCAGGCAAAGAAAGCAAGTTCCCGGATCGGCGGATAACTACTGATACCATATAATACATCACATAATACATACTTATACCAATAAGTTTTCAACCTTTTTCCCAACTCATTCTCACTCCCCAACTAGGATTGTCAGTCAGGATCATAGAGTTCCACTCTAAGTTCAACCATACCTAATTTTTGCTAGTTTAAATGGCTTGTAATTTATAAAAATTAAACCTAATACGCTTTGATACCAACTATGTTGGTATCTCAGTTTTTCTAGCCACAAAGTCATAGAACCTTACGCTCTAATACCAACTGTGACGGCCCCAATTTTTAAAGCAATTGGGAATGCCCAGCCTAGACCCACATAGGCTCCTGAGTCGGTACTCCCCGAGTCTATACGCGCCTAGTCAGCCTCAATTTTCATTTACAGTAAAAAATATGAGTTATTATATTATAAAACTTATCATATCAATACATTGCGGAATTCAACTATAATCATTCTATAACTCAAAAGAAATCACGAATTTCTAATAAATATGGAACCCCAAAACAAGATAAACATGTAAAGCTTGGTGACCACAGTATGACGGGGGCATATACATGATATCCAAGTCTCACAACCCAATTCTATCCATAATGTTTCAAAACAACATACATAAATAAAAACAATTACATACTACGCAACAAGGAAAGAAATCGTCCCTGAGGAGCGCTCAGAGGAAGTCACATGTGAAGGCCCCAAATCCCGAGGTTGCCCCGTGGCTAGTTACTTCCCCTGCCCTAGCACCGAAAGCCTCTGCCACGTCACTCGTCTATCCATTTTACCTGTCACTTTGGAGTTTCGTGCTATCTTAATTTAGTAGTTTACAATTTACAGCGGAAGTCTTTATATTACCAAAAGAGCATTTTATAAAGTTAATATATTCAACCTATAATGGAAAACCGGAAGTACTCAGTATATAGGCGACAACTGCCATCAGTGAATGTTTATATACCAGTACTAAAGATGATATAATCACAAGTCCCCAATAATAATAAGTAAAACAATTTAATACTAATACACATACTAGTCGGTCCTCGACAGCGGACAAGTAAAGATGTGTCGCCCGTAATCTTCTTATCCCTACTGATACAACAAGTCTGTGCTCAAACCATCACAAAAGGCAGATGATGAGCCCAGTAAGTAAAATCCTAAGAAAAACCACCGTGCATCATAATTAAAGAATGTAAATGGCAGCCAATAATTTGTGCTAAATAAACATGCGGAAAGAAAGAAAAAAAACTGCAAACAACTGCTCAAAGCTCATCACATGAATAATAACACAGATATACAAATAGGTGTGCACCAGCTACCTAAAGTATGCACTTAGGACCAGAAGCCCGATAGTGGCCGACGCCATCAACCCCACGACTGTGTCCTAAGCCACACACCTAGCAGCGACCACACAACCCCCGGATACATAGACGGGAAAACTCAGCCGTCCCAATAAGAATGGACTCGTAGATTATCAATAATTTACAGCTCAAATGAATAAAAATAAGTAAATGTAGTAATGGTGTTCAGTTGGGTTTTACGTACTCACACTACGCTCAAAATCCCAAAAATACCCTCGATCCGGTCCCCTAACTCCAACTACTGTCCCGTGGCTCCTGAGATTTAATCCTGGGTTCATTGATCAATTAAATTTGGTTTAATATCAATTAGTCTTGATTTTCATGATTTAATTAAAGTTCAGGGGGTTATTAGCATGCTAGGTTGGATATTAGCGTGCTAATTGATCTTCGTGCACTATTCATGCACGAAGATCTTCATCTTCCCCAGAGGATTAGCGCGCTATTGTTCATCCATTAGCACGCTAATTCCTCTCTGGCCAGAATTTTTCAAAAATCAGAACTCTTCCAACTTCATTCAAACACTCCCAAACCGACATGCAACATTCAACATACTTCAATATCATCAATTTACCCTTCAAAACACTAATTTACACTAGAAATTCCACTCAAATCTCAAATCAAAATATGCATGTTTGGAAAATGAAACAATCGAACTCTCATTTTGTTGCTACAAACCGATTCCAACAAATCATAGTTCATCAAACTAACATCAAAACACACAAATCTAGTAAAAACAGTGGCAATTTCACCAAATTTTCGTTGAATCACACATACCACAACATGCAACAATTCTCATCAAAAATCCAGGAAATAGGTAAGTAGATTACCTCAAGTTCTTAGTTTGATGATCAAATCCAGCTTCAAACTCCCTAGTTAAGCTCCCAAATCACTAATTTCTCCCTTAAAAATTCAAATTTTGGTTAAGAATGGCTTGTGGTTTGCATGTTGGTTTGATCGGTGATATTTATAGTGGATAATATGATCTAAAGTGCGCACGCATCTCGAGGTTGATCAGACGGTCCTTATCCAGCCTGTGTTACTTAACTCCAGCCAACCTTATCATGACACATATTGTCTTTTTTGATCCGTTTGTCAATCTCGAGGATCATCTAATGTGTGCTGATTTTCCAGTTCAAACTATAGGACTTTCCTCAATTCCATTTATCTTAACTTATACACTCTACCCAAGCCATTAAATAAATTCCATAAAATGCCTAATATGGTCCCACTACGCTCCCGACTACTCGGCTCCCCATGCCCTGCGTCGGTACGTTTCTCGAGGTGGTTCCACACGTAGTGTACCTAATTGATTTTTAGCCTAAAGTTATATTTAAATCCCATTAAATCCATCAATTCATTATTCAACCTTAGGTTAGGCCACCTTAATAAATCATATAAAATCATGTGTGAGTCACACTAGCACTCAGCTCCCCGATAACTCATGTCCAGTACCCCGGCTACCTGATAGCTAATACCCAATCCCTGACACGCACTTCGGGACCTATACCCGACTCGTAGCCTTGCCCAATATCAACTTACACACATGTGATGTTTATATAAATAATAATAAATTTTCACATCACAATAATAGACATACAACATGCACGAATAGCACAATATATAACCTGGGTACTCATATCTGAGCCAACCCAGCTACCCACGTAACGTCCAAATTACCCGTTAATCCTCGTGATTAACAATAATCCTGATTAAATTAATTTGGGCTGTTACATCACCTATCGTCGTTCCCTTTTCCTTTCCATTAGTTGTCCTATCTACACCCACCTTCACAAACTAAACGGTGAGCAATTGAGAGAAATTGAAAGTAATGCGAGAAGAGTATAACAGTAATTCACCAATACCAAGTAAAGTAGTCCAAGAATCATGCGGTAACTGGAAAGCAGGAAATATCACAAAGTGCATGATAATCAGACTAACAGATACAACAATCGAAGTATGAGTGTTCTAAGAATCAACAGAGGCACATAAGTGGTTTAAACCATAGCATATGGAAATAGGACGCTAGCTCTTCCCGAGTAATGTCGTAACACTAGCGCAACATTATAAGAGAGGGACACAGACCTCATAATTTTGACACTCAGGTACACACAACACTAGGGGTGGTCAGACACTCATGCAGGAGTGCCTCGCATTTCCCCAACTGGTGCGGGCCACATGAGACACACTTACACCAAGAACAAAAAACCAAGGAATAGAATGGAATGCCAAGCATGAGATCAATTTAACAATCACAATAACAAAGAAAATAGAATCACATGATATTTTCTTACTAGCTTACTAACTTACACAGGCATGTACGCAAGTGTACTTACCTATCTAATGCAACCCGATATCATTTCGCGACTCTAATTCATTCCCCATGGGTTTTTGACTACCTGACATAGGTTGGAATCCCCGTTTAATGAGTTTAGAGTTAATATTTAGTTCTAGGGTGATTCCCATTGAGTTTGATTTTAAAATAGTTTATAAAACGACCCAAAATGGTAGTAAACAGGCCTCTGATCAAGTGGTATGTGGGTCATGCCGTGACCTATCTAACACTCACACAACTTCATTCACGGCCAGAAGGTAAGCCATACACGTCGCGGAATTAAGTTGTAAGAATTAACACGTACAACATCCCTACATACAAAAATGAAAATCTCATGTTTCAAGAGTGTCGTGACTCTAATCAAAGCAAAACGTGGTTCGCGGCATTCTCATTCTCCACATTTTGGTCACGGTGTGACCAACAAAACATGTGAAAACCTTCATGAAAATGTATCAAAACCTAACTTGCAATTAGTCGTGATGCATTAACATGTGAAAACGTATTCACATATACCAAATTATCAACACATACAAATCGTAGGCTTTATTGCAAAATAAAATGGTTTGTTGGGCCCTTGTTGGGCCTGAAAACGCTACACACACCAACCAAAAATACATTTCACGTCTGGAATGCACTACCCTACATCTCACTCTAGCATGCCGTGTCTCACACAACTCTCATGCGACTTTCTCGTGACGCCCACCAGAGTCACACCTCCAACACGCCGTACACACGAAACTCTCACACGGTGTCACCTTTCATCTTCTTTGTCCCACGTGTAAGTGAGAGACGCCGTAACGACATAAACACGCGCATCTCCACGTCGTCAAATCAAACTGAAAATCTGAACTCACCGAAACATCAAAAGCACACCCCTCTCTAGGTTATTGTTGCCAACATTTTTTCGGGCATATAGACTCCTGAAAATCGACTTCAAATCATGGTAGGATGCCCGAATTTGATTGAAAACCCACAATAAACAACTAAATTCAAAAATCCAACAAGATTAACAAAATACATTAAAGAGCAACACTGACGTCGATGCCGCGTATTGATCACTCTGGGGGTTGCCAAGACATTGGTGGTATACCAAGAATGTCTCCAGTAAGGTACCCTTAGTCATCACTATTTAAACCAACAACAAAAGCCACACATAATGTGAGAAAATTACAAAGAGAGAGAAAGGAGATCTCACCTTTCGGCGAGTTTCTATAGTTTCGGTGACCTCCGGCGGGGTGAACAACCCTCCAATGATTGTCTCCCAATTTCTTGCTCACCAAGTTTGAGAGGAGAGGAGAAAAGAAGAGAAACAGAGAAAATGAAAGGAAAGTGTGGGGTGGATCCTTATATAGGCCCACACATCATCCCTACACACACGCATCTTAAGGTTGGTCCAACTAACACCACCTTAGTTGTCCACCTATAACACCTCTCAATGTGACTCCACTAGGTGACACATGCACCACTTAACTAACCAACTCTCTAGCCCGTTCTTACGTTCTCACACTCCAAACACCCCGCGACTCGCGAGTCACGTGTTTTGGTCTTGCTAACACTTTCTCATCATTAATCGGCTCAATTATCATTAATTGGATTATTTATTAATCATTTTCAGTGTTTTAAAGTTTCGTATACCCGTACTCCATTTGCCGATGCCCATTCGGCCAATTTTCCTACTCGTTTACCGAATTTATTGTCCGGTGACTTAAATACGAGTATAAATATATAAAACACGAAATCATTCACAAATAGTCAAATTTTCGGATCGTTACAGAGGGACTCACCTGGGAGCTGAAGTCTATGATGTCCCCAGCTATTTGTTGGTACATTTTAGTTTTCTTATTTAAAATTCGGGATGAAATTTCACCTAGTTGGGAAGAATTGTAACAGCCAAATTTTAATTATGTTGTTATTATGACGTGTGTGCAGACGCAGACGATAGTTCAGCACCATGTGAACCTAGCAGATAGGCCGGGGCACACCCGAAGTTAGGTAAATAGTGATTTTGTGTGATGTTGTGCAGTATTTGCGATGTTTTATATGTAGTTATATTAGATTGCATCACAATGTACATATTTATATAGTTAATGACTGTGCAAGACAGTGTGATGGATATTCGCCTCGAGTAGCGTGTAAATGCAGGTAACGGGTAAGCGAATGACAGTAAACTAAGTCCGGTAGTAATACACACATAAAAATGATTTAAATACATTAAATAATTAATAATAAACATCGTGTATTCATTTGTGACGTGAGAATACGCGAGAGACACTAGTATACGTATGGGAAACGGGTGCGGGAACGCCTGAGGGTTTGGTCGTTTTGTTAAGAAAGATAAGTCAAGGGAGGGGAGTCACCTGCTTAAGTCACATTAATGTGGACTCATTGACCCTAGGAGAACCTTAGAAGATGCCTTGAGATACCCACACACAAAATGATAAATGGAGTATATATACCAATTGTTCACAACACTTACAACATTTTCTCTCTCCTATAGTGATCAAATTTGAAAATTGGAGCTTGTGAGCAAGGGTTTGTGAATTTCTAAAGGTGATTCCAAGGTGCAAACGACGAGCTATTGAAGATCCGATGTGAGATTCTCACTCTATTCTCCGTTATCGACGTGTTGAGTACAGATTCTTGAGTTTTGACGAAGGTTTCGGGATTTGGTATCAAGCACACTGGACTTGAGGGGTTTCTATGGTTTTTATGTTGGACTTGGAGTAATTGGTAAGGCTTGGGATGTGTTGTTGTGGTTTTGCTTTTGGCTTTGGATGGAAAAATGACGTTTTAATTGGGATTTATCGGGGTTTTAGTCTCAAATGAGTTTCGAGGTTCGATGGTTTGGATGGTTAGCCTTGGTTGGTATATGGTCATGTGAGAGGTTGGGACGGGTTCAGACGGCAGCAACGAGCCTAGGTGGTTGAACACCCCAGTAGTGTGTCATTGGGTCAAACCCCGCAAGGAACACTGTGGGGAGGAAACCCCCACGGCGTTACCTGCGATGTCCGAATTAGAGTGCGACCCACACCCCATGTTTTATGTCACACTGTGGGGGTGGGCATGTGGCTTCATAAGCCACGGCGTCTAGGACACCAAGAGTTGTTGCTCAATGCGACGCCTCCCATGACGTTCGAGACAGGAAAATAAAATAAAAATTTTAAAATGAATTTTTTGATTTGGTTTAATTGGAGATTTGTTTGAGGATTATTACCAATATAATGGGGATTTAAAATGTACAATTTATGGGTAAATGAGAATTGGAGAAATTTCGAGTTTGGGGAAATAATTATTTTTAGGTATCAAGCTTTGGATTGATTGACTGGTGATTGGACATGCACTTGGGGCATGATTTGGACGGGATTGGTTAGCTGGAGTGCGACTTGAGTTGTGTAGTATCCCTACTGAAATTACTTGAGCATTTACTTACTTTTGGCATTTGAATTTTGTACTGTTATTCCATTATTCTATTTTTGTTGTGGTTTCATTATGGACAGATGTTGAAACTCTCCCTCCGTGTCATTCTCGTGTGTATCTCCACTAGGCCATAATACGGTGCCAAATATCTCGATGGATAGTTCGACTCGAGGATCGCGTCGGGCGTAGGTACTACGCCGACCACCTAGCGGATCCAGAGACTGACCTTGCCTGAGTGCTACTCGGCGGGAGTACTTTATGGAAAATTCTGAAGTATGGTGATAGTATGCTAGGTTCTAGGCACACATTCCGAGTTTCACTATTATTTACATCATGCAATGTGCATAGTTGCCATTTTTTTATTTTTGCATGTTTATTTAATAGCTTATTTAAATTTCAGTATTTACTTTTGTGATTGCTCATTTAATTTCCATTGGAATACTCACTCTGGACTCGTCATCTGCCTTATGTGATGGCTTGAGTGCAAATTCTAGTATGCGTCGCGGCAAAGGAAAGCTTGCTGATTATTTTTGATTAAGAGACTACATACTTGGCTCGTACGTTTGTATTATATGTAGTTATCGTTTTACTTAGGTTTGGGACTATGAGACACCTTTCTAAACTTGTATCTTGATATTTTGTAGTGGTTTGTGGTTTATTATTGTTATATGACGACATATGAGTTTTCCACACTAGGTTTATGATCAAATGACTTGACTTTGATGCTTTCAATTTAATCGCCATGTCTTAAGTCTTCCGCTATTATTTGAGGTTTAAAAAGATGGGGTGGGGATGGATAAAAATCTCATACCCACACGGGTATGGGTACGAGTATGCAAAATAAATTAAATTGCATATTGTTTATAAATGACGGTTTAATGATGATTTTAGAATGGATGATGGTCGTAGGACACAACTGGCAGTGATGAGGTTAGTTATGGGTCCAAGTCGCACCTGTGGCAGTTCAATTGGGATTTGGGTTGTTACAGATTCCCTATAGGGACCCTAAATGGGGTTCCCCATGGGTATATTTTATTTCGCATACTCGTACCCATACCCGTGTGGATATGAGATTTTTCATCCATCCCCACCCCATCTCCATTTAAAATCCCCATACTTGTACTCGTTAGGGTAAATTCCCATCACCTGTAGGTATTCCCTATCAATTTACATCCCTAGACATGACTCACACTTATGAGCGTCCCATTTAGTTAATGTGCATCAGGAAGGGCTAGACATTTGCACGTTGTTGTGCATGTCTTTCATGTGTTACAAAAGCATTTTCTTATAAATAATGTCTTTGTTTATTATTTTTTTTACTTTTGTGGGAGTCGAACCATGACCTCTTGAAACCTTGTCTTTTAACAAGTGACGTCTTTACCATCTCATTAGAAAACCAATTAAGAAAGATCAATGAAAACATTGTGTCAATTAACTTTTGTTTACACATAGACACTGCACTTATCTGTGTCCCGTTCGACTTACATTGGGAAGGGCTTTAGGGTTATAATAATATCCAATAAGAAAGAACGACAACATTGTATATGTTAAACTGTTAATTAACTTATGTTTTCTTTTTCTTTTTTTTTGTTTAGGCACAATGGAATTGCATTAATAATTGAGAACCCATATATATATATATATAAACAAATTAGTTGGACTTATTTCTCGAAAAAAAAAAAAAAAACGAATCGGTTGGATTTAAGGTATTAAATTTTGAGCATGTGCATGTATGTGAAGTAATACATTGAATCATGCACATTTATGGGGATTTTCATTTATTTAGGGTAGGTGCGTGTACGTGCTTTAATATAAATTGGGGACCTCCTCAATGGCAAGGGACCTCCTCTTCTAAATGAAAAAAAAAATCATGATTTTTTGAGGTTCGCTGTCCTTTTGCCATTGAAGCTATTCTAGAATTTTTCGAGTTTTCAGAGGAGCTTAAGAGATGGGAGCAAAAATGTAGGAGATAGAGGTAGCAGTTGTTTACAGCTTTTTCTTTTTCTTTTTTTTTTTTTTTTTTGTTTAGAACATATGTAGTTTTTCTTTTGAGTATATTATTTTTGTGGTTATCTTTTTTTTTATATATAAGATGGGCTTATCTTTTAAGTAATTCTGAGAGTTATCTACAAAAAGGTTTTTAACAAAATATTATTAAAATAAAATAAAGATTTCATTTTTCTTTTTCTTAACACCGATTTGTTTTTTCAAGTAACAAGTTTTTGTGCTATGAACTTGGATGGGGTGGCAACGTTGGCCTAGTGGTAAGGGCAAATAGGGGAGATTATGTAAGTTAGGTGCACGATCTCAAATTTGATTCTCCACGACAATGAAACATCGGTCCACAATCCACTAATGCTCTCTTTCTGCAATATCAAGGCCTATGAGACTAGTAAAACAATTGTGTATCCATGGTTAATAACAAAAATAGGTTTTTGTGTTACTTATTACTTGTCACGTTACAAATTTATTTATGAATATAAGTTCATTCATAAAATAAAATACATATTTACTTACAATGCCATGAAAATTAATGGAACTTAAAGCTTGTAAATAAAAACCAATTTTTATTTAGAAAAAATGGTTTATATTATATTATATTGTTTTAAGTAAAAGTGACCCAAGCAGTCAAGCAAAAAATTCTACCAATGGGTGTTAACATTCACTTACCAATTATTAGTTGTACTTACAAGTTAGAAGTTGTAAGTAATAAAAATATTTTTAGTTACAAATGTTACAATTTTTGCTTACAATCCTTAAAATTTGTAAGTAAACATTTCAAAGAAAATAAAACAACGTACTTGTATGTTGTGGCGGTCTCTTGCAAATAAATTCAAGTTTCGACAAGCACATACTTCAAGATTTGATGATTTTGATTTCATTCTCATCTCCAATATCGATTGTTCAACTGTTAGCACTATATTCACATCGAGAAATCATGACCCTCTTTAATCAAAGTCTTTCCATTTTGGAAAAACTAGTTGAAGTCGACGAAGAGATAGAACATGTGGAAAATGATATGTGCTCATGCAGAAGACTTTTGTGACAGACCCAATTCCCTATAAAATTGAGCCTCGCCTGACCTAAACCTACGTGGACCCCCAAGTCAGGCCTCGCAAAGTCAACGCAGGCCTAGTCAGCCTCCAATAGTTACATTCTCATTAAAATAAAGTTTTAAAGCTGAGTTATTAAGTTATGCAAGTTTTCATTTGTTAAGCAGCGAAAATAAACTTAAACATTTCTAAATAACTCAGGAAATGTGAAGTCAGGACAACCTAAAGTGTTAAAATCTTGAAATAAGTGGATAACCATGCATATTTGGTGACAAATAGTAAAAAAGGATAATACATGATATCCTATATTACTCAATCCCAATATAACATAGTGTTATCAAAACAGTAATATACAATAATCACAAACCAAAATGGCAGAGCATACAATAGTGCAAAAAAAGAAACCGCTCCGAGAGTTCTCAGAGGAAGTCACCAATCATCAGTTCCTTTTCATTGCTCATCTCTGGCCGGATCTGCACTAACCATCAAAATCTAAATAGTCAGTATACTAAAGTAGAAAGTAATAACCAAAATAATATAAACAGTAATTCATGAATAATTTAAAAGCAGTTTAAGAATCATACGAGTATTTAAATACAGATAAATAACAGAAAAGGCATGATAAATAGACTGACAAGTATTCACATCGAAAATGAGAGCCTAGGAATCAAGAGAGGCATACTAAGTGGTCTTAAATCTACAACAAGCCACAACAAATCCAATATTGAGGGAAAATTCACATTTGGTTGGCTAGCTGAATACCCGCAGGTAGTGTTCACATTTGGACATGTAGCTATAATCCCAAAAGTATTTTCTCGACACACTTAGGCTATAAACACTCAACCAAGGAATAAAGATTGCAATTCCGAAAATAGTACATATCAATAAAAACAGGTAAAATGGATGATGAATTACTATGTTGTGACGGCCGCAATTCCACAACCCTAAAACTGGACCCCACCTAGCCTAGAGTTATGTAGATCCCGAGTCAACCCTCGCGTAGTAAATGCAAGCCTAGTCAGCTTTACCTTACTATTCATCCTTTATTAAGCAATTTAAATGAGAGTTAATAATATTAGTGAGTTATTCAAAGATAAACGGAAGTATTTAACATCTCAAACTAATAAAACAACCTCAAAGTCATGAGTCAGGACAACCTAAAGTGTTGAAACCTTGCATGTATACGATCCACCATGTGTCCAGTCACAGGAGAGTAATAACCATGTATAAATGCCTAAGATCTCTCATAACCTAAATTCAATGTGAAACAAATATATACAGTAATACAAAAGAAACAAAAACCTATGTCGACGACAAAGGAGAATTGCTCCACTATCCTCAAAGCAAATCATCAAGCAGAGGAGCCTTTCTCTTGCTCAATTGCGGATCTGCAATCAATCAAATACAAGAATGACAAGTTCCAGGTAAGTAACACCGAACAAGTTGTTTACAACATTTTGAAAGAAAATAATCAGTCTATATTCATACTGATAGAAATAAAAGTACAAGGAATGCATGAATAAATAAATATTGTAAATAAATATGAATCAATCGAATATGAGTGTCCAAGAAAATAATAGAAAGGCACAAGTAATCTCGACTAAAGGGTCGTTGAATCATGGGAATATTACCTCCAAGACTCAAAGTTTAGGCATGGTACACTTACACCATCCTAAGTCCACGCGGATGCAGAGTTTCCCAATAATCTAGCGAAGAAATCTCACCCCGTATAAAACCACAAACAATATTGTGCATCTCAAGTTTCAGGCTCTAGTATATTACATTAAAAATCCTGCACTCTCAAGGATCACATTGACTCATTTGCCCTTTGACCACTCAATTAGAATAGAATTCCAAACCAAGAAAAAAGTGCGACGGCCCCAATTTTCCCGTGCAATTGGATATGCCCGGCCTAGACCCGTGCATGCCCCGATTCATCACTCGGCAACCTGACGAGCCTAGTCAGCCTTCGATTCATCAATTTTAACAATTTATGAAAGAGTTATTGCAATAATACACAACGGAAAACTAAACAAGTATAATACGGGAAATAACTCAATCAGGGGAAATATAGGAATTCTATAAGTGTGGAAAACCCCAGGTATTTATGTACAATTCGATAAGCATATATACATGATACCAGTCTCATCAAAAATGCCAAGTTCAATAATCCCAAAACATATGTATGAAATGATATACAAGTAAGCAAAACATAAACACATACTATAAAGTCTCCCTGATCCCGCTGCTAGTCCTCAAAGTAGGTCTCCTAGGTAGGGCCCCTTACTCTTATTGCTCTCCACCCTATCTGCACCCATCGTTACAAATTAGACGGTGAGTAACTGAAGAAATCAAAAGTAGTGCCAGAAGAATATAACAGTAATTTATGATTTAACAAATAAAGCAGTCTAAATATCATGCGAAAATGAAATAGCAGGAAAGTAAGTAAATCAAGTGCATGATAAACAGATTGATAGATAAACAATCAAAATTTGCATGTTCTAAGATTCAAAAGAGGCTCATGAGTGGTGTAATTTCACAGCAATACGACAAAGATCTCGCAAGATCTCCCCGGGAAATGTCGCAACATTAGTGCAGCTTGAAATCGATAGGCATCGCAACACCTCTCAAATCTAGTACCCAGTACACACAACACTAGGGGTGGTCAGTTACCCCTGCAGGAGGCACCTTCGTTGACCATATGATACCTTCGAGACACACACTCATGCCTAGAACATACAACAAACAATATGGAATGAAATTTCAAACAAAGGCTCAATTCAACATTTTCAATGAATAGAAGAATGTATAAATCACATGCTATTTCTTTACTGGCCTACTAACATACACACATATAAGGCACGTGTGTACTTACCTGAACTATCGCAAATCGTATCCACTTTGAGACTCTAATGCGTTCCCCTCGATTTCCTAACTACCTGATAAAGATTTGAATCCCGAATATTGGTTTAGGATTAGTATTTATTCTTAGGGTTGATTTTCATAAGTTTGATTTAAAGACGGTTAGTTAAAAGTGACTCAAATAGTTGCTAAAAAGTCCACCAATTGAGTTATATTCGGGTTAAGCCGTGAGCCCGTGGCCCCACAACGGCGTAATTGTGGTGTTTTATACTTAAAACCCGCATACACCACACCCATGAATCCATACATTCACCTCAAAGACACATACCCACACTCATGACACCCGAGTGAAATGCACACAACACTAGCACTTAAGCACACACCCCGCCACTTTAAATTAACTCACACATATGATGGGCCTTAGACACACACTATGCATTTTAAAACAAGTTGCACATATAGTGGGCTTTAGTTGAAGTAAAGAAAGTTATTGGGCCTCATTTGGGCCTACACTAGTAAAGATCTATTCACAAACACTTCTTCTTTTTAATACACACACATACAATAATAAAATTTGTAGCGGCCCCAATTTCCACATTGGTCCGCCACGGGAGGCCACCCGAGCCCACAACTAACCACTCAACCGCCAGCTGTGTCCCACGCCCAATTATCCATTATTAATCAATTTTCGGTTAACTTTGATGTTATGAGTTAACTTTTGTTCCTTTAATATCATTTAACCATAAATTACACAGTGAAAGATTATATGAACAACATAAAGATTTAACCTTAATTTCATGAGCATAATACCTAAGTGGAAACCATACCAAATGTACATCATATATATATCATCCGAGATCCTCAAAATATCAAAAATATACAACCTATCTCTCAAATCCCAAACCCAGCATAAAACAAGTAAATATAAACATACGTACGAGTAGGGCTAGAGCTATCAATTAATGTAGTCCTCAAGCTTGCCCTTCCCTCGGCTCGTACTAGGATCTGCACTCGAGCCATCACAAAAAGACAGATGACGAGTCCAGAGTAAGTAATCCCAAGGAAATTCACCAAGTAATTACGGAAGTAAAATACGGGAATTTAAAATACTATAATTAAACATGCGAAACAAAAGAATACAGGCAACTGTGAAAGGATCATCGCATGCATAAATATAGTAGCGAAGCAAAGTACGTGCACAGTAAAAATCAGACTAAGTAATACTTCGGTTTTTTCCCCAGGCACTGCTCATGAAAACACCTCTACCGGGTGACCCTAAACCCTCTGGGTGGTCGGCGTACATCCACGACGCACCCACACAAGTCTACCATACCCGGGTAGCCTATTCACCGGCGTATGCCTAGACAAGTGCTATGACTTAGTGGACTCTATGGCCGTAACGAATAAGCACCAGGTGGGGAGTGATCTTAACACCGTAAAGACACCAGGTAGGAGTAACTCCACTACCGTAAAGACACCAAGTGAGAGTACTCAGCCACCGTAAAGCAATAAAGGAATAAAGTAATGAATAAACAGAACTGAATTCAAATAAATCAAGCGGTAAATACTAAAGAGAAGTTCACTTGGGATACTACACACCTCAATCTGCACTCCTCGTTCCACAAGTCAACCCCCGGTCCGATTCCTCCAAATCCCCGATATTACTCCCGGTCCGATTCCTGACTAATCCCTGACTCCAAATTACTATTTCGAGACTCCTGGAATTCATTTATGAGGGTTATTAGTCAATTAATTAAGTTTATAAATATTTAGGCTCATTTCTTATTTTCAAATTTTTCAGATTCCAGTGAACTATTAGCGCGCTAATGAGATAAATTAACGTGCTAATTTATCTTCGTCACTGTTCATCATCATTTTCCAGAGGGCAATTGCGGGCTAGTGCCATTCATTAGCACACTAATAGCGCTCTGTCCAGATTTTCCCAGTTCAAATTTCTGAACTCCAATCACCACATAAACCCAATACATTCAATTCTAACACCTCCATTACTCCTCAATGAGGTCAAAAACATCATTTAAACATAAATTTATCAAGCTTAAACTTCAAAATCAAAGAATCATAAAAATCATGTTTCCAAACCCATTTTTACAAACTTATCCAACTTCTCTCAAACTTGATCCACTACTCAACCCATGTCATACCATTCTCATAAACACTAAATCTCAACAAATACAGTGTTTAATCCCTCAATATTTCGGATTTCACAAATCCCTAACCCACACCAAAAATCTCATAAAAATACAAGATTGATGTATCCATACCTCTTGATCTTGTTGTTGGATGCCACCAATCACTCTTTCTCACTCCTTAGTTGTTGTTCTTCCTCCTCTTCTTCCCACCGATCTCTCTCTCTTTCAATCTCTCTCAAAACCACACTCTTCTTTGTTTGATCGGTCAAACATGTATATATATATATATACTTGATAATTGATCAAGTGTGTGTACAAATCTCGAGAATAATCCTAGGGCTCCTGATCACCCTGTGTCACTCCAACTCCATACACCCTATCATGACACTTGCTACCTCAATTCTCTTCATTGTGCATCTCAAGAATTATCCAACTGTTGTTGATTTATTCACCTTAACTATAGAACTTATTATTTCCAATTTGATTTAGCTTATAATAATTATCTACTCTATTCAATAAATTCCCATAATTTGTGAACAAGGCCACACTAGTTCCCCGACTACCCGGCACCCCGTGCCCCGTGTCCCATGTCCACACGCACCCCGAGGCAATTCCTTACTCGTCAATAAACTACATTAACACACATATTGTAATGAAATTTAACTAATTAGTATATTTCCATCACAATTTACCACAAAAGCATACAAAACGGACTGTATACCTAGTTTGAGTGTGTTCAGGCCTCGTTGTGGGACCCACGAACTTCCTCGTTGGTGTCCACGTCTGTAATAGCGTCATAATTAACGACAATTATAAATTGGGTCGTTACAGTTCTTCCCAACTAAATTGAAATTTCGTCCCGAAATTTAAGTTATAATCAACACTCACCAGTAAATAACTGGGGATATCTCCGTCTCATTGTCGATTCGAGTTCCCAAGTGAGTCCCTCAGTCCCGTGATGTTGCCATCGTACCAATACTTTCGAGATCTCCCTGTTCCTGAGAGTCTGTATCCTACGATCCATGATCTATCCACATTATAACTCAAACCCTCAAGATACCTATCAAGCATACTTCTTTTGTCTATCTCGAAATTTGCTTGCAATCTCAACCTAATCTGTCGAATCTTCTCGGTATGATCAACAACAACTTAGGTCCAATCTTTGCCACATCCTCGAGTCTTTGCCCAACAAGTGGTGATCTACAAGGTCTACCATACAAAGCCTCAAATGGTGGCATACCAATACTCGCTTCGATAGGCATTTGTTGTTGTACGCGAACTCGCACAACGGCAAATACTCTTCCCAAGCACCTCCAAACTGCAAAATACATGCTCTGAGCATGTCCTCCAATATCTGTATCAATCTCTCTGATTGACCATCTGTCTGAGGATGATACGCCGTACTGAACTGAAGTCTCGTTCCAAACTGTTCCTGCATGCTCTCCCATAACTTTGAAGTCAACCTGGGATCTCTGTCAGACACAATAGATATTGGTACTCCATGTAGCCTAATGATCTCTCGCTCAAAAATAATACTCAACTGAGAAAATGAATACTTCATCGATATAGGGATGAAGTGTGCGGATTTCGTCAATCTATAGATAACAACCTAAATAGCATCGTGACGTCTCGCAATCTGTGGCAAACCGCTGACAAAATCCATCATAACATGTTCCCATTTCCACTGTGGAATGGATAGTGGCTGTAACAATCCAGCTGGTCTCCTGTGCTCGGCCTTAACCTGTGACAAATATGACAAGCTCTAATATATGCACCCACATGGACCTTCATCCCAGGCCACCAAAATAAACGTCGCAAATCATGATACATCTTGGTCCTGCTAGGATGAACTGTATACCACGAACGGTGTGCATCCTCAAGAATGCTATCACTTAGTTCCTGCACCTCAGGTATCCACAACCAGCCCCTGTGTCTCAAGCACTCGTCTGAACCACTAGACCAATCTATGCAACTTGGATCCTGAGCCAGACAGCAGAAGCGAGCAAAATGTCCGTCAGCCCTTTGCCACTCAGCGACCCTCTCTAACGACACAACAGGAACACACATCTGGCCACAGATATGAACATCAGCAAAAGCATATGACAACCACAACACCGCCGCAGCCTCCAATAATCCATACTTGTGTGTCATCTGCCGCAGCACAGTCTGACTCTCTACACCACTCTGGCTCAACGCATCAACAACTACATTTGCCTTCCCAGGATGGTACTCAATCACAAAATCATAGTCTTTCAGTAACTCAAGCCACCGTGTTTGCCGCATATTCAGATCCTTTTGAGTGAATAGATACCTCAAACTCTGATGATCTGTGAATAACATAAACCGCTCCCATAGAGATAATGTCGCCAAACCTTGAGCACAAACACAACCGCAGCTAGCTCTAAATCATGTACCGGATAATTCTCCTCGTGGAGTCTCAATCGCCTCGATAAATATGCAATTGGGTGTCCTTCCTGCATCAACACGCATCCCAACCCAGTTTCGGAAGCATCGTGTGTAGGCAGAAGCCTTTCCCCTGTCTCGGAGTAGAGCCAACACTGGCGCAGAAGTCAACTTCCTCTACAACTCTAGAAATGCTGCCTCACAATCTTCAGACCATTCAAACTTAACATTCTTCTTGGTCAATCTCGTCACCGGCTCTGCAATCAAAGAAAAATCCTGTACAAACCGCCGGTAATAGCCCGCAAGCCCCAAGAAACTACGAATGTCTGAAACTGTCTCAGGTGTCCTCCAATCAATGATCGCTCGAATCTTGTCTCCATCAACAAATATTCCTTGACTACCAATAACATGTCCGAGAAATTTCACCTCCCTCAACCAGAAAGTACACTTGCTGAACTTGGCAAACAATATGTGTTCCCTCAACGTCATCAAAACACTTCTGAGGTGTCTCTCGTGCTCCTCACGAGTCTTACCGTATATTAAGATATCATCGATGAATACAATCACATAACGATTCAGAAATGGTCGTAGTACTCGGTGCATCAAATCCATAAAGATAGCCAGTGCATTAGTCACCCCAAATGGCATGATTGTGAACTCAAACAATCTATAGCGCGTGCTAAACGCCGTCTTCTCGATATCACTCTCCCGAATCCTTAACTGATGATAACCAGATCGTAACTCAATCTTCGAGAAAAACTTAGCACCCGCCAACTGATCAAATAGATCATCAATCCTAGGAAGTGGATAACGATTTTGAATCGTCACTTGATTCAGCTTCCTATAGTCTACGCACATCCTCAAAGAACCATCCTTTTTCTTAACAAAAGGGATAGGTGCACCCCAAGGAGACATATTGGGATGAATAAAACCCTTCTGTAACAATTCCTCTAATTGGGACCTCAACTCTCCCTGCTCCAACGCTGACATCCTGTACGGTCGGCTATATATCGGCTACGTCCCCAGAATCAACTCAATTATAAACTTAACTGACCTAGGAGGTGGTAAACTTGGCAAATCGTTTGGGAACACTTCGGGAAACTCACACACTATTGGGACATCCTCTACTCTAACTTCTGGTCTCAGGTCTGGCTCAACCACCGTCCTAAATGCCTCTATCTCCTGTGTCGTAGCTAATCGACCTCTGGTAATCGGTAAGTCTAACGCCGTTCCAATAAAAGTAAATACTGGAATGCCCTCAATATTAAATACTATCATCTTACCGAAACAGTCAATGTGTGCGCGATATGTTGCTAGCCAATCCATACCCAATAAGGCATCAAACTCTAAATACTCTAGGACACGGAAGTCACCAGGTAACTGGTGTCCCTCAATCTCTACCACACAATTCTGGCATATCCGATTAGGGTAAATCTTATCCCCAGCAGCCGTACTGAGGACAAGATGTGGGTCTAAAGTCTCAACCTGTAACCCTAACTGTCCGACCTTACGTCCCGATATAAACGACAAAGTACTACCGGAATCAAATAATACATGCATGGAGACATCGCATATAGATAACATACCCTCGACAAGCTGACGAGTCGCATCACGATCTGGCTATACGACAGCAGGTCTAGCAGCAGCATGAACCCTCTCCCTAGCTGGCTCAATCTGTGGTCGTGATAATGAAGCTGACATCGGACAATTACTCTGTACGTGTCCGACCTGATGACATTTGAAACATCGTCGTGTCTCCTGCCAATCCGACTGTAACACTATATGTACCTGAGCCCTGTCACGACCCCGACCTCTCTGTCCTCTACCACGACCTCCTCCTTCTCAAACACGCTGTCGTGGCTGCTCAAATAGTGCAGGTGCAGCAACGTACACCACCTGCCTCTCATCTCCTCTCTGCTGCTCGGGACGCCCATCTCGTCGACCCTGATCCTTCCAATCTCTCCGTCGACCCTGCTGATCATGTCTCTGTCGGTCAGACTGATCTCTCTGTCTCTTCGGTCTCTGATCAGACTGAGAACTTTGTCCAGACCCATCCCTAAGCTCACCCCGGTGTCGTAGGTATGTCTCGCGTGCCAATGCCTTATCATAAACAATCTGTAGCGTCTCCGCACCAGTCGCGACTATCACCCCACCAATCCTCTCATCTAGACCCCTGATGAAATAATAAATCTGTAATCTCTCCGTGTTTGCCACATCCATGGCATACATCATAAGGTATCTGAACCGGTCCATGTACTGAGAAACTGAAATAGTTCCCTGTCTCAGTGCTAAAAACTCCTCTCTCAACCTCAACTGTACCTCCGTGGGTATATACTCATCTAAAAATAACTGTCTAAACTCCCCCCACGTCGCTGGTGTAGCATGTGTGTCAGTGTAGGTGGTCCACCAAACTGCAGCCTGACCCTTCAAACAATAACCTGAAATATGTGCCTAGTCTACCTCGGGTACCTCTAGCAACTAGTGTAGTCGTCTGTGGGTCATCAACCAACGTCCTGCAACCTCAGGATCACTGACTCCAGTGAAGTATGTAGGGTTAAATCTCATGAAATCCTTCACCATCTTCGCTGCCTCTGACATCCTACTCCTAGCAGTCGAAGCCCCTACCTGCTGCTCTGTAGTAGTGGGTGTCACCACAGTAGTCTCTGTTGGCACTACAACATGCTCAACCCTCTCTATCACTGTCTCTGACCCAGCCGCCTGCGTAGTAAAAGCTGGTGCTAATGCTGTCTGAGTAGTCGGTGCCACTGCTAGTATCCTCGAACTCCGAATATACTCCAACTCAACCATCTATGCCTGCTGCAGTAACTGCTGCTCAGTCACTCTCTGCACCATGGCTCGTAAATCAGCTACCTCACTAGTGGTGGGATCACTAGTCTCCCCAACCTCCTGCTGAGTAGTCGGCGAAGTAGGAGTCTGTCCGTCCATCATAGACTGCACAACCAACGTGCATTGGATCAAACTCAGTATATACGTGTATAATATGTAGTACACAATCAAAACATAGACGTATATATATATATAATTTCCTAAATCTTCCCGCCTCACATCAATTCCCAACTAAGACTTTAATCATTCACTTGTGGTTTCCACATCTAAGATTTATTCATTTAGTTTATGCAGTTATTCAGTCTCCAATTACAACCATATCAAAGCTAGCTATGATCCTTATTCCATTCCCTAGGTTGCTCAAACCTAAGCTCTGATACCAAAATGTAGCGGGCCCAATTTCGACATTGGTCCGCCACGGGAGGCCACGTGGGCCCACAACTGACCACTCAACCGCCATCTGTGTCCCACGCCCAATTATCCATTATTAATCAATTTCTGATTAACTTTGATGTTATGAGTTAACTGTTGTTCCTTTAATATCATTTAACCATAAATTACACAGCGGAAGATTATATGAACAACATAAAGATTTAACCTTAATTTCATGAGCATAATACCTAAGTGGAAACCATACCAAATGTGCATCATATACATATCATCCGAGATCCTCAAAATATCAAAAATATACAACCTATCTCTCAAATCCCAAACCCAACATAAAACAAGTAAATATAAACATACGTACGAGTAGGGCTAGAGCTATCAATCAATGTAGTCCTCAAGCTTGCCCTTCCCTCGGCTCGTACTAGGATCTGCACTCGAGCCATCACAAAAAGATAGATGACGAGTCCAGAGTGAGTAATCCCAAGGAAATTCACCAAGTAATTACAGAAATAAAAGTACGGGAATTTAAAATACTATAATTAAACATGCGGAACAAAAGAATACAGGCAACTGTGAAAAGATCATCGCATGCATAAATATAGTAGGGAAGCAAAGTACGTGCACTGTAAGAATCAGACTAAGTCATACTTCGGGTTTTTCCCCAGGCACTGCCCATGAAAACACCTCTACCGGGTGACCCTGGACCCTCTGGGTGGTCGGCGTACATCCACGACGCACCCAAACAAGTCTACCATACCCGGGTAGCCTATTCACCGGCGTATGCCTAGACAAGTGCTATGACTTAGTGGACTCTATGGCCGTAACGAATAAGCACCAGGTGGGGAGTGATTTCAACACCGTAAAGACACCAGGTAGGAGTAACTCCACTACCGTAAAGACACCAGGTGAGAGTACTCAGCCACCGTAAAGCAATAAAGGAATAGAGTAATGAATAAACAGAACTGAATTCAAATAAATCAAGCGGTAAATACTAAAGTGAAGTTCACTTGGGATACTACACACCTCAATTCGCACTCCTCGTTCCACAAGTCAACCCCCGGTCCGATTCCTCCAAATCCCCGATATTACTCTCGGTCCGATTCCCGACTAACCCCTGACTCCAATGTAACGACCCAGAAATTTGGTTATTTGTGGATGATAATGCATGTATTAGTATATTAGTATTTTTACGGGTCTCGAGCCGTTCGGGCTATATGTTAATTGAGTGAGGTGTCACTTAGTTAAGCGGGGTTTCGGGAACTGTTTTAGTGGATATCGTTAATAAACAAAGCCAAATGGAAAACATGACCTAAGTTGAGGAAAATAAAATTTTAACAATATAGTAAAATAAAAGCATGAGGGAATTTATTCAAATCCCAAGAGTGGGACCGCCTCGAGAAGCGTGTCGAACGCGGGACACGGTGCACTGAGTAGGCGAGAATTTGTGTAACCTTATTGGTAATTTAATAAAATTAATGGGATTAATTAAATAGGTTAATATGGATAGGATTGCTAAAGTGACACAAGTGAGTGAGGAGGACCAATGGATGGGCATAGAGATGTGCACATGTGTTAGAATAGGATGATAAGCAAAATGACTCATAAGGGTAGCTGTCCAATGGTTGGGCAAGTTTAAACTTAAGGGCAAAATGGTCATTTCGTCCTAAAACACATATATATAAACGTTGTGTACACCAAAACCCTAATACACTATTCATCTTCTTCTCTCACTAGCCGACACTGTTCACTCCTCCTTCCTCTCGCCACGACGAGGTGAGCCTCCCTCTCCTTCTCTCCGATCTCGTTCACTCACTTCACGGACCCTCTCATTCTCGGCCTCACGTTCTCTCCTCCACCTTGCTCGGCCTCCACGCTGTGAAAACTCGCCCCTCCGACTGGACGACCACCACCGCCACCATCGATGAGCCTGACATCCCAACACCCACCGGTGACGTCGAGGTGAGCTTCTCTCCCTCTCTTTCCCTTCTTTCCTCTCGTTCGGCGAGTCATGCATCCTCTCTCACCTTCGATTGTTTTCTCACTTGTCTTTCCAGTCCACCACCGCCACCCACCACGGTCTTTGGAACCAGGACGACCACCGGAGGTAACTAGGTGAGCCCCCTCCCACGGTTCTCTTCTTCTCTCCATTGCTTGGTGTTTCCACTTTACCACTTTGTTTTCACGTTTTGTTCTTTGGATGGTTTTTGGGACTGTTTTGGGGTGACCGGCGCCGGTGCCTTGGTCGAGATCGACCGGAGGCCACCCTCCGGCGACTCTCGGCGGAGGTGGCCCCCATGTGTGTGGTGTTTGGGGGTGTATGTGGGACGTTTTGATGAAGGTGATCAATTGTAAAATGAGTGTTGATGGGAAACAATGAAGTGTGTGATGGTGTAGGGTGTGTGGGTTGTGTATGTGCACACCCCGAGTAGGGGTGTGGGTGTGTGCACTTTAGTGGGTGATCATAAACTGTACTATGTGTGTGTGGAGTGTGTGTGGCCACCAATTTTATTATTCTATGTGTATGTGTGACGGTTTTGAGTGTATATGTGCAAGGGTGCACATCTCACTGTGTGTACACCACAGTGGGGTGTACACAACAGTGGGTGTGTACACCACGGTGGGGTGTACACAACACTGTGTGTGTACACCACAATGGGGTGTACACAACAGTTGTATATGTTTGGAATAGTGAAAATGTGTATATAACATAGTTTTAAATAATAAAGTAATGTACTAATGAATGTGAATATGGTAAATCACAGTGGGGTGCGCACACCAGCGGGGTGTGTGTGCACAAGAAAGCGGGGTGTGTGAAGTGTTAGTGTGCACACCAGTGGGGTGTACACATCAATTGTGTTTGTGTGACCATAATGTATATTATTGTAGGTTTAAGAATAAGTAAACAAGATTATAAGTATAGACATTTGTATTAAATGAATATGGACTTGTAAAAAGGCCCAACAAGGGCCCAATCCACTCATTTTTTATATAAGTCCATAACAAGTCTCAATTGGTGTGTGTATGGGTTGTGTAAAACCCAATAAGAGTTTAATATGATAAGCACAACTTAAGGCCCAAAACAAATACATAAAATGTAATAATGAGCCCATATGTCCAGGCCTAATAATTATCCACATATCGAGCCTACTTAGGTGGATATAGGCTTAATGCATGGACCCACCAAGAGCCTAACCAGGGTATAAAGGACATCAACGATAACATGGGTTGCAGTAATTAAATGAATTGAAACAAAGTTTATGAGAATTATCATAAAACTAAATACTAATCCTAAACCTATATTCGGGACTTAAATCGCTGTCAGGTAGTCGAGAAACACGGGAAGCGCGTTAAAGTCTCGGAGTGAGTACCGAGTCACGTTAGATCAGGTAAGTACATGCATGCATCGTATGTATGTACGTTAGTAGATCAACAAGAAAATAACATGTGATTTATACATCCTCTATTTATTGCTTTTGTTGCATTGATCCTTTGCTTGATATTCCATTCCGTTTTCCTTGGTTGTATGTTCTTGGCATGAGTGTGTGTCTCGAAGGTATCATGTGGTCCCGCACTAGCTGGGACAACGAGGGTGCCCTCTGCAGGGGTAACTAACCACCCCTAGTGATGTGTGTACTGGGTACTTGGATTCGAGAGGTGTTGCGATGCCTCTCGAGTTTCACGCTGCGCTAGTGTTGCGACATTGCCGGGGAGATCTTGCGAGATCTTTGCCGTATTCTTTGTGAAATTAGACTACTCATGGGCCTCTTTTGAATCTTAGAACATGCAAAATATCGATTGTTTATCTTTCGGTCTCTTTATCATGCATTTGATTCATTTACTTTCCAGCTATTTCCTTCCGCATGATACTTAGATCGCTTTTCTTGTTAAAATCATAAATTCTTGTTACATTCTTCGGTACTACTAGCAATTTTATTCGATTACTCACCGTCTAGTTTGTGACGGTGGGTGCGGATAAAGTGGAGAGCAGCAAGGGCAAGGGGCTCTGCTTAGGTGATATACTTTGAGGCTTTGCGGGACATCTGAGAGACTTTATAGTAGGTGATTATACTTTGTTTGCTGATGTGTATATCGTTTTATACTTATTTTGTTGGGATTATTGAACTTGGTATATCTTTATTGAGACTGGTATCATGTGTATATGCCTATCGAATTGTACATGAATACCCGGGGTTTTCCACACTTATAGAATCCATAATTTCCCTTTGATTGAGTTATTTCCCTTTATTATGATTGTTTTAGTCTTCCGTTGTGTGTAAATGCAATAACTCTTTCATAAAATACTGAATTGATTACATCGAAGGCTGACTAAGCTCGTCAGGTTGCCGAGTGATAACTCGGGGCCTGCACGGGTTTAGGCCGAGCGTAACCAATTGCACGGGGAAATTGGGGACGTCACATCCAATTACTATTTCGAGACTCCTGGAATTCATTTATGAGGGTTATTAGTCAATTAGTTGGGTTAAAATATCAGTTAGGCTCATTTCCTTATTTTCAAATTTTTCAGATTCCAGTGAACTATTAGCGCGCTAATTTATCTTCGTCACTGTTCATCATCATTTTCCAGAGGGCAATTAGCGCGCTAGTGCCATTCATTAGCGCGCTAATAGCACTCTGTCCAGATTTTTCCAGTTCAAATTTCTAGACTCCAATCACCACATAAACCCAATACATTTAATTCTAACACCTCCATTACTCCTCAATGAGGTCAAAAACATCATTAAACATAAATTTATCAAGCTTAAACCTCAAAATCAAAGAATCATAAAAATCACGTTTCCAAACCCATTTTTACAAACTTATCCAACTTCTCTCAAACTTGATCCACTACTCAACCCATGTTATACCATTCTCATAAACACTAAATCTCAACAAATACAGTGTTTAATCCCTCAATATTTCGAATTTGACAAATCCCTAACCCACACCAAAAATCTCATAAAAACTAACTTATGAAAAATCCATACCTTAGACCTTGTTAGGGATGCCACCAATCACTCTTTCTCACTCCTTAGTAGTTGTTCTTCCTCCTCTTCTTCCCACCGATCTCCCTCTCTTTCAATCTCTCTCAAAACCACACTCTTCTTTGTTTGATCGGTCAAACATGTATATATATACTTGATATTTGATCAAGTGTGTGTACAAATCTCGAGAATAATCCTAGGGCTCCTGATCACCCTGTGTCACTCCAACTCCATACCCCCTATCATGACACTTGCTACCTCAATTCTCTTCATTGTGCATCTCAAGAATTATCCAACTGTTGTTGATTTATTCACCTTAACTATAGAACTTATTGTTTCCAATTTGATTTAACTTATAATAATTATCTACTCTATTCAATAAATTCCCATAATTTGTGAGTAAGGCCACACTAGTTCCCCAACTACCCGGCACCCCGTGCCCCGTGTCCCATGTCCGCACACACTCCGAGGAAATTCCTCACTCGTCAATAAACTACATTAACACATATTGTAATGAAATTTAACTAATTAGTACATTTCCATCACAATTTACCACAAAAGCATACAAAACGGACTGTATACCTAGTTCGAGTGTGTTCCGGCCTCGTTGTGGGACCCACGAACGTCCTCGCTGGTGTCCACGTCTGTAATGACATCATATTTAACGGCAATTATAAATTGGGCCGTTACAAAATTTATGGTTACACACCCTACACATAATACACCTCACACCCTAATTGTGGTGCACGCACACACATACATCACTATTATGTGCACACAACACCCCATTATTGTGTGCACCCCACTGTTCTATACACCCACACACACCTATACCTACACTGGGTGATTCTCACTATGCACACACATGTGCACAAAACGTAGTTGTTGGACATGGGGGAAGGAGCGTCATTGTCGTAGATTCTCCTCCGATCAGCCGTGACCGGGGACGGTCCCACCAGCCATAGCAGCCCCAAAACAGTGGCCAAAATAGTAACAAAAATGGCAAAAATAGTAGGAAAATGACTCTCTTATCTCGTTGGAAATACAACTCCATACACCATGTGTGAGGCCCTATGGGAACATCGAGATGCCTATGGTCATCTACGTCCAAGTTCCCCACTGGAGGTACCCCACGGTGACCAGAGTTTGAGTGAAAAATGGGTGCACAGTGAGAAGTAGTAAACTGTCGAGAGAGAGAGAAAGAGAGTAAACTGCCGAGAGAGAGAGAGAGAGAGAGAGAGAAGAAAGGGAGAGAGGAGAAGCTCACCTAGGCGTCTCGATTGAGTGGTGGAGGTTCTAACATCGTACTGAATGGCGGTGGTGACGATCCAGTCGAGAGGAGAAGGAGCTGTCACAGCATGGAGGTCGAGAAAGGTGAGGGTGAGTGTAGGCCAAGAAGAAGAGTAAGAGAGAGAGAGAGAAAACCTCACCTCGTCGACGGCGGTCCTCCAGTCTCTATGGCCTCGTTGGAGTCAACCGGTCGCAGGTGGAGCAGGTGGTAGTGACGAGAGGTGGGAGGGTGAAAAGTGATGGCTGTTGAGTTGAGAAGATGATGAATAGTGTGTATTAGGGTTTTCTTTGTTTTATATACATGTAACACATGTGAAATGACCCTTTTGCCCTTTAAGTTAATACTTGCTCATTTTAGGACAGTTGCCCTTTTTGGTCTTTTACCTCATCATCCCAACTCAACACACATACAAATCTCAATGCCAATCTCATGACTCTCCTCATCAAGCTGTGTCACTATAATAATTTCTATCCCATAGTCCATATGTTGCGAGACTATCCGACTCCCGCATTGGTCTTGCACTCCTCGGTCCGTATTTCTCCCAAATTTGGTCCGTCGTGCCCGTTTTCTCGCCACATCCCATCAACTAATTAATTAAATTATTAGAAAATTCATTTATTTGTATTCTTTATTGTGTTTTTCTCCCCCGTTTATCTAGGCGAAACCTCATTCAACTAAAAATAGCCCAAACGGCTCGAGACGTAAAATATTAAAATACTAATACACACAATCAAATAATCATAAAATTACCTCGATGTCGACTCCCGAAATTTGAAATACCATCTAGTATTCACATAACCAGAGTCACAATCCGACAAGTGTAACATAAGTCAGTTAAAAATTTTGGGGTTGTTACAAAAAGCAATAACAATAACAAATTAAAGCTCAAAGAAATAACTGTAAAATTTCCACTAGTTTACTTACCCGTGTCTAACGTTATTATGCATTCACACTACAATTTGTCTCTTACAAATCCCCTGTGTTATCACCATTATCCTATAATCCCCTATTGATCAATTGATTGTAAAACCTATTAATTAACCTCCAATTTACCCCATTTTCCATAATTTAAACCATTTATATATTTGGGTCAATTACCCGGGTATTGGCCCGTATTCAAACCCATTAAGATACCCAAGGATCCTCGAAGTTCTTGCAAAAAATTAAAAAGTTGATTTAATGAATAGTGTCACGCCATGAGTGGCGCCGTAGGACCAAATGTCTGGTGGCATCACTTAAAACGTTAAATTTCAGACTCACTGCCTCAGAGTCGTGCCTGATGCCGTGGGGTGAAATGCTTCATGGCGTCCCTCTCGGTGTCAGTTACTGGTTTTGAATCTGGGAATCGGCTTGCTTCGTCGCGTTCTGAGCCTATTTCGAACTCATTGGGACGCTCATATCAACTAAATCCACCATTCAAACCAATAAAAACAATCACCTACCCTGGTGTGGAAATCAACTCAAAAAATCACAAAAAATGCAAATTCGATCCAAACAATCAAAACAACCACATGGTTGTGCTCCACACCGATCCAACTATCCATATTAACCTTCAAAACATTTGAAAAACCAAAACTCCAAATTGGTGTCTAAAAATACCATGACAAAAACACTTAAGACACATGTCAAAACAACGAACATCTTGCGATGAGTCAAGATATTACCTTGATTTCTGTGTTTAGTCACGTCTTAATGTCATTCTGAGCACGAATCTGGTCAAAATCCTAAACATCAATTCATTCTCACATTCGTATAAAAGAAGAAATGCAAATGAACGAAGAGAAAGAGAGAGAGAGAGAGAGAGAGAAAAAAAGAGTTTATATATCTATATATCTCTTCATCAAGTCTCACGCGCATATCTCGAGGTGCATTTGGTGCTCCTGATCTCACCAGCCAACCCTTCACTAACACACAATTGACACACAACTGTGACACACTTCAAGACATTCTTCCATGCATATTCTTCATTACACGTTTTCCTAATGTTTTCGCACCCAGTTCGCAACACGACTCACACTGCCATGTGCTCACGAACCTATCAAGGTATCGAACCTATTACCCAACATTCAATTATTATATTTTTAACGTATTTTGTCAGTGTTTTAATTCAATTTGTCCCCCGGACAGTAAAATACCTAACCACTGTTCACCCCGGCGCCCATAAACTATATTTCTCTAAGCCGAACCCATTTCTCCACATTAATGCTCACACATAAATGTCTTCACACATTTGGGACATTAAAATTTAAATTCGGGTAAATAAATAAATAATACAAACACCGAACAAAAATAACATACCTCGGTATTGACGACCAAGAATTGTTCACACGTATTATGGAAAGGGTCCCACGTACGACCTAAAATAACACATGGAACAAGTTATATTTTAGGGTCCTTACAGTCTTCTCAACTAATTGGAATTTTGTCCCCAAAATTAAAACAAAACTAAAGGAAAGACTTACCAAATTCAAAAGAGATAGGGAAAATACTCGCGTATATATAACTCTATTGGACTAAGAAGTTAGTCACTTTACCCGTCCAAGATTTTAATGGAAACAAACAAGGTGAAAAATATACTAAAAAATATCAAGTGCATTTCAGTTTTGTCAAAGGTTGCAAAACATCACATCACGAGTATTCGACCATTCAAGCCATACAAGTTCAAGATTCGGCATACACGAGGGAATGAAGACAAAAGATCAAACTATGTGTTGTAACATTGATGTAAGGTATACAAGTTCACTTACGCAAGCCTATTGCATTAGTTCATGCACATCGTGTTTTTAAAATGAATTTTCAAATGTCAAGTGATAACTTGAAGCTTTAAGTTAAACTTAACACTTGACTAGGTCTTATAAGTTTAAACAATGATAATCTATGTGTTTATGATTACATCGTATTTTGAAAACTATTGTGAAAATTTTCGAAAAAGAAAAACTGGTTTTTGAAAAGAAAAATTGCATTTTTACAGAAAAGCCCCTCGCGTGTCATGAAACCGAGATTTTCCATTTTGGGATTTGTAAAAATATCTGAACCACCTAAATAGGCTTTATGACCTATAACAAACATACGTAATATGTTATATGAGGGTTGGTTGGGTCCCGGACGCGATAAAGGATCGCTAGCCAAATGGACAAAAATATTTATTTTGAGGTCCCTGCAGTTAGCGCGCTAATAATATTATTAGCGCGCTAAGTGCAGAGTTAGCGTGCTAGATCTAAATATTAGCGCGCTAATTGCTCTCCTGATAGCTTTTTTATCATTGAAAAATACACTTTAATTTGAATTTTTGAAGGAATCTCAGCCCTTAGATCCCTAAAACGGTCATAAAATTATTATATAAGAACATAAAACACTCTCAAACACCAAGAACAAGAGTTTTGTCCCAACAAGCTATAAAACACACACGAGTTCAAAACTTTCAAAAAGAGAAGCTTGGATTTTTGTGAAGAACACAAAGAATATTCTTGAGGCTTTCTATTCACTCTCAAATCCAGTATCTTTGAAGCTTTCTAGGGTGTACAACCTCTCCAAAATAGTTTTTCAAGTCACCTTCTTGGGGTTGTAAGAAAGCCTTTTGTCCTAGCTTTTTCTTGTGCTTAAATTCCATAACCTTGTGTGTTTGACTTGGAAAATCATTTGTTATGTCTTTGAACACACTCATCTTGGGTTTTGTGCTTAAACTTATTTTATTAAACCCTAGGATTGGTTTGGACAAAAGTTTGCACTTGAATTTGATTTTTATCAAACTTCTTGTTCTTTGATTTGAAGCTGGATTTGTTATAATTAATTTGTTTGAAACAGTTTCATATTTGAGTTGTGTATAAAATAAGTGACATATTTGCATTTCTCAACTATTTTCATATTTGCATGCATTAGAGTGGTTAGGCTCTAGGAGGCTCGCTAGTATTTGAACTTGGTGCCACTTTACTTTCTAAAGTGTATTTCATTATTTTTAGTTATTGATTGTAATTGAATGATTGTAAGACTTAGTGGAATCTAAGTCAAAGGGAAGACCTAGTTGAGACTAGGCATAAACCCTAGCTACGGCAAGGTAGGTAGGAAGTACTAATTGTGATTAGGCATTCTAGGCTTGTAAGCTTAGGTTGTAACACTTATTTGCAATATAAGTGGGGGTTTAAAAATCCTAACCGGGGGAGTTAGGTAGTGGATGTAGATCATTGGATCGAACCACTATAAATTGTGTGTCACTTTCCATCTCTTCTATCCCATTCACTTGCATAGCATTCATATTCACATTTTAGTGAGCATATAGCATCTTGATTATTGAATTAAATTAAAAAGGGTATTAACTTCTCGATACACCAAATTTATCCCCCTCTTGGGTGTGGTTTCAATTGGTATCAGAGCGGGTTATTGCTCAAATTGTTACTAACGTATCTTTGAGTATTTTTATACAAGGATGCAAACTCTAGATCCGGCTCGTCTTAAGGAAAGCAACTCCTTAAGTAGGCCTCCATATTTTGATGGAACCAACTATGTTCATTGGAAAGTGAGGATGAAGTTTTACATTAGAGTGCAAAATAGATTTTTGAATGATGCAATTGAAAATGGCTACACTCCACCGGACAAGCCATTGAAAGAGTACACCGCCGAGATCAAGATTGAGCTCTCAAATTATCAAGCCATGAATCATTTGTTTTGTGCATTAAGTGAGAATGAATTTAACCGAGTTAGCGCTTGTCAAATGGCCAAGGAAGTGTAGGAGAAGCTTGAGGTACACTATAAAGGTATCATTCAAGTGAAGAAGACAAATTTAAGAATTCTTGAGGAATATTATAAAACTTTCCGAGTTGGATCCGATGAAGACATAGCCACCGCCATCACTCGATTTACCAAACTATTGAATGAGATCAAGAATCTTGGAAAGAACTATGATCAAGAGACTTCGGTTTACAAGTTCCTTAGAGGCTTGCCGAAGGAATGGGATGTCAAGAAGTATGCTATTCAATCGGTACAAAATCTTGAAGACTATACATTCGATGCCTTGTGTGGAGAGCTAACGGTCCATGAATTCAAACTTAAAGACCAAGCTAGATTGGAAGCATTAAGTGGAGGTACAAAGAGTTCAAGAAAAGAGATTGCTTTGAAGGCAAATAGCTTTCCGGTTGCATCGGTAGAGATCATTGAAAATGAAAAATGTTGTGACGACAATGATCTTGAGGAGGAAGTAGCTATGCTTTCAAGAAAGCTCAACAAGGCCATGTACAAGCGAGACAAGTATAAGAAGAAGTTTAAAAGAGGGAATAAGGGAGGAAAGTCAAGTGAGACCATATGCTTCGGGTGTGAAAAATCGGGTCACATCAAGACGGAATGCAAGTCTAAGAAAGTGTTGGACAAGAAGAAAGGAAAGAAGAGTTTCAAGGAAACTTGGGATGACTCATCCTCATCAAGTTTCGAATCCGAGTCGAAGTGTGAGAAAGCAATACTTTGTCTCATGGTATAAGGCAAGGTAAACTCTAATGCTTTTAACTTTGATGATGTTAATGATTTGGATGATGTCTCAAACCTTGATGAGCTTAGGAAAGAGTTGGAAAAAGAGGTCAAAAATACCAAACAACTCAAAAAGAGCTTGACCATAGCAATTAGTGAAATAGAGTCACAAAATGAGACCATTAATGATCTCCAAAGTGACTTGAATGAAGTCCTAAAAGAGAGAGATGCTTTAATCAAGGAAGTAGAGGACTTGACTAGCACAGTGCATAAGTTCACTAATGGTAGAAAAATGTTTGACATGATGTTGGGAGCACAACGACGTGCACTCAACAAAAGAGGCATAGGCTATGGAGCAAACTTGTTGAGTTACAAGAAATTACTAAATGATGATCGTAGATGCTCTAAATGCAATATGACTCATGTGGTTGGGAGATATGCCTTACAAAAGGTAAAAGTGGGTAAACTAGCATGGGTAGTTAAAAATATTTATGACATTAACTTTCTCGGACCCAAAGGTGTTTGGTTACCAAAATCTAGTGTGTTTCCCATTATGTAAGATGCGAGGAAGAGCATCCCATGGTACTTGGATAGTGAGTGCTCACGACACATGACCAAAGATGCACATTAATTTATTGAATTAAAGTGGCATGATGAAGGAAATGTCACATTTGGAGACAACAACAAAGGAAAAGTTATTGGTCTTGAAACCGTCGGTAACAATTTACTTTCCATTTCTAATGTTTACCTTATTGATAAGTTTGAAACATAATTTGCTTAGTATTAGTCAATTGTGTGACAAAGGATTTCATGTAATGTTTTAATCATCCAAATGCATCATTAGGAATGAGAAGCATGAAACAATATTTATTGCATATAGAGATAAAAATGTTAATGCCATTAACCTTGATGAGATGTATATGCAAAATATTTCATGTTTGAGTGCACAAAGTGAATGTGATGCATGGTTGTGGCACCGTAGATTAGGACATTCTAGCATGGAAAATTTGTCAAAATTGACCAAGCACAATCTCGTCAAGGGCCTACCCAAATGTACTTTTAAGAAAGATAAGGAATGTGAACCTTATATCATTGGTAAGTAAGTGAAATCTTCATTTAAGACGAAAGTAACAAGTAATGTGACTCGAGCCTTAGAACTTATCCACATGGATTTGTTCGGACCCACTCAAATACAAAGTCAAAGGGGTAAATCATATTGTTTTGTCATTGTTGATGATGTTGGACTAAGTAGTTAGTCACTCTAACTCCGACTGAAATTTTGATGGAAACAAACAAGGTAAAAATATACTAATAAGTTTATCAAGTGTATTTCAGTTTTGTAAAGGTTGCGAAACATCACATCACGGGCATTCGAGCATTCAAGCCATTCAAGTTCAAGACTCGGCATACATAAAGGAATGAAAACGAAAGATCAAGACCACGAGATGTAGAATTGGTCTAAGGTATTCAAGTTCACATACACAAGCCTATTGCACTAGTTCATGCACTTCATGTTTTTAAAATGGATTTTCAAATGTCAAGTGATTACTTGACGATTTCAATCTTATAAGTTTAAACAATGTTAAACTATATGTGTATGTTCGTATCATACTTTAAAAATAATTATGGAAGCTTTTGAAAAAGAAAAACTTGTTTTTAAAAGGTCTTTGAAAAGAAAACTGCATATTTACAGAAAAGTCACTCGCAAGTTATGAAACAAAGATTTTCTATTTTCGGGATTAGTGAAAATATCCGAACCACCCAAATAGGCTATATGACCCATAACAAACATGTACAATATGTTATATGAGGGTTGGTTGGGTCTCGGACGCGTTAAAGGGTCATTAACACAAGGGGAACGGAATTAATTATTCGGAGGTCCCTACAGTTAGCGCGCTATATGCAGAGTTAGTGCACTAGGTCATAAAATTAGCGTGCTAATTGCATTTCTGACAGCTTTTTTATAAAGCTGAAAAATTCACTTTAATTTAAATTTTTGATCAAATCTCAGCCCTTGGATGCAAACAACGGTCATATACTGGTCTATAAATATATAGAACACTCTCAAACACACAAGGCACACAAATTAAGTTTTGAAATTAAAGAAAAAAGTAAGTGCTCAAATTTTTCAAGAGGAGGAGCTTGGAGTTTTCAAGTCATACTTTGAAACTATTGATTCAACATCAAAACTTTCACTCTTGAAGCATTCTAAGGAGTACTACAACCTCTTCAAAACTGATTTTTCAAGTCATCCTCTTGGGGTTATAAGAAAGTCCATTTCCTAGCTTTTCTTGTGCTTAAATTATATATTCTTGTATGATTGACTTGGGAAATTACTTGTTGTATTATTGAACACACTTGTTTTTGGTTTTGCACTTAAACTTAATTTATTAAATCCTTGTACTAATTTGGAAAAGAGTTTGTGCTTAAACTTGATTTTTATCAAACTTCTTGTTCTTTGGATTTGAAACCAGTTTTGTTCTCATCAATCTATTTGAAACGGTTTCATGTTTGAGTTTTGCATAAAATCAGTTTTATACTTACATTTCTCAATTGTTTTCATACTTGCATGCATAAGAGTGATTAGGCTCTAGGAGGCTTGCTTGTATTTGAACTTGGTGTCACTTTACTTTGTAAAGTGTAATTTCATTATATTAATCAAATCTTGATTGTAAGACTTAGTGGGATCTAAGTCGAAAAGGAAGACCTAGTTGAGGCTAGGCATATACCCTAGTTGCGGCTAGGTGGGAAAATATCCTAGGTGAGTCTAGGTGGGAAAATCTTAGTTGTGGCTAGGTAGTTGTATAAGACCTTATTGCGATAAGGCATCGTGTAAAAGACCTAGTTGAGGCTAGGCATTCACTAGGCTAGTTGGTTTAGGGTGTAACACTTATTGATAACATAAGTGGGGTTTGAAAATCCTAACCGGGGAGTTTAGGTAGTGGATATAGATCGGTTGGATCAAACCACTATAAATCACGTACCAACCATTCAATTGTCCAGTAAAACTTGTGGCTAGTGCTCCTAGTATATTAGGTTCTGGATGGTTTTGTATTTTACATGACATTGAATAAGTTAGTATTTGTTGCATTACTTGCAAAACTTTATATTATGATAATCCATCTATATTCCATTCATAAATCAAATTTTCATCATACTTAATTCTTTTTTTACTCTTTTCTTCTAATATCATATCCAAAAGAGATGGTCTTGAATAATAATATTTACTTTTCCTAGTGTTATAAGTTTCATGTCTTTTAGAATAATGGATTTTGTTTATATCTAAATATGATGACATTTCAATACTAGATTCTGTTACTTTTTCTTGGGTTAATTTCTAATGAATTTTTTGATAAACTATCTAATATTATTGATTGGTTTTCTTCAAGGATATTTATTTCAGGCATCTTTTCTTTCTTATCTTTTTGATTTATTTGTAATGTACTAATTTTTGATGCTATCGTGTGTAATAATTCTTTTGAATAATTTGGTTTTATCATAGGTAAATTTCTTAAATTATCTTTTATCATAGTTTTTTTAATATTGATTCATTTTCTACCTTTTGACTTATGATTTTTTCAACAATCTTACTAGTAGAGGGGACAATATGAGAAGTTTTTGATAAAGTAGATAAATAAATATTTGTATAATTATTTTGTTCGATTAGATGATTTAAATCTTTTCTTGATATGAGTTTTTCTTCGTCAAAAGTATTTTTTAATGGTACTGCTTTAATGTCTTTTTTTATTTTTTATAGAAGCTAATGGGGTGAGTTTGGATATATTTTTCACCTTTTGATTCTTCCCCTACAATATTTATCTTATTCATTATTTTCGGACAAGATTGGATTAAATAATCAAAAAACTGAATGTTCTGTTTGTTATTTTTTATATAGGTAAAATATTTCTCTCTAATTATTGCTTGTTGAGATTTTGGATAAACTTTACAAAATATTGGTGTTAATGGATGTTTAAGAAATTGTTCTTTTAAATTTTTATAATCTATTTGAAAATCTTCTTCATAATCAATTTTAACCATGTTAACTTGATAATCATTAAAATCATTTATGGAAACATTATCTTTTGAAGGTGTAACAAGATAAGCAACATGTGTCAGTAATTTTGAAGTTGATGTATGGGCAGGTTGGGTTTCATAAAAAGTCTCTATGTTTGAGGAGGATGGAATTGTAGAAAAAGATTTTCGTGGAGCAAAATTTATTTCAACTAATTCATCATCATGAGCTATTATAGTATGAATTTGATTATTTGTTTTGTCTACAGGATTTTCTTCTTTATTTGTATCTTTGATTAACCATGTTTTTGGTATATCTATATCTTTCTAATTTAATTGTTTTCTATAAAGTTGAAGTTCCTTTTTTGTAAATTTGTATAAGCAACTGCAGGGATTATAGTATGCATTAATTTATAATAAATTCGATAAACTAGTGCAACATTTGAACATATTCCTTTCATTTCAAACCCTTGAGTATATAAACTTAATGTTGAAGCTTCATGTGCAAATTGATCATGTAAACTAATTGTGAAATTAGGAAAACAATTAAAGAAAATGGATCCTTCAGACAAACTTCCTTCAATTATTCCTAATAATGAATCATTAAACTTTATGTGTCTTTTATCTCTTACTGATGCTAATACAAAAGTATTTAGTTCTAGTACAGTTAATGGTTTTATTGCTACTTATATTAATCCTATATGCAAATATTTATATTTTTCTTTTATATATTTATTTTTTAGGAGAGATTAAAAGTATTTTTTGGCCTTCTACATCTATTGATCTAGTTTCTTCTTCTAATTTAACTATAAAATCTTGATTTTTAGAGAAATTTTCATGACTATATATTTGTTTTGGATCTATGTTGCTAAGTTCCAATTTTGCAGTGATTGTTCTATATTTACATATAATATTTTACTTATGTTTCTTAAATCTAATGTTGATTTCATTTTTTCTGACTTTTTTTATAGATTTGTGATAAGATTTTGATGTCGAAATGGATGATTCAAACTTAAGACTATGTTTTCTTAATGAAAATGAAGATCTCATTTTCTTCATTAATTCACTCATGTCTCACCTAGGTTCTTAGAGTTTTAGCTTGGTCAACAATTTACTGCTAGACTTACACTCCGTCTGCTAGCCTTACAACGCGACTAAGAAAGCTTCTAACTCAAATTGCGAAGGTTAAACATAAGATAAATTAACAGAAAGAAAACAAAATTTTAACTTTTAAAAGAATCTTCATAGTAGTAAGTTTTTAAATCCTTTTCGAAATCATAATCGAAATCATAATCAAAACGTATTCAAATACATTAAATACTTGCAAGAGATGATAATGAAGAACTTGATTTACAAGCATATGGCTCTGATACCTATTGGGCAGGATCGAGAGAATCAAGAGAGAGAGAGAGAGAGAGAGAAATTGTATTTACTAAAAATAAGACTAATAAATTTTTAAAACACTACTTTCGAATGAATCTTACTTCATTCGATCATTCTTATTTATAGATGAGGTTTATGAATACAGACAAAAGTGACTATCATTACATAACGACATAAACAATATAAAGATAACAACAAAAGTGACTATCATTACATAACGACATAAACAATATAAAGATAACAAGACACTACATAAAGATGACTCAAAAATAACATGACACGACATAAAGATGGCATGACCTAAAGATAAGATAAAGATGACACGACACGACACGACATAAAACGCGTCTACTTTTTCTTAAAGTAGATTCTTTGTACAATAATTTAAATAACAAAACAAAACATAATAATGATTTCTTTTCTCACATTACAATTTTATTGTTGACTAGATGATTCGGTTCAAACACTTGATTTGGATAATGATGATTCTTGATAAGCTTCAATTATTGGCAAGCAAAAAAGGGCCTAGAGGCATGGACCTGAATTAACTTGATTGGCATGGATCTGAGACAGACATAAACCTGGTGATGGCAAGCAAAGACCTGGGGATATAGGCCTGAATTAACTTAATTGGCATGGGCCTGAATTAATATAAGTCAGGCCCATGCCCCCAAGTTCCTAGTTGTCATCACCTCAGGCCGATGCCAATTAAGTTCATTTAGGCTCATGCCTCCAGGCCCTTTTTACCTGCCAATAATTCAAGTTTATCAAGAATCATCACAATCCAGATCAAGTGTTTGAAATCATCCCGAATCATCCCGTCAACAATAAAGTTGTAATGTGACAAAAGAAGTCATTATTATTTTTTGTTTTGTTATGTAAATTATTATACGAAGAATCTATTTTAAGAAAAAGTAAATGCATCTTTATGTCGTGTCGTGTCATCTTTATCTTATCTTTAGGTCATGTCATCTTTATGACATCTTCATGTCGTGTCATGTCATTTTTGAGTTATCTTTATTTTATGTCTTGTTATCTTTATATCGCTTATGTTTTAATAAGTCGTGTAATGATAGTCATTTTTGTCTGTATTCATAAACCTCATCTATAAATAAGAATGATCGAATGAAGAAAGATTCATTCCAAAGTAATGTTTAAAAAATTTCTCCGAGACTCTTCTCTTCATCTTATATCTTTACATCATAGATTATTATTCTTATCATTCTCTCCATCACAAAAATCCAATTTACAATTTCTCTCTCTTGATTCTCTCGATCCTGCCTAATTGGTATCAGAGCCATGTGCTTGTAAATCAAGTTCTTCATTATCATCTCCTGTAAGTATTTAATGCAACGACCCGAATTCTACCTGACTAGACTCGAAGGTAATTTAGTAATTTTCAATAATGAATGTGTGCAAGTGTGCTTTGCAAATTATTTAAGTGTGAAAAGTATAGCTTAGGTTAAATAAATATTGGGCCTAACAAGAGTTAAGTGGATGTAAATGATTTGGAGGTCCATAATGGCATTTTGGTAAAATAAACAAGGTTGCATACAACCTTACTCTAAACCCTACCTATATAAACCTTTTATAAAGTTTGTAGCCTCTTTTGTGTTGAAACCCCAAACTTAAGAAGGGAGAGAAGTGGAGGAGGGTTGATGATGAAGAAGATGATGAAGTGCATTTAAGCATTCAAGAAGGTAAACACACCCTCCCCTAATCCCATCAAAGCATTTATTTGTTTGTTGTATTAAAAAAAAGGATTTTGGATAGGGAAAATAGTCAAGGTGGTGGTGGTGGCACCATTAAGGCAAGCGCGTCGGCCTCACTTCCGCCGCCGCCGCCACTGCTGTGGGCGGTGGGGCCCCACAAGGGAGCCCCATCATTGCCGGAGGCTAGAGGGGCGGAGGGGCCCAATAGAGGGGAGCTTAAGCTCCCCTCCACAGGCCCAACGAGGGGGAGCACAGGCTCCCCCATTGTTTGGTCAGCTACCAGTTGATCGGTCAATTGGTCAGTTAGACTAGTTGACCGGTCAACCAGACCAGTTGACCGGTCAACTGGTCAGTTGGAACAGTTGACTGATCAACCAAACTAATTGATCAGGGACTAAAATGTCCCTGTAATAGTAAAATGAGGGGCTGGAATGTCCCAGCCCCTCGACGGCTTCATCGGGGGCATACACGCACACTCCGAGGGACTCGACGACGGGTCCCCCCTCGATAATGCGACATCGAGAACCCGACAAGGGCTCCAAATGACGCGAAACTCACGGAACCTGCACTAATGGGTCCCTAAAGGTAAATGAGTTAAAGAATTAATGACTTTGTAATAGAATATGCATTGATATGTTGTTGTATGAATTGTCTTAGTGACACGCGATGGTTCACATCGAGCCCCAGGTGCGTAAGGAATGGTCTTAGGTATGCCAAGTGCAGGTAAGTGGGGAGCTTGCTCAATTATCAAATATGGAATGGTTATTAATTATGTTTAGGATTCATAATTTGAATTAAAAACTTGGGATTTATTGGTTGCGTCGTGGTATTGACTCGAATCTACGTATCTATGGAATGTGAATGCACTGTTTTTCTCATCTATGTTATTCAGGGCCCCAGAATGTTTGTGGAGTTCCACCGAGGGTCTTATTAGCAAGTAAACCTATATGAATACCTCAAAATGTTGTGGTACCACCGAGGTTCGTTAACACCCCAGGATGTTTGTGGAGTTTATCACTGAGGGCTTTACTTGACTAATTGAATTCATAAGTATGTCATATAGGGACATGAGTTGGAGTTCCTTCTCTTGTACTCTTAAGACATAGGGATGTGCATCGGTGAGGGCTTTGACGAACCTACTGTTGATTTGATGGGACAAACGAGAGGGCACATAAGGCCTGTGTGCTAGCTAGTTGTTTCCATCACCTCGAGAGTAAGAGAATCGGTCACCGGATTCTTGTCAATATCTAGTATGCATTGAATGAAACATTGACTTATCGTATTACTACATATTATAGTACATAATCTCATGAAACCCCCTCCTTTACATGAAAGCTTGAATTTATATAATGATTTGTCAATCTCTTTAATGCTATGCATGATTATTGTTGTTACAACTTGATGGCTTACAAACCTTATGTCCATGATAGTACTTGATGGTACACTATACATCTATCTTTTATAAAATTCTACTACCATGCTACTATTCAATGAATCCTTGTTTGTTTTCAAATACATGCTAGACTTTGCATGCTTATTAGGTATTATTTGCATATTTGATGGTTGAGCGGGTTTCCGCATCACTGAGCTCCGTTGGTTCTTTTAGCTCACCCACTTACATCTCAGGTATCCACGACAGCGCTAAGTTGAGGTAAGGGAGAGACGAGCTTAAAGTCTCTTCTTGATGTGAGCCTTTGTTGATGTATACTATGTATATTTGATTTTGAAACTATTCAACTTGGGGTTAAAATTAAAATAGATCTTTGGGTAGCTTGAATCCTAATTACCTTTAGTTGATCCACTTCGTAGATTTAATAACTTGTTTAGTTTAAATGAGCATGAACTCATGTATAGTTTTATTATTGTTCTATGAACTTATATCTATTGGCTTAAGGATATCTCTTTATATTTATTGCGCAATTATTATTCTTTGTTTAGCCAATGTGTTCTTCGCATGTTTATTTGTTTAGGCATGCCAGACCGTTATTTGGGCTTGGTTCAGGTATCAGGTCCAAGTGGCGGTCAGGCGGCGATTGATCTTAGGTCGGGGGAGACTCGTTACAGTTGGTATCAGAGCATAGGGGTTAGAACTTAGGGAAACGTTAGGTTAGGGAAACCTAAGATGTAGGGCCTTTAAGTTTAAATGTCAAGTTAAGTCGAACAGATCAGTGGTATAGGACATTGGTTCAAAGTTGACTTAACACGCACTAATAATAAATCCTAGGATGGGATGGGACAAAAGAAATTTGATAAAAATTTAATGTGATGACTATTTGCTACTTTGTGCATATAAATATATCATTAGATATATAGGTAAATGTCTTTCCTTAGGACGTGAAACCTTGGTTCCACGAGTTGGGAATGACAATTAACGACACAAGAAAGTCGAAGGGAAGTCCTCAGAAGGTTCCACATGCGTTGCAAGGAAGTCTACAATGCTTTGCTGCAAGAATGGTTCTGATAGAACGACTAAACTTAGAGTGGAAATTGTATGGCGAGATGAGCCTATAATTAACGATGGAGTGGCAAATAAAGATTTAAGCAATAATCGATAGACTTAAAAGGATAATGAGACGCCATGCTAAATACGCAAGATGGAATTGTGACGTGGTCACATTTCAGAGAAGTAACTCTGACGTCGAAAAC